>CM060938.1:872264049-874664049 GCA_030765085.1 Allium cepa
GGAGCCATAACCTGTCAAAACGAAGGCCTCGATGAGTTCTACGGCTTTGACAGCTTTCAGCTGTCAACGGATAGATTAATGCCCAAAATGGACAACCCGAATCTTAATCGGGTCTCGTAAGTTTTTTACCTTCGTTTTTTCGACACGTGGATTTTTACGGTAAAACGGGATTACGGTGGCTGGTCTTCGATTTAACATCGCTGGAGAGTGTTGCACCATAGTACTGTTCCGTTTCAAATCCATGCACGAATTTCTCAAGGTCGTACGGCACCGTTTCGCCATTTCGGACGGATGTTGCACCTTGCACCGTGGTTGTTGCACCCTGTAGATATCGATTATTCGGACGACCATAACTTCTCGCTCGTTTAGAGTTACGGGAGCCTTAACCTGTCAAAACGAAGGCCTCGATGAGTTCTACGGCTTTGACAGCTTTCAGCCGTCAACGGATAGATTAATGCCTAAAAAGGACAACCCGAATCTCAATCGGGTCTCGTAAGTTTTTTACCCTTCGTTTTTTCGACACGTGGATTTTTACGGTAAAACGGGATTACGGTGGCTGGTCTTCGATTTACCATCGCTGGAGAGTGGTGCACCATGGTACTGTTCCATTTCAAATCGATGCACGCATTTCTAAAAGTCGTACGGCACTGTTTCGCCATTTCGGACGGATGTTGCACCTTGCACCGTGCATGTTGCACCCTTTAGATATCGATTATTCGGACGACCATAACTTCTGGCTCGATTAGATTTACGGAGCCATAACCTGTCAAAACGAAGGCCTTGATGAGTTCTACGGCTTTGACAGCTTTCAGCCGTCAACGGATAGGTTAATGCCCAAAAAGGACAACCCTAATCTCAATCGGGTCTTGTAAGTTTTTTACCCTTCGTTTTTTCGACACGTGTATTTTTACTGTAAAACGAGATTACCGTGGCCCGTCTTCCACTTTCCATCGCTGGAGAGTGGTGCACCATGGTACTGTTCCGTTTCAAATCCATGCACGCATTTCTAAAAGTCATACGGCACTGTTTTGCCATTTCGGACGGATGTTGCACCTTGCACCGTGGATGTTTTCACCCAGTAGGTATCGATTATTCGGACGGCCATAACTTCTGGCTCCTTTTGAGTTACGGGAGCCATAACTTGTCAAAACGAAGGCGTCGATGAGTTCTACGGCTTTGACAGGTTTCAGCCGTCAACGGATAAATTAATGCCCTAAAAGGACAACCAGAATCTCAATCGGGTCTCGTAAGTTTTTTACCCTTCGTTTTTTCGACACGTGGATTTTTACGGTAAAACGGGATTACCGTGGCCCGTCTTCAACTTCCCATTGCTGGAGAGTGGTGCACCATGGTACTGTTCCGTTTCAAATCGATGCACGCATTTCTAAAAGTCGTACGGCACTGCTTCGCCATTTCGGACGGATGTTGCACCTTGCACCGTGAATGTTGCACCCTTTAGATATCGATTATTCGGACGACCATAACTTCTGGCTCGATTAGAGTTACGGGAGCCATAACCTGTCAAAACGAAGGCCTCGATGAGTTCTACGGCTTTGACAGGTTTCAGCCATCTACGGATAGGTTAATGCCCAAAAAGGACAACCCGAATCTCAATCGGGTCTTGTAAGTTTTTTACCCTTCGTTTTTTCGACACGTGTATTTTTACGGTAAAACGAGATTACCGTGGCCCGTCTTCGACTTTCCATCCCTGGAGAGTGGTGCACCATGGTACTGTTCCGTTTCAAATCCATGCACGCATTTCTAAAAGTCATACGTCACTGTTTTGCCATTTCGGACGGATGTTGCACCTTGCACCGCGGATGTTTTCACCCTGTAGGTATCGATTATTCGGACGGCCATAACTTCTGGCCCGTTTTGAGTTACGGGAGCCATAACATGTCAAAACGAAGGCCTCGATGAGTTCTACGGCTTTGAAAGCTTTCAGCCGTCAACGGATAGATTAACGCCCAAAAAGGACAACCAGAATCTCAATCGGGTCTCGTAAGTTTTTTACCCTTCGTTTTTTCGACACATGGATTTTTACGGTAAAATGGGATTACCGTGGCCCGTCTTCGACTTTCCATCGCTGGTGAGTGGTGCACCATGGTACCGTTCCGTTTCAAATCCATGCACGCATTTCTAAAAGTAATACGGCACTGTTTCGCCATTTCGGACGGATGTTGCACCTTGCACCGTGGATGTTGCACCCCGTAGGTATCGATTATTCGGACGGCCATAACTTCTGGCTCGTTTTGAGTTACGGGAGCCATAACCTGTCAAAACGAAGGCCTCGATGAGTTCTACGGCTTTGACAGCTTTCAGCTGTCAACGGATAGATTAATGCCCAAAAAGGACAACCCGAATCTCAATCGGGTCTCGTAATTTTTTACCCTTCGTTTTTTCGACACGTGGATTTTTACGGAAAAACGGGATTACGGTGGCTCGTCTTCGATTTACCATCGCTGGAGAGTGGTGCACCATGGTACTGTTCCGTTTCAAATCCATGCACGCATTTCTAAAGGTCGTACGGCATTGTTTCGCCATTTTGGACGGATGTTGCACCTTGCACCGTGGATGTTGCACCCTGTGGATATCGATTATTCGGATGGCCATAACTTCTGGCTCGTTTTGAGTTACGGGAGCCATAACCTGTCAAAACGAAGGCCTCGATAAGTTCTACGGCTTTGATAGCTTTCAGCCATCAACGGATAGATTAATGCCCAAAAAGAACAACCCGAATCTCAATCGGGTCTCGTAAGTTTTTTACCCTTCGTTTTTTCGACACGTGGATTTTTACGGTAAAACGGGATTACCGTGGGCCGTCTTCGACTTCCCATTGCTGGATAGTGGTGCACCATGGTACTGTTCCGTTTCAAATCGATGCACGCATTTCTAAAAGTCGTACGGCACTGTTTCGCCATTTCGGACGGATGTTGCACCTTGCACCGTGAATGTTGCACCCTTTAGATATCGATTATTCGGACGACCATAACTTCTGGCTCGATTAGAGTTACGGGAGCCATAACCTGTCAAAACGAAGGCCTCGATGAGTTCTACGGCTTTCACAGCTTTCAGCCGTCAACGGATAGGTTAATGCCCAAAAAGGACAACCCGAATCTCAATCGGGTCTCGTAAGTTTTTTACCCTTCGTTTTTTCGACACGTGGATTTTTACGGTAAAACGGGATTACCGTGGGCCGTCTTCGACTTCCCATTGCTGGATAGTGGTGCACCATGGTACTGTTCCGTTTCAAATCGATGCACGCATTTCTAAAAGTCGTACGGCACTGTTTCGCCATTTCGGACGGATGTTGCACCTTGCACCGTGAATGTTGCACCCTTTAGATATCGATTATTCGGACGACCATAACTTCTGGCTCGATTAGAGTTACGGGAGCCATAACCTGTCAAAACGAAGGCCTCGATGAGTTCTACGGCTTTCACAGCTTTCAGCCGTCAACGGATAGGTTAATGCCCAAAAAGGACAACCCGAATCTCAATCGGGTCTCGTAAGTTTTTTACCCTTCGTTTTTTCGACACGTGGATTTTTACGGTAAAACGGGATTACCGTGGCCCGTCTTCGACTTTCCATCGCTGGAGAGTGGTGCACCATGGTACTGTTCCGTTTCAAATCCATGCACGCATTTCTAAAAGTCATACGACATTGTTTTGCCATTTCGGACGGATGTTGCACCTTGCACCGTGGATGTTTTCACCCTGTAGGTATCGATTATTCGGACGGCCATAACTTCTGGCCCGTTTTGAGTTACGGGAGCCATAACATGTCAAAACGAAGGCCTCGATGAGTTCTACGGCTTTGAAAGCTTTCAGCCGTCAACGGATAGATTAACGCCCAAAAAGGACAACCAGAATCTCAATCGGGTCTCGTAAGTTTTTTACCCTTCGTTTTTTCGACACATGGATTTTTACGGTAAAATGGGATTACCGTGGCCCGTCTTCGACTTTCCATCGCTGGTGAGTGGTGCACCATGGTACCGTTCCGTTTCAAATCCATGCACGCATTTCTAAAAGTAATACGGCACTGTTTCGCCATTTCGGACGGATGTTGCACCTTGCACCGTGGATGTTGCACCCCGTAGGTATCGATTATTCGGACGGCCATAACTTCTGGCTCGTTTTGAGTTACGGGAGCCATAACCTGTCAAAACGAAGGCCTCGATGAGTTCTACGGCTTTGACAGCTTTCAGCTGTCAACGGATAGATTAATGCCCAAAAAGGACAACCCGAATCTCAATCGGGTCTCGTAATTTTTTACCCTTCGTTTTTTCGACACGTGGATTTTTACGGAAAAACGGGATTACGGTGGCTCGTCTTCGATTTACCATCGCTGGAGAGTGGTGCACCATGGTACTGTTCCGTTTCAAATCCATGCACGCATTTCTAAAGGTCGTACGGCATTGTTTCGCCATTTTGGACGGATGTTGCACCTTGCACCGTGGATGTTGCACCCTGTGGATATCGATTATTCGGATGGCCATAACTTCTGGCTCGTTTTGAGTTACGGGAGCCATAACCTGTCAAAACGAAGGCCTCGATAAGTTCTACGGCTTTGATAGCTTTCAGCCATCAACGGATAGATTAATGCCCAAAAAGAACAACCCGAATCTCAATCGGGTCTCGTAAGTTTTTTACCCTTCGTTTTTTCGACACGTGGATTTTTACGGTAAAACGGGATTACCGTGGGCCGTCTTCGACTTCCCATTGCTGGATAGTGGTGCACCATGGTACTGTTCCGTTTCAAATCGATGCACGCATTTCTAAAAGTCGTACGGCACTGTTTCGCCATTTCGGACGGATGTTGCACCTTGCACCGTGAATGTTGCACCCTTTAGATATCGATTATTCGGACGACCATAACTTCTGGCTCGATTAGAGTTACGGGAGCCATAACCTGTCAAAACGAAGGCCTCGATGAGTTCTACGGCTTTCACAGCTTTCAGCCGTCAACGGATAGGTTAATGCCCAAAAAGGACAACCCGAATCTCAATCGGGTCTCGTAAGTTTTTTACCCTTCGTTTTTTCGACACGTGGATTTTTACGGTAAAACGGGATTACCGTGGCCCGTCTTCGACTTTCCATCGCTGGAGAGTGGTGCACCATGGTACTGTTCCGTTTCAAATCCATGCACGCATTTCTAAAAGTCATACGACATTGTTTTGCCATTTCGGACGGATGTTGCACCTTGCACCGTGGATGTTTTCACCCTGTAGGTATCGATTATTCGGACGGCCATAACTTCTGGCCCGTTTTGAGTTAAGGGAGCCATAACCTATCAAAACGAAGGCCTCGATGAGTTCTACGGCTTTGAAAGCTTTCAACCGTCAACGGATAGATTAATGCCCAAAAAGGACAACCAGAATCTCAATCGGGTCTCGTAAGTTTTTTACCCTTCGTTTTTTCAACACGTGGATTTTTACGGTAAAATGGGATTACCGTGGCCCGTCTTCGACTTTCCATCGCTGGTGAGTGGTGCACCATGGTACCGTTCCGTTTCAAATCCATGCACGCCTTTCTAAAAGTAATACGGCACTGTTTCGCCATTTCGGACGGATGTTGCACCTTGCACCGTGGATGTTGCACCCCGTAGGTACCGATTATTCGGACGGCCATAACTTCTGGCTCGTTTTGAGTTACGGGAGCCATAACCTGTCAAAACGAAGGTCTCGATGAGTTCTACGGCTTTGACAGCTTTCAGCCGTCAACGGATAGATTAATGCCAAAAAAGGACAACCAGAATCTCAATCGGGTCTCGTAATTTTTTACCCTTCGTTTTTTCGACACGTGGATTTTTACGGTAAAACGTGATTACGGTGGCTGGTTTTCGATTTACCATCGCTGGAGAGTGGTGCACCATGGTACTGTTCCGTTTCAAATCCATGCACGTATTTCTAAAGGTCGTACGGCATTGTTTCTCCATTTCGGACGGATGTTGCACCTTGCACCGTGGATGTTGCACCCTGTGGATATCGATTATTCGGATGGCCATAACTTCTGGCTCGTTTTGAATTACGGGAGCCATAACCTGTCAAAACGAAGGCCTCGATAAGTTCTATGGCTTTGAAAGCTTTCAGCCATCAACGGATAGATTAATGCCAAAAAAGGACAACCCGAATCTCAATCGGGTCTCGTAAGTTTTTTACCCTTCGTTTTTTCGACACGTGGATTTTTACGGTAAAACGGGATTACCGTCGCCCGTCTTCGACTTCCCATTGCTGGAGAGTGGTGCACCATGGTACTGTTCCGTTTCAAATCGATGCACGCATTTCAAAAAGTCGTACGACACTGTTTCGCCATTTCGGACGGATGTTGCACCTTGCACCGTGAATGTTGCACCCTTTAGATATCGATTATTCGGACGACCATAACTTCTGGCTCGATTAGAGTTACGGGAGCCATAACCTGTCAAAACGAAGGCCTCGATGAGTTGTACGGCTTTGACAGCTTTCAGCCGTCAACGGATAGGTTAATGCCCAAAAAGGACAACCCGAATCTCAATCGGGTCTCGTAAGTTTTTTACCCTTCGTTTTTTCGACACGTGGATTTTTACGGTAAAACGGGATTACCGTGGCCCGTCTTCGACTTTCCATCGCTGGAGAGTGGTGCACCATGGTACTGTTCCGTTTCAAATCCATGCACGCATTTCTAAAAGTCATACGGCACTGTTTTGCCATTTTGGACGGATGTTGCACCTTGCACCGTGGATGTTTTCACCCTGTAGGTATCGATTATTCGGACGGCCATAACTTCTGGCTCGTTTTGAGTCACGGGAGCCATAACCTGTCAAAACGAAGGCCTCGATGAGTTCTACGGCTTTGACAGCTTTCAGCCGTCAACGGATAGATTAATGCCCAAAAAGGACAACCCGAATCTCAATCGGGTCTCGTAAGTTTTTTACCCTTCGTTTTTTCGACACGTGGATTTTTACGGTAAAAAGGGATCACGGTGGCCCGTCTTCGACTTTCCATCGCTGAAGAGTGGTGCACCATGGTACTGTTCCGTTTCAAATCCACGCACGAATTTCTAAAGGTCGTACAGCACTATTTCGCCATTTCGGACGGATGTTGCACCTTGCACCGTGGATGTTGCACCCTGTAGACATCGATTATTCGGACGGCCATAACTTCTGCCTCATTTAGAGTTACGGGAGCCATAACCTGTCAAAACGAAGGCCTCGATGAGTTCTATGGATTTGACAGCTTTCAGCCGTCTACGGATAGATTAATGCCCAAAAAGGACAACCCGAATCTCAATCGGGTCTAGTAAGTTTTTTACCCTTCGTTTTTTCGACACGTGGATTTTTACGGTAAAACTGGATTACCGTGGCCCGTCTTCGACTTCCCATCGCTGGAGCGTGGTGCACCATGGTACTACTCTGTTTCAAATCCATGCACGCATTTCTAAAAGTCGTACGGCACTGTTTCGCCATTTCGGACGGATGTTGCACCTTGCACCGTCGATGTTGCACCCTGTAGATATCGATTATTCAGACGGCCATAACTTCTCGCTCGTTTAGAGTTACGGGAGCCATAACCTATCAAAACGAAGGCCTCGATGAGTTCTACGGCTTTGACAGCTTTCAGCTGTCAACGGATAGATTAATGCCCAAAATGGACAACCCGAATCTTAATCGGGTCTCGTAAGTTTTTTACCTTCGTTTTTTCGACACGTGGATTTTTACGGTAAAACGGGATTACGGTGGCTGGTCTTCGATTTAACATCGCTGGAGAGTGTTGCACCATAGTACTGTTCCGTTTCAAATCCATGCACGAATTTCTCAAGGTCGTACGGCACTGTTTCGCCATTTCGGACGGATGTTGCACCTTGCACCGTGGTTGTTGCACCCTGTAGATATCGATTATTCGGACGGCCATAACTTCTCGCTCGTTTAGAGTTACGGGAGCCTTAACCTATCAAAACGAAGGCCTCGATGAGTTCTACGGCTTTGACAGCTTTCAGCCGTCAACGGATAGATTAATGCCCAAAAAGGACAACCCGAATCTCAATCGGGTCTCGTAAGTTTTTTACCCTTCGTTTTTTCGACACGTGGATTTTTACGGTAAAACGGGATTACGGTGGCTGGTCTTCGATTTACCATCGCTGGAGAGTGGTGCACCATGGTACTGTTCCGTTTCAAATCCATGCACGCATTTCTAAAAGTCATACGACACTGTTTCGCCATTTCGGACGGATGTTGCACCTTGCACCGTGCATGTTGCACCCTTTAGCTATCGATTATTCGGACGACCATAACTTCTGGCTCGATTAGATTTACGGAGCCATAATCTGTCAAAACGAAGGCCTTGATGAGTTCTACGGCTTTGACAGCTTTCAGCCGTCAACGGATAGGTTAATGCCCAAAAAGGACAACCCTAATCTCAATCGGGTCTTGTAAGTTTTTTACCCTTCGTTTTTTCGACACGTGTATTTTTACTGTAAAACGAGATTACCGTGGCCCGTCTTCCACTTTCCATCGCTGGAGAGTGGTGCACCATGGTACTGTTCCGTTTCAAATCCATGCACGCATTTCTAAAAGTCATACGGCATTGTTTTGCCATTTCGGACGGATGTTGCACCTTGCACCGTGGATGTTTTCACCCTGTAGGTATCGATTATTCGGACGGCCATAACTTCTGGCTCCTTTTGAGTTACGGGAGCCATAACTTGTCAAAACGAAGGCGTCGATGAGTTCTACGGCTTTGACAGCTTTCAGCCATCAACGGATAAATTAATGCCCAAAAAGGACAACCAGAATCTCAATCGGGTCTCGTAAGTTTTTTACCCTTCGTTTTTTCGACACGTGGATTTTTACGGCAAAACGGGATTACGGTGGCAGGTCTTCGATTTACCAAAAATGGAGAGTGGTGCACCATGGTACTGTTCCGTTTCAAATCCATGCACGCATTTCTAAAGTTCGTACGGCACTGTTTCGCCATTTCGGACGGATGCTGCACCTTGCACCGTGGATGTTGCACCCTGTGGATATCGATTATTCGGACGGCCATAACTTCTGGCTCGTTTTGAGTTACGGGGCCATAACCTGTCAAAACGAAGGCCTCGATAAGTTCTACGGCTTTGATAGCCTTCAGCCATCAACGGATAGATTAATGCCCAAAAAGAACAACCCGAATCTCAATCGGGTTTCGTAAGTTTTTTACCCTTCGTTTTTTCGACACGTGGATTTTTACGGTAAAACGGGATTACCGTGGCCCGTCTTCGACTTCCCATTGCTGGAGAGTGGTGCACCATGGTACTGTTCCGTTTCAAATCGATGCACGCATTTCTAAAAGTCGTACGGTACTGTTTCGCCATTTCGGACGGATGTTGCACCTTGCACCGTGAATGTTGCACCCTTTAGATATCGATTATTCGGACGACCATAACTTCTTGCTCGATTAGAGTTACGGGAGCCATAACCTGTCAAAACGTAGGCCTCGATGAGTTCTACGTCTTTGACAGCTTTCAGCCGTCAACGGATAGGTTAATGCCCAAAAAGGACAACCCGAATCTCAATCGGGTCTTGTAAGTTTTTTACCCTTCGTTTTTTCGACACGTGTATTTTTACGGTAAAACGAGATTACCGTGGCCCGTCTTCGACTTTCCGTCGCTGGAGAGTGGTGCACCATGGTACTGTTCCGTTTCAAATCCATGCACGCATTTCTAAAAGTCATACGGCACTATTTTGCCATTTCGGACGGATGTTGCACCTTGCACCGTGGATGTTTTCACCCTGTAGGTATCGATTATTCGGACGGCCATAACTTCGTGCCCGTTTTGAGTTATGGGAGCCATAACCTGTCAAAACGAAGGCCTCGATGAGTTCTACGGCTTTGAAAGCTTTCAACCGTCAACGGATAGATTAACGCCCAAGAAGGACAACCAGAATCTCAATCGGGTCTCGTAAGTTTTTTACCCTTCGTTTTTTCGACACGGGGATTTTTACGGTAAAACGGGGTTACCGTGGCCCGTCTTCGACTTCCCATTGCTGGAGAGTGGTACACCATGGTACTGTTCCGTTTCAAATCGATGCACGCATTTCTAAAAGTAATACGGCACTGTTTCGCCATTTCGGACGGATGTTGCACCTTGCACCGTGGATGTTGCACCCCGTAGGTATCGATTATTCGGACGGCCATAACTTCTGGCTCGTTTTGAGTTACGGGAGCCATAACCTGTCAAAACGAAGGCCTCGATGAGTTCTACGGCTTTGACAGCTTTCAGCCGTCGACGGATAGATTAATGCCCAAAAAGGACAACCTGAATCTCAATCGGGTCTCGTAATTTTTTACCCTTCGTTTTTTCGACACGTGGATTTTTACGGTAAAACGGGATTACGGTGGCCCGTCTTCGATTTACCATCGCTGGAGAGTGGTGCACCATGGTACTGTTCCGTTTCAAATCCATGCACGCATTTCTAAAGGTCGTACGGCACTGTTTTGCCATTTCGGACGGATGTTGCACCTTGCACCGTGCATGTTGCACCCTGTGGATATCGATTATTCGGACGGCCATAACTTCTGGCTCGTTTTGAGTTATGGGAGCCATAACCTGTCAAAACGAAGGACTCGATGAGTTCTACGGCTTTGAAAGCTTTCAATCGTCAATGGATAGATTAACGCCCAAAAAGGACAACCAGAATCTCAATCGGGTCCCGTAAGTTTTTTACCCTTCGTTTTTTCGACACGTGGATTTTTACGGTAAAACGGGATTACGGTGGCTGGTGTTCGATTTACCATCGCTGGAGAGTGGTGCACCATGGTACTATTCCGTTTCCAATCCATACACGAAATTCTAAAGGTCGTACGACACTGTTTCGCCATTTCGGACGGATGTTGCACCTTGCACACTGAATGTTGCACCCTGTAGATATCGATTATTCGGATGGCCATAACTTCTTGCTCGTTTAGAGTTACGGGAGCCATAACCTGTCAAAACGAAGGCCTCGATGAGTTCTACGGCTTTGAAAGCTTTCAACCGTCAAAGGATAGATTAATGCCCAAAAAGGATAACCCGAATCTCAATCGGGTCTCGTAAGTTTTTTACCCTTCGTTTTTTCGACACGTGGATTCTTACGGTTAAACGGGATTACCCTGGCCCGCCTTCGACTTCCCATCGCTGAAGAGTGGTGCACCATGGTACTGTTCCGTTTCAAATCCATGCACGAATTTCTAAAAGTCGTACGGCACTGTTTCGCCGCTTCGGACGGATGTTGCACCTTGCACCGTGGATGTTGCACTCTGTAGATATCGATTATTCGGACGGCCATAACTTCTGGCTCGTTTAGACTTACGGGAGCGATAACCTGTCAAAACGAAGGCCTCGATGAGTTCTATGGCTTTGACAGCTTTCAGCCGTCAACGGATAGATTAGTGCCCAAAAAGGACAACCCGAATCTCAATCGGGTCTCGTAAGTTTTTTACCCTTCGTTTTTTCGACAGGTGGATTTTTACGGTAAAACGGGATTACGGTGGCCCGTCTTCGACTTCCCATCGCTGAAGAGTGGTGCACCATGGTACTGTTCCGTTTCAAATCCATGCACGCATTTCTAAAAGTCGTACGGCACTGTTTCTCCATTTCGGACGGATGTTGCACCTTGCACCGTGGTTGTTGCAACCTGTAGACATCGATTATTCGGACGGCCATAACATCTGGCTCGTTTAGAGTTACGGGAGCCATAACCTGTCAAAACGAAGGCCTCGATGAGTTCTACGGCTTTGATAGCTTTCAGCCGTCAACGGATAGATTAATGCCCAAAAAGGACAACCCGAATCTCAATCGGGTCTCGTAAGTTTTTTACCCTTCGTTTTTTCGACACGTGGATTTTTACGGTAAAACAGGATTACCGTGGCCCGTCTTCGACTTCCCATCGCTGGAGAGTGGTGCATTATGGTACTGTTCCGTTTCAAATCCATGCACGAATTCCTAAAAGTCATACGACACTGTTTCGCCATTTCGGACGGATGTTGCACCTTGCACCGTGGATGTTGCACCGTGTAGATATCGATTATTCGGACGGCCAAAACTTCTCGCTCGTTTAGAGTTACGGGAGCCATAACCTGTCAAAACGAAGGCCTCGATGAGTTCTACGGCTTTGACAGCTTTCAGCCGTCAATGGATAAATTAATGCCCAAAAAGGACAACCCGAATCTCAATCGGGTCTCATAAGTTTTTTACCCTTCGTTTTTTCGACAGGTGGATTTTTACGGTAAAACGGGATTACGGTGGCCCGTCTACGACTTCCATCGCTGAAGAGTGGTACACCATGGTACTGTTCCGTTTCAAATCTATGCATGCATTTCTAAAGGTGGTACGGCACTTTTCGCCATTTCAGACGGATGTTGCACCTTGCACCGTGGTTGTTGCACCCTATAGACATCGATTATTCAGACGGCCATAACATCTGGCTCGTTTAGAGTTACGAGAGCCATAATTTGTCAAAACGAAGGCCTCGATGAGTACTACGGCTTTGACAGCCTTCAGCCGTCAACGGATAGATTAATGCCCAAAAAGGACAACCCGAATCTCAATCGG
Organism: Allium cepa; assembly: GCA_030765085.1. Classification (NCBI taxonomy): domain Eukaryota; kingdom Viridiplantae; phylum Streptophyta; class Magnoliopsida; order Asparagales; family Amaryllidaceae; genus Allium; species Allium cepa. Next base: position 872,276,598 of record CM060938.1, read on the forward strand.
GTCTCGTAAGTTTTTTACCCTTCGTTTTTTCGACACGTGGATTTTTACGGTAAAACGGGATTACCGTGGCCCGTCTTTGACTTACCATCGCTGGTGAGTGGTGCACCATGGTACTGTTCCGTTTCAAATCCATGCACGCATTTCTAAAAGTCATACGGCACTTTTTCGCCATTTCGGACGGATGTTGCACCTTGCACCGTGGATGTTGCACCCTGTAGATATCGATTATTCGGACGGCCATAACTTCTCGCTCGTTTAGAGTTATGGGAGCCATAACCTGTCAAAACGAAGGCCTCGATGAGTTCTATGGCTTTGACAGCTTTCAGCCGTCAACGGATAGATTAATGCCCAAAGAGGACAACCCGAATCTCAATCGGGTCTCGTAAGTTTTTTACCCTTCGTTTTTTCGACACGTGGATTTTTACGGTAAAACGGGATTACGGAGGCTGGTCTTCGATTTACCATCGCTGGAGAGTGGTGCACCATGGTACTATTCCGTTTCAAATCCATGCACGAATTTCTAAAGGTCGTACGGCATTGTTTCGTAATTTCGGACGGATGTTGCACCTTGCACCGTGGATGTTGCACCCTGTAGATATCGATTATTCGGACGGCCATAACTTCTGGCTCGTTAAGAGTTACGGGAGCCATAACCGGTCAAAACGAAGGCCTCGATGAGTTCTACGGCTTTGACAGCTTTCAGCCTTCATCGGATAGATTAGTGCCCAAAAAGGACAACCCAAATCTCTATCGGGTCTCGTAAGTTTCTTACCCTTCGTTTTTTCGACACGTGGATTTTTACGGTAAAACGGAATTACCGTGGCCCATCTTCGACTTTCCATCGCTGAAGAGTGGTGCACCATGGTACTGTTCCGTTTCAAATCCATGCACGAATTTCTAAAGGTCGTACGACACTGTTTCGCCATTTCGGACGGATGTTGCACCTTGCACCGTGGATGTTGCACCCTGTAGACATCGATTATTCGGACGGCCATAACTTCTGGCTTGTTTAGAGTTACGGGAGCCATAACCTGTCAAAACGAAGGCCTCGATGAGTTCTACAGCTTTGACAGCTTTCAGCCGTCTACGGATAGATTAATGCCCAAAAAGGACAACCCGAATCTCAATCGGGTCTCGTACGTTTTTTACCCTTCGTTTTTTCGGCACGTGGATTTTTACGGTAAAACGGGATTACCGTGGCCCGTCTTCGACTTCCCATCGCTGGAGAGTGGTGCACCATGGTACTGTTCCGTTTCAAATCCATGCACGCATTTCTAAAAGTCGTACGACAATGTTTCGCCATTACGGACGGATGTTGCACCTTGCACCGTGGATGTTGCACCCTGTAGATATCGATTATTCGGACGGCCATAACTTCTCGCTCGTTTAGAGTTACGGGAGCCATAACCTGTCAAAACGAAGGCCTCGATGAGTTCTACGGATTTGACAGCTTTCAGCCGTCAATGGATAGATTAATGCCCAAAATGGACAACCCGAATCTCAATCGGGTCTCGTAAGTTTTTTACCCTTCGTTTTTTCAACACGTGGATTTTTACGGTAAAACGGGATTACGGTGGCTGGTCTTCGATTTACCATCGCTGAAGAGTGGTGCACCATGGTACTGTTCCGTTTCAAATCCATGCACGAATTTGTCAAGGTCGTACGACACTGTTTCGCCATTTCGGACGGATGTTGCACCTTGCACCGTGGATGTTGCACCCTGTAGATATCGATTATTCGGACGGCCATAACTTCTCGCTCGTTTAGAGTTACGGGAGCCTTAACCTGTCAAAACGAAGGCCTCGATGAGTTCTACGGCTTTGATAGCTTTCAGCCGTCAACGGATAGATTAATACCCAAAAAGGACAACCCGAATCTTAATCGTGTCTCGTAAGTTTTTTACCCTTCGTTTTTTCGACACGTGGATTTTTACGGTAAAACGGGATTACCGTGGCCCGTCTTTGACTTCCCATCGCTGGAGAGTGGTGCACCATGGTACTGTTCCGTTTCAAATCCATGCACGAATTTCTAAAGGTCGTACGGCACTGTTTCCCCATTTCGGACGGATGTTGCACCTTGCACTGTGAATGTTGCACCCTGGAGATATTGATTATTCGGACGGCCATAACTTCTTGCTCGTTTAGAGTTACGGGAGCCATAACCTGTCAGAACGAAGGCCTCGATGAGTTCTACGGCTTTGAAAGCTTTCAACCGTCAAAGGATAGATTAATGCCCAAAAAGGACAACCCGAATCTCAATCGGGTCTCGTAAGTTTTTTACCATTCGTTTTTTCGACACGTGGATTTTTGCGGTAAAACGGGATTACCCTGGCCCGTCTTCGACTTTCCATCGCTGAAGAGTGGTGCACCATAGTACTGTTCCGTTTCAAATCCATGCACGAATTTCTAAAAGTCGTATGGCACTGTTTCGCCATTTCGGACGGATGTTGCACCTTGCACAGTGGATGTTGCACCCTGTAGATATCGATTATTCGGACGGCCATAACTTCTGGCTCGTTTAGAGTTACGGGAGCCATAACCTGTCAAAACGAATGCCTCGATGAGTTCTATGGCTTTGATAGCTTTCAGCCGTCAACGGATAGATTAGTGCCCAAAAAGGACAACCCGAATCTCAATTGGGTCTCGTAAGTTTTTTACCCTTCGTTTTTTCGACAGGTGGATTTTTACGGTAAAACGGGATTACGGGGGCCTGTCTTCGACTTCCGATCGCTGAAAAGTGGTGCACCATGGTACTGTTCCGTTTCAAATCCATGCACGCATTTCTATAAGATTAATACCCAAAAAGGACAACCCGAATCTTAATCAGGTCTCGTAAGTTTTTTACCCTTCGTTTTTTCGAAGGGTGGATTTTTACGGTAAAACGGGATTACCGTGGCCCGTCTTCGACTTCCCATCGCTGGTGAGTGGTGCACCATGGTACTGTTCCGTTTCAAATCCATGCACGCATTTCTAAAAGTCATACGGCACTTTTTCGCCATTTCGGACGGATGTTGCACCTTGCACCGTGGATGTTGCACCCTTTAGATATCGATTATTCGGACGGCCATAACTTCTCGCTCGTTAAGAGTTACGGGAGCCATAACCTGTCAAAACGAAGGCCTCGATGAGTTCTACGGCTTTGACAGCTTTCAGCCATCAACGGATAGAGTAATGCCCAAAAAGGACAACCCGAATCTCAATCGGGCCTCGTAAGTTTTTTACCCTTCGTTTTTTCGACACGTGGATTTTTACGGTAAAACGGGATTACCGTGGCCCATCTTCGACTTCACATCGCTGGTGAGTGGTGCACCATGATACTGTTCCATTTCAAATCCATGCACGGATTTCAAAAAATCATACGGCACTTTTTCGTAATTTCGGACGGATCTTGCACCTTGCACCGTGGATGTTGCACCCTTTAGATATCGATTATTCGGAGGGCCATAACTTCTCGCTCGTTAAGAGTTACGGGAGCCATAACCTGTCAAAACGAAGGCCTCGATGAGTTCTATGGCTTTGACAGCTTTCAGCCGTCAACGGACAGATTAATGCCCAAAAAGGACAACCCGAATCTCAATCGGGTCTCGTAAGTTTTTTACCCTTCGTTTTTTCGACACGTGGATTTTTACGGTAAAACGGGATTACGGTGGCTGGTCTTCGATTTACCATCGCTGGAGAGTGGTGCACCATGGTACTATTCCGTTTCAAATCCATGCACGAATTTCTAAAGGTCGTACGGCACTGTTTCATTATTTCGGACGGATGTTGCACCTTGCACCGTGGATGTTGCACCCTGTAGGTATCGATTATTCGGACGGCCGTAACTTCTGGCTCGTTAAGAGTTACGGGAGGCACAACCGGTCAAAACAAAGGCCTCGATGAGTTCTACGGCTTTGACAGCTTTCAGCCATCAATGGATAGATTAATGCCCAAAAAGGACAACCCAAATCTCTATCGGGTCTCGTAAGTTTTTTACCCTTCGTTTTTTCGACACGTGGATTTTTAAGGTAAAACTGGATTACGGTGGCCCGTCTTCGACTTTCCATTGCTGAAGAGTGATGCACCATGGTACTGTTCCATTTCAAATCCATGCACGAATTTCTAAAGGTCGTACGGCACTGTTTCGCGATTTCGGACGGATGTTGCACCTTGCACCGTGGATGTTGCACCCTGTAGACATCGATTATTCGGACGACCATAACTTCTGGCTCGTTTAGAGTTACGGGAGCCATAACCTGTCAAAACGAAGGCCTCGATGAGTTCTATGGCTTTGACAGCTTTCAGCCGTCTACGGATAGATTAATGACCAAAAAGGACAACCCGAATTTCAATCGGGTCTCGTAACTTTTTTACCCTTCGTTTTTTCGACACGTTGATTTTTACGGTAAAACGGGATTATCGTGGCCCGTTTTCGACTTTCCATCGCTGGAGAGTGGTGCACCATAGTACTGTTCCGTTTCAAATCCATGCACGCATTTCTAAAAGTCGTACGGCACTGTTTCGCCATTTCGGACGGATGTTGCACCTTGCACCGTGGATGTTGCACCCTGTAGATATCGATTATTCGGACGGCCATAACTTCTCGCTCGTTTAGAGTTACGGGAGCCATAACCTGTCAAAACGAAGGCCTCGATGAGTTCTACGGCTTTGACAGCTTTCAGCCGTCAATGGATAGATTAATGCCCAAAATGGACAACCCGAATCTCAATCGGGTCTCGTAAGTTTTTTACCCTTCGCTTTTTCGACACGTGGATTTTTACGGTAAAACGAGATTACGGTGGCTGGTCTTCGATTTACCATCGCCGGAGAGTGGTGCACCATGGTACTGTTCCGTTTCAAATCCATGCATGAATTTCTCAAGTTCGTACGACACTGTTTCGCCATTTCGGACGGATGTTGCACCTTGCACCGTGGATGTTGCACCCTGTAGATATCGATTATTCGGACGGCCATAACTTCTCGCTCGTTTAGAGTTACGGGAGCCTTAACCTGTCAAAACGAAGGTCTCGATGAGTTCTACGGCTTTGACAGCTTTCAACCGTCAAAGGATAGATTAATGCCCAAAAAGGACAACCCGAATCTCAATCGGGTCTCGTAAGTTTTTACCCTTCGTTTCTTCGACACGTGGATTTTTACGGTAAAACGGGATTACGGTGGCTGGTCTTCGATTTACCATCGCTGGAGAGTGGTGCACCATGGTACTATTCCGTTTCAAATCCATGCACGAATTTCTAAAGGTCGTACGGCACTGTTTCGCCATTTCGGACGGATGTTGCACATTGCACATTGCACTGTGAATGTTGTACCCTGGAGATATTGATTATTCGGACGGCCATAACTTCTTGCTCGTTTAGAGTTACGGGAGCCATAACCTGTCAAAACGAAGGCCTTGATGAGTTCTACGGCTTTGAAAGCTTTCAGCCATCAAAGGAAAGATTAATGCCCAAAAAGGACAACCCGAATCTCAATCGGGTCTCGTAAGTTTTTTACCATTCGTTTTTTCGACACGTGGATTTTTACGGTAAAACGAGATTACCCTGGCCCGTCTTCGACTTCCCATCGCTGAAAAGTGGTGCACCATAGTACTGTTCCATTTCAAATCCATGCATGAATTTTTAAAAGTCATACGGCACTGTTTCGCCATTTTGGACGGATGTTGCACCTTGCACCGTGGATGTTGCACCCTGTAGATATCGATTATTCGGACGGCCATAACTTCTGGCTCGTTTAGAGTTACGGAAGCCATAACCTGTCAAAACGAAGGCCTCGATGAGTTCTACGGCTTTGACCGCTTTCAGCGGTCAACGGATAGATTAGTGCCCAAAAAGGACAACCCGAATCTCAATTGGGTCTCGTAAGTTTTTTACCCTTCGTTTTTTCGACAGGTGGATTTTTACGGTAAAACGGGATTACGGTGGCCCGTCTTCGACTTGCCATCGCTGAAGAGTGGTGCACCATGGTACTGTTCCATTTCAAATCCATGCATGCATTTCTAAAAGTCGTACGGCACTGTTTCGCCATTTCGGACGGATGTTGCACCTTGCACCGTGGATGTTGCACCCTGTAGATATCGATTATTTGGACGGCCATAAATTCTCGCTCGTTTAGAGTTACGGGAGCCATAACCTATCAAAACAAATGCCTCGATAAGTTCTACGGCTTTGACTGCTTTCAGCCGTCAACGGATAGATTAATGCCCAAAAAGGACAACCCGAATCTCAATCGGGTCTCGTAAGTTTTTTACCCTTCGTTTTTTCGACACGTGGATTTTTACGGTAAAACGGGATTACCGTGGCCCGTCTTCGACTTCCCATCGCTGGAGAGTGGTGCACCATGGTACTGTTCCGTTTCAAATCCATGCACGAATTTCTAAAAGTCATATGGCACTGTTTCGCCATTTCGGACGGATGTTGCACCTTGCACCGTGGATGTTGCACCATGTAGATATCGATTATTCGGACGGCCATAACTTCTCGCTCGTTTAGAGTTACGGGAGCCATAACCTCTTAAAACGAAGGCCACGATGAGTTCTACGGCTTTGATAGCTTTCAGCTGTCAACGGATAGATTAATGCCCAAAAAGGACAACCCGAATCTCAATCGGGTCTCGTAAGTTTTTTACCCTTCGTTTTTTCGACAGGTGGATTTTTACGGTAAAACGGGATTACGGTGGCCCGTTTTCGACTTCCCATCGCTAAAGAGTGGTACACCATGGTACTGTTCCGTTTCAAATCCATGCACGCATTTCTAAAGGTCGTACGACACTTTTTGCCATTTCGGACGGATGTTGCACTTTGCACCGTGGTTGTTGCACCCTGTGGACATCGATTATTCGGACGGCCATAACATCTGGCTCGTTTAGAGTTACGGGAGCCATAACCTATCAAAACGAAGGCCTCGATGAGTTCTACGGCTTTGACAGCTTTCAGTCGTCAACGGATAGATTAATGCCCAAAAAGGACAACCCCAATCTCAATCGGGTCTCGTAAGTTTTTTACCCTTCGTTTTTTCGACACGTGGATTTTTACGGTAAAACGGGATTACCGTGGCCCGTCTTCGACTTCCCATCGCTGGTGAGTGGTGCACCATGGTACTGTTCCGTTTCAAATCCATGCACGCATTTCTAAAAGTCATACGGCACTGTTTCGCCATTTCGGACGGATGTTGCACCTTGCACCGTGGATTTTGCACCCTGTAGATATCGATTATTCGGACGGCAATAACTTCTCGCTCGTTTAGAGTTACGGGAGCCATAACCTGTCAAAACGAAGGCCTCGATGAGTTCTACGACTTTGATAGCTTTCAGCCGTCAACGGATATATTAACGCCCAAAAAGGACAACCCGAATCTCAATCGGGTCTCGTAAGTTTTTTACCCTTCGTTTTTTCGACAGGTGGATTTTTACGGTAAAACGGGATTACGGTGGCCCGTCTTCGACTTCCCATCGCTGAAGAGTGGTACACCATGGTACTGTTCCGTTTCAAATCCATTCACGCATTTCTAAAGGTCGTACGACACTTTTCGCCATTTCGGACGGATGTTGCACTTTGCACCGTGGTTGTTGCACCCTTTAGACATCGATTATTCGGACGGCTATAACATCTGGCTCGTTTAGAGTTAGGGGAGGCATAACCTGTCAAAACGAAGGCCTCGATGAGTTCTACGGCATTGACAACTTTCAGCCGTCAACAGATAGATTAATGCCCAAAAAGGACAACCCGAATCTCAATCGGGTCTCGTAAGTTTTTTACCCTTCGTTTTTTCGACACGTGGATTTTTACGGTAAAACGGGATTACCGTGGCCCGTCTTCGACTTCCCATCGCTGGTGAGTGGTGCACCATGGTACTGTTCCATTTCAAATCCATGCACGCATTTCTAAAAGTCATACGGCACTGTTTCGCCATTTCGGACGGATGTTGCACCTTGCACCGTGGACGTTGCACCCTGTAGATATCGATTATTCGGACGGCCATAACTTCTCGCTCGTTTAGAGTTACGGGAGCCATAACCTGTCAAAACGAAGGCCTCGATGAGTTCTACGGCTTTGACAGCTTTCAGCCGTCAACGGATATATTAATGCCCAAAAAGGACAACCCGAATCTCAATCGGGTCTCGTAAGTTTTTTACCCTTCGTTTTTTCAACACGTGGATTTTTACGTTAAAACGGAATTACGATGGCTGGTCTTCGATTTACCATCTCTGGAGAGTGGTGCACCATGGTACTATTCCGTTTCAAATCCATGCACGAATTTCTCAAGGTCGTACGGCACTGTTTCGCCATTTCGGACGGATGTTGAACCTAGCACCGTGGATGTTGCACGCTGTAGATATCGATTATTCGGACGGCCATAACTTCTGGCTCGTTTAGAGTTAAGGGAGCCAAAACCTGTCAAAACGAAGGCCTCGATGAGTTCTATGGCTTTGACAGCTTTAAGCCGTCAATGGATAGATTAATGCCCAAAAAGGACAACCCGAATCTCAATCAGGTCTCGTAAGTTATTTACCCTTCGTTTTTTCGACACGTGGATTTTTACGGTAAAACGGGATTACGGCGGATGGTCTTCGATTTACCATCGCTGGAGAGTGGTGCATCATGGTACTGTTCCGTTTCAAATCCATGCATGAATTTCTAAAGGTCGTACGGCACTGTTTCGCCATTTCGGACGGATGTTGCACCTTGCACCGTGGATGTTGCACCCTGTAGATATCGATTATTCGGACGGCCATAACTTCTTGCTCGTTTAGAGTTACGGGAGCCATAACCTGTCAAAACGAAGGCCTCGATGAGTTCTATGGCTTTGACAGCTTTCAGCCGCCAATGGATAGATTAATGACCAAAAAGGACAACCCGAATCTCAATCGGGTCTCGTAAGTTTTTTACCCTTCGTTTTTTCGACACGTGGATTTTTACGTTAAAACGGGATTACGGTGGCTGGTCTTCGATTTACCATCGCTGGAGAGTGGTGCACCATAGTACTGTTCCGTTTCAAATCCATGCACGAATTTCTCAAGGTCGTACGGCACTGTTTCGCCATTTCGGACGGATGTTGCACCTTGCACCGTGGATGTTGCACCCCGTAGATATCGATTATTCGGACGGCCATAACTTCTGGCTCGTTTAGAGTTACGGGAGCCATAACCTGTCAAAACGAAGGCCTCGATGAGTTCTACGGCTTTGATAGCTTTCATCCGTCAACGGATAGATTAATGCCCAAAAAGGACAACCCGAATCTCAATCGGGTCTCGTAAGTTTTTTACCCTTCGTTTTTTCGACACGTGGATTTTTACGGTAAAACGGGATTACCGTGGCCCGTCTTCGACTTCCCATCTCTGGAGAGTGGTGCACCATGGTAATGTTCCGTTTCAAATCCATGCACGCATTTCTAAAAGTCATACGGCTCCGTTTCAAATCCATTTCGGACGGATGTTGCACCTTGCACCGTGGATGTTGCACCCTGTAGATATCGATTATTCAGACGGCCATAACTTCTGGCTCGTTTAGAGTTACGGCAGCCATAACCAGTCAAAACGAAGGCCTCGATGAGTTCTACGGATATGACAGCTTTCAGTCGTCAACGGATAGATTAATTCCCAAAAAGGACAACCCGAATCTCAAACGGGTCTCGTAAGTTTTTTACCCTTCGTTTTTTCGACACGTGGATTTTTACGGTAAAACGGGATTACCGTGGCCCGTCTTCGACTTCCCATCGCTGGTGAGTGGTGCACCATGGTACTGTTCCATTTCAAATCCATGCACGCATTTCTAAAAGTCATACGGCACTGTTTCGCCATTTCGGACGGATGTTGCACCTTGCACCGTGGACGTTGCACCCTGTAGATATCGATTATTCGGACGGCCATAACTTCTCGCTCGTTTAGAGTTACGGGAGCCATAACCTGTCAAAACGAAGGCCTCGATGAGTTCTACGGCTTTGACAGCTTTCAGCCGTCAACGGATAGATTAATGCCCAAAAAGAACAACCCGAATCTCAATCGGGTCTCGTAAGTTTTTTACCCTTCGTTTTTTCGACACGTGGATTTTTACGGTAAAACGGGATTACGGTGGCTGGTTTTTGATTTACCATCGCTGGAGAGTGGTGCACCACGGTACTGTTCCGTTTCAAATCCATGCATGAATTTCTAAAGGTCGTATGGAACTGTTTCGCCATTTCGGACGGATGTTGCACCTTGCACCGTGGATGTTTCACCCTGTAGATATCGATTATTCGGACGGCCATAACTTCGGGCTCGTTTAGAGTTACGGGAGCCATAACCTGTCAAAATGAAGGCCTCGATGAGTTCTACGGCTTTGACCGCTTTCAGCCATCAACGGATAGATTAATGCCCAAAAGGGACAACCTGAATCTCAATCGAGTCTCGTAAGTTTTTTACCCTTCGTTTTTTCGACACGTGGATTTTTACGGCAAATCGGGATTACGGTGGCTGGTCTTCGATTTACCATCGCTGGAGAGTGGTGCACCATGGTACTGTTTCGTTTCAAATCCATGCACGCATTTCTAAAAGTCGTAAAACACTGGTTCTCCATTTCGGACGGATGTTGCACCTTGCATCGTGGATGTTGCACCCTGTAGATATCGATTATTCGGACTGCCATAACTTCTGGCTCGTTTAGAGTTACGGGAACCGTAATCTGTCAAAACGAAGGCCTCAATAAGTTCTACGGCTTCGACAGGTTTCAGCCGTCAACGGATAGACTAATGCCCAAAAAGGACAACCCGAATCTCAATTGAGTCTCGTAAGTTTTTTACCCTTCGTTTTTTCGACATGTGGATTTTTACGGCAAAACGGGATTACGGTGGCTGGTCTTCGATTTACCATCGCTGGAGAGTGGTGCACCATGGTACTGTTCCGTTTCAAATCCATGCACGCATTTCTAAAAATCGTACGGCACTGTTTCGCCATTTCGGACGGATGTTGCACCTTGCACCGTGGATGTTGCACCCTGTAGATATCGATTATTCGGACGGCCATAACTTCTGGCTCGTTTAGAGTTACGGGAGCCATAACCTGTCAAAACGAAGGCCTCGATGAGTTCTACGGCTTTGACAGCTTTCAACCGTCAACTGATAGATTAATGCCCAAAAAGAACAACCCGAATCTCAAACGGGTCTCGTAAGTTTTTTATCCTTCGTTTTTTCGACACGTGGATTTTTACGGTAAACGGGATTACCGTGGCCCGTCTTCGACTTCCCATCGCTGGAGAGTAGTGCACCAAGGTACTGTTTCGTTTCAAATCCATGCACGCATTTCTAAAAGTCATACGGCACTGTTTCGCCATTTCGGACGGATGTTGCACCTTGCACCGTGGATGTTGCACCTTGTAGATATCGTTTATTCGGACGACCATAACTTCTGGCTCGTTTAGGTTTACAGGAGCCATAACCTGTCAAAACGAAGGCCTCGATGAGTTCTACGGCTTTGATAGCTTTCAGCCGTCAACGGATAGATTAATGCCCAAAAAGGTCAACCCGAGTCTCAATCGAGTCTCGTAAGTTTTTTACCCTTCGTTTTTTCGACACGTGGATTTTTATGGCAAAACGGGATTACGGTGGCTGGTCTTCGATTTACCATCGCTGGAGAGTGGTGCACCATGGTACTGTTCCGTTTCAAATCCATGCACGCATTTCTAAAAGTCGTACGACACTGTTTCGCCATTTCGGACGGATGTTGCACCTTGCATCGTGGATGTTGCACCCTGTAGATATCGATTATTCGGACGGCCATAACTTCTGGCTCGTTTAGAGTTACGGGAACCATAATCTGTCAAAATGATGGCCTCGATAAGTTCTACGGCTTTGACAGGTTTCAGCCGTCAACGGATAGACTAATGCCCAAAAAGGACAACCCGAATCTCAATCGGGTCTCGTTTGTTTTTTACCCGTCGTTTTTTAGACACGTGAATTTTTACGGTAAAACGGGATTACGGTGGCTAGTGTTTGCGCAAAAAATGGGCAAACACCTCAAAGTCGTACGATTTAGTTGATTATATGTTGTTTTTAGTGATTTGGGTGATTTATGCAAATATGTAAAAAGCAGGGACTAAACTGTAAAAGACACACAGATTTATAGTGGTTCGGCCAGAACGTGCCTACGTCCACTTTATATGGTATTCTCCTTTTTCTCTTCAGATTACAAGTACAAAGCTTTGTATACAAGTATATGAATGTTGTTTGAAGGTTCTATCCGTGCTTGAGCTCTCAAACTTGTCCCCCATTGTTGTACCCCTGCCCCTCTATTTATAGAGTGAGGCTCAGGGCAGAGGGCTTGGATGTATGTAGCTGCTGGTGGGCCTGAGCTGATGCAATCTGGCCTGGCAAAGTTGGTTCGGCAACACCTTGGTTTGGTAGTAGATGGTTGGAGTTGAGACCTTGGTCCGGTAGTAGAGGTTAGAGGGGTTGGTTCGATGTGGTTGATTCGGTGATGGTTGGAGCGGCAGTTGGTTGGTAGTATGTTGGCTAGGTGGTATGCCGGTCCGGTAGTGCATGGAAAGACAGTTGGTTCGGTAGTAGGAGGGAAGTAGGTTGGTTCGGTGATGGGGACGAAGCTTGGTTCGGTGGTGGTCTACCTTGCTTCTGGTTCGGCAGTGGGAGGAGGTAGCTGGTCTTGGTACTACCAAATTGGATCTTGTGTTGGCAAATGATCCCTTGATATTTGAGAATGCCGAATGTGACATGGGGAGTTCGAATACCGAACAAACTCAAACACTTGAACCACCGGACGAAAGCGAGGGGTTTTAAGTACCAAATGCACTTATTACCGGATGAACTCGGGGAGTGTAGTGTCGAACGAACTCTTGCCTTACTTTACCGAATGAACCTTTGTACTTGAATCAAGAGTGAAATCCTAGACTTATATACGCTTGCTTGCTTCTTCTTGTTCCGGTAGTGGTGGAAACGCACACAACATTGATATTCCAGTTTTGACCAAAAATGGGATAACACTTTGCCCCCCAAAAAATGCCTTGTGATAATAAGGCGTGTTTTGAATAGTTCCAAATCCATTATCCAAAGTCATAACCATATTGCCAGAGAATATCATCCTTGACTGCTACGAGTCGATATCCAGTTCCAAATCCAATAACCAAAGCTTGAGCCAATTCCATGTCCATCCGAACTCGGCAACCGAGCCCCAAACCGTTCTTATCCAATAGCCAATATCCGAATCCAGGATCTCTCCGGGCTCCTGCCAAGCGCAATCTACACCTGACGGCCGTGATCCATTCTCCCTGGATGTTAAGCTAGCCTCTCCGGGTTCTTGCCAAGCGCAATCTATACCTGACGGTCGTGATCCAGTCTCCCTGGATGTTAAGCTAGCTTCATCGTGTTCTTGTCGGGCGTAATCCACACATGACGGCCTTGGTTCAGTGTCCCTGGACGTTGAGCTAACCTCTCCAGGTTCTTGCAAAGCGTAATCCATACTTGACGACCTTGGTCCAGTGTCCCTGGACGTTGAGCTAACCTCTCCGGGTTCTTGCCAAGCGTAATCCACACTTGACGACCTTGGTCCAGTGTCCCTGGACGTTGAGCTAACCTCTCCGGGTTCTTGCCAAGCGTAATCCACACTTGACGACCTTGGTCCAGTGTCCCTGGACGCTGTGTTAACCTCTCCGGGTTCTTGCCAAGCGTAATCCACACTTGACGACCTCGGTCCAGTGTCCCTGGACGCTGTGTTAACCTCTCCGGGTTCTTGCCAAGCGTAATCCACACTTGACGACCTTGGTCCAGTGTCCCTGGACGCTGTGTAATGCCATGGCTTATGTCCTAAGCCGAATCCTGGTCTCTCCGGACCCTTGTGGAGCATAGTCCATACTCAACGACCTGAAAATAACAATTGATAATACATGGCCCAAGTCCTAGGCCGAATCCTGGTCACTCCGGACCCTTGCCGAGCATAGTCCATACTCGACGACCTGAATGAGTCAATTTACCATGTTCGGGCGAAGCGACTCACCCCTTGCCAGGCATAATCCATACCTGACGACCGTTTATCAAAAATCAGATAAAAATCCAATCGACATCCAATCCAAAATCCAAATCAAAGCCAGAAAACCAGAATAAAAATCCAACCAAAATCCAATCCAAAATCCACATCCAAAATCCAAATCAAAACCAGAAAACCAGAAATCCAAACCAGCATCCAAAACCGAAAACAATCATTCAAAGGAAAATCCAAATCAAAAAGCAAGAAAAACCAGGAGCTCAATCCAAGCTCCAAAACCGAAAACCAAAAACAAAAGCAGTGTCCAATCCAAAAGCAAAAGATAAATTTCACAAACCATAGCATTGCAGTTTATCATCATTCAGAGCATGCCTAGGGGCTATCTCCGTCCCCGTACATGTGTAAATGACTTGGTTGCTTGCCAATAGTTCGCTACTTATTTCATAATAGCATGGTCAATGAATGATCAACCGACCATCATTCCTGGGCCTCCCACCATCGTAGCTTGAGGTAGGCGGCGGTTGCTCCTGCCCCGCCGTTGCATTCCGAGATCCAACATATTGTGGCAGCTGTCCATTCCTTACATCCTCCTCAATTATGTCCTTTAGGTGCCTGCAGCTGTTGGTGTCGTGTCAATCCAAATCATGGAAGAGACAGTGCCTTCCTGATGTTCTTTCCCGTTCTGTTGGTTCTCTCCTAGCCGGCCTCCGGTAGTGAAGCCGATTCCGAGTATCGAGGTATATCCGCTCCAGCGTCTCGTTCAATCCTGTGTATGTGGGAAACTTTGGATCCTTCCATTGCTTCCTAACATTTCTAGAATAATCGTCCAACTTCCTTTTTCGTTTGTCTTTATCCAAACCTTTGTTGGATGGTCCTCCAACCTCAATTGCATTAACCTTTTTTCACTTTAAATCCGTACTCGCATCTTCTTGCCGAAGGAACCTTTCTGCCTCATGAAAGAATTCGTCGAGATCCCGTGGGGGATCTCGTATCAGAGATACCTTGAAATCCAAGTTCTCCTTGACTCCTGACACTGCTGCCATTAAAACCATCGATGGATCGGGCCGATCCACCGAAGCAACCGCGGCACTGAATCGAGTTAGAAAGGTTCTAAGCGATTCATCGATCCTTTGCTTTACCGATGTTAATGTCATCACGTTCTTCGGTCTCTTGACATGAACTCGAAACTGTCCCAAAAACCTTTCCACCAATTCCCTCCAAGTCCTGATGGATCCTTCTCCCAGCTGCCTAAACCACATCGCAGATAAGTCCGTTAAGTACAAAGGGAAGCATCGAGCCATCACTTCCTCCGATGCCCCCAGCACCTCCTTGTGTCTGGTGTACCTCATCAAGTGATCCGTAGGGTCTGCCTTGCCATCGTATACTCCACGCTAGGTAGCTTGAACTTAGGTGGATTCTGAGCCATCCTTATTTCCCGAGCGAACGGACTCCTGTTTACCCCTTCCAAGTCTCCGCTGGTCAAACCACCTCGCACAGTCTTCCTGATTATATCTACCAATCCAGCGTTGTCTGTTGGGGGATGCCCCCGAGGGAATTCCGGTACATACTCTTCATGTGGCTCGCTAGCAGCAACGTCGGTTCTAGCGTGTTGAACTCCTTCCAAAGGTCCTCCTGTGTTGGATCCTGCGGGCCTGCCCCCAAGCCCTTGTCAATTGCCCTCTGGCTCTGCATCCTGTCCTCCATTGGGTTCCATAACCCTTGCTCCTTATCCTGCATCCACCGCCGCTGTAGCTGTTCCTAAGTTCTGGGTCCCTACAGCTCTCATTTGCTCCAAGAAAATCTGCATCATCTCCTGTTGACTCTTCAACAACCTCTCTTGCAGTGAATTTGTTATGGCTTCCATTTCGTCCCGGGTTATGTAGATCGAAGCCGGTCCTTCCTCAGCTCCGGAGGATGCTTGCTGACTTCCTTCCGGTTGGCTTCTCTCAGCCCTTTGCCTTCTACTATTTAGCCTAGCCATTGTCTCCCAAATCCAAACTTCTATCCGATATAGCGGGCGCTAGTTCTTCTCAGTGAAAGCACCAAAATGTTTGCGCAAAAAATGGGCAAACACCCAAAAGTCGTACGATTTAGTTGATTATATGTTGTTCTTAGTGATTCGGGTGATTTATGCAAATATGTAAAAAGCAGGGACTAAACTGTAAAAGACACACAGATTTATAGTGGTTCGGCCAAAACGTGCCTACGTCCACTTTATATGGCATTCTCCTTTTTCTCTTCAGATTACAAGTACAAAGCTTTGTATACAAGTATATGAATGTTGTTTGAAAGTTCTATCCGTGCTTGAGCTCTCAAACTTGTCCCCCATTGTCGTACCCCTGCCCCTCTATTTATAGAGTGAGTCTGGGGGCAGAGGGCTTGGATGTATATAGCTGCTAGTGGGCCTGAGCTGATGCAATCTGGGCTGGCAAAGTTGGTTCGGCAACACCTTGGTTCGGTAGTAGATGGTTGGAGTTGAGACCTTGGTCCGGTAGTAGAGGAGAGAGGGGTTGGTTCGTTGTGGTTGATTCGGTGATGGTTGGAGGGGCAGTTGGTTGGTAGTATGTTGGCTCGGTGGTATGCCGGTCCGGTAGTGCATGGAAAGACATTTGGTTCGGTAGTAGGAGGGAAGTAGGTTGGTTCGGTGATGGGGACGAAGCTTGGTTCAGTGGTGGTCTACCTTGCTTCTGGTTTAGCAGTGGGAGGAGGTAGCTGGTCTTGGTACTATCGAATTGGATCTTGTGTTGGGAATGCCGAATGATCCCTGGATATATGAGAATGCCGAATGTGACATGGGGAGTTCGAATACCGAACGAACTCAAACACTTGAACTACCGGACGAAAGCGAGGGGTTTTAAGTACCAGATGACACTTATTACTGGATGAACTAAGGGAGTGTAGTATCGAACGAACTCTTGCCTTGCTTTACCGAATGAACCTTTGTACTTGAATCATTAGTGAAATCCCAGACCTATATACGCTTGCTTGCTTCTTCTTGTTCCGGTCGTGGTGGAAACGCACACAACATTGATATTCCAGTTTTGACCAAAAATGGGATAACAGCTGGTCTTCGATTTACCATCGCTGGAGAGTGGTGCACCATGGTACTGTTCCGTTTCAAATCCATGCACGCATTTCTAAAAGTCGTACGACACTGTTTCGCCATTTCGGACGGATGTTGCACCTTGCACCGTGGATGTTGCACCCTGTTGATATCGATTATTCGGACGGCCATAACTTCTGGCTCGTTTAGAGTTACGGGAGCCATAACCTGTCAAAACGAAGGCCTCGATGAGTTCTACGGCTTTCATAGCTTTCATCCGTCAACGGATAGATTAATGCCCAAAAAGGACAACCCGAATCTCAATCGGGTCACGTAAGTTTTTTACCCTTCGTTTTTTCGACACGTGGATTTTTATGGTAAAACGGTATACCGTGGCCCGCCTTCGACTTCCCATCGCTGAAGAGTGGTGCACCATGGTACTGTTCCATTTCAAATACATGCACGCATTTCTAAAAGTCGTACGGCACTGTTTCGCCATTTCGAACGGATGTTGCACCTTGCACCGTGGATGTTGCACCCCGTAGATATCGATTATTCGGAAGGCCATAACTTCTGGCTCGTTTAGAGTTACGGGAGCCATAACCTATCAAAACGAAGGCCTCGATGATTTCTACGGCTTTGACAGCTTTGAGCCGTCAACGGATAGATAATGCCCAAAAAGGACAACCCGAATCACAATCGGGTCTCGTAAGTTTTTTACCCTTCGTTTTTTCGACACGTGTATTTTTACGGTAAACGGGATTATCGTGGCCCGTCTTCGACTTCCCATCGCTGGAGAGTGGTGCACCATGGTACTGTTCCGTTTCAAATCCATGCACGCATTTCTAAAAGTCATACGGCACTGTTTCGCCATTCGGACGGATGTTGCACCTTGAACCTTGGATGTTGCACCCTGTAGATATCGATTATTCGGACGGCCATAACTTCTGGCTCGTTTAGAGTTACGGGAGTCATAACCTGTCAAAACGAAGGCCTCGATGAGTTCTACGGCTTTGACAGCTTTCAGCCGTCAACGGATAGATTAATGCCCAAAAAGGACAACCCGAATCTCAATCGGGTCTCGTAAGTTTTTTACCCTTTGTTTTTTTTACACGTGGATTTTTACGGTAAAACGGGATTACCGTGGCCCGTCTTCGATTTTCCACCGCTGGAGAGTGGTGCACCATGGTACTGTTCCGTTTCAAATCCATGCACGAATTTCTAAAGGTCATACGGCACTGTTTCACAATTTCGGACGGATGTTGCACCTTGCACCGTGGATGTTGCACCCTGTAGATATCGATTATTCGGACGGCCATAACTTCCGGCTCGTTTAGAGTTACGGGAGCCATAACCTGTCAAAACGGAGGCCTCGATGATTTCTACGGCTTTGACAGCTTTCAGCCATCAACGGATAGATTAATGACCAAAAAGGACAACCCGAATCTCAATCGGGTGTCGTAAGTTTTTTACCCTTCGTTTTTTCGACACGTGGATTTTTACGGTAAAACGGGATTACGGTGGCTGGTCTTCGATTTACCATCGCTGGAGAGTGGTGCACCATGGTACTGTTCCGTTTCAAATCCATGCACGCATTTCTAAAAGTCGTACGGCACTGTTTCGCCATTTCGGACGGATGTTGCACCTTGCACCGTGGATGTTGCACCCTGTAGATATCGATTATTCGAACGACAATAACTTCTGGCTCGTTTAGACTTACAAAAGCCATAACCTGTCAAAACGAAGGCCTCGATGAGTTCTACAGCTTTGACGGTTTTCAGCCGTCAACGGATAGATTAATGCCCAAAAAGGACAACCCAAATCTCAATCGGGTCTCGTAAGTTTTTTACCCTTCATTTTTTTCGACACGTGGATTTTTACGGTAAAACGGGATTACGGTGGCAGGTCTTCGATTTACCATCGCTGGAGAGTGGTGCACCATGGTACTATTCCGTTTCAAATCCATGCAGGCATTTCTAAAAGTCATACGGTACTGTTTCGCCATTACGGACGGATGTTGCACCTTGCACCGTGGATGTTGCACCCTGCACATATCGATTATTCGGACGGCCATAACTTTTGGCTCGTTTAGAGTTACGAGAGCCATAACCTGTCAAAACGAAGGCCTCGATTATTTCTACGGCTTTGACAGCTTTTGGCCGTCAACGGATAGATTAATGCCCAAAAAGGACAACCCGAATCTCAATCGGGTCTCGTAAGTTTTTTAGACTTCGTTTTTTCAACACGTGGATTTTTACGGTAAAACGGGATTACGGTGGCTGGTCTTCGATTTACCATCGCTGGAGAGTGGTGCACCATGGTACTGTTCCGTTTCAAATCCATGCACGCATTTCTAAAAGTCGTACGGCACTGTTTCGCCATTTCGGGCGGATGTTGCACCTTGCCCCGTGGATGTTGCACCCTCTAGATATCGATTATTCGAACGGAAATAACTTCTGGCTCGTTTAGAGTCACAAAAGCCATAACCTGTCAAAACGAAGGCCTTGATGAGTTCTACGGCTTTGACGGTTTTTAGCCGTCAACGGATATATTATTGCCCAAAAAGGACAACCCGAATCTCAATCGGGTCTCGTAAGTTTTTTACCCTTCGTTTTTTCGACACGTGGATTTTTACGGTAAAGCGGGATTACCGTGGCCTGTCTTCGACTTTCCATCGCTGGAGAGTGGTGCACCATGGTACTGTTCCATTTCAAATCCATGCACGCATTTCTAAAAGTCATACGGCACTGTTTCGCCATTTCGGACGGATGTTGCACCTTGCACCGTGGATGTTGCACCCTGTAGATATCGATTATTCGGACGTCCATAACTTCTGGCTCGTTTAGAGTTACGGGAGCCATAACCTGTCAAAACGAAGGCCTCTATGAGTTCTACGGCTTTGACAGCTTTGAGCCGTCAACGGATAGATTAATGCCCAAAAAGGACAACCCGAATCTCAATCGGGTCTCGTAAGTTTTTTACCCTTCGTTTTTTCGACACGTGGATTTTTACGGTAAAACGGGATTACCATGGCCCGTCTTCGACTTCCCATCGCTGGAGAGTGGTACACCATGGTACTGTTCCGTTTCAAATCCATGCACGCATTTCTAAAAGTCATACGGCACTGTTTCGCCATTTTGGACGGATGTTGCACCTTGCACCGTGGATGTCGCACCCTGTAGATATCGATTATTCAGACGGCCATAACTTTTGTCTCGTTTAGAGTTACGAGAGCCATAACCTGTCAAAACGAAGGCCTCAATGATTTCTATGGCTTTGACAGCTTTTGGCCGTCAACGGATAGATTAATGCCCAAAAAGGACAACCCGAATCTCAATCGGGTCTCGTAAGTTTTTTACCCTTCGTTTTTTCAACACGTGGATTTTTACGGTAAAACGGGATTACGGTGGCTGGTCTTCGATTTACCATCGCTGGAGAGTGGTGCACCATGGTACTGTTCCGTTTCAAATCCATGCACGCATTACTAAAAGTCGTACGGCACTGTTTCGCCATTTCGGGCGGATGTTGCACCTTGCCCCGTGGATGTTGCACCCTGTATATATCGATTATTCGAACGACAATAACTTCTGGGTCGTTTAGAGTTACAAAAGCCATAACCTGTCAAAACGAAGGCCTTGATGAGTTCTACGGCTTTGAAAGCTTTCAGCCGTGAAAGGATAGATTAGTGCCCAAAAAGGACAACCCGAATCTCAATCGGGTCTCGTAAGTTTTTTACCCTTCGTTTTTTCGACACGTGGATTTTTACGGTAAAACGGGATTACCTTGGCCTGTCTTCGACTTTCCATCGCTGGAGAGTGGTGCACCATGGTACTGTTCCGTTTCAAATCCATGCACGCATTTCTAAAAGTCATGCGGCACTGTTTCGCCATTTCGGACGGATGTTGCACCTTGCATCATGGATGTTGCACCCTGTAGATATCGATTATTCGGACGTCCATAACATCTGGCTCGTTTAGAGTTACGGGAGCCATAACCTGTCAAAACGAAGGCCTCGATGGGTTCTACGGCTTTGAGAGCTTTCAGCCATAGTCGGATAGATTGATACCCAAAAAGGACAACCCGAATCTCAATCGGGTCTCGTAAGTTTTTTACCCTTCGTTTTTTCGACACGTGGATTTTTACGGTAAAACGGGATTACGGTGGCTGGTCTTCGATTTACCATCGCTGGAGAGTGGTGCACCATGGCACTGTTCCGTTTCAAATCCATTCTTGTATTTCTAAAGGTCGTACGGCACTGTTTCGCCATTTCGGACAGATGTTGCACCTTGCACCGAGGATGTTGCACCCTGTAGACATCGATTATTCGGACGACCATAACTTATAGCTCGTTTAGAGTTACAGGAGCCTTAACCTGTCAAAACGAAGGCCTCGATGAGTTCTACGGCTTTGACTGCTTTCATCCGTCAACGGATAGATAATGCCCAAAAAGAACAACCCGAATCTCAATCGGGTCTCGTAAGTTTTTTACCCTTCGTTTTTTCGACACGTGGATTTTTACGGTAAAACGGGATTACGGTGGCTGGTCTTCGATTTACCATCGCTGGAGAGTGGTGCACCATCCTACTGTTCCGTTTCAAATCCATGAACGCATTTCTTAATGTCGTACGGCACTGTTTCGCCATTTCGGACGGATGTTGCACCTTGCACCGTGGATGTTGCACCCTGTAGATATCGATTATTCGAACGACAATAACTTCTGGCTCGTTTAGAGTTACAAAAGCCATAACCTGTCAAAACGAAGGCCTCGATGAGTTCTACGGCTTTGACGGTTTTCAGCCGTCAACGGATAGATTAATGCCCAAAAAGGACAACCCGAATCTCAATCGGGTCTCGTAAGTTTTTTTGCCCTTCGTTTTTTCGACACGTGGATTTTTACGGTAAAACGGGATTACGGTGGCTGGTCTTCGATTTACCATCGCTGGAGAGTGGTGCACCATGGTACTGTTCCGTTTCAAATCCATGCTCGCATTTCTAAAGGTCGTACGGCACTGTTTCGCCATTTCGGACGGATGTTGCACCTTGCACCGTGGATGTTGCACCCTGTAGATATCGATTATTCGGACGGCCATAACTTCTAGCTCGTTTAGATTTACGGGAGCCATAACCTGTCAAAACGAAGGCCTCTATGAGTTTTACGGCTTTGACTGCTTTCAGCCGTCAACGGATAGATTAATACCCAAAAAGGACAACCCGAATCTCAATCGGGTCTCGTAAGTTTTTTACCCTTCGTTTTTTCGACACGTGGATTTGTACGGTAAAGCAGGATTACCATGGCCCATCTTCGACTTCCCATCGCTGAAGAGTGGTACACCATGGTACTGTTCAGTTTCAAATCCAAGCACACATTTCTAAAAGTCATACGGCACTGTTTCGCCATTTCGGACGGATGTTGCACCTTGCACCGTGGATGTTGCACCATATAGATATCGATTATTCGGACGGCCATAGCTTCTGGCTCGTTTAGAGTTACGGGAGCCATAACCTGTCAAAAAGAAAACCTCAATGAGTTCTACGGCTTTGACAGCTTTTAGCCGTCAACGGATAGATTAATGCCCAAAAAGGACAACCCCAATCTCAATCGGGTCTCGTAAGTTTTTTACCCATTGTTTTTTCGACACGTGGATTTTTACGGTAAAACGGAATTACGGTCGCTGGTCTTCTATTTACCATCGCTAGAGAGTGGTGCACCATGGTACTGTTCTGTTTCAAATCCATGCACGCATTTCTAAAAGTCGAACGGCACTGTTTCGCCATTTCGGACGGATGTTGCACCTTGCACCGTGTATGTTGCACCCTATAGATATCGATTATTCGAACGGCAATAACTTCTGGCTCGTTTAGAATTACAAAAGCCATAACCTGTCAAAACGAAGGCCTCGATGAGTTCTACAGCTTTGATGGTTTTCAGCCGTCAACGGATAGATTAATGCCCGAAAAGGACAACCCGAATCTCAATCGGGTCTCGTAAGTTTTTTACCCTTCGTTTTTTCGACACGTGGATTTTTACGGTAAAACGGGATTACCGTGGCCCGTTTTCGATTTCCCATCGCTGGAGAGTGGTGTACCATGGTACTATTTCGTTTCAAATCCATGCACGCATTTCTAAAAGTCATAAGGCACTGTTTCGCCATTTCGGACGGATGTTGCACCTTGCACCGTGGATGTTGCACCCTATAAATGTCGATTATTCGGACGGCCATAACTTCTGGCTCGTTTAGAGTTACGGGAGCCATAACCTGAAAAACGAAGGCCTCGATGAGTTCTATGGCTTTGACAGCTTTCAGCCATCAACGGATAGATTAATGCTCAAAAAGGACAACCCGAATCTCAATCGGGTCTCGTAAGTTTTTTACCCTTCGTTTTTTCGACACGTGGAATTTTACGGTAAAACGGGATTACGGTGGCTGGTCTTTGATTCACCATCGCTGGAGTGTGGTGCACCATGGTACTGTTCCGTTTCAAATCCATGCTCGCATTTCTAAAGGTCGTACGGCACTGTTTCGCCATTTCGGACGGATGTTGCACCTTGCACCGTGGATGTTGCACCCTGTAGATATCGATTATTCGAACGGCAATAACTTCTGGCTCGTTTAGAGTTACAAAAGCCATAACCTGTCAAAACGAAGGACTTGATGAGTTCTACGGCTTTGAAGGTTTTCAGCTGTCAACGGTTAGATTAATGCCCAAAAAGGACAACCCGAATCTCAATCGGGTCTCGCAAGTTTTTTACCCTTCGTTTTTTCGACACGTGGATTTTTACGGTAAAACGGGATTACCGTGGCCCTTCTTCGACTTCCCATCGCTAGAGAGTGGTGCACCATTGTACTGTTCTGTTTCAAATCCATGCACGCATTTCTAAAAGTCATACGGCACTGTTTCGCCATTTCGGACGGATGTTGCACCTTGCACCGTGGATGTTACACCCTGTTGATATCGATTATTCGGACGGCCATAACTTCTGGCTCGTTTAGAGTTACGGGAGCCCTAACCTGTCAAAACGAAGGCCTCGATGAGTTCCACGGCTTTGACAGCTTTCAGGCATCAACTGATAGAATAATGCCCAAAAAGGACAACCCGAATCTCAATCGGGTCTCGTAAGTTTTTAACCCTTCGTTTTTTCGACACGTGGATTTTTACGGCAAAACGGGATTACGGCGGCTGGTCTTCGATTTACCAACGCTGGAGAGTGGTGCACCACGATACTGTTCCATTTCAAATCCATGCATGCATTTCTAAAAGTCGTGCGGCACTGTTTCGCCATTTCGGACGGATGTTGCACCTTGCACCGTGGATGTTGCACGCTGTAGATATCGATTATTCGGACGGCCATAACTTCTAGCTCGTTTAGAGTTACGGGAGCCATAACCTGTCAAAACAAAGGCCTCGATGAGTTCTACGGCTTTGACTGCTTTTAGCCGTCAACGGATAGATTAATGCCCAAAAAGGACAACCCGAATCTCAATCGGGTCTCGTAAATTTTTTACCCTTCGTTTTTTCGACACGTGGATTTTTACGGTAAAACGGGATTACCGTGGCCCATCTTCGACTTCCCATCACTGAAGAGTGGTGCACTATGGTAATGTTTCGTTTCAAATCCATGCACGCATTTCTAAAAGTCGTACGGCACTGTTTCGCCATTTCGGACGGATGTTGCACCTTGCACCGTGGATGTTGCACCCTGTAGATATCGATTATTCGGACGGCCATAACTTCTGGCTCGTTTAGAGTTACGGAGCCATAACCTGTCAAAACGAAGGCCTCAATGAGTTCTACGGCTTTTACAGCTTTCAGCCGTCAACGGATAGATTAATGCCCAAAAAGGACAACCCGAATCTCAAACGGGTCTCGTAAGCTTTTTACCCTTCGTTTTTTCGACACGTGGATTTTTACGGTAAAACGGGATTACGGTGGCTGGTCTTCGATTTACCATCACTGAAGAGGGGTGCACCATGGTACTGTTCCGTTTCAAACCCATGCACGCATTTCTAAAGGTTGTACGGCGCTGTTTCGCCATTTCGGACGGATGTTGCACCTTGCACCGTGGATGTTGCACCCGGTAGATATCGATTATTCGGACGGCCATAACTTCTGGCTCGTTTAGATTTAAGGGAGCCATAACCTGTCAAAACGAAGGCCTCGATGAGTTCTACGGCTTTGACAGCTTTCAGCCGTCAACAGATAGATTAATGCCCAAAAAGGACAACCCGAATCTCAATCGGGTCTCGTAAGTTTTTTACCCTTCGTTTTTTCGACTGGTGGATTTTTACGGTAAAACGGGATTACCGTGGCCCGTCTTCAGCTTCCCATCGCTGAAGAGTGGTGCACCATGGTACTGTTCCTTTTCAAATCCATGCACGCATTTTTAAAAGTCGTACGGCACAGTTTCGCCATTTCGGACGGATGTTGCACCTTGCACAGTGGATGTTGCACCCTGTAGATATCGATTATTCGGATGGCCATTACTTCTTGCTCGTTTAGAGTTACGGGAGCCATAACCTGTCAAAACGAAGGCCTCGATGAGTTCTACGGCTTTGACAGCTTTGAGCCGTCAACGGATAGATTAATGCCCAAAAAGGACAACCCGAATCTCAATCGGGTCTCGTAAGTTTTTTACCCTTCGTTTTTTCGACCCGTGGATTTTTACGGTAAAACGGGATTACCGTGGCCCGTCTTCGACTTCCCACCGCTGGAGAGTGGTGCACCAAGGTACTGTTCCGTTTCAAATCCATGCACGCATTTCTAAAAGTCATACGGCACTAATTCGCCATTTCAGACGGATGTTGCACCTTGCACCGTGGATGTTGCACCCTGTAGATATCAATTATTCGGACGGCCATAACTTCTGGCTCGTTTAGAGTTACGGGAGCCATAACCTGTCAAAACGAAGGCCTCGATGAGTTCTACGGCTTTGACAGCATTTAGCCATCAACGGATAGACTAATTCCCAAAAAGGACAACCCGAATCTCAATCGGGTCTCGTAAGTTTTTTACCCTTCGTTTTTTCGACACGTGGATTTTTACGGTAAAACGAGATTACCGTGGCCCGTCTTCGACTTCCCATCGCTAGAGAGTGGTGCACCATGGTACTGTTCCATTTCAAATCCATGCACGCATTTCTAAAAGTCGTACGGCACTGTTTCGCCATTTCGGACGGATGTTGCACCTTGCATCGTGGATGTTGCACCCTGTAGATATCGATTATTCGGGCGGCCATAACTTCTGGCTCGTTTAGAGTTACGTGAGCCATAACCTGTCAAAACGAAGGCCTCAATGAGTTCTACGGCTTTGACAGCTTTTAGCCATCAACGGATAGATTAATGCCCAAAAAGGACAACCCGAATCTCAGTTGGGTCTCGTAAGTTTTTTACCCTTTGTTTTTTCGACACGTGGATTTTTACGGTAAAACGGGATTACCGTGGCTGGTCTTCGGTTTACCATCGCTGGAGAGTGGTGCACCATGGTACAGTTCCATTTCAAATCCATGCACGCATTTCTAAAAGTCGTACGGCACTGTTTCGCTATTTCAGACGGATGTTGCACCTTGCACCGTGGATGTTGCACCCTGTAGATAACGATTAGTCGGACGAGCATAACTTCTGGCTCGTTTAGAGTTACGAGAGCCATAACCTGTCAAAACGAAGGCCTCGATGAGTTATACGGCTTTTACAGCTTTCAGCCATCAATGGATATATTAATGCCCAAAAGGACAACCCGAATCTCAATCGGGTCTGGTAAGTTTTTTACCCTTCGTTTTTTCGACACGTGGATTTTTACGGCAAAACGGGATTACGGCGGCTGGTCTTCGATATACCATCGCTGGAGAGTGGTGCACCACGGTATTGTTCTATTTCAAATCCATGCATGCATTTCTAAAAGTCGTGCAGCACTATTTCGCCATTTCGGACAGATGTTGCACCTTGCACCGTGGATGTTGCACCCTCTAGATATCGATTATTCGGACGGCCATAACTTCTGGCTCGTTTAGAGTTACGGGAGCCATAACCTGTCAAAACGAAGGCCTTGATGAGTTCTACGGCTTTGACAGCTTTTAGCCATCAACGGATAGATTAATTTCCAAAAAGGACAACCCGAATCTCAATCGGGTCTCGCAAGTTTTTTACCCTTCGTTTTTTCGACACGTGGATTTTTACGGTAAAACGGGATTACCGTGGCCCGTCTTCGACTTCCCATCGCTAGAGAGTGGTGCACCACGGTACTGTTCCGTTTCAAATCCATGCACGCATTTCTAAAAGTCGTACGGCACTGTTTCGCCATTTCGGACGGATGTTGCACCTTGCACCGTGGATGTTGCACCCTGTAGATATCGATTATTCGGACGGCCATAACTTCTGGCTCGTTTAGAGTTACGGGAGCCATAACCTGTCAAAACGAAGGCCTCGATGAGTTCTACGGCTTTGACAGCTTTCAGCCGTCAACGGATAGATTAATGCCCAAAAAGGACAACCCGAATCTCAGTTGGGTCGCGTAAGTTTTTTACCCTTCGTTTTTTCGGCACGTGGATTTTTACGGCAAAACGGGATTACGGCGGCTGGTCTTCGATTTACCATCGCTGGAGAGTGGTGCACCACGGTACTGTTCCATTTCAAATCCATGCATGCATTTCTAAAAGTCGTGCGGCACTGTTTCGCCATTTCGGACGGATGTTGCACCTTGCACCGTGGATGTTGCACCCTGTAGATATCGATTATTCGAACGGCCATAACTTCTGGCTCGTTTAGAGTTACAAAAGCCATAACCCGTCAAAACGAAGGCCTCGATGAGTTCTACGGCTTTGACAACTTTCAGCCGTCAACAGATAGATTAATGCCCAAAAAGGAGAACCCGAATCTCAATCGGGTCTCGTAAGTTTTTTACCCTTCGTTTTTTCGACACGTGGATTTTTATGGCAAAACGGGATTACGGCGGCCGGTCTTCGATTTACCATCGCTGGAGAGTGGTGCACCACGGTACTGTTCCATTTCAAATCCTTGCACGCATTTCTAAAAGTCGTACGGCGCTGTTTCGCCATTTCGGACGGATGTTGCACCTTGCACCGTGGATGTTGCACACTGTAGATATCGATTATTCGAACGGCCAAAACTTCTGGCTCGTTTAGAGTTACAAAAGCCATAACCCGTCAAAACGAAGGCCTCGATGAGTTCTACGGCTTTGACAGCTTTCAGCCGTCAACGGATAGATTAATGCCCAAAAAGGACAACCCGAATCTCAATCGGGTCTCGTAAGCTTTTTACCCTTCGTTTTTTCGACACGTGGATTTTTACGATAAAACGGGATTACCGTGGCCCGTCTTCGACTTCCCATCGCTGTAGAGTGGTGCACCATGGTACTGTTCCGTTTCAAATCCATGCACGCATTTCTAAAAGTCGTACGGCACTGTTTCGCCATTTCGGACGGATGTTGCACCTTGCACCTTGGATGTTGCACCCTGTAGATATCGATTATTCAGACGGCCATAACTTCTGGCTCGTTAAGAGTTACGGGAGCCATAACCTGTCAAAACGAAGGCCTCGATGAGTTCTACGGTTTTGACAGCTTTCAGCCGTCAACGGATAGATTAATGCCCAAAAAGGACAACCCGAATCTCAATCGGGTCTCGTAAGTTTTTTACCCTTCGTTTTTTCGACACGTAGATTTTTACGGTAAAACGGGATTACCGTGGCCCGTCTTCGACTTCCCATCGCTGTAGAGTGGTGTTTGCGCCAAAATTGGTCACAAACCCCGATGAATGTGAAAGCACCAGTGTTGGAATATAAATCAACGATATCCAAACACAAATCACAGATCTAAGTAGCAAAATAGTGAATGTAAACAAGAACACACGATTTTATAGTGGTTCGGCTATCTCCGGCCTACGTCCACTTCAAAGGTTTTTCCTTTTATTGATGTTCTTCGCTGATTACAATCGATTACAGCGGATTACAATGAATTATAGTTCTGGAATTCGAGTACAACGGTGGTTGTTGAGTGCCAAGTAGAGCCTTGGTGGAGACTTGGAGCTTCAGAGTCTTGATCTTGCCAAAGAGAATCCGGTCCCTTTTCTGAATGATATGGAGGTCTATTTATAGGCGTAGGCTGCTGGTATCTTGCTGAAAACTCGGGAAACCACTTCTGGCACGTGAGGGGGCCCACACGTACGGTCTCAGGAAGTTTGGGCCCACTTTGGCATCGGTTCGAACTCCATTCGAACCGATCAAGAATTCATCCAATCGAGGTGAAATTTGGCGTGGACATTCTTCAACATGTATGCAAGCATCTGTGAAAGTTTCATGGCTTTTGGATCAGCAGGTTAGGAGATATGAAGGGTTCGAAATTGAGTTCACGAGATAGCTATTTGATTCGAACCCATTGCGTTCGAACCGATAGTTTCGAAACCATCATAGCACGCGACTTCGTGGTGACGTGGAGCGCAGACTTCGAATCGATCCGGACTTCACTCCGTGTTGACCACTTCGACTCCATATATCTCGGCGCATTCGAACCGATGGAAGACACGTCATCGTGATTGGTTGACTCAGTGGGTTCGAATGGAGCTACACAGGATGGATTCGAAGATGGATGGGTTCGAGGCATGGCTCACGGAAGGGTTCGAAGCAGGGCTCTGTGATGGGTTCGAAGTAGTTGGGTTCGAAGTGG
This sequence comes from Allium cepa, assembly GCA_030765085.1. Taxonomy (NCBI): domain Eukaryota; kingdom Viridiplantae; phylum Streptophyta; class Magnoliopsida; order Asparagales; family Amaryllidaceae; genus Allium; species Allium cepa. The sequence continues at coordinate 872,306,274 of CM060938.1, forward strand.
AGTCGAGGCCGAGGGTTTCGGGTGTGGCGTGGCAGTGCTTATTGGTTCGAAAGCAGGTGGTTTCGAACTAGATGGGTTCGAAATGATGGGTTCGAACACCATCGATTCGAACTGGGGCATAGGCTTATGGATTCGAGGCGCGGCCTCATTTCTTGGTTTCGAGCTTGGTCAAGGGGGATGGGTTCGAATATAGGAAAGATAATGGGTTCGAACCTGACAATGCCCATTCCTCTTAACTTGAATCCACCATAACTTTAGCATACCACCTCGGATTGACTTGAAATTTGGAATGCAGACTTCTATGGTCTTTCTTGTCGTGCCCTATCAATTGTGCCCCGTTCCGGACTCGGACAAAATTCATCGATATCCATGGTTATCCCGCAATGCATGGCTGATATTCATGAATAGTAATCATTGATTTCCAGTAAATTTTGGATATCTCAACTTTGCCAAAAGTTGGGATAACATTCTGCCCCCCAAAACATGCCTTTTTGTAAAAGGTATGTTTTGAATGGTCTTATATCAAGTGTGATAAATTCATGTTTCACTCATAGCCGTGGCATTATCAATCAAGTTTGTGGCTGTTCGAAGCCAAATCAATGTTCGTTCTTCCCGTAGGAGCTGAGAATGAAGTTTCATGGTCTCTCCGGACCACTACTGGCTGCTCTGAACCCTTACTAAGTCCATTCTAGACTTAGTGATTGAATAGAAAGATCCTATTGCTCTCTGGCGTTGCCTTCTATCCCTTGCACTCCGGTCCCGGTTAGGACATATAGCGATATCATGGTCGTTCGGGACCGATCATAGCCTCTCCGGGCTCTTGCTGGATCCCATTCTGTCACTCTCCGGTGAAGGGGAAATGACGATAAGTGAGTCGATTCTGTCGCTCTCCGGCGAAGCAACTCACTTCTTGCCTTCTGGATTCACCTCTCCGGGTGAAGGCGATCTTTCTTGTATAAGTGAGTCGATCCTGTCGCTCTCCGGCGAAGCAACTCACTTCTTGCCTTCGGACCCCGTCTCTCCGGATAGGGTCATAAAGCGATCATGCTTATATGTAATGTTCATCCTTTGACTCTCCGGTCAAAAGGTTTATTGCAAGAAGTTCTAATTTATTTATAAAAATTCAAGTTCTAGATGTTCAATCTCAAACATCAGAAAAAATAAAGGATTGCCTCTCCGGGCGTGGCGGTTTATCTCCATCTCAGAGCATGCCTAGGGATCTCTCCGGTTCCCGTACATGTGTAAGTGGAGTAACCGTTTATTCTGAAAATAAATCTAAATAAAGTTATTCGACCGAAGTCCAAATCCTGGACTTGGCCCTTGCCATCTTTGATCAGTTGATGACGAGTCGTGATCCCGATCCAGGATCGTTCCTGCAAGGTGGAGGCGGTAGTTGTTCATGCCTTGTCGCTGCTGTCCGTTCTCTGACATACTGCGGTAATCTACCACCCCTAGCGTGTTCTTCCACCTCATCCTTCAGGTGACGGCATTCATCTGTAGTGTGCCCATCCAGCTCATGGAATAGGCAATATTTTCCAGTCCTGCGCTCCCGCTCGGTGGGATCCCTTACAGGTGGCTTTCGATAGTGAAGTTGCCCCCTGGTTTCAGTGAAGACTCTTTCTAGGCTTGCATTCAGATCTGTGTACTGCCTGAATCTTGGTTCCCGGGATTTCTTCCGTTTATCAGGACCGTCATGTCTGTCATCCTGTTTCCTCTTTCCCTTGTCCGCTCCGGACTGTTCTCTGGAGGTTCCTACACTTTGTGTGGTATTTATTTCACGACTCTCGGCTCGTGATTCTTCTAATCGAATGAATTTTTCGGCTTTATGGAAGAATTCTCCAAGATCTTGCGGTGGATCTTTTGTTAGAGAATCTTTAAACTTGGTACCTTCCGCGACTCCTGCCACTGCCGCCATTAAAATCATTGATGGATCCGGGCGATCTACAGAAGTCACTGTCACGTTGAACCTGAGTAGAAAATCTTTTATGGACTCTCCGGTCCTCTGCTTGATTGTTGCTAAAGTCATCACACTTTTGGGTCGCGTCACGTGGACCCTGAACTGTCTCATGAAGCAATCAACGAGCTCGCTCCATGTTCCGATTGATCCAGTCTCTAGCTGTCTGAACCATAGTGAAGCTAAATCTGTCAAATATAGAGGGAAGCATCGCGCCATCACTTCCTCGGATGCCCCCAGCACTTCCATGTGCCTGATATATCTTGTGATGTGCGTGGTCGGGTCTGACCTTCCGTCATAGGGATCTAGCGTTGGTAGCTTGAATTTTGGAGGGTTCCTTGCATTTCTGATGTTTGGAGTGAATGGACTCCGACTAACTTCTTCTAGGCCTCCGCTAGGCAATCCTCCTCTCACGATTCTTCGCATGAGGCCTATCATTCTCTCATCTCCGTCTAGGGGTTGCCCCCTTGTCAAGTTTCTATCTTGCCCCCCGAGCCTTGAAGGGAATTCTGGTACGTATTCTTCTGGTGGCTCGTTAGCATATGCATTGGCTCCGGCCTGCTGAGCTCCGTCTGTTGGTCTTCCAGTATCGGACCCTGAGGGTCTGCCCCCAAGTCCTTGCTGACCGCCCTCAGTCCCTGTATTCTGGCCTTGAGCCTGTCTTTCGTTAACTTCTGCAATCCTGATTCCTTGTCCCGTACTCGTAGCTGTTGTAGTTGGTCCAGGGTTTTGCATGTTTGCTGTCCTCATTTGCTCGAGGAAATTTTGCAGCATCTCCTGTTGACTCTTCATTATGCTTTCGCGCAATGAATTAGCCATGGCCTCCATCTCGTCCCTGGTGATGTAGACGGAAGCTTGTCCTTCTCCTGATCCTGAGGATGCCTCTTGGCTTCCTCCCTGTTGGCTCCTATCAATTCTTTGTCTCGTTTGTCGAGTCATTGTTTCCGGATTGGAGTTCTTCAAACTTTTGAATATGAATTCCGAATCTAATGTGGCGGGTGCTAGTTCTTCTCAGTGAAAGCACCAAAGTGTTTGCGCCAAAATTGGTCACAAACCCCGATGAATGTGAAAGCACCAGTGTTGGAATATAAATCAACGATATCCAAACACAAATCACAGATCTAAGTAGCAAAATAGTGAATGTAAACAAGAACACACAATTTTATAGTGGTTCGGCTATCTCCGGCCTACGTCCACTTCAAAGGTTTTTCCTTTTATTGATGTTCTTCGCTGATTACAATCGATTACAGCGGATTACAATGAATTATAGTTCTGGAATTCGAGTACAACGGTGGTTGTTGAGTGCCAAGTAGAGCCTTGGTGGAGACTTGGAGCTTCAGAGTCTTGATCTTGCCAAAGAGAATCCGGTCCCTTTTCTGAATGATATGGAGGTCTATTTATAGGCGTAGGCTGCTGGTATCTCGCTGAAAACTCGGGAAACCACTTCTGACACGTGAGGGGGCCCACACGTACGGTCTCAGGAAGTTTGGGCCCACTTTGGCATCGGTTCGAACTCCATTCGAACCGATCAAGAATTCATCCAATCGAGGTGAAATTTGGCGTGGACATTCTTCAACATGTATGCAAGCATCTGTGAAAGTTTCATGGCTTTTGGATCAGCAGGTTAGGAGATATGAAGGGTTCGAAATTGAGTTCACGAGATAGCTGTTTGATTCGAACCCATTGCGTTCGAACCGATAGTTTCGAAACCATCATAGCACGCGACTTCGTGGTGACGTGGAGCGCAGACTTCGAATCGATCCGGACTTCACTCCGTGTTGACCACTTCGACTCCATATATCTCGGCGCATTCGAACCGATGGAAGACACGTCATCGTGATTGGTTGACTCAGTGGGTTCGAATGGAGCTACACAGGATGGATTCGAAGATGGATGGGTTCGAGGCATGGCTCACGGAAGGGTTCGAAGCAGGGCTCTGTGATGGGTTCGAAGTAGTTGGGTTCGAAGTGGAGTCGAGGCTGAGGGTTTCGGGTGTGGCGTGGCAGTGCTTATTGGTTCGAAAGCAGGTGGTTTCGAACTAGATGGGTTCGAAATGATGGGTTCGAACACCATCGATTCGAACTGGGGCATAGGCTTATGGATTCGAGGCGCGGCCTCATTTCTTGGTTTCGAGCTTGGTCAAGGGGGATGGGTTCGAATATAGGAAAGATAATGGGTTCGAACCTGACAATGCCCATTCCTCTTAACTTGAATCCACCATAACTTTAGCATACCACCTCGGATTGACTTGAAATTTGGAATGCAGACTTCTATGGTCTTTCTTGTCGTGCCCTATCAATTGTGGCCCGTTCCGGACTCGGACAAAATTCATCGATATCCATGGTTATCCCGCAATGCATGGCTGATATTCATGAATAGTAATCATTGATTTCCAGTAAATTTTGGATATCTCAACTTTGCCAAAAGTTGGGATAACAGAGTGGTGCACCATAGTACTGTTCCGTTTCAAATCCATGCACGCATTTCTAAAAGTCGTACGGCACTGTTTCGCCATTTCGGACGGATGTTGCACCTTGCACCGTGGACGTTGCACCCTGTAGATATCGATTATTCGGACGGCCATAACTTCTGGCTCGTTTAGAGTTACAAAAGCCATAACTTGTCAAAATGAAGGTCTCGATGAGTTCTACGGCTTTGAAAGCTTTCAGCCGTCAACGGATAGATTAATGCCCAAAACGGACAACCCGAATCTCAATCGGGTCTCGTAAGTTTTTTACCCTTCGTTTTTTCGACACGTGGATTTTTACGGTATAACGGGATTACGGTGGCTGGTCTTCGATTTACCATCGCTGGAGAGTGGTGCACCATGGTACTATTCCATTTCAAATCCATGCACGCATTTCTAAAACTCGTACGGCACTATTTCGCAATTTCGGACGGATGTTGCACCTTGCACTGTGGATGTTGCACCCTGTAGATATCGATTATTCGGACGGCCATAATTTCTGGCTCGTTAAGAGTTACGGGAGCCATAACCTGTCAAAACGAAGGCCTCGATGAGTTATACGGCTTTGACAGCTTTCAGCCATCAACGGATAGATTAATGCCCAAAAAGGACAACCCGAATCTCAATCGGCTCTCGTAAGTTTTTTATCCTTCGTTTTTTCGACACGTGGATTTATACGGTAAAACGGGATTACCGTGGCCCATCTTCGACTTCCCATCGCTGGAGAGTGGTGCACCATGGTAATGTTCCATTTCAAATCCACGCACGCATTTCTAAAAGTCGTACGACACTGTTTCTCCATTTCGGACGGATGTTGCACCTTGCACCGTGGATGTTGCACCCTGTAGATATCGATTATTCGGACGGCCATAACTTCTGGCTCGTTTAGAGTTACGGGAGCCATAACCTATCAAAACGAAGGTCTCGATGAGTTCTACGGGTTTGACGGCTTTCAGCCATCAACGGATAGATTAATGCCCAAAAAGGACAACCCGAATCTCAATCGGGTCTCGTAAGTTTTTTGCCCTTCGTTTTTTAGACACGTGGATTTTTACGGTAAAACGGGATTACGGTAGCTGGTCTTCGATTTACCATCGCTGGAGAGTGGTGCACCATGGTACTGTTCCGTTTCAAATCCATACACGCATTTCTAAAAGTCGTACGACACTGTTTCGCCATTTCGGACGGATGTTGCACCTTGCACCGTGGATGTTGCACCCTGTAGATATCGATTATTCAGACGGCCATAACTTCTGGCTCGTTTACAGTTAGAAAACCATAACCTGTCAAAACGAAGGCCTCGATGAGTTCAACGGCTTTGACAGCTTTCAGCCGTCAACAGATAGATTAATGCCCAAAAAGGACAACCCGAATCTCAATCGGGTCTCGTAAGTTTTTTATCCTTCATTTTTTTCGACACGTGGATTTTTACGGTAAAACGGGATTACCGTGGCCCGTCTTCGACTTCCCATCGCTGCAGAGTGGTGCACCATGGTACCGTACCGTTTCAAATCCATGCACGCATTTCTAAAAGTCGTACGGCACTGTTTCGCCATTTCGGACGGATGTTGCACCTTGCACCGTGGATGTTGCACCCTGTAGATATCGATTATTCGGACGGCCACAACTTCTTGCTCGTTTAGAGTTACGGGAGCCATAACCTGTCAAAACGAAGGCCTCGATGAGTTCTACGGCTTTGATAGCTTTCAGCCTTCAATGGATAGATTAATACCCAAAAAGGACAACCCGAATCTCAATCGGGTCTCGTAAGTTTTTTACCCTTCGTTTTTTCGACACGTGGATTTTTACGGTAAAACGGGATTGCGGTGGCTGGTCTTTGATTTACCATCGTTGGAGAGTGGTTCACCATGGTACTTTTTCATTTCAAATCCATGCACGCATTTCTAAAAGTCGTACGGCACTGTTTCGCCATTTCGGACGGATGTTGCACCTTGCACCGTGGATGTTGCACCCTATTGATATCGATTATTCGGACGGCCATAACTTCTGACTCGTTTAGATTTACGGGAGCCATAACCTGTCAAAACGAAGGCCTCGATGATTACTACGTCTTTGACAGCTTTAAGCCATCAATCGATAGATTAATGCCCAAAAAGGACAACCCGAATCTCAATCGGGTCTCGTAAGTTTTTTACCCTTCGTTTTCTCGGCACGTGGATTTTTACGGTAAAACGAGATTGCGGTGGCTGGTCTTCGATTTACCATCGCTGGAGAGTGGTTCACCATGGTACTTTTCGTTTCAAATCCATGCATGCATTTCTAAAAGACGTACGACACTGTTTCGCTATTTCGGACGGATGTTGCACCTTGCACCGTGGATGTTGCACCCTGTAGATATCGATTATTCGGACGGCCATAACTTCTTGCTCGTTTAGAGGTACGGGAGCCATAACCTGTCAAAACGAAGGCCTCGATGAGTTCCACGGCTTTGATAGATTTCAGCCGTCAATGGATAGATTAATTCCCAAAAAGGACAACCCGAATCTCAATCGGGTCTCGTATGTTTTTTACCCTTCGTTTTTTTCACACGTGGATTTTTACGGTAAAACGGGATTGCGGTGGCTGGTCTTCGATTTACCATCGCTGGAGAGTGGTTCACCATGGTACTTTTTCGTTTCAAATCCATGTACGCATTTCTAAAAGTCCTATGGCACTGTTTCACCATTTTGGACGGATGTTGCACCTTGCACCGTGGATGTTGCGCCCTGTGGATATCGATTATTCGGACGGCCATAACTTCTGACTCGTTTAGAGTTACGGGTGCCATAACCTGTCAAAACGAAGGCCTCGATGATTTCTACGGCTTTGACATCTTTCAGCAGTCAACGGATAGATTAATGCCCAAAAAGGACAACCCGAATCTCAGTCGGGTCACGTAAGTTTTTTACCCTTCGTTTTTTCGACACGTGGATTTTTACGGTTAAACCGGATTACGGTGGCTGGTCTTCGATTTACCATCGCTGGGGAGTGGTGCACCATGGTACTGTTCCGTTTCAAACCCATGCATGCATTTCTAAAAGTCGTACGACACTGTTTCACCATTTCAGACGGATGTTGCACCTTGCACCGTGGACGTTGCACCCTGTAGACATCGATTATTCGGACGGCCATAACTTCTGGCTAGTTTAGAGTTACAGAAGCCATAACTTGTCAAAATGAAGGTCTCGATGAGTTCTACGGCTTTGGTAGCTTTCAGCCGTCAACGGATAGATTAATGCCCAAAACGGACAACCCGAATATCAATCGGGTCTCGTAAGTTTTTTACCCTTCGTTTTTCGACACGTGGATTTTTACGGTATAACGGGATTACGGTGGCTGGTCTTCGATTTACCATCGCTGGAGAGTGGTGCACCATGGTACTGTTCCGTTTCAAATCCATGCACGCATTTCTAAAAGTCGTACGGCACTGTTTCGCCATTTCGGACGGATGTTGCACCTTGCACCGTGGATGTTGCACCCTGTAGATATCGATTATTCGGACGGCCATAACTTCTGGCTCGTTAAGAGTTACGGGAGCCATAACCTGTCAAAACGAAGGCCTCGATGAGTTTTACGGCTTTGACAGCTTTCAGCGGTCAACGGATAGATTAATGCACAAAAAGAACAACCCGAATCTCAATCGGGTCTCGTAAGTTTTTTACCCTTCGTTTGTTCGACACGTGGATTTTTACGGAAAAACGGGATTACCGTGACCCGTCTTCGACTTCCCATCGCTGGAGAGTGCTGCACCATGGTACTGTTCCATTTCAAATCCATGCACGCATTTCTAAAAGTCGTACGGCACTGTTGCCATTTCGGACGGATGTTGCACCTTGCACCGTGGATGTTGCACCCTGTAGATATCGATTATTCGGACGGCCATAACTTCTGGCTCGTTAAGCGTTACGGGATCCATAACCTGTCAAAACGAAGGCCTCGATGAGTTTTACGGCTTTGACAGCTTTCAGCCGTCAGCGGATAGATTAATACCCAAAAAGGGCAACACGAATCTCAATCGGGTCTCGTAAGTTTTTTACCCTTCGTTTTTTAGACACGTGGATTTTTACGGTAAAACGGGATTACGGTGGCTGGTCTTCGATTTACCATCGCTGGAGAGTGGTGCACCATAGTACTGTTCCGTTTCAAATCCATGCACGCATTTCTAAAAGTCGTACGGCACTGTATCGCCATTTCGGACGGATGTTGCACCTTGCACCGTGGATGTTGCACCCTGTAGATATCGATTATTCGGACGGCCATAACATTTGGCTCGTTTAGAGTTAGAAAAGACATAACCTGTCAAAACGAAGACCTCGATGAGTTCTACGGCTTTGACAGCTTTCAGCCGTCAACGGATAGATTAATGCCCAAAAAGGACAACCCGAATCTCAATCGGGTCTCGTAAGTTTTTTATCCTTCATTTTTTCGACACGTGGATTTTTACGGTAAAACGGGATTACCGTGGCCCGTCTTCGACTTCCCATCGCTGGAGAGTAGTACCCTATGGCACTGTTCCGTTTGAAATCCATACACGCATTTCTAAAAGTCGTACGATACTGTTTCGCCATTTCGTACGGATGTTGCACCTTGCACCGCGGATGTTACACCCTGTAGATATCGATTATTCGGACGGCCATAACTTCTGGCACGTTTAGAGTTACGGGAGCCATAAACTGTCAAAAGGAAGGCCTCGATGAGTTCTACGGCTTTGATAGCTTTCAGCCGTCAATGGATAGATTAATGCCCAAAAAGGACAACCCGAATCTCAATCGGGTCTCGTTAGTTTTTTACCCTTCGTTTTTTCGACACGTGGATTTTTACGGTAATACGGGATTGCGGTGGCTGTTCTTCAGTTTACCGTCGCTGGAGAGTGGTTCACCATGGTACTTTTTCGTTTCAAATCCATGCACGCATTTCTAAAAGTCGTACGGCACTGTTTCGCTATTTCGGATGGATGTTGTACCTTTCACCGTGGATGTTGCACCCTGTAGATATCGATTATTCCGACGGCCATAACTTCTGGCTCGTTAAGAGTTACGGGAGCCATAACCTGTCAAAACGAAGGCCTCGATGAGTTTTACGGCTTTGACAGCTTTCAGCCGTCAACGGATAGATTAATGCCCAAAAAAGACAATCCGAATCTCAATCGGCTCTCGTAAGTTTTTTATCCTTCGTTTTTTCGACACGTGGATTTTTACGGTAAAACGGGATTACCGTGGCCCGTCTTCGACTTCCCACCGCTGGACAGTGGTGCACCATGGTACTGTTCCGTTTCAAATCCACACACGCATTTCTAAAAGTCGTACGACACTGTTTCACCATTTCGGACGGATGTTGCACCTTGCACCGTGGATGTTGCACCCTGTAGATATCGATTATTCGGACGGCCATAACTTCTGGCTCGTTTAGAGTTACGGGAGCCATAACCTATCAAAACGAAGGCCTCGATGAGTTCTACAGGTTTGACGGCTTCCAGCCGTCAATGGATAGACTAATGCCCAAAAAGGACAACCCGAATCTCAATCGGGTCTCGTAAGTTTTTTACCCTTCGTTTTTTCGACACGTGGATTTTTACGGAAAAACGGGATTACCGTGGCCCGTCTTCGACTTCCCATCGCTGGAGAGTGCTGCACCATGGTACTGTTCCGTTTCAAATCCATGCACGCATTTCTAAAAGTCGTACGGCACCGTTTCGCCATTTCGGACGGATGTTGCACCTTGCACCGTGGATGTTGCACCCTGTGGATATCGATTATTCGGACGGCCATAGCTTCTAGCTCGTTTGGAGTTACGAGAGCCATAACCTGTCAAAACGAAGGCCTCGATGAGTTCTACGGCTTTAACTGCTTTCAGCCGTCAACGAATAGATTAATGCCCAAAAAGGACAACCCGAATCCCAATCGGGTCTCGTAAGTTTTTTACCCTTCGTTTTTCCGACACGTGGATTTTTACGGTAAAACGGGATTACTGTGGCCCGTTTTCGACTTCCCATCACTGAAGAGTGCTACACCATGGTACTGTTCCGTTTCAAATCCATGCACGCATTTCTAAAAGTCGTACGGCACTGTTTCGCCATTTCGGACGGATGTTGCACCTTGCACCATGGATGTTGCACCCTGTGGATATCGATTATTCGGACGGCCATAGCTTCTAGCTCGTTTAGAGTTACGGGAGCCATAACCTGTCAGAACGAAGGCCTCGATGAGTTCTACGGCTTTGACAGCTTTTAGTCGTCAACGGATAGACTAATGCCCAAAAAGGACAACCCGAATCTCAATAGGGTCTCGTAAGTTTTTTACCCTTCGTTTTTTCGACACGTGGATTTTTACGGTAAAACGGGATTACGGTGGCTGGTCTTCGATTAACCATCGCTGGAGAGTGGTGCACCATGGTACTGTTCCGTTTCAAATCCATGAACGCATTTCTAAATGTCGTACGGCACTGTTTCGCCATTTCGGACGGATGTTGCAACTTGCACCGTGGATGTTGCACCCTGTAGATATCGATTATTCGAACGGCAATAACTTCTGGCTCGCTTAGAGTTACAAAAGCCATAACCTGTCAAAACGAAGGCCTCGATGAGTTCTACGGCTTTGACGGTTTTCAACCGTCAACGGATAGATTAATGCCCAAAAAGGACAACCCGAATCTCAATCGGGTCTCGTAAGTTTTTACCCTTCGTTTTTTCGACACGTGGATTTTTACGATAAAACGGGATTACCGTGGCCCGTCTTCGACTTCCCATCGCTGGAGAGTGGTGCACTATGGTACTGTTCTGTTTCAAATCCATGCACGCATTTCTAAAAGTCATACGGCACTATTTCGCCATTTCGGACGGATGTTGCACCTTGCACCGTGGATGTTGCACCTTGCACCGTGGATATCGATTATTCGGACGGCCATAACTTCTGGCTCGTTTAGAGTTACGGGAGCCATAACCTGTCAAAACGAAGGCCTCGATGAGTTCTATGCTTTGACAGCTTTCAGCCATCAACGGATAGTTTAATGCCCAAAAAGGACAACCCGAATCTCAATCGGGTCTCGTAAGTTTTTTTGCCCTTCGTTTTTTCGACACGTGGATTTTTACGGTAAAACGGGATTACGGTGACTGGTCTTCGATTTACCATCACTGGAGAGTGGTGCACCATGGTACTGTTCCGTTTCAAATCCATGCTCGCATTTCTAAAGGTCGTACGGCACTGTTTCACCATTTCGGACGGATGTTGCACCTTGCACCGTGGATGTTGCACCCTGTAGATATCGATTATTCGGACGGCCATAACTTCTGGCTCGTTAAGAGTTACGGGAGCCATAACCTGTCAAAACGAAGGCCTTGGTGAGTTCTACGGCTTTGACTGCTTTCAGCCGTCAACGGATAGATTAATGCCCAAAAAGGACAACCCGAATCCCAATCGGGTCTCGTAAGTTTTTTACCCTTCGTTTTTCCGACACGTGGATTTTTACGGTAAAACGGGATTACCGTGGCCCGTTTTCGACTTCCCATCGCTGAAGAGTGGTACACCATGGTACTGTTCCGCTTCAAATCCATGCATGCATTTCTAAAAGTCGTACGGCACTGTTTCTCCATTTCGGACAGATGTTGCACCTTGCACCGTGGATGTTGCACCCTATAGATATCGATTATTCGGACGGCCATAGCTTCTAGCTCGTTTAGAGTTACGGGAGCCATAACCTGTCAGAACGAAGGCCTCGATGAGTTCTACGGCTTTGACAGCTTTTAGTCGTCAACGGATAGACTAATGCCCAAAAAGGACAACCCGAATCTCAATAGGGCCTCGTAAGTTTTTTAACCTTCGTTTTTTCGACACGTGGATTTTTACGGTAAAACGGGATTACGGTGGCTGGTCTTCGATTTACCATCGCTGGAGAGTGGTGCACCATGGTACTGTTCCGTTTCAAATCCATGAACGCATTTCTAAATGTCGTACGACACTGTTTCACCATTTCGGACGGATGTTGCACCTTGCACCGTGGATGTTGCACCCTGTAGATATCGATTATTCGAACGGCAATAACTTCTGGCTCGTTTAGAGTTACAGAAGCCATAACCTGTCAAAACGATGGCCTCGATGAGTTCTACGGCTTTGACGGTTTTCAGCCGTCAACGGATAGATTAATGCCCAAAAAGGACAACCCGAATCTCAATCGGGTCTCGTAAGTTTTTTACCCTTCGTTTTTTCGACACGTGGATTTTTACGATAAAACGGGATTACCGTGGCCCATCTTCGACTTCCCATCGCTGGAGAGTGGTGCACTATGGTACTGTTCTGTTTCAAATCCATGCACGCATTTCTAAAAGTCATACGGCACTGTTTCGCCATTTCGGACAGATGTTGCACCTTGCACCGTGGATGTTGCACCTTGCACCGAGGATATCGATTATTCGGACGGCCATAACTTCTGGCTCGTTTAGAGTTACGGGAGCCATAACCTGTCAAAACGAAGTTCTCGATGAGTTCTACGGCTTTGACAGCTTTCAGCCATCAACGGATAGATTAATGCCCAAAAAGGACAACCCGAATCTCAATCGGGTCTCGTAAGTTTTTTTGCCCTTCGTTTTTTCGACACGTGGATTATTACGGTAAAACGGGATACAGTGGCTGGTCTTCGATTTACCATCGCTGGAGAGTGATGCACCATGGTACTGTTCCGTTTCAAATCCATGCTCGCATTTCTAAAGGTCGTACGGCACTGTTTCGCCATTTCGGACGGATGTTGCACCTTGCACCGTGGATGTTGCACCCTGTAGATATCGATTATTCGGACGGCCATAACTTCTAGCTCGTTTAGAGTTACGGGAGACATAACCTGTCAAAACGAAGTCCTCGATGAGTTCGACGGCTTTGACAGCTTTCAGCCGTCAATGGATAGATTAATGCCCAAAAAGGACAACCCGAATCTCAATCGGGTCTCGTAAGTCTTTTACCCTTCGTTTTTCCGACACGTGGATTTTTACGGTAAAACAGGATTACCGTGGCCCGTTTTTGACTTTCCATCGCTGAAGAGTGTTACACCATGGTATTGTTCCGTTTCAAATCCATGCACGCATTTCTAAAAGTCGTACGGCACTGTTTCGCCATTTCGGACGGATGTTGCACCTTGCACCGTGGATGTTGCACCCTGTAGATATCGATTATTCGGACGGCCATAGCTTCTGGCTCGTTTAGAGTTACGGGAGCCATAACCCGTCAAAACGAAAACCTCGATGAGTTCTACGGCTTTGACAGCTTTTAGCCGTCAACGGATAGACTAATGCCCAAAAAGGACAACCCCAATCTAAATCGGGTCTCGTAAGTTTTTTACCCTTCGTTTTTTCGACACGTGGATTTTTACGCTAAAACGGGATTACGGTGGCTGGTCTTCGATTTACCATCCCTGGAGAGTGGTGCACCATGGTACTGTTCCGTTTCAAATCCATGAACGCATTTCTAAATGTCGTATGGCACTGTTTCGCCATTTCGGACGGATGTTGCACCTTGCACTGTGGATGTTGCACCCTGTAGATATCGATTATTCGAACGGCAATAACTTCTGGCTCGTTTAGAGTTACAAAAGCCATAACCTGTCAAAACGAAGGCCTCGATGAGTTTTACGGCTTTGACGGTTTTCAGCCGTCAACGGATAGATTAATGCCCAAAAAGGACAACCCGAATCTCAATCGGGTCTCGTAAGTTTTTTACCCTTCGTTTTTTCGACACGTGGATTTTTACGATAAAACGGGATTACCGTGGCCCGTCTTCGACTTCCCATCGCTGGAGAGTGGTGCACTATGGTACTGTTCTGTTTCAAATCCATGCACGCATTTCTAAAAGTCATACGGCACTGTTTCGCCATTTCGGACGGATGTTGCACCTTGCACCGTGGATGTTGCACCTTGCACCGTGGATATCGATTATTCGGACGGCCATAACTTCTGGCTCGTTTAGAGTTGCGGGAGCCATAACCTGTCAAAACGAAGGCCTCGATGATTTCTACGGCTTTGACAGCTTTCAGCCATCAACGGATAGATTAATGCCCAAAAAGGACAACCCGAATCTCAATCGGGCCTCGTAAGTTTTTTGCCCTTTATTTTTTCGACACGTGGATTTTTACGGTAATACGGGATTACGGTGGCTGGTCTTCGATTTACCATCGCTGAAGAGTGGTGCACCATGGTACTGTTCCGTTTCAAATCCATGCTCGCATTTCTAAAGTTCGTACGGCACTGTTTCTACATTTCGGACGGATGTTGCACCTTGCACCGTGGATGTTGCACCCTGTAGATATCGATTATTCGAACGGCAATAACTTCTGGCTCGTTTAGAGTTGCGGGAGCCATAACCTGTCAAAACGAAGGCCTCGATGAGTTCTACGGCTTTGAAAGCTTTCAGCCGTCAACGGATAGATTAATGCCCAAAAAGGACAGCCCGAATCTCAATCGGGTCTCGTAAGTTTTTTACCCTTCGTTTTTTCGACACGTGGATTTTTACGGTAAAACGGGATTACGGTCGCTGGTCTTCGATTTACCATCGCTGGAGAGTGGTGCACCATGGTACTGTTCCGTTTCAAATCCATGCACGCATTTCTAAAAGTCGTACGACACTGTTTCGCCATTTCGGACGGATGTTGCACCTTGCACCGTGGATGTTGCACCCTATAGATATCGATTATTCGAACGGCAATAACTTCTGGCTCGTTTAGAGTTACAAAAGCCATAACCTGTCAAAACGAAGGCCTCGATGAGTTCTACGGCTTTGATGGTTTTCAGCCGTCAACGGATAGACTAATCCCCAAAAAGGACAACCCGAATCTCAATCGGGTCTCGTAAGTTTTTTACCCTTCGTTTTTTCGACACGTGGATTTTTACGATAAAACGGGATTACCGTGGCCCGTATTCGACTTCCCATCGCTGGAGAGTGGTGCACTATGGTACTGTTCTGTTTCAAATCCATGCACGCATTTCTAAAGGTCATACGGCACTATTTCGCCATTTCGGACGGATGTTGCACCTTGCACCGTGGATATCGATTATTCGGACGGCCATAACTTCTGGCTCGTTTAGAGTTACGGGAGCCATAACCTGTCAAAACGAAGGCGTCGATGAGTTCTACGGCTTTGACAGCTTTCAACCATCAACGGATAGATTAATGCCCAATAAGGACAACCCGAATCTCAATCGGGTCTCCTATGTTTTTTTGCCCTTCGTTTTTTCGACACGTGGATTTTTACGGTAAAACGGGATTATGGTGGCTGGTCTTCGATTTACCATCGCTGGAGAGTGGTGCACCATGGTACTGTTCCGTTTCAAATCCATGCTCGCATTTCTAAAGGTCGTACGTCACTGTTTCGCCATTTCGGACGGATGTTGCACCTTGCACCGTGGATGTTGCACCCTGTAGATATCGATTATTCGAACGGCAATAACTTCTGGCTCGTTTAGAGTTACGGGAGCCATAACCTGTCAAAACGAAGGCCTCTATGAGTTTTACGGCTTTGACCGCTTTCAGCCGTCAATGGATAGATTAATGCCCAAAAAGGACAACCCGAATCTCAATCGGGTCTCGTAAGTTTTTTACCCTTCGTTTTTTCGACACGTGGATTTTTACGGTAAAACGGGATTACCGTGGCCCGTCTTTGACTTCCCATCGCTGAAGAGTGGTACACCACGGTGCTGTTCCATTTCAATTCCATGCACGCATTTCTAAAAGTAGCACGGCACTGTTTCGCCATTTCGGACGGATGTTGCACCTTGCACCGTGGATGTTGCACCCTGTAGATATCGATTATTCGGACGGCCATAGCTTCTGGCTTGCTTAGATTTACGGGAGCCATAACCTGTCAAAACGAAAAACTTGATGAGTTCTACGGCTTTGACAGCTTTTAGCCATCAACGGATAGATTAATGCCCAAAAAGGACAACCCCAATCTCAATCGGGTCTCGTAAGTTTTTTACCCTTCGTTTTCTCGACACGTGGATTTTTACGGTAAAACGGGATTACGGTCGCTGGTCTTTGATTTACCATCGCTGGAGAGTGGTGCACCATGGTACTGTTCCGTTTCAAATCCATGCACGCATTTCTAAAAGTCGTACGGCACTGTTTCGCCATTTCGGACGGATGTTGCACCTTGCACCGTGGATGTTGCACCCTATAGATATCGATTATTCGAACGGCAATAACTTCTGCCTCGTTTAGAGTTACAAAAGCCATAACCTGTCAAAACGAAGGCCTCGATGAGTTCTACGGCTTTGATGGTTTTCAGCCGTCAACGGATAGATTAATGCCCAAAAAGGACAACTCGAATCTCAATCGGGTCTCGTAAGTTTTTTACCCTTCGTTTTTTCGACACGTGGATTTTTACGGTAAAACGGGATTACCGTGGCCCGTTTTCGATTTCCCATCGCTGGAGAGTGGTGTACCATGGTACTATTCCGTTTCAAATCCATGCACGCATTTCTAAAAGTCATACGGCACTGTTTCGCCATTTCGGACGGAAGTTGCACCTTGCACCGTGGATGTTGCACCCTGTAGATGTCGATTATTCGGACGGCTATAAGTTCTGGCTCGTTTAGAGTTACGGGAGCCATAACCTATAAAAACGAAGGCCTCGATGAGTTCTACGGCTTCGATAGCTTTCAGCCATCAATGGATAGATTAATGCTCACAAAGGACAACCCGAATCTCAATCGGGTCTCGTAAGTTTTTTACCCTTCGTTTTTTCGACACGTGGATTTTTACGGTAAAACGGGATTACGGTGGCTGGTCTTCGATTTACCATCGCTGGAGTGTGGTGCACCATGGTACTGTTCCGTTTCAAATCCATGCTCGCATTTCTAAAGGTCGTACGGCACTGTTTCGCCATTTCAGACGGATGTTGCACCTTGCACCGTGGATGTTGCACCCTGTAGATATCGATTATTCGAACGGCAATAACTTCTGGCTCGTTTAGAGTTACAAAAGCCATAACCTGTCAAAACGAAGGACTTGATGAGTTCTATGGCTTTGATGGTTTTCAGCCGTCAACGGTTAGATTAATGCCCAAAAAGGACAACCCGAATCTCAATGGGGTCTCGTAAGTTTTTTACCCTTCGTTTTTTCGACACGTGGATTTTTACGGTAAAACGGGATTACCTTGGCCCGTCTTCGACTTCCCATCGCTGGAGAGTGGTGCACCATTGTACTGTTCCGTTTCAAATCCATGCACGCATTTCTAAAAGTCATACAGCACTGTTTCGCCATTTCGGACGGATGTTGCACCTTGCACCGTGGATGTTGCACCCTGTAGATATCGATTATTCAGACGGCCATAACTTCTGGCTCGTTTAGAGTTACGGGAGCCCTAACCTGTCAAAACGAAGGCCTCGATGAGTTCTACGGCTTCGACAGCTTTCAGCCATCAACGGATCGAATAATGCCCAAAAAGGACAACCAGAATCTCAATCGGGTCTCGTAAGTTTTTTACCCTTCGTTTTTTCGACACGTGGATTTTTACGGGAAAACGGGATTACGGTGGCTGGTCTTCGATTTACCATCGCTGGAGAGTGGTGCACCATGGTACTGTTCTATTTCAAATCCATGCTCGCATTTCTAAAGGCCGTACGGCACTTTTTCGCCATTTCGGACGGATGTTGCACCTTGCACCGTGGATGTTGCACGCTGTAGATATCGATTATTCGGACGGCCATAACTTCAAGCTTGTTTAGAGTTACGGGAGCCATAACCTGTCAAAACAAAGGCCTCGATGAGTTCTACGGCTTTGACTGCTTGTAGCCGTCAACGGATAGATTAATGCCCAAAAAGGACAACACGAATCTCAATCGGGTCTCGTAAGTTTTTTACCCTTCGTTTTTTCGACACGTGGATTTTTACGGTAAAACGGGATTACCGTGGCCCGTCTTCGACTTTCCATCACTGAAAAGTGGTGCACTATGGTAATGTTCCGTTTCAAATCAATGCACGCATTTCTAAAAGTCGTACGGCACTGTTTCGCCATTTCGGACGGATGTTGCACCTTGCACCGTGGATGTTGCACCCTGTAGATATCGATTATTCGGACGGCCATAACTTCTGGCTCGTTTAGAGTTATGGGAGCCATAACCTGTCAAAACGAAGGCCTCGATGCGTTCTACGGCTTTGACAGCTTTCAGCCATCAACGGATAGATTAATGCCCAAAAAGCACAACCCGAATCTCAATCGGGTCTCGTAAGTTTTTTTGCCCTTCGTTTTTTCGACACGTGGATTTTTACGGTAAAACGGGATTACGGTGGCTGGTCTTCGATTTACCATCACTGGAGAGTGGTGCACCATGGTACTGTTCCGTTTCAAACCCATGCACACATTTCTAAAGGTTGTACGACACTGTTTCGCCATTTCGGACGGATGTTGCACCTTGCACCGTGGATGTTGCATCCTGTAGTTATCGATTATTCGGACGGCCATAACTTCTGGCTCGTTTAGAGTTAAGGGAGTCATAACCTGTCAAAACGAAGGCCTCGATGAGTTCTACGGCTTTGACAGCTTTCGGCCGTCAACGGATAGATTAACGCCCAAAAAGGACAACCCGAATCTCAATCGGGTCTCGTACGTTTTTTACCCTTCGTTTTTTCGACTAGTGGATTTTTACGGGAAAACGGGATTACGGTGGCTGGTCTTCGATTTACCATCGCTGGAGAGTGGTGCACCATGGTACTGTTCTATTTCAAATCCATGCTCGCATTTCTAAAGGCCGTACGGCACTGTTTCGCCATTTCGGACGGATGTTGCACCTTGCACCGTGGATGTTGCACGCTGTAGATATCGATTATTCGGACGGCCATAACTTCAAGCTCGTTTAGAGTTACGGGAGCCATAACCTGTCAAAACAAAGGCCTCGATGAGTTCTACGGCTTTGACTGCTTGTAGCTGTCAACGGATAGATTAATGCCCAAAAAGGACAACCCGAATCTCAATCGAGTCTCGTAAGTTTTTTACCCTTCGTTTTTTCGACACGTGGATTTTTACGGTAAAACGGGATTACCGTGGCCCGTCTTCGACTTTCCATAACTGGAGAGTGGTAAACCAAGGTACTGTTCCATTTCAAATCCATGCACGCATTTCTAAAAGTCATACGGCACTATTTCGCCATTTCAGACGGATGTTGCACCTTGCACTGTGGATGTTGCACCCTGTAGATATCGATTATTCGGACAGCCATAACTTCTGGCTCGTTTAGAGTTACGGGAGCCATAACCTGTCAAAACGAAGGCCTCAATGAGTTCTACGGCTTTGACAGCTTTTAGCCATCAACGGATATATTAATTCCCAAAAAGGACAACCCGAATCTCAATCGGGTCTCGTAAGTTTTTTACCCTTCGTTTTTTCGACACGTGGATTTTTACGGTAAAACGGGATTACCATGGCCCGTCTTCGACTTCCCATCGCTAGAGAGTGGTGCACCATGGTACTGTTCCATTTCAAATCCATGCACGCATTTCTAAAAGTCGTACGGCACTGTTTCACCATTTCGGACGGATGTTGCACCTTGCACCGTGGATGTTGCACCCTGTAGAGATCGATTATTCGGACGGCCATAACTTCTGGCTCGTTTAGAGTTATGGGAGCCATAACCTGTCAAAACGAAGGCCTTAATGAGTTCTACGGCTTTGATAGCTTTTAGCCGTCAACAGATAGATTAATGCCCAAAAAGGACAACCCGAATCTCAGTTGGGTCTTGTAAGTTTTTTACCCTTCGTTTTTTCGACATGTGGATTTTTACGGTAAAACGGGATTACCGTGGCTGGTCTTCGGTTTACCATCGCTGGAGAGTGGTGCACCATGGTAAAGTTACATTTCAAATCTATGCACGCATTTCTAAAAGTCGTACGGCACCGTTTCGCTATTTCGGACGGATGTTGCACCTTGCACCGTGGATGTTGCACCCTGTAGATATCGATTAGTCGGACGAGCATAACTTCTGGCTCGTTTAGAGTTACGGTAGCCATAACCTGTCAAAACGAAGGCCTCGATGAGTTATACGGCTTTTACAGCTTTCAGCCATCAACGGATATATTAATGCCCAAAAAGGACAACCCGAATCTCAATCGGGTCTCGTAAGTTTTTTACCCTTCGTTTTTTCGACACGTGGATTTTTACGGTAAAACGGGATTACCGTGGCCCGTCTTCGACTTTCCATCGCTAGAGAGTGGTGCACCATGGTACTGTTCCATTTCAAATCCATGCACGCATTTCTAAAAGTCGTACGGCACTGTTTCGCCATTTCGGACGGATGTTGCACCTTGCACCGTGGATGTTGCACCCTGTAGAGATCGATTATTCGGACGGCCATAACTTCTGGCTCGTTTAGAGTTACGGGAGCCATAACCTGTCAAAACGAAGGCCTCAATGAGTTCTACGGCTTTGACAGCTTTTAGCCATCAACAGATAGATTAATGCCCAAGAAGGACAACCCGAATCTCAATTGGGTCTCGTAAGTTTTTTACCCTTCGTTTTTTCGACACGTGGATTTTTCCGGTAAAACGGGATTACGGCGGCTGGTCTTCGATTTACCATCGCTGAAGAGTGGTGCACCACGGTACTGTTCCATTTCAAATCCATGCATGCATTTCTAAAAGTCGTGCGGCACTATTTCGCCATTTCGGACGGATGTTGCACCTTGCACCGTGGATGTTGCACCCTGTAGATATCGATTATTCGGACGGCCATAACTTCTGGCTCGTTTAGAGTTACGGGAACCATAACCTGTCAAAACGAAGGCCTCGATGAGTTCTACGGCTTTGACAGCTTTTAGCCATCAACGGATAGATTAATTCCCAAAAAGGACAACCCGAATCTCAATCGGGTCTCGTATGTTTTTTACCCTTCGTTTTTTCGACACGTGGATTTTTACGGTAAAACGGGATTACCGTGGCCCGTCTTCGACTTCCCATCGCTAGAGAGTGGTGCACCATGGTATTGTTCCGTTTCAAATCCATGCATGCATTTCTAAAAGTCGTACGGCACTGTTTCGCCATTTCGGATGGATGTTGCACCTTGCACCGTGGATGTTGCACCCTGTAGATATCGATTATTCGGACGGCCATAACTTCTGGCTCGTTTAGAGTTACGGGAGCTACAACCTGTCAAAACGAAGGCCTCGATGAGTTCTACGGCTTTGACAGCTTTTAGCCGTCAACAGATAGATTAATGCCCAAAAAGGACAACCGGAATCTCAGTTGGGTCTCGTGAGTTTTTTACCCTTCGTTTTTTCGACACGTGGATTTTTACGGTAAAACGGGATTACCGTGGCTTGTCTTCGGTTTACCATCGCTGGAGAGTGGTGCACCATGGTACAGTTCCATTTCAAATCCATGCACGCATTTCTAAATGTCGTACGGCACTGTTTCGCTATTTCGGACGGATGTTGCACCTTGCACCGTGGATGTTGCACCCTGTAGATATCGATTAGTCGGACGAGCATAACTTCTGGCTCGTTTAGAGTTAAGGGAGCCATAACCTGTCAAAACGAAGGCCTTGATGAGTTATACGGCTTTTACAGCTTTCAGCCATCAACGGATATATTAATGCCCAAAAAGGAAAACCCGAATCTCAATCGGGTCTCGTAAGTTTTTTACCCTTCGTTTTTTCGACACGTGGATTTTTACGACAAAACGGGATTACGGCGGCTGGTCTTCGATTTACCATCGCTGGAGAGTGGTGCACCACGGTAATGTTCCATTTCAAATCCATGCATGCATTTCTAAAAGTCGTGCGGCACTGTTTTGCCATTTCGGACGGATGTTGCACCTTGCACCGTGGATGTTGCACCCTGTAGATATCGATTATTCGAACGGCCATAACTTCTGTCTCGTTTAGAGTTACAAAGGCCATAACCCGTCAAAACGAAGGCCTCGATGAGTTCTACGGCTTTGACAATTTTCAGCCGTCAACAGATAGACTAATGCCCAAAAAGGACAACCCGAATCTCAATCGGGTCTCGTAAGTTTTTTACCCTTCGTTTTTTCGACACGTGGATTTTTACGGTAAAACGGGATTACCGTGGCCCGTCTTCGACTTCCCATCGCTGTAGAGTGGTGCACCATGGTACTGTTCCGTTTCAAATCCATGCACGCATTTCTAAAAGTCGTACGGCACTATTTCACCATTTCGGACGGATGTTGCACCTTGCACCGTGGATGTTGCACCCTGTAGATATCGATTATTCGGACGGCCATTACTTCTGGCTCGTTAAGAGTTACGGGAGCCATAACCTGTCAAAACGAATGCCTCGATGAGTTATACGGCTTTTACAGCTTTCAGCCATCGATGGATATATTAATGCCCAAAAAGGACAACCCGAATCTCAATCGGGTCTCGTAAGTTTTTTACCCTTCGTTTTCTCGACACGTGGATTTTTACGGCAAAACGGGATTACGGCGGCCGGTCTTCGATTTACCATCGCTGGAGAGTGGTGCACCACGGTACTGTTCCATTTCAAATCCAGGCACGCATTTCTAAATATCGTACGGCACTGTTTCGCCATTTCAGACGGATGTTGCACCTTGCATCGTGGATGTTGCACCCTGTAGATATCGATTATTCGAACGGCCAAAACTTCTGGCTCGTTTAGAGTTACAAAAGCCATAACCCGTCAAAACGAAGGCCTCGATGAGTTCTACGGCTTTGACAGCTTTCAGCCGTCAACGGATAGATTAATGCCCAAAAAGCATAACCCGAATCTCAATCGGGTCTCGTAAGTTTTTTACCCTTCGTTTTTTCGACACGTGGATTTTTACGGTAAAACGGGATTACCGTGGCCCGTCTTCGACTTCCCATCGTTGGAGAGTGGTGCACCATGGTACTATTCCATTTCAAATCCATGCACGCATTTCTAAAAGTCGTACGGCACTGTTTCGCCATTTCGGACGGATGTTGCACCTTGCACCTTGGATGTTGCACCCTGTAGATATCGATTATTCGGACGGCCATAACTTCTGGCTCGTTAAGAGTTACGGGAGCCATAACCTGTCAAAACGAAGGCGTCGATGAGTTCTACGGCTTTGACAGCTTTCATCCGTCAACGGATAGATTAATGCCCAAAAAGGACAACCCGAATCTCAATCGGGTCTCGTAAGTTTTTTACCCTTCGTTTTATAGACACGTGGATTTTTACGGTAAAACAGGATTACCGTGGCCCATCTTCGACCTACCATCGCTGTAGAGTGGTGCACCACGGTACTGTTTCGTTTCAAATCCATTCACGCATTTCTAAAAGTCGTACGGCACTGTTTCGCCATTTCGGACGGATGTTGCACCTTGCACCGTGGACGTTGCACCCTGTAGATATCGATTATTCGGACGGCCATAACTTCTGGCTCGTTTAGAGTTACAAAAGCCATAACCTGTCATAATGAAGGCCTCGATGAGTTCTACGGCTTTGATAGCTTTCAGCCGTCAACGGATAGATTAATGCCCAAAAAGGACAACCCGAATCTCAATCAGGTCTCGTAAGTTTTTTATCCTTCATTTTTTCGACACGTGGATTTTTACGGTAAAACGGGATTACGTTGGCTGGTCTTCGATTTACCATCGCTGGAGAGTGGTGACCATGGTAGTGTTCCGTTTCAAATCCATGCACGCATTTCTAAAAGTCGTACGGCACTGTTTCGCCATTTCGGACGGATGTTGCACCTTGCACCGTGGATGTTGCACCCTGTAGATATCGATTATTCGGACGGCCATAACTTCTGGCTCGTTTAGAGTTACGGGAGCCATAACCTGTCAAAACGAAGGCCTCGATGAGTTCTACTGTTTTAATAGCTTTCAGCCGTCAATGGATAGATTAATGCCCAAAAAGGACAACCCGAATCTCAATCGGGTCTCGTAAGTTTTTTACCCTTCGTTTTTTCGACACGTGGATTTTTACGGTAAAACGGGATTGCGGTGGCTGGTCTTCGATTTACCATCGCTGGAGAGTGGTTCACCATGGTACTTTTTCGTTTCAAATCCATGCACGCATTTCTAAAAATCGTACGGCACTGTTTCGCCATTTCGGAACGATGTTGCACCTTGCACCGTGGATGTTGCACCCTGTAGATATCGATTATTCGGACGGCCATAACTTCTGACTCGTTTTGAGTTACGGGAGCCATAACCTGTCAAAATGAAGGCCTCGATGATTTCTACGGCTTTGACAGCTTTCAGCTATCAATGGATAGATTAATGTCCAAAAAGGACAACCCGAATCTCAATCGGGTCTCGTAAGTTTTTTACCCTTCGTTTTTTCGACACGTGGATTTTTACGGTAAAACGGGATTGCGGTGGCTGGTCTTCGATTTACCATCGCTGGAGAGTGTTTCACCATGGTACTTTTTTGTTTCAAATCCATGCATGCATTTCTAAAAGTCGTACGACACTGTTTCGCCATTTCGAACGGATGTTGCAACTTCCACCGTGGATGTTGCGCCCCAGAGATATCGATTATTCGGACAGCCATAACTTCTGACTCGTTTAGAGTTACGGGTGCCATAACCTGTCAAAACGAAGGCCTCGATGATTTCTACGGCTTTGACAGCTTTCAGCCGTCAACGGATAGATTAATGCCCAAAAAGGACAACCCGAATCTCAGTCGGGTCTCGTAAGTTTTTTACCCTTCGTTTTTTTGACACGTGGATTTTTACGGTAAAACAGGATTACGGTGGCTGGTCTTTGATTTACCATCGCTGGGGAGTGGTGCACCATGGTACTGTTCCGTTTCAAATCTATGCATGCATTTTTAAAAGTCGTACGGCACTGTTTCACCATTTCGGACGGATGTTGCACCTTGCACCGTGGACGTTGCACCCTGTAGATATCGATTATTCGGACAGCCATAACTTCTGGCTAGTTTAGAGTTACAGAAGCCATAACTTGTCAAAATGAAGGTCTTGATGAGTTCTACGGCTTTGACAGCTTTCAGCCGTCAATGGATAGATTAATGCCCAAAACGGACAACCCGAATATCAATCGGGTCTCGTAAGTTTTTTACCCTTCGTTTTTTCGACACGTGGATTTTTACGGTATAACGGCATTACGGTGGCTGGTCTTCGATTTACCATCGCTGGAGAGTGGTGCACCATGATACTGTTCCGTTTCAAATCCATGCACGCATTTCTAAAAGTCGTACGGCAATGTTTCGCCATTTCGGACGGATGTTGCACCTTGCACCATGGATGTTGCACCCTGTAGATATCGATTATTCGGATGGCCATAACTTCTGGCTCGTTAAGAGTTACGGGAGCCATAACCTGTAAAAACGAAGGCCTCGATGAGTTTTACGGCATTGACAGCTTTTAGCCGTCAACGGATAGATTAATGCCCAAAAAGGACAACCCGAATCTCAATCGGCTCTCGTAAGTTTTTTATCCTTCGTTTTTTCGACACGTGGATTTTTACGGTAAAACGGGATTACCGTGGCCCGTCTTCGACTTTCCATCGCTGGACTGTGGTGCACCATGGTACTGTTCCGTTTCAAATCCACGCACGCATTTCTAAAAGTCGTACCACACTGTTTCGCCATTTCGGACGGATGTTGCACCTTGCACCGTGGATGTTGCACCCTGTAGATATCGATTATTCGGACGGCCATAACTTCTGGCTCGTTTAGAGTTACGGGAGCCATAACCTGTCAAAACGAAGGCCTCGATGAGTTCTATGGGTTTGACGGCTTCCAGCCGTCAACGGATAGATTAATCCCCAAAAAGGACAACCCGAATCTCAGTCGGGTCTCGTAAGTATTTTACCCTTCGTTTGTTCGACACGTGGATTTTTACGGAAAAACGGGATTACCGGGGCCCGTCTTCGACTTCCCATCGCTGGAGAGTGCTGCACCATGGTACTGTTCCGTTTCAAATCCATGCACCCATTTCTAAAAGGCGTACGGCACTGTTGCCATTTCGGACGGATGTTGCACCTTGCACCGTGGATGTTGCACCCTGTAGATATCGATTATTCGGACGGCCATAACTTCTGGCTCGTTAAGCGTTACGGGATCCATAACCTGTCAAAACGAAGGCCTCGATGAGTTTTACGGCTTTGACAGCTTTCAGCCGTCAACGGATAGATTAATACCCAAAAAGGTCAACCCGAATCTCAATCGGGTCTCGTAAGTTTTTTACCCTTCGTTTTTTAGACACGTGGATTTTTACGGTAAAACGGGATTACGGTGGCTGGTCTTCGATTTACCATCGCTGGAGAGTGGTGCACCATGGTACTGTTCCGTTTCAAATCCATGCACGCATTTCTAAAAGTCGTACGGCACTGTATCGCCATTTCGGACAGATGTTGCACCTTGCACCGTGGATGTTGCACCCTGTAGATATCGATTATTCGGACGGCCATAACTTCTGGCTCGTTTAGAGTTAGAAAAGCCATAACCTGTCAAAACGAAGGCCTCGATGAGTTCTACGGCTTTGACAGCTTTCAGCCGTCAAAGGATGGATTAATACCCAAAAAGGACAACTCGAATCTCAATCGGGTCTCGTAAGTTTTTTATCCTTCATTTTTTTCGACACGTGGATTTTTACGGTAAAACGGGATTATCGTGGCCCGTCTTCGACTTCCCATCGCTGGAGAGTAGTGCCCTATGGCACTGTTCCGTTTCAAATCCATGCACGCATTTCTAAAAGTCGTACGACACTGTTTCGCCATTTCGGACGGATGTTGCTCCTTGCACCGTGGATGTTGCACCCTGTGGATATCGATTATTCGGACGGCCATAACTTCTGGCACGTTTAGAGTTACGGGAGCCATAACCTGTCAAAAGGAAGGCCTCGATGAGTTCTACGGCTTTGATAGCTTTCAGCCGTCAATGGATAGATTAATGCCCAAAAAGGACAACCCGAATCTCAATCGGGTCTCGTAAGTTTTTTACCCTTCGTTTTTTCGACACATGGATTTTTACGGTAATACGGGATTACGGTGGCTGTTCTTCAATTTACCATCGCTGGAGAGTGGTTCACCATGGTACTGTTCCGTTTCAAATCTATGCACGCATTTCTAAAAGTCGTACGGCACTGTTTCGCCATTTCGGACGGATGTTGCACCTTTCACCGTGGATGTTGCACCCTGTAGATATCGATTATTCCGACGGCCATAACTTCTGGCTCGTTAAGAGTTACGGCAGCCATAACCTGCCAAAACGAAGGCCTCGATGAGTTTTACGGCTTTGATAGCTTTCAGCCATCAACGAATAGATTAATGCCCAAAAAAGACAACCCGAATCTCAATCGGCTCTCGTAAGTTTTTTATCCTTCATTTTTTCGACACGTGGATTTTTACGTTGAAACGGGATTACCGTGGCCCGTCTTCGACTTCCCATCGCTGGACAGTGGTGCACCATGGTACTGTTCCGTTTCAAATCCACGCACGCATTTCTAAAAGTCGTACGACACTGTTTCACCATTTCGAACGGATGTTGCACCTTGCACCGTGGATGTTGCACCCTGTAGATATCGATTATTCGGACGGCCATAACTTTTGGCTCGTTTAGAGTTACGGGAGCCATAACCTGTCAAAATGAAGGCCTCGATGAGTTCTACAGGTTTGATGGCTTCCAGCCGTCAACGGATAGAATAATGCCCAAAAAGGACAACCCGAAAATCAATCGGGTCTCGTAAGTTTTTTAGCCTTCGTTTTTTCGACACATGGATTTTTACGGAAAAACGGGATTACCGTGGCCCGTCTTCGACTTCCCATCGCTGGAGAGTACTGCACCATGGTACTTTTCCATTTCAAATCCATGCACGCATTTCTAAAAGTCGTACGGCACTGCTGCCATTTCGGACGGATGTTGCACCTTGCACCGTGGATGTTGCACCCTGTAGATATCGATTATTCAGACGGCCATAACTTCTGGCTCGTTAAGCGTTACGGGATCCACAACCTGTCAAAACGAAGGCCTCGATGAGTTTTACGGCTTTGACAGCTTTCAGCCGTCAACGGATAGATTAATGCCCAAAAAGGGCAACCCGAATCTCAATCGGGTCTCGTAAGTTCTTTACCCTTCGTTTTTTAGACACGTGTATTTTGACGATAAAACGGGATTACGGTGGCTGGTCTTCGATTTACCATCGCTGGAGAGTGGTACACCATGGTACTGTTCCGTTTCAAATCCATGCATGCATTTCTAAAAGTCGTACGACATTGTATCGCCATTTCGGACGGATGTTGCACCTTGCACCGTGGATGTTGCACCCTGTAGATATCCATTATTCGGACGGCCATAACTTCTGGCTCGTTTAGAGTTAGAAAAGCCATAACCTGTCAAAACGAAGGCCTCGATGAGTTTTACGGCTTTGACCGCTTTCAGCCGTCAACGGATAGATTAATGCCCAAAAAGGACAACCCGAATCTCAATCGGGTCTCGTAAATTTTTTATCCTTCATTTTTTCGACACGTCAATTTTTACGGTAAAATGGGATTACCGTGGCCCGTCTTCGACTTCCCATCGCTGGAGAGTAGTGCACCATGGCACTGTTACGTTTCAAATCCATGCACGCATTTCTAAAAGTCGTACGACACTGTTTCGCCATTTCGGACGGATGTTCCACCTTGCACCGTGGATGTTGCACCCTGTAGATATCGATTATTCGGACGGCCATAACTTCTGGCTCGTTTAGAGTTACGGGAGCCATAACCTGTCAAAACGAAGGCCTCGATGAGTTCTACGGGTTTGACAGCTTCCAGCCATCAACGGATAGATTAATGCCCAAAAAGGACAACCCGAATCTTAATCGGGTCTCGTAAGTTTTTTACCCTTCGTTTGTTCGACACGTGGATTTCTACGGAAAAACGGGATTGCGGCGACCGTTCTTCGATTTACCATCGCTGGAGAGTGGTTCACCATGGTACTTTTTCATTTCAAATCCAAGCACGCATTTCTAAAAGTCGTACGGCACTGTTTCGCCATTTCGGACGGATGTTGCACTTTTCACCGTGGATGTTGCACCCTGTAGATATTGATTATTCCGACGGCCATAACTTTTGACTCGTTTAGATTACGGGAGCCATAACCTGTCAAAACGAAGGCCTTGATGATTTCTACGGCTTTGACAGCTTTCAGCCGTCAACGGATAGATCAATGCCCAAAAAGCACAACCCGAATCTCAGTCGGGTCTCGTAAGTTGTTTACCCTTCGTTTTTTCGACACGTGGATTTTTACGGTAAAACGTGATTACGGTGGCTGGTCTTCGATCTACCATCGCTGGAGAGTGGTGCACCATGGTACTGTTCCGTTTCAAATCCATGCACGCATTTCTAAAAGTCGTACGTCACTGTTTCGCTATTTCGGACGGATGTTGCACCTCGCACCGTGGACGTTGCACCCTGTAGATATCGATTATTCGGACGGCCATAACTTCTGGCTCGTTTAGAGTTACAAAAGCCATAACTTGTCAAAATGAAGGTCTCGATGAGTTCTACGGCTTTGACAGCTTTCAGCCATCAACGGATAGATTAATGCCCAAAACGGACAACCCGAATCTCAATCGGGTCTCGTAAGTTTTTTACCCTTCGTTTTTTCGACACGTCGATTTTTACGGTAAAACGGGATTACCTTGGCCCGTCTTCGACTTCCCATCGCTAGAGAGTGGTGCACCATGGTACTGTTCTGGTTCAAATCCATGCACACATTTTTAAAAGTCGTACGGCACTGTTTCGCCATTTCGGACGGATGTTGCACCTTGCACCGTGGATGTTGCACCCTGTAGATATCGATTATTCGGACGGCCATAACTTCTGGCTCGTTTAGAGTTACAAAAGCCATAACCCGTCAAAACGAAGTTCTCGATGAGTTCTACGGCTTTGACAGCTTTCAGCCGTCAACGCATAGATTAATGCCCAAAAAGGACAACCCGAATCTCAATCCGGTCTCGTAAGTTTTTTACCCTTCGTTTTTTCGACACGTGGATTTTTACGGTAAAATGGGATTACCGTGGCCTGTCTTCGACTTCACATCGCTGGAGAGTGGTGCACCATGGTACTGTTCCGTTTCAAATCCATGTACGCATTTCAAAAAGTCGTACGACACTGTTTCGACATTTCGGACGGATGTTGCACCTTGCACCGTGGATGTTGCACCATGTAGATATTGATTATTCGGACGGCCATAACTTCTGGCTCGTTAAGAGTTACGGGAGTCATAACATGTCAAAACGAAGGCCTCGATGATTTCTACGGCTTTGACAGCTTTCAGCCATCAACGGATAGATTAATGCCCAGAAAGGGCAAGCAGAATCTCAATCGGGTCTCGTAAGTTTTTTACCCTTCGTTTTTTAGACACGTGGATTTTTACGGTAAAATGGTATTACGGTGGCTGGTCTTCGATTTACCATCGCTGGAGAGTGGCGCACCATGGTACTGTTCCGTTTCAAAACCATGCACACATTTCTAAAAGTCATACGACACTGTTTCGCCATTTCGGACGGATGTTGCACCTTGCACCGTGGAAGTTGCACCCTGTAGATATCGATTATTCGGACGGCCATAACTTCTGGCTCGTTTAGAGTTACGGGAGCCATAACCTGTCAAAACGAAGGCCTCGATGAGTTCTACGGGTTGACGGCTTTTAGCCATCAACGGATAGATTAATGCCCAAAAAGGACAACCCGAATCTCAATCGGGTCTCGTAAGTTTTTTACCCTTCGTATTTTCGACACGTGGATTTTTACGGTAAAACGGGATTACCGTGGCCCGTCTTCGACTTCCCATCGCTGGAGAGTGCTACACCATGGTACTGTTCCGTTTCAAATCCATGCACGCATTTCTAAAAGTCGTATGGCACTGTTTCGCCATTTCGGACGGATGTTGCACCTTGCAACGTGGATGTTGCACCCTGTAGAAATCGATTATTCGGACGGCCATAACTTCTGGCTCGTTAAGAGTTACGGGATCCATAACCTGTCAAAACGAAGGCCTCGATGAGTTTTACGGCTTTGACAACTTTCAGCCATCAACGGATAGATTAATGCCCAAAAAGGGCAACCCGAATCTCAATCGGGTCTCGTAAGTTTTTTACCCCTCGTTTTTTAGACACATGGATTTTTACGGTAAAACGGGATTACGGTGGCTGGTCTTCGATTTACCATCGCTGGAGAGTGGTGCACCATGGTACTGTTCCGTTTCAAATCCATGCACGCATTTCTAAAAGTCGTACGACACTGTTTCTCCATTTCGGACGGATGTTGCACCTTGCACCGTGGATGTTGCACCCTGTAGATATCGATTATTCGGACGGCCATAACTTCTGGCTCGTTTAGAGTTAGAAAATCCATAACCTGTCAAAACGAAGGCCTCGATGATTTCTACGACTTTGACAGCTTTCAGCCGTCAACGGATAGATTAATACCCAAAAAGGACAACCCGAATCTCAATCGGGTCTCGTAAGTTTTTTATCCTTTGTTTTTTCGACACATGGATTTTTACGGTAAAACGGGATTACCGTGGCCTGTCTTCGACTTCCCATCGCTGGAGAGTGGTGAACCATGGTACAGTTCCGTTTCAAATCCATGCACGCATTTCTAAAAGTCGTACGACACTATTTCGCCATTTCGAACGGATGTTGCACCTTACACCGTGGATGTTGCACCCTGTAGATATCGATTATCTGGACGGCCATAACTTCTGGCTCGTTTAGAGTTACGGGAGCCATTACCTGTCAAAACGAAGGCCTCGATGAGTTCTACAGCTTTAATAGCTTTCAGCCGTCAATGGATAGATTAATGCCCAAAAAGGACAACCCGAATCTCAATTGGGTCTCGTAAGTTTTTTACCCTTCGTTTTTTCGACACGTGGATTTTTACGGTAAAACGGGATTGCGGTGGCTGGTCTTCGATTAACCATCACTGGAGAGTGGTACACCATGGTACTTTTTCGTTTCAAATCCATGCACGCATTTCTAAAAGTCTTACGGCACTGTTTCACCATTTCGGACGGATGTTGCACCTTGCACCGTGGATGTTGCACCCTGTAGATATCGATTATTCGGACGGCCATAACTTCTGACTCGTTTAGAGTTACGGGAGCCATAACCTGTCAAAACGAAGGCCTCGATGATTTCTACGGCTTTGACATCTTTCAGCCGTCAACGGATAGATCAATGCCCAAAAAGGACAACCCGAATCTCAGTCGGATCTCATAAGTTTTTTACCCTTCGTTTTTTCGACACATGGATTTTTACGGTAAAACGGGATTACGGTGGCTGGTCTTCGATTTACCATCGCTGGAGAGTGGTGCACCATGGTACTGTTCCGTTTCAAATCCATGCACGCATTTCTAAAAGTCGTACGACATTGTTTTGCCATTTCGGACGTATGTTGCACCAAGCACCGTGGACGTTGCACCCTGTAGATATCGATTATTCGGACGGCCATAACTTCTGGCTCGTTTAGAGTTACAAAAGCCATAACTTGTCAAAATGAAGGTCTCGATGAGTTCTATAGCTTTGACAGCTTTCAGCCGTCAATGGATAGATTAATGCCCAAAACGGACAATCCGAATCTAAATCGGGTCTCGTAAGTTTTTTACCCATCGTTTTTTCGACACGTGGATTTTTACGGTAAAACGGGATTACCGTGGCCCGTCTTCGACTTCCCATCGCTAGAGAGTGATGCACCATGGTACTGTTCCAGTTCAAATCCATGCACGCATTTCTAAAAGTCGTACGGCACTGTTTCGCCATTTCGGACGGATGTTGCACCTTGCACCGTGGATGTTGCACCCTGTATATATCGATTATTCGGACGGCCATAACTTCTGGCTCCTTTAGAGTTACAAAATCCATAACCTGTCAAAACGAAGGCCTCGATGAGTTCTACGGCTTTGACAGCTTTCAGCCGTCAACGGATAGATTAATGCCCAAAAAGGACAACCCGAATCTCAATCGGGTCTCGTAAGTTTTTTACCCTTTGTTTTTTCGACACGTGGATTTTTACGGTAAAACGGGATTACCGTGGCCCGTCTTCGACTTCCCATCACTGGAGAGTGGTGCACCATGGTACTGTTCCTTTTCAAATCCATGCACGCATTTCTAAAAGTCGTACGGCACTGTTTCGCCATTTCGGACGGATGCTGCACCTTGAACCGTGGATGTTGCACCCTGTAGATAGTGATTATTCGGACGGCCATAACTTCTGGCTCGTTAAGAGTTACGGGAGCCATAACCTGTCAAAACGAAGGCCTCGATCAGTTCTACGACTTTGACATCTTTCAGCCATCAACGGATAGATTAATACCCAAAAAGGGCTACCCTAATCTCAATCGGGTCTCGTAAGTTTTTTACCCTTCGTTTTTTAGACGCGTGGATTTTTACGGGAAAACGGGATTACCGTGGCCCGTCTTCGACTTCCCATCGCTAGAGAGTGGTGCACCATGGTATTGTTCCAGTTCAAATCCATGCACGCATTTCTAAAAGTCGTACGGCACTGTTTTGCCATTTCGGACGGATTTTGCACCTTGCGCCGTGGATGTTGCACCCTGTTGATATCGATTATTCGGACGGCCATAACTTCTGGCTCGTTTAGAGTTACAGAAGCCATAACCTGTCAAAACGATGGCCTCGATGAGTTCTACGGCTTTGACAGCTTTCAGCCGTCAACGCATAGATTAATGCCCGAAAAGGACAACCCGAATCTCAATCGGGTCTCGTAAGTTTTTACACTTCGTTTTTTCGACACGTGGATTTTTACGGTAAAACGGGATTACCGTGGCCCATATTCGACTTCCCATCGCTGGAGAGTTGTGCACCATGGTACTGTTCCATTTCAAATCCATGCACGCATTTCTAAAATTCGTACGGCACTGTTTTGCCATTTCGGACGGATGTTGCACCTTGCACCGTGGATGTTGCACCCTGTAGATATTGATTATTCGGACGACCATAACTTCTGGCTCGTTAAGAGTTACGGGAGCCATAACCTGTCAAAACGAAGGCCTCGATGAGTTCTACGGCTTTGACATCTTTCAGCCATCAACGGATAGATTAATGCCCAAAAAGGGCAACCCGAATCTCAATTTGGTCTCGTAAGTTTTTTACCCTTCGTTTTTTAGACACATGGATTTTTACGGTAAAACGGGATTACGGTGGCTGGTCTTCAATTTACCATCGTTGGAGAGTGGTGCACCATGGAACTGTTCCGTTTCAAGTCCATGCACGCATTTCTAAAAGTCGTACGACACTGTTTCACCATTTCGGACGGATGTTGCACCTTGCACCTTGCACCTTGGATGTTGCACCCTGTAGATATCGATTATTCGGGCGGCCATAACTTCTGGCTCGTTTAGAGTCACAAAAGCCATAACCTGTCAAAACGAAGGCCTCGATGAGTTCTACGGCTTTGACAACTTTCAGCCGTCAACGGATAGGTTAATGCCCAAAAAGGACAACCCGAATCTCAATCGGGTCTCGTAAGTTTTTTATCCTTCGTTTTTTCGACACGTGGATTTTTACGGTAAAACGGGATTACCGTGGCCCGTCTTCGACTTCCCATCGCTGGAGAGTGGTGCACCATGGTACTGTTCCATTTCAAATCCAAGCGCGCATTTCTAAAAGTCGTACGACACTGTTTCGCCATTTCGGACGGATGTTGCACCTTGCACCGTGGATGTTGCACCCTGTAGATATCGATTATTCGGACGGCCATAACTTCTGGCTCGTTTAGAGTTACGGGAGCCATAACCTGTCAAAATGGAGGCCTTGATGAGTTCTACGGCTTTGACAGCTTTCAGCCGTCAATGGATAGATTAATTCCCAAAAAGGGCAACCCGAATCTCAATCGGGTCTCGTAAGTTTTTTACCCTTCGTTTTTTCGACACGTGGATTTTTACGGTAAAACGGGATTGCGGTGGCTGGTCTTCGATTTACCCTCGCTGGAGAGTGGTGCACCGTGGTACTGTTTCGTTTCAAATACATGCACACTGTTTGCACCAAAATTGGGCAACACCCTTCGGAAGTCTTTGAAGAGATAATAAGTGAAGAACTTAAATGGGAAATGAAAATTATCTAACAAAAACTCCAAGTTATAGAAAAGTAAATTGCATAGAAGACAAGAATTTAGAGTGGTTCGGCGATGTGCCTACGTCCACTATGAAGTTTGATCACTTTATTGCTTAATACTTGAAGGTTACAAGTGTTTTGAAGCAAATTACAGCAGACAACGGACTTAAATTCGAAATCAGCAGCCAAGATGGTGGTATGGAGTGATTCTGGCAGCGTTTAGGCGTACTCTTTCTCTCCAAATTCTCCGACCCCCCTTCTGAATGACAAGGGGGCTCTATTTATAGGTGTGGAAGGCCAAAATCCCGCCTAAATCATGGAGAGACTGCTTGGCACGTGACGGGGGACCCACAGGCCCGAGTTGTTGAAGTGCGTGCCCAGCTTGGGATCGATTCGAAGTGAACTTCGAATCGATCAAAAAAATCGTCCAATTGCGATGAAACTTGGCGTGGACGTTCTTCGTCATGTAGACAAACTTCTGTAAAAATTTCATGGGATTTGGATCAGTAGATTTGGGGTTATGATCGGTTCGAAATTGGGTGTTCGTCATGCTGGTTGCTTCGACTCCACTGATTCATTCGAATCCATAGTTCGACTCCATATGGTTCGAATCTATGCTTTTGTATGCAATGTGGATGGATTCGAAACCGATGGCTGATGGAGTCGAAGCTTGGATGGATTCGAAGCTTCTGATGGATTCGAAGCTTAGTGATGGATTCGGAGCTTCTGTTGGATTCGAAGCTTAGTGATGGATTCGGAGCTTCTGTTGGATTCGAAGCTTGGATGGATTCGAAGCTTCTGATGGATTCGAAGCTTCTGATGGAGTCGAAGGTTGTGATGGATTCGAGACTTGTGATGGATTCGAAGTTTCTGATGGATTCGAATGTCGCCTCTTCCTATGGGTTCGAATATGATGGGTTCGAAATAGAAGGTTTCGAACACGATGGTTTCGAACACGATGGGTTCGAATATGATGGGTTCGAACATGATGGGTTCGAACCGAGCAATGTGCACCTTCTTAACTTGGATCCATCATAACTTGAGCATATGACCTCGGATTGACTTGAAATTTGAAACGCGGACTTCTATGATCTTTCTGGTTATGTCCTATCAATTGTAGCTCAATCTGGACTCGGACAAAATTCATCGATATCCATAGTGAAGAGAAGTGCAACCAATCTCTGAGACGAACTGTCCTTTGTTTTTGGGCAATCTTTTGGTATCACGGCTTTGCCAAAAAGCGGGATAACATTTTGCCCCCCAAAGTACGTCTTGTGGGAACATGACGTGCTTTGAATAGCTGCCATTTCTTTCTGAAAAATCATTGCTCTCTTTTTGTTGAGACTCATATACCGTATTGCCGTAACCTTGCCTTGATATGATTGATTACTGTGCGACTATGCTTAATCGTTGGCTGTCGTTGCTATAACAGGGTGAATATTTGATCCCTGTGAATGTTCAAAATCGAACGTTAGTTCGTTGTGTGTGCACATACATTAGCTCCGCCCTTATTAACGTCGTGTGTCCATGAGTCATGTCGGTCTTTGTTTGCTGCCGAACTCTGTCCCGGTTTTCTCCTGAATCGATTTTAGATTCAAGCCAAAGTGTCGCTAATTAGTGGTTTTTGATGGGTTCGAAGCTTAGAAGGATTCGAAACTCCCGATGGATTCGAAGCTTAGATGGATTCGAATCAATGATGGATTCGAGGACCCTGATGGACTCGAAGCCCTTGATGGATTCGAAACTTGGATGGATTCGAATCAGTGATGGGTTCGAAGGCTCCGATGGATTCGAAACTGGGATGGATTCGAAAGTGGTCGTTCGAATCGATGGGAGTCGAAGTGCCACTAATCTCCTTTGGAATCCGTATAAATATATGAGGTTGACTTCATTTTCGCTTTTTACCTTTTACCATTGCTTTAGCTGCTTCTCTGAATCGATTTCCCAGAGCCAAATCAAACGTGCTTTTTCACGAATCGACCAAATTCCTTCTAGCTTCCATTTGTAATCAAACTAAATCAGGTAATCAAGGGGTCGATTCGGTTTTGAGAATGATAGATTAATCTTTTTTGGCATTGATTCAACCCCTCCTTCTGGAAATTTTTTGGAGAGTGACGAGGTTTGAACGTAGTAGGCCGACTCCATGGAACTGAGGAATGCAAACCTTTGAGCCGTATCGATCAGGGGTGCGCGCTTTGAGTTGGTTTCGAATGTGTAGCTTCGAACCGATGATTGCAGGAGAACACAACAAAAAAGGCGTGTTGTGATGGATTCGAAACAGTGGCATTCTGATCGATTCGAAGGAGCTTACTACTGATCGATTCGAAGCAATGATACGTTCATCGATTCGAAGGAGTCCAACTCCGATGGATTCGAAGCTAGGTGGGACTCCGTGGATTCGAACCGCCCTTGATGGATTCAAAGGAGCACGATTTCGATGGTTTCGAAGCTTCATGGATTCGAACCGCTCTTGATGGATTCGAAGGAGCCCGACCTTGATGGATTCGAAGTCAGGTGGGGCTCCATGGGTTCGAGCTGCGCTGATTCGAGGTTCACCGATCTGACTCATGTCGAATCAAGTCGATCGATTCGAACGTTCTTGCTTCTGAACTATGACCACTCTTAAATCGAACTTTTAACGAACTCACTAAATTTTTAGCATATCTGATTCCGACGAGCTTCGTCCTTCGCATGATCAAAGTTGACCTGACCTGTCTTTTTGAGCTCGTCGATGGCACCGTGACTTAAACGAATCCACACTTGAATTGGTCAGTAGTATCCGAGGGACGCGAAAGCGACGGTCAGTGATGACGGTCGTTTTCGTTCTCTGATTCAAAAGCCTAGTCGTTCAGATATCGCGTTTTACTCTTGTAAAATTTGTTTTAGTTATGTATTTGCATTGCACGACATATCCATAAGCTTCACACCGGGGAATATACGGGCTTTCTTCGTTTTTAACGCTGCTTTTTCGTGAGTTAGTTAGTTATGGAGTCTTCGGGTTCTGAACAACAAGAGTTACAAAGCTTGCCTCCTCTGATGCTAGAAATTCCAGAGATCATTCCTGAAGTAATAGATCCTGCTCCGGACGAATTGCCGGAGGCCTTATTTATCGAGGATCCCATAGATTCCGTCCGATCTAATATTTCTGGAGCATTATTGGGTCGGATATGTTCGAAGCATAGCTTATCCCCGGATGATGTTTTGCTACCGGGAGTTGATGATAGGCCTCACAATCCACCAGAGGGCTATACTGCTTTTTATCGCCACGCTTGTGCGGCTGGAACTCTCCCCCCGTTTAACCAATATATCAGGGAGATGCTATCGTTCATTGGAATCGCTCCCGCACAACTTCACCCTAACGGACACGCGTTACTGAACAGTGTTTTCATCTTATTCATGGACCGCCTTTTTCATCCGCCTAGGCCAGCTGAAATTAGACATATATTCAACTTCAAGAGCAGGGGTGATAGTCCATCGTTCACCTTTCTGGAGGCAGTTAGAAATTGCCAGATTGTGACGGGAGCCTGGACCAGACTCAGTTACTTTAAGAATGAATGGTTCTTTGTCCGATGCCCCTCAGGATTCGCTAGGCGATGGCTGTCCAGACGTAAATATCGTAAATCGTGTTAACCTTCTTTAATGGTCATTGTCAATACTTGAACTGACATCAGGTGTTTTTTTTTCTTTTTTTTTTTTTTTTTGCAGCTATCATATCAAGGCCAGACGGTGGTCGATACAGAAACGTCATCCGAAGTCTACAAGAGGTTCCGAGTGACCTGCGGCACATTGACTTGGTCTTAACCGATGATAACTTAAGGATGCTGGGCTTAATTGAGACGAACCAGAGTATTGTCGTTGAAGGGTTTGTGAAATCGGCTCCGAAGGCAAAGAAGAGGACCGGTGTAGCGATAAGAGGAATGGGCGATGATGAGAGGACGCCTATTGACACCGGGCTAGCGGCTGATTTTCCCCAAACAGGAAAAAAAGGAAAGGCAAGGCCGTTGTTCCTAAATTTGCGAGACGGAAGTCTGTAATCGTGTCTCGCTTGACTTCTGGAATTATTTCTTCTGACTCCGCTCTTTGTCAATCAGGAAACATTTTCACAGGGCTAGATGACGTTCCCATACCGGAGTGCGTTTCTCTTTATCACAAGTCCGGGCTGGTTGAGCTCCGGGAAGCGTTAGACATAAGCGGGCTTTTACCCATTAGTGCAGTCGAAACCTCTGGTTGGTCGGGGGCTTTGCACATTTGCATACACTCTCATGACACTACATGACTGCTTCACTCGCCTTATTGATTTTTCCTGGTACTTAACTGAACTGTATCTCTTTTCCAGGTAACATGGCTGGTCGTCAGACTACATTGGACAAACTCCGGAGAGTGCATCACCCCTCAACCTATTATGAATCTCGTCGTGGAGGCCCCGATCGTGATCGTGACCGGAGGCAATATGGCCAGGTGTATTATGGAAAGGATCATCGCCGTGGTAACTCCAGCCAGGAACGATCAGACAGAGATCGTAGGCATCGCTCCCCATCTCGATCTCCTCCGCAATCCCGAAGTCATGTCCAGGCATCCGAGCCTCTGCGACATCAGTCATCTTCGCAGGTTTCGAGGCCTGAGCCACATCATTCTCGAACCGGGGTCGCAACGTCTATGTCTGGGGAGGAGACCCTTGTTGAGTCTTCTGGCGAAGGGGCCATCAGGCTTGCACAACTGAGGAAAGATTTTCCAGAGATTTGCTTTGATGCTTGTATTTTTCCTCCCAATCTTAAAAGAATTCCCGATGATGCCGCGACTTCGGCGCTCAACTATACCCGCGACTTTTTTTCTCAGTACAAAGAATGGTACAAAGCGGCTGTTAAGGCTTCCAAAGCTGCCTTCGACCGGGCCCAAATCATTGAGAAGCTAGAGGCCGACTTGGCTCAAAAGAGTCGCATCGTCGACATACTCCAATCTGAGGCGGAATCTTCCCGCAAGGCCGAGGTCGAGTCGTTACAGAAGGTTGATGAGACATTAGCTGAAATGGCGAAAATGCAACAGGCACACTGTACTTTAGTTGAAGACTTAGGTCATCGATACAAGAACGTTGAATCTGAGCGGGATGCGGCAGTGAAGGAACTAGAGGAGCTAAAGGCTAGGTTTGCTGACATGAATAAAGAAAAGGACGACGCGAACGTGGCTGCGCAAGAGGCGTGTGAGCAGGCTGTATCTTTTCGGGCCGAGCGCGATGCAGCAATTGCAAGGGTTAAGGAGGTTGAATCGGAGTTGGAGGAGAGAGTCCAAGCAGAGAGGTTCAAGATGGAGGCCGAATTCGACGATCTTTTGGACACATATAATGCCAATGTATTGGAGCATAGAAATCTCTCCTGGCTAGGGGATTACTCGATGCCTCTCTACAACGCTTGGAAGAAATTAGTGGAAAACAAGAGGATGTCTTGTCCGGATTCGGTATTAGATGAGTTTGAGCTTGAGTCACGTATGCTCAGCGAGGATGAGAGGAGGACCCTTCATGAAGCAATCATTTCTGTTGAAAAAGAAAGACTTGTCGTCCATCAAACGGAGGTGGGCGAAGGTTCGGGTATCGTGCACCATAGCGAGAATACTGAAGTCCCTGTTTCGACTTCACCCGAAGCTGCTGCCGTGGTTGATTCACAAGCTATCCCCGCCTACAATCCGGACCAACCGGAACTGTCTTCGGGCAAGACGCTCGTCCCCGAGCTTGTTCAAGCTCCAAGGCAAGGTAAAGTAGATATTTCCCTTTACGTCTTAAAACATTGACTTTCGAGGGAATTTCTTGGCCTGATAGCTCTAATTTTTGTTGTTTAGTGACCGAGAGTGTCGCACCCGTGCTCCCTGTCCCTTCGGCTTTACATCCTACACGTGGAGTTATTGTCACCGAGGCGATTTCAACTGCCGCCATGGTTGGTGATATGGGAGAGGTAGGCTCAATGTCATTCGATGTTCAAATGTTTGAAGAGCTATTTGGTCATCCTCTTGACCCCATGCCCGACCTCTCTTTTGTGACTAGCGGAGCTGCTCCAGTTTCTAGTTCGATCGTGATGACCACTGGCGTACCTAGCGCAGCTCAACTGTCTCGAGAGGAGGAGATTTTAACAGAGATAAGTGCCGAGATGGCCAAGACAGTGACAGTTGGTCCCGGTGGTGACGCCGTTCCTTCGAGCTTATCTTCTCTAATGATGATTTCTCCAGGTGGCACAGTAACCGTCTCTAGTGTTGCTGAACAAGTATCTGTTATTGCTCCCATGCCCCTGGTCCGTCCTTATAAAAGGATCTCCATCCCTTCCAGTTCTGAGGAAGATGTTGATATCATGCCGGAACCGGAGGATGTTCCAAAGAAAGGCAAAAAGCCTCGTAGGAAGCCAGGCAGTGGGTCTAGCGGCTCGACTCCG
The DNA here is from genome assembly GCA_030765085.1 of Allium cepa. Classification (NCBI taxonomy): domain Eukaryota; kingdom Viridiplantae; phylum Streptophyta; class Magnoliopsida; order Asparagales; family Amaryllidaceae; genus Allium; species Allium cepa. Next base: position 872,348,111 of record CM060938.1, read on the forward strand.
AGTAAGAAACACCGGAGGAAGAAAGAGTGAGCCCCTCGTTTTGTCGTGAGATTTACGGATAACAATTCTTTTGCCTCTTCTTTTGTTTTTTTTTTCTTGGGCCATGTGTATGTACGGATGCGGCCTCCACTTAATTGAAACATCTTTACTTGTCATGTAATCAAACTTGTTTTTGTTGGTTGATGAAATGGGAAGTTACACTATTCTTCTTACCTGAATGCCTTGCAGTATTTGTGTTGTATCCGCTCAGCATTTATATAGCTTCGTGTCGTGATTTAATGAATGAGTCGGATTCTGAGTATATTATTACTTAAGCCAGCGATTAGCACTCAGCTTTTTGCCCCTTAGTTGTGGGGAATAATATTCATATTCTGGCGGCTGATTGCGTTTATTGCAAGCCCTGAACACATGCCCCCCCCTTCTGGGGATTCACGACAATTAGAGATTGATAATCTGTCCTGCATTCCAGGAATTTGAGGGTTATCGATGTTTACACTCCATTCCATGCTATGGGAATTGGGAGTTGATATTGATATCTCGGCCCGTATTTTGGAAACTTCGAATTGTTACTTGTACTTTGATTCGCGCTTCGGGAATCTGGATTAGATGGTTATACTCCAACTCGTACTCTGGGAAGTTGGAGTCCGTTCGCGCTCTGGAAACAACTTATTGGATGTTTTATACTCCGATTCACACTCTGGGAAGTTGGAGTCCGTTCGCACTCTGGGAACGATTTATTGGATGTTTTATACTTCGATTCACACTCTGGGAAGTTGGAGTCCGTTCGCACTCTGGGAACGATTTTTTGGATGTTTTATACTCCGATTCACACTCTGGGAAGTTGGAGTCCGTTCGCACTCTGGGAACGATTTATTGGATGTTTTATACTCCAATTCACACTCTGGGAAGTTGGAGTCCGTTCGCGCTCTGGGAACGACTTATTGGATGCTTTATACTCCAATTCACACTCTGGGAAGTTGGAGTTAGTAAAAGGATTGTCGTGTATCAATCCCTGTGAATGCTGGTATTGTGTTTTGCCCCCGAGCTCGGGTCTTATTTAGTAAGTCACTGGTCGTATCACAGTTACTCCCTATTTAGATAAATCCCACCGTGTGATGGAATTTAGCTCTTCATGCAATGTGATATTATGTGCTATTTTCAGTGAATCACAACTTTTGGCTCGAAGAGATGGCGTTTTATTGCTGAAACAAAAGAAGCATGACGACATCAGTTGCCTTATTACAAGTTCAAATTTCAAAATGCGAAAAACAAAATGCTAAGGAAGAAATTGATAGAAAGACAAATAAAGCCTGTTAGGTGTAGTAGGGACGGAGGCTTCCGCTATTCCAGGCTCTTGGTAAAGTGAGACCATCAACGGTCGATAACTTGAACGTGCCATCTCTGAGTTTTTGTGAAATCATATACGGCCCTTCCCAATTTGGGTTCATGTGCGAAGGGACCGGGTAAACTCTTTTGAGTACCAGGTCGCCGGATTCAAAAGTCCGTGGGCGGACCTTGGCGTTGTATATTCGAGCGACTCGACTTCGATATGCAGCTGCCCTCACGTCGGCTTCTTCACGTTTCTCATCAAGCAGATCTAGGGATTCAGCAAGTAATATAGCATTCGTTTTCGGGTCGTAGTATGTCACACGGTGAGAGTGAACTTCCATTTCGACCGGGATAACTGCTTCGGAGCCATAGGATAGAGAAAAAGGGGTGTGTCCGGTCGCAGTTTTGTGAGTTGTTCTGTATGCCCACAGGGCCACTGGTAGTTCATCGACCCATTTGCCCCCGGCTTTCTCCAATCTTTTCTTCAATATAGACTTGATAACCTTATTGACGGCCTCGACCTGACCGTTTGCTTGTGGGTGCGCTACTGCTGAGAATCTCTTATGGATGTGAAATCGCAGACAGAAATCCCTGAATTCAGTACTGTCGAATTGGGCTCCATTATCGGTGATAATAGTATGCGGGAGACCAAACCGGCAGATGATGTTGCGCACCACGAAGTTGATCACCTTTTTTGTTGTTATCGTTGCAAGGGGCTCAGCCTCAGCCCATTTGGTGAAGTAATCAACCGCAACTATGGCGTACTTTGCACCCCCTTTAGCTAAAGGCAATGCACCGATTATATCCATCCCCCACATTGCAAATGGCCACGGGCTGACCATTTGGGTTATTTCAGAAGGCGGGGCTCTAGGGATCCGAGCGTGTCTCTGGCATTTATCACACCTCTTGGCATAATCCATAGCATCGCGGTTAACGGTAGGCCAGTAATATCCGTTTCGAAGTATTTTCTTGGCAAGCGCTTGCCCTCCAGTGTGATCGCCACATTCTCCTTCATGCACCTCACGCAACACTCGCTTGATTTCGTTATGCGCGATACACCGGAGAAGAGGAACAGAGTAACCTCTTCGATACATAACTCCGTCTTGAATGACAAATCGTGACACCTTTCGAAGAATCTGTCTTCTTTCACTTCGTCGTTCGGGCAGTGTGCCATGCTTAATATAATCTTGGTAGGGATTCATCCATGATTCCTTCTCGGAAGTAGCTTCTAATGTGAATTCATTCTCCGTTCGATCAATGCTCGGAGAGGATAATGTCTCGACAGGGACGAGTCCCAAGTGTTGAGCTTCGCATGTACTTGCCAGCTTTGCCAATGAATCGGCTTTCTGATTGTGCTCTCGGGGTATGTAGAAAATGGTATAATAATCAAACTGATCCAGTATTGCTCGGACCTGGGCTAGATAAGCGGCTAGCCTTCTATCCTTGGCCTGATATTCACCCCGAACTTGACATACCACCAACTGGGAATCGCAGTAGATTTCCACAGCGATAATTTTCAGGTCTCGGGCCAACTTCAACCCGGTGAGCAAGGCTTCGTATTCAGCTTCGTTGTTGGTTGCCCGAAAATCAAACTTTAAGGCGTAGCAGATGGATCGGCCCTCGGGGGTCTCAAGCACAATCCCTGCGCCTGAGCATCGATCGTTGGATGCGCCATCAGTGTATAGTTTCCATATATCTTCGGGGGAGTCACTAGTTTCGGGTAAGTCTTCAGGAACAGTGAATTCGGCAATGAAATCTGCCAAGACTTGACCGTGTATGGCTCTCCTTGGAACATATGCGATGTCGAATTGACTCAGCTCAATGTTCCACTTTAGTAACCTGCCAGACGTCTCAGGTCGTGTGAGGACCTGTCGTAACGGTTGGTCGGTGTATACAATGATAGGGTGAGCCTGAAAATATGGATGGAGCTTCCTCGAGGCGATGACTAGGCAGTATGCCAACTTTTCTAGCCTTGGATAATTTCTCTCGGCCCCGGTTAATCGTTTACTGACGTAATAGACTGGTTTTTGTATTCGGTCTTCCTCACGAACCAATGCAGCACTAACAGCGTTTTCAGATACAGCCAGATAAAGGTATAATTGCTCGTGATCAACAGGTTTTGAAAGAATCGGTGGTGTGGAAAGATGCTGGATTAGCGATCGAAACGCGCCCTCACATTCCGTAGTCCATTCGAAGTTTCGTTTCCCTTTTCGGATCAGATCGAAAAAGGGTATGCATTTATCTGTTGATTTCGAGATGAACCTGCTCAGCGCTGCAACCTTTCTGTTGAGACTCTGAACCTGTTTTATGGTCCTCGGGGTTTGAAGATTCCTGATTGCCCAGATCTTTTCGGGGTTGGCCTCTATTCCCCGGGCGTTGACGATGAATCCAAGGAACTTTCCGGAAGCAACCCCAAAATGACATTTTAATGGATTTAGCTTCATCCCATATCTCCGGAGGACATCGAACATTGACTCCAAGTCCTTGACATGATCAATGGAGTATCGTGATTTTACCAACATGTCATCCACATAAACCTCCATGGTTTTCCCGATCTGATCGGCAAACATCCGGTTGACTAAGCGTTGGTAAGTTGCTCCGGCATTCTTTAAACCAAAAGGCATGACCATGTAGCAGTATAGTCCTAGGTCAGTTACGAAGCTTGTATGTTCTTGATCGGGCACATGCATGGGTATCTGATTGTACCCGGAGTAAGCATCCATGAAAGACAATAATTCGTGTCCGGCCGTCGAATCCACAAGTTGATCGATTCGAGGAAGTGGGAAACTGTCTTTTGGACAAGCCTTATTTAAGTCAGAGTAGTCGACGCACGTTCTCCATTTTCCATTTGGTTTGCGGACAAGTACAGGATTGGATACCCATTCCGGGTATAAAGCATCTCGGATAAACCCACTCGTCTTTAACTTATCGACTTCTTCTTTGAGGGCGGCAGATCTCTCTGGATCCATACCACGTCTCTTTTGCTTGACCGGGATGTATCGCGGGTCAATATTTAAGGTGTGGCTCGCGATGTCCGACGAGATTCCACACATATCGGAGTGCGTCCAGGCGAATACGTCTAGATTCCCTTGGAGAAATTCGACCAATTCCTGTTGTGCTTGTAGGTTTAGCTGAGACCCAATTTTCAATATTTTCGAATCGTTATTGTCATCAATTGGAACATCGATCGTCAGCTCGGCTAGAGAAGCTTGATTTTCTTTGGATTCATCATTATCTTCAGTGTCTCGAGGGTCAAGATCCTTCTGGAATTGGTCGTGGTGCCCGGGCCGAGGCCCAGGCGCTAATTGTCAATCGTCGGCAAAGCGGACGCGGAGAGATTCCCCCACGCCCTTTCCCTTCTCCTTCCTTTGTGCTTCTCGTAGTTCAGCAACATAACAGGCTCTCCCGGCAGCCTGGTCCCCTTGAACGACCCCAATCCCGTGGTCAGTAGGGAACTTTAGAGTCAAACACCACGGGGCAATTGCTGCCCTAAATTCTGCAAGGGCTGGTCGGCCCAGAAAGGCATTATAGGGTGAATGGATATCCAGGATAACAAACTGTAACATTCGGACTCTACGGCGTTCTCCGTTTCCCAATTCTACTGGCAATTCCACCATCCCGGTGGGTATATTAGCACTTCCATCGAAGCCGTGGATCCTATATTGACAAGGCTTTAGATCTTTAGCTTCCATCTTCATCTGATCATATGCCCCTTTAAACAAGATGTTTACTGAGCTTCCACTGTCTACCAGGATCCTCTTCATCCAAGCAGGACCAACCTGTGCGGATATGACCAGTGGGTCTATGGTCGGGGCTTCGACTTTGTCAGCATCTCGGTTTCTAAAGATGATATCATCCGTCATCGTCTTCTGTTGTTTAGCCGGAGTCCCTTCATCAAGTGTACTACAGCTTTCAAAACTTACGTGCCTGATCGAATTGGCGTATGATTCCATTTCCCTCCAACTTCGATCCGCTGGATGAGGGCCACCACTGACTGTATTTATGACCAACCTTCCGCTTGTACGGGCGGGCTCTTCCTGTTTTTCTTGGTTCTGCGCATGATTTTGGTTTGACGGGCCCACACCGCCGGTTTGTAGTGCTCGCACAAATTGATCCAACTTCCTCTCTCTGATCAGTTTTTCAATAAGGTCTTGCAGATGCCTGCAGTCATTGGTGTTGTGTCCATAGCTTTCGTGAAATCTACAAAACTTCCCCGTTTGAATCTGTTTCTCCGATGATAATTTCGGAGTCGGCTTCTTATATTGCATTGCGTTACAGGTTTGTAGATATACGTTTTCCAATGTCGTATTCAGTGGTGTATAGTTTTCAAACATTTGCGCCCTACGTCGGGGGCCACGGTTCTGATCCTGCTTCTTATTCCTATTATCACCATTCCTTGGCTGGGTTTGCTTGTTCTGAATATTCAACTGCACCCTTCCTGAGCCCTCTCCTGACTGTTTAACCGCCACATTGCTTTGAACCCCCTCCTTGTTGGGCCTTGCATCGTTCTGCTTCCTAGATTGTTTCGCATCCTCACGCCTTAGGAATTGGGCGGCTTTGGAATAGAAACGATCCAACGACGCGGGAGGTTTTCCAGCTAGCCAGTTTCCAAAATCAGAGTCGGGGTCAATCCCCTTAGTAAGAGCCATCAAGATTGAATTATCATTGGGGTTAGTGATTTCTGCGCAGGCGGCGTTGAATCTTTCCAGGTATCGCCTGAGTGTTTCCCCGGGAACTTGAGTGACACTAGATAAAGTGTTTACGTCTTTAGGCCTGGCGATGTGCATACGGAACTGTTCGATAAACTTAGTCGCCAACTGGTCAAACGAGGAGATAGACCGTGGTGGTAATCGTGTAAACCACATTGTCGCAATCCCCCCCAAGGAAATAGGAAAACTACGGCACTTTACTGCATCATCAGCTCTTGCAGCAGTCATTGACCACTCGTACTTTAGAATATGCTGGCTAGGGTCGGAGTTTCCTTCATACATGGGCAAAGCCGGCATTCTGAATCGCCGGGGAGGCTCGGCATATAATATGTCATCGGTGAACGGGGTGTGACTTCGAGAGATCCCCCAATCGTCATTCGTCAAACCTTGACTTTCGCGAACCATTTGGCGGACCATAGCTGAGAGATCAGGTGTTGTTGTATTTGAAGGGTGTCGAGCCAAAGTGTGGTCGGGCTCCACAGTGCGAGGTGGGATCGGGCGCTGTCGACGATCCGAATCTCGCCTCCTTGGCTCGACATCTTCTGGGATATTCGGTCCTGGGACACGTTCCTGTGGGTGGCAGTTTGGACTGGAGTGATTTCGGGTGTCGACTCCTGTGCCAACTGCGGTGGCTTGGTTATCTGCGGTGTGCTGTGGCACAGTGCCTCCTCGAGAGGAGGGTCCCGTGTGAAAACTGGCGGAGGGGCCAGCTCTTATTTACCCTACAGTCAATGTCTGCCGGAGGCCAGAAGCATGCGCATGATTTCCGTCTAGCCTGGGGCGCGTAGATCTGCCGTTATAGTCGGATGAGGCAGAGCTTTCCGCGGAAGAATGCGGAGCGTGGTCCCTCTTTGATCTCCTTCGCCCTTGATGGTTTAGTTGGTTAGCTAATTCAGCATTGATACGTAGCTGCTCAGTTAGCTGTTGTCGGCTTTTAGTTAATTCCTGCAGTAATGTTTGGAACTCCTGTCTTGTAACCGGACCCGACTGATCCGCTTGCCCAACGGCATCCTGATTGGCTGACTGTAGCTGTGCGGGATTCTGCCTATCCTGACCTTCTTGGTTACCAATGTTGGAGGTGGTTCTCGTACTAACCATCCTGTAGGTTAGATTCCTATCCTAGATTTTGAGCAAACCTGAAAAGAATGGGTGGAATCTGAATTTGAAGTCTGGATCTCCCTCTTAGATTTGTGCAATCCGGTATCGAAGATAGATCCACGGAGTGGGAGAAAGAACTGGTTCTTTTTCTTTCTCAGTGAAAGCACCAAAATGTTTGCACCAAAATTGGGCAACACCCTTCGGAAGTCTTTGAAGAGATAATAAGTGAAGAACTTAAATGGGAAATGAAAATTATCTAACAAAAACTCCAAGTTATAGAAAAGTAAATTGCATAGAAGACAAGAATTTAGAGTGGTTCGGCGATGTGCCTACGTCCACTATGAAGTTTGATCACTTTATTGCTTAATACTTGAAGGTTACAAGTGTTTTGAAGCAAATTACAGCAGACAACGGACTTAAATTCGAAATCAGCAGCCAAGATGGTGGTATGGAGTGATTCTGGCAGCGTTTAGGCGTACTCTTTCTCTCCAAATTCTCCGACCCCCCTTCTGAATGACCAGGGGGCTCTATTTATAGGTGTGGAAGGCCAAAATCCCGCCTAAATCATGGAGAGACTGCTTGGCACGTGACGGGGGACCCACAGGCCCGAGTTCTTGAAGTGCGTGCCCAGCTTGGGATCGATTCGAAGTGAACTTCGAATCGATCAAAAAAATCGTCCAATTGCGATGAAACTTGGCGTGGACGTTCTTCGTCATGTAGACAAACTTCTGTAAAAATTTCATGGGATTTGGATCAGTAGATTTGGGGTTATGATCGGTTCGAAATTGGGTGTTCGTCATGCTGGTTGCTTCGACTCCACTGATTCATTCGAATCCATAGTTCGACTCCATATGGTTCGAATCTATGCTTTTGTATGCGATGTGAATGGATTCGAAACCGATGGCTGATGGAGTCGAAGCTTGGATGGATTCGAAGCTTCTGATGGATTCGAAGCTTAGTGATGGATTCGGAGCTTCTGTTGGATTCGAAGCTTAGTGATGGATTCGGAGCTTCTGTTGGATTCGAAGCTTGGATGGATTCGAAGCTTCTGATGGATTCGAAGCTTCTGATGGAGTCGAAGGTTGTGATGGATTCGAGACTTGTGATGGATTCGAAGTTTCTGATGGATTCGAATGTCGCCTCTTCCTATGGGTTAGAATATGATGGGTTCGAAATAGAAGGTTTCGAACACGATGGTTTCGAACACGATGGGTTCGAATATGATGGGTTCGAACATGATGGGTTCGAACCGAGCAATGTGCACCTTCTTAACTTGGATCCATCATAACTTGAGCATATGACCTCGGATTGACTTGAAATTTGAAACGCGGACTTCTATGATCTTTCTGGTTATGTCCTATCAATTGTAGCTCAATCTGGACTCGGACAAAATTCATCGATATCCGTAGTGAAGAGAAGTGCAACCAATCTCTGAGACGAACTGTCCTTTGTTTTTGGCCAATCTTTTGGTATCACGGCTTTGCCAAAAAGCGGGATAACACACACATTTCTAAAAGTCGTACGGCACTGTCTCGCCATTTCGGACGGATGTTGCACCTTGCACCGTGGATGTTGCACCCTGTAGATATCGATTATTCGGACGACCATAACTTCTGGCTCGTTTAGAGTTACGGGAGCCATAACCTGTCAAAACAAAGGCCTCGATGATTTCTACGGCTTTGACAGCTTTCAGCCGTCGATGGATAGATTAATGCCCAAAAAGGACAACCCGAATCTCAATCGGGTCTCGTAAGTTTTTTACCCTTCGTTTTTTCGACACGTGGATTTTTACGGTAAAACGGGATTGCGGTGGCTGGTCTTCGATTTACCATCGCTGGAGAGTGGTGCGCCATGGTACTGTTTCGTTTCAATCCATGCACGCATTTCTAAAAGTCGTACGACACTGTTTCGCCATTTCGGACGGATGTTGCACCGTGCACCGTGGATGTTGCACCCTGTAGATATCGATTATTCGGACGGCCATAACTTCTGGCTCGTTTAGAGTTGCAGGAGCCATAACCTGTCAAAACAAAGGCCTCGATGATTTCTACGGCTTTAACAGCTTTCAGTCATTAACGGATAGATTAATTCCCAAAAAGGACAACCAGAATCTCAGTCGGGTCTCGTAAGTTTTTTACCCTTCGTTTTTTCGACACGTGGATTTTTACGGTAAAACGGGATTACGGTGGCTGGTCTTCAATTTACCATCGCTGGAGAGTGGTGCACCATGGTACTGTTCCGTTTCAAATCCATTCACGCATTTCTAAAAGTCGTACGGCACTGTTTCGCCATTTCGGACGGATGTTGCACCTTGCACCGTGGATGTTGCACCATGTAGATATCGATTATTCGGGCAGCCATAACTTCTGGCTCGTTTAGAGTTACAAAATCCATAACCTGTCAAAACGATGTCCTCGATGAGTTCTACGGCTTTGACAGCTTTCATCCATCAACGGATAGATTAATGCCCAAAAAGGACAACCCGAATCTCAATCGGGTCTCGTAAGTTTTTTATCCTTCGTTTTTTCGACACGTGGATTTTTATGGTAAAACGGGATTACCGTGGCCCGTCTTCGACTTCCCATTGCTGGAGAGTGTTGCACCATGGTACTGTTCCGTTTCAAATCCATGCACGCATTTCTAAAAGTCGTACGACACTGTTTCGCCAATTCGGACGGATGTTGCACCTTGCACCGTGGATGTTGCACCCTGTAGATATCGATTATTCGGACGGCCGTTACTTCTGGCTCGTTTAGAGTTACGGGAGCCATAACCTGTCAAAACGAAGGCCGTGATGAGTTCTATGGCTTTGACAGCTTTTAGCCATCAACGGATAGATTAATGCCCAAAAAGGACAACCCGAATCTCAATCGTGTCTCGTAAGTTTTTGACCGTTCGTTTTTTCGACACGTGGATTTTTACGGTAAAACGGGATTACCGTGGCCCGTCTTCGACTTCCCATCGCTGGAGAGTGGTGCACCATGCTACTGTTCCGTTTCAAATACATTCACGCATTTCTAAAAGTCGTACGACACTGTTTCTCCATTTCGGACGGATGTTGCACCTTGCACCGTGGATGTTGCACCCTGTAGATATCGATTATTCGGATGGCCATAACTTCAGGCTCGTTTAGAGTTACAAAAGCCATAACCTGTCAAAAAGAAGGCCTCGATGAGTTCTACGGTTTTAACAGCTTTCAGACGTCAACGGACAGATTAATGCCCAAAAAAGACAACCCGAATCTCAATCGGGTCTCGTAAGTTTTTTATCCTTCGTTTTTTCGACACGTGGATTTTTACGGTAAAACGGGATTACTGTGGCCCGTCTTCGACTTCCCATCGCTGGAGAGTGGTGAACCAGGGTACTGTTCCATTTCAAACCCATGCACACATTTCTAAAAGTCGTACGACACTGTTTCGCCATTTCGGACGGATGTTGCACCTTGCACCGTGGATGTTGCACCCTGTAGATATCGATTATTCGGACGGCCATAACTTCTGGCTCGTTTAGAGTTACGGGAGCCATAACCTGTCAAAACGAAGGCCTCGATGAGTTCTACGGCTTTGACAGCTTTCAGCCGTCAATGGATAGATTAATGCCCAAAAAGGGCAACCCGAATCTCAATCGGGTCTCGTAAGCTTTTTGCCCTTCGTTTTTTCGACACGTGGATTTTTACGGTAAAACGGGATTGCGGTGGCTGGTCTTCGATTTACCCTCGCTGGAGAGTCGTGCACCATGGCACTGTTTCATTTCAAATCCATGCACGCATTTCTAAAAGTCGTACGGCACTGTTTCGCCATTTCGGACGGATGTTGCACCTTGCACCGTGGATGTTGCACCCTGTAGATATCGATTATTCGGACGACCATAACTTCTGGCTCGTTTAGAGTTACGGGAGCCATGACCTGTCAAAACGAAGGCCTCGATGATTTCTACGGCTTTGACAGCTTTCAGCCATCAACGGATAGATTAATGTCCAAAAAGGACAACCCGAATCTCAATCGGGTCTCGTAAGTTTTTTACCCTTCGTTTTTTCGACACGTGGATTTTTACGGTAAAACAGGATTACGGTGGCGGGTCTTGTATTTACCATCGCTGGAGAGTGGTGCACCATGGTACTGTTCCGTTTCAAATCCATGCACGCATTTCTAAAAGTCGTACGACACTGTTTCGCCATTTCGGACGGATGTTGCACCTTGCACCGTGCATGTTTTACCCTGTAGATATCGATTATTCGGACGGCCGTAACTTCTGGCTCGTTAAGAGTTACGGGAGCCATAACCTGTCAAAACGAAGGCCTCGATGATTTTTACGGCTTTGACAGCTTTCAGCCGTCAACGGATAGACTAATGCCCAAAAAGGGCAACCCGAATCTCAATCGGGTCTCGTAAGTTTTTTACCCTTCCTTTTATACACGTGGATTTTTTCGGTAAAACGGGATTACGGTGGCTGGTCTTCGATTTACCATCACTGGAGAGTGGTGCACCATGGTACTGTTCCGTTTCAAATCCATGCATGCATTTCTAAAAGACGTATGGCACTATTTTGCCATTTCGGACGGATGTTGCACCTTGCACCGTGGATGTTGCACCCTGTAGATATCGTTTATTCGGACGGCCATAACTTCTGGCTCGTTTAGAGTTACAAAAGCAATAACCTGTCAAAACGAAAGCCTCGATGAGTTCTACGACTTTGACAGCTTTCAGCCGTCAACGGATAGATTAATGCCCAAAAAGGACAACCCGAATCTCAATCGTGTCTCGTATGTTTTTTATCCTTCGTTTTTTCGACACGTGGATTTTTACGGTAAAAACGGGATTACCGTGGCCCGTCTTCGACTTCCCAATGCTGGAGAGTGGTGCACCATGGTACTGTTCCGTTTCAAATCCATGCACGCATTTCTAAAGTCGTACGACACTGTTTCGCCATTTCGGACGGATGTTGCACCTTGCACCGTGGATGTTGCACCCTGTAGATATCGATTATTCGGACGGCCATAACTTCTGGCACGTTTAGAGTTACGGGAGCCATAACCTGTCAAAACGAAGGCCTCGATGAGTTCTACGGCTTTGACAGCTTTCAGCCGTCAACGGATAGATTAATGTCCAAAAAGGACAACCCGAATCTCAGTCGGGTCTCGTAAGTTTTTTACCCTTCGTTTTTTAGACACGTGGATTTTTACGGTAAAACGGGATTACGGTGGCTGGTCTTCGGCTTCCCATCACTGGAAAGTGGTGCACCATGGTACTGTTCCGTTTCAAATCCATGCACGCATTTCTAAAAGTCGTACGACACTGTTTCGCCAATTCGGACGGATGTTGCACCTTGCACCGTGGACGTTGCACCCTCTAGATATTGATTATTCGGACGGCCATAACTTCTGGCTCGTTTAGAGTTACGGGAGCCATAACCTGTCAAAACGAAGGCCTCGATGAGTTCTACGGTTTTGAAAGCCTTCAGCCGCCAACAGATAGATTAATGACCAAAAAGGACAACCCGAATCTCAATCGGGTGTCGTAAGTTTTTTACCCTTCGTTTTTTCGACAAGTGGATTTTTACGGTAAAACGGGATTACGGTGGCTGGTCTTCGATTTACCATCGCTGGAGAGTGGTGCACCATGGTACTGTTCCGTTTCAAATCCATGCACGCATTTCTAAAAGTCGTACGGCACTGTTTCGCCATTTCGGACGGATGTTGCACCTTGCACCGTGGATGTTGCACCCTGTAGATATCGATTATTCGGACGGCCATAACTTCTGGCTCGTTAAGAGTTACGGGAGTCATAACCTGTCAAAACGAAGGCCTTGATGAGTTTTACGGGTTTGACAGCTTTCAGCCGTCAAAGGATAGATTAATGCCCAAAAAGGGCAACAGAATCTCAATCGGGTCTCGTAAGTTTTTTGCCCTTCGTTTTTTAGACACGTGGATTTTTACGGTAAAACGGGATTACAGTGGCTGGTCTTCGATTTACCATCGCTGGAGAGTGGTGCACCACGGTACTGTTCCATTTCAAATCCATGCACGCATTTCTAAAAGTCGTACGGCACTGTTTCGCTATTTCGGACGGATGTTGCACCTTGCACCGTGGATGTTGCACCCTGTAGATATCGATTATTCGGACGGCCATAACTTCTGGATCGTTTAGAGTTACAAAAGCCATAACCTGTCAAAACAAAGGCCTCGATGAGTTCTACGGCTTTGACAGCTTTCAGCCGTCAACGGATAGATTAATGCCCAAAAAGGACAACCCGAATCTCAATCGGGTCTCGTAAGTTTTTTATCCTTCGTTTTTTCGACACGTGGATTTTTACGGTAAAACGGGATTGCGGTGGCTGGTCTTCGATTTACCCTCGCTGGAGAGTGGTGCACCATGGTACTGTTTCGTTTCAAATCATGCATGCATTTCTAAAAGTCGTACGACACTGTTTCGCCATTTCGGACGGATGTTGCACCTTGCACCGTGGACGTTGCACCCTGTAGATATCGATTATTCGGACGGCCATAACTTCTGGCTCGTTTAGAGTTACGGGAGCCATAACCTATCAAAACGAAGGCCTCTATGAGTTCTGCGGCTTTGACAGCTTTCAGCCGTCAACGGATAGATTAATGCCCAAAAAGGACAACCCGAATCTCAATCGGGTCTCGTAAGTTTTTTACCCTTCGTTTTTTCGACACGTGGATTTTTACGGTAAAACGGGATTGCGGTGGCTGGTCTTCGATTTACCCTCGCTGGAGAGTGGTGCATCATGGTACTATTTCGTTTCATATCCATGCACACATTTCTAAAAGTCGTACGGCACTGTTTCGCCATTTCGGACGGATGTTGCACCTTGCACCGTGGATGTTGCACCCTGTAGATATCGATTATTCGGACGGCCATAACTTCTGGCTCGTTTAGAGTTACGGGAGCCATAACCTGTCAAAACGAAGGCCTCAATGATTTCTACAGCTTTGACAGCTTTCAGCCGTCAAAGGATAGACTAATGCCCAAAAAGGACAACCCGAATCTCAGTCAGGTCTCGTAAGTTTTTACCCTTCGTTTTTTCGACACATGCATTTTTACGGTAACATGGGATTACGGTGGCTGGTCTTCGATTTACCATCGATGGAGAGTGGTGCACCATGGTACTGTTTCGTTTCAAATCCATGCACACATTTCTAAAGGTCGTACGACACTGTTTCGCCATTTCGGACGGATGTTGCACCTTGCACCGTGGATGTTGCACCCTGTAGATATCGATTATCCGGACGGCCATAACTTCTGGCTCGTTTAGAGTTACGGGAGCCATAACCTGTCAACACGAAGGCCTCGATGAGTTCTACGGCTTTGGCAGCTTTCAGCCGTCAAAGGATAGATTAATGCCCAAAAGGGACAACCCGAATCTCAATCGGGTCTCGTAAGTTTTTTACCCTTCGTTTTTTCGACACGTGGATTTTTACGGAAAACGGGATTACCGTGGCCCGTCTTCGACTTTCCATCGCTGCAGAGTGGTGCAGCATGGTACTGTTCCGTTTCAAATCCATGCACGCATTTCTAAAAGTCGTACGGCACTGTTTCAACATTTCGGACGGATGTTGCACCTTGCACCGTGCATGTTGCACCCTGTAGATATAGATTATTCGGACGGCCATAACTTCTGGCTCGTTAAGAGTTACGGGAGCCACCTTTCAAAACGAAGGCCTCGATGATTTTTACGGCTTTGACAGCTTTCAGCCGCCAACGGATAGATTAATGCCCAAAAAGGACAACCCGAATCACAGTCGGGTCTCGTAAGTTTTTTACCCTTCGTTTTTTCGACACGTGGATTTTTACGGTAAAACGGGATTACGGTGGCTGGTCTTCGACTTTCCATCGCTGGAGAGTGGTGCACCATGGTACTGTTCCGTTTCAAATCCATGCATGCGTTTCTAAAAGTCGTACGGCATTGTTTCGCCATTTCGGACGGATGTTGCACCTTGCACCGTGGACGTTGCACCCTGTAGATATCGATTATTCGGACGACCATAACTTCTGGCTCGTTTAGAGTTATAGGGCCATAACCTGTCAAAACAAAGGCCTCGATGAGTTCTACGGCTTTGAAAGCATTCAGCCGTCAACAGATAGATTAATGCCCAAAAAGGACAACCCGAATCTCAATCGAGTCTCGTAAGTTTTTTACCCTTCGTTTTTTCGACACGTGGATTTTTATGGAAAACGAGATTACCGTGGCCCGTCTTCGACTTCCCATCGCTGGAGAGTGGTGCACCATGGTACTCTTCCGTTTCAAATCCATGCACGCATTTCTAAAAGTCGTACGGCACTGTTTCGCCATTTCGGACGGATGATGCACCTTGGACCGTGGATGTTGCACCCTGTTGATATCGATTATTCGGACGGCCATAATTTCCGGCTCGTTAAGAGCTACGGGAGCCATAACCTGTCAAAAAGAAGGCCTCGATGATTTTTACGGCTTTGACAGCTTTCAGCCGTCAACGGATAGATTAATGCCCAAAAAGGGCAACCCGAATCTCAATCGGGTGTCGTAAGTTTTTTACCCTTTGTTTTTTAGACACGTGGATTTTTACGGTAAAACGGGATTACGATGGGTGGTTTACGATTTACCATCGTTGGAGAGTGGTACACCAAGATACTATTCCGTTTCAAATCCATGCACGCATTTCTAAAAGTCGTACGGCACTGTTTCGCCATTTCGGACGGATGTTGCACCTTGCACCGTGGATGTCGCACCTTGTAGATATCGATTATTCGGACGGCCATAACACCTGGCTCGTTTAGAGTGACAAAAGCCATAACCTTTCAAATCGAAGGCCTCGATGAGTTCTACGGGTTTGAAAGCTTTCAGCCCTCAACGGATAGATTAATGCCCAAAAAGGACAACCCGAATCTCAATCGGGTCTCCTAAGTTTTTTACCATTCGTTTTTTCGACACGTGGATTTTTACGGTAAAACGGGATTACTGTGGCCCGTCTTCGACTTCCCATCGCTGGAGAGTGGTGCACCATGGTACTGTTCCGTTTCAAATCCATGCACGCATTTCTAAAAGTCGTACGGCACTGTTTTGCCATTTCGGACGGATGTTGCACCTTGCACCGTGGATGTTGCACCCTGTAGATATCGATTATTCAAACGGCCATAACTTTTGGCTCGTTAAGAGTTACGGGAGCCATAACCTGTCAAAATGAAGGCCTCGATGGGTTTTACGGCTTTGACAGCTTTCAGCCGTCAACGGATAGATTAATGCCCAAAAAGGGCAACCCGAATCTCAATCGGGTCTCGTAAGTTTTTTACCCTTCGTTTTTTAGACACGTGGATTTTTACGGTAAAACGGGATTACGGTGGCTGGTCTTCGATTTACCATTGCTGGAGAGTGGTGCACCATGGTACTGTTCCGTTTCAAATCCATGCACGCATTTCTAAAAGTCGTACGACACTGTTTCACCATTTCGGACGGATGTTGCACCTTGCACCGTGGATGTTGCACCCTGTAGATATCGATTATTCAGACGGCCATAACTTCTGGCTCGTTAAGAGTTACGGGAGCCATAACCTGTCAAAACGAAGGCCTCGATGGATTTTACGGTTTTGACAGCTTTCAGCCGTCAAATGATAGATTAATGCCCAAAAAGGGCAACCCGAATCTCAATCGGGTCTCGTAAGTTTTTTACTCTTCGTTTTTTAGACACGTGGATTTTTATGGTAAAACGGGATTACGGTGGCTGGTTTTCGACTTCCCATCGCTGGAGAGTGGTACACCATGGTACTGTTCCGTTTCAAATCCATGCACGCATTTCTAAAAGTCGTACGACACTATTTCGCCATTTCGGACGGATGTTGCACCTTGCACCATGGACGTTGCACCCTGTAGATATCGATTACTCGGACGGCCATAACTTCTGGCTCGTTTAGAGTTACGGGAGCCATAACCTATCAAAACGAAGGCCTCGATGAGTTCTACGGCTTTGACAGCTTTCAGCCGTCAACGGATAGATTAATGCCCAAAAAGGACAACCCGAATCTTAATCGGGTCTCGTAAGTTTTTTACCCTTCGTTTTTTCGACACGTGGATTTTTACGGTAAAACGGGATTGCGGTGGTTGGTCTTCGATTTACCCTCGCTGGAGAGTGGTGCACCATGGTACTGTTTCGTTTCAAATCATGCACGCATTTCTAAAAGTCGTATGACACTGTTTCGCCATTTCAGACGGATGTTGCACCTTGCACCGTGGACGTTGCACCCTGTAGATATCGATTACTCGGACGGCCATAACTTCTGGCTCGTTTAGAGTTACGGGAGCCATAACCTATCAAAACGAAGGCCTCTATGAGTTCTGCGGCTTTGACAGCTTTCAGCCGTCAACGGATAGATTAATGCCCAAAAAGGACAACCCGAATCTCAATCGGGTCTCGTAAGTTTTTTACCCTTCGTTTTTTCGACACGTGGATTTTTACGGTAAAACGGGATTGCGGTGGCTGGTCTTCGATTTACCCTCGCTGGAGAGTGGTGCACCATGGTACTGTTTCGTTTCAAATCATGCACGCATTTCTAAAAGTCGTACGACACTGTTTCGCCATTTCGGACGGATGTTGCACCTTGCACCGTGGACGTTGCACCCTGTAGATATCGATTATTCGGACGGCCATAACTTCTGGCTCGTTTAGAGTTACGGGAGCCATAACCTGTCAAAACGAAGGCCTCGATGATTTCTACGGCTTTGACAGTTTTCAGCCGTCAACGGATAGATTAATGCCCAAAAAGGACAACCCGAATCTCAGTCGGGTCTCGTAAGTTTTTTACCCTTCGTTTTTTCGACACGTGGATTTTTACGGTAAAACGGGATTGCGGTGGATGGTCTTCGATTAACCCTCACTGGAGAGTGGTGCACCATGATACTGTTCCGTTTCAAATCATGCACGCATTTATGAAAGTCGTACGACAGTGTTTCGCCATTTCGGACGGATGTTGCACCTTGCACCGTGGATGTTGCACCCTGTAGATATCGATTATTCGGACGGCCATAACTTCTGGCTCGTTTAGAGTGACAAAATCCATAACCTGTCAAATCGAAGGCCTCGATGAGTTCTACGGGTTTGAAAGCTTTCAGCCGTCAACGGATAGATTAATGCCCAAAAAGGACAACCCGAATCTCAATCGGGTCTCCTATGTTTTTTACCCTTCGTTTTTTCGACACGTGGATTTTTACGGTAAAACGGGATTACCGTGGCCCGTCTTCGACTTCCCATCGCTGGAGAGTGGTGCACCATGGTACTGTTCCGTTTCAAATCCATGCACGCATTTCTAAAAGTCGTACGGCACTATTTTGCCATTTCGGACGGATGTTGCACCTTGCACCGTGGATGTTGCACCCTATAGATATCGATTATTCAGACGGCCATAACTTCTGGCTCGTTAAGAGTTACGGGAGCCATAACCTGTCAAAACGAAGGCCTCGATGGGTTTTACGGCTTTGACAGCTTTCAGCCGTCAACGGATAAATTAATGCCCAAAAAGGGCAACCCGAATCTCAATCGGATCTCGTAAGTTTTTTACCCTTCGTTTTTTAGACACGTGGATTTTTACGGTAAAACGGGATTACGGTGGCTGGTCTTCGATTTACCATCGCTGGAGAGTGGTTCACTATGGTACTATTTCGTTTCAAATCCATGCATGCATTTCTAAAAGTCGTACGGCACTGTTTTGCCATTTCGGACGGATGTTGCACCTTGCACCGTGGATGTTGCACCTTGTAGATATCGATTATTCAGATGGCCATCTCTTCTGGCTCGTTAAGAGTTACGGGAGCCATAACCTGTCAAAACGAAGGCCTCGATGGGTTTTACGGCTTTGACAGCTTTCAGCCGTCAACGGATAGATTAATTCCCAAAAAGGGCAACCCGAATCTCAATCGGGTCTCGTAAGTTTTTTACCCTTCGTTTTTTAGACACGTGGATTTTTACGGTAAAACGGGATTACGGTGGCTGGTCTTCGACTTCCCATCGCTGGAGAGTGGTGCACCATGGTACTGTTCCATTTCAAATCCATGACGCATTTCTAAAAGTCGTACGACACTGTTTCGCCATTTCGGACGGATGTTGCACCTTGCACCGTGGACGTTGCACCCTGTAGATATCGATTATTCGGACGGCCATAACTTCTGGCTCGTTTAGAGTTACGGGAGCCATAAACTATCAAAACGAAGGCCTCGATGAGTTCTACGGCTTTGAAAGCTTTCTGCCCTCAACGGATAGATTAATGCCCAAAAAGGACAACCCGAATCTCAATCGGGTCTCGTAAGTTTTTTACCCTTCGTTTTTTCGACACGTGGATTTTTACGGTAAAACGGGATTGCGGTGGCTGGTCTTCGATTTACCCTCGCTTGAGAGTGGTGCACCATGGTACTGTTTCGTTTCAAATCCATGCACGCATTTCTAAAAGTCGTACGGCACTGTTTCGCCATTTCGGACGGATGTTGCACCTTGCACCGTAGATGTTGCACCCTGTAGATATCGATTATTCGGACGGCCATAACTTCTGGCTCGTTTAGAGTTACGGGAGCCATAACCTGTCAAAACAAAGGCCTCGATGATTTCTACGGCTTTGACAGCTTTCAGCCGTCAACGGATAGATTAATGCCCAAAAAGGACAACCCGAATCTCAGTCGGGTCTCGTAAGTTTTTTACCCTTCGTTTTTTCCATACGTGGATTTTTACGGTAAAACGGGATTACGGTGGCTGGTCTTCGATTTACCATCGCTGGAGAGTGTTGCACCATGAACTGTTCCGTTTCAAATCCATGCACGCATTTCTAAAAGTCGTAGGGCACTGTTTCGCCATTTCGAACGGATGTTGCACCTTGTACAGTGGATGTTGCACCCTGTAGATATCGATTATTCGGACGACCATAACTTCTGGCTCGTTGAGAGTTACAAAAGCCATAACCTGTCAAAACGAAGGCCTCGATGAGTTCTACGGCTTTGTTAGCTTTCTGCCGTCAACGGATAGATTAATGCCCAAAAAGGACAACCCGAATCTCCATCGGGTCTCATAAGTTTTTTATCCTTCGTTTTTTCGACACGTGGATTTTTACGGTAAAACGGGATTACCGTGGCCCGTCTTCAAATTCCCATCACTGGAGAGTGGTGCACCATGGTACTGTTCCATTTCAAATCCATGCACGCGTTTCTAAAATTCGTACGGCACTGTTTCGCCATTTCGGACGGATGTTGCACCTTGCACTGTGGATGTTGCACCCTGTAGATATCGATTATTCGGACGGCCATAACTTTTGGCTCGTTAAGAGTTAAGGGAGCCATAACCTGTCAAAACGAAGGCCTCAATGATTTTTACGGTTTTGACTGCTTTCAGCAGTCAACGGATAGATTAATGCCCAAAAAGGGCAACCCGAATCTCAATCGGGTCTCGTAAGTTTTTTACCCTTCGTTTTTTAGACACGTGGATTTTTACGGTAAAACGGGATTACGGTGGCTGGTCTTCGATTTACCATCGCTGGAGAGTGGTGCACCATGGTACCGTTCCGTTTCAAATCCCTGCACGCATTTCGAAAAGTCGTACGACACTGTTTCGCCATTTCGAACGGATGTTGCACCTTGCACCGTGGATGTTGCACCTTGTAGATATCGATTATTCGTACGGCCATAACTTCTGGCTCGTTTAGAGTTACAAAAGCCATAACATGTCAAAACGAAGGACTCGATGAGTTCTACGGCTTTGACAGATTTCAGCCGTCAACGGATAGATTAATGCCCAAAAAAGACAACCCGAATCTCAATCGGGTCTCGTAAGTTTTTTATCCTTGGTTTTTTCGACACGTGGATTTTTACGGTAAAACGGGATTACCGTGGCCCGTCTTCGACTTTCCATCGCTGGAGAGTGGTGCACCATGGTACTGTTCCATTTCTAATCCATGCACGCATTTATAAAAGTCGTACGACACCGTTTCGCCATTTCGGACGGATGTTGCACCTTGCATGTTGCACCCTGTAGATATCGATTATTCGGACGGCCATAACTTCTGGCTCGTTTAGAGTTACGGGAGCCATAACCTGTCAAAACGAAGGCCTCGATGAGTTCTACGGCTTTGACAGCTTTAAGCCGTCAACGGATAGATTAATGCCCAAAAAGGACAACCCGAATCTCAGTCGGGTCTCGTAAGTTTTTTACCCTTCGTTTTTTAGACACGTGGATTTTTACGGTAAAACGGGATTACGGTGGCTGGTCTTCGACTTCCCATCGCTGGAAAGTGATGCACCATGGTGCTGTTCCGTTTCAAATCCATGCACGCATTTCTAAAAGTCGTACGACACTGTTTCGCCATTTCGGACGGATGTTGCACCTTGCACCGTGGACGTTGCACCCTCTAGATATCGATTATTCGGACGGCCATAACTTCTGGCTCGTTTAGAGTTACGGGAGCCATAACCTATCAAAACGAAGGCCTCGATGAGTTCTACGGCTTTGACAGCTTTCAGCCGTCAACGGATAGATTAATGCCCAAAAAGGACAACCCGAATCTTAATCGGGTCTCGTAAGTTTTTTACCCTTCGTTTTTTCGACACGTGGATTTTTACGGTAAAACGGGATTGCGGTGGCTGGTCTTCGATTTACCCTCGCTGGAGAGTGGTGCACCATGGTACTGTTCTGTTTCAAATCCATGCATGCATTTCTAAAAGTCGTACGACACTGTTTCGCCATTTCGGACGGATGTAGCACCTTGCACTGTGGATGTTGCACCCTGTAGATATCGATTATTCGGACGGCCATAACTTCTGGCTCGTTTAGAGTTACAAAAGCCATAACCTATCAAAACGAAGGCCTCGATGAGTTCTACGGCTTTCACAGCTTTCGGCCATCAACGGATAGATTAATGCCTAAAAAGGACAACCCGAATCTCGGGTCTCGTAAGTTTTTTACCCTTCGTTTTTTCGACACGTGGATTTTTACGGTAAAACGGGATTACCGTGGCCCGTCTTCGACTTCCCATCGCTGGAGAGTGGTGCACCATGGTACTGTTCCGTTTCAAATCCTTGCACGCATTTCTAAAAGTCATACGGCGCTGTTTCGCCATTTCGGATGGATGTTGCACCTTGCACCGTGGATGTTGCACCCTGTAGATATCGATTATTCGGACGGCCATAACTTCTGGCTCGTTTAGAGTTACGGGAGCCATAACCTGTCAAAACGAAGGCGCCGATGAGTTCTACGGCTTTGACTGCTTTCAGCCATCAGCGGATAGATTAATGCCCAAAAAGGACAACCCGAATCTCAATCGGGTCTCGTAAGTTTTTTACCCTTCGTTTTTTCGACACGTGGATTTTTACGGTAAAACGGGATTACGGTGGCTGGTCTTCGATTTACCATCGCTGGAGAGCAGTGCACCATGGTACTGTTCCATTTCTAATCCATGCACGCATTTCTAAAAGTCGTACGGCACTGTTTCGCCATTTCGGACGGATGTTGCACCCTGCACCGTGGATGTTGCACCCTGTAGATATCGATTACTCGGACGGCCATAACTTCTGGCTCGTTAAGAGTTACGGGGGGCATAACTTGTCAAAACGAAGGCCTCAATGATTTCAACGGCTTGAACAGCTGTCAGCCGTCAACGGATAGATTAATGCCCAAAAAGGACAACACGAATCTCAGTCGGGTCTCGTAAGTTTTTTACCCTTCGTTTTTTCGACACGTGGATTTTTACGGTAAAATGGGATTACGGTGGCTGGTCTTCGATTTACCATCGCTGGAGAGTGGTGCACCATGGTACTTTTCCGTTTGAAATCCATGCACGCATTTCTAAAAGTCGTACGGCACTGTTTCGCCATTTCGGACGGATGTTGCACCTTACACCGTGGACGTTGCACCCTGTAGATATCGATTATTCGGACGGCCATAACTTCTGGCTCGTTTAGGGCTACAAAAGCCATAACTTGTCAAAATGAAGGTCTCGATGAGTTCTACGGCTGTGACGGCTTTCAGCCGTCAACGGATAGAATAATGCCCAAAAAGGACAACTCGAATCTCAATTTGTTCTTCGATTTATCATCGATGGACAGTGGTGCAACATGAACTGTTCCGTTTCAAATCCATGCACGCATTTCTAAAAGTCGTACGGCACTGTTTCGCCATTTCGGACGGATGTTGCACCTTGCACCGTGGATGTTGCACCCTGTAGATATTGATTATTCGGACGGCCATAACTTTTGGCTCGTTTAGAGTTACAAACCTGTCAAAACGAAGGCCTCGATGAGTTCTACGGCTTTGACAGCTTTCAGCCGTCAACGGTTAGATTAATGCCCAAAAAGGACAACCCGAATCTCAATCGGGTCTCGTAAGTTTTTTACCCTTCGTATTTTCGACACGTGGATTTTTACGGTAAAACGGGATTACCGTGGCCCGTCTTCGACTTCCCATCGCTGGAGAGTGGTGCACCATGGTACTGTTCCGTTTCAAATCCACGCACGCATTTCTAAAAGTCGTACGGCACTGTTTTGCCATTTCGGACGGATGTTGCACGTTGCACCGTGGATGTTGCACCCTGTAGATATCGATTATTCAGACGGCCATAAATTCTGGCTCGTTAAGAGTTACGGGAGCCATAACCTGTCAAAACGAAGGCCTCGATGGGTTTTACGGCTTTGACAGCTTTCAGCCGTCAACGGATAGACTAATGCCCAAAAAGGGCAACCCGAATCTCAATCGGGTCTCGTAAGTTTTTACCCTTCGTTTTTTAGACACGTATATTTTTACGGTAAAACGGGATTACGGTGGCTGGTCTTCGATTTACCATCGCTGGAGAGTGGTGCACCATGGTACTGTTCCGTTTCAAATCCATGCACGCATTTCTAAAAGTCGTACGGCACTGTTTCGCCATTTCGGACGGATGTTGCACCTTGCACCGTGGATGTTGCACCCTGTAGATATCGATTATTCAGACGGCCATAACTTCTGGCTCGTTAAGAGTTACGGGAGCCATAACCTGTCAAAACGAAGGCCTCGATGGGTTTTACGGCTTTGACAGCTTTCTGCCGTCAAAGGATAGAGTAATGCCCAAAAAGGGCAACCCGAATCTCAATCGGGTCTCGTAAGTTTTTTACTCTTCGTTTTTTAGACACGTGGATTTTTATGGTAAAACGGGATTACGGTGGCTGGTTTTCGACTTCCCATCGCTGGAGAGTGGTGCACCATGGTACTGTTCCATTTCAAATCCATGCACGCATTTCTAAAAGTCGTACGACACTATTTCGCCATTTCGGACGGATGTTGCACCTTGCACCATGGACGTTGCACCCTGTAGATATCGATTACTCGGACGGCCATAACTTCTGGCTCGTTTAGAGTTACGGGAGCCATAACCTATCAAAACGAAGGCCTCGATGAGTTCTACGGCTTTGACAGCTTTCAGCCGTCAACGGATAGATTAATGCCCAAAAAGGACAAACCGAATCTCAATCGGGTCTCGTAAGTTTTTTACCATTCGTTTTTTCGACACGTGGATTTTTACGGTAAAACGGGATTGCGGTGGCTGGTCTTCGATTTACCCTCGCTCGAGAGTGGTGCACTATGGTACTATTTCTTTTCAAATCATGCACGCATTTCTAAAAGTCGTACGGCACTGTTTTGCCATTTCAGACGGATGTTGCACCTTGCACCGTGGACGTTGCACCCTATAGATATCGATTATTCGGACGACCATAACTTCTGGCTCGTTTAGAGTTACGGGAGCCATAACCTGTCAAAACGAAGGCCTCGATGATTTCTACGGCTTTGACAGCTTTCAGCCGTCAACGGATAGATTAATGCCCAAAAAGGACAACCCGAATCTCAATCGGGTCTCGTAAGTTTTTTACCCTTCGTTTTTTCGACACGTGGATTTTTACGGTAAAACGGGATTGCTGTGGCTGGTCTTCGATTTACCCTCGTTGGAGAGTGGTGCACCATGGTACTGTTCCATTTCAAATCCATGCATGCATTTCTAAAACTCGTAGGGCACTGTTTCTCCATTTCGAACGGATGTTGCACCTTGCACAGTGGATATTGCACCCTGTAGATATCGATTATTCGGACGGCCATAACTTCTGGCTCGTTGAGAGTTACAAAAGCCATAACCTGTCAAAACGAAGGCCTCGATGAGTTCTATGGCTTTGATAGCTTTCAGCCGTCAACGGATAGATTAATGCCCAAAAAGGACAACCCGAATCTCCATCGGGTCTCATAAGTTTTTTATCCTTCGTTTTTTCGACACGTGGATTTTTACGGTAAAACGGGATTACCGTGGCCCGTCTTCGACTTCCCATCGCTGGAGAGTGGTGCACCATGGTACTGTTCCATTTCAAATCCATGCACGCATTTCTAAAATTCGTACGGCACTGTTTCGCCATTTCGGACGGATGTTGCACCTTGCACTGCGGATGTTGCACCCTGTAGATATCGATTATTCGGACGGCCATAACTTTTGGCTCGTTAAGAGTTACGGGAGCCATAACCTGTCAAAATGAAGGCCTCAATGATTTTTACGGTTTTGACTGCTTTCAGCAGCCAACGGATAGATTAATGCCCAAAAAGGGCAACCCGAATCTCAATCGGGTCTCGTAAGTTTTTTACCCTTCGTTTTTTAGACACGTGGATTTTTACGGTAAAACGGGATTACGGTGGCTGGTCTTCGATTTACCATCGCTGGAGAGTGGTGCACCATGGTACCGTTCCGTTTCAAATCCCTGCACGCATTTCGAAAAGTCGTACGGCACTGTTTCTCCATTTCGGACGGATGTTGCACCTTGCACCGTGGATGTTGCACCCTGTAGACATCGATTATTCGTACGGCCATAACTTCTGGCTCGTTTAGAGTTACAAAAGCCATAACATGTCAAAACGAAGGCCTCGATGAGTTCTACGGCTTTGACAGATTTCAGCCGTCAACGGATAGATTAATGCCCAAAAAGGACAACCCGAATCCCAATCGGGTCTCGTAAGTTTTTTATCCTTGGTTTTTTCGACACGTGGATTTTTACGGTAAAACGGGATTACCGTGGCCCGTCTTCGACTTTCCATCGCTGGAGAGTTGTGCACCATGGTACTGTTCCATTTCTAATCCATGCACGCATTTATAAAAGTCGTACGACACCGTTTCGCCATTTCGGACGGATGTTGCACCTTGCACCGTGGATGTTGCACCCTGTAGATATCGATTATTCGGACGGCCATAACATCTGGCTCGTTTAGAGTTACAGAAGCCGTAACCTGACAAAACGAAGGCCTCGATGAGTTCTACGGCTTTGACAGCTTTCAGCCATCAACGGATAGATTAATGCCCAAAAAGGACAACCCGAATCTCAGTCGGGTCTCGTAAGTTTTTTACCCTTTGTTTTTTAGACACGTGGATTTTTACGGTAAAACGGGATTACGGTGGCTGGTCTTCGACTTCCCATCGCTGGAAAGTGATGCACCATGGTACTGTTCCGTTTGAAATCCATGCAAGCATTTCTAAAAGTCGTACGACACTGTTTCGCCATTTCGGACGGATGATGCACCTTGCACCGTGGACGTTGCACCCTCTAGATATCGATTATTCGGACGGCCATAACTTCTGGCTCATTTAGAGTTACAAGCCATAAGCTGTCAAAACGAAGGCCTCGATGAGTTTTACATCTTTGATAGCTTTCAGCGGTCAACGGATAGATTAATGCCCAAAATGGGCAATCCGAATCTCAATCGGGTCTCGTAAGTTTTTTACCCTTCGTTTTTTAGACACGTGGATTTTTACGTTAAAACGGGATTACGGTGGCTGGTCTTCGATTTACCATCGCTGGAGAGTGGTGCACCATGGTACTGTTCCGTCTCAAATCCATGCATGCATTTCTAAAAGTCGTACGACACTGTTTCGCCATTTCGGACGGATGTTGCACCTTGCACCGTGGATGTTGCACCCTGTAGATATCGATTATTCGGACGGCCATAACTTCTGGCTCGTTTAGAGTTACAAAAGCCATAACCTATCAAAACGAAGGCCTCGATGAGTTCTACGGCTTTCGCAGCTTTCAGCCATCAACGGATAGATTAATGCCCAAAAAGGACAACCCGAATCTCAATTGGGTCTCGTAAGTTTTTTACCCTTCGTTTTTTCGACACGTGGATTTTTACGGTAAAACGGGATTACCGTGGCCCGTCTTTGACTTCCCATCGCTGGAGAGTGGTGCACCATGGTACTGTTCCGTTTCAAATCCATGCACGCATTTCTAAAAGTCGTACGGCGCTGTTTCGCCATTTCGGACGGATGTTGCACCTTGCACCGTGGATGTTGCACCCTGTAGATATCGATTATTCGGACGGCCATAACTTCTGGCTCGTTTAGAGTTACTGGAGCCATAACCTGTCAAAACGAAGGCCTCTATGAGTTCTACGGCTTTGACAGCTTTCAGCCGTCAACGGTTAGATTAATGCCCAAAAAGGACAACCCGAATCTCAATCGGGTCTCGTAAGTTTTTTACCCTTCGTTTTTTCGACACGTGGATTTTTACGGTAAAACGGGATTACCGTGGCCCGTCTTCGACTTCCCATCGCTGGAGAGTGGTGCACCATGGTACTGTTCCGTTTCAAATCCACGCACGCATTTCTAAAAGTCGTACGGCACTGTTTTGCCATTTCGGACGGATGTTGCACGTTGCACCGTGGATGTTGCACCCTGTAGATATCGATTATTCAGACGGCCATAAATTCTGGCTCGTTAAGAGTTACGGGAGCCATAACCTGTCAAAACGAAGGCCTCGATGGGTTTTACGGCTTTGACAGCTTTCAGCCGTCAACGGATAGACTAATGCCCAAAAAGGGCAACCCGAATCTCAATCGGGTCTCGTAAGTTTTTACCCTTCGTTTTTTAGACACGTATATTTTTACGGTAAAACGGGATTACGGTGGCTGGTCTTCGATTTACCATCGCTGGAGAGTGGTGCACCATGGTACTGTTCCGTTTCAAATCCATGGACGCATTTCTAAAAGTCGTACGGCACTGTTTCGCCATTTCGGACGGATGTTGCACCTTGCACCGTGGATGTTGCACCCTGTAGATATCGATTATTCAGACGGCCATAACTTCTGGCTCGTTAAGAGTTACGGGAGCCATAACCTGTCAAAACGAAGGCCTCGATGGGTTTTACGGCTTTGACAGCTTTCTGCCGTCAAAGGATAGAGTAATGCCCAAAAAGGGCAACCCGAATCTCAATCGGGTCTCGTAAGTTTTTTACCCTTCGTTTTTTAGACACGTGGATTTTTACGTTAAAACGGGATTACGGTGGCTGGTCTTCGATTTACCATCGCTGGAGAGTGGTGCACCATGGTACTGTTCCGTCTCAAATCCATGCATGCATTTCTAAAAGTCGTACGACACTGTTTCGCCATTTCGGACGGATGTTACACCTTGCACCGTGGATGTTGCACCCTGTAGATATCGATTATTCGGACGGCCATAACTTCTGGCTCGTTTAGAGTTACAAAAGCCATAACCTATCAAAACGAAGGCCTCGATGAGTTCTACGGCTTTCGCAGCTTTCAGCCATCAACGGATAGATTAATGCCCAAAAAGGACAACCCGAATCTCAATTGGGTCTCGTAAGTTTTTTACCCTTCGTTTTTTCGACACGTGGATTTTTACGGTAAAACGGGATTACCGTGGCCCGTCTTTGACTTCCCATCGCTGGAGAGTGGTGCACCATGGTACTGTTCCGTTTCAAATCCATGCACGCATTTCTAAAAGTCGTACGGCGCTGTTTCGCCATTTCGGACGGATGTTGCACCTTGCACCGTGGATGTTGCACCCTGTAGATATCGATTATTCGGACGGCCATAACTTCTGGCTCGTTTAGAGTTACTGGAGCCATAACCTGTCAAAACGAAGGCCTCGATGAGTTCTACGGCTTTGACAGCTTTCAGCCGTCAACGGTTAGATTAATGCCCAAAAAGGACAACCCGAATCTCAATCGGGTCTCGTAAGTTTTTTACCCTTCGTTTTTTCGACACGTGGATTTTTACGGTAAAACGGGATTACCGTGGCCCGTCTTCGACTTCCCATCGCTGGAGAGTGGTGCACCATGGTACTGTTCCATTTCAAATCCACGCACGCATTTCTAAAAGTCGTACGGCACTGTTTTGCCATTTCGGACGGATGTTGCACGTTGCACCGTGGATGTTGCACCCTGTAGATATCGATTATTCAGACGGCCATAAATTCTGGCTCGTTAAGAGTTACGGGAGCCATAACCTGTCAAAACGAAGGCCTCGATGGGTTTTACGGCTTTGACAGCTTTCAGCCGTCAACGGATAGGCTAATGCCCAAAAAGGGCAACCCGAATCTCAATCGGGTCTCGTAAGTTTTTACCCTTCGTTTTTTAGACACGTATATTTTTACGGTAAAACGGGATTACGGTGGCTGGTCTTCGATTTACCATCGCTGGAGAGTGGTGCACCATGGTACTGTTCCGTTTCAAATCCATGCACGCATTTCTAAAAGTCGTACGGCACTGTTTCGCCATTTCGGACGGATGTTGCACCTTGCACCGTGGATGTTGCACCCTGTAGATATCGATTATTCAGACGGCCATAACTTCTGGCTCGTTAAGAGTTACGGGAGCCATAACCTGTCAAAACGAAGGCCTCGATGGGTTTTACGGCTTTGACAGCTTTCTGCCGTCAAAGGATAGAGTAATGCCCAAAAAGGGCAACCCGAATCTCAATCGGGTCTCGTAAGTTTTTTACTCTTCGTTTTTTAGACACGTGGATTTTTATGGTAAAACGGGATTACGGTGGCTGGTTTTCGACTTCCCATCGCTGGAGAGTGGTGCACCATGGTACTGTTCCGTTTCAAATCCATGCACGCATTTCTAAAAGTCGTACGACACTATTTCGCCATTTCGGACGGATGTTGCACCTTGCACCATGGACGTTGCACCCTGTAGATATCGATTACTCGGACGGCCATAACTTCTGCCTCGTTTAGAGTTACGGGAGCCATAACCTATCAAAACGAAGGCCTCGATGAGTTCTACGGCTTTGACAGCTTTCAGCCGTCAACGGATAGATTAATGCCCAAAAAGGACAAACCGAATCTCAATCGGGTCTCGTAAGTTTTTTACCATTCGTTTTTTCGACACGTGGATTTTTACGGTAAAACGGGATTGCGGTGGCTGGTCTTCGATTTACCCTCGCTCGAGAGTGGTGCACCATGGTACTATTTCGTTTCAAATCATGCACGCATTTCTAAAAGTCGTACGACACTGTTTTGCCATTTCGGACGGATGTTGCACCTTGCACCGTGGACGTTGCACCCTGTAGATATCGATTATTCGGACGGCCATAACTTCTGGCTCGTTTAGAGTTACGGGAGCCATAACCTGTCAAAACGAAGGCCTCGATGATTTCTACGGCTTTGACAGCTTTCAGCCGTCAACGGATAGATTAATGCCCAAAAAGGACAACCCGAATCTCAATCGGGTCTCGTAAGTTTTTTACCCTTCGTTTTTTCGACACGTGGATTTTTACGGTAAAACGGGATTGCTGTGGCTGGTCTTCGATTTACCCTCGTTGGAGAGTGGTGCACCATGGTACTGTTCCATTTCAAATCCATGCATGCATTTCTAAAAGTCGTAGGGCACTGTTTCTCCATTTCGAACGGATGTTGCACCTTGCACAGTGGATATTGCACCCTGTAGATATCGATTATTCGGACGGCCATAACTTCTGGCTCGTTGAGAGTTACAAAAGCCATAACCTGTCAAAACGAAGGCCTCGATGAGTTCTATGGCTTTGATAGCTTTCAGCCGTCAACGGATAGATTAATGCCCAAAAAGGACAACCCGAATCTCCATCGGGTCTCATAAGTTTTTTATCCTTCGTTTTTTCGACACGGGGATTTTTACGGTAAAACGGGATTACCGTGGCCCGTCTTCGACTTCCCATCGCTGGAGAGTGGTGCACCATGGTACTGTTCCATTTCAAATCCATGCACGCATTTCTAAAATTCGTACGGCACTGTTTCGCCATTTCGGACGGATGTTGCACCTTGCACTGCGGATGTTGCACCCTGTAGATATCGATTATTCGGACGGCCATAACTTTTGGCTCGTTAAGAGTTACGGGAGCCATAACCTGTCAAAATGAAGGCCTCAATGATTTTTACGGTTTTGACTGCTTTCAGCAGCCAACGGATAGATTAATGCCCAAAAAGGGCAACCCGAATCTCAATCGGGTCTCGTAAGTTTTTTACCCTTCGTTTTTTAGACACGTGGATTTTTACGGTAAAACGGGATTACGGTGGCTGGTCTTCGATTTACCATCGCTGGAGAGTGGTGCACCATGGTACCGTTCCGTTTCAAATCCCTGCACGCATTTCGAAAAGTCGTACGGCACTGTTTCTCCATTTCGGACGGATGTTGCACCTTGCACCGTGGATGTTGCACCCTGTAGACATCGATTATTCGTACGGCCATAACTTCTGGCTCGTTTAGAGTTACAAAAGCCATAACATGTCAAAACGAAGGCCTCGATGAGTTCTACGGCTTTGACAGATTTCAGCCGTCAACGGATAGATTAATGCCCAAAAAGGACAACCCGAATCCCAATCGGGTCTCGTAAGTTTTTTATCCTTGGTTTTTTCGACACGTGGATTTTTACGGTAAAACGGGATTACCGTGGCCCGTCTTCGACTTTCCATCGCTGGAGAGTGGTGCACCATGGTACTGTTCCATTTCTAATCCATGCACGCATTTATAAAAGTCGTACGACACCGTTTCGCCATTTCGGACGGATGTTGCACCTTGCACCGTGGATGTTGCACCCTGTAGATATCGATTATTCGGACGGCCATAACATCTGGCTCGTTTAGAGTTACAGGAGCCATAACCTGTCAAAACGAAGGCCTCGATGAGTTCTACGGCTTTGACAGCTTTCAGACATCAACGGATAGATTAATGCCCAAAAAGGACAACCCGAATCTCAGTCGGGTCTCGTAAGTTTTTTACCCTTCGTTTTTTAGACACGTGGATTTTTACGGTAAAACGGGATTACGGTGGCTGGTCTTCGACTTCCCATCGCTGGAAAGTGATGCACCATGGTACTGTTCCGTTTGAAATCCATGCACGCATTTCTAAAAGTCGTACGACACTGTTTCGCCATTTCGGACGGATGTTGCACCTTGCACCGTGGACGTTGCACCCTCTAGATATCGATTATTCGGACGGCCATAACTTCTGGCTCATTTAGAGTTACAAGCCATAAGCTGTCAAAACGAAGGCCTCGATGAGTTTTACATCTTTGATAGCTTTCAGCGGTCAACGGATAGATTAATGCCCAAAATGGGCAATCCGAATCTCAATCGGGTCTCGTAAGTTTTTTACCCTTCGTTTTTTAGACACGTGGATTTTTACGTTAAAACGGGATTACGGTGGCTGGTCTTCGATTTACCATCGCTGGAGAGTGGTGCACCATGGTACTGTTCCGTCTCAAATCCATGCATGCATTTCTAAAAGTCGTACGACACTGTTTCGCCATTTCGGACGGATGTTGCACCTTGCACCGTGGATGTTGCACCCTGTAGATATCGATTATTCGGACGGCCATAACTTCTGGCTCGTTTAGAGTTACAAAAGCCATAACCTATCAAAACGAAGGCCTCGATGAGTTCTACGGCTTTCGCAGCTTTCAGCCATCAACGGATAGATTAATGCCCAAAAAGGACAACCCGAATCTCAATTGGGTCTCGTAAGTTTTTTACCCTTCGTTTTTTCGACACGTGGATTTTTACGGTAAAACGGGATTACCGTGGCCCGTCTTTGACTTCCCATCGCTGGAGAGTGGTGCACCATGGTACTGTTCCGTTTCAAATCCATGCACGCATTTCTAAAAGTCGTACGGCGCTGTTTCGCCATTTCGGACGGATGTTGCACCTTGCACCGTGGATGTTGCACCCTGTAGATATCGATTATTCGGACGGCCATAACTTCTGGCTCGTTTAGAGTTACGGGAGCCATAACCTGTCAAAACGAAGGCGCCGATGAGTTCTACGGCTTTGACTGCTTTCAGCCATCAACGGATAGATTAATGCCCAAAAAGGACAACCCGAATCTCAATCGGGTCTCGTAAGTTTTTTACCCTTCGTTTTTTCGACACGTGGATTTTTACGGTAAAACGGGATTACCGTGGCCCGTCTTCGACTTTCCATCGCTGGAGAGTAGTGCACCATGGTACTGTTCCATTTCTAATCCATGCACGCATTTCTAAAAGTCGTACGGCACTGTTTCGCCATTTCGGACGGATGTTGCACCCTGCACCATGGATGTTGCACCCTGTAGATATCGATTACTCGGACGGCCATAACTTCTGGCTCGTTAAGAGCTACGGGAGGCATAACTTGTCAAAACGAAGGCCTCGATGATTTCAACGGCTTGAATAGCTGTCAGCCGTCAACGGATAGATTAATGCCCAAAAAGGACAACCCGAATCTCAGTCGGGTCTCGTAAGTTTTTTACCCTTCGTTTTTTCGACACGTGGATTTTTACGGTAAAATGGGATTACGGTGGCTGGTCTTCGATTTACCATCGCTGGAGAGTGGTGCACCATGGTACTTTTCCGTTTGAAATCCATGCACGCATGTCTAAAAGTCGTAAGGCACTGTTTCGCCATTTCGGACGGATGTTGCACCTTACACCGTGGACGTTGCACCCTGTAGATATCGATTATTCGGACGGCCATAACTTCTGGCTAGTTTAGGGTTACAAAAGCCATAACTTGTCAAAATGAAGGTCTCGATGAGTTCTACGGCTTTGACAGCTTTCAGCCGTCAACGGATAGATTAATGCCCAAAACGGACAACCCGAATCTCAATCGGGTCTCGTAAGTTTTTTACCCTTCGTTTTTTCGACACGTGGATTTTTACGGTAAAACGGGATTACCGTGGCCCGTTTCGACCTCCCATAGCTGGAGAGTGGTGCATCATGGTAATGTTTCGGTTCAAATCCATGCACGCATTTCTAAAAGTCGTACGGCAATATTTCGCCATTTCGGACGGATGTTGCACCTTGCACCGTGGATGTTGCACCCTGTAGATATCGACTATTCGGACGGCCATAACTTCTGGCTCGTTTAGAGTTACAAAAGCCATAACCTGTCAAAATGAAGGCCTCGATGAGTTCTACGGTTTTGACAGCTTTTAGCCGTCAAAGGATAGATTATTGCCCAAAAAGGACAACCCGAATCTCAATCGGGTCTCGTAAGTTTTTTATACTTCGTTTTTTCGACACGTGGATTTTTACGGTAAAACGGGATTACCGTGGCCCGTCTTCGACTTCCCATCACTGGAGAGTGGTGCACCATGGTACTGTTCCGTTTCAAATCCATGCATGCATTTCTACAGTTGTACGACTCTGTTTCGCCATTTCGGACGGTTGTTGCACCTTGCACCGTGGATGTTGCACCCTGTAGATATCGATTATTCGGACGGCCTTGACTTCTGGCTCGTTTAGAGTTACGGGAGCCATAACCTGTCAAAACGAAGGCCTCGATGACTTCTACGGCTTTGACAGCTTTCAGCCGTCAACGGATAGATTAATGCCCAAAAAGGACAACCCGAATCTCAATCGGGTCTCGTAAGTTTTTTACCCTTCGTTTTTTCGACACGTGGATTTTTACGGCAAAACGGGATTACCATGGCCCGTCTTCGACTTCCCATCGCTGGAGAGTGGTGCACCATGGTACTGTTCTGTTTCAAATCCATGCACGCATTTCTAAAAGTCGTACGGCACTGTTTCGCCATTTCGGACGGATGTTGCACCTTGTACCGTGGATGTTGCACCCTATAGATATCGATTATTCGGACGGCCATAACTTATGGCTCGTTAAAAGTTACGGGAGCCATAACCCCTAAAAACGAAGGCCTCGATGATTTTTACGGCTTTGACAGCTTTCAGCCGTCAACGGATAGATTAATGCCCATAAAGGGCTACCCGAATCTCAATCGGGTCTCGTAAGTTTTTTACCCTTCGTTTTTTAGACACGTGGATTTTTACGGTAAAACGGGATTACGGTGGCTCATCTTCGATTTACCATCACTGGAGAGTGGTGCACCATGGTACTTTTCCGTTTCAAATCCATGCACGCATTTCTAAAAGTCGTACGGCACTGTTTCGCCATTTCGGACGGATGTTGCACCTTGCACCGTGGATGTTGCACCCTGTAAATATCGATTATTCGGACGGCCATAACTTCTGGCTCGTTTAGAGTTACAAAAGCCATAACCTGTCAAAACAAAGGCCTCGATGAGTTCTACGGCTTTGACAACTTTCAGCCGTCAACGGATAGATTAATGCCCAAAAAGGACAACCCGAATCTCAATCGGGTCTCGTAAGTTTTTTATCCTTCGTTTTTTCGACACGTGGATTTTTACGGTAAAACGGGATTACCGTGGCCCGTCTTCGACTTCCCATCGCTGGAGAGTGGTGCACCATGGTACTGTTCCGTTTCAAATCCGTACACGCATTTCTAAAAGTCGTACGACACTGTTTCGCCATTTCGGACGGATGTTGCACCTTGCACCGTGGATTTTGCACCCTGTAGATATCGATTATTCGGACGGCCATAACTTCTGGCTCGTTTAGAGTTACGGGAGCCATAACCTTTCAAAACGAAGACCTCGATGAGTTTTACGGCTTTGACAGCTTTCAGCCATCAACGGATAGATTAATACCCAAAAAGGACAACCCGAATCTCAATCGGGTCTCGTAAGTTTTTTACCCTTCGTTTTTTCGACACGTGGATTTTTACGGCAAAACGGGATTACGGTGGCTGGTCTTCGATTTACCATCGCTGGAGAGTGGTGCACCATGGTGCTGTTCCATTTCAAATCCATGCACACATTTATAAAAGTCGTACGGTATTGTTTCGCCATTCGGACGGATGTTGCACCTTGCACCGTGGATGTTGCACCCTGTAGATATCGATTATTCGGACGGCCATAACTTCTGGCTCGTTTAGAGTTACAAAAGCCATAACCTGTCAAAATGAAGGCCTCGATGAGTTCTACGGCTTTGACTGCTTTCAGCAATCAACGGATAGATTAATGCCCAAAAAGGACAACCCGAATCTCAATCGGGCCTCGTAAGTTTATTATCCTTCGTTTTTTCGACACGTGGATTTTTACGGTAAATCGAGATTACCGTGGCCCGTCTTCGACTTCCCATCGCTGGAGAGTGGTGCACCATGGTACTGTTCCGTTTCAAATCCATGCACAAATTTCTAAAGGTCTTACGGCACTGTTTCGCCATTTCGGACGGATGTTGCACCTTGCACCGTGGATGTTGCACCTTGTAGATATCGATTATTCGGACGACCATAACTTTTGGCTCATTTAGAGTTACAGGAGCCATAACCTGTCAAAACGAAGGCCTCGATGAGTTCTACAGCTTTGATAGCTTTCAACCGTCAACGGATAGGTTAATGCCCAAAAAGGACAACCCGAATCTCAATCGGGTCTCGTAAGTTTTTTACCCTTCGTTTTTTCGACACGTGGATTTTTACGGCAAAACGGGATTACGGTGCCTGGTCTTCGATTTCCCATCGCTGGAGAGTGGTGCACCATGGTGCTGTTCCATTTCAAATCCATGCACGCATTTATAAAATTCGTACGGCATTGTTTCGCCATTTCGGATGGATGTTGCACCTTGCACCGTGGATGTTGCACCCTGTAGATATCGATTATTCGGACGGCCATAACTTCTGGCTCGTTTAGAGTTACAGGAGCCATAACCTGTCAAAACGAAGGCCTCGATGAGTTCTACGGCTTTGACAGCTTTCAGCCGTCAACGGATAGATTAATGCCCAAAAAGGACAACCCGAATCTCAATCGGGTTTCGTAAGTTTTTTACCCTTCGTTTTTTCGACACGTGGATTTTTACGGTAAAACGGGATTACTGTGGCCCGTCTTCGACTTCCCATCGCTGGAGAGTGGTGCACCATGGTATTGTTCTGTTTAAAATCCACGCACGCATTTCTAAAAGTCGTACGGTACTGTTTCGCCATTTCGGACGGATGTTGCACCTTGCACCGTGGATGTTGCACCCTGTAGATACCGATTATTCGGACGGCCATAACTTCTGGCTCGTTAAGAGTTACGGGAGCCATAACCTGTCCAAACGAAGGCCTCGATGAGTTTTACGGCTTTGACAGCTTTCAGCCGTCAACGGATAGATTAGTGCCCAAAAAGGGCAACCCGAATCTCAATCGGGTCTCGTAAGTTTTTTACCCTTCGTTTTTTAGACACGTGGATTTTTACGGTAAAACGGGATAACGGTGGCTGGTCTTCGATTTACCATCGCTGGAGAGTGGTGCACCATGGTACTGTTCCGTTTCAAATCCATGCACGCATTTCTAAAAGTCTTACGGCACTGTTTCGCCATTTCGGATGGATGCTGCACCTTGCACCGTGGATGTTGCACCCTGTAGATATCGGTTATTCGGACGGCCATAACTTCTGGCTCGTTTAGAGTTACAAAAGCCATAACCTGTCATAACGAAGGCCTCGATGAGTTCTACGGCTTTGACAGCTTTCAACCATCAACGGATAGATTAATGCCCAAAAAGGACAACCCGAATCTCAATCAGGTCTCGTAAGTTTTTTATCCTTCGTTTTTTCGACACGTGGATTTTTACGTTCGACTTCCCATCGCTGGAGAGTGGTGCACCATGGTACTGTTCCGTTTTCAAATCCATGCACGCATTTCTAATAGTCGTACGACAATGTTTCGCCATTTCGGACGGATGTTGCACCTTGCAACGTGGATGTTGCACCCTGTAGATATCGATTATTCGGACGGCCATAACTTCTGGCTCGTTTAGAGTTACGGGAGGCATAACCTGTCAAAACGAAGGCCTCGATGAGTTTTACGGCTTTGACAGCTTTCAGCCATCAACTAATATATTAATGCCCAAAAAGGAAAACCAGAATCTCAATCGGGTCTCGTAAGTTTTTTACCCTTCGTTTTTTCGACACGTGGATTTTTACGGCAAAACGGGATTATGGTGGCTGGTCTTCGATTTACCATCGCTGGAGAGTGGTGCACCATGGTACTGTTCCATTTCAAATCAATGCACGCATTTATAAAAGTCGTACGACATTGTTTCGCCATTTCGGATGGATGTTGCACCTTGCACCGTGGATGTTGCACCCTGTAGATATCGATTATTCGGACGGCCATAACTTCTGTCTCGTTTAGAGCTACGGGAGCCATAACCTATCAAAACAAAGGCCACGATGAGTTCTACGGCATTGACGGCTTTCAGCCGTCAAAGGATAGATTAATGCCCAAAAAGGACAACCCGAATCGCAGTCGGGTCTCCTAAGTTTTTTACCCTTCGTTTTTTCGACACGTAGATTTTTACGGTAAAACGGGATTACGGTGGCTGGTCTTCGATTTACCATCGCTGGAGAGTGGTGCACCATGGTACTGTTCTGTTTGAAATCCATGCACGCATTTCTAAAAGTCGTACGGCAATGTTTCGCCATTTCGGAAGATGTTGCACCTTGCGCCGTGGACGTTGCGCCCTGTAGATATCGATTATTCGTACGGCCATAACTTCTTGCTCGTTTAGAGTTACGGGGGCCATAACCTATCGAAACGAAGGCCTCGATGAGTTCTACGGCTTTGACAGCTTTCAGCCGTCAACGGATAGATTAATGCCCAAGATGGACAACCCGAATCTCAATCGGGTCTCGTAAGTTTTTTACCCTTCGTTTTTTCGACACGTGGATTTTTACGGTAAAACGGGATTACCGTGGCCTGTCTTCGACTTCCCATCGCTGGAGAGTGGTGCACCATGGTACTGTTCCATTTCAAATCCATGCACGCATTTCTAAAAGTCGTACGGCACTGTTTTGCCATTTCGGACGGATGTTGCACCTTGCACCGTGGATGTTGCACCCTGTAGATATCGATTATTCGGACGGCCATAACTTCTGGCTCGTTAAGAGTTACGGGAGCCATAACCTATCAAAACGAAGGCCTCGATGAGTTTTACAGCTTTGATAGCTTTCAGCCGTCAACGGATAGATTAATGCCCAAAAAGGGCAACCCGAATCTCAATCGGGTCTCGTAAGTTTTTTACCCTTCGTTTTTTAGACACGTGGATTTTTACGGTAAAACGGGATTACGGTGGCTGGTCTTCGATTTACCATCGCTGGAGAGTGGTGCACCATGGTACTGTTCCATTTCAAATCCATGCACGCATTTCTGAAAGTCGTACGGCACTGTTTCGCCATTTCGGACGGATGTTGCACCTCGCACCGTGGATGTTGCACCCTGTAGATATCGATTATTCGGACGGCCATAACTTCTGACTCGTTTAGAGTTACAAAAGCCATAACCTGTCAAAACAAAGGCCTCGATGAGTTCTACGGCTTTGTAAACTTTCAGCTGTCAACGGATAGATTAATGCCCAAAAAGGGCAACCCGAATCTCAATAGGGTCTCGTAAGTTTTTTACCCTTCGTTTTTTGGACACGTGGATTTTTACGGGATTACGGTGGCTGGTCTTCGACTTCCCATCGCTGGAGAGTGGTGCACCATGGTAATGTTCCGTGTCAAATCCATGCACGCATTTCTAAAAGTCGTACGACACCGTTTCGCCATTTCGGACGGATGTTGCACCTTGCACCGTGGACGTTGCACCCTGTAGATATCGATTATTCGGACGGCCATAACTTCTGGCTCGTTTAGAGTTACGGGAGCCATAACCTATCAAAACGAAGGCCACGATGAGTTCTACGGCTTTGACGGCTTTCAGCCGTCAACGGATAGATTAATGCCGAAAAAGGACAACCCGAATCTCAATCGGATCTCGTAAGTTTTTTACCCTTCGTTTTTTCGACACGTGGTTTTTTACGGTAAAACGGGATTGCGGTGGCTGGTCTTCGATTTACCCTAGCTGGAGAGTGGTGCACCATGGTACTGTTTCGTTTCAAATCCATGCACGCATTTCTAAAAGTCGTACGGCACTGCTTCGCCATTTCGGACGGATGTTGCACCTTGCACCGTGGATGTTGCACCCTGTAGATATCGATTATTTGGATGGCCATAACTTCTGGCTCGTTTAGAGTTACGGGAGCCATAACCTGTCAAAACGAAGGCCTCGATGATTTCTACGGGTTTGAAAGCTTTCAGCCGTCAACGGATAGATTAATGCCCAAAAAGGACAACCCGAATCTCAATCGGGTCTCGTAAGTTTTTTATCCTTCGTTTTTTCGACACGTGGATTTTTACGGTAAAACGGGATTACCGTGGCCCGTCTTCGACTTCCCATCGCTGGAGAGTGGTGCACCATGGTATCGTTCCGTTTCAAATCCATGCACGCATTTCTAAAATTCATACGGCACTGTTACGCCATTTCGGACGGATGTTGCACCTTGCACTATGGATGTTGCTCCCTGTAGATATCGATTATTCGGACGGCCATAACTTCTGGCTCGTTAAGAGTTACAGGAGCCATAACCTGTCAAAACGAAGGCCTCGATGATTTTTACGGCTTTGACAGCTTTCAGCCGTGAATGGATAGATTAATGCCCAAAAAGGGCAACCCGAATCTCAATCGTGTCTCGTAAGTTTTTTACCCTTCGTTTTTTAGACACGTGGATTTTTACGGTAAAACGGGATTACGGTGGCTGGTCTTCGATTTACCATCGCTGGAGAGTGGTGCACCATGGTACTGTTCCGTTTCAAATCCATGCATGCATTTCTAAAAGACGTACGGCCCTGTTTCGCCATTTCGGACGGATGTTGCACCTTGCACCGTGGATGTTGCACCCGGTAGATATCGATTATTCGGACGGCCATAACTTCTGGCTCGTTTAGAGTTACAAAAGCCATAACATGTCAAAACGAAGGCCTCGATGAGTTTTACGTCTTTGACA
This sequence comes from Allium cepa, assembly GCA_030765085.1. NCBI lineage: Eukaryota > Viridiplantae > Streptophyta > Magnoliopsida > Asparagales > Amaryllidaceae > Allium > Allium cepa. Next base: position 872,389,199 of record CM060938.1, read on the forward strand.
GCTTTCAGCCGTCAACGGATAGATTAATGCCCAAAAAGGGCAACCCGAATCTCAATCGGGTCTCGTAAGTTTTTTACCCTTCGTTTTTTAGACACGTGGATTTTTACGGTAAAATGGGATTACGGTGGCTGGTCTTCGATTTACCATCGCTGGAGAGTGGTGCACCATGGTACTGTTCCGTTTCAAATCCATGAATGCATTTCTAAAAGTCGTACGGCACTGTTTCGCCATTTCGGACAGATATTGCACCTTGCACCGTGGATGTTGCACCCTGTAGATATCGATTATTCGGACGGCCATAACTTCTGGCTCGTTTAAGGTTACAAAAGCCATAACCTGTCAAAACGAAGGCCTCGATGAGTTCTATGGCTTTGGAAGCTTTCAGCCGTCAACGGATAGATTAATGCCTAAAAAGGACAACCCGAATCTCAATCGGGTCTCATAAGTTTTTTACCCTTCGTTTTTTCGACACGTGGATTTTTACGGTAAAACGGGATTACGGTGGCTGGTCTTCGATTTACCAACGCTGGAGATTGGTGCACCATGGTACTGTTCCGTTTCAAATCCATGCATGCATTTCTAAAAGTCGTACGACACTGTTTCGCCATTTCGGATGGATGTTGCACCTTGCACTGTGGATGTTGCACCCTGTAGATATCGATTATTCGGACGGCCATAACTTCTGGCTCGTTTAGAATTACGGGAGCCATAACCTGTCAAAACGAAGGCGCCGATGAGTTCTACGGCTTTGATTGGTTTCAGCCATCAACGGATAGATTAATTCCCAAAAAGGACAACCCGAATCTCAATCGGGTCTCGTTAGTTTTATACCCTTCGTTTTTTCGACACGTGGATTTTTACGGTAAAACGGGATTACGATGGCTGGTCTTCGATTTACCATCGCTGGAGAGTGGTGCACCATGGTACTGTTCCATTTCAAATCCATGCACGCATTTCTAAAAGTCGTACGGCACTGTTTCGACATTTCGGACGGATGTTGCACCTTGCACCGTGGATGTTGCACCATGTAGATATCAATTATTCGGACGGCCATAACTTCTAGCTCGTTAAAAGTTACAAAAGCCATAACCTGTCAAAATGAAGGCCTCGATGAGTTCTACGGCTTTCACAGCTTTCAGCCGTCAACGGATAGATTAATGCCCAAAAAGGACAACCCGAATCTCAATCGGGTCTCGTAAGTTTTTTATCCTTCGTTTTTTCGACACATGGATTTTTACGGTAAAACGAGACTACCGTGGCCCGTCTTCGACTTTCCATCGCTGGAGAGTGGTGCACCATGGTACTGTTCCGTTTCAAATCCATGCACGCATTTCTAAAGTCGTACGACACTGTTTCGCCATTTCGGACGGATGTTGCACCTTGCACCGTGGATGTTGCACCCTGTAGATATCGATTATTCGGACGGCCATAACTTCTGGCTTGTTTAGAGTTACGGGAGCCATAACCTGTCAAAACGAAGGCCTCGATGAGTTCTACGGCTTTGACAGCTTTCAGCCTTCAACGGATAGATTAATGCCCAAAAAGGACAACCCGAATCTCAGTCGGGTCTCGTAAGTTTTTTACCCTTCGTTTTTTCGACACGTGGATTTTTACTGTAAAACGGGATTGCGGTGGCTGGTCTTCGACTTCCCATCGCTGGAGAGTGGTGCACCATGGTACTGTTCTGTTTCAAATCCATGCACGCATTTCTAAAAGTCGTACGACACTGTTTCGCCATTTCGGACGGATGTTGCACCTTGCACCGCGGACGTTGCACCCTGCAGATATCGATTATTCGGATGGCCATAACTTCTGGCTCGTTTAGAGTTATGGGAGCCATAACCTATCAAAACGAAGGCCTCGATGAGTTCTACGGCTTTGATGGCTTTAAGCCGTCAACGGATAGATTAATGCCCAAAAAGGACAACCCGAATCTCAATCGGGTCTCGTAAGTTTTTTACCCTTCGTTTTTTCGACACGTTGAATTTTACAGTAAAACGGGATTACGGTGGCTGGTCTTCGACTTCCCATCGCTGGAGAGTGGTGCACCATGGTACTGTTTCGATTCAAATCCATGCACGCATTTCTAAAAGTCGTACGGCACTGTTTTGCCTTTTCGGACGGATGTTGCACCTTGGACCGTGGTTGTTGCACCCTGTAGATAACGATTATTCGGACGGCCATAACTTCTGGCTCGTTAAGAGTTACGGGAGCCATAACCTGTCAAAACGAAGGCCTCGATGAGTTTTACGGCTTTGACAGCTTTCAACCATCAACGGATAGATTAATGCCCAAAAAGGGCAACCCGAATCTCAATCTGGTCTCGTAAGTTTTTTACCCTTCGTTTTTTAGACACGTGGATTTTTGCGGTAAAACGGGATTACGGTGGCAGGTCTTCGATTTATTATCGCTGGACAGTGGTGCACCATGGTACTGTTCCGTTTCAAATCCATGCACGCATTTCTAAAAGTCGTACGACACTGTTTCGCCATTTCGGACGGATGTTGCACCTTGCACCGTGGATGTTGCACCCTGTAGATATCGATTATTCGGACGGCCATAACTTCTGGCTCGTTTAGAGTTACAAAAGCCATAACCTGTCAAAACGAAGGCCTCGATGAGTTCTCTGGTCTTGACAGATTTCAGCCGTCAACGGATAGATTAATGCCCAAAAAGGACAACCCGAATCTCTATCGGGTCTCGTAAGTTTTTTATCCTTCGTTTTTTCGACACGTGGATTTTTACGGTAAAACGGGATTACCGTGGCCCGTCTTCGACTTCCCATCGCTGGAGAGTGGTGCACCATGGTACTGTTCTGTTTCAAATCCATGCACGCATTTCTTAGAGTCGTACGGCACTGTTTCGCCATTTCGGACGGATGTTGCACCTTGCACCGTGGATGTTGCACCCAGTAGATATCGATTATTCGGACGGCCATATCTTCTGGCTCGTTAAGAGTTACGGGAGCCATAGCCTCTCAAAATGAAGGCCTCGATGATTTTTACGGCTTTGACAGCTTTCAGCTATCAACGGATAGATTAATGCCCAAAAAGGGCGACCCGAATCTCTATCGGGTCTCGTAAGTTTTTTACCCTTTGTTTTGTAGACACGTGGATTTTTACGGTAAAACGGGATTACGGTGGCTGGTCTTCGATTTACCATCGCTGGAGAGTGGTGCACCATGGTACTGTTCCGTTTCAAATCCATGCACGCATTTCTAAAAGTCGTACGGCACTGTTTCGCCATTTCGGACGGATGTTGCACCTTGCACCGGGGATGTTGCACCCTGTAGATATCGATGATTCGGGCGGCCATTACTTCTGGCTCGCTTAGAGTCACAAAAGCCATAACCTGTCAAAACGAAGGCCTCGATGAGTTCAACGGCTTTGACAGCTTTCAGCCGTCGATGGATAGATTAATGCCCAAAAAGGACAACCCGAATCTCAATCGGGTCTCGTAAGTTTTTTATCCTTCGTTTTTTCGACACGTGGATTTTTGCGGTAAAACGGGATTACCGTGGCCGTCTTCGACTTTCCATCTCTGGAGAGTGGTGCACCATGGTACGTTCCATTTCAAATCCATGCACGCATTTCTAAAAGTTGTACGACACTGTTTCGCCATTTCGGACGGATGTTGCACCTCGCACCGTGGATGTTGCACCCTGTAGAGATCGATTATTTGGACGGCCATAACTTCTGGCTCGTTTGGCTCGTTTAGAGTTACGGGAGCCATAACCTGTCAAAACGAAGACCTCGATGAGTTCTAAGGCTTTGACAGCTTTCATCCGTCAACGGATAGATTAATGCCGAAAAATGACAACCCGAATCTCAATCGGGTCTCCTAAGTTTTTTACCCTTCGTTTTTTCGACACGTGGATTTTCACGGTAAAACGGGATTACCGTGGCCCGTCTTCGACTTCCCATCGCTGCAGAGTGGTGCACCATGGTACTGTTCCGATTCAAATCCATGCACGCATTTCTAAAAGTCGTACGACACTGTTTCGCCATTTCGGACGGATGTTGCACCTTGCACCGTGGATGTTGCACCCTGTAGATATCGATTATTCGGACGGCCATAACTTCTGGCTTGTTTAGAGTTACGGGAGCAATAACCTGTCAAAACGAAGGCCTCGATGAGTTCTACGGCTTTGACAGCTTTCAGCCGTCAACGGATAGATTAATGCCCAAAAAGCACAACCCGAATCTCAATCGGGTCTCGTAAGTTTTTTACCCTTCATTTTTTCGACACGTGGATTTTTACGGTAAAACGGGATTACAGTGGCTGGTCTTCGACTTCCCATAGCTGGAGAGTTGTGCACCATGGTACTGTTCCGTTTCAAATCCATGCACGCATTTCTAAAGGTCGTACGACACTGTTTCGTCATTTCGGACGGATGTTGCACCATGCACCGTGGACGTTGCACCCTGCAGATATCGATTATTCGGACAGCCATAACTTCTGGCTCGTTTAGAGGTACGAGAGCCATAACCTATCAAAACGAAGGCCTCGATGAGTTCTACGGCTTTGACAGTTTTCAGCCGTCAACGGATTGATTAATGCCAAAAAAGGACAACCCGAATCTCAATCGGGTCTCGTAAGTTTTTAACCCTTCGTTTTTTCGACACGTGGATTTTCACGGTAAAACGGGAATACCGTGGCCCGTCTTCGACTTCCCATCGCTGCAGAGTGGTGCACCATGGTACTGTTCCGATTCAAATCCATGCACGCATTTCTAAAAGTCGTACGGCACTGTTTTTCCATTTTGGACGGGTGTTGCACCTTGCACCGTGGATGTTGCACCCTGTAGATATCGATTATTCGGACGGCCATAACTTCTGGCTCGTTAAGAGTTACGGGAGCCATAACCTGTCAAAACGAAGGCCTCGATGAGTTCTACGGCTTTGACCACTTTCAGCAGTCAACGGATAGATTAATGCCCAAAAAGGGCAACCCAAATCTCAATCGGGTCTCGTAAGTTTTTTATCCTTCGTTTTTTCGACACGTGGATTTTTACGGTAAAACGGGATTACCGTGGCCCGTCTTCGACTTTCCATCGCTGGAGAGTGGTGCACCATGGTACTGTTCCGTTTCAAATCCATGCACGCATTTCTAAAGTCGTACGACATTGTTTCGCCATTTCGGACGGATGTTGCACCTTGCACCGTGGACGTTGCACCCTGCAAATATCGATTATTCGGACAGCCATAACTTCTGGCTCGTTTAGAGGTACGGGAGCCATAACCTATCAAAACGAAGGCCTCGATGAGTTCTACGGCTTTGACAGCCTTCAGCCGTCAACGGATTAATGCCCAAAAAAGGACAACCCGAATCTCAATCGGGTCTCGTAAGTTTTTACCCTTCGTTTTTTCGACACGTGGATTTTTACGGTAAAACGGGATTACCATGGACCGTCTTCGACTTTCCATCAGTGGAGAGTGGTGCACCATGGTACTGTTCCGTTTCAAATCCATGCACGCATTTGTAAAAGTCGTACGGCACTGTTTCGCCATTTCGGATGGATGTTGCACCTTGCACTGTGGATGTTGCACCCTGTAGACATCGATTATTCGGACGACCAAAACTTCTGGCTCGTTAAGAGTTACGGGAGCCATAACCTGTCAAAACGAAGTCCTCGATGATTTTTACGGCTTTGACAGCCTTCAGCCGTCAACGGATTGATTAATGCCCAAAAAGGACAACCCGAATCTCAATCGGGTCTCGTAAGTTTTTTACCCTTCGTTTTGTAGACACGTGGATTTTTACGGTAAAACGGGATTACGGTGGCTGGTCTTCGATTTACCATCGCTGGAGAGTGGTGCACCATGGTACTGTTCCGTTTCAAATCCATGCATGCATTTCTAAAAGTCGTACGGCACTGTTTCGCCATTTCGGACGGATTGTTGCACCTTGCACCGTGGATGTTGCACCCTGTAGATATCGATTATTCGGACGGCCATAACTTCTGGCTCGTTTAGAGTTACAAAAGCCATAACCTGTCAAAACGAAGGCCTCGATGAGTTCTACGGCTTTGACAGCTTTCAGCCGTCAACGGATAGATTAATGCCCAAAAAGGACAACCCGAATCTCAATCGGGTCTCGTATGTTTTTTACCCTTCGTTTTTTCGACACGTGGATTTTTACGGTAAAACAGGATTACGGTGGCTGGTCTTCGATTTACCATCGCTGGAGAGTGGTGAACCATGGTACCGTTCCGTTTCAAATCCATGCACGCATTTCTAAAAGTCGTACGACACAGTTTCGCCATTTCGGACGGATGTTGCACCTTGCACCGTGGATGTTGCAACCTATAGATATCGATTATTCGGACGGCCATAACTTCTGGCTCGTTTAGTGTTACAAAAGCCATAACCTGTCAAAACGAAGGCCTCGATGAGTTCTACGGCTTTGATTGCTTTCAGCCTTCAACGGATAGATTAATGCCCAAAAAGGACAACCCGAATCTCAATCGGGTCTCGTAAGTTTTTTATCCTTCGTTTTTTCGACACGTGGATTTTTACGGTAAAACGGGATTACCGTGGCCCGTCTTCGACTTTCCATCGCTGGAGAGTGGTGCACCATGGTACTGTTCCGTTTCAAATCCATGCAAGCATTTCTAAAAGTCGTACGACATTGTTTCGCCATTTCGGACGGATGTTGCACCTTGCACCGTGGATGTTGCACCCTGTAGATATAGATTATTCGAACGGCCATAACTTCTGGCTCGTTTAGAGTTACAAAAGCCATAACCTGTCAAAACGAAGGCCTCGATGAGTTCTACGGCTTTGACAGCTTTAGCCATCAACGGATAGATTAATGCCCAAAAAGGACAACCCGAATCTCAATCGGGTCTCGTAAGTTTTTTACCCTTCGTTTTTTCGACACGTGGATTTTTACGGTAAAACGGGATTACAGTGGCTGGTCTTCGATTTACCATCGCTGGAGAGTGGTGCACCTTGGTACTGTTCCGTTTCAAATCCATGCACGCATTTCTAAAAATCGTACGGCAAGGTTTCGCCATTTCGGACGGATGTTGCACCTTGCACCGTGGATGTTGCACCCTGTAGATATCGATTATTCGGACGGCCATAACTTCTGGCTCGTTTAGAGTTAAGGGAGCCATAACCTGTCAAAACGAAGGCCTCGATGAGTTTTACGGCTTTGACAGCTTTCAGCCGTCAACGGATAGATTAATGCCCAAAAAGGACAACCCGAATCTCAATCGGGTGTCGTAAGTTTTTTACCCTTCGTTTTTTCGACACGTGGATTTTTACGGTAAAACGGGATTACCGTGGCCCATCTTCGACTTCCCATCGCTGGAGAGTGGTGCACCATGGTACTGTTCCATTTCAAATCCAAGCATGCATTTCTAAAAGTCGTACGACACTGTTGCGCCATTTCGGACGGATGTTGCACCTTGCACCGTGGATGTTGCACCCTATAGATATCGATTATTCGGACGACCATAATTTATGGCTCGTTTAGAGTTACGGGAGCCATAACCTGTCAAAACGAAGGCCTCGATGATTTCTACGGCTTTGACAGCTTTCAGCCGTCAACGGATAGATTAATGCCCAAAAAGGACAACCCGAATCTCAATCGGGTCTCGTAAGTTATTTACCCTTCGTTTTTTCGACACGTGGATTTTTACGGTAAAACGGGATTACCGTGGCCGGTCATCGATTTACCATCGCTGGAGAGTGGTGCACCATGGTACTGTTCCGTTTCAAATCCATGCACGCATTTCTAAAAGTCGTACGGCACTGTTTCGCCATTTCGGACGGATGTTGCACCTTGCATGTTGCACCCTGTAGATATCGATTATTCGGACGGCCATAACTTCTGGCTCGTTTAGAGTTACTGGAGCCATAATCTGTCAAAACGAAGGCCTCAATGAATTCTACGTCTTTGACAGCTTTCAGCCATCAATGGATAGATTAATGCCCAAAAAGGACAACCCGAATCTCAGTCGGGTCTCGTAAGTTTTTTACCCTTCGTTTTTTCGGCACGTGGATTTTTACGGTAAAACGGGATTACGGTGGCTGGTCTTCGATTTACCATCGCTGGAGAGTGGTGCACTATGGTACTGTTCCGTTTCAAATCCATGCACGCATTTCTAAAAGTCGTACGGCACTGTTTCGCCATTTCGGACGGATGTTGCACCTTGCACCACGGACGTTGCACCCTGTAGATATCGATTATTCGGACGACCATAACTTCTGGCTCGTTTAGAGTTACAAAAGCCATAACCTGTCAAAATGAAGGCCTCGATGAATTCTACGGTTTTGACAGCTTTCAGCCGTCAACGGATAGATTAATGCCCAAAAAGGACAACCCGAATCTCAATCGGGTCTCGTAAGTTTTTTACCCTTCGTTTTTTCGACACGTGGATTTTTGCGGTAAAACGGGATTACCGCGGCCCGTCTTCGACTTCCCATTGCTGGAAAGTGGTGCACCATGGTACTGTTCCGTTTCAAATCCATGCACGCATTTCTAAAAGTCGTACGATCCTGTTTCGCCATTTCGGACGGATGTTGCGCCTTGCACTGTGGATGTTGCACCCTGTAGATATCGATTATTCGGACGGCCATAACTTCTGGCTTGTTTAGAGTTACGGGAGCCATAACCTATCAAAACGAAGGCCTCGATGAGTTCTACGGCTTTGACAGCTTTCAGCCGTCAACGGATAGATTAATGCCCAAAAAGGACAACCCGAATCTCAATCGGGTCTCGTAAGTTTTTTACCCTTCGTTTTTTCGACACGTGGATTTTTACGGTAAAACGGGATTACCGTGGCCGGTCATCGATTTACCATCGCTGGAGAGTGGTGCACCATGGTACTGTTCCATTTCAAATCCATGCACGCATTTCTAAAAGTCGTACGGCACTGTTTCGCCATTTCGGACGGATGTTGCACCTTGCACCGTGGATGTTGCACCCTGTAGATATCGATTATTCGGACGGCCATAACTTCTGGCTCGTTTAGAGTTACTGGAGCCATAACCTGTCAAAACGAAGGCCTCGATAAGTTCTACGGCTTTGACATCTTTCAGCCGTCAACGCATAGATTAATGTCCAAAAAGGAAAACTCGAATCTCAATCAGGTCTCGTAAGTTTTTTACCCTTCGTTTTTTCGACACGTGGATTCTTACAGTAAAACGAGATTACGGTGGCTGGTCTTCGATTTAACATCGCTGGAGAGTGGTGCACCATGGTACTGTTCCGTTTCAAATCCTTGCACGCATTTCTAAAAGTCGTACGACACTGTTTCGCCATTTCGGACGGATGTTGCACCATGCACCGTGCATGTCGCACCCTATAGATATCGATTATTCGGACGGCTATAACTTCTGGCTCGTTTAGAGTTACGGGAGCCATAACCTGTCATAACGAAGGCCTCGATGAGTTCTACGGCTTTGAAAGCTTTCAGCCGTCAACGGATAGATTAATGCCATAAAAGGACAACCCGAATCTCGATCGGGTCTCGTAAGTTTTTTACCCTTCGTTTTTTCGACACGTGGATTTTTACGGTAAAACGGGATTACGGTGGCCCGTCTTCGACTTCCCATCGCTGGAGAGTGGTGCACCATGGTACTGTTTCGTTTCAAATCCATGCAAGCATTTCTAAAAGTCGTACGGCATTGTTTCGCCATTTCGGTCGGATGTTCACCTTGCACCGTGGATGTTGCACCCTGTAGATATCGATTATTCGGACGACCATACCTTCTGGCTCGTTTAGAGTTACGGGACCGATGAACTGTCAAAACAAAGGCCTCGATGAGTTATACGGCTTTGACGGCTTTCAGCCGTCAACGGAAAGATTAATGCCCAAAAAGGACAACCCGAATCTCAATCGGGTCTCGTAAGTTTTTTACCCTTCGTTTTTTCGACACGTGGATTTTTACGGTAAAACGGGATTACCGTGGCCCGTCTTCGACTTCCCATCGCTGGAGAGTGGTGCACCATGGTACGGTTCCGTTTAAAATCCATGCACGCATTTCTAAAAATCGTACGGCACTGTTTCGCTATTTCGGACGGATGTTGCACCTTGCACCGTGGATGTTGCACCCTGTAGATATCGATTATTCGGACGGCCACAACTTCTGGCTCGTTTAGAGTTACCGGAGCCATAACCTGTCAAAACGAAGGCCCCGATGAGTTCTACGGCTTTGACAGCTTTCAGCCGTCAACGAATAGATTAACACCCAAAAAAGACAACCCGAATCTCAATCGGGTCTCCTAAGTTTTTTACCCTTCGTTTTTTCGACATGTGGATTTTTACGGTAAAAAGGGATTACGGTGGCTGGTCTTCGATTTACCATCGCTGAAGAGTGGTGCACCGTGGTACTGTTCCATTTCAAATCCACGCACGCATTTCTAAAAGTCGTACGACACTGTTTCTCCATTTTGGACGGATGTTGCAACATGCACCGTGGATGTTGCACCCTGTATATATAGATTATACGGACGGCCATAACTTCTGGCTCGTTTAGAGTTTCAAAAGCCATAATCTGTCAAAACGAAGGCCTCGATGAGTTCTACGGCTTTGACAGCTTTCAGCCGTCAACGGATAGATTAATGCCCAAAAAGGAAAACCCGAATCTCAGTCGGGTCTCGTAAGTTTTTTACCCTTCGTTTTTTCGACACGTGGATTTTTACGGTAGAACCGGATTACGGTGGCTGGTCTTTGATTTACCATCACTGGAGAGTGGTGCACCATGGTACTGTTCCGTTTCAAATCCATGCACGCATTTCTAAAAGTCGTACGGCACTGTTTCACCAATTCGGACGGATGTTGCACCTTGCACCGTGGATGTTGCACCCTGTAGATATCGATTATTCGGACGACCATAACTTCTGGCTCGTTTAGAATTACGGGAGCCATAACCTGTCAAAACGAAGGCGCCGATGATTTCTACGGCTTTGATAGGTTTCAGCCATCAACGGATAGATTAATGCCCAAAAAGGACAACCCGAATCTCAATCGGCTCTCGTAAGTTTTTTACCCTTCGTTTTTTCGACACGTGGATTTTTACGGTCAAACGGGATTACCGTGGCCCGTCTTTGATTTACCATCGCTGGAGAGTGGAGCACCGTGGTACTGTTCCGTTTCACATCCATGCACGCATTTCTAAAAATCGTACGGCACTTTTTCGCCATTTCGGACGGATGTTGCACCTTGCACCGTGGACGTTGCACCCTGTAGATATCGATTATTCGGACGGCCATAACTTCTGGCTCATTTAGAGTTAGAGGAGCCATAACCTGTCAAAACGAAGGCCCGAATCTCATTTAGAGTTAGAGTAGCCGTCAACGAATAGATTAATGCCCAAAAAGGACAACCCGAATCTCAATCGGCTCTCGTAAGTTTTTTACCCTTCGTTTTTTCGACACGTGGATTTTTACTGTAAAACGGGATTACGGTGGCCCGTATTCGACTTCCCATCGCTGGAGAGTGGTGCACCATGGTACTGTTCTGTTTCTAATCCATGCACGCATTTCTAAAAGTCGTACGGCACAGTTTCGCCATTTCGGACGGATGTTGCACCTTGCACCGTGGATGTTGCACCCTGTAGATATCGATTATTCGGACGACCATAACTTCTGGCTAGTTTAGAGTTACGGGAGCCATAACCTGTCAAAACGAAGGCCGCGATGAGTTCTACGGTTTTTACGGCTTTCAGCCGTCAACAGATAGATTAATGCCCAAAAAAGACAAGCCGAATCTCAGTCGGGTCTCGTAAGTTTTTTACCCTTCGTTTTTTGGACACGTGGCTTTTTACGGAAAACGGGATTACGGTGGCTGGTCTTCGATTTACCATTGCTGGAGAGTGGTGCACCAAGGTACTGTTCCGTTTCAAATCCATGCACGCATTTCTAAAAGTCGTACGACACTGTTTCGCCATTTCGGACGGATGTTGCACCTTGCACCGTGGATGTTGCACCCTGTAGATATCGACTATTCGGACGGCCATAACTACTGGCTCGTTTAGAGTTACAAAAGCCATAACCTGTCAAAACGAAGGTATCGATGAGTTCTACGGCTTTGACAGCTTTCAGCCGTCAACGGATAGATTAATGCCCAAAAAGGACAACCCGAATCTCAATCGGGTCTCGTAAGTTTTTTACCCTTCGTTTTTTCGACACGTGGATTTTTACGGTCAAACGGGATTACCGTGGCCCGTCTTTGATTTACCATCGCTGGAGAGTGGTGCACCGTGGTACTGTTCCGTTTCACATCCATGCACGCATTTCTAAAAATCGTACGGCACTTTTTCGCCATTTCGGACGGATGTTGCACCTTGCACCGTGGACGTTGCACCCTGTAGATATCGATTATTCGGACGGCCATAACTTCTGGCTAGTTTAGAGTTACGGGTGCCACAACCTGTCAAAACGAAGGCCGCGATGAATTCTACGGCTTTGACAACTTTCAACCGTCAACGGATAGATTAATGCCCAAAAAGGACAACCCGAATCTCAATCGGGTCTCGTAAGTTTTTTACCCTTCGTTTTTTCGACACGTGGATTTTTACGGTAAAACGGGATTACCGTGGCCCATCTTCGACTTCCCATCGCTGGAGAGTGGTGCACCATGGTACTGTTCCGGTTCAAATCCATGCACGCATTTCTAAAAGTCGTACGGAACTGTTTCGCCATTTCAGACGGATGTTGCACCTTGCACCGTGGATGTTGCACACTGTAGATATTGATTATTCAGGCGGCCATAACTTCAGGCTCGTTAAGATTTACGGGAGTCATAACCTGTCAAAACGAAGGCCTCGATGTGTTTTACGGCTTTGACAGCTTTAAGCCGTCAACGGATAGATTAATGCCCAAAAAGGGCAACCTGAATCTCAATCGGGTCTCGTAAGTTTTTTACCCTTCGTTTTATAGACACGTGGATTTTTTCGGTAAAACGGGATTACGGTGGCTGGTCTTCGATTTACCATCGCTGGAGGGTGGTGCACCATGGTACTGTTCCGTTTCAAATCCATGCACGCATTTCTAAAAATCGTACGGCACTGTTTCGCCATTTCGGACGGATGTTGCACCTTGCACCGTGGATGTCGCACCCTGTAGATATCGATTATTCGGACGGCCATAACTTCTGGCTCATTTAGAGTTAGAGGAGCCATAACCTGTCAAAACGAAGGCCTCGTTGAGTTCTATGGCTATGAAAGCTTTCAGCCGTCAATGGATAGATAAATGCCCAAAAAGGACAACCCAAATCTCAATCGGGTCTCGTAAATTTTTTACCCTTCGTTTTTTCGACACGTGGATTTTTACGGTAAAACGGGATTACGGTGGCTAGTCTTCGATTTACCATCGCTGGAGAGTGGTGCACCATGGTACTGTTCTGTTTCAAATCCATGCACGCATTTCTAAAAGTCGTACGGCACTGTTTCGCCATTTCGGACGGATGTTGCACCTTGCACCGTGGATGTTGCACCCTGTAGATATCGATTATTCGGACGGCCATAACTTCTGGCTAGTTTAGAGTTACGGGATCCATAACTTGTAAAAACGAAGGCCGCGGTGAGTTCTATGGTTTTGACGGCTTTCAGCCGTCAACGGATAGAATAATGCCCAAAAAGGACAACCCGAATCTCAGTCGGGTCTCGTAAGTTTTTTACCCTTCGTTTTTTCGACACATGGATTTTTACGGTAAAACGGGATTACGGTGGCTGGTCTTTGATTTACCATCGCTGGAGAGTGGTGCACCATGGTACTGTTCCGTTTCAAATCCATGCACGCATTTCTAAAAGTCGTACGGCACTGTTTCGCCATTTTGGACGGATGTTGCAACTTGCACCGTGGATGTTGCACCCTGTAGATATCGACTATTCGGACGGCCATAACTTCTGGCTCATTTAGAGTTACAAAAGCCATAACTTGTCAAAATGAAGGCCTCGATGAGTTCTACGGCTTTGATAGCTTTCAGCCGTCAACGGATAGGTTAACTCCCAAAAAGGACAACCCGAATCTCAATCGGGTCTCGTAGACCCTTCGTTTTTTCGACACGTGGATTTTTACGGTAAAACGGGATTACCGTGGCCCGTCTTCGACTTCCCATCGCTGGAGAGTGGTTCACCATGGTACTGTTCCATTTCAAATTCATGCACGCATTTCTAAAAGTCGTACGGCACTGTTTCGCCATTTTGGACGGATGTTGCACCTTGCACCGTGGATGTTGCACCCTATAGATATCGATTATTCGGACGGCCATAACTTCTGGCTCATTTAAAGTTAGAGGAGCCATAACCTGTCAAAACGAAGGCCTCGATGAGTTCTACGGCTTTGAAAGCTTTCAGCCGTCAAAAGATAGATTAATGCCCAAAAAGGACAACCCGAATCTCAATCGGGTCTCGTAAGATTTTTACCCTTCGTTTTTTCGACACGTGGATTTTTACGGTAAAACGGGATTACCGTGACCCGTCTTCGACTTTTCATCGCTGGAGAGTGGTGCACCATGGTACTGTTCCGTTTCAAATCCATGCACACATTTCTAAAAGTCGTACGACACTGTTTCGCCTTATCGGACGGATGTTGCACCTTGCACCGTGGATGTTGCACCCTGTAGATATCGATTATTCAGACGGCCATAACTTCTGGCTCGTTTAGAGTTACGGGAGCCATAACCTGTCAAAACAAAGGCCTCGATGAGTTCTACGGCTTTGACTGCTTTCAGCCGTCAACGGATGGATTAATGCGCAAAAAGGACAACCCGAATCTCAATCGGGTCTCGTAAGCTTTTTACCCTTCGTTTTTTCGACACGTGGATTTTTACGGTAAAACGGGATTACCGTGGCCCGTCTTCGACTTTCCATCGTTGGGGAGTGGTGCACCATGGTACTGTTCCATGTCAAATCCATGCACGCATTTCTAAAAGTCGTACAGCACTGTTTCGCCATTTCGGACGGATGTTGCACCTTGCACCGTGGATGTTGCACCCTGTAGATATCGATTATTCGGACGGCCATAACTTCTAGCTCGTTTAGAGTTACGTGAGCCATAACCTGTCAAAACGAAGGCCTCGATGAATTCTATGGCTTTGACAGCTTTTAGCCGTGGATAGATTGATTAATGCCCAAAAAGGACAACCCGAATCTCAATCGGGTCTCGTAAGTTTTTTACCCTTCGTTTTTTCGACACGTGGATTTTTACGGTAAAACGGGATTACCGTGGCCCGTCTTCGACTTCCCATCGCTGCAGATTGGTGCACCATGGTACTGTTCCATTTCAAATCCATGTACGCATTTCTAAAAGTCGTACGGCACTGTTTCGCCATTTCGGACGGATGTTGCACCTTGCATCGTGGATGTTGCACCCTGTAGATATCGATTATTCGGACGGCCATAACTTCTGGCTCGTTTAGAGTTACGATAGCCATAACCTGTCAAAACAAAGGCCCCGCTGAGTTCTACGGCTTTGAGGGCTTTCAGCCGTCAACGGATAGATTAATGCCCAAAAAGGACAACCCGAATCTCAATCGGGTCTCGTAAGTTTTTTACCCTTCGTTTTTTCGACACGTGGATTTTTACGGTAAAACGGGATTATGGTGGCTGGTCTTCGATTTACCATCGCTGGAGAGTGGTGCACCATGGTACAGTTCCGTTTCAAATCCATGCACGCATTTCTAAAAGTCGTATGACACTGTTTCGCCATTTCGGACGGATGTTGCAGCTTGCACCGTGGATGTTGCACCCTGTAGATATCGACTATTCGGACGGCCATAACTTCTGGCTCGTTTAGAGTTACAAAAGCCATAACCTGTCAAAACGAAGGCCACGATGAGTTCTACGGCTTTGACAGCTTTCAGCCATCAATGGATAGATTAATGTCCAAAAAGGACAACCCGAATCTCAATCTGGTCTCGTAAGTTTTTTACCCTTCGTTTTTTCAACACGTGGATTTTTACGGTCCAAAGGATTACCGTGGCTGGCCTTCGATTTACCATCGCTGGAGAGTGATGCACCATGGTACTGTTCCGTTTCAAATCCATGCACGCATTTCTAAAAGTCGTACGGCACTGTTTCGCCATTTCGGACGGATGTTGCACCTTGCACCGTGGATGTTGCACCCTGTAGATATCGATTATTCGGACGGCTATAACTTCTGGCTCGTTTAGAGTTACAGGAGCATTAACCTGTCAAAACGAAGGTCGCGATGAGTTCTAGGGTTTTGATAGCTTTCAGCCGTCAACGGATAGATTAATGCCTAAAAATGACAACCCGAATCTCAGTCGGGTCTTGTAAGTTTTTTACCCTTTGTTTTTTGGACAGGTGGATTTTTACGGTAAATCGGGATTAAGGTGGCTGGTCTTCGATTTACCATCGCTGGAGAGTGGTGCACCATGGTACTGTTCCGTTTCAAATCTCTAAAAGTCGTACGGCACTGTTTCTCCATTTCGGATGGATGTTGCACCTTGCACCGTGGATGTTGAACCCTGTAGATATCGATTATTCGGACGACCATAACTTCTGGTTCGTTTAGAGTTACAAAAGCCAAAGCCTGTCAAAACGAAGGCCTCGATGAGTTCTACGGCTTTGACAGCTTTCAGCCGTCAACGGATAGATTAATGCCCAAAAAGGACAACCCGAATCTTAATCGGGTCTCGTAAGTTTTTTACCCTTCGTTTTTTCGACACGTGGATTTTTACGGTAAAACGGGATTACCTTGGCCCGTCTTCGACTTCCCATTGCTGAAGAGTGGTGCACCATGGTACTGTTCCATTTCAAATCCATGCACGCATTTCTAAAAGTCGTACGGCATTGTTTCGCCATTTCGGACGGATGTTGCACCTTGCACCGTGGATGTTGCACCCTGTAGATATCGATTATTCGGACGACCTTAACTTCTGGCTAGTTTAGAGTTACGGGAGCCATAACCTGTCAAAACGAAGGCCCCGCTGAGTTCTATGGCTTTGAAGGCTTTCAGCCGTCAACGGATAGATTAATGCGCAAAAAGGACAACCCGAATCTCAATCGGGTCTCGTAAGTTTTTTACCCTTCGTTTTTTCGACACGTGGATTTTTACGGTAAAACGGGATTACGGTGGCTGGTCTTCGATTTACCATCGCTGGAGAGTGGTGCACCATGGTACTGTTCCGTTTCAAATCCATGCACGCATTTCTAAAAGTCGTACGGCACCGTTTCGCCATTTCGGACGGATGTTGCACCTTGCACCGTGGACGTTGCACCCTGTAGATATCGATTATTCGGACGACCATAACTTCTGGCTCGTTTAGAGTTACAAAAGCCATAACCTGTCAAAACGAAGGCCTCGTTGAGTTCTACGGTTTTGACAGCTTTCAGCCGTCAACGGATAGATTAATGCCCAAAAAGGACAACCCGAATCTCAATCGGGTCTCGTAAGTTTTTTACCCTACGTTTTTTCGACACTTGGATTTTTACGGTAAAACGGGATTACCGTGGCCCGTCTTCGACTTCCCATTGCTGGAAAGTGGTGCACCATGGTACCGTTCCGTTTCAAATCCATGCACGCATTTCTAAAAGTCGTACGATCCTGTTTCGCCATTTCGGACGGATGTTGCGCCTTGCACCGTGGATGTTGCACCCTGTAGATATCGATTATTCGGACGGCCATAACTTCTGGCTCGTTTAGAGTTACGGGAGCCATAACCTGCCAAAACGAAGGGCTCGATGAGTTCTATGGCTTTGACAGTGTTCAGCCATCAACGGATAGATTAATGCCCAAAAAGGACAACCCGAATCTCAGTCGGGTCTCGTAAGTTTTTTACCCTTCGTTTTTTCGACACGTGGATTTTTATGGTAAAACGGGATTACGGTGGATGGTCTTCGATTTACCATCGCTGGAGAGTGGTGCACCATGGTACAGTTCCGTTTCAAGTCCATTCAGGCATTTCTAAAATTCGTACGGCACTGTTTCGCCATTTCTGACGGATGTTGCACCTTGCACCATGGATGTTGCACCCTGTAGATATCGATTATTCGGACGACCATAACTTCTGGCTCGTTTAGAGCTGCGGGAGCCATAACCTGTCAAAACGAAGGCCTCGATGAGTTCTACGTCTTTGACAACTTTCAGCTGTCAATGGATAGATTAATGCCCAAAAAGGATAACCCGAATCTCAATCGGGTCTCGTAACTTTTTTACCCTTCGTTTTTTCGCCACGTGGATTTTTACAGTAAAACGAGATTACGGTGGCTGGTCTTCGATTTAACATCGCTGGAGAGCGGTGCACCATGGTAGTGTTCCGTTTCAAATCCATGTACGCATTTCTAAAAGTCGTACGACACTGTTTCGCCATTTCGGATGGATGTTGCACCTTACACCGTGTATGTTGCACCCTATAGATATCGATTATTCGGACGGCCATAACTTCTGGCTCGTTTAGAGTTACGGGAGCCATAACCTGTCATAACGAAGGCCTCGATGAGTTCTACGGCTTTGAAAGCTTTCAGCCGTCAACGGATAGATTAATGCCATAAAAGGACAACCCGAATCTCGATCGGGTCTCGTAAGTTTTTTACCCTTTGTTTTTTCGACACGTGGATTTTTACGTTAAAACGGGATTACGGTGGCTCGTCTTCGACTTCCCATCGCTGGAGAGTGGTGCACCATGGTACAGTTCCGTTTCAAATCCATGCACGCATTTCTAAACGTCGTACGGCACTGTTTCGCCATTTCGGACGGATGTTGCACCTTGCACCGTGGATGTTGCACCCTGTAGATATCGATTATTCGGACGACCATAACTTCTGGCTCGTTTAGAGCTACGGGAGCCATAACCTTTCAAAACGAAGGCATCGATGAGTTCTACGGCTTTGACGGCTTTCAGCCGTCAACGGATAGATTAATGCCCATAAAGGACAACCCGAATCTCAATCGGGTCTCGTAAGTTTTTTACCCTTCGTTTTTTCGACACGTGGATTTTTACGGTAAAACGGGATTACCATGGCCCGTCTTCGACTTCCCATCGCTGGAGAGTGGTGCACCATGGTACTGTTCCATTTCAAATCCATGCACGCATTTCTAAAAGTCGTACGGCACTGTTTCGCCATTTCGGACGGATGTTGCACCTTGCACCGTGGATGTTGCACCCTGTAGATATCGATTATTCGGACGACCATACCTTCTGGCTCGTTTAGATTTACGGGACCCATGACCTGTCAAAACGAAGGCCTCGATGAGTTATACGGCTTTGATAGCTTTCAGCCGTCAACGGATAGATTAATGCCCAAAAAGGACAACCCGAATCTCAATCGGGTCTCGTAAGTTTTTTACCCTTCGTTTTTTCGACACGTGGATTTTTACGGTAAAACGGGATTACCGTGGCCCGTCTTCGACTTCCCATCGCTGGAGAGTGGTGCACCATGGTATGGTTCCGTTTCAAATCCATGCACGCATTTCTAAAAATCGTACGGCACTGTTTCGCCATTTCGGACGGATGTTGCACCTTGCACCGTGGATGTTGCACCCTGTAGATATCGATTATTCGGACGGCCATAACTTCTGGCTCGTTTAGAGTTACGTGAGCCATAACCTGTCAAAACGAAGGCCCCGATGAGTTCTACGGCTTTGACAGCTTTCAGCCGTCAACGGATAGATTAATGCCCAAAAAAGACAACTCGAATCTCAATCGGGTCTCCTAAGTTTTTTACCCTTCGTTTTTTCGACACGTGGATTTTTACGGTAAAACGGGATTACAGTGGCTGGTCATCGATTTACCATCGCTGAAGAGTGGTGCACCGTGGTACTGTTCCGTTTCAAATCCACGCACGCATTTTTAAAAGTCGTACGACACTGTTTCTCCATTTCGGGCGGATGTTGCACCATGCACCGTGGATGTTGCACCCTGTATATATAGATTATACGGACGGCCATAACTTCTGGCTCGTTTAGAGTTACAAAAGCCATAACCTGTCAAAACGAAGGCCTCGATGAGTTCTACGGCTTTGACAGCTTTTAGCCGTCAACGGATAGATTAATGCCTAAAAAGGAAAACCCAAATCTCAGTCGGGTCTCGTAAGTTTTTTACCCTTCCTTTTTTCGACACGTGGATTTTTACGGTAAAACGGGATTACGGTGGCTGGTCTTCGATTTACCATCGCTGAAGAGTGGTGCACCGTGGTACTGTTTGGTTTCAAATCCACGCACGCATTTCTAAAAGTCGTACGGCACTGTTTCACCATTTCGGACGGATGTTGAACCTTGCACCGTGTATGTTGCACCCTGTAGATATCCATTATTCGGACGGCCATAACTTCTGGCTCGTTTAGAGGTACAAAAGCCATAACCTGTCAAAACGAAGGCCTCGATGAGTTCTACGGCTTTGACAGCTTTCAGCCGTCAGCGGATAGATTAATGCCCAAAAAGGACAACCCGAATATCAATCGGGTCTCGTAAGTTTTTTACCCTTCGTTTTTTCGACACGTGGATTTTTACGGTCAAACGGGATTACCGTGGCCCGTCTTCGACTTTCCATCGCTGGAGAGTGGTGCACCCTGGTACTGTTCCGTTTCAAATCCATGCATGCATTTCTAAAAGTCGTACGGCACTGTTTCGCCATTTCGGACGGATGTTGCACCTTGCACCGTGGATGTTGCACCCAGTAGATATCGATTTCGGACGGCCATGACTTCTGGCTCGTTTAGAATTACGGGAGCCATAACCTGTCAAAACGAAGGGGCCGATGAGTTCTACGGCTTTGATAGGTTTCAGCCATCAACGGATAGATTAATGCCCAAAAAGGATTACCCGAATCTCAATCGGGTCTCGTAAGTTTTTTACCCTTCGTTTTTTCGACACGTGGATTTTTACGGTAAAACGGGATTACCGTGGCCCGTCTTCGACTTCCCATCGCTAGAGAGTGGTGCACCATGGTACTGTTCCGTTTCTAATCCATGCACGCATTTCTAAAAGTCGTACGGCACAGTTTCGCCATTTCGGACGGATGTTGCACCTTGCACCGTGGATGTTGCACCCTGTAGATATCGATTATTCGGACGGCCATAACTTCTGGCTAGTATAGAGTTACGGGAGCCATAACCTGTCAAAACGAAGGCCGCGATGAGTTCTACGGTTTTTACGGCTTTCAGCCGTCAACGGATAGATTAATGCCCAAAAAAGACAACCCGAATCTCAGTCGGGTCTCGTATGTTTTTTACCCTTCGTTTTTTGGACACGTGGATTTTTACGGTAAAACGGGATTACGGTGGCTGGTCTTCGATTTACCATTGCTGGAGAGTGGTGCACCTAGGTACTGTTCCGTTTCAAATCCATGCACGCATTTCTAAAAGTCGTACGGCACTGTTTCGCCATTTCGGACGGATGTTGCACCTTGCACCGTGGATGTTGCACCCTGTAGATATCGACTATTTGGACGGCCATAACTACTGGCTCGTTTAGAGTTACAAAAGCCATAACCTGTCAAAACGAAGGCCTCGATGAGTTCTACGGCTTTGACAGCTTTCAGCCGTCAACGGATAGATTAATGCCCAAAAAGGATAACCCGAATCTCAATCGGGTCTCATAAGTTTTTTACCCTTCGTTTTTTCGACACGTGGATTTTTACGGTCAAACGGAATTACCGTGGCCCGTCTTCGATTTACCATCGCTGGAGAGTGGTGCACCATGGTACTGTTCCGTTTCAAATCCATGCACGCATTTATAAAAGTCGTACGGCACTGTTTCGCCATTTCGGACGGATGTTGCACCTTGCACCGTGGATGTTGCACCCTGTAGATATCGATTATTCGGACGGCCATAACTTCTAGGTCGTTTAGAGTTACGGGAGCCATAATCAGTCAAAATGAAAGCCTCTGTGAGTTCTACGTCTTTGACAGCTTTCAGCCGTTAACAGATAGATTAATGCCCAAAAACGACAACCCGAATCTCAATCGGGTCTCGTAAGTTTTTTACCCTTAGTTTTTTCGACACGTGGATTTTTACGGTAAAACGGGATTACGGTGGCCCGTCTTCGACTTCCCATCGCTGGAGAGTGGTGCACCATGGTACTGTTCTGTTTCTAATCCATGCACGCATTTCTAAAAGCGTACGGCACGGTTTCGCCATTTTGGACGGATGTTGCACCTTGCACCGTGGATGTTGCACCCTATAGATATCGATTATTCGGACGACCATAACTTCTGGCTCATTTAGAGTTAGGGGAGCCATAACCTGTGAAAACGAAGGCCTCGATGAGTTCTACGGCTTTGAAAGCTTTCAGCCGTCAAAAGATAGATTAATGCCCAAAAAGGACAACCCAAATCTCAATCGGGTCTCGTAAGATTTTTACCCTTCGTTTTTTCGACACGTGGATTTTTACGGTAAAACGGGATTACCGTGACCCGTCTTCGACTTTTCATCGCTGGAGAGTGGTGCACCATGGTACTGTTCCGTTTCAAATCCATGCACGCATTTCTAAAAGTCGTACGGCACTGTTTCGCCTTATCGGACGGATGTTGCACCTTGCACCGTGGATGTTGCACCCTGTAGATATCGATTATTCAGACGGCCATAACTTCTGGCTCGTTTAGAGTTACTTGAGCCATAACCTGTCAAAACGAAGGCCTCGATGAGTTCTACGGCTTTGACTGCTTTCAGCCGTCAACGGATGGATTAATGCGCAAAAAGGATAACCCGAATCTCAATCGGGTCTCGTAAGCTTTTTACCCTTCGTTTTTTCGACACGTGGATTTTTATGGTAAAACGGGATTACGGTGGCTGGTCTTCGACTTTCCATCGTTGGGGAGTGGTGCACCATGGTACTGTTCCATTTCAAATCCATGCACGCATTTCTAAAAGTCGTACGGCACTGTTTCGCCATTTCGGACGGATGTTGCACCTTGCACCGTGGATGTCGCACCCTGTAGATATCGATTATTCGGACGGCCATAACTTCTAGCTCGTTTAGAGTTACGGGAGCCATAACCTGTCAAAACGAAGGCCTCGATGAATTCTATGGCTTTGATAGCTTTTAGCCGTGGATAGATTGATTAATGCCCAAAAAGGACAACCCGAATCTCAATCAGGTCTCGTAAGTTTTTTACCCTTCGTTTTTTCGACACGTGGATTTTTACGGTAAAACGGGATTACCGTGGCCAGTCTTCGACTTCCCATCGCTGCAGATTGGTGCACCATGGTACTGTTCCATTTCAAATCCATGCACGCATTTCTAAAAGTCGTACGACTCTGTTTCGCCATTTCGGACGGATGTTGCACCTTGCATCGTGGATGTTGCACCCTGTAGATACCGATTATTCGGACGACCATAACTTCGGGCTCGTTTAGAGTTACGGTAGCCATAACCTATCAAAACGAAGGCCCCGCTGAGTTCTACGGCTTTGAAGGCTTTTAGCCGTCAACGGATAGATTAATGCCCAAAAAGGACAACCCGAATCTCAATCGGGTCTCGTAAGTTTTTTACCCTTCGTTTTTTCGACACGTGGATTTTTACGGTAAAACGGGATTACCTTGGCCCGTATTCGACTTCCCATCGCTGGAGAGTGGTGCACCATGGTACAGTTCCATTTCAAATCCATGCACGCATTTCTAAAAGTCGTACGACACTATTTCGCCATTTTGGACGGATGTTGCACCTTGCACCGTGGATGTTGCACCCTGTAGATATCGACTATTCGGACGGCCATAACTTCTGGCTCGTTTAGAGTTACAAAAGCCATAACCTATCAAAACGAAGGCCTCGATGAGTTCTACGGCTTTGACAGCTTTCAGCCGTCAACCGATAGATTAATGCCCAAAAAGGACAACCCGAATCTCAATCGGGTCTCGTAAGTTTTTTACCCTTCGTTTTTTCGACACGTGGATTTTTACGGTAAAACGGGATTACCGTGGCCCGACTTCGACTTCCTATCGCTGGAGAGTGGTGCACCATGGTACTGTTCCGTTTCAAATCTATGCATGCATTTCTAAAAGTCGTACGGCATTGTTTCGCCATTTCGGACGGATGTTGCACCCTGTAGATATCGATTATTCAGACGGCCATAACTTATGGCTCGTTTAGAGTTACCAGAGCGATAACCCGTCTAAATGAAGGCCACGGTGTGTTCTACGGCTTTGACAGCTTTCAGCCGTCAACGGATAGATTAATGCCCAAAAAGGACAACCCGAATCTCAATCGGGTCTCGTAAGTTTTTTACCCTTCGTTTTTTCGACACGTGGATTTTTACGGTAAAACGGGATTACGGTGGCTGGTCTTCGATTTACCATCGCTGGAGAGTGGTGCACCATGGTACGGTTCCGTTTCAAATCCATGCATGCATTTCTAAAAGTCGTACGACACTGTTTCGCCGTTTTGGACGGATGTTGCACCTTGCAACGTGGATGTTGCACCCTATATATATCTATTATTCGGACGGCCATAACTTCTGGCTCGTTTAGAGTTACAAAAGCCATAACCTGTCAAAACGAAGGCCTCGATGAGTTCTACGGCTTTGACAGCTTTCAGCCGTCAACGGATAGGCTATTGCCCGAAAAGGACAACCCGAATCTCAGTCGGGTCACATAAGTTTTTTACCCTTCAGTTTTTCGACACGTGGTTTTTACGGTAAAACGGGATTACGGTGGCTGGTCTTCGATTTACCATCGCTGGAGAGTGGTGCACCATGGTACTGTTCCGTTTCAAATCCATGCACGCATTTATAAAAGTCGTACGGCACTGTTTCGCCATTTCGGACGGATGTTGCACCTTGCACCGTGGACGTTGCACCCTGTAGATATCGATTATTCGGACGGCCATAACTTCTGGCTCGTTTAGAGTTACGGGAGCTATAACCTGTCAAAACGAGGGCCTCGATCATTTCTACGGCTTTGACATCTTTCAGCCGTCAACGGATAATTAATGCCCAAAAAGGACAACCCGAATCTCAATCGGGTCTCGTAAGTTTTTTACCCTTCGTTTTTTTGACACATGGATTTTTACGGTAAAACGGGATTACCGTGGCCCGTCTTCGACTTCCCATCGCTAGAGAGTGGTGCACCAAGGTGCTGTTCCGTTTCAAATCCATACAAGCATTTCTAAAAGTCGTGCGGCACTGTTTCGCCATTTCGGACGGATGTTGCACCTTGTACCGTGGATGTTGCACCCTGTGGATATCGATTATTCGGACGGCTATAACTTCTGGCTCGTTTAGAGTTACGGGAGCATTAACCTGTCAAAACGAAGGTCGCGATGAGTTCTACGGTTTTGACAGCTTTCAGCCGTCAATGGATAGATTAATGCCTAAAAAGGACAACCTGAATCTCAGTCGGGTCTCGTAAGTTTTTTACCCTTTGTTTTTTGGACAGGTGGATTTTTACGGTAAAACGGGATTACGGTGGCTGGTCTTCGATTTAACATCGCTGGAGAGTGGTGCACCATGGTACTGTTCCGTTTCAAATCTCTAAAAGTCGTACGTCACTGTTTCGCCATTTCGGAAGGATGTTGCACCTTGTACCGTGGATGTTGCACCCTGTAGATATCGCTTATTCGGACGACCATAACTTTTGGCTCGTTTAGAGTTACAAAAGCCATAGCCTGTCAAAACAAAGGCCTCGATGAGTTCTGCGGCTTTGACAGCTTTCAGCCGTCAACGGATAGATTAATGCCCAAAAAGGACAACCCGAATCTCAATCGGGTCTCGTAAGTTTTTTACCCTTCGTTTTTTCGACACGTGGATTTTTACGGTAAAACGGGATTACCATGGCCTGTCTTCGACTTCCCATTGCTGAAGAGTGGTGCACCATGGTACTGTTCCATTTCAAATCCATGCACGCATTTCTAAAAGTCGTACGACACTGTTTCGCCATTTCGGACGGATGTTGCACCTTGCACTGTGGATGTTGCACCCTGTAGATATCGATTATTCGGACGGCCATAACTTCTGGCTAGTTTAGAGTTATGGGAGCCATAACCTGTCAAAACGAAGGCCCCGCTAAGTTCTACGGCTTTGAAGGCTTTCAGCCGTCAACGGATAGATTAATGCCCAAAAAGGACAACCCGAATCTCAATCGGGTCTCGTAAGTTTTTTACCCTTCGTTTCTTCGACACGTGGATTTTTACGGTAAAACGGGATTACGATGGCTGGTCTTCGATTTACCATCGCTGGAGAGTGGTGCACCATGGTAAAGTTCCGTTTCAAATCCATGCACGCATTTCTAAAAGTCGTATGACACTGTTTCGCCATTTCGGACAGATGTTGCACCTTGCACCATGGATGTTGCACCCTGTAGATATCGACTATTCGGACGGTCATAACTTCTGGCTTGTTTAGAGTTCCAAAAGCCATAACCTGTCAAAACGAAGGCCTCGATGAGTTCTACGGCTTTGACAGCTTTCAGCCGTCAACGGATAGATTAATGCCCAAAAAGGACAACCCGAATCTCAATCGGGTCTCGTAAGTTTTTTACCTTTCGTTTTTTCGACACGTGGATTTTTACGGTAAAACGGGATTACCGTGGCCCGACTTCGACTTCCCATCGCTGGAGAGTGGTGCACCATGGTACTATTCCGTTTCAAATCCATGCACGCATTTCTAAAAGTCGTACGACATTGTTTCGCCATTTCGGACGAATGTTTCACCCTGTAGATATCGATTATTCGGACGGCCATAACTTATGGCTCGTCTAGAGTTACCGGAGCGATAACCCGTCTAAATGCAGGCCAGGGTGTGTTCTACGGCTTTGACAGCTTTCAGCCATCAACGGATAGATTAATACCCAAAAAGGACAACCCGAATCTCAATCAGGTCTCGTAAGTTTTTTACCCTTCGTTTTTTCGACATGTGGATTTTTACGGTAAAACGGGATTACGGTGGCTGGTCTTCGATTTACCATCGCTGGAGAGTGGTGCTCCATGGTACAGTTCCGTTTCAAATCCATGCACGCATTTCTAAAAGTCGTACGACACTGTTTCGCCATTTTGGACGGATGTTGCACCTTGCAACGTGGATGTTGCACCCTATATATTTCTATTATTCGGACGACCAAAACTTCTGGCTCGTTTAGAGTTATAAAAGCCATAACCTGTCAAAACGAAGGCCTCGATGAGTTCTACGGCTTTGACAGCTTTCAGCCGTCAACGGATAGGCTATTTCCCAAAAAGGACAACCCGAATCTCAGTCGGGTCACGTAAGTTTTTTACCCTTCAGTTTTTCGACACGTGGTTTTTACGGTTAAACGGGATTACGATGGCTGGTCTACGATTTACCATTGCTGGAGAGTGGTGCACCATGGTACTGTTCCGTTTCTAATCCATGCACACATTTCTAAAAGTCGTACGGCACTGTTTCGCCATTTCGGATGGATGTTGCACCTTGCACCGTGGATGTTGCACCCTAAAGATATCGATTATTCGGACGGCCATAAATTATGGCTCGTTTAGAGTTAGAAAAGCCATAACCTGCCAAAACGAAGGTCTCGATGAGTTCTACGGCTTTGACAGCTTTCAGCCGTCAACGGATAGATTAATTCCCAAAAAGGACTACCCGAATCTAGATCGGGTCTCGTAAGTTTTTTACCCTTCGTTTTTTTGACACGTGGATTTTTACGGTCAAACGGGATTACCGTGGCCCGTCTTCGACTTCCCATCGCTGAAGAGTGTTGCACCATGGTACTGTTCCGTTTCAAATCCATGCACGCATTTCTAAAAGTCGTACGGCATTGTTTCGCCATTTCGGACGGATGTTGCACCTTGCACCGTGGATGTTGCACCCTGTAGATATCGATTATTCGGATGGCCATAACTTCTGGCTCGTTTAGAGTTACGGGAGCCATAACCTGTCAAAACGAGGGCCTCGAACATTTCTACGGCTTTGACATCTTTCAGCCGTCAACGGATAATTAATGCCCAAAAAGGACAACCCGAATCTCAATCGGGTCTCGTGAGTTTTTTACCCTTCATTTTTTTGACACGTGGATTTTTACGGTAAAACGGGATTACCGTGGCCCGTCTTTGACTTCCCATCGCTAGAGAGTGGTGCACCATGGTACTGTTCCGTTTCAAATCCATGCAAGCATTTATAAAAGTCGTACGGCACTGTTTCGCCATTTCGGACGCATGTTGCACCTTGCACCGTGGATGTTGCACCCTGTAGATATCGATTATTCGGACGGCTATAACTTCTGGCTCGTTTAGAGTTACGGGAGCATTAACCTGTCAAAATGAAGGTGGCGATGAGTTCTACGGTTTTGACAGCTTTCAGCCGTCAACGGATAGATTAATGCCTAAAAAGGACAACCCGAATCTCAGTCGGGTTTCGTAAGTTTTTTACCCTTAGTTTTTTGGACAGGTGGATTTTTATGGTAAAACGGGATTACGGTGGCTGGTCTTCGATTTACCATCGCTGGAGAGTGGTGCACCATGGTACTGTTCCAGTTTCAAATCGCTAAAAGTCGTACGGCACTGTTTCGCCATTTCGGATGGATGTTGCACCTTGCACCGTGGATGTTGCACCCTGTAGATATCGATTATTCGGACGGTCATAACTTCTGGCTCGTTTAGAGTTACGGGAGCCATAACCTGTCTAAACGAAGGCCGCGGTGAGTTCTGGCTCATTTAGAGTTACAAAAGCCATAGCCTGTCAAAATGAAGGCCTCGATGAGTTCTACGGCTTTGACAGCTTTCAGCCGTCAACGGATAGATTAATGCCCAAAAAGGACAACTCGAATCTCAATCGGGTCTCGTAAGTTTTTTACCCTTCGTTTTTTCGACACGTGGATTTTTACGGTAAAACGGGATTACCGTGGCCCGTCTTCGACTTTCCATTGCTGAAGAGTGGTGCACCATGGTACTGTTCCATTTCAAATCCATGCACGCATTTCTAAAAGTCGTACGGCACTGTTTCGCCATTTCGGACGGATGTTGCACCTTGCATCGTGGATGTTGCACCCTGTAGATATCGATTATTCGGACGGCCATAACTTCTGGCTAGTTTAGAGTTACGGGAGCCATAACCTATCAAAACGAAGGCCGCGATGAATTCTACGGTTTTGACAGCTTTCAGCCGTCAACGGATAGATTAATGCCCAAAAAGGACAACCCGAATCTCAGTCGGGACTCGTAAGTTTTTTACCCTTCGTTTTTTGGACACGTGGATTTTTACGGTAAAATGGGATTACGGTGGATGGTCTTCGATTTACCATCGCTGGAGAGTGGTGCACCATGGTACTGTTCCGTTTTAAATCCATGCATGCATTTCTAAAAGTCGTACGGCACTTTTTCGCCATTTCGGACGGATGTTGCACCTTGCACCGTGGATGTTGCACCCTGTAGATATCGATTATGCGGACGGCCATAACTTCTGGCTCGTTTAGAGTTACGGGAGCCATAACCTTTCAAAACGAAGGCCTCAGTGAGTTCTACGTTATTGACAGCTTTCACCCATCAACGGATAGATTAATGCCCAAAAAGGACAGCCCGAATCTCAATCGGGTCTCGTAAGTTTTTTACACTTCGTTTTTTCGACACGTGGATTTTTACGGTAAAACGGGATTACGGTGGCTGCTCTTCGATTTACCATCGCTGGAGAGTGGAGCACCATGGTACTGTTCCATTTCAAATCCATGCACGCATTTCTAAAAGTCGTACGGCACTGTTTCTCCATTTCGGACCGATGTTGCACCTTGCACCGTGGATGTTTCACCCTGTAGATATCGATTATTCGGACGGCCATAACTTCAAGCTCGTTTAGAGTTACGGGAGCCATAACCTGTCAAAACGAAGGCCTTGATGAGTTCTACGGCTTTGACAACTTTCAGCCGTCAACGGATAGAATAATGCCCAAAAAGGACAACCCGAATCTCAATAGGGTCTCGTAAGTTTTTTACCCTTCGTTTTTTCGACACGTGGATTTTTACGGTAAAACGGGATTACCGTGGCCTGTCTTCGACTTCCCATCGCTGGAGAGTGGTGCACCATGGTACTGTTCCGTTTCAAATCCATGCACGCATTTCTAAAAGTCGTACGGCACTGTTTTGCCATTTCGGACGGATGTTGCACCTTGCACCGTGGATGTTGCACCCAGTAGATATCGATTATTCGGACGGCCATAACTTCTGGCTCGTTTAGAGTTACGAGAGCCATAACCTGTCAAAACGAAGGCCCCGATGATTTCTACGGCTTTGACAGCTTTCAGCCGTCAACGGATAGATTAATGCCCAAAAAGGACAACCCGAATCTCAATCGGGTCTCGTAAGTTTTTTACCCTTCGTTTTTTCGACACGTGGATTTTTACGGTAAAACGGGATTACGGTGGCTGGTCTTCGATTTACCATCGTTGGAGAGTGGTGCACCATGGTACTGTTCCGTTTCAACTCCATGCACGCATTTCTAAAAGTTGTACGGCACTGTTTCGCCATTTCGGACGGATGTTGCACCTTGCACCGTGGATGTTGCACCTTGTAGATATCGATTATTCGGACGGCCATAACTTCTAGCTCGTTTAGAGTTATGTTATCCCAACTTTTGGCCAAGTTGAGATATCCAAGATTTACTAAAAATTAATAATTACTATTCATGAATATCAACCATGCATTGCAGGATAACCATGGATATCGATGAATTTTGTCCGAGTCCGGAACGGGCCACAATTGACAAGACATGATGCGCAAAGCTGTAGAAGCCAGTGGTTCAAATTTCAAGTCAATCCGAGTTCATATGCTCAAGTTATGATGGATTCAATTTGAGGGAAGTAAGCCTTGCCCGGTTCGAATCGATAGGGTACTCCATAGTTCGGATTGATGGAGTTCGCATCCATCAGTTCGACTCCACTTCGAATCAATCACTCTTCATTTGTTCGAACCCATCTAGTTCGAACCCACCATGATCGAATCCATAAGGAGAGACGACGTTCGAATCCATCCAACTGAAGCCACTCTGTATCCTTGCTTCGAATCCACGAGGAGCACCTTCGCTTCGACTCCATAAAGCAAGCCCCCAGATAGCCATGCCTCGAATCCATCGTTAGTTCGAATCCATCTTCACACGACAACAAACCCATCATGGCTTCGGCTCCACACTGTCTTCGAATCCCCATGTTAAAGACAGCTTCGAATCGATCCGGAGTAACGTATTTGGATCGATTCGAACGAGTACCTCTCCATCGATTCGAAGCAGACCTTCGAACCCAACACTCGAAGCCATCAAGGAAACGCGGCTACAAACTCGGACTCGACCCATTCAACTCGAAGAGATAGGTGGATCGACTCGAAGAACGCGCGCCACGTCACAGAAGCATGGATTCGACCCTATGGATTCGAATTGATTGATTCGAACGAACCCATATGATCGATTCGAACCAACCAGCATGTCGAAGAACACCATCTTCAATCGATCATATCTTTCAATCCCTTGATCCAAATGCCATGCAATTTTTACAGGAGTTCTTATACATGTCGAAGAATGTCCATGCCAAGTTTCATCACGATTGGACGATTTCTTGATCGATTCGAACCAAAGGTCGAATCGATCCAAATGTGGGCCCGGATCTCCAGGTTTCGGCCATGTGGGCCCCCCCACGTGCCAGAAGCGGTCTACCTGATTTTTAGGAGAAATATCAGCCTCCTACGCCTATAAATAGAGCCCCAGGTCATTCACAAAAGGGAGGGGATTTCTCTTTGGCAAAATCAAGACTCTACCAGACTCTACTTGGCACTCCACAATCACCGTTGTACTCGAATTTTAGAGCTATAATCCATTGTAATCCACGGTAATAAAGTGTAAACAGCGAAGAACATAAATAAAAGGGAAAACCTTTGAAGTGGACGTAGGCCGAAGATAGCCGAACCACTATAAATCGTGTGTCCTTGTTTATAATTTCTGCTTTACTTGCTTAGATCTGTGATTTGTGTTTGAATATTTGCTGATTTATATTCCAACACTGGTGCTTTCACAACGCTTGGGGTTTATGATCATTTTTGACGCAAACACTTTGGTGCTTTCACTGAGAAGGACTAGCACCCGCTGCATCAGATTCAGATTCGAATGTTTAAAGAATTCCAATTCAAAAACAATGACTCGACAAACAAGACAAAGAGTTGATCGGAGCCAACAGGGAGGAAGCCAAGAAGCGTCCTCATGAGAAGGAGAAGGACAAGCTTCCGTCTACATCACTAGAGATGAGATGGAGGCTATGGCTAATTCAATACGCGAAAGCATGATGAAGACCCAACAGGAGATGCTGCAGAATTTCCTCGAACAAATGAGGGCAGTGAATATGCAGAACCTTGGACCAACTACAACAACTGCAAGTGCGGGACAAGGAATCAGGATTACAGAAGCTAATGAAGGTCAGGTTCAGGACCAGAATTTAGGAGTTGAAGGTGATCAACAAGGACCTGGGGGCAGACCCTCAGGGTCCGATGCTGGAAGACCGATAGATGGAGCTCAACAAGCTGGAGTCAATACATATGCTAAGGAGCCACCAGAAGAATATGTACCAGAATTCCCTTCGAGGCTCGGGGGACAGGATAGGAACTTGACAAGGGGGCAACCCCTAGACGGAGACGAGAGAATGATTGGCCTAATGCGACGAATCATGAGAGGAGGACTACCTAGTGGAGGGCTGGAAGAAGTTAGTCGGAGTCCGTTCACTCCGAACATCCGAAACGCAAGGAACCCTCCAAAATTCAAACTACCAACGTTAGAACTTTATGACGGGAGGTCAGACCCGACCATGCATATTACCAGATATATTAGGCACATGGAAGTGCTGGGGGCATCCGAGGAAGTGATGGCACGATGCTTCCCTCTATATTTGTCGGATTTGGCTGCACTTTGGTTCAGACAACTAGAGACTGGATCAATCAGAACATGGAGCGAGCTTGTTGATTGCTTCATGAGACAATTCAGGGTCCACATAACGCGACCCAAGAGTGTGATGACTTTAGCTTCAATCAAGAAAAGGACCGGAGAGTCCATAAAAGATTTTCTATTGAGATTCAATATGACAGTGACTTCTGTGGATCGCCCGGATCCATCAATGATTTTAATGGCGGCGGTGGCAGGAGTCGCGGAAGGTACCAAATTTAAAGATTCTCTAACCAAAGATCCGCCACAAGATCTTGGAGAGTTCTTTCATAAAGCTGAAAAGTTCATCCGATTGGAAGAATCACGAGCCGAGAGTCGGGAAATAAATGCCACACAAAGCGTAGGAACCTCCAGAGAACAGTCCGGAGTAGACAAAGGAAAAAGGAAATAGGATGACAGACATGATGGTCTTGATAAACGAAAGAAATTTCGAGAACCAAGATTCAGGCAGTACACAGATCTGACTGCAGGCCTAGAAAGAATCTACACTGAAACTAGGGGGCAACACCCCTATCGAAAGCAACCTACAAGGGATCCCACTGAGCGGGAGTGCAGGACTGGAAAATATTGCCTGTTCCATGAGCTGGATGGGCACACCACAGATGAATGCCGCCACCTAAAGGATGAGGTGGAAGAACATGCCAGGGGAGGTAGATTGCCGCAATTTGTCAGAGAACGGACAGCGGCAGTAAGGCCTGAACAACTACCGCCTCCAAATAACAGGAACGATCCTGGATCGGGATCACGACTCGTCATCCACTGATTGAAGATGTCAAGGGCCAAGTCCAGGATTGGGACTTTGGACGAATAATTTTATTTAGATTTATTTTCAGAATAAACGGTTACTCCACTTACACATGTACGGGAACCGGAGAGATCCCTAGGCATGCTCTGAGATGGAGATAAACCAATATGCCCGGAGAGGCAATCCTTAGCTTTTTTCTGATGTTTTAGATTGAACATCTAGAACTTGAATTTAAATAAATAAATTAGAACTTCTTGAAATAAACCTCTTGACCAGATAGTCAAAGGATGAACATTAAATACCAATACAAACATGATCGCTTTATGACCCTACCCGGAGAGGCGGGGTCCGGAGTGCAAGAAGTGAGTTGCTTCGCCGGAGAGCAACAGGATCAACTCACTTAAGCGCTGTTTCCCCTTCACCGGAGAGTGAAAGGATGGGATCCAGCAAGAGCCCGAAGAGGCTATGATCGGTCTCGAACGACCAAGACATCGCTTAATGTTCAGGTACACTGAACCGGAGTGCAAGAAGTGAGTTGCTTCGCCGGAGAGCGACAGGATCGACTCACTTAAGCACTTTTTCCCCTTCACCGGAGAGTGACAGGATGGGATCCAGCAAGAGCTCGGAGAGGCTATGATCGGTCTAGAACGACCATGACATCGCTATACGTCCTAACTGGGACCAGAGTGCAAGGGATAGAAGGCAACGCCAGAGTGCAATAGGATCTTTCTATTCAATCACTAAGTCTAGAATGGACTTAGTAAGGGTCCAGAGTAGCCAATAATGGTCCGGGGAGACTACGAAACTTCATTCTCAACTTCTACGGAAAGAACGAATGCTTATTTGGCTTCGAACAGCCATAAACTTGATTGATAATACTACAACTATGAATGAAACATGAATTTATTACACTTGATTTAAGACCGTTCAAAACATACCTTTTACAAAAAGGCATGTTTTGGGGGGCAAAGTGTTATCCCAACTTTTGGCAAAGTTGAGATATCCAAGATTTACTAAAAATCAATAATTACTATTCATGAATATCAACCATGCATTGCAGGATAACCATGGATATCGATGAATTTTGTCCGAGTCCGGAACGGGCCACAACTGACAAGACATGATGTGCAAAGCTGTTGAAGCCAGTGGTTCAAATTTGAAGTCAATCCGAGTTCATATGCTCAAGTTATGATGGATTCAATTTGAGGGAAGTAGGCCTTACCCGGTTCGAATCGATAGGGTACTCCATAGTTCGGATTGATGGAGTTCGCATCCATCAGTTCGACTCCACTTCGAATCAATCACTCTTCATTTGTTCGAACCCATCTAGTTCGAACCCACCATGATCGAATCCATAAGGAGAGACGACGTTCGAATCCATCCAACTGAAGCCACTCCGTATCCTTGCTTCGAATCCACGAGGAGCACCTTCGCTTCGACTCCATCAAGCAAGCCCCCAGATAGCCATGCCTCGAATCCATCGTTAGTTCGAATCCATCTTCACACGACCACAAACCCATCATGGCTTCGGCTCCATACTGTCTTCGAATCCCCATGTTAAAGACAGCTTCGAATCGATCCGGAGTAATGTATTTGGATCGATTCGAACGAGTACCTCTCCATCGATTCGAAGCAGACCTTCGAACCCAACACTCAAAGCCATCAAGGAAACGCGGCTACAAACTCGGACTCGACCCATTCAACTCGAAGAGATAGGTGGATCGACTCGAAGAACGCGCGCCACATCACAGAAGCATGGATTCGACCCTATGGATTAGAATTGATCGATTCGAACGAACCCATATGATCGATTCGAACCAACCAGCATGTCGAAGAACACCATCTTGAATCGATCATATCTTTCAATCCCTTGATCCAAATGCCATGAAATTTTTACAGGAGTTCTTATACATGTTGAAGAATGTCCACGCCAAGTTTCATCACGATTGGACGATTTCTTGATCGATTCGAACCAAAGGTCGAATCGATCCCAATGTGGGCCCGGATCTCCAGGTTTCGTCCATGTGGGCCCCCTCACGTGCCAGAAGCAGTCTACCTGATTTTTAGGAGAAATATCAGCCTCCTACGCCTATAAATAGAGCCCCAGGTCATTCACAAAAGGGAGGGGATTTCTCTTTGGCAAAATTAAGACTCTGAAGCACCAAGACTCTACCAGACTCTACTTGGCACTCCACAATCACCGTTGTACTCAAATTTTAGAGTTATAATCCATTGTAATCCATGGTAATCAAGTGTAAACAGCGAAGAACATAAATAAAAGGGAAAACCTTTGAAGTGGACGTAGGCCGCAGATAGCCGAACCACTATAAATCGTGTGTCCTTGTTTATAATTTCTGCTTTACTTGCTTAGATCTATGATTTGTGTTTGAATATTTGCATATTTATATTCCAACACTAGTGCTTTCACAACGCTTGGGGTTTGTGACCATTTTTGGTGCAAACAAGTTACAAAAGCCATAACCTGTCAAAACGAAGGCCTCGATGAGTTCTACGGTTTTGACAGCTTTCAGCCGTCAACGGATAGATTAATGCCCAAAAAGGACAACCCGAATCTCAATCGGGTTTCGTAAGTTTTTTACCCTTCGTTTTTTCGACACGTGGATTTTAACGGTAAAACGGGATTACCGTGGCCCGTATTCGACTTTCCATCTCAGGAGAGTGGTGCACCATGGCACTGTTCCATTTCAAATCCATGCACGCATTTCTAAAAGTCGTACAACATTGTTTCGCCATTTCGGACGGATGTTGCACCTTGCACCGTGGATGTTGCACCCTGTAGATATTGATTATTCACACGGCCATAACTTCTGGCATGTTTAGAGTTACGGGAGCCATAACGTGTCAAAATGAAGGCCTCGATGAGTTCAACGGCTTTGACAGCTTTCAGCCATCAAAGGATAAATTAATGCCCAAAAAGGACAACCCGAATCTCAATCGGGTCTCGTAAGTTTTTTACCCTTCGTTTTTTCGACACGTGGAATTTTACGGTAAAACGGGATTACCGTGGCCCGTCTTCGACTTCCCATCGCTGGAGAGTGGTGCACCAAGGTACTATTCCGTTTCAAATCCATGCACGCATTTCTAAATATCGTACGGCACTGTTTCGCCATTTCGGACGGATGTTGAACCTTGCAGCGTGGATGTTGCACCCTGTAGATATAGATTATTCGGACGGCCATAACTTCTGGCTCGTTTAGAGTTACGGGAGCCATAACCTGTCAAAACGAAGGCCTCGATGATTTCTCCGGCTTTGACCGCTTTCAGCCGTCAACTGATCGATTAATGCCCAAAAAGGACAACCCGAATCTCAATCGGGTCTCGTAAGTTTTTTACCCTTCGTTTTTTCGACATGTGGATTTTTACGGTAAAACGGGATTACCGTGGCCTGTCTTCGACATCCCATCGCTGGAGAGTGGTGCACCATGGTACTGTCCCGTTTCAAATCCATGCACGCATTTCTAAAAGTCGTACGGCACTGTTTCGCCATTTCGGACGGATGTTGCACCATGCACCGTGGATGTTGCACCCTGTAGATATCGATTATTCGGACGGCCATAACTTCTGCCTCGTTTTGAGTTACGGGAGCCATAACCTATGAAAACGAAGGCCCCGATGAGTTCTACGGCTTTAACAGCTTTCAGCCGTCAACGGATAGATTAATGCCCAAAAAGGACAACCCGAATCTCAATCGGGCCTCGAAGTTTTTTACCCATCGTTTTTTCGACACGTGGATTTTTACGGTAAAACGGGATTACGGTGGCTGGTCTTCGATTTACCATCGCTGGATAGTGGTGCACCATGGTACTGTTCCGTTTCAAATCCATGCACGCATTTCTAAAAGTCGTACGACACTGTTTCGCCATTTCGGACGGATGTTGCACCTTGCGCCGTGGATGTTGCACCCTGTAGATATCGATTATTCGGACGGCCATAACTTCTGGCTCGTTTAGAGTTAAAAGAGCCATAACCTGTCAACACGAAGGCCTCGATGAATTCTACGGCTTTGCCAGCTTTCAGCCGTCAACAGATAGATTAATGCCCAAAAAGGACAACCCGAATCTCAGTTGGGTCTCGTAAGTTTTTTACCCTTCGTTTTTTCGACACGTGGATTTTTACGGTAAAACGGGATTACGGTGGCTGGTCTTCGATTTACCATCGCTGGAGAGTGGTGCACCATGGTACTGTTCTGTTTCAAATCCATGCACGCATTTCTAAAAGTCGTACGGCACTGTTTCGCCATTTCGGACGGATGTTGCACCTTGCACCGTGGATGTTGCACCCGGTAGATATCGATTATTCGGACGGCAATAACATCTGGCTCGTTTAGAGTTACAAAAGACATAACCTATCAAAACGAAGGCCTCGATGAGTTCTACGGCTTTGATAGCTTTCAGCCATCAACGGATAGATTAATGCCCAAAAAGGACAACCCGAATCTCAAACGGGTCTCGTAAGTTTTTTACCCTTCGTTTTTTCGACACGTGGATTTTTACGGTCAAACGGGATTACCGTGGCCCGTCTTCAACTTCCCATCGCTGGAAAGTGGTGCACCATGGTACTATTCCGTTTCAAATCCATGCACGCATTTCTAAAAGTCGTACGGCACTGTTTCGCCATTTCGGACGGATGTTGCACCTTGCACCATGGATATTGCACCCTGTAGATATCGATTATTCGGACGGCCATAACTTCTGGCTCGTTTAGAGTTATGGGAGCCATAACCTGTCAAAACGAAGGCCTCAATCAGTTCTATGGCTTTGACATCTTTCAGCCGTCAACGGATAGATTAATGCCTTAAAAGGACAACCCGAATATCAATCGGGTCTCGTAAGCTTTTTACCCTTCGTTTTTTCGACACGTGGATTTTTACGGTAAAACGGGATTTCCGTGGCCCGTCTTGAACTTCCCATCGCTGGAGAGTGGTGCACCATGGTACTGTTCCGCTTCAAATCCATGCACGCATTTCTAAAAGTCGTACGGCACTGTTTCGCCATTTCGGACGGATGTTGCACCTTGCACCGTGGATGTTGCACCCTGTAGATATCGATTATTCGGACGGCCATAACTTATGCCTCGTTTAGAGTTACGGGAGCCATAACCTGTCAAAACAAAGGCTCTGATGAGTTCTACGGCTTTGACAGCTTTCAGCCGTCAAAGGATAGATTAATGCCCAAAAAGGACAACCCGAATCTCAATCGGGCCTTGTAAGTTTTTTACCCTTCGTTTTTTCGACACGTGGATTTTTACGGTAAAACGGGATTACGGTGGCTTGTCTTCGATTTATCATCGCTGGAGAGTTGTGCACCATGGTACTGTTCCGTTTCAAATCCATGCACACATTTCTAAAAGTCGCACGGCATTGTTTCGCCATTTCGGACGTATGTTGCACCTTGCACCATGGATGTTGCACCCTGTAGATATCGATTATTCGTACGGCCATAACTTCTAGCTCGTTTAGAGTTACAAAAGCCATAACCTGTAAAAACGAAGGCCTCGATGAGTTCTACGGTTTTGATAGCTTTCAGCCGTCAACGGATAGATTAAAGCCCAAAAAGGACAACCCGAATCTCAATCGGGTCTCGTAAGTTTTTACCCTTCGTTTTTTCGACACGTGGATTTTTACGGTAAAACGGGATTACCGTGGCCCGTCTTCGACTTCCCATCGCTGGAGAGTGGTGCACCATGGTACTGTTCAGTTTCAAATCCATGCACGCATTTCTAAAAGTTGTACGACACTGTTTCGCCATTTCGGACAGATGTTGCACCTTGCACCGTGGATGTTGCACCCTGTAGATATCGATTATTCGGACGGCCATAACTTCTGGCTCGTTTAGAGTTACGGGAGCCATAACCTGTCAAAACGAAGGTCGCGATTAGTTCTACGGCTATGACAGCTTTCAGCCGTCAACGGATAGATTAATGCCCACAAAGGACAACCCGAATCTTAGTCGGTTCTCGTAAGTTTTTTACACTTCGTTTTTTGGACACGTGGATTTTTACGGTAACGGGATTACGGTGGCTGGTCTTCGATTTACCATCGCTGGAGAGTGGTGCACCATGGTACTGTTCCGTTTCAAATCCATGCATGCATTTCTAAAAGTCGTACGACACTGTTTCGCCATTTCGGACGTATGTTGCACCTTGCACCGTGGATGTTGCACCCTGTAGATATCGATTATTCGGACGGCCATAACTTCTGGCTTGTTTACAGTTACAAAAGCCATAACCTGTCAAAACGAAGGCCTCGATGAGTTCTACGGCTTTGATAGCTTTCAGCCATCAACGGATAGATTAATGCCCAAAAAGGACAACCCGAATCTCAATCGGGTCTCGTAAGTTTTTTACCCTTCATTTTTTCGCCACGTGGATTTTTACGGTAAAACGGGATTACCATGGCCCGTCTTCGACTTCCAATCGCTGGAGAGTGGTGAACCATGGTAATGTTCCATTTCAAATCCATGCACGCATTTCTAAAAGTCGTACGGTACTGTTTCGCCATTTCGGACGGATGTTGCACCTTGCACCGTGGATGTTGCACCTTGTAGATATCGATTATTCGGACGGCCATAACTTCTGGCTCATTTAGAGTTAGGGGAGCTATAACCTGTCAAAACGAAGGCCTCGATGTGTTCTACGGCTTTGACAGCTTTCAGCCATCAACGGATAGATTAATGCCCAAAAAGGACAACCCAAATCTCAATCGGGTCTCGTAAGTTTTTTACCCTTCGTTTTTTCGACACGTGGATTTTTACGGTAAAACGGGATTACCGTGGCCCATCTTCGACTTCCCATCGCTGGAGAGTGGTGCATAATGGTACTGTTCCGTTTCAAATCCATGCACGCATTTCTAAAAGTCATACGGCACTGTTTTGCCATTTCGGATGGACGTTGCACCTTGCACCGTGGATGTTGCACCCTGTAGATATCGATTATTCGGTCGGCCATAACTTCTGGCTCGTTTAGAGTTACGGGAGCCATAACCTGTCAAAACGAAGGCCCCGATGAGTTCTACAGCTTTGATAGCTTTCAGCCATCAACGGATAGATTAATCCCTGAAAAGGACAACCCGAATCTCAATCGGGTCTCTAAGTTTTTTACCCTTAGTTTTTTCGACACGTGGATTTTTACGGTAAAACGGGATTACGGTGGCTGGTCTTCGATTTACCATCGCTGGAGAGTGGTGCACCATGGTACTGTTCCGTTTCAAATCCATGCACGCATTTCTAAAAGTCGTACGGCACTGTTTCACCATTTCGGACAGATGTTGCACCATACACCGTGGATGTTGCACCCTGTAGATATCGATTATTCGGACGGCCATAACTTCTGGCTCGTTTAGAGTTAGGGGAGCATAACCTGTCAAAATGAAGGCCTCGATGAGTTCTACTGCTTTGACAGCTTTCAGCCGTCAACGGATAGATTAATGCCCAAAAAGGACAACCCGAATCTCAATCGGGTCTCGTAAGTTTTTTACCCTTCGTTTTTTCGACACGTGGATTTTTACGGTAAAACGTGATTACCGTGGCCCGTCTTCGACTTCCCATCGCTGGAGAGTGGTGCACCATGGTACTGTTCCGTTTCAAATCCATGCACGCATTTGTAAAAGTCGTACGACACTGTTTCGCAATTTCGGACGGATGTTGCACCTTGCACCGTGGATGTTGCACCCTGTAGATATCGATTATTCGGACGGCCATAACTTCTGGCTCGTTCAGAGTTACGGGAGCCATAACCTGTCAAAACGAAGGCCCTGATGAGTTCTATGGCTTTGACAGCTTTTAGCCATCAACGGATAGATTAATGCCCAAAAAGGACAACCCGAATCTCAATCGGGTCTCGTCAGTTTTTTACCCTTCGTTTTTTCGACATGTGGATTTTTACGGTAAAACGGGATTATGGTGGCTGGTCTTCGATTTACCATCGCTGGAGAGTGGTGCACCATGGTACTGTTCTGTTTCAAATCCATGCACGCATTTCTAAAAGTCGTACGGCACTGTTTCGCCATTTCGGACAGATGTTGCACCTTGCACCGTGGATGTTGCAACCTGTAGATATCGATTATTCGGACGGCCATAACTTCTGGCTCGTTTAGAGTTACGGGAGCCATAACCTTTCAAAACGAAGGCCTCAGTGAGTTCTATGGTTTTGACAGCTTTCATCCATCAACGGACAGATTAATGCCCAAAAAGGACACCCCGAATCTCAATCGGGTCTCGTAAGTTTTTTACCCTTAGTTTTTCCAACACGTGGATTTTTTCGGTAAAACGAGATTGCCGTGGCCCGTCTTCGACTTCCCATCGCTGGAGAGTGGTGCACCATGCTACTATTCCATTTCAAACCCATGCACGCATTTCTAAAAGTCGTACGACACTGTTTCTCCATTTCGGATGGATGTTGCACCTTGCACCATGGATGTTGCACCCTGTAGATATCGATTATTCGGACGGCCATAACTTCTGGCTCGTTTAGAGTTACGGGAGCCATAACCTGTCAAAACGAAGGCCTCGATGATTTCTGTGGTTTTGACAGCTTTCAGCCGTCAACGGATAGATTAATGCCCAAAAAGGCCAACCCGAATCTCAATCGGGTCTCGTAAGTTTTTTACCCTTCGTTTTTTGAAAACGTGGATTTTTACGGTAAAACGGGATTACCGTGCCCCGTCTTCGACTTCCCATCGCTGGAGAGTGGTGCACCATGGCACTGTTCCGTTTCAAATCCATGCACGCATTTCTAAAAGTCGTACGGCACTGTTTCGCCATTTCGGACGGATGTTGCACCTTGCTCCGTGGATGTTGCACCCTATAGATATCGATTATTCGGACGGCCATAACTTCTGCCTCGTTTAGGGTTACGGGAGCCATAACATGTCAAAATGAAGGCCCCGATGAGTTCTACGGCTTTGACAGCTTTCAGCAGTCAACGGATAGATTAATGCCCAAAAAGGACAACCCGACTCTCAATCGGGTCTCGTAAGTTTTTTACCCTTCGTTTTTTCGACACGTGGATTTTTACGGTGAAACGGGTTTACCGTGGCCCGTCTCCAACTTCCCATCGCTGGAGAGTGGTGCACCATTGTACTGTTCCGTTTCAAATCCATGCACGCATTTCTAAAAGTCGTACGGCACTGTTTCGCCATTTCGGACGGATGTTGCACCTTGCACCGTGGATGTTGCACCCTGTAGATATCGATTATTCGGACGGCCATAACTTCTGGCTCGTTTAGAG
This sequence comes from Allium cepa, assembly GCA_030765085.1. Lineage (NCBI taxonomy): Eukaryota > Viridiplantae > Streptophyta > Magnoliopsida > Asparagales > Amaryllidaceae > Allium > Allium cepa. Next base: position 872,431,981 of record CM060938.1, read on the forward strand.
TTACGGGAGCAATAACCTGTCAAAACGAAGGCCCCGATGAGCTCTACGGCTTTGACAGCTTTCAACCGTCAACGGATAGATTAATGCCCAAAAAGGACAACCCGAATCTCAATCGGGTCTCGTAAGTTTTTTACCCTTCGTTTTTACGACACGTGGATTTTTACGGTAAAACGGGATTACTGTGGCTGGTCTACGATTTACCATCGCTGGAGAGTGGTGCACCATAGTACTGTTCCATTTCAAATCCATGCACGCATTTCTAAAAATCGTATGGCACTGTTTCGCCATTTCGGACGGACATTGCACCTTGCACCGTGGATGTTGCACCCTGTAGATATCGATTATTCGGACGGCCATAACTTCTGGCTCGTTTAGAGTTACGGGAGCCATAACCTGTCAAAACGAAGGCCTCGATGAGTTCTACGGTTTTGACAGCTTTCAGCCGTCAACGGATAGATTAATGCCCAAAAAGGACAACCCGAATCTCAATCGGGTCTCGTAAGTTTTTTACCCTTTGTTTTTTCGACACATGGATTTTTACGGTAAAACGGGATTACGGTGGCTGGTCTTCGATTTACCATCGCTGGAGAGTGGTGCACCATGGTACTGTTCCGTTTCGAATCCATGCACGCATTTCTAAAAGTCGTACGGCACTGTTTCGCCATTTCGGACGGATGTTGCACCTTGCACCGTGGATGTTGCACCCTGTAGATATTGATTATTCGGACGGCCATAACTTCTGGCTCGTTTAGATTTACAAAAGCCATAACCTGTCAAAACGAAGGACTCGATGAGTTCTATGGTTTTGACGGCTTTCAGCCGTCAACGGATGATTAATGCCCAAAAAGGACAACCCGAATCTCAATCGGGCCTCGTAAGTTTTTTACCCTTCGTTTTTTCGACACGTGGATTTTTACTGTAAAACGTGATTACCGTGGCCCGTCTTCGAATTCCCATCGCTGGAGAGTGGTGCGCCATGGTACTGTTCCGTTTCAAATCCATGCACGCATTTCTAAAAGCCGTACGACACTGTTTCGCCATTTCGGATGGATGTTGCACCTTGCACCGTGGATGTTGCACCCTGTAGATATCGATTATTCGGACGGCCATAACTTCTGGCTCGTTTAGAGTTACGGGAGCCATAACCTGTCAAAACGAAGGCCTCGATGATTTCTTCGGTTTTGACAGCTTTCCGCCGTCAACGGATAGATTAATGCCCAAAAAGGACAACCTGAATCTCAATCGGGTCTCGTAAGTTTTTTACCCTTCGTTTTTCCGACACGTGGATTTTTACGGTAAAACGGGATTACCGTGGCCCGTCTTCGACTTTCCATCGCTGGAGAGTGGTGCACCATTGTACTGTTCCATTTCAAATCCATGCACGCATTTCTAAAAGTCGTACGACACTGTTTCGCCATTTCGGACGGATGTTGCACCTTGCACCGTGGATGTTGCACCCTGTAGATATCGATTATTCAAACGGCCATAACTTCTGACTCGTTTAGAGTTACGGGAGCCATAACGTGTCAAAACGAAGGCCTCGATGAGTTCTACGGCTTTGACAGTTTTCAGCCGTCAACGGATAGATTAATGCCCAAAAAGGACAACCTGAATCTCAATCGGGTCTCGTAAGTTTTTTACCCTTCGTTTTTTCGACACGTGGATTTTTACGGTAAAACGCGATTACCGTGGCCCGCCTTCGACTTCCCATCGCTGGAGAGTGGTGCACCATGCCACTGTTCCATTTCAAATCTATGCACGCATTTCTAAAAGTCGTACGACACTGTTTCGCCATTTCGGACGGATGTTGCAACTTGCACCGTGGATGTTGCACCCTGTAGATATCGATTATTCGGACGGCCATAACTTCTGGCTTGTTTAGAGTTACGGGAGCCATAACCTGTCAAAACGAAGACCTCGATGATTTCTACGGCTTTGACAGCTTTCAGCCATCAACGGATAGATTAATGCCCAAAAAGGACAACCCGAATCTCAATCGGGTCTCGTAAGTTTTTTACCCTTCGTTTTTTCGACACGTGGATTTTTACGATAAAACGGGATTACCGTGGCCCGTCTTCGACTTCCCCTCGCTGTAGAGTGGTACACCATGGTACTGTTCCCTTTAAAATCCTTGCACGCATTTCTAAAAGTCGTACGGCAATGTTTCTCCATTTCGGACGGATGTTGCACACTGTGGATATCGATTATTCGAACGGCCATAATATCTGCCTCGTTTAGAGTTACGGGAGCCATAGTCTGTCAAAACGAAGGCCCCGATGAGTTCTACGGCTTTGACAGCTTTCAGCAGTCAACGGATAGATTAATGCCCAAAAAGGACAACCCGAATCTCAATCGGGTCTCGTAAGTTTTTTACCCTTCGTTTTTTCGACACGTGGATTTTTACGGTAAAACGGGATTACCGTTGCCCGTCTTCGACTTCCCATCGCTGGAGAGTGGTGCACCATGGTACCGTTCCATTTCGAATCCATGCACGCATTTCTAAAAGTCATACGGCACTGTTTCGCCATTTCGGACGGATGTTGCACCTTGCACCGTGGATGTTGCACCCTGTAGATATCGATTATTCGGACGGCCATAACTTCTGGCTCGTTTAGAGTTATGGGAGCCATAACCTGTCAAAACGAAGGCCCCGACGATTTCTACGGCTTTGACAGCTTTCAGCCGTCAACGGATGATTAATGCCCAAAAAGGACAACCCGAATCTCAATCGGGTCCCGTAAATTTTTTACCCTTCGTTTTTTTGACACATGGATTTTTACGGTAAAACGTGATTACCGTGGCCCGTCTTCGAATTCCCATCTCTGGAGAGTGGTTCACCTTGGCACTGTTCCGTTTCAAATCCATGCATGCATTTCTAAAAGTCGTACAACATTGTTTCGCCATTTCGGACGGATGTTGCACCGTGGATATTGCACCCCGTAGATATCGATTATTCGGACGGCCATAACTTCTGGCTCGTTTAGAGTTACGGGAGCCATAACCTGTCAAAACGAAGGCCTCGATGAGTTCTATGGCTTTGAAAGCTTTCAGCCGTCAACGGATAGATTAATGCCCAAAAAGGACAACCTGAATCTCAATCGGGTCTCGTAAGTTTTTTACCCTTCGTTTTTCCGACACGTGGATTTTTACGGTAAAACGGGATTACCGTGGCCCGTCTTCGACTTTCCATCGCTGGAGAGTGGTGCACCATTGTACTGTTCCATTTCAAATCCATGCACGCATTTCTAAAAGTCGTAAGACACTGCTTCGCCATTTCGGACGGATGTTGCACCTTGCACCGTGGATGTTGCACCCTGTAGATATCGATTATTCAGACGGCCATAACTTCCGACTCATTTAGAGTCACGGGAGCCATAACGTGTCAAAACGAAGGCCTCGATGAGTTCTACGGCTTTGACAGCTTTCAACCGTCAACGGATAGATTAATGCCCAAAAAGGACAACCTGAATCTCAATCGGGTCTCGTAAGTTTTTTACCCTTCGTTTTTTCGACACGTGGATTTTTACGGAAAAGCAGGATTATCGTGGCCCGTCTTCGACTTCCCATCGCTGGAGAGTGGTGCACCATGCTACTGTTCCATTCCAAATCCATGCACGCATTTCTAAAAGTCGTACGACACTGTTTCACCATTTCGAACGGATGTTGCACCTTGCACCGTGGATGTTGCACCCTGTAGATATCGATTATTCGGACGGCCATAACTTCTGGCTCGTTTAGAGTTACGGGAGCCATAATCTGTCAAAACGAAGACCTCGATGATTTCTACGGCTTTGACAGCTTTCAGCCGTCAACGGATAGATTAATGCCCAAAAAGGACAACCCGAATCTCAATCGGGTCTCGTAAGTTTTTTACCCTTCGTTTTTTCGACACGTGGATTTTTACGATAAAACGGGATTACCGTGGCCCGTCTTCGACTTCCCCTTGCTGTAGAGTGGTGCACCATGGTACTGTTCCGTTTCAAATCCATGCACGCATTTCTCAAAGTCGTACGGCAATGTTTCGCCATTTCGGACGGATGTTGCACCTTGCTCCGTGGATGTTGCACCCTGTAGATATCGATTATTCGGACGGCCATAACATCTGCCTCGTTTAGAGTTACGAGAGCCATAGCCTATCAAAACGAAGGCCCCGATGAGTTCTACGGCTTTGACAGCTTTGAGCAGTCAACGGATAGATTAATGCCCAAAAAGGACAACCCGAATCTCAATCGGGTCTCGTAAGTTTTTTACCTTTCGTTTTTTCGACACGTGGATTTTTACGGTAAAACGGGATTACCGTTGCCCGTCTTTGACTTCCCATCGCTGGAGAGTGGTGCACCATGGTACTGTTCCATTTCAAATCCATGCACGCATTTCTAAAAGTCATACGGCACTGTTTCGCCATTTCGGACGGATGTTGCACCTTGCACCGTGGATGTTGCACCCTGTAGATATCGATTATTCGGACGGCCATAACTTCTGGCTCGTTTAGAGTTACGGGAGCCATAACCTGTCAAAACGAGGGCCCCGATGATTTCTACGGCTTTGACAGCTTTCAGCCGTCAACGGATGATTAATGCCCAAAAAGGACAACCCGAATCTCAATCGGGTCCCGTAAATTTTTTACCCTTCGTTTTTTCGACACGTGGATTTTTACGGTAAAACGGGATTACGGTGGCCCGTCTTCGACTTCCCATAGCTGGAGAGTGGTGCACCATGGTACTGTTCCGTTTCGAATCCATGCACGCATTTCTAAAAGTCATACGGCACTGTTTCGCCATTTCGGACGGATGTTGCACCCTGTAGATATCGATTATTCGGACGGCCATAACTTCTGGCTCGTTTAGAGTTACGGGAGCCATAACCTGTCAAAACGAAGGCCTCGATGATTTCTACGACTTTGACAGATTTCAGCCGTCAGCGGATAGATCGATGCCCAAAAAGGACAACCTGAATCTCAATCGGGTCTCCTAAGTTTTTTACCCTTCGTTTTTTCGACACGTGGATTTTTACGGTAAAACGGGATTACCGTGGCCCGTCTTCGACTTTCCATCGCTGGAGAGTGGTCCACCATTGTACTGTTCTATTTCAAATCCGTGCACGCATTTCTAAAAGTCGTACGACACTGTTTTGCCATTTCGGACGGATGTTGCACCTTGCACCGTGGATGTTGCACCCTGTAGATATCGATTATTCGGACGGCCATAACTTCTGGCTCGTTTAGAGTTACGGGAGCCATAACCTGTCAAAACGAAGGCCTTGATGATTTCTATGGCTTTGACAGATTTCAGCCGTCAACGGATAGATTGATGCCCAAAAAGGACAACCCGAATCTCAATCGGGCCTCGTAAGTTTTTTACCCTTCGTTTTTTCGACACGTGGATTTTTACGTAAAATGGGATTACCGTGGCCCGTCTTCGACTTCCCATCTCTGGAGAGTGGTGCACCACGGCACTGTTCCGTTTCAAATCCATGCACGCATTTCCAAAAGTTGTACAACATTGTTTCGCCATTTCGGACGGATGTTGCACCTTGCACCGTGGATGTTGCAACCTGTAGATATCGATTATTCGGACGGCCATAACTTCTGGCTCGTTTAGAGTTACGGGAGCCATAACATGTGAAAACGAAGGCCTCGATGAGTTCTACGGCTTTGACAGCTTTCAGCCATCAACGGATAGATTAATGCCTAAAAAGGACAACCTGAATCTCAATCGGGTCTCGTAAGTTTTTTACCCTTCGTTTTTACGACACGTGGATTTTTACGGTAAAACGGGATTACCGTGGCCCGTCTTCGACTTTCCATCACTGGAGAGTGGTGCACCATTGTACTGTTCCATTTCAAATCCATGCATGCATTTCTAAAAGTCGTACGACACTGTTTCGCCATTTCGGACGGATGTTGCACCTTGCACCGTGGATGTTGCACCCTGTAGATATCGATTATTCGAACGACCATAACTTCTGGCTCGTTTAGAGTTACGGGAGCCATAACCTGTCAAAACGAAGGCCTCGATGATTTCTACGGCTTTGACAGCTTTCAGCCGTCAACGGATAGATTAATGCCCAAAAAGGACAACCCGAATCTCAATCGGGTCTCGTAAGTTTTTTACCCTTCGTTTTTTCGACACGTGGATTTTTACGGTAAAACGGGATTACCGTGGCCCGTCTTCGACTTCCCATCGCTGGAGAGTGGTGCACCATGGTACTGTTCCGTTTCAAATCCATGCACACATTTCTAAAAGTCGTACGGCAATGTTTCGCCATTTCGGACGGATGTTGCACCTTGCTCCGTGGATATTGCACCCTGTAGATATCGATTATTCGGACGGCCATAACATCTGCCTCGTTTAGAGTTGCGGGAACCATAGCCTGTCAAAATGAAGGCCCCGATGAGTTCTACGGCTTTGACAGCTTTCAGCAGTCAACGGATAGATTAATGCCCAAAAAGGACAACCCGAATCTCAATCGGGTCTCGTAAGTTTTTTACCCTTCGTTTTTTCGACGCGTGGATTTTTACGGTAAAACGGGATTACCGTTGCCAGTCTTTGACTTTCCATCGCTGGAGAGTGGTGCACCATGGTACTGTTCCATTTCAAATCCATGCACGCATTTCTAAAAGTCATACGGCACTGTTTCGCCATTTCGGATGGATGTTGCACCTTGCACCGTGGATGTTGCACCCTGTAGATATCGATTATTCGGACGGCCATAACTTCTGGCTCGTTTAGAGTTACGGGAGCCATAACCTGTCAAAACGAAGGCCCCGAAGAGTTCTACGGCTTTGACAGCTTTCAGCCGTCAACGGATGATTAATGCCCAAAAAGGACAACCCGAATCTCAATCGGGTCCCGTAAGTTTTTTACCCTTCGTTTTTTCGACACGTGGATTTTTACGGTAAAACGGGATTACGGTGGCCCATCTTAGACTTCCCATCGCTGGAGAGTGGTGCACCATGGTACTGTTCCGTTTCGAATCCATGCACGCATTTCTAAAAGTCGTATGGCACTGTTTCGCCATTTCGGACGGATGTTGCACCTTGCACCGTGGATATTGCACCCTGTAGATATCGATTATTCGGACGGCCATAACTTCTGGCTCGTTTAGAGTTACAAAAGCCATAACCTGTCAAAACGAAGGCCTCGATGAGTTCTACGGTTTTGACAGCTTTCAGCCGTCAACGGACAGATTAATGCCCAAAAAGGACAACTCGAATCTCAATCGGGTCTCGTAAGTTTTTTACCCTTCGTTTTTTCGACACGTGGATTTTTACGGTAAAACGGGATTACCGTGGCCCGTCTTCGACTTTCCATCGCTGGAGAGTGGTGCACCATTGTACTGTTCCATTTCAAATCCATGCACGCATTTCTAAAAGTCGTACGACACTGTTTGGCCATTTCGGACGGATGTTGCACCTTGCACCATGGATGTTGCACCCTGTAGATATCGATTATTCGGACGGCCATAACTTCTGGCTCGTTTAGAGTTACGGGGGCTATAACCTGTCAAAACGAAGGCCTCGATGATTTCTACGGCTTTGATAGATTTCAGCCGTCAGCAGATAGATTGATGCCCAAAAAGGACAACCCGAATCTCAATCGGGCCTCGTAAGTTTTTTACCCTTCGTTTTTTCGACACGTGGATTTTTACGGTAAAATGGGATTACCGTGGCCCGTCTTCGACTTCCCATCTCTGGAGAGTGGTGCACCATGGCACTGTTCCGTTTCAAATCCATGCACGCATTTCCAAAAGTTGTACAACATTGTTTCGCCATTTCGGACGGATGTTGCACCTTGCACCGTGAATGTTGCACCCTGTAGATATCGATTATTCAGACGGCCATAACTTCTGGCTCGTTTAGAGTTACGGGAGCCATAACATGTCAAAACGAAGGCCTCGATGAGTTCTACGGCTTTGACAGCTTTCAGCCATCAACGGATAGATTAATGCCCAAAAAGGACAACCTGAATCTCAATCGGGTCTCGTAAGTTTTTTACCCTTCGTTTTTTCGACACATGGATTTTTACGGTAAAACGGGATTACCGTGGCCCGTCTTCGACTTTCCATCGCTGGAGAGTGGTGCACCATTGTACTGTTCCATTTCAAATCCATGCATGCATTTCTAAAAGTCGTACGACACTGTTTCGCCATTTCGGACGGATGTTGCACCTTGCACCGTGGATGTTGCACCCTGTAGATATCGATTATTCGAACGACCATAACTTCTGGCTCGTTTAGAGTTACGGGAGCCATAACCTGTCAAAACGAAGGCCTCGATGATTTCTACGGCTTTGACAGCTTTCAGCCGTCAACGGATAGATTAATGCCCAAAAAGGACAACCCGAATCTCAATCGGGTCTCGTAAGTTTTTTACCCTTCGTTTTTTCGACACGTGGATTTTTACGGTAAAACGGGATTACCGTGGCCCGTCTTCGACTTCCCATCGCTGGAGAGTGGTGCACCATGGTACTGTTCCGTTTCAAATCCATGCACACATTTCTAAAAGTCGTACGGCAATGTTTCGCCATTTCGGACGGATGTTGCACCTTGCTCCGTGGATATTGCACCCTGTAGATATCGATTATTCGGACGGCCATAACATCTGCCTCGTTTAGAGTTGCGGGAACCATAGCCTGTCAAAATGAAGGCCCCGATGAGTTCTACGGCTTTGACAGCTTTCAGCAGTCAACGGATAGATTAATGCCCAAAAAGGACAACCCGAATCTCAATCGGGTCTCGTAAGTTTTTTACCCTTCGTTTTTTCGACACGTGGATTTTTACGGTAAAACGGGATTACCGTGGCCCGTCTTCGACTTCCCATCGCTGGAGAGTGGTGCACCATGGTACTGTTCCATTCAAATCCATGCACGAATTTCTAAAAGTCGTACGACACTGTTTCTCCATTTCAGACGGATGTTGCACCTTGCACCGTGGATGTTGCACCCTGTAGATATCGATTATTCGGACGGCCATAACTTCTGCCTCGTTTTGAGTTACGAGAGCCATAACCTGTCAAAACGAAGGCCCCGATGAGTTCTACGGCTTTGACCGCTTTCAGCTGTCAACGGATAGATTAATGCCCAAAAAGGATAACCCGAATCTCAATCGGCTCTCGTAAGTTTTTTACCCTTCGTTTTGTCGACACGTGGATTTTTACGGTAAAACGGCATTACGGTGGCTGGTCTTCGATTTACCATCGCTGGAGAGTGGTGCACCATGGTACTGTTCTGTTTCAAATCCATGCACGCATTTCTAAAAGTCGTACGACACTGTTTCGCCATTTCGGACGGATGTTGCACCTTGCACCGTGGATGTTGCACCATGTAGATATCGATTATTCGGACGGCCATAACTTCTGCCTCATTTAGAGTTACAAAAGCCATAACCTGTCAAAACGAAGGCCTTGATGAGTTCTACGGCTTTGACAGCTTTCAGCCGTCAACGGATAGATTAATGCCCGAAAAGGACAACCCGAATCTCAGTCGGGTCTCGTAAGTTTTTTACCCTTCGTTTTTTCGACACATGGATTTTTACGGTAAAACGGGATTACGGTGGCTGGTCTTCGATTTACCATCACTGGAGAGTGGTGCACCATGGTACTGTTCCGTTTCAAATCCATGCACGCATTTCTAAAAGTCGTACGACACTGTTTCGCCATTTTGGACGGATGTTGCACCTTGCACCGTGGATGTTGCACCCTGTTGATATCGATTATTCGGACGGCCATAACTTCTGGCTCGTTTAGAGTGACGGGAGCCATAACCTGTCAAAACGAAGGCCGCGATGAGTTTTACGGCTACGACAGCTTTCAGCTGTCAATGGATAGATTAATGCCCAAAAAGGACAACCCGAATCTCAGTCGGGTCTCTTAAGTTGTTTACCCTTCTTTTTTTCGACACGTGGATTTTTACGGTAAAATGGGATTACGGTGGCTGGTCTTCGACTTCCCATCGCTGGAGAGTGGTGCACCATGGTACTGTTCCATTTCAAATCCATGCTCGCATTTATAAAAGTCGTACGGCACTGTTTCGCCATTTCGGTTGGATGTTGCACCTTGCACCGTGGATGTTGCACCCTGTAGATATCGTATATTCGGACGGCCATAACTTCTGGCTCGTTTAGAGTTACGGGAGCCATAACCTGTCAAAACGAAGGTCTCGACGAGTTCTATGGCTTTGACAGCTTTCAGCCATCAACGGATAGATTAACCCCCAAAAAGGACAACCCGAATCTCAATCGGGTCTCGAAAGTTTTTTACCCTTCGTTTTTTTGACACGTGGATTTTTACGGTAAAACGGGATTACCGTGGCCCGTCTTCGACATACCATCGCTGGAGAGTGGTGCACGAGGGTACTGTTCCGTTTCAAATCCATGCACGCATTTCTAAAAGTCGTACGACACCGTTTCACCATTTCGGACGGATGTTGCACCTTGCACCGTGGATGTTGCACCCTGTAGATGTCGATTATTCGGACGGCCATAACTTCTGGCTCGTTTAGAGTTACAGGAGCCATAACCTGTCAAAACGAACGAATCGATGAGTTCTATGGCTTTGACAGCTTTCAACCGTCAATGGATAGATTAATGCCCAAAAAGGACAACCCGAATCTCAATCGGGTCTCATAAGTTTTTTACCCTTCGTTTTTTCGACACGTGGATTTTTACGGTCAAACGGGATTACCGTGGCCCGTCTTCGACCTCCCATCGGTGGAGAGTGGTGCACCATGGTACTGTTCCGTTTCAAATCCATGCACGCATTTCTAAAGTTCGTGCGGCACTGTTTCGCTATTTCGGACGGATGTTGCACCTTGCACGTGGATGTTGCACCCTGTAGATATTGATTATTCGGACGGTCATAACTTATGGCTCGTTTAGAGTTTCAAAAGCCATAACCTGTCAAAACGAATGCGTTGATGAGTTCTACGGCTTTGACAGCTTTCAGCCGTCAACAGATAGATTAATGCCCAAAAAGGACAACCCGAATCTCAGTCGGGTCTCGTAAGTTTTTTACCCTTCGTTTTTTCGACACGTGTATTTTTACGGTAAAACGGGATTACCGTGGCCCGTCTTCGACTTTCCATCGCTGGAGAGTGGTGCACCATGGTACTGTTCCATTTCAAATCCATGCGTGCATTTCTAAAAGTCGTACGGCACTGTTTCGCCATTTCGGACGGATGTTGCACCTTGCACCGTGGATGTTGCACCCTGTAGATATCGATTATTCGGACGGCCATAACTTCTGCCTCGTTTAGAGTTACAAAAGCCATAACCTGTCAAAACAAAGGCCCCGATGAGTTCTACGGCTTTGTCATCTTTTAGCCATCAACGGATGGATTAATTCCCAAAAAGGACAACCCGAATCTCAGTCGGGTCTCATAAGTTTTTTACCCTTCGTTTTTTGGACGCGTGGATTTTTGCGGTAAAACGGGATTACGGTGCCCCGTCTTCGATTTACCATCGCTGGAGAATGGTGCACCATGATACTGTTCCGTTTCAAATCCATGCACGCATTTCTAATAGTCGAACGACACTATTTCGCCATTTCGGACGGATTTTGCACCTTGCACCGTGGATGTTGCACCCTGTAGATATCGATTATTCGGACGGCCATAACTTCTGGCTCGTTTAGAGTTAAAAAAGCCATAACCTGTCAAAACGAAGGCCTTGATGACTTCTACGGCTTTGACAGCTTTCAGCCGTCAACGGATAGATTAATGCCCAAAAAGGACAACCCGAATCTCAATCGGGTCTCGTAAGTTGTTTACCCTTCGTTTTTTCGACACCTGGATTTTTACGGTAAAACGGGATTACGGTGGCTGGTCTTCGATTTACCATCGCTGGAGAGTGGTGCACCATGATACTGTTCCGTTTCAAATCCATGCATGCATTTCTAAAAGTCGTACGGCACTGTTTCGCTATTTCGGACGGATGTTGCACCTTGCACCGTGGATGTTGCACCCTATAGATATCGATTATTCGGACGGCCATAACTTCTGGCTCGTTTAGAGTTACAAAAGCCATATCCTGTCAAAACGAAGGCCTCGATGAATTCTACTTCTTTGATAGCTTTCAGCCGTCAATGGATAGATTAATGCCCAAAAACGACAACCTGAATCTCAGTCGGGTCTCGTAAGTTTTTTACCCTTCGTTTTTTCGACACGTGGATTTTTACGGTAAAACGGGATTACGGTGGCTGGTCTTCGATTTACCATCGCTGGAGAGTGGTGCACCATGGTACTGTTCCGTTTCAAATCCATGCACGCATTTCTAAAAGTCGTACGACACTGTTTTGCCATTTCAGACAGCTGTTTTACCTTGCACCGTGGATGTTGCACCCTGTAGATATTGATTATTCAGACAGTCATAACTTCTGGCTCGTTTAGAGTTTCAAAAGCCATAACCTGTCAAAACGAATGCGTTGATGAGTTCTACGGCTTTGACAGCTTTCAGCCGTCAACAGATAGATTAATGCCCAAAAAGGACAACCCGAATCTCAGTCGGGTCTCGTAAGTTTTTTACCCTTCGTTTTTTCGACACGTGGGTTTTTTACGGTAAAACGGGATTACCGTGGCCCGTCTTCGACTTTCCATCGCTGGAGAGTGGTGCACCATGGTACTATTCCATTTCAAATCCATGCACGCATTTCTAAAAGTCGTACGGCACTGTTTCGCCATTTCGGACGGATGTTGCACCTTGCACCGTGGATGTTGCACTCTGTAGATATCAATTATTCGGACGGCCACAACTTCTGCCTCGTTTAGAGTTACAAAAGCCATAACCTGTCAAAACGAAGGCCCCGATGAGTTCTACGGCTTTGACAGCTTTCAGCCGTCAACGAATAGATTAATGCCCAAAAAGGACAACCCGAATCTCAGTCGGGTCTCGTAAGTTTTTTACCCTTCGTTTTTTGGACACGTGGATTTTTGCGGTAAAACGGGATTACGGTGGCCTGTCTTTGATTTACCATCACTGGAGAGTGGTGCACCATGGTACTGTTCCGTTTCAAATCCATGCACGCATTTCTAAAAGTCGTACGACACTGTTTCGCCATTTCGGACGGATGTTGCACCTTGCACCGTGGATGTTGCACCCTGTAGATATCGATTATTCTAACGTTCATAACTTCTGGCTCGTTTAGAGTTTCAAAAGCCATAACCTGTCAAATCGAAGGCCTCGATGAGTTCTACGGCTTTGAAAACTTTCAGCCATCAACGGATAGATTAATGCCCAAAAAGGACAACCCGAATCTCAGTCGGGTCTCGTAAGTTTTTTACCCTTCATTTTTTCAACACTTGGATTTTTACGGTAAAACGGGATTACGGTGGCTGGTCTTCGATTTACCATCGCTGGAGAGTGGTGCACCATGGTACTGTTCCGTTTCAAATCCATGCACGCATTTCTAAACGTCGTACGATACTGTTTCGCCATTTCGGACGGATGTTGCACCTCGCACCGTGGATGTTGCACCCTGTAGATATCGATTATTCGGACGGCCATAACTTCTGACTCGTTTAGAGTTACAAAAGCCATAACCTGTCAAAACAAAGGCCTCGATGAGTTCTATGTCTTTGACAGCTTTCAGCCGTCAACGGATAGATTAATGCCCAAAAAGGACAACCCGAATCTCAATCGGGTCTCGTATGTTTTTTACCCTTCGTTTTTTCGACACGTGGATTATTACGGTCAAACGGGATTACCGTGGCCCGTCTTCGACTTCCCATCGCTGGAGAGTGGTGCACCATGGTACTGTTCCGTTTCAAATCCATGCACGCATTTCTAAAAGTCTTACGACACTGTTTCGCTATTTCGGACGGATGTTGCACCTTGCACCGTGGATGTTGCACCCTGTAGATTTTGATTATTCGGACGGCCATAACTTCTGGCTCATTTAGAATTATGGGAGCCATAACCTGTCAAAACGAAGGCCTCGATCAGTTCTACGGCTTTGACATCTTTCAACCGTCAACGGATAGATTAATGCCAAAAAAGGACAACCCGAATCTCAATCGGGCCTCATAAGTTTTTTACCCTTCGTTTTTTCGACACCTGGATTTTTACGGTAAAACGGGATTACGGTGGCTGGTCTTCGATTTACGATCGCTGGAGAGTGGTGCACCATGATACTGTTCCGTTTCAAATCCATGCATGCATTTCTAAAAGTCGTACGGCACTGTTTCGCCATTTCGGACGGATGTTGCACCTTGCATCGTGGATGTTGCACCCTATAGATATCGATTATTCGGACGGCCGTAACTTCTGGCTCGTTTAGAGTTACAAAAGCCATAACCTGTCAAAACGAAGGCCTCGATGAGTTCTACGGCTTTGAAATCTTTCAGCCGTCAATGGATAGATTAATGCCCAAAAACGACAACCCGAATCTCAGTCGGGTCTCGTAAGTTTTTTACCCTTCGTTTTTTCGACACGTGGATTTTTACGGTAAAACGGGATTACGGTGGCTGGTCTTCGATTTACCATCGCTGGAGAGTGGTGCACCATGGTACTGTTCCGTTTCAAATCCATGCACGCATTTCTAAAAGTCGTACGACACTGTTTTGCCATTTCAGACAGCTGTTGCACCTTGCACCGTGGATGTTGCACCCTGTAGATATTGATTATTCAGACGGTCGTAACTTCTGGCTCGTTTAGAGTTTCAAAAGCCATAACCTGTCAAAACGAATGCGTTGATGAGTTCTACGGCTTTGACAGCTTTCAGCCGTCAACGGATAGATTAATGCCCAAAAAGGACAACCCGAATCTCAGTCGGGTCTCGTAAGTTTTTTACCCTTCGTTTTTTCGACACGTGGATTTTTACGGTAAAACGGGATTACCGTGGCCCGTCTTCGACTTTCCATCGCTGGAGAGTGGTGCACCATGGTACTGTTCCATTTCAAATCCATGCACGCATTTCTAAAAGTCGTACGGCACTGTTTCGCCATTTCGGACGGATGTTGCACCTTGCACCGTGGATGTTGCACTCTGTAGATATCAATTATTCGGACGGCCACAACTTCTGCCTCGTTTAGAGTTACAAAAGCCATAACCTGTCAAAACGAAGGCCCCGATGAGTTCTACGGCTTTGACAGCTTTCAGCCGTCAACGAATAGATTAATGCCCAAAAAGGACAACCCGAATCTCAGTCGGGTCTCGTAAGTTTTTTACCCTTCGTTTTTTGGACACGTGGATTTTTGCGGTAAAACGGGATTACGGTGGCCTGTCTTTGATTTACCATCGCTGGAGAGTGGTGCACCATGGTACTGTTCCGTTTCAAATCCATGCACACATTTCTAAAAGTCGTACGACACTGTTTCGCCATTTCAGACGGATGTTGCACCTTGCACCGTGGATGTTGCACCCTGTAGATATCGATTATTCTAACGTTCATAACTTCTGGCTCGTTTAGAGTTTCAAAAGCCATAACCTGTCAAATCGAAGGCCTCGATGAGTTCTACGGCTTTGAAAGCTTTCAGCCATCAACGGATAGATTAATGCCCAAAAAGGACAACCCGAATCTCAGTCGGGTCTCGTAAGTTTTTTACCCTTCATTTTTTTGACACTTGGATTTTTACGGTAAAACGGGATTACGGTGGCTGGTCTTCGATTTACCATCGCTGGAGAGTGGTGCGCCATGGTACTGTTCCGTTTCAAATCCATGCACGCATTTCTAAACGTCGTACGATACTGTTTCGCCATTTCGGACGGATGTTGCACCTTGCACCGTGGATGTTGCACCCTGTAGATATCGATTATTCGGACGGCCATAACTTCTGACTCGTTTAGAGTTACAAAAGCCATAACCTGTCAAAACAAAGGCCTCGATGAGTTCTATGTCTTTGACAGCTTTCAGCCGTCAACGGATAGATTAATGCCCAAAAAGGACAACCCGAATCTCAATCGGGTCTCGTAAGTTTTTTACCCTTCGTTTTTTCGACACGTGGATTATTACGGTCAAACGGGATTACCGTGGCCCGTCTTCGACTTCCCATCGCTGGAGAGTGGTGCACCATGGTACTGTTCCGTTTCAAATCCATGCACGCATTTCTAAAAGTCTTACGACACTGTTTCGCTATTTCGGACGGATGTTGCACCTTGCACCGTGGATGTTGCACCCTGTAGATTTTGATTATTCGGACGGCCATAACTTCTGGCCCATTTAGAATTATGGGAGCCATAACCTGTCAAAACGAAGGCCTCGATCAGTTCTACGGCTTTGACATCTTTCAACCGTCAACGGATAGATTAATGCCAAAAAAGGACAACCCGAATCTCAATCGGGCCTCGTAAGTTTTTTACCCTTCGTTTTTTCGACACCTGGATTTTTACGGTAAAACGGGATTACGGTGGCTGGTCTTCGATTTACGATCGCTGGCGAGTGGTGCACCATGATACTGTTCCGTTTCAAATCCATGCATGCATTTCTAAAAGTCGTACGGCACTGTTTTGCCATTTTGGACGGATGTTGCACCTTGCACCGTGGATGTTGCACCCTATAGATATCGATTATTCGGACGGCCGTAACTTCTGGCTCGTTTAGAGTTACAAAAGCCATAACCTGTCAAAACGAAGGCCTCGATGAGTTCTACGGCTTTGAAATCTTTCAGCCGTCAATGGATAGATTAATGCCCAAAAACGACAACCCGAATCTCAGTCGGGTCTCGTAAGTTTTTTAACCTTCGTTTTTTCGACACGTGGATTTTTACGGTAAAACGGGATTACGGTGGCTGGTCTTCGATTTACCATCGCTGGAGAGTGGTGCACCATGGTAATGTTCCGTTTCAAATCCATGCATGCATTTCTAAAAGTCGTACGGCATTGTTTCGCCATTTCGGACGGATGTTGCACCTTGCACCGTGGATGTTGCACCCTGTAGATATCGATTATTCGGACGACCATAACATCTGGCTCGTTTAGAGTTACGGGAGACATAACCTGTCAAAACTAAGGCCCCGAAGAGTTCTACGGCTTTGACAGCTTTCAGCCGTCAACGGATGATTAATGCCCAAAAAGGACAACCCGAATCTCAGTCGGGTCTCGTAAGTTTTTTACCCTTCGTTTTTTCGACACTTGGATTTTTACGGTAAAACGGGATTACGGTGGCTGGTCTTCGATTTACCATCGCTGGAGAGTGGTGCACCATGGTACTGTTCCGTTTCAAATCCATGCACGCATTTCTAAACGTCGTACGACACTGTTTCGCCATTTCGGACGGATGTTGCACCTTGCACTGTGGATGTTGCACCCTGTAGATATCGATTATTCGGACGGCCATAACTTCTGGCTCGTTTAGAGTTACAAAAGCCATAACCTGTCAAAACGAAGGCCTCGATGAGTTCTATGTCTTCGACAGCTTTCAGCCGTCAACGGATAGATTAATGCACAAAAAGGACAACCCGAATCTCAATCGGGTCTCGTAAGTTTTTTACCCTTCGTTTTTTCGACACGTGGATTATTACGTCAAACGGGATTACCGTGGCCCGTCTTCGACTTCCCATAGCTGGAGAGTGGATCATCATGGTACTGTTCCGTTTCAAATCCATGCACGCATTTCTAAAAGTCGTACGACACTGTTTCGCCATTTCGGACGGATGTTGCACCTTGCACCGTGGATGTTGCACCCTGTAGATATCGATTATTCAGACGGCCATAACTTCTGGCTCTTTTAGAGTTATGGGAGCCATAACTTTTCAAAACGAAGGCCTCGATCAGTTCTACGGCTTTGACATCTTTCAGCCGTCAATAGATAGATTGATGCCCAAAAAGGACAACCCGAATCTCAATCGGGTCTCGTAAGTTTTTTACCCTTCATTTTTTCGACACTTGGATTTTTACGGTAAAACGGGATTACCGTGGCCCGTCTTCGACTTCCCATTGCTGGAGAGCGGTGCTCCATGGTACTGTTCCGTTTCAAATCCATGCACGCATTTCTAAAAGTCGTACGGCACTGTTTCGCCATTTCGGACGGACGTTGCACCTTGCACCGTGGATGTTGCACCATGTAGATATCGATTATTCGGACGGCCATAACTTCTGGCTCGTTTAGAGGTACGGGAGCCATAACCTGTCAAAACGAAGGCCGCGATGAGTTCTATGGCTATGACAGCTTTCAGCCGTCAACGGATAGATTAATGCCCAAAAAGGACAACCCGAATCTCAGTCGGGTCTCGTAAGTTTTTTACCCTTCGTTTTTTGGACACGTGGAATTTTACGGTAAAAGGGGATTACAGTGGCTGGTCTTCGATTTACCATCGCTGGAGAGTGGTGCACCATAGTACTGTTCCGTTTCAAAACCATGCATGCATTTCTAAAAGTCGTATGGCAATGTTTCGCCATTTCGGACGGATGTTGCACCTTGCACCGTGGATGTTGCACCCAGTAGATATCGATTATTCGGACAGCGATAACTTCTGGCTCGTTTACAAAAGCCATAACCTGTCAAAACGAAGGCCTCGATGATTTCTACGGCTTTGAAAGCTTTCAGCCGTCAACGGATAGATTAATGCCCAAAAAGGACAACGCGAATCTCAATCGGGTCTCGTAAGTTTTTTACCCTTCGTTTTTTCGACACGTGGATTTTTACTGTAAAACGGGATTACCGTGGCCCGTCATCCATTTCCCATCAATGGAGAGTGGTGCACCAGGGTACTTTTCCGTTTCAAATCCATGCACCATTTCTAAAAGTCGTACGGCACTGTTTCGCCATTTCGGACGGATGTTGCACC
This sequence comes from Allium cepa, assembly GCA_030765085.1. Classification (NCBI taxonomy): domain Eukaryota; kingdom Viridiplantae; phylum Streptophyta; class Magnoliopsida; order Asparagales; family Amaryllidaceae; genus Allium; species Allium cepa. Next base: position 872,450,697 of record CM060938.1, read on the forward strand.
TTGCACCGTGAATGTTGCACCCTGTAGATATCGATTATTCGGACGGCCATAACTTCTGGCTCATTTAGAGTTAGGGGAGCCATAACCTGTCAAAACGAAGGCCTCGATGAGTTCTACGGCTTTGACAGCTTTCAGCTGTCAACGGATAGATTAATGCCCAAAAAGGACAACACGAATCTCAATCGGGTCTCGTAAGTTTTTTACCCTTCGTTTTTTCGACACGTGGATTTTTACGGTAAAACGGGATTACAGTGGCCCGTCTTCGACTTCCCATCGCTGGAGAGTGGTGCACCATGGTACTGTTGCGTTTCAAATCCATGCACGCATTTCTAAAAGTCGTACGGCACTGTTTCGCCATTTCGCACGGATGTTGCACCTTGCACCGTGGATGTTGCACCCTGTAGATATCGATTATTCAAACAGCCATAACTTCTGGCTCGTTTTGAGTTACGGGAGCCATAGCCTGTCAAAACAAAGGCCTCGATGAGTTCTACGGCTTTGACAGCTTTCAGCCGTCAACGGATAGATTAGTGCCTAAAAAGGACAACCCGAATCTCAATCGGGTCTCGTAAGTTTTTTACCCTTCATTTTTTCGACACGTGGATATTTACGGTAAAACAGGATTACCGTGGCCCGTCTTCGACTTCCCATCGCTGGAGAGTGGTGCACCATGGTATTGTTCCGTATCAAATCCATGCATGCATTTTTAAAAGTCGTACAACACTGTTTTTCCATTTCGGACGGATGTTGCACCTTGCACCGTGGATGTTGCACCCTGTAGATATCGATTATTCGGACGGCCATAAGTTCTGGCTCGTTAAGAGTTACGGGAGCCATAACCTGTCAAAATGAAGGCCTCGATGAGTTTTACGGCTTTGACCACTTTCCGCCGTCAACGGATAGATTAATGCCCAAAAAGGACAACCCGAATCTCAATCGGGTCTCGTAAGTTTTTTACCCTTCGTTTTTACGACACCTGGATTTTTACGGCAAAACGGGATTACGGTGGCTGGTCTTCGATTTACCATCGCTGGAGAGTGGTGCACCATGATACAGTTCCGTTTCAAATCCATGCACGCATTTCTAAAAGTCGTATGGCACTGTTTCGCCATTTCGGACGGATGTTGCACCATGCACCGTGGATGTTGCACCCTGTAGATATCGATTATTCGGACGGCCATAACTTCTGGCTCGTTTAGAGTTACAAAAGCCGTAACCTGTCAAAACGAAGGCCTCGATGAGTTCTACGGCTTTGATAGCTTACGGCCGCCAAGGGATAGATTAATGCCCAAAAACGACAACTCGAATCTCAGTCGGGTCTCGTTAGTTTTTTACCCTTCGTTTTTTCGACACGTGGATTTTTACGGTAAAACGGGATTACGGTGGCTGATCTTCGATTTACCATCGCTGGAGAGTGGTGCACCATGGTATTGTTCCGTTTCAAATCCATGCACGCATTTCTAAAAGTCGTACGGCACTGTTTCGCCATTTCAGACGGATGTTGCACCTTGCACCGTGGATGTTGCACCCTGTAGATATCGATTATTCGGACGGTCATAACTTCTGGCTCGTTTAGAGTTACAAAAGCCATAACCTGTCAGAACGAAGGCCTCGATGAGTTCTACGGCTTTGACAGCTTACAGCCGTCAACGGATAGATTAATGCCCAAAAAGGACAACCCGAATCTCAATCGGGTCTCGTAAGTTTTTTACCCTTCGTTTTTTCGACACGTGGATTTTTACGGTAAAACGGGATTACGGTGGCTGGTCTTCGATTTACGATCGCTGGCGAGTGGTGCACCATGATACTGTTCCGTTTCAAATCCATGCATGCATTTCTAAAAGTCGTACGGCACTGTTTTGCCATTTTGGACGGATGTTGCACCTTGCACCGTGGATGTTGCACCCTATAGATATCGATTATTCGGACGGCCGTAACTTCTGGCTCGTTTAGAGTTACAAAAGCCATAACCTGTCAAAACGAAGGCCTCGATGAGTTCTACGGCTTTGAAATCTTTCAGCCGTCAATGGATAGATTAATGCCCAAAAACGACAACCCGAATCTCAGTCGGGTCTCGTAAGTTTTTTAACCTTCGTTTTTTCGACACGTGGATTTTTACGGTAAAACGGGATTACGGTGGCTGGTCTTCGATTTACCATCGCTGGAGAGTGGTGCACCATGGTACTGTTCCGTTTCAAATCCATGCATGCATTTCTAAAAGTCGTACGGCATTGTTTCGCCATTTCGGACGGATGTTGCACCTTGCACCGTGGATGTTGCACCCTGTAGATATCGATTATTCGGACGACCATAACATCTGGCTCGTTTAGAGTTACGGGAGCCATAACCTGTCAAAACTAAGGCCCCGAAGAGTTCTACGGCTTTGACAGCTTTCAGCCGTCAACGGATGATTAATGCCCAAAAAGGACAACCCGAATCTCAGTCGGGTCTCGTAAGTTTTTTACCCTTCGTTTTTTCGACACTTGGATTTTTACGGTAAAACGGGATTACGGTGGCTGGTCTTCGATTTACCATCGCTGGAGAGTGGTGCACCATGGTACTGTTCCGTTTCAAATCCATGCACGCATTTCTAAACGTCGTACGACACTGTTTCGCCATTTCGGACGGATGTTGCACCTTGCACTGTGGATGTTGCACCCTGTAGATATCGATTATTCGGACGGCCATAACTTCTGGCTCGTTTAGAGTTACAAAAGCCATAACCTGTCAAAACGAAGGCCTCGATGAGTTCTATGTCTTCGACAGCTTTCAGCCGTCAACGGATAGATTAATGCACAAAAAGGACAACCCGAATCTCAATCGGGTCTCGTAAGTTTTTTACCCTTCGTTTTTTCGACACGTGGATTATTACGTCAAACGGGATTACCGTGGCCCGTCTTCGACTTCCCATAGCTGGAGAGTGGATCATCATGGTACTGTTCCGTTTCAAATCCATGCACGCATTTCTAAAAGTCGTACGACACTGTTTCGCCATTTCGGACGGATGTTGCACCTTGCACCGTGGATGTTGCACCCTGTAGATATCGATTATTCAGACGGCCATAACTTCTGGCTCTTTTAGAGTTATGGGAGCCATAACTTTTCAAAACGAAGGCCTCGATCAGTTCTACGGCTTTGACATCTTTCAGCCGTCAACAGATAGATTGATGCCCAAAAAGGACAACCCGAATCTCAATCGGGTCTCGTAAGTTTTTTACCCTTCATTTTTTCGACACTTGGATTTTTACGGTAAAACGGGATTACCGTGGCCCGTCTTCGACTTCCCATTGCTGGAGAGCGGTGCTCCATGGTACTGTTCCGTTTCAAATCCATGCACGCATTTCTAAAAGTCGTACGGCACTGTTTCGCCATTTCGGACGGACGTTGCACCTTGCACCGTGGATGTTGCACCATGTAGATATCGATTATTCGGACGGCCATAACTTCTGGCTCGTTTAGAGGTACGGGAGCCATAACCTGTCAAAACGAAGGCCGCGATGAGTTCTATGGCTATGACAGCTTTCAGCCGTCAACGGATAGATTAATGCCCAAAAAGGACAACCCGAATCTCAGTCGGGTCTCGTAAGTTTTTTACCCTTCGTTTTTTGGACACGTGGAATTTTACGGTAAAAGGGGATTACAGTGGCTGGTCTTCGATTTACCATCGCTGGAGAGTGGTGCACCATAGTACTGTTCCGTTTCAAAACCATGCATGCATTTCTAAAAGTCGTATGGCAATGTTTCGCCATTTCGGACGGATGTTGCACCTTGCACCGTGGATGTTGCACCCAGTAGATATCGATTATTCGGACAGCGATAACTTCTGGCTCGTTTACAAAAGCCATAACCTGTCAAAACGAAGGCCTCGATGATTTCTACGGCTTTGAAAGCTTTCAGCCGTCAACGGATAGATTAATGCCCAAAAAGGACAACGCGAATCTCAATCGGGTCTCGTAAGTTTTTTACCCTTCGTTTTTTCGACACGTGGATTTTTACTGTAAAACGGGATTACCGTGGCCCGTCATCCATTTCCCATCAATGGAGAGTGGTGCACCAGGGTACTTTTCCGTTTCAAATCCATGCACCATTTCTAAAAGTCGTACGGCACTGTTTCGCCATTTCGGACGGATGTTGCACCTTGCACCGTGGATGTTGCACCCTGTAGATATCGATTATTCGGACGGCCATAACTTCTGGCTCATTTAGAGTTAGGGGAGCCATAACCTGTCAAAACGAAGGCCTCGATGAGTTCTACGGCTTTGACAGCTTTCAGCTGTCAACGGATAGATTAATGCCCAAAAAGGACAACACGAATCTCAATCGGGTCTCGTAAGTTTTTTACCCTTCGTTTTTTCGACACGTGGATTTTTACGGTAAAACGGGATTACAGTGGCCCGTCTTCGACTTCCCATCGCTGGAGAGTGGTGCACCATGGTACTGTTGCGTTTCAAATCCATGCACGCATTTCTAAAAGTCGTACGGCACTGTTTCGCCATTTCGCACGGATGTTGCACCTTGCACCGTGGATGTTGCACCCTGTAGATATCGATTATTCAAACAGCCATAACTTCTGGCTCGTTTTGAGTTACGGGAGCCATAGCCTGTCAAAACAAAGGCCTCGATGAGTTCTACGGCTTTGACAGCTTTCAGCCGTCAACGGATAGATTAGTGCCTAAAAAGGACAACCCGAATCTCAATCGGGTCTCGTAAGTTTTTTACCCTTCATTTTTTCGACACGTGGATATTTACGGTAAAACAGGATTACCGTGGCCCGTCTTCGACTTCCCATCGCTGGAGAGTGGTGCACCATGGTATTGTTCCGTATCAAATCCATGCATGCATTTTTAAAAGTCGTACAACACTGTTTTTCCATTTCGGACGGATGTTGCACCTTGCACCGTGGATGTTGCACCCTGTAGATATCGATTATTCGGATGGCCATAAGTTCTGGCTCGTTAAGAGTTACGGGAGCCATAACCTGTCAAAATGAAGGCCTCGATGAGTTTTACGGCTTTGACCACTTTCCGCCGTCAACGGATAGATTAATGCCCAAAAAGGACAACCCGAATCTCAATCGGGTCTCGTAAGTTTTTTACCCTTCGTTTTTACGACACCTGGATTTTTACGGCAAAACGGGATTACGGTGGCTGGTCTTCGATTTACCATCGCTGGAGAGTGGTGCACCATGATACAGTTCCGTTTCAAATCCATGCACGCATTTCTAAAAGTCGTATGGCACTGTTTCGCCATTTCGGACGGATGTTGCACCATGCACCGTGGATGTTGCACCCTGTAGATATCGATTATTCGGACGGCCATAACTTCTGGCTCGTTTAGAGTTACAAAAGCCGTAACCTGTCAAAACGAAGGCCTCGATGAGTTCTACGGCTTTGATAGCTTACGGCCGCCAAGGGATAGATTAATGCCCAAAAACGACAACTCGAATCTCAGTCGGGTCTCGTTAGTTTTTTACCCTTCGTTTTTTCGACACGTGGATTTTTACGGTAAAACGGGATTACGGTGGCTGATCTTCGATTTACCATCGCTGGAGAGTGGTGCACCATGGTATTGTTCCGTTTCAAATCCATGCACGCATTTCTAAAAGTCGTACGGCACTGTTTCGCCATTTCAGACGGATGTTGCACCTTGCACCGTGGATGTTGCACCCTGTAGATATCGATTATTCGGACGGTCATAACTTCTGGCTCGTTTAGAGTTACAAAAGCCATAACCTGTCAGAACGAAGGCCTCGATGAGTTCTACGGCTTTGACAGCTTACAGCCGTCAACGGATAGATTAATGCCCAAAAAGGACAACCCGAATCTCAATCGGGTCTCGTAAGTTTTTTACCCTTCGTTTTTTCGACACGTGGATTTTTACGGTAAAATGGGATTACGGTGGCTGGTCTTCGATTTACCATCGCTGGAGAGTGGTGCACCATGGTACTGTTCCGTTTCAAATCCATGCACGCATTTCTAAAAGTCGTATGGCACTGTTTCGCCATTTCGGACGGATGTTGCACCTTGCACCGTGGATGTTGCACTCTGTAGATATCGATTATTCGGACGGCCATAACTTCTGGCTCGTTTAGAGTTACAAAAGCCATAACCTGTCAAAACGAAGGCCTCGACGAGTTATATGGCTTTGACAGCTTTCAGCCGTCAACGGATAGATTAATGCCCAAAAAGGACAACCCGAATCTCAATCGGGTCTCGTAAGTTTTTTACCCTTCATTTTTTCGACACGTGGATTTTTACGGTAAAACGGGATTACGGTGCCCCGTCTTCGACATCCCATCGCTGGAGAGTGGTGCACCATGGCACTGTTCCGTTTCAAATCCATGCACGCATTTCTAAGGGTCGTACGACACTGTTTCGCCATTTCGAACGGATGTTGCACCTTGCACCGTCGATATTGCACACTGTAGATATCGATTATTCGGACGGCCATAACTTCTGGCTCGTTTAGAGTTATGAGAGCCATAACCTGTCAAAACGAAGGCCTCGATCAGTTCTATGGATTTGACATCTTTCAGCCGTCAACGGATAGATTAATGCCCAAAAAGGACAACCCGAATCTCAATCGGGTCTCGTAAGTTTTTTACCCTTCGTTTTTTTGACACTTAGATTTTTACGGTAAAACGGGATTACCGTGGCCCGTCTTCGACTTCCCATTGCTGGAGCGTGGTGCACCATGGCACTGTTCCGTTTCAAATCGATGCACGCATTTCTAAAAGTCGTACGACACTGTTTCGCCATTTCGGACGGATGTTGCACCTTGCACCATGGATGTTGCACCCTGTAGATATCGATTATTCGGACGGCCATAACTTCTGGCTCGTTTAGAGTTACGGGAGCCATAACATGTCAAAACGAAGGACGCGATGAGTTCTATGGCTATGACAGCTTTCAGCCGTCAACGCGATGAGTTTTTTACCCTTCGTTTTTTGGACACGTGGAATTTTACGGTAAAAGGGGATTACGGTGGCTAGTCTTCGATTTACCATCGCTGGAGAATGGTGCACCATAGTACGGTTCCGTTTCAAATCCATGCATGCATTTCTAAAACTCGTATGGCACTGTTTCTCCATTTCGGACGGATGTTGCACCTTGCACTGTGGATGTTGCACCCAGTAGATATCGATTATTCGGACGGCGATAACTTCTGGCTCGTTTAGAGTTACAAAAGCCATAACCTGTCAAAACGAAGGCCTCGATGATTTCTATGGCTTTGAAAGCTTTCAGCCGTCAACGGATAGATTAATGCCCAAAAAGGACAACCCGAATCTCAATCGGGTCTCGTAAGTTTTTTAACCTTCGTTTTTTCGACACGTGGATTTTTACTGTAAAACGGGATTACCGTGGCCCGTCTTCGATTTCCCATCACTGGAGAGTGGTGCACCATGGTACTTTTCCGTTTCAAATCCATGCCCCATTTCTAAAAGTCGTACGGCACTGTTTCGCCATTTCGGACGGATGTAGCACATTGCATCGTGGATGTTGCACCCTGTAGATATCGATTATTCGGACGGCCATAACTTCTGGCTCATTTAGAGTTAGGGGAGCCATAACCTGTCAAAACGTAGGCCTCGATGAGTTCTACGGCTTTGACAGCTTTCAGCCCTCAACGGATAGATTAATGCGCAAAAAGGACAACCCGAATCTCGATCGGGTCTCGTAAGTTTTTTACCCTTTGTTTTTTCGACACGTGGATTTTTACGGTAAAACGGGATTACATTGGCCCGTCTTCGACTTCCCATCGCTGGAGAGTGGTGCACCGGGGTACTGTTCCATTTCAAATCCATGCACGCATTTCTAAAAGTCGTACGGCACTGTTTCGCCATTTCGGACGGATGTTGCACCTTGCACCGTGGATGTTGCACCCTGTAGATATCGATTATTCAGACGGCCAAAACTTCTGGCTCGTTTAGAGTTACGGGAGCCATAACCTGTCAAAACGAAGGCCTCGATGAGTTCTACGGCTTTGACAGCTTTCAGCCGTCAAAGGATAGATTAGTGCCTAAAAAGGACAACCCGAATCTCAATCGGGTCTCGTAAGTTTTTTACCCTTCGTTTTTTCGACACGTGGATATTTACGGTAAAACGGGATTACCGTGGCCCGTCTTCGACTTCCCATCGCTGGAGAGTGGTGCACCATGGTATTGTTCCGTTTCAAATCCATGCACGCATTTCTAAAAGTCGTACAACACTGTTTTTCCATTTCGGACGGATGTTGCACCTTGCACCGTGGATGTTGCACCCTGTATATATCGATTATTCGGACGGCCATAAGTTCTGGCTCGTTAAGAGTTACGGGAGCCGTAACATGTCAAAATGAAGGCCTCGATGAGTTTTACGGCTTTGACAGCTTTCAGCCGTCAACGGACAGATTAATGCCCAAAAAGGACTACCCGAATCTCAATCGGGTCTCGTAAGTTTTTTACCCTTCGTTTTTTCGACACGTGGATTTTTATGGTAAAACAGGATTACGGTGGCTGGTCTTCGATTTACCATCGCTGGAGAGTGGTGCACCATGGTACTGTTCCGTTTCAAATCCATGCACGCATTTCTAAAAGTCGTACGACACTGTTTCGCCATTTCGGACGGTTGTTGCACCTTGCACCGTGGATGTTGCACCCTGTAGATATCGATTATTCGGACGGCCATAACTTCTGGCTCATTTAGAGTTACAAAAGCCATAACCTGTCAAAATGAAGGCCTCGATGAGTTCTACGGCTTTGACAGCTTTCATGTAGCGACCCGTATTTTTACGGATCGAAAGATCGTAGAACTGTCGACATTAAGTCGTTGATGTTGTTAAGTTGTTTAGAGTTTGAGTCGACCAAATCTTAAGTCGTGTGAAAGTTAACTCATGTGATAGCTTAGGTCGTGTGGTGCTTAGGTCGTGAACAAGTTAGTAATATGGAGCGACCTATAGAAGTTAGGCCGTGTAATAGTTAGGTCGGTGGAGTTTTGTAACGACTTATAGGAACAAACGACCTAATTGCAGGAAGCGTCCTAAGAAAGATAGCGGCTTAGGAGTTTGAGCGACCTATAGGTTTGACCGACCTAAGAAGCTAACGACCTAAGAGAGTGAGCGACCTAGTAGTTGTAGCGACCTAAGGGGTTTGGCGACCTAATGGTAGGCGACTTTAGGCAGTTAGGTCGTGAGGTTGTGCGTATGCGTTAGGTCGCATACTCATTAGGTCGTGTGTTCAGTTAGATCGCTATGTCGCGTCCCAGTTAGGTCGTGTAGAGGCTTATGTGTTAGGTAGTAAGCCTTTAGGTCGGCAGGGTGTGTTGGGCTGTTAAGTCGGCAACTAGCTAAGTCGTAGGTCGCGTTGAGGGTCATGTTGATAGGTCGCACATTGGTGTTAAGGCTTATGCCTCTAGGTCGTATAACTGTTGAGTCGTTAGGTCGCGGAGAGTGTTAGGTCGTTGGGTCGGCTAGGCATGTTAAGTCATAGGTCGGGATAGTTAGGTCGTGGACGACCTAAGGTTTCAGCCTATGAATGCACGTCTTTGGTTCACCTTTTGGGATCCGGATTTTGAAGCGACAAAGTGCTGCCATTTGGAGAGCTCGACTACAACACTTCTTCACTTCTTTTCTCCACTCTAATCTAGTGCTTACATCCATCCAAGATCGAAGATCAAGATCGAAAATCCAAGAGCTAAAGTTGAAGATCTTCATCCAACAAAGAGAGATTTCATCATTTGAAGCGGAACCTTGTCGAATCAAGCTAGATCCTTTGCTGTCCAGATATGGAGTAAGTTGTTTTTGTGGTGTTTAAGTGATTCGGTGAGTGGTGGTTATCTCTCACACGGACCCAAAGGAGTAAATTGAATCGGTGGTTTGTTTGTGTGTTAAAGATAGTGATTTCATGCATTTTCCTTAAGTCTACATGTAGATCCATCACTCATAAAGTTTTGATATCCATTCTACTACATGTAACCTATGATAGTTCATTCATCAAGATATTACTCAGAATTCATGCTTGTTAGATTTGGACTCTTTATTTACTAAATTGCCATTATTGTTATAACTGTTTATTTAGATCTTGTTTGAATGATTGATTACTTGGATTAATGTTTGATTTGATTGATTATTAGAAGTTAGTTGATTGATGATTTGGTGTGGACAAGTTGGTCGAAGATGATTCAAAAGCTAAGTGGAAAGGCTCTTGAATAAGGAAAGCTGTCGTGGCATATGAAGCGGATGATAAAGCTCATATGGATAGATTTGATCATGATGATGAGATGGGACTTTGCTATGATGTGAAGAGGCAAAGCATGATGTTGAGATGGGACTTTGCTATGATGCGATGAAGCAAAGTATGATATGAGGAAGCCTTGGTTTAATCCAGACGGGATCATTCTAAGCATGTTGATAACTCGATGTGGTCCGAGTTTGTTGATAATGGTTGGCTCGAGAGGCACTTGAGCTAGTATGTGAATAGTCGTCGAGGAGGATGACTAGAAGGCTGAGATCTCATCGTTATTGAAGGTTCTAGCACGCTCAAAGCAAGAGTACGTTGGGACGGGTCACGACGACGTCCCAGACACGAGTCACGATGACGTGTTAGTACTCTGGGCAGATTCGATAGTCCTAGGCACGGGTCACGACGACGTGCGGAGTTATGTCTAGAACCGGGGTTACCATTAGCTCTTGACGGACGGCTGAAAGAATGGTGCCGGTCATTCAATTAACGGTGATATCGAGGCAATGATAACAGTGATAGCCAGAGTCATGGATGTTTGGACGTTTTGGTTGTATCGTCGCATGGGCCAAGAGCGATGTCTTCGGAGTGCTTACCTGATCTTGGTTTAGGCCTTGGGGGTTTGTACTTGGAAAACATCGACCATGACTCGAGTGATAATTGCTTTACTTTAATTGTCTGCTTTGCTATGTTTATTCCTGCTTAGTGGGTCTGGGGGCTATCACTGTAGAAAGAGGTGGAGTGGGATGGTTGAGTTCCTATTCCTTTTACCCTTTATGCTCTTTTGATATGTTTGATAGTTGATTTACTGCTCACTAAGACTTTTGTCTGACTCAAGGTTTTATGTTTAACTCTTATTACCTTGGGCTGTTCATCCATGTTGGGATGGGCAGACTAGGTAGCAGGTGACAGGTGCTGTTCTTAGTGAGCAACGCTGTTGATGACAAAGACGAGCTGGAAGCTTTTGCATACTGTTTTCTTACTATATGTACTGGATGTTCCGCTGTTTGTTTGATACTCTGAGAGTTATGTAGTGAGGCTTGATGTATTGACTAATCAGATGTTTGTATAAAACCACTATGAGTTTATGTGATAAGGTTCTGTTCTATGAGCGCCACTATGTATACTTTTCTATTGTATTTTATCCATGCGCTGTGAGTAATACGATAGACTATTCTGTGTTTACCTTACCCTGATGATCGTCCATGGCGGCCTGGCATCTTTTTCAGCGCATTATAATCCAGTTGGGTGCAGGAGTCATGGGCGGTCGTCACATTTGGTATCAGAGCTTTGGTAAATCGATTTTAGCCAACGCTCGCTGACATAACTACGTATGAGAGACGTAATTGTATTTTGATGGATAATTACCATATATAATATAGTAGCCTAGAAGGATTAGAACTCCTTATGTAGTTGTTTCTTAAGGTGTTCTAATCATTCTTCTTTTTATAGATATTAAGAATGAGTCGAAGAGAGAGACAAGCTGCTAGGGAAGGCCGTGCTTCAGAAGGAGTTGCTGATTATGTTGCTATGTTTGAGGCCATGGTGACTTCGATCATGAGAAGTATACCAACTCCAAGGCCATCAGTAGATGTTGGGGTTCAAGTTCAAGCTCCAAAAACAGTGGATTTTGCTAAGTTGTGTAAAGACTATACTACTCTTGGAGGAAAGGTTTTCTTGGGAACAGAATCAACCATAGAAGTCCAGAGATGGATAGATGCTTGTAGAAGGATCTTTGGTGATTTGGGAATTGAGGATGCAACTAAGAGGAAGCTTGCATCAAGACAGCTTCAGGGAAGAGCTTCTGATTGGTGGAACTCTATCACCATTGATACTCCAGAGGAAGAGATCACTTGGGAGCAATTCCAAGATAGATTTGAAGCTAAGTTCATTTCTACAGCTCAGAAATCTGTTCTGTTAAAAAGGTTTGTGGAACTCAAGCAAGGTGGAAGACCAGTTCTTGAGTATGTTTCTGAGTTTGAAGCTTTGTCTAAGTATGCTCGGTCATATATTGAATCTCCCTATCAGAAGAATGAGAAGTTTGTGACAGGCTTGGACAGTTATCTTAGGAGGTAGTTGGTGGATCAATTGGATGACCCTTTGAGAAGCTTGTGGAGAAAGCTCTCAGGCATGAGAATTTGTTTCCTAAAGAAGGATCTGTTGTTGCTGCTACCAAGGAGAAAAGTGGAAACAAGAAGAGGAAGCAGCAACAACAGAAGGGTAAGGATGGCCAGAAGAAGCCTAAGGGTGAAGTGACCTGCTACAACTATCGGCAGAAGGGTCATCTCTTCAGAGATTGCAAGAATCCGAGAGTGCCGGTGAAGTGCCACAACTGTGACAAACCGGGCCATATCAAGAAGAATTGTCCAGAACCGAGGAAGGACAAGCAGATTGTGCAAGCTTATGCTTTGGGGGCTGTGCCATCATCTTTGAAAGCTCCTACTACCGAAGAGGAGGGAAAGAGTGTGGTGGTTCAAGGTACTCTCTCCATTTGTGGTGTTCCAATTAGAGTGTTGTTTGATACTGGGGCGTCACATTCCTTTGTTTGTAGTGAACTTGTAGGCCGGTTGGGTTTGGAACCGGATATTGTTAATAGACCATTGGTTGTGACTAATCCAGTTGGGGGGTCGTCTTGTTTGTAAATGGTATGCCGTGGTCTAGTTGTATCGAGTCATGATTGCTCTTTTGTTTGTGATTATTTTGTCCTGAACTTTGCGGGGTTCGGAATTATTTTGGGTATGGACTGGCTTAGGAAGTATGCGGCAAGGGTTGATTGTAAGAGGCTGGAGGTGACAGTCGAGAATGTGGAGGGGCGAAAGGTTGTGATACGATGTAAGCATGAAGAAGGCGTCTTCATGAGCTTCATGTATTCGCTGGTTGTTCCACGGGATGGACTGTCATCGGTGCCTATTGTGAATGGATTTGAGGATGTCTTTGACGAGGTCAAAGGGTTACCGCCGCATAGGGAGATCGAGTTTCGTATCGATCTAGTTGAGGGAGCCAGACCTGTTGTGAAGCCTCTTAGGCGGATGGCGCCTAGGGATCAGCAAGAGTTGAAGGTGCAAGTTGATGACCTTTTACAGAAAGGATTCATTCGGCGTAGTGTGTCCGAATGGGATGCACCAGTTGTGTTTGCAACCAAAGTGGATGGATCGTTGAGGTTGTGTGTGGATTATCGTGAGCTGAATAAAGTGACTAAGAAGAACAAGTATCCATTGCCGAGAATAGATGACTTATTTGATCAGCTTCACGAAGCTAAGGTGTTTTCTCAGATGGATTTGGCAACGGGATTTCACCAGTTGAGAGTGGCAAAGGATAGTGTTCCAAAGACTGCTTTTAGGACACCATTTGGTTTCTATGAGTGGCTGGTAATGCCGTTTGGATTGACTAATGCACCAGCATATTTTGTGGATCTTATGAATAGAGTATTCAGGGATCAGTTGAACAAGTTTATACTTGTGTTCGTGGATGATATTCTGATTTATTCTGGAACTGAAGAAGAGCACAAGACACATTTGCAGATTGTTTTGGAAATCTTGTGGAAACATCAACTGAAGGCTAAGTTTTCGAAGTGTCACTTCTGGAAGAGCGAAGTGAGGTTCTTAGGCCATGTTATCTCTGAAAGTGGAATAGCGGTTGATCCCGCCAAGGTGGCAGCAATCCAGGATTGGGTTAGACCTAAGAATGCATCTGATGTGATAAGTTTTCTTGGATTAGCATGATACTATCGTCGGTTTATCAAAGACTTTTCCAAGATAGCTGCACCGTTAACGGGATTGACGAAAAAGAATCAAGTATTTAGATGGGAAGCTAAGTGTGAGCAAGCTTTTGGAATCCTGAAAGAGCGACTAACAAGTGCTCCTGTTTTGACTATTCCAAGTGGAAATGATGAGATGGTGGTTTACACCGATGCATGTGGTACTGGACTTGGAGCAGTGCTAATGCAGAAGGATAAAGTTGTTGCGTATGCAAGTCGACAACTGAAGCCGCATTAAAGGAATTATCCGACTCATGATTTGGAGTTAGCGGCGATTGTTTTTGCTCTGAAGATGTGGAGACATTATCTATTGGGAGTTCGATTCGAGTTGTTTACAGATCATAAGTCGTTGAAGTATCTTTTCTCCCAGAAGGATTTGAACCTCCGTCAGCAACGATGGTTAGAGTTTTTTGCATCATATGATTTTGGTATAGCCTATACTCCGGGAAAAGGTAACGCAGTGGCAGATGCGTTAAGTAGAAGACATGCAAGATTGGGAGCCATGTTTTCAAAATGGAAGAGTCTCGAGTATTTAGCTGGATTTGACTTCAGGCCTAGATGTAAATTGGAACCTGAGATGTTGGCAAACTTATCGATAAGACCTTCTCTTGTGGAAAGAATTGGCAAGAGCCAAAAGCGAGACGATAAGCTTGTCAAGATTATCCGAGATTTGGAATCTGGATTAGACCCAAAGAAGGATAAATGATTCGAAGTCGATCGAGAGGGTTGGCTTCGAAAACAAGGACGATTGGTTGTTCCTGATATAAATGGATTGAGAGATGAAGTTCTTATGGAAAGTCATCACTCAAAGTTGACAATTCATCCAGGTGGAAATAAGATGTATCGAAATATGAAGAGAACCTATTACTGGGAAGGTATGAAGAAGGATGTTGGAAATTTCATTTCCAAATGTATGAATTTCCAATTTGTAAAAGCCGAACAGAAGAAGCCAAGTGGATTGCTTCAGCCATTAGAAGTTCCTACATGGAAGTGGGAGCAAATATCGATGGATTTTATTGATGGGTTACCTAGGACCAGAGCAGGAAATGAAGGGATTTGGGTAATCGTAGATCGTTTGACTAAGAGTGCAAGATTCATTCCTGTTCGATCAACTAGGACTGCATCGAAATTGGCTGAGTTGTATGTTAAGTGGATAGTTCGATTCCATGGTATTCCGAAGAGTATAGTGAGCGATCGAGACCCATTGTTCACTAGTGGATTTTGGAAGAGCTTCCAGGAAGTTTTGGGATCCAAGTTGTGTTCGAGTACATCTTATCACCCTCAAACAGATGGTCAGACTGAGAGAGTTAACCAAGTTTTGGAAGATCTCCTTAGAGCATGTGTTTTAGATTTCGGAGGATCATGGGAAGATCATCTTCATTTGGTGGAATTTGCATATAATAACAGTTACCAGTCAAGTATTGGTATGGAACCGTATGAAGCACTGTATGGAAGACCATGTAACTCTCCGACATGTTGGTTGGAAACTGGAGAAAAGCTGATACTTGGGCCCGAAGTGATTCGACAGACTTCGGATTGCATCGAGATCATTCGGCGACGAATGAAGGAAGCCCAAGACTGTCAGAAAAGTTATCCCGATAAGCGTCGTAAGGATTTGGAATTCGACGTAGGCGATATGGTTTTCG
This sequence comes from Allium cepa, assembly GCA_030765085.1. NCBI lineage: Eukaryota > Viridiplantae > Streptophyta > Magnoliopsida > Asparagales > Amaryllidaceae > Allium > Allium cepa. The sequence goes on from CM060938.1 coordinate 872,466,316, forward strand.
TGAAGGTTTCTCCACTAAAGAATGTTATTCGATTTGGGAAGAAAGGAAAGTTGACTCCAAGGTTTGTTGGACCATTTCCGATCATCGAGCGAATTGGAAAGCTCGCTTATAAGTTGGAATTACCAGAAAAGATGTCGGGTGTGCACAATGTTTTTCATGTATCATATCTACGGAGGTATGTGCACGACCCAAGAACGGTGGTTTCTGTTGATAGCTATGAAGATTTGGAGGTTGATCCAGTAGTTTAGAGACCTCGTAAGCCGCTTCGTGTTGTGGAGACTGACACGAAACAGCTTAGGAGGAAGATAGTCAGGTTGCTCAAGGTACAATGGAGTGATGATGTTAACGACTGTACATGGGAGGAGGAAGAGAGGATGAAGGCAGCTCATCCTGAACTCTTCGAGGTATGACCCTAAGGTGTCGTGGCATCTCATGAACTTGTAACTTGTTCAAGTCTTAGAATTCTGCATGCTAGGCTAGAAATTGGATGCATGGTTTGCTGATTGCTATGAATGGTAGGCATGCAGAATAGTTTTGGATGCTCTTGTTAGTTTGGAATTTCGGGGGCGAAATTCCTAAGGGGGAGAGAATGTAACGACCCGTATTTTTACGGATCGAAAGATCGTACAACTGTCGACATTAAGTCGTTGATGTTGTTAAGTTGTTTAGAGTTTGAGTCGACCAAAGCTTAAGTCCTGTGAAAGTTAACTCGTGTGATAGCTTAGGTCGTGTGGTGCTTAGGTCGTGAACGAGTTAGTGATATGGAGCGACCTATAGAAGTTAGGCCGTGTAATAGTTAGGTCGGTGGAGTTTTGTAACGACTTATAGGAACAAACGACCTAATTGTAGGAAGCGACCTAAGAAAGATAGCGGCTTAGGAGTTTGAGCGACCTATAGGTTTGACCGACCTAAGAAGCTAGCGTCCGAAGAGAGTGAGCGACCTAGTAGTTGTAGCGACCTAAGGGGTTTGGCGACCTAATGGTAGGCGACTTAAGGTAGATAGGTCGTGAGGTTGTGCGTATGCGTTAGGTCGCATACTTGTTAGGTCGTGTGTTTAGTTAGATCGCTATGCCGCGTCCCAGTTAGGTCGTGTAGAGGCTTATGTGTTAGGTCGTAAGCCTTTAGGTCGGCAGGGTGTGTTGGGATGTTAAGTCGACAACTAGCTAAGTCGTAGGTCGCGTTGAGGGTCATGTTGATAGGTCTCACATTGGTGTTAAAGCTTCTGCCGCTAGGTCGTATAAGTGTTGAGTCGTTAGGTCGCGGAGAGTGTTAGGTCGTTGGGTTGGCTAGGCATGTTAAGTCGTTGGTCGGGATAGTTAGGTCATGGACGACCTAAGGGGGCGGACGACCTAAGGTTTCAGCCTATAAATACACGTCTTTGGTTCACTTTTTGGGATCCGGATTTTGAAGCGACGAAGTGCTGCCATTTTGAGAGCTCGACTACAACACTTATTCACTTCTTTTCTCCACTCTAACTAGTGCTTACATCCATCCAAGATCGAAGATCAAGATCGAAAATCCAAGAGCTAAAGTTGAAGATCTTCATCCAACAAAGAGAGATTTCATCATTTGAAGCGGAACCTTGTCAAATCAAGCTAGATCCTTTGCTGTCCAGATCTGGAGTTAGTTGTTTTTGAGGTGTTTAAGTGATTCGGTGAGTGGTGGTTATCTCTCACACGGACCCAAAGGAGCATATTGGATCGGTGGTTTGTTTGTGTGTTAAAGATAGCGATTTCATGCATTTACCTTAAGTCTGCATGTAGATCCATCACTCATGAAGTTTTGATATCCATTATACTACATGTAACCTATGATAGTTCATTCATCAAGATATTACTTAGAATTCATGCTTGTTAGATTTGGACTCTTTATTTACCAAATTGCCATTATTGTTATAACTGTTTATTTAGATCTTGTTTGAATGATTGATTACTTGGATTAATGTTTGATTTGATTGATTATTAGAAGTTAGTTGATTGATGATTTGGTGTGGACAAGTTGGTCGAAGATGATTCAAAAGCTAAGTGGAAAGGCTCTTGAATAAGGAAAGCTGTCGTGGCATATGAAGCGGATGATAAAGCTCATATGGATAGATTTGATCATGATGATGAGATGGGACTTTGCTATGATGTGAAGAGGCAAAGCATGATGTTGAGATGGGACTTTGCTATGATGCGATGAAGCAAAGTATGGTATGAGGAAGCCTTGGTTTAATCCAGACGGGATCATTCTAAGCATGTTGATAACTCGGTGATGTGGTCCGAGTTTGTTGATAATGGTTGGCTGGAGAGGCGCTTGAGCTAGTATGTGAATAGTCGTTGAGGAGGATGACTAGAAGGCTGAGATCTCATCGTTATTGAAGGTTCTAGCATGCTCAAAGCAGGAGTACGTTGGGACGGGTCACGACGACGTCCCAGACACGGGTCACGATGACGTGTTAGTACTCTAGGCAGATTCGATAGTCCTAGGCATGGGTCACGACGACGTGCGGAGTTATGCCTAGAACCGGGGTTACCATTAGCTCTTGACGGACGGCTAAAAGAATGGTGCCGGTCATTCAATTAACGGTGATATCGAGGCAATGATAACAGTGATAGCCAGAGTAAAGGATGTTTGGATGTTTTGGTTGTATCGTCGCATGGGACAAGAGCAATGTCTTCGGAGTGCTTACCTGATCTTGGTTTAGGCCTTGGGGGTTTGTACTTGGAAAACATCGACCTTGACTCGAGTGATAATTCCTTTACTTTAATTGTCTGCTTTGCTATGTTAATTCCTGCTTAGTGGGCCTGGGGGCTATCAATGTAGAAAGAGGTGGAGTGGATGGTTGAGTTCCTATTCCTTTTACCCTTTATGCTCTTTTGATATGTTTGATAGTTGATTTACTGCTCACTAAGACTTTTGTCTGACCCAAGGTTTTATGTTTAACTCTTATTACCTTAGGCTGTTCATCCATGTTGGGATGGGCAGACTAGGTAGCAGGTGACAGGTGCTGTTCTTAGTGACCAACGATGTTGATGACGAAGATGAGCTGGAGGCTTTTGCATACTGTTTTCTTACTATATGTACTGGATGTTCCGCTGTTTGTTTGATACTCTGAGAGTTATGTAGTGAGGCTTGATGTATTGACTAATCAGATGTTTGTATAAAACCACTATGAGTTTATATGATAAGATTCTATTCTATGAGCTTCACTATGTATACTTTTCTATTGTATTTTATCCATGCGCTGTGAGTAATACGATAGACTATTCTGTGTTTACCTTACCCTGATGATCTTCCATGGCGGCCTGGCACCTTTTTCAGCGCATTATAATCCAGTTGGGTGCAGGAGTCATGGTCGGTCGTCACATTTCAAGCGCGACCCTGCGCGGTCAAGCGCGTAAATCCATGCTTCGATCTTTCGGGATCGAGTTATCTGTGGTGAAATGCGACCGTTCAAGGTCAAGCGCCCAACTTCAAATGACGACCGTTCGGGATCGAGTCATTCGAGGTAAAGTGCGACCGTGCGCGGTCGAGCGTATAAATCCATGCATCTATCGTTCGGGATCGTATGCTGCTTGAGGTGAATCGGGACCGTTCGAGGTCCGTGCCGTTCGTGGCATAGGATGAAATAGGACCGTTCGCGGTCGATGCCGTTCGCGGCAAATGATGAAATGGGACCGTTCGTGGTCGATTGTTGTTCGTGGCAAATGATGATCGTTCGCGACCAAGTGCCGTTCAAGGCGAATGGTGACCATTCGAGGTCGGGTTTCATAATTAGTGAGCCATGACCGTTCGCGGCCGATGGCGTTCGAGGCAGAAAGTGATCGTTCGCGATCGTGTGCCGTTCGAGGCGAATTTGTGTGTGCCTGGGAGGGCTTGATGTTATCGATGCCAGGGTCACGTTCGGGTGAGTTCCTGGATCGTTTATAGGGGCGGTTCATCGCCGTCTCAAAGCATACCTAAGGATCGTTCGCGACCCCATACATGTATAAGTAGCTTAGTCATTCCAGTAGTTATCAGAATCAAATAACTATTAAACGGATGAGCTCCAAAAACAATGTCCAAACAAACAAAGTCCAAATGTTCAAATCAAAATGAAATAAAAGTAAAGCATGGATGTCAAAGTGTAAGTTTCCACTACGAAACGGTCAATGATCACTCAGATCATGCCTGGAGATCGTTCGCGATCTCGCACATGTGTAAATGATTTAATTGCGGTAGTAGAAGCTTACAACTTGTTCATCGTTATTTCATTCAATTGATAACCAAACGGTGCCTGGATTCGGGGTCGCCTCTAGCTGATGTGGACGGTGGTCGCTCTGGTTCCGCTGCACTGGATTCGGGGTCGCCTCTAGCTGATGTGGACGGTGGTCGCTCTGGTTCCGCTGCAGGAGCTCGCCTCCTTACATATTGAAGGAGCATACCGTTCCTGATATGCCCTTCCACCTCGTCCTTCAGGTGCCTACAATCATTAGTGTTATGACCATTTAATTCATGGAATACACAGAACTTATCTGATTTCCTTTCGTCAGAGGTAGGATCCCTTCGCATTGGCCTATGATACGGAATCTGTTCTTTGGTATCCTGGTAAATTCGCTCCAGGCTCTCGTTCAACTCAGTGTAGGTGGTGAATCGCGGCTCCCTCCGTTGCCGCTTTGATCTGTCTCTGTCACTCTCAATCTTTCTTTTACCTTTATCCTTGTCCGAATCTTTTTTGAGAGGCTTTTCGTCTCTAAATGCAAAAACCTCTATCCCATCTCCTTCTTCTCTCTCGGCATTCGCATCTTCTAATCGTAAAAACTTTTCTGCCTCATGATAGAATTCCTCTAGATCTATGGGTGGATCTTTAGTCAATGAATTCTTGAACTCTGTGCCGTCAGCTATTCCGGACACAGCTGCCATTACTACCATGGACGGATCCGCTCGATCCACTGAAGCTGCTGCTGCATTGAATCGTGCTAGATAACTCCTCAAGGTCTCTCCGGCTTTTTGCTTTAGGGTTGCCAAAGTCATCACATTCTTGGGTCTTGTGATATGAACCCTGAATTGCCTCAGAAATCTCTCCACTAAACCATTCCATGTTCCGATGGATCCATTCTCCAATTGTCTAAACCATAGTGCTGCGATATCTGTCTAGTATAACGGAAAGCAGCGGGCCATAACCTCCTCCGATGCCCCCAGCACTTCCATATGCCTCATATATTTTGTCAGATGGACCGTGGGGTCCGTTCTCCCGTCGTACATATCCAACGATGGTAGTTTGAAATTCGGTGGGTTCCTAGCTTGCCTGATCGCTGAAGTAAAAGGACTTCTATTAACATCCTCCAGATCTTTGTTCACCATACCGCCTCTCAAAGCTCTTCTAACCATCTCTGCTAATCGGTCATTGTCTCCGAGATGTAACCCTTGTTCATTACTTTCAGCCTGCCTCCCGAGTTCACGAGGTAACTCCGGGATCTGCCCCCTTGACTGAGCGTTCGCTCCTCTACTACTACCGGGTTGCGCAGATCCTTCTCTCTCTCTTTCCAAGATTGGGTCGACGTTTTCCATATGCGTGCCCCCTAGCTCTGGCGCTATGCCGGATGGTCCTGCTCCGCTCTGGAATCCATTGGCTTCCCTATTCTGTGCTCCCAGCTGTCCTATCTGTTGGAATAAACTCTGGATCAATTCCTCTTGCCTCTTCATCATCGTCTCCATCTCGTCCCCAGTGATGTATATCGATGGTTGATTCGCTCCTGAGGAAGCCTCTTGACTTCCTTGTGGTTCGCTTCTCTCTGGCCTTGGCTTTCTACTCGATTGTCTTGCCATAATTCCTAGATCTGAACTCCTGGATTTTCAAATTCAACTTCTTCCTGAATCAATTCTCAGTGAAAGCACCAAAATGTTTGCGCTAAAATTGGTCACAAACACCCAAAGTTGTGAAAGCACCCGTTTACGTACTCAACTCAATAATAATCAACACAGAATTCAGCAACAATCAATATAGAATTCAGTTCTAAGTAACAAATCACAGTAATTCACGAACAACGATCACAAACACAGGATTTATAGTGGTTCGGCGTTTGCGCCTACGTCCACTTTGAAGGTTTTCTCTTTATTGCTTTGCTTGATTAAATCGATTACAACGGATTACAGCTGACAATTGCTTTGAAATCTGAATACAACAGTGATTATGATAGATAGACTTGAATCCGGCAGAGTCTTCGTGTTCAATGGAAGAAGTTGTCCGAAGATCCAGATCCCTCTTTCTGAAGGCTTCAGGGTGCTATTTATAGGCGTTGGAGGCCCAGATCTGGCTGAAACTTCGGGAGACCTCTTCTGGCACGTGAGTGGGCCCACGCGACCGACCCCACCAAGTTTCGTCTCGATCTGACATCGGTTCGAAGTGATTTCGAACCCATCAAGAAATGGTCCAATCGAGCTGAAACTTGGCAGGGACAATCTTTACCTCATATGAAAGCTACTGTGAAAATTTGGTTGCATTTGGATTTGTGGTTAAGGAGATATGCTCGGTTCGAAATGAGCATTTTCGGTTGGCTGTGTCGTTCGAAACCATGACTTCGAAACCTTCATTTCGAATCCCTGAGTGCACGTGGGTTTGCAGTGACGTGGCGCGCATCTCTCGAATCGATGCTACTTTATCTCCGAGTTGACCGCTTCGACTCCGTGAACTACGGCGGACACGTCATCCAAACCAGTTGACTCGGTGGATTCGAACTAAGGATTAGTCCTGGCTTCGAACGTGACCGATTCGAATCAAGGAATCCCTATGGGTTCGAACTTGATCAGTTCGAACTGGGTCGCTCGATGGGTTCGAATTAAGGGCTTGCATGGATTCGAAGTAAGGGTGCGAAGCTGAGTGAAGTCATGGATTCGAAGGTAGGCCATTGTGGTGGATTCGAAGGCGATGGAGTCGAAGGCGATGGAGTCGAAGGCGATGGAGTCGAAGCAGGTACTAGCTGATGGGTTCGAACGTGGCTTGGGTTCGAACTTCATGGTTTCGAAGGCAAGGGCGTGGATGGGTTCGAACTAGATGGGTTCGAAGGAGAGACAGTGGATGGGTTCGAAGCAGAGACAGTGGATGGTTTCGAAGTATTCCAGTGCGATGGGTTCGAAACAGACAGTGACCACCTTTCTCACTTTGAATCCATCCTATCTTGAGCATACGAACTCGGATTGACTTGAAATTTGAAATGACGACTCCTACGACCTTTCTTGTCATGTCCTATCAATTATGGCTTGATCCGGACTTGGACAAAATTCATCGATATCCATAGCAAAGTGAAGTATAACCAATCTCTGAGACGAACTGTCTTTCGTTTTCGACCAATCTTTTGGTATCACGGCTTTGCCAAAAAGCGGGATAACACCCAAAAAGGACAACCCGAATATCAATCGGGTCTCGTAAGTTTTTTACCCTTCGTTTTTTCGACATGTGGATTTTTACGGTAAAACGGGATTACCATGGCCCGTTTTTGACTTCCTATCGCTGGAGAGTGGTACACCATGGTACTGTTCCGTTTCAAATCCATGCACGCATTTCTAAAAGTCGTACGACATTGTTTCGCCATTTTGGACGGATGTTGCACCATGCACCGTGGATGTTGCACCCTGTAGATATCGATTATTCGGACGGCCATAACTTCTGACTCGTTTAGAGTTACGGAAGCCATTACCTGTCAAAACGAAGGCCTCGATGAGTTCTACGGCTTTGACAGCTTTCAGCCATCAACGGATAGATCAATGCCCAAAAAGGACAACCCGAATCTCAATCGGGTCTCGTAAGTTTTTTACCCTTCGTTTGTTTGACACGTGGATTTTTACGGTAAAACGGGATTACCGTGGCCCGTCTTTGACTTCCTATCACTGGAGAGTGGTGCACCATGGTACTGTTCCGTTTCAAATCCATGCACGCATTTCTAAAAGTCGTACGGCACTGTTTCGCCATTTCGGACGGATGTTGCACCTTGCACCGTGGATGTTGCACCCTGTAGATATCGATTATTCGGACGGCCATAACTTCTGGCTCGTTTAGAGTTACGGGATCCATAACCTGTCAAAACAAAGGTCACGGTGAGTTCTACGGCTTTGACAGCTTTCAGCTGTCAATGGATAGATTAATGCCCAAAAAGGACAACCCGAATCTCAATCGGGTCTCGTAAGTTTTTTACCCTTCATTTTTTCGACACGTGGATTTTTACGGAAAACGGAATTACAGAGGCCCGCCTTCAACTTCCCTTCGCTGGACAGTGGTGCACCATGGTACTGTTCCGTTTCAAATCCATGCACGCATTTCTAAAAGTCGTACGGGACTGTTTCACCATTTCGGACGGATGTTGCACCTTGCACCGTGGATGTTGCACCCTGTAGATATCGATTATTCGGACGACCATAACTTCTGGCTCGTTTAGAGTTACGGGAGTCATAACCTGTAAAAACGAAGGCCTCGATGAGTTCTACGGCTTTGACAGCTTTCAACCGTCAACGGATAGATTAATGCCCAAAAAGGACAACCCGAATCTCAGTCGGGTCTCATAAGTTTTTTACCCTTCGTTTTTTCGACACGTGGATTTTTACGGTAAAACGGGATTACGGTGGCTGCTCTTCGATTTACCATCGCTGGTGAGTGGTGCACCATGATACTGTTCCATTTCAAATCCATGCACGCATTTCTAAAAGTCGTACGACACTGTTTCGCCATTTCGGACGGATGTTGCACCTTGCACCGTGGATGCTGCACCCTGTAGATATCGATTATTCGGACGACCATAACTTTTGGCTCGTTTAGAGTTACAAAATCCATAACCAGTCAAAACGAAGGCCTCGATGAGTTCTACGGCTTTGACAGCTTTCAGCCGTCAACGGATAGATTAATGCCCAAAAAGGACAACACGAATCTCAATCGGGTCTCGTAAGTTTTTTACCATTCGTTTTTTCGACACGTGGATTTTACGGTAAAACGGGATTACCGTGGCCAGTCTTCGACTTCCCATCGCTGGAGAGTGGTGTACCATGGTATTGTTCCATTTCAAATCCATGCACGCATTTCTAAAAGTCGTACGGCACTGTTTCGCCATTTCGGACGGATGTTGCACCTTGCACCGTGGATGTTGCACCCTGTAGATATCGATTATTCGGACGGCCATATCTTCTGGCTCGTTTAGAGTTACGGGATCCATAACCTATCAAAACGAAGGCCTCGATGAGTTCTACGGCTTTGACAACTTTCAGCCGTCAACGGTTAGATTAATGCCCAAAAAGGACAACCCGAATCTCAATCGGGTCTCGTAAGTTTTTTACCCTTCGTTTTTTCGACATGTGGATTTTTACGGTAAAACGGGATTACCGTGGCCCGTCTTTGACTTTCCATCACTGGAGATTGTTGCACCCTGGTACTGTTCCGTTTCAAATCCATGCACGCATTTCTAAAAGTCGTACGGCATTGTTTCGCCATTTTGGACGGATGTTGCACCTTGCACCGTGGATGTTGCACCCTGTAGATATCGATTATTCGGACGGCCATAACTTCTGACTCGTTTAGAGTTACGGAAGCCATTACCTGTCAAAACGAAGGCCTCGATGAGTTCTACGGCTTTGATAGCTTTCAGCCGTCAACGGATAGATCAATGCCCAAAAAGGACAACCCGAATCTCTATCGGGTCTCGTAAGTTTTTTACCCTTCGTTTTTTCGAAACGTGGATTTTTACGGTAAAACGGGATTACGGTGGCCCGTCTTCGACTTTCCATCGTTGGAGAGTGGTGCACCATGGTACTGTTTCATTTCAAATCCATGCACGCATTTCTAAAAGTCATACAGCATTGTTTCGCCATTTCGGACGGATGTTGCACCTTGCACCGTGGATGTTGCACCCTATAGATATCGATTATTCAGACGGCCATAACTTCTGGCTCGTTTAGAGTTACGGGAGCCATAACCTGTTAAAACGAAGGCCTCGATGAGTTCTATGGCTTTGACAGCTTTCACCCGTCAACGGATAGGTTAATGCCCAAAAAGGACAACCCGAATCTCAGTCGGGTCTCGTATGTTTTTTACCCTTCGTTTTTTCGACATGTGGATTTTTACGGTAAAATGGGATTATGATGGCTGGTCTTCGATTTACCATCGCTGGAGAGTGGTGCACCATGATACTGTTCCGTTTCAAATCCATGCACGCATTTCTAAAATTCGTACGGCACTGTTTCGCCATTTCGGACGGATGTTGCATCTTGCACCGTGGTTGTTGCACGCTGTAGATATCGATAATTCGGACGGCCATAACTTCTGGCTCATTTAGAGTTACGAGAGCCATAACCTGTCAAAACGAAGGCCTCGATGAGTTCTATGGCTTTGACAGCTTTCAGCCTTCAAAGGATAGATTAATGCCCAAAAAGGACAAACCGAATCTCAATCGGGTCACGTAAGTTTTTTACCCTTCGTTTTCTCGACACGTGGATTTTTACGGTAAAACGGGATTACGGTGGCTGGTCTTCGATTTACAATCGCTGGAGAGTGGTGCACAATGGTACTGTTCCGTTTCAAATCGTGCACGCATTTCTAAAAGTCGTACGGCACTGTTTTGCCATTTTGGACGGATGTTGCACCTTGCACCGTGGATGTTGCACCCTGTAGATATCGACTATTCGGACGGCCATAACTTCTGGCTCGTTTAGAGTTACAAAAGCCATAACCTGTCAAAACGAAGGCCTCGACGAGTTCTATGGCTTTGACAGCTTTCAACCGTCAACGGATAGATTAATGCGCAAAAAGGACAACCCGAATCTCAATCGGGTCTCGTAAGTTTTTTACCCTTTGTTTTTTCGACACGTGGATTTTTACGGTAAAACGGGATTACCGTGGCCCGTCTCCGACTTCCTATTGCTGGAGAGTGGTGCATCATGGTGCTGTTCCGTTTCAAATCCATGCACGCATTTCTAAAAGTCGTACGGCACTGTTTCGCCATTTCGGACGGATGTTGCACCTTGCACCGTGGATGTTGCACCCTGTAGATATCGATTATTCGGACAGCCATAACTTCTGGCTCGTTTAGAGTTACGGGAGCCATAACCTGTCAAAACGAAGGTCACGGTGAGCTCTACGGCTTTGACAGCTTTCAGCCATCAATGGATAGATTAATGCCCAAAAAGGACAACCCGAATCTCAATCGGGTCTCGTAAGTTTTTTATCCTTCGTTTTTTCGACACGTGGATTTTTACGGAAAACGGAATTACGATGGCCCGTCTTCAACTTCCCTTCGCTGGAGAGTGGTGCACCATGGTACTGTTCCGTTTCAAATCCATGCATGCATTTCTAAAAGTCGTACGACACTGTTTCGCCATTTCGGACAGATGTTGCACCTTGCACCGTTGATGTTGCACCCTGTAGATATCGATTATTCGGACGGCCATAACTTCTGGCTCGTTTAGAGTTACGGGAGCCATAACCTGTCAAAACAAAGGTCACGGTGAGTTCTACTGCTTTGACAGCTTTCAGCCGTCAATGGATAGATTAATGCCCAAAAAGGACAACCCGAATCTCAATCGGGTCACGTAAGTTTTTTACCCTTCGTTTTTTCGACACGTGGATTTTTACGGAAAACGGAATTACGGTGGCCTGTCTTCAACTTCCCTTCGCTGGAGAGTGGTGCACCATGGTACTGTTCTGTTTCAAATCCATGCACGCATTTCTAAAAGTCGTACGACACTGTTTCGCTATTTCGGACGGATGTTGCACCTTGCACCGTGGATGTTGCACCCTGTAGATATCGATTATTCGGACGACCATAACTTCTGGCTCGTTTAGAGTTACGGGAGCCATAACCTGTCAAAACGAAGGCCTCGATGAGTTCTATGGCTTTGACAGCTTTCATCCGTCAACAGATAGATTAATGCCCAAAAAGGACAACCCGACTCTCAATCGGGTCACGTAAGTTTTTTACCCTTCGTTTTTTCGACACGGTGATTTTTACGGTAAAACAGGATTACGGTGGCTGGTCTTCGATTTACCATCGCTGGAGAGTGGTGCACCATGGTACTGTTCCGTTTCAAATCCATGCACGCATTTCTAAAAGTAGCACGACACTGTTTCGCCATTTCAGACGGATGTTGCACCTTGCACCGTGGATGTTGCACCCTGTAGATATCGATTATTCGGACGGCCATAACTTATGGCTCGTTTAGACATACAAAAGCCATAACCTGTCAAAACGAAGGCCTCGATGAGTTCTACGGCTTTGATGGCTTTCAGCCGTCAACGGATAGATTAATGCCCAAAAAGGACAACCCGAATCTCAATCGGGTCACGTAAGTTTTTTACCCTTCGTTTTTTCGACACGTGGATTTTTATGGTAAAAAGGGATTACCGTGGCTGGTCCTCGATTTACCATCGCTAGAGAGTGGTGCATGATGGTACTGTTCTGTTTCAAATCCATGTACGCATTTCTAAAAGTCGTACGGCACTGTTTCGCCATTTCGGACGGATGTTGCACCTTGCACCGTGGATGTTGCACCCTGTAGATATCGATTATTCAGACGGCCATAACTCCTGGCTCGTTTAGAGTTACGAGAGCCGTAACCCGTCAAAACGAAGGCCTCGATGAGTTTTACACATTTGACAGCTTTCAGCCGTCAACAGATAGACTGATGCCCAAAAAGGAGAACCCGAATCTCAATCGGGTCTCGTTATTTTTTACCCTTCGTTTTTTCGACATGTGGATTTTTATGGTAAAACGAGATTACGTCGGTCTTCGATTTACCATCGCTGGAGAGTGATGCACAATGGTACTGTTCCGTTTCAAATCGTGCACGCATTTCTAAAAGTCGTACGGCACTGTTTCGCCATTTTGGACGGATGTTGCACCTTGCACCGTGGATGTTGCACCCTGTAGATATCGACTATTCGGACGGCCATAACTTCTGGCTCGTTTAGAGTTACAAAAGCCATAACCTGTCAAAACGAAGGCCTCGACGAGTTATACGGCTTTGACAGCTTTCAACCGTCAACGGATAGATTAATGCGCAAAAAGGACAACCCGAATCTCAATCGGGTCTCGTAAGTTTTTTACCCTTTGTTTTTTCGACACGTGGATTTTTACGGTAAAACGGGATTACCGTGGCCCGTCTTCGACTTCCTATTGCTGGAGAGTGGTGCACCATGGTGCTGTTCCGTTTCAAATCCATGCACGCATTTCTAAAAGTCGTACGGCACTGTTTCGCCATTTCGGACGGATGTTGCACCTTGCACCGTGGATGTTGCACCCTGTAGATATCGATTATTCGGACAGCCATAACTTCTGGCTCGTTTAGAGTTACGGGAGCCATAACCTGTCAAAACGAAGGTCACGGTGAGCTCTACGGCTTTGACAGCTTTCAGCCATCAATGGATAGATTAATGCCCAAAAAGGACAACCCGAATCTCAATCGGGTCTCGTAAGTTTTTTATCCTTCGTTTTTTCGACACGTGGATTTTTACGGAAAACGGAATTACGATGGCCCGTCTTCAACTTCCCTTCGCTGGAGAGTGGTGCACCATGGTACTGTTCCGTTTCAAATCCATGCATGCATTTCTAAAAGTCGTACGACACTGTTTCGCCATTTCGGACAGATGTTGCACCTTGCACCGTTGATGTTGCACCCTGTAGATAGCGATTATTCGGACGGCCATAACTTCTGGCTCGTTTAGAGTTACGGGAGCCATAACCTGTCAAAACAAAGGTCACGGTGAGTTCTACTGCTTTGACAGCTTTCAGCCGTCAATGGATAGATTAATGCCCAAAAAGGACAACCCGAATCTCAATCGGGTCACGTAAGTTTTTTACCCTTCGTTTTTTCGACACGTGGATTTTTACGGAAAACGGAATTACGGTGGCCTGTCTTCAACTTCCCTTCGCTGGAGAGTGGTGCACCATGGTACTGTTCTGTTTCAAATCCATGCACGCATTTCTAAAAGTCGTACGACACTGTTTCGCTATTTCGGACGGATGTTTCACCTTGCACCGTGGATGTTGTACCCTGTAGATATCGATTATTCGGACGACCATAACTTCTGGCTCGTTTAGAGTTACGGGAGCCATAACCTGTCAAAACGAAGGCCTCGATGAGTTCTACGGCTTTGACAGCTTTCATCCGTCAACGGATAGATTAATGCCCAAAAAGGACAACCCGACTCTCAATCGGGTCACGTAAGTTTTTTACCCTTCGTTTTTTCGACACGTGGATTTTTACGGTAAAACAGGATTACGGTGGCTGGTCTTCGATTTACCATCGCTGGAGAGTGGTGCACCATGGTACTGTTCCGTTTCAAATCCATGCACGCATTTCTAAAAGTAGCACGACACTGTTTCGCCATTTCAGACGGATGTTTCACCTTGCACCGTGGATGTTGCACCCAGTAGATATCGATTATTCGGACGGCCATAACTTATGGCTCGTTTAGACATACAAAAGCCATAACCTGTCAAAACGAAGGCCTCGATGAGTTCTACGGCTTTGATGGCTTTCAGCCGTCAACGGATAGATTAATGCCCAAAAAGGACAACCCGAATCTCAATCGGGTCACGTAAGTTTTTTACCCTTCGTTTTTTCGACACGTGGATTTTTATGGTAAAAAGGGATTACCGTGGCTGGTCCTCGATTTACCATCGCTAGAGAGTGGTGCATGATGGTACTGTTCTGTTTCAAATCCATGTACGCATTTCTAAAAGTCGTACGGCACTGTTTCGCCATTTCGGACGGATGTTGCACCTTGCACCGTGGATGTTGCACCCTGTAGATATCGATTATTCAGACGGCCATAACTTCTGGCTCGTTTAGAGTTACGAGAGCCGTAACCCGTCAAAACGAAGGCCTCGATGAGTTTTACACATTTGACAGCTTTCAGCCGTCAACAGATAGACTGATGCCCAAAAAGGAGAACCCGAATCTCAATCGGGTCTCGTTATTTTTTACCCTTCGTTTTTTCGACATGTGGATTTTTACGGTAAAACGAGATTACGTCGGTCTTCGATTTACCATCGCTGGAGAGTGGTGCACCATCATAGTGTTCCGTTTCAAATCCATGCACGCATTTCTAAAAGTCGTACGGCACTGTTTCGCCATTTCGGACGGATGTTGCACCTTGCACCGTGGATGTTTCACCCTGTAGATATCGATTATTCAAACGGCCATAACACCTGGCTCGTTTAGAGTTACGGGAGCCATAACCTGTCAAAAAGAAGGCCTCGATGAGTTCTACGGCTTTGACAGCTTTCAGCCGTCAATGGATAGATTAATGTCTAAAAAGGACAACCCGAATCTCAATCGGTTCTCGTAAGTTTTATGCCCCTCGTTTTTTCGACACGTGGATTTTTACGGTAAAACGGGATTACCGTGGCCCGTCTTCGACTTCCCATCGCTGGAGAGTGGTGCACCATGGTACTGTTCCGTTTCAAAACCATGCACGCATTTCTAAAAGTCGTACGGCACTGTTTCGCCATTTCGGACGGATGTTGCACCTTGCACTGTGGATGTTGCACCCTGTAGATATCGATTATTCGGACGACCATAACTTCTGGCTCGTTTGGAGTTACGGGAGCCATAACCTGTCAAAACGAAGGCCTCGATGAGTTCTACGGCTTAGATGGCTTTCAGCCGCCAACGGATAGATTAGTGCCCAAAAAGGACAACCCGAATCTCAATCGGGTCACGTAAGTTTTTTACCCTTCGTTTTTTCGACACGTGGATTTTTACGGTGAAACGGGATTACGGTGGCTGGTCTTCGATTTACCATCGCTGGAGAGTGGTGCACCATGGTAATGTTCCGTTTCAAATCCATGTACGCATTTCTAAAAGTCGTACGGCACTGTTTCGCTATTTCGGACGGATGTTGCACCTTGCACCGTGGATGTTGCATCCTGTAGATATCGATTATTCGGACGGCCATAACTTCTGGCTCGTTTAGATTTACGGGTGCCATAACCTGTCAAAACGAAGGCCTCGATGAGTTCTACGGCTTAGATGCCTTTCAGCCGTCAACGGATAGATTAATGCCAAAAAGGACAACCCGAATCCCAATCGGGTCTCGTAAGTTTTTTACCCTCCCTTTTTTCGACACGTGGATTTTTACGGTAAAACGGGATTACCGTGGCCCGTCTTCGACTTCCCATCGCTAGAGTGTGGTGCACCATGGTACTGTTCCATTTCAAATCCATGCACGCATTTCTAAAAGTCGTACGGCACTGTTTTGCCATTTCAGACGGATGTTGCACTTGCACCGTGGATGTTGCACCCTGTAGATATCGATTATTCGGACGGCCATAACTTCTGGCTCGTTAAGAGTTACGGGAGCCATAACCTGTCAAAACGAAGGCCTCGATGAGTTCTATGGCTTTGACAGCTTTCAGCCGTCAACTGATAGATTAATGCCCAAAAAGGACAACCCGAATCTCAATCGGGTCACGTAAGTTTTTTACCCTTCGTTTTTTCGACACGTGGATTTTTATGGTAAAAAAGGATTACCGTGGCTGGTCCTCGATTTACCATCGCTAGAGAGTGGTGCATGATGGTACTGTTCCGTTTCAAATCCATGTACGCATTTCTAAAAGTCGTACGGCACTGTTTCTCCATTTCGAACGGATGTTGCACCATGCACCGTGGATGTTGCACCCTGTAGATATCGATTATTCAGACGGCCATAACTCCTGGCTCGTTTAGAGTTACGAGAGCCGTAACCCGTCAAAACGAAGGCCTCGATGAGTTTTACGCATTTGACAGCTTTCAGCCGTCAACAGATAGACTGATGCCCAAAAAGGACAACCCGAATCTCAATCGGGTCTCGTTAGTTTTTTACCCTTCGTTTTTTCGACACGTGGATTTTTACGGTAAAACGAGATTACGTTGGCCGGTCTTCGATTTACCATCGCTGGAGAGTGGTGCACCATGGTACTTTTCGTTTCAAATCCATGCACGCATTTCTAAAAGTCGTACGGCACTGTTTCGCTATTTCGGACGGAGGTTACACCTTGCACCGTGGATGTTGCACCCTGTAGATATCGATTATTCGGACGGCCATAACTTCTGGCTCGTTTAGAGTTACGGGAGCCATAACCTGTCAAAACGAAGGCCTCGATGAGTTCTACGGCTTTGACAGCTTTCAGCCGTCAACGGATAGATTAATGTCTAAAAAGGACAACCCGAATCTCTATCGGTTCTCGTAAGTTTTATGCCCCTCGTTTTTTTGACACGTGGATTTTTACGGTAAAACGGGATTACCATGGCCCGTCTTCGACTTCCCATCGCTGGAGAGTGGTGCACCATGGTACTGTTCCGTTTCAAAACCATGCACGCATTTCTAAAAGTCGTACGGCACTGTTTCGCCATTTCGGACGGATGTTGCACCTTGCACCGTGGATGTTGCACCCTATAGATATCGATTATTCGGACGACCATAACTTCTGGCTCGTTTGGAGTTACGGGAGCCATAACCTGTCAAAACGAAGGCCTCGATGAGTTCTACGGCTTAGACGGCTTTCAGCCGCCAACGGATAGATTAGTGCCCAAAAAGGACAACCCGAATCTCAATCGGGTCACGTAAGTTTTTTACCCTTCGTTTTTTCGACACGTGGATTTTTACGGTGAAACGGGATTACGGTGGCTGGTCTTCGATTTACCATCGCTGGAGAGTGGTGCACCATGGTAATGTTCCGTTTCAAATCCATGCACGCATTTCTAAAAGTCGTACGACACTGTTTCGCTATTTCGGACGGATGTTGCACCTTGCACCGTGGATGTTGCACCCTGTAGATATCGATTATTCGGAAGGCCATAACTTCTGGCTCGTTTAGATTTACGGGAGCCATAACCTGTCAAAACGAAGGCCTCGATGAGTTCTACGGCTTAGATGCCTTTCAGCCGTCAACGGAAAGATTAATGCCAAAAAGGACAACCCGAGTCCCAATCGGGTCTCGTAAGTTTTTTACCCTTCGTTTTTTCGACACGTGGATTTTTACGGTAAAACGGGATTACCGTGGCCCGTCTTCGACTTCCCATCGCTGGAGTGTGGTGCACCATGGTACTGTTCCATTTCAAATCCATGCACGCATTTCTAAAAGTCGTACGGCACTGTTTTGCCATTTCATACGGATGTTGCACTTGCACTGTGGATGTTGCACCCTGTAGATATCGATTATTCGGACGGCCATAACTTCTGGCTCGTTAAGAGTTACGGGAGCCATAACCTGTCAAAACGAAGGCCTCGATGAGTTCTATGGCTTTGACAGCTTTCAGCCGTCAACTGATAGATTAATGCCCAAAAAGGACAACCCAAATCTCAATCGGGTCTCGTAAGTTTTTTACCCTTCGTTTTTTCGACACGTAGATTTTTACGGTAAAACGGGATTACGGTGGCTGGTCTTCGATTTTCCATCACTGGAGAGTGGTGCACCACGGTACTGTTCCATTTCAAATCCATGCATGCATTTCTAAAAGTTGTACGGCATTGTTTCGCTATTTCGGACGGATGTTGCACCTTGCGTCATGGATATTGCACCCTGTAGATATCGATTATTCGGACGGCCATAACTTCTGGCTCGTTTAGAGTTACAGGAGCCATAACCTGTCAAAACGAAGGCCTCGATGAGTTCTACGGCTTTGACAGCTTTCAGCCGTCAACGGATAGATTAATGGCCAAAAAGGACAACCCGAATCTCAATGGGGTCTCGTAAGTCTTTTACCCTTCGTTTTTTCGACACATGGATTTTTACGGTAAAACGGGATTACCGTGGCCCTTCTTCGACTTCCCATCGCTGGAGAGTGGTGCACCATGGTACTGTTCCGTTTCAAATCCATGCACGCATTTCTAAAAGTCGTACGACACTGTTTCGCCATTTCGGACGGATGTTGCACCTTGCACCGTGGATGTTGCACCCTGTAGATATTGATTATTCGGACGGCCATAACTTCTGGCTCGTTAAGAGTTACGGGAGCCATAACCTGTCAAAACGAGGGCCTCGATGAGTTTTACGGCTTTGACAGCTTTCAGCCGTCAACGGACAGATTAATTCCCATAAAGGACAACCCGAATCTCAGTCGGGTCTCGTAAGTTTTTTACCCTTCGTTTTTTCGACACGTGGATTTTTACGGTAAAACGGGATTACCGTGGCCCATCTTCGATTTACCATCGCTGGAGAGTGGTGCACCATGATACTGTTCCGTTTCAAATCCATGCACGCATTTCTAAAAGTCGTACGGCACTGTTTCGCCATTTCGGCCGGATGTTGCACCTTGCACCGTGGATGTTGCACCCTGTAGATATCGATTATTCGGACGGCTATAACTTATGGCTCGTTTAGAATTACAAAAGCCATAACCTGTCAAAACGAAGGCCTCGATGAGTTCTACGGCTTTGACGGCTTTTAGCCGTCAATGGATAGATTAATGCCCGAAAAGGACAACCCGAATCTCAATCGGGTCTCGTTAGTTTTTTGCCCTTCATTTTTTCGACACGTGGAATTTTACGGTAAAATGGGATTACCATGGCCCGTCTTCGACTTCCCATCGCTGGAGAGTTGTGCACTATGGTACCGTTCTGTTTCAAATCCATGCACGCATTTCTAAAAGTCGTAGGCACTGTTTCGCCATTTCGCCATTTCGAACGGATGTTGCACCTTGCACCGTGGATGTAGCACCCTATAGATATCGATTATTCGGACGGCCTTAACTTCTGGTTTGTTAAGAGTTACGGCAGCCATAACCTGTCAAAACGAAGGCCTCGATGAGTTCTATGGCTTAGACAGCTTTCAGCCGTCAACGGATAGATTAATTCCCAAAAAGGACAACCCGAATCTCAATCGGGTCTCGTAAGTTTTTTACCCTTCGTTTTTTCGACACGTGGATTTTTACGATAAAACGGGATTACGGTGGCTGGTCTTCGATTTACCATCACTGGAGAGTGGTGCACCATGGTACTGTTCCGTTTCAAATCCATGCACGCATTTCTAAAAGTCGTATGGCACTGTTTCGCCATTTCGGACGGATGTTGCACCTTGCACCGTGGATGTTGCACCCTGTAGATATCGATTATTCGGACGGCCATAACTTCTGGCTCGTTAAGAGTTACGGGAGCCATAACCTGTCAAAACGAAGGCCTCGATGAGTTCTACGGTTTTGACGGCTTTCAGCTGTCAACGGATAGATTAATGCCCAAAAAGGACAACCTGAATCTCAATCGGGTCTCGTAAGTTTTTTACCCTCCGTTTTTTCGACACGTGGATTTTTACGGTAAAACGGGATTACCGTGGCCCATCTTTGACTTCCCATCGCTGGAGAGTGGTGCACCCTGGTACTGTACCGTTTTAAATCCGTGCACGCATTTCTAAAAGTCGTACGACACTGTTTCGCCATTTCGGACGGATGTTGCACCTTGCACCGTGGATGTTGCACCCTGTAGATATCGATTATTCGGACGGCCATAACTTCTGGCTCGTTAAGAGTTACGGGATCCCGCGGTTCGGCTATCTCCGGCCTACGTCCACTTCAAAGGTTTTTACTTTTATTGATATTCTTTGGTGATTACAGTTGATTACAGCGGATTACAATGGATTATAGCTCTGAAATTCGAGTACGATGGTAGTAGTGAAGTGCGCGGTAGAGTCTGGTAGAGCCTGGATGCTTCCAAATCAAGATCCCCCTTTTATGAATGACCTAGGGCTCTATTTATAGGCGTAGGAGGCTGATATTTCTCCTAAAATTATGGTAGACCGCTTCAGGCACGTGAGGGGGCCCACATGGCCGAAACCTGGAGATCCGGGACCATATTGGGATCGATTCGACCCTTGGTTCGAATCGACCAAAAATGTGTCCATTCATGATGAAACTTGGCGTGAACATTCTTCAACGTGTAGGCAAACTCCTGTAAAAATTTCAAGGCATTTGGATCAAGGGATTGAGAGATATGATGGATTCAAGATGGGGATTTTCATCATGCTGGTTGCTTCGAATCGATCCTATGTGTTCGTTCGAATCGATATGGTTCAAACCCATTGGGTCGAATCCATGCTCCTGTGACGTGGCGCGCGTTCTTCGAGTCGATCCCTACTTTTCGCCGAGTTGAATGGGTCGACTCCGAGTTCGTAGCTGTGCCTACTTGATGGTTTCGAGGTTATCGATTCGAAGAGTCGCTTCCTTCGAATCGATAGAAACTAGTACTTCCATCGAATCGATCAGGAGCGGTTCGATGCTTTCTCTCCACTGGGATTCGAAGACATAGAACACTTCGATGGATTCGGTCTTATGGCCTTGTGGACGAATCCGAATCGATGCATAGTTGATAGAGTCGAAGTACGACCACTTGGATGGAGTCGAAGCAAGGGCATTTCACATGGATTTGAAGTAGTGGATGTCTGATGGATGCAAGGCAGGCACTAGCTGATGGATTCGAACGTCGTCTCTGCTCATGGATTCGAACGTGATGTCTGCCCTGATGGGTTCGAACTAGATGGGTTCGAACCAATGAAGGGGTGATGGATTCGAAACGAGCAAGGTCCATCTCTCTCAACTTGAATCCTTCATAACTTGAGCATACGAACTCGGATTGACTCGAAATTTGAAATGAGGTCTTCTATGATCTTTCTCGTCATGTCCTATCAATTGTAGCTCAATCTGGACTCGGCCAAAATTCATCGATATCCATTGTTATCCTGCAATGCATGGTTGATATTCAAGAATAATAACCATTGATTCTTAGCAAAAATTAGTGATATCTTAACATTGCCAAAAGTTGGGATAACAAGTTACGGGAGCCATAACCTGTCAAACGAAGGCCTCGATGAGTTCTACGGCTTTGACAGCTTTCAGCCGTCAACGGATAGATTAATGCCAAAAAGGACAACCCGAATTCCAATCGGGTGTCGTAAGTTTTTTACCCTTCGTTTTTTCGACACGTGGATTTTTACGGTAAAACGGGATTACCGTGGCCCGTCTTCGACTTCCCATCGCTGGAGAGTGGTGCACCATGGTACTGTTCCATTTCAAATCCATGCACGCATTTCTAAAAGTCGTACGGCACTGTTTTGCCATTTCGGACGGATGTTGCACTTGCACCGTGGATGTTGCACCCTGTAGATATCGATTATTCGGACGGCCATAACTTCTGGCTCGTTAAGAGTTACGGGAGCCATAACCTGTCAAAGCGAAGGCCTCGATGAGTTCTATGGCTTTGACAGCTTTCAGCCGTCAACTGATAGATTAATGCCCAAAAAGGACAACCCGAATCTCAATCGGGTCTCGTAAGTTTTTTACCCTTCGTTTTTCCGACACGTGGATTTTTACGGTAAAACGGGATTACGGTGGCTGGTCTTCGATTTTCCATCACTGGAGAGTGGTGCACCACGGTACTGTTCCATTTCAAATCCATGCATGCATTTCTAAAAGTCGTACGGCACTGTTTCGCTATTTCGGACGGATGTTGCACCTTGCGCCGTGGATATTGCACCCTGTAGATATCGATTATTCGGACGGCCATAACTTCTGGCTCGTTTAGAGTTACAGGAGCCATAACCTGTCAAAACGAAGGCCTCGATGAGTTCTACGGCTTTGACAGCTTTCAGCCATCAACGGATAGATTAATGCCCAAAAAGGACAACCCGAATCTCAATTGGGTCTCGTAAGTCTTTTACCCTTCGTTTTTTCGACACGTGAATTTTTACGGTAAAACGGGATTACCGTGGCCCTTCTTCGACTTCCCATCGCTGGAGAGTGGTTCACCATGGTACTGTTCCGTTTCAAATCCATGCACGCATTTCTAAAAGTTGTACGGCACTGTTTCGCCATTTCGGACGGATGTTGCACCTTGCACCGTGGATGTTGCACCCTGTAGATATCGATTATTCGGACGGCCATAACTTCTGGCTCGTTAAGAGTTACGGGAGCCATAACCTGTCAAAACGATGGCCTCGATGAGTTTTACGGCTTTGACAGCTTTCAGCCGTCAACGGACAGATTAATGCCCAAAAAGGACAACCCGAATCTCAGTCGGGTCTGGTAAGTTTTTTACCCTTCGTTTTTTTGACACGTGGATTTTTACGGTAAAACGGGATTACGTTGGCTGGTCTTCGATTTACCATCGCTGGAGAGTGGTGCACCATGATACTGTTCCGTTTCAAATCCATGCACGCATTTCTAAAAGTCGTACGGCACTGTTTCGCCATTTCGGACGGATGTTGCACCTTGCACCGTGGATGTTGCACCCTGTAGATATCGATTATTCGGACGGCCATAACTTATGGCTCGTTTAGAATTACAAAAGCCATAACCTGTCAAAACGAAGGCCTCGATGAGTTCTACGGCTTTGACGGCTTTCAGCCGTCAATGGATAGATTAATGCCCAAAAAGGACAACCCGAATCTCAATCGGGTCTCGTTAGTTTTTTACCCTTCGTTTTTTCGACACGTGGAATTTTACGGTAAAATGGGATGACCATGGCCCGTCTTCGACTTCCCATCGCTGGAGAGTGGTGCACTATGGTACTGTTCCGTTTCAAATCCATGCGCGCATTTCTAAAAGTCGTACGGCACTGTTTCGCTATTTCGAACGGATGTTGCACCTTGCACCGTGGATTTAGCACCCTATAGATATCGATTATTCGGACGGCCATAACTTCTGGTTCGTTAAGAGTTACGGGAGCCATAACCTATCAAAACGAAGGCCTCGATGAGTTCTATGGCTTAGACAGCTTTCAGCCGTCAACGGATAGATTAATGCCCAAAAAGGACAACCCGAATCTCAATCGGGTCTCGTAAGTTTTTTACCCTTCGTTTTTTCGACACATGGATTGTTACGGTAAAACGGGATTACGGTGGCTGGTCTTCGATTTACCATCACTGGAGAGTGGTGCACCATGGTACTGTTCCGTTTCAAATCCATGCACGCATTTCTAAAAGTCGTATGGCACTGTTTCGCCATTTTGGACGGATGTTGCACCTTGCCCCGTGGATGTTGCACCCTGTAGATATCGATTATTCGGACGGCCATAACTTCTGGCTCGTTAAGAGTTACGGGAGCCATAACCTGTCAAAACGAAGGCCTCGATGAGTTCTACGGCTTTGACGGCTTTCAGCCGTCAACGGATAGATTAATGCCCAAAAAGGACAACCTGAATCTCAATCGGGTCTCGTAAGTTTTTTACCCTCCGTTTTTTCGACACGTGGATTTTTACGGTAAAACGGGATTACCATGGCCCATCTTCGACTTCCCATCGCTGTAGAGTGGTGCACAATGGTACTGTACCATTTCAAATCCATGCACGCATTTCTAAAAGTCGTACGACACTGTTTCGCCATTTCGGACGGATGTTGCACCCTGCACCGTGGATGTTGCACCCTGTAGATATCGATTATTCGGACGGCCATAACTTCTGGCTCGTTAAGAGTTACTTGATCCCGCGGTTCGGCTATCTCCGGCCTACGTCCACTTCAAAGGTTTTTACTTTTATTGATATTCTTTGGTGATTACAGTTGATTACAGCGGATTACAATGGATTATAGCTCTGAAATTCGAGTACGATGGTAGTAGTGAAGTGCGCGGTAGAGTCTGGTAGAGCCTGGATGCTTCCAAATCAAGATCCCCCTTTTATGAATGACCTAGGGCTCTATTTATAGGCGTAGGAGGCTGATATTTCTCCTAAAAGTATAGTAGACCGCTTCAGGCACGTGAGGGGGCCCACATGGCCGAAACCTGGAGATCCGGGACCATATTGGGATCGATTCGACCCTTGGTTCGAATCGATCAAAAATGTGTCCATTCATGATGAAACTTGGCGTGAACATTCTTCAACGTGTAGGCAAACTCTTGTAAAAATTTCAAGGCATTTGGATCAAGGGATTGAGAGATATGATGGATTCAAGATGGGGATTTTCATCATGCTGGTTGCTTCGAATCGATCCTATGTGTTCGTTCGAATCGATATGGTTCAAACCCATAGGGTCGAATCCATGCTCCTGTGACGTGGCGCGCGTTCTTCGAGTCGATCCCTACTTTTCGCCGAGTTGAATGGGTCGACTCCGAGTTCGTAGCTGTGCCTACTTGATGGTTTTGAGGTTATCGATTCGAAGAGTCGCTTCCTTCGAATCGATAGAAACTAGTACTTCCATCGAATCGATCAGGAGCGGTTCGATGCTTTCTCTCCACTGGGATTCGAAGACATAGAACACTTCGATGGATTCGGTCTTATGGCCTTGTGGACGAATCCGAATCGATGCATAGTTGATAGAGTCGAAGTACGGCCACTTGGATGGAGTCGAAGCAAGGGCATTTCACATGGATTTGAAGTAGTGGATGTCTGATGGATGCGAGGCAGGCACTAGCTGATGGATACGAACGTCGTCTCTTCTCATGGATTCGAACGTGATGTCTGCCCTGATGGGTTCGAACTAGATGGGTTCGAACCAATGATGGGGTGATGGATTCGAAACGAGCAAGGTCCATCTCTCTCAACTTGAATCCTTCATAACTTGAGAATACGAACTCGGATTGACTCGAAATTTGAAATGAGGTCTTCTATGATCTTTCTCGTCATGTCCTATCAATTGTAGCTCAATCTGGACTCGGCCAAAATTCATCGATATCCATGGTTATCCTGCAATGCATGGTTGATATTCAAGAATAATAACCATTGATTCTTAGCAAAAATTAGTGATATCTTAACATTGCCAAAAGTTGGGATAACAAGTTACGGGAGCCATAACCTGTCAAACGAAGGCCTCGATGAGTTCTACGGCTTTGACAGCTTTCAGCCGTCAACGGATAGATTAATGCCAAAAAGGACAACCCGAATCCCAATCGGGTCTCGTAAGTTTTTTACCCTTCGTTTTTTCGACACGTGGATTTTTACGGTAAAACGGGATTACCGTGGCCCGTCTTCGACTTCCCATCGCTGGAGAGTGGTGCACCATGGTACTGTTCCATTTCAAATCCATGCACGCATTTCTAAAAGTCGTACGGCACTGTTTTGCCATTTCGGACGGATGTTGCACTTGCACCGTGGATGTTGCACCCTGTAGATATCGATTATTCGGACGGCCATAACTTCTGGCTCCTTAAGAGTTACGGGAGCCATAACCTGTCAAAACGAAGGCCTCGATGAGTTCTATGGCTTTGACAGCTTTCAGCCGTCAACTGATAGATTAATGCCCAAAAAGGACAACCCGAATCTCAATCGGGTCTCGTAAGTTTTTTACCCTTCGTTTTTCCGACACGTGGATTTTTATGGTAAAACGGGATTACGGTGGCTGGTCTTCGATTTTCCATCACTGGAGAGTGGTGCACCACGGTACTGTTCCATTTCAAATCCATGCATGCATTTCTAAAAGTCGTACGGCACTGTTTCGCTATTTCGGACGGATGTTGCACCTTGCGCCGTGGATATTGCACCCTGTAGATATCGATTATTCGGACGGCCATAACTTCTGGCTCGTTTAGAGTTACAGGAGCCATAACCTGTCAAAACGAAGACCTCGATGAGTTCTACGGCTTTGACAGCTTTCAGCCATCAACGGATAGATTAATGCCCAAAAAGGACAACCCGAATCTCAATTGGGTCTCGTAAGTCTTTTACCCTTCGTTTTTTCGACACGTGGATTTTTACGGTAAAACGGGATTACCGTGGCCCTTCTTCGACTTCCCATCGCTGGAGAGTGGTGCACCATGGTACTGTTCCGTTTTAAATCCATGCACGCATTTCTAAAAGTTGTACGACACTGTTTCGCCATTTCGGACGGATGTTGCACCTTGCACCGTGGATGTTGCACCCTGTAGATATCGATTATTCGGACGGCCATAACTTCTGGCTCGTTAAGAGTTACGGGAGCCATAACCTGTCAAAACGATGGCCTCGATGAGTTTTACGGCTTTGATAGCTTTCAGCCGTCAACGGACAGATTAATGCCCAAAAAGGACAACCCGAATCTCAGTCGGGTCTGGTAAGTTTTTTACCCTTCGTTTTTTCGACATGTGGATTTTTACGGTAAAACGGGATTACGTTGGCTGGTCTTCGATTTACCATCGCTGGAGAGTGGTGCACCATGATACTGTTCCGTTTCAAATCCATGCACGCATTTCTAAAAGTCGTACGGCACTGTTTCGGCATTTCGGACGGATGTTGCACCTTGCACCGTGGATGTTGCACCCTGTAGATATCGATTATTCGGACGGCCATAACTTATGGCTCGTTTAGAATTACAAAAGCCATAACCTGTCAAAACGAAGGCCTCGATGAGTTCTACGGCTTTGACGGCTTTCAGCCGTCAATGGATAGATTAATGCCCAAAAAGGACAACCCGAATCTCAATCGGGTCTCGTTAGTTTTTTACCCTTCGTTTTTTCGACACGTGGAATTTTACGGTAAAATGGGATGACCATGGCCCGTCTTCGACTTCCCATCGCTGGAGAGTGGTGCACTATGGTACTGTTCCGTTTCAAATCCATGCGCGCATTTCTAAAAGTCGTACGGCACTGTTTCGCCATTTCGAACGGATGTTGCACCTTGCACCGTGGATTTAGCACCCTATAGATATCGATTATTCGGACGGCCATAACTTCTGGTTCGTTAAAAGTTACGGGAGCCATAACCTGTCAAAACGAAGGCCTCGATGAGTTCTATGGCTTAGACAGCTTTCAGCCGTCAACGGATAGATTAATGGCCAAAAAGGACAACCCGAATCTCAATCGGGTCTCGTAAGTTTTTTACCCTTCGTTTTTTCGACACATGGATTGTTACGGTAAAACGGGATTACGGTGGCTGGTCTTCGATTTACCATCACTGGAGAGTGGTGCACCATGGTACTGTTCCGTTTCAAATCCATGCACGCATTTCTAAAAGTCGTATGGCACTGTTTCGCCATTTCGGACGGATGTTGCACCTTGCCCCGTGGATGTTGCACCCTGTAGATATCGATTATTCGGACGGCCATAACTTCTGGCTCGTTAAGAGTTACGGGAGCCATAACCTGTCAAAACGAAGGCCTCGATGAGTTCTACGGCTTTGACGGCTTTCAGCCGTCAACGGATAGATTAATGCCCAAAAAGGACAACCTGAATCTCAATCGGGTCTCGTAAGTTTTTTACCCTCCGTTTTTTCGACACGTGGATTTTTACGGTAAAACGGGATTACCATGGCCTATCTTCGACTTCCCATCGCTGTAGAGTGGTGCACAATGGTACTGTACCATTTCAAATCCATGCACGCATTTCTAAAAGTCGTACGACACTGTTTCGCCATTTCGGACGGATGTTGCACCCTGCACCGTGGATGTTGCACCCTGTAGATATCGATTATTCGGACGGCCATAACTTCTGGCTCGTTAAGAGTTACGGGATCCCGCGGTTCGGCTATCTCCGGCCTACGTCCACTTCAAAGGTTTTTACTTTTATTGATATTCTTTGGTGATTACAGTTGATTACAGCGGATTACAATGGATTATAGCTCTGAAATTCGAGTACGATGGTAGTAGTGAAGTGCGCGGTAGAGTCTGGTAGAGCCTGGATGCTTCCAAATCAAGATCCCCCTTTTATGAATGACCTAGGGCTATATTTATAGGCGTAGGAGGCTGATATTTCTCCTAAAAGTATGGTAGACCGCTTCAGGCACGTGAGGGGGCCCACATGGCCGAAACCTGGAGATCCGGGACCATATTGGGATCGATTCGACCCTTGGTTCGAATCGATCAAAAATGTGTCCATTCATGATGAAACTTGGCGTGAACATTCTTCAACGTGTAGGCAAAATCCTGTAAAAATTTCAAGGCATTTGGATCAAGGGATTGAGAGATATGATGGATTCAAGAAGGGGATTTTCATCATGCTGGTTGCTTCGAATCGATCCTATGTGTTCGTTCGAATCGATATGGTTCAAACCCATAGGGTCGAATCCATGCTCCTGTGACGTGGCGCGCGTTCTTCGAGTCGATCCCTACTTTTCGCCGAGTTGAATTGGTCGACTCCGAGTTCGTAGCTGTGCCTACTTGATGGTTTTGAGGTTATCGATTCGAAGAGTCGCTTCCTTCGAATCGATAGAAACTAGTACTTCCATCGAATCGATCAGGAGCGGTTCGATGCTTTCTCTCCACTGGGATTCGAAGACATAGAACACTTCGATGGATTCGGTCTTATGGCCTTGTGGACGAATCCGAATCGATGCATAGTTGATAGAGTCGAAGTACGGCCACTTGGATGGAGTCGAAGCAAGGGCATTTCACATGGATTTGAAGTAGTGGATGTCTGATGGATGCGAGGCAGGCACTAGCTGATGGATTCGAACGTCGTCTCTTCTCATGGATTCGAACGTGATGTCTGCCCTGATGGGTTCGAACTAAATGGGTTCGAACCAATGATGGGGTGATGGATTCGAAACGAGCAAGGTCCATCTCTCTCAACTTGAATCCTTCATAACTTGAGCATACGAACTCGGATTGACTCGAAATTTGAAATGCGGTCTTCTATGATCTTTCTCGTCATGTCCTATCAATTGTAGCTCAATCTGGACTCGGCCAAAATTCATCGATATCCATGGTTATCCTGCAATGCATGGTTGATATTCAAGAATAATAACCATTGATTCTTAGCAAAAATTAGTGATATCTTAACATTGCCAAAAGTTGGGATAACAAGTTACGGGAGCCATAACCTGTCAAACGAAGGCCTCGATGAGTTCTACGGCTTTGACAGCTTTCAGCCGTCAACGGATAGATTAATGCCAAAAAGGACAACCCGAATCTCAATCGGGTCTCGTAAGTTTTTTACCCTTCGTTTTTTCGACACGTGGATTTTTACGGTAAAACGGGATTACCATGGCCCGTCTTCGACTTCCCATCGCTGGAGAGTGGTGCACTATAGTATCGTTTCGTTTCAAATCCATGCACGCATTTCTAAAAGTCGTACGACACTGTTTCGCCACTTCGGAATGATGTTGCACCTTGCACCGTGGATGTTGCACCCTGTACATATCGATTATTCGGACGACCATAACTTCTGGCTCGTTAAGAGTTACGGGAGCCATAACCTGTCAAAACGAAGGCCTCGATGAGTTCTACGGCTTAGATAGCTTTCAGCCGTCAACGGATAGATTAATGCCCAAAAAGGACAAGCCGACTCTCAATCGGGTCACGTAAGTTTTTTACCCTTCGTTTTTTCGACACGTGGATTTTTACGGTAAAACAGGATTACGGTGGCTGGTCTTCGATTTACCATCTCTGGAGGGTGGTGCACCATGGTACTGTTCCGTTTCAAATCCATGCACGCAT
Organism: Allium cepa; assembly: GCA_030765085.1. Taxonomy (NCBI): domain Eukaryota; kingdom Viridiplantae; phylum Streptophyta; class Magnoliopsida; order Asparagales; family Amaryllidaceae; genus Allium; species Allium cepa. The sequence goes on from CM060938.1 coordinate 872,496,561, forward strand.
TTCTAAATGTACTACGGCACTGTTTCGCCATTTCGGACGGATGTTGCACCTTGCACCGTGGATGTTGCACCCTGTAGATATCGATTATTCGGACGGCCATAACTTATGGCTCGTTTAAACTTACAAAAGCCATAACCTGTCAAAACGAAGGCCTCGATGAGTTCTACAGCTTTGATGGCTTTCAGCCGTCAACGGATAGATTAATGCCCAAAAAGGACAACCCGAATCTCAATCGGGTCACGTAAGGTTTTTACCCTTCGTTTTTTCGACACGTGGATTTTTACGGTAAAACGGGATTACCGTGGCTGGTCTTCGATTTACAATCGCTGGAGAGTGGGGCATCATGGTACTGTTCCCTTTCAAATCCATGCAGCATTTCTGAAAGTCGTACGGCACTGTTTCGCCATTTCGGACGGATGTTGCACCTCGCACTGTGGATGTTGCACCCTGTAGATATCGATTATTCGGACGGCCATAACTTCCGGCTCGTTTAGAGTTACGAGAGCCATAACCTGTCAAAACGAAGGCCTCGATGAGTTTTATGCCTATGACAGCTTTCAGCCGTCAACGGATAGATTAGTGCCAAAAAAGGACAACCCGAATCTCGATCGGGTCTCGTTAGTTTTTTACCCTTCGTTTTTTCGACACATGGATTTTTACGGTAAAACGGGATTACGGTGGCTGGTCTTCGATTTACCATCGCTGGAGAGTGCTGCACCATGGTACTGTTCCGTTTCAAATCCATTCACGCATTTCTAAAAGTAGTATGGCACTGTTTCGCCATTTCAGACGGATGTTGCACCTTGCACCGTGGATGTTGCACCCTGTAGATATCGATTATTCGGACGGCCATAACTTCTGACTCGTTTAGAGTTACGGGAGCCATAACCTGTCAAAACGAAGGCCTCGATGAGTTTTACGCCTTTGACGGCTTTCAGCCGTCAACGGATAGACTAATGCCCAAAAAGGACAACCCGAATCTCAATCGGGTCACGTAAGTTTTTTACCCTTCGTTTTTTCGACACGTGGATTTTTACGGTAAAACGGGATTACGGTGGCTGGTCTTCGATCTACCATAGCAGGTGAGTGGTGCACCATGCTGTTGTTCCGTTTCAAATCCATGCACGCATTTCTAAAAGTAGTATGGCACTGTTTCGCCATTACGGACGGATGTTGCACCTTGCACCGTGGATGTTGCACCCTGTAGATATTGATTATTCGGACGGCCATAACTTCTGGCTCGTTTAGAGTTACGAGAGCCATAACCTGTCAAAATGAAGGTCTCGATGAGTTCTACGGCTTAGAAAGCTTTCAGCCGTTAACGGATAGATTAATGCCCAAAAAGGACAACCCGAATCTCAATCGGGTCACGTAAGTTTTTTACCCTTCGTTTTTTCGACACGTGGATTTTTACGGTAAAACGGGATTAGGTGGCTGGTCTTCGATTTACCATCCCTGGAGAGTGGTGCACCATGGTACTGTTCCGTTTCAAATTCATGCACGCATTTCTAAAAGTAGTAAGGCACTGTTTCGCCATTTCGGACGGATGTTGCACTTTGCACCGTGGATGTTGCACCCTGTAGATATCGATTATTCGAACGGCCATAACTTCCGGCTCGTTTAGAGTTACGGGAGCCATAACCTATCAAAACGAAGGCCTCAATGAGTTCTACGGCTTTGACAGCTTTCAGTAGTCAACGGACAGATTAATGGCCAAAAAGAACAACCCGAATCTCAGTCGGGTGTCGTAAGATTTTTACCCTTCGTTTTTTTGACACGTGGATTTTTACGGTAAAACGAGATTACGGTGGCTGGTCTTTGATTTACCATCGCTGGAGAGTGGTGCACCATGCTACCGTTCCGTTTCAAATCCATGCACGCATTTCTAAAAGTCGTACGACACTGTTTCGCCATTTCGGACGGATGTTGCACCTTGCACCGTGGATGTTGCACCATGTAGATATCAATTATTCGGACGGCCATAACTTCTGGCTCGTTTAGAATTACAATTGCCATAACCTGTCATAACGAAGGCCTCGATGAGTCCTACGGCTTTGACAGCTTTCAGCCGTCAACGGATAGATTAATGCCCAAAAAGGACAACCCGAATGTCAATCGGGTCTCGTAAGTTTTTTACCCTTCGTTTTTTCGACACGTGGATTTTTACGGTAAAACGGATTACCATGGCCCGTCTTCAACTTTCCATCGTTGGAGAGTGGTGCACCATAGTACCGTTCCGTTTCAAATCCATGCACGCATTGCTAAAAGTCGTACGGCACTGTTTCGCCATTTCGAACGGATGTTGCACCTTGCACCGTGGATGTTGCACCCTGTAGATATCGATTATTCGGACGGCCATAACTTCTGGCTCGTTTAGAGTTACGAGAGCCATAACCTGTCAAAACGAAGGCCTCGAAGAGTTCTACGGCTTAGACAGCTTTCAGCCATCAACGGATAGATTAATGCCCAAAAAGGACAACCCGAATCTCAATCGGGTCACGTAAGTTTTTTACCCTGCGTTTTTTCGACACGTGGATTTTTACGGTAAAACGGGATTACGGTGGCTGGTCTTTGATTTACCATCGCTGGAGAGTGGTGCACCATGGTACTGTTCCGTTTCAAATCCACGCACGCATTTCTAAAATTAGTACGGCACTGTTTCGCCATTTCGGACGGATGTTGCACCCTGTAGATATCGATTATTCGGACGGCTATAACTTCTGGCTCGTTTAGAGTTACGAGAGCCATAACCTGTCAAAACGAAGGCCTCGATGAGTTTTACGCCTTTGACAGCTTTCAGCCATCAACGGATAGATTAATGCCCAAAAAGGACAACCCGAATCTCAATCGGGTCTCGTAAGTTTTTTACCCTTCGTTTTTTCGACACCGGATTTTTACGGTAAAACGGGATTACCGTAACTCGTCTTCGATTTACCACCGCTGGAGAGTGGTGCACCATGGTACTATTCCGTTTCAAATCCATGCACGCATTTCTAAAAGTTGTACGACACTGTTCCGCCATTTCGGACGGATGTTGCACCTTGCACCGTGGATGTTGCACCCTGTAGATATCGATTATTCGGACGGCCATAACTTCTGGCTCGTTTAGAGTTACGGTAGCCATAACCTGTCAAAATGAAGGCCACGGTGAGTTCCACGGCTTTGACAGCTTTCAGCCGTTAACGGATAGATTAATGCCCAAAAAGGACAACCCGAATCTCAATCGGGTCTCGTAAGTTTTTTACCCTTCGTTTTTTCGACACGTGAATTTTTACGGTAAAACGGGATTACCGTGGCTGGTCTTCGATTTACCATCGCTGGAGAGTGATGCACCATGTTACTGTTCCGTTTCAAATCCATGCATGTATTTCTAAAAGTCGAACGGCACTGTTTCGCCATTTCGGAAGGATGTTGCACCTCGCACCGTGGATGTTGCCCCTTGTAGATATCGATTATTCGGACGGCCATAACTTATGGGTCATTTAGAGTTACCGAAGCGATAACCCGTCTAAACGAAGGCCATGGTGAGTTCTACGGCTTTGACAGCTTTCAACCGTCAATGGATAGATTAATGCCCAAAAAGGACAACCCGAATCACAATCGGGTCTCGTAAGTTTTTCACCCTTCGTTTTTTCGACACATGGATTTTTACGGTAAAACGGGATTACAGTGGCTGGTCTTCGATTTACCATTGCTGGAGAGTGGTGCGCCATGGTACTGTTCCGTTTCAAATCCATGCACGCATTTCTAAAAGTCGTACGGCACTGTTTCGCCATTTCGGACGGATGTTGCACCTTGCACCGTGGATGTTGCACCCTGTAGATAACGATTATTCGGACAACCATAATTCTGGCTCGTTTAGATTTACGGGAGTGATAACCAGTCAAAACGAAGGCCACGGTGAATTCTATGGCTTTGACCGCTTTCAGCCGTCAACGGATAGATTAATGCCCAAAAAGGACAACCCGAAAATCAATAGGGTCTCGTAAGTTTTTTACCCTTCGTTTTTTCGACACGTGGATTTTTATGGTAAAACGGGATTACCGTGGCTGGTCTTCGATTTACCATCGCTGGAGAGTGGTGCACCATGGTACTATTCTGTTTCAAATCCATGCATGCATTTCTAAAAGTCGTACGGCACTGTTTCGCCATTTCGGACGGATGTTGCGCCTTGCACCGTGGATGTTGCACCCTGTAGATATCGATTATTCGGACGACCATAACTTCTGGCTCGTTTAGAGTTACGGGAGCGATAACCTGTCAAAACGAAGGCCACGGTGAGTTCTATGGCTTTGACAGCTTTCAGCCTTCAAAGGATAGATTAATGCCCAAAAAGGACAACCCGAATCTCAATCGGGTCTCGTAAGTTTTTTACCGTTCGTTTTTTCGACACGTGGATTTTTACGGTAAAACAGGATTACCGTGGCTGGTCTTCCATTTACCATCGCTGGAGAGTGGTGCACCATAGTACTGTTCCGTTTCAAATCCATTCATGCATTTCTAAAAGTCGGACGGCACTGTTTCGCCATTTCGGACGGATGTTGCACCTTGCACCGTGGTTGTTGCACCCTATAGATATCGATTATTCGGACGGCCATAACTTATGGCTCGTTCAGAGTTACGGGAGCGATAACCTGTCTAAACGAAGGCCACGGTGAGTTCTACAGCTTTGACCGCTTTCAGCCGTCAACGGATAGATTAATGCCCAAAAAGGACAACCCGAATCTCAATCGGGTCTCGTAAGTATTTTACCCTTCGTTTTTTCGACATGTGGATTTTTACGGTAAAACGGGATTACCGTGGCCCGTCTTCGATTTACCATCGCTAGAGAGTGGTGTACCATGGTAATGTTCCGTTTCAAATCCATGCACGCATTTCTAAAATTCGTACGGCACTGTTTCGCCATTTCGGACGGATGTTGCACCTTGCACCTTGGATGTTGCACCCTGTAGATATCAATTATTCGGACGGCCATAACTTCTGGCTCGTTTAGAGTTACGAGAGCCATAACCTGTCAAAACGAAGGCCACAGTATGTTCTACGGGTTTGACAACTTTTAGCCGTCAACGGATAGATTATTGCCCATAAAGGGCAGCCCGAATCTCGATCGGGTCACGTAAGTTTTTTACCCTTCGTTTTTTCGACACGTGTATTTATACGGTAAAACGGGATTACCGTGGCTGGTCTTCGATTTACCATTGCAAGAGAGTGGTGCACCATGGTACTGTTCCATTTCAAATCCATGCACGCATTTCTAAAAGTCGTACGGCACTGTTTCGCCATATCGGACGGATGTTGCACCGTGCACCGTGGATGTTGCACCGTGTAGATATCGATTATTCGGACGACCATAACTTCTAGCTCGTTTAGAGTTACAGGACCCATAACCTGTCAAAACGAAGGCCACGGTGAGTTCTACGACTTTGACAGCTTTCAGCCATGAACGGATAGATCAATGCCCAAAAAGGACAACCCCAATCTCAATCGGGTCTCGTAAGTTTTTTACCCTTCGTTTTTTCGACACGTGGATTTTTATGGTAAAACGGGATTATCGTGGCTGGTCTTCGATTTACCATCGCTGGAGAGTGGTGCACCATGGTACTGTTCCGTTTCAAATCCATGCATGTATTTCTAAAAGTCGGACGGCACTGTTTCGCCATTTCGGACGGATGTTGCACCTTGCACCGTGGATGTTGCACCCTGTATATATCGATTATTCGGACGGCCATAACTTATTGCTCGTTTAGAGTTACCAGAGCGATAACCCGTCTAAACGAAGGCCACGGTGAGTTCTACGGCTTTGATAGCTTTCAGCCGTCGGCGGGTAGATTAATGCCCAAAAAGGACAACTCGAATCTCAATCGGGTCTCGTAAGTTTTTCACCCTTCGTTTTTTCGACACATGGATTTTTACGGTAAAACGGGATTACCCTGGCTGGTCTTCGATTTACCATTTCTGGAGAGTGGTGCACCATGGTACTGTTCCGTTCAAATCCATGCACACATTTCTAAAAGTCGTACGGCACTGTTTCGCCATTTCGGACGGATGTTGCACCTTGCACCGTGGATGTTACACCCTGTAGATAACGATGATTCGGACGGCCATAACTTCTGGCTCGTTTAGAGTTACAGGAGCGATAACCAGTCAAAACGAAGGCCACGGTGAGTTCTATGGCTTTGACCGCTTTCTGCCATCAACGGATAGATTAATGCCCAAAAAGGACAACCCGAAACTCAATCGGGTCTCGTAAGTTTTTTACCCTTCATTTTTTCGACACGTGGATTTTTACGGTAAAACGGGATTATCGTGGCTCGTTTTCGATTTACCATCGCTGGAGAGTGGTGTACCATGGTAATGTTCCATTTCAAATCCATGCACGCATTTCTAAAAGTCGTACGGCACTGTTTCGCCATTTCGGACGGATGTTGCACATTGCACCGTGGATGTTGCACACTGTAGATATCGATTATTCGGACGACCATAACTTCTGGCTCGTTTAGAGTTACGGGAGCCATAACCTGTCAAAACGAAGGCCTCGATGAGTTCTACGGCTTTGACAGCTTTTAGCCGTCAACGGATAGATTAATTCCCAAAAAGGACAGCCCGAATCTCAATCGGGTCACGTAAGTTTTTTACCCTTCGTTTTTTCGACACGTGGATTTTTACGGTAAAACGGGATTACCGTGGCTGGTCTTTAATTTACCATCGCTGGAGAGTGGTGTACCATGGTACTATTCCGTTTCAAATCCATGCATGTATTTCTAAAATTCGGACGACACTGTTTCGCCATTTCGGACGGATGTTGCACCTTGCACCGTGGATGTTGCACACTATAGATATCGATTATTCGGACGACCATAACTTTTGGCTCGTTTAGAGTTACGGGAGCGATAACCTGTCTAAACGAAGGCCACGATGAGTTCTATGGCTTTGACAGCTTTCAGCCGTCAATGGATAGATTGCCAAAAAGGACAACCCGAAAATCAATCGGGTCACGTAAGTTTTTTACCCTTCGTTTTTTCGACACGTGGATTTTTACGGTAAAACGGGATTACCGTGGCTGGTCTTCGATTTACCATCGCTGGAGAGGGGTGCACCATGGTACTGTTCCGTTTCAATTCCATGCGCGCATTTCTAAAAGTCATACGGCACTGTTTCGCCATTTCGGACGGATGTTGCGCCTTGCACCGTGGATGTTGTACCCTGCAGATATCGATTATTCGGACGGCCATAACTTCTGGCTCGTTTAGAGTTACGGGAGCGATAACCTGTCAAAACGAAGGCCATGGAGAGTTCTACTGCTTTGACGGCTTTTAGCCGTCAACGGATAGATTAGTGCCCAAAAAGGACAACCCCAATCTCAATCGGGTCTCGTAAGTTTTTTACCCTTCGTTTTTTCGACACGTGGATTTTTACGGTAAAACTGGATTACCGTGGCTGGTCTTCGATTTACCATCGCTGGAAAGGGGTGCACCATGGTACTGTTCCGTTTCAAATCCATGCATGTATTTCTAAAAGTCGGACGGCACCGTTTCACCATTTCGGACGGATGTTGCACCTTGCACCGTGGATGTTGTACCCTGAAGATATCGATTATTCGAACGGCCATAACTTATGGCTCGTTTAGAGTTACCGGAGCGATAACCCGCCTAAACAAAGGCCAGGGTGAGTTCTACGGCTTTGACAGCTTTCAGCCGTCAGCGGATAGATTAATGCCCAAAAAGGACAACCCGAATCTCAATCGGGTCTCGTAAGTTTTCACCCTTCGTTTTTCGACACATGGATTTTTACGGTAAAACGGGATTACCGTGGCTGGTCTTCAATTTACCATTGCTGGAGAGTGGTGCACCATGGTACTGTTCCGTTTCAAATCCACGCACGCATTTCTAAAAGTCGTACGACACTGTTTCGCCATTTCGGACGGATGTTGCACCTTGCACCGTGGATGTTGCACCCTATAGATAACGATTATTCGGACGGCCATAACTTCTGGCTCGTTTAGAGTTACGGGAGCGATAACCAGTCAAAACGAAGGCCACAGTGAGTTCTATGGCTTTGCCGCTTTCAGCCGTCAACGGATAGATTAATGCTCAAAAAGGACAACCCGAAACTCAATCGGGTCTCGTAAGTTTTTTACCCTTCGTTTTTTCGACACGTGGATTTTTACGGTAAAACGGGATTACCGTGGCTGGTCTTCGATTTACCATCGCTAGAGAGTAGTGCACTATGGTACTGTTCCATTTCAAATCTATGCATGCATTACTAAAAGTCGTACGGCACTGTTTCGCCATTTCGGACAGATGTTGCGCCTTGCACCGTGGATGTTCCACCCTGTAGATATCGATTATTCGGACGGCCATAACTTCTGCCTCGTTTGGAGTTACAGGAGCAATAACCTGTCAAAACGAAGATCACGGTGAGTTCTACGGCTTTGACAGCTTTCAGCCGTCAACGGATATATTAATGCCCAAAAAGGACAACCCGAATATCAATCGGGTCTCGTAAGTTTTTTACCCTTCGTTTTTTCGACACGTGGATTTTTACGGTAAAACGGGATTACCGTGGCTGGTCTTTAATTTACCATCGCTGGAGAGTGGTGTACCATGGTACTATTCCGTTTCAAATCCATGCATGTATTTCTAAAATTCGGACGACACTGTTTCGCCATTTCGGACGGATGTTGCACCTTGCAACGTGGATGTTGCACACTATAGATATCGATTATTCGGACGGCCATAACTTTTGGCTCGTTTAGAGTTACAGGAGCGATAACCTGTCTAAACGAAGGCCACGATGAGTTCTACGGCTTTGACAGCTTTCAGCCGTCAATGGATAGATTGCCCAAAAAGGACAACCCGAAACTCAATCGGGTCACGTAAGTTTTTTACCCTTCGTTTTTTCGACACGTGGATTTTTACGGTAAAACGGGATTACCGTGGCTGGTCTTCGATTTACCATCGCTGGAGAGGGGTGCACCATGGTACTGTTCCGTTTCAATTCCATGCATGCATTTCTAAAAGTCGTACGGCACTGTTTCGCCATTTCGGACGGATGTTGCGCCTTGCACCGTGGATGTTGCACCCTGTAGATATCGATTATTCGGACGGCCATAACTTCTGGCTCGTTTAGAGTTACGGGAGCGATAACCTGTCAAAACGAAGGCCATAGAGAGTTCTACTGCTTTGACGGCTTTCAGCCATCAACGGATAGATTAATGCCCAAAAAGGACAACCTGAATCTCAATCGGGTCTCGTAAGTTTTTTACCCTTCGTTTTTCCGACACGTGGATTTTTACGGTAAAACGGGATTACCGTGGCTGGTCTTCGATTTACCATCGCTGGAGAGTGGTGTACCATGGTACTGTTCCGTTTCAAATCCATGCATGTATTTCTAAAAGTCGGACGGCACTGTTTCGCCATTTCGGACGAATGTTGCACCTTGCACCGTGGATGTTGCAGCCTATAGATATCGATTATTCGGACGGCCATAACTTATGGCTCGTTTAAAGTTACGGGAGCGATAACCTGTCTAAACGAAGGCCACGGTGAGTTCTACGGCTTTGACTGCTTTCAGCCGTCAATGGGTAGATTAATGCCCAAAAAGGACAACCCGAATCTCAATCGGGTCTCGTAAGTTTTTTACCCTTCGTTTTTTCGACACGTGGATTTTTACGGTAAAACGGGATTACCGTGGCCCGTCTTCGTTTTACCGTCGCTGGAAAGTGGTGTGCCATGGTAATGTTCCGTTTCAAATCCATGCACGCATTTCTAAAAGTCGTACGGCACTGTTTCGCCACTTCGGACGGATGTTGCACCTTGCACCGTGGATGTTGCACCCTGTAGATATCGATTATTCGGACGGCCATAACTTCTGGCTCGTTTAGAGTTATGGGAGCCATAATCTGTCAAAACGAAGGCCACAGTGAGTTCTACGGCTTTGATAGCTTTTAGCCGTCAACAGATAGATTAATGTCCAAAAAGGAGAGCCCAAAAAGGACAACCCAAATCTCAATCGCGTCTCGCAAGTTTTTTACCCTTCGTTTTTTCGACACGCGGATTTTTACGGTAAAACGGGATTACCGTGGCTGGTCTTCGATTTACCATCGCTGGAGAGTGGTGCACCATGGTACTGTTCCGTTTCAAATCCATGCATGTATTTCTAAAAGTCGGACGACACTGTTTCGCCATTTCGGACGGATGTTGCACCTTGCACCGTGGATGTTGCACCCTGTAGATATCGATTATTCGGACGACCATAACTTATGGCTCGTTTAGAGTTACCGGAGCGATAAACCGTCTAAACGAAGGTCACGGTGAGTTCTACGGCTTTGATAGCTTTCAGCCGTCAACGGATAGATTAATGCCCAAAAATGACAACCCGAATCTCCCTCGGGTCTCGTAAGTTTGTCAACCTTCGATTTTTCGACACATGGATTTTTACGGTAAAACGGGGTTACCGTGGCTGGTCTTCGATTTACCATCGCTGGAGAGTGGTGCACCATGGTACTGTTCCGCTTCAAATCCATGCATGCATTTCTAAAAGTCGTACGGCGCTGTTCCGCCATTTCGGACGGATGTTGCATCTTGCACCGTGGATGTTGCACCCTGTAGATATCGATTATTCGGACGGCCATAACATCTCGCTCGTTTAGAGTTACGAGAGCCATAACCCGTCAAAACGAAGGCCACGGTGAGTTCCACGGCTTTGACAGCTTTCAGCCGTCAATGGATAGATTAATGACCAAAAAGGACAACCCGAACCTCAATCGGGTCTCGTAAGTTTTTTACCCTTCGTTTTTTCGACACGTGTATTTTTACGGTAAAACGGGATTACCGTGGCTGCTCTTCGATTTACCATCGCTGGAGAGTGGTGCACCATGGTACTGTTCCGTTTCAAATCCATGCATGTATTTCTAAAAGTCGGACGACACTGTTTCGCCATTTCGGACGGATGTTGCACCTTGCACCATGGATGTTACACCCTATAGATATCGATTATTCGAACGGCCATAACTTATGGCTCGTTTAGAGTTACGACAGCGATAACCTGTCTAAACGAAGGCCACTGTGAGTTCTACGGCTTTGAAAGCTTTCAGCCGTCAACGGATAGATTAATGCCCAAAAAGGACAACCCGAATCTCAATCGGGTCTCGTAAGTTTTTTACCCTTCGTTTTTTCGGCACGTTGATTTTTACGGTAAAACGGGATTACCGTGGCTCGTCTTCGATTTACCATTGCTGGAGAGTGGTGTGCCATGGTAATGTTCCGTTTAAAATCCATGCACGCATTTCTAAAAGTCGTGCGGCACTGTTTCACCATTTCGGACGGATGTTGCACCTTGCACCGTGGATGTTGCAACCTATAGATATCGATTATTTGGACGGCCATAACTTCTGGCTCGTTTGGAGTTACGGGAGCCATAACCTGTCAAAACGAAGGCCAAAGTGAGTTCTACGGTTTTGACTGCTTTTAGCCGTCAACGGATGGATTAATGCCCAAAAAGGACAGCCCGAATCTCAATCGGGTCACGTAATTTTTTTTTCCTTCGATTTTTCGACACGTGTATTTTTACGGTAAAACGGGATTACCGTGGCTGGTCTTCGATTTACCATAGATGGAGAGTGGTGCACCATGGTACTGTTCCGTTTCAAATCCATGCACGCATTTCTAATCCATGCACGTATTTCTAAAAGTCGGATGGCACTGTTTCGCCATTTCGGACGGGTGTTGCACCTTGCACCGTGGATGTTGCACCCTGTAGATATCGATTATTCGGACGACCATAACTTATGGCTCGTTTAGAGTTACCGGAGCGATAACCTGTCTAAACGAAGGCAACGGTGAGTTCTACGGCTTTGACAGCTTTCAGCCATCAACGGATAGATTAATGCCCAAAAAGGACAACCTGAATCTCAATCGGGTGTCGTAAGTCTTTCACCCTTCATTTTTTCGACACATGGATTTTTACGATAAAACGGGATTACCTTGGCTGGTCTTCGATTTACCATTGCTGGAGAGTGGTGCACCATGGTACTGTTCCGTTTCAAATCCTTGCACGCATTTCTAAAAGTCGTACGGCACTGTTTTGCCATTTCGGAAGGATGTTGCACCTTGCACCGTGGATGTTGCACCCTGTAGATAACGATTATTTGGACAGCCATAACTTCTGGCTCGTTTAGAGTTACGGGAGCGATAACTAGTCAAAACGAAGGCCACGGTAAGTTCTATGGCTTTGACCGCTTTCAACCGTCAACGGATAGATTAATGCCCAAAAAGGACAACCCGAAACTCAATCGGGTCTCGTAAGTTTTTTACCTTTCGTTTTTTCGACACGTGGATTTTTACGATAAAACAAGATTACCGTGGTCGGTCTTCGATTTACCATCGCTGGAGAGTGGTGCACCATGGTACTGTTCTGTTTCAAATCCATGCATGCATTTCTAAAAGTCGTACGACACTGTTTCGCCATTTCGGACGGATATGGCGCCTTGCACCGTGGAGGTTGCACCCTCTAGATATCGATTGTTCGGACGGCCATAACTTCTGGCTCTTTTGGAGTTACGGGAGCGATAACCTGTCAAAACGAAGGCCACGGTGAGTTCTACGTCTTTGACAGCTTTCAGCCGTCAACGGATAGATTAATGCCCAAAAAGGACAACCCGAATCTCAATCGGGTCTCGTAAGTTTTTTACCTTTCGTTTTTTCGGCACGTGGATTTTTACGGTAAAACGGGATTACCGTGGCTGGTCTTCGATTTACCATCGCTGGAGAGTGGTGCACCATGGTACTGTTCCGTTTCAAATCCATGCAAGTATTTCTAATAGTCGGACGACACTGTTTCTCCATTTCGGACGGATGTTGCACCTTGCACCGTGGACGTTGCACCCTCTAGATATCGATTATTCGGACGTCCATAACTTAAGGCTCGTTTAGAGTTACGGGAGCGATAACCTGTCTAAACGAAGGACATGGTGAGTTCTACGGCTTTGACAGCTTTCAGCCGTCAACGGATAGATTAATGCCTAAAAAGGACAGCCCGAATCTCAGTCGGGTCACGTAAGTTTTTTACCCTTCGTTTTTTCGACACGTGTATTTTTATGCAAAAACAGGATTACCTTGGCTGGTCTTCGATTTACCATTGCTGGAGAGTGGTACACCATGGTACTGTTCTGTTTCAAATCCATGCACGCATTTCTAAAAGTCGCACAGCACTGTTTCGCCATTTCGGACGGATGTTGCGCCTTGCACCGCGGATGTTGCACCGTGTAGATATCGATTATTCGGACGGCCATAACTTCTGGCTTGTTTAGAGTTATGGGAGCGATAACCAGTCAAAACGAAGGCTACGGTGAGTTCTACGGATTTGACATCTTTCAGCCGTCAACGGATAGATTAATGCCCAAAAAGGACAACCCCAATCTCAATCGGGTCTCGTAAGTTTTTTTACCCTTCGTTTTTTCGACACGTGTATTTTTACGGTAAAACGGGATTACCTTGGCTCGTCTTCGATTAACCATCGTTGGAGAGTGATGCACCATGGTATTGTTCCATTTCAAATCCATGCACGCATTTCTAAAAGTCGTACAGTACTGTTTCGCCATTTCGGACGGATGTTGCACCTTGCACCGTGGATGTTGCACCCTGTAGATATCGATTATTCGGACGGCCATAACTTCTGGCTCGTTTAGAGTTACGGGAGCCATAACTTGTCAAAACGAAAGCCACAGTGAGTTCTACGGCTTTGACTGCTTTCAGCCATCAACGGATAGATTAATGCCCAAAAAGGACAACCCGAATCTTAATCGGGTCTCGTAAGTTTATCACCCTTCATTTTTTCGACACATGGATTTCTACGATAAAACGGGATTACCGTGGCTGGTCTTCGATTTACCATTGCTGGAGAGTGGTGCACCATGATACTGTTCCGTTTCAAATCCATGCATGCATTTCTAAAAGTCGTACGGCACTGTTTCGCCATTTCGGACGGATGTTGCACCTTGCACCGTGGATGTTGCACCCTGTTGATAACGATTATTCGGAAAGCCATAACTTCTGGCTCGTTTTGATTTACGGCAGCGATAACTAGTCAAAACGAAGGCCACGGTGAGTTCCATGGCTTTGACAGCTTTCAACCTTCAACGGATAGATTAATGCCCAAAAAGGACAACCCGAATCTCAATCGGGTCTCGTAAGTTTTTTACCCTTCGTTTTTTCAACACGTCGATTTTTACGGTAAAACGGGATTACCGTGGCTGGTCTTCGATTTACCATCGCTGGAGAATGGGGCACCATGGTACTGTTCCATTTCAAATCCATGCATGTATTTGTAAAAATCGGACGACACTGTTTCACCATTTCGGACGGATGTTGCACCTTGCACCGTGGATGTTGCACCCTGTAGATATCGATTATTCGGACGGCCAAAACTTATGGCTTGTTTAGAGTTACAGGAGCGATAACCTATCTAAACGAATGCCATGGTGAGCTCTACGGCTTTGACAGCTTTCAGCCATCAACGGATAGATTAATGCCCAAAAAGGACAACCCGAATCTCAATCGGGTCTCGTAAGTTTTTCACACTTCGTTTTTTCGACACATGGATTTTTATGGTAAAACGGGATTACCGTGGCTGGTCTTCGATTTACCATTACTGGAGAGTGGTGCACCATGGTACTGTTCCGTTTCAAATCCATGCACGCATTTCTAAAACTCGGACGGCACTATTTCGCCATTTTCGGACGGATGTTGCACCTTGCACCGTGGATGTTGCACCCTGTAGATAACGATTATTCGGACGGCCATAACTTCTGGCTCCTTTAGATTTACGGCTGCGATAACCAGTCAAAACGAAGGCCACGGTGAGTTCCACGGCTTTGATTGCTTTAAGCCGTCAACGAATAATTAATGCCTAAAAAGGACAACCCGAATCTCAATCGGGTCTCGTAAGTTTTTCACCCTTCGTTTTTTCGACAAATGGATTTTTACGGTAAAATGGGATTACCGTGGCTGGTCTTCGATTCACCATTGCTGGAGAATGGTGCACCATGGTACGGTTCCGTTTCAAATCCTTGCACGCATTTCTAAAAGTCGTACGGCACTGTTTCGCCATTTCGGACGGATGTTGCGCCTTGCAACGTGGATGTTGCACACTGTTGATATCGATTGTTCGGACGGCCATAACTTCTGGCTCGTTTAGAGTTACGGGAGTGATAACCTGTCAAAACAAAGGCCACGGTGAGTTCTACGGCTTTGAAAGCTTTCAGCCATCAACGGATAGATTAATGCCCAAAAAGGACAACCCGAATCTCAATCGGGTCTTGTTAGTTTTTTACCCTTCGTTTTTTCGACACGTGGATTTTTACGGTAAAATGGGATTACTGTGGCTGGTCTTCGATTTACCATCGCTGGAGAGTGGTGCAACATGGTAATGTTCCGTTTCAAATCCATGCATGTATTTCTAAAAGTCGGACGGCACTTTTTCGCCATTTCGGACGGATGTTGCACCTTGCACCGTGGATGTTGCGCCCTATTGATATCGATTATTCGGACGGCCATAACTTATGGCTTGTTTAGAGTTACGGAAGCGATAACCTGTCCAAACGAAGGCCACGGTGAGTTCTACGGCTTTGACTGCTTTCAGCCATCAACGGATAGATTAATGCCCAAAAAGGACAACCCGAATCTCAATCGGGTCTCGTAATTATTTTACCCTTCGTTTTTTCGACACGTGGATTTTTACGGTAAAATGGGATTACCGTGGATCGTCTTCGATTGCCATCGCTGGAAAGTTGTGCACCATGGTACTGTTCCGTTTCTATTCCATGCACGCATTTCTAAAAGTCACACGACACTGTTTCGCTATTTTAGACTGATGTTGCACCTTGCACCGTGGATGTTGCACCCTGTATATATCTATTATTCGGACGACCACAATTTCTGGCTCGTTTAGAGTTACGGGAGCGATAACCTGTCAAAACGAAGGCCACGGTGAGTTCTACGGCTTTGATAGCTTTCAGCCATCAACGGATAGATTAATGCCCAAAAAGGACAGCCCGAATCTCAATCGGGTCACGTAAGTTTTTTACCCCTCCTTTTTTCGACACGTGTATTTTTACGGTAAAACGGGATTACCGTGGCTGGTCTTCGATTTACCATTGCTGGAGAGTGGTGCACCATGGTACTATTCCGTTTCAAATCCATGCACGCATTTCTAAAAGTCGTACGGCACTGTTTCGCCATTTCGGACGGATGTTGTACCTTGCACCGTGGATGTTGCACCCTGTAGATATCGATTATTCGGACGACCATAATTTCTGGCCCGTTTATAGTTACGGGAGCGATAAACTGTCAAAACGAAGGCCACGGTGAGTTCTACGGCTTTGACAGCTTTCAGCCGTCAACGGATAGATTAATGCCCAAAAAGGACAACCCCGATCTCAATCGGGTCTCGTAAGTTTTTTAACCGTCGTTTTTTTGACACGTGGATTTTTACGGTAAAACGGGATTACCGTGGCTCGTCTTCGATTTACCATCGCTGGAGAGTGATGCACCATGGTACTGTTCCGTTTCAAATCCATGCACGCATTTCTAAAAGTCGTACAGCACTGTTTCACTATTTCGGACGGATGTTGCACCTTGCACCGTGGATGTTGCACCCTGTAGATATCGATTATTCGGACGGCCATTACTTCTGGCTCGTTTAGAGTTACGGGAGCCATAACCTGTCAAAACGAAGGCCACGGGGAGTTCTACGGCATTGACTGCTTTCAGCCGTCAACGGATAGATTAATGCCCAAAAAGGACAACCCGAATCTCAATCGGGTCTCGTAAGTTTTTCCCCCTTCGTTTTTTCGACACATGGATTTTTATGGTAAAACGGGATTACCGTGGCTGGTCTTCAATTTATCATTGCTGGAGAGTGGTGCACCATGGTACTGTTCTGTTTCAAATCCATGCACGCATTTCTAAAAGTCGTACGACACTGTTTCGCCATTTCGGACGGATGTTGCACCTTGCACCGTGGATGTTGCACCCTGTAGATAACGTTTTTTCGGACGGCCATAACTTCTGGCTCCTTTAGATTTACGGCTGCGATAACCAGTCAAAACGAAGGCCATGGTGAGTTCCACGGCTTTGATTGCTTTAAGCCGTCAACGAATAATTAATGCCTAAAAAGGACAACCGGAATCTCAATCGGGTCTCGTAAGTTCTTTACCCTTCGTTTTTTCGACACCTGGATTTTTACGGTAAAACGGGATTACCGTGGCCCGTCTTCGACTTCCCATCGCTGGAGAGTGGTGCACCATGGTACTGTTCCATTTCAAATCCATGCACGCATTTCTAAAAGTCGTACGACACTGTTTCACCATTTCGGACGGATGTTGCACCTTGCACCGTGGATGTTGCACCCTGTAGATATCGATTATTCGGACGGCCATAGCTTATGGCTCGTTTAGAGTTACGGGAGCGATAACCTGTCTAAACGAAGGCCACGGTGAGTTCTACGGCTTTGATAGCTTTCAGCCGTCAACGGATAGATTTTTCCCAAAAAGGACAACCCGAATCTCAATCGGGTCTCGTAAGTTTTTCACCCTTCGTTTTTTCGACACATGGATTTTTACGGTAAAACGGGATTACCGTAGTTGGTCTTCGATTTACCATTGCTGGAGAGTGGTGCACCATGGTACTGTTCCGTTTCAAATCCATGCGCGCATTTCTAAAAGTCGTACGACACGGTTTCGCCATTTCGGACGGATGTTGCACCTTGCACCGTGGATGTTGCACCCTGTAGATAACGATTATTCGGACGGCCATAACTTCTGGCTCGTTTAGATTTACGGGAGCGATAACCAGTGAAAACGAAGGCCACGGTGTGTTCTATGGCTTTGACCGCATTCAGCCGTCAACGGATAGATAAATGCCCAAAAAGGACAACCCGAAACTCAATCGGGTCTCGTAAGTTTTTTACCCTTCGTTTTTTCGACACGTGGATTTTTACGGTAAAACGGGATTACCGTGGCTGGTCTTCGATTTACCATCGCTGGAGAGTGGTGCACCATGGTACCGCTCCGTTTCAAATCCATGCATGCATTTCTAAAAGTCGTACGGCACTGTTTCGCCATTTCGGACGGATGTTGCGCCTTGCACCGTGGATGTTGCACCCTGTAGATATCGATTGTTCGGACGGCCATAACTTCTGACTCGTTTAGAGTTACGGGAGTGATAACCTGTCAAAATGAAGGCTATGGTGAGTTCTACGGCATAGACAGCTTTCAGCCGTCAACGGATAGACTAACGCCCAAAAAGGACAACACGAATCTCAATCGGGTCTCGTAAGCTTTTTACCCTTCGTTTTTTCGACACGTGGATTTTTACGGTAAAACGGGATTACCGTGGCTGGTCATCGATTTACCATCGCTGGAGAGTGGTGCACCATGGTACTGTTCCATTTCAAATCCATGCATGTATTTCTAAAAGTCGGACGGCACTGTTTCGCCATTTCGGACGGATGTTGCACCCTATAGATATCGACTATTCGGACGGCCATAACTTATGGCTCGTTTAGATTTTCCAGAGCGATAACCTGTCTAAACGAAGGCCACGGTGAGTTCTACGGCTTTTACAGCTTTTAGCCGTCAACGGATAGATTAATGACCAAAAAGGACAACACGAATCTCAATCGGGTCTCGTAAGTATTTTACCCTTCGTTTTTTCGACACGTGGATTTTTACGGTAAAACGGGATTACCGTGGCTCGTCTTCGATTTACCATCGTTGGAGAGTGGTGCACTATGGTATTGTTCCGTTTCAATTCCATGCACGCATTTTTAAAAGTCGTACGACACTGTTTCGCCATTTCGGAATGATGTCGCACCTTGCACCGTGGATGTTGCACCCTGTAGATATCGATTATTCGGACGGCCATAATTTCTGGCTCGTTTAGAGTTACGTGAGCGATAACCTGTCAAAACGAAGGCCACGGTGAGTTCTAAGGCTTTGACATCTTTCAGCCGTCAACGGATAGATTAATGCCCAAAAAGGACAGCCCGAATCTCAATCGGGTCTCGTAAGCTTTTCACCCTTCGTTTTTTCGACACATGGATTTTTACGATAAAACGGGATTACCGTGGCTGGTCTTCGATTTACCATTGCTGGAGAGTGGTGCACCATGGTACTGTTCCATTTCGAATCCATGCACGCATTTCTAAAAGTCGTACGACACTGTTTCGCCATTTCAGACGGATGTTGCACCTTGCACCGTGGATGTTGCACCCTGTAGATAACGATTATTCGGACGGCCATAACTTCTGGCTCGTTGTTATCCCGCTTTTTGGCAAAGCCGTGATACCAAAAGATTGATCAAAAGCAAAAGATAATTCGCCTCAGAGATCGGTTGCATTCCACTTCACTATGGATATCGATGAATTTTGTCCGAGTCCGGAACGGGCCACAATTTAGTGCATGACAATAAAGATCGTAGGAGTCGTCATTTCAAATTTCAAGCCAATCCGAGGTCGTATGCTCAAGTTATGATGGATCCAAGTTAAGAGGGATGGACATTGCTCAGTTCGAACCCATCACCTTTCGTACGTTCGAACCCATCTAGTTCGAACCCATCATGTTCGAATCCATACGAAGAGGTGATGTTCGAATCCATCAGCTAACATTTTCCTTCGGCTCCATCCAACTGAAACCATCCCTGCTTCGACTCCATCGGCCTCGACACCATCACAGTGACTCACCTTCGAATCCATGAACTAAACCTTTGCTTCGACTCCATCAAGCAAGCCCCCAGGTAACCTTGCTTCGAATCCGTCTTCACACGACCACAAACCCATCATACGGCTTCATGCTACCTTCGAATCGAACATGTTAGAGACGACTTCGAATCGATCCGAAGTGGCGCAGTTGGATCGATTCGAATGAATACCATTACATCGATTCGAAGGCAACCTTCGAATCCAACACTCGAACCACTTGGTCAACACGGCAAAGAACTCGGAGTCGACCCAATCAACTCGGCAAAAAATATGGATCGACTCGAAGAAGGCGCGCCACGTCAACCCACTTGCACGCCCTGAGATCGATTCGAAGTGCTCAATTCGAATTGATCGATTCGAAGACCACAGCCAACCGAGAATCCTCATTTCGAACCGATCATATCTCCTAAACCACTGATCCAAATACAACCAAATTTTCACAGTAGCTTCATACAAGATAAAGATTGCTCCTGCCAAGTTTCAGCTCGATTGGACCATTTCTTGATGGGTTCGAAATGACTTCGAATCGATGTCAGATCGAGACGAAACTTGGTGGGGTCGGTCGCGTGGGCCCATTCACGTGCCAGAAGAGGTCTCCCGAAGTTTCAGCAAGATCTGGGCCTCCAACGCCTATAAATAGCACCCTGAAGCCTTTAGAAAAGGGGATCTTCGGAGAACTTCTGCCATTGAACACCAAGACTCTGCCGGATTCAAATCTATTCATCAGAATCACTGCTGTATGCAGATTTCAAAGCTATTATCAACTGTAATCCGTTGTAATCGATTTAATCAAGCAAAGCAAAAAAGAGAAAACCTTCAAAGTGGACGTAGGCGCGAACGCCGAACCACTATAAATCCTGTGTTTGTGATTGTTGTTTGTGAATTACTGTGATTGGTTACTTAGAGCTGAATTCCATATTGATTGTTGCTGAGTTCTGTGTTGATTATGATCGAGTTGAGTATGTAAACAGGTGCTTTCGTGATATTGGGTGTTTGTGACCAATTTTGGCGCAAACATTTTGGTGCTTTCACTGAGAATTGAACTCAGGAAGTTCTACCAATTGATAGCAAATTCTAAGAGAGTTTGAAAGTTCAAATTTGAGAAATTATGACGAGACAATCAAGCCGAAGGCCAAGGCCAGAGAGAAGTGAACAACAAGGAAGTCAGGAGGCTTCCTCAGGAGCGAATCAACCATCGATCTACATCACTAGGGACGAAATGGAGACGATGATGAAGAAGCAAGAGGAGTTGATCCAGAGTTTATTTCAGCAGATAGGACAGCTTGAAGCACGGAACAGAGAAGCCAATGGAGTCCAGAACGGAGCAGGACCATCCGGCATAGCACCCGAGCTAGGGGGCACGCATATGGAAAATGTTGACCCAATCTTGGAAAGAGAGAGAGAAGGGTCTGCGCAACCTAGGAGTAGTAGAGGAGTGAACGCTCGGTCAAGGGGGCAGATTCCAGAGTTCCCTCACGAACTCGGGGGGCAGGATGAAAGTAACGAACGAAGGTTACATCTTGGAGACACCGACAAGTTGGCAGAGATGGTTAAGCGAGCAATGAGAGGCGGTTTGGTGAACAAAGACCTAGAGGATGTTAATAGGAGTACTTTCACTCCGGCAATCAGACGAGCTAGAAACCCACCGGATTTCAAATTACCATCGTTGGATATGTATGACGGGAGAACGGACCCCACGGTCCATCTGACGAAATATATGAGACATATGGAGGTGCTGGGGGCATCAGAGGAGGTTATGGCCCGGTGCTTCCCATTGTATTTAATGGATATTGCGGCGTTATGGTTCAGGCAACTAGATGTGGGTCCATCGGAACATGGAACGATTTAACTGAGAGATTTATGAGGCAATTCAGGGTTCACATTACAAGACCCAAGAATGTGATGACGTTGGCAACTTTAAAACAGAAGGCTGGAGAAACATTGAGAAGTTTCCTGACACGGTTCAATGCGGCGGCAGCTTCGGTGGATAGACCGGATCCATCCATGGTTATGATGGCGGCTGTGTCCGGAATAGCAGACGGAACGGAGTTCAAAAATTCATTAACTAAGGATCCACCCGTAGATCTGGGAGAATTCTATCATGAGGCAGAAAAGTTTTTACGATTAGAGGATGCAAATGCGGAAAGAGAATAAGGAGATGGGATAGAAGTTTATGCACTCAAAGACGAAAAGCCCCCTAGAAAGGACTCGGACAAGGATAAAGGTAAAAGAAGGATTGGGAATGACGGAGACAGATCAAAGCGGCAACGGAGGGAGCCGCGATTCACCACCTACACTGAGCTGAATGAGAGCCTGGAGCGAATTTATCGGGATACCAAAGAACAGATTCCGTATCGTAGACCAATGCGAAGGGATCCAACCTCTGACGAAAGGAAATCAGATAAGTTTTGTGTATTCCATGAATTAAATGGTCATAACACTAATGATTGTAGGCACCTAAAGGACGAGGTGGAAGGGCATATCAGGAACGGTATGCTCCTTCAATATGTAAGGAGGCGAGCTCCTGCGGCGGAACCGGAGCGACCACCGTCCACATCAGCTAGAGGCGACCTGAATCAAGGCACCGTTTGGTTATCAATTGAGTGAAATAACGATGAACAAGTTGTAAGCTTCCACTAACGCAATTAAATCATTTACACATGTGCGAGATCGCGAACGATCTCCAGGCATGCTCTGAATGATCATTGACCGTTTCGTAGTGGGAACTTACGCTTCGACATCCATGTTTTGCTTTCGTAACATTTTAATTTGAACATTTAGACTCTGTTTGTTTGGACATTGTTTTTGAAACTCATTCGTTTAATAGACATTTGATTCTGATAATTCTGAAATGGCTAAGCTACTTGCTAATGTACGGGGTCGCGAACGATCCTTAGGCATGCTCTGAGATGGCGATGAACCGCCCTGACAAACGATCCAGGATATCACCCGAACGTGACCCTGGCATCGATAACATCAAGCCCTCCCGGGCACACTTTATCGCCTCGAACGGCAACCGGCCTCGAACGGTCACAGTTCGCCTCGAACGACACTCGACTTCGAACAGTCACAACTCACCTCACCTTAAATGGCTTGATCGCGAACGGTCGTCACTTGAGGTCCAACACCCGACCGCGAGCGGTCACAAATTCGCCTCGAACGGCACACGATCGCGAACGATCACTTTCTGCCTTGAATGGCACCGACCGCGAACTGTCATGGTTCACTAATTATAAAATCCGACCTCGAACGGTCACCATTCGCCTTGAACGGCACTTGGTCGCGAACGATCATCATTTGCCACGAACAGCAGTCGACCGCGAACGGTCCCATCTCATCATTTGCCGCGAACGGCATGGACCGCGAACGGTCCTATTCCATCCTATGCCACGAACGACACGGACCGCGAACGGTCCCGATTCACCTCAAACAGCATACGATTCCGAACGATCGACGCATGGATTTATACGCTCGACCGCGCACGGTCACACTTCACCTCGAATGACTCGATCACGAACGATCGTCATTTGAAGTTAAGCGCTTGACCACGAACGGCCGCGCTTCATCTCAAATAACTCAATCCCGAACGATCGTCATTTGAGGCCATATGAAACTGTCAAATTTTTTACAGGTCGATGATAGGATAAGAACATCCAACTCAAAGCATTACAAAACACACCTTCCTACCGCAAGGCATGTTTTGGGGGGCAAGATGTTATCCCGCTTTTTGGCAAAGCCGTGATACCAAAAGATTGATCAAAAGCAAAAGACAATTCGCCTCAGAGATCGGTTGCATTCCACTTCACTATGGATATCGATGAATTTTGTCCGAGTCCGGAACGGGCCACAATTGATAGGGCATGACAATAAAGATCGTAGGAGTCGTCATTTCAAATTTCAAGTCAATCCGAGGTCGTATGCTCAAGTTATGATGGATCCAAGTTAAGAGGGATGGACATTGCTCAGTTCAAACCCATCACCTTTCGTACGTTCGAACCCATCTAGTTCGAACCCATCATGTTCGAATCCATACGAAGAGGTGATGTTCGAATCCATCAGCTAACATTTTCCTTCGGCTCCATCCAACTGAAACCATCCCTGCTTCGACTCCATCGGCCTCGACACCATCACAGTGACTCACCTTCGAATCCATGAACTAAACCTTTGCTTCGACTCCATCAAGCAAGCCCCCAGGTAACCTTGCTTCGAATCCGTCTTCACACTACCACAAACCCATCATACGGCTTCATGCTACCTTCGAATCGAACATGTTAGAGACGACTTCGAATCGATCCGAAGTGGCGCAGTTGGATCGATTCGAATGAATACGATTACATCGATTCAAAGGCAACCTTCGAATCCAACACTCGAACCACTTGGTCAACACGGCAAAGAACTCGGAGTCGACCCAATCAACTCGGCAAAAAATATGGATCGACTCGAAGAAGGCGTGCCACGTCAACCCACTTGCACGCCCTGAGATCGATTCGAAGTGCTCAATTCGAATTGATCGATTCGAAGACCACAGCCAACCGAGAATCCTCATTTCGAACCGATCATATCTCCTAAACCACTGATCCAAATACAACCAAATTTTCACAGTAGCTTCCATACAAGATAAAGATTGCTCCTGCCAAGTTTCAGCTCGATTGGACCATTTCTTGATGGGTTCGAAATGACTTCGAATCGATGTCAGATCGAGACGAAACTTGGTGGGGTCGGTCGCGTGGGCCCAGTCACGTGCCAGAAGAGGTCTCCCGAAGTTTCAGCAAGATCTGGGCCTCCAACGCCTATAAATAGCACCCTGAAGCCTTCAGAAAAGGGGATCTTCGGAGAACTTCTGCCATTGAACACCAAGACTCAGCCGGATTCAAATCTATTCATCAGAATCACTGTTGTATGCAGATTTCAAAGCTATTATCAACTGTAATCCATTGTAATCGATTTAATCAAGCAAAGCAATAAAGAGAAAACCTTCAAAGTGGACGTAGGCGCGAACGCCGAACCACTATAAATCCTGTGTTTGTGATTGTTGTTTGTGAATTACTGTGATTGGTTACTTAGAGCTGAATTCCATATTGATTATTGCTGAGTTCTGTGTTGATTATTATCGAGTTGAGTATGTAAACGGGTGCTTTCGTGATATTGGGTGTTTGTGACCAATTTTGGCGCAAACACTTGTTTAGATTTACGGCAGCGATAACCAGTCAAAACGAAGGCCATGGTGAGTTCCACGGCTTTGACCGCTTTCAGCCGTCAGCGGATAGATTAATGCCCAAAAAGGACAACCCGAATCTCAATCGTCTCTCGTAAGTTTTTTACCCTTCATTTTTTCGACACGTGGATTTTTACGGTAGTACGGGATTACCGTGGCTGGTCTTCGATTTACCATCGCTGGAGAGTGGTGCACCATGGTACTATTCCGTTTCAAATCCATGCATGTATTTGTAAAAGTCGGACGACACCGTTTCACCATTTCGGACGGATGTTGCACCTTGCACCGTGGATGTTGCACCCTGTAGATATCGATTATTCGGACGGGAATAACTTATGGCTCGTTTGGAGTTACGGGAGCGATAACCTGTCTAAACGAAGGCCACGGTGAGTTCTACGGCTTTAATAGCTTTCAGCCGTCAACGGATAGATTAATGCCCAAAAAGGACAACCCGAATCTCAATCGGGTCTCGTAAGTTTTTCACCCTTCGTTTTTTCGACACATGGATTTTTACGGTAAAACGGGATTACCATAGCTGGTCTTCGATTTACCATTGTTGGAGAGTGGTGCACCATGGTACTGTTCCGTTTCAAATCCATGCAAGCATTTCTAAAAGTCGTACGGCACTGTTTCGCCATTTCGGACGGATGTTGCACCTTGCACCGTGGATGTTGCACCCTGTAGATAACGATTATTTGGACGGCCATAACTTCTGACTCGTTTAGATTTACGGGAGCGTTAACCAGTCATAACGAAGGCCACAGTGAGTTCTATGGCTTTGACCGCTTTCAGCCGTCAACGGATAGATAAATGCCCAAAAAGGACAACCCGAAACTCAATTTGGTCTCGTAAGTTTTTACCCTTCGTTTTTTCGACACGTGGATTTTTACAGTAAAACGGGATTACCGTGGCTGGTCTTCGATTTACCATCGCTGGAGAGTGGTGCACCATGGTACCGTTCCATTTCAAATCCATACATGCGTTTCTAAAAGTCGTACGGTACTGTTTCGCCATTTCGGACGGATGTTGCGCCTTGCATCGTGGTGTTGCACCCTGTAGATATCGATTATTCGGATGGCCATAACTTCTGGCTCATTTAGAGTTACGGGAGCCATAACCTGTCAAAACGAAGGCCTCGATGGGTTCTACGGCTTTGATAGCTTTCAGCTGTCAACGGATAGATTAATGCCCAAAAAGGACAACCCGAATCTCATTCGTGTCTCATAGGTTTTTTACCGTTCGTTTTTTCGACACGTGGATTTTTACGGTAAAACGGGACTACCGTGGCCCGTCTTCGACTTCACATCGCTGGAGAGTGGTGCACCATGGTAGTGTTCCGTTTCAAACCCATTCACGCATTTCTAAAAGTCGTACGACACTGTTTCGCCATTTCGGACGGATGTTGCACCTTGCACCGTGGATGTTGCACCCTGTAGATATCGATTATTCGGACGGCCATAACTTCTGGCTCGTTTCTAGTTACGACAGCCATAACCTGTCAAAACGAAGGCTTCGATGAGTTCTACGGCTTTGACAGCTTTCAGCCATCAACGGATAGATTAATGCCCAAAAAGGACAACCCGAATCTCAATCGGGTCTCGTAAGTTTTTTACCCATCGTTTTTTCGACACGTGGATTTTTACGGTAAAACGGGATTACCGTAGCCCGTCTTCAACTTTCCATCACTGGAGAGTGGTGCAACATGGTACTGTTCCATTTCAAATCCATGCATGCATTTCTAAAAGTCGTACGACACTGTTTCGCCATTTCGGACGGATGTTGCACCTTGCACCGTGGATGTTGCACCCTGTAGATATCGATTATTCGAACGACCATAACTTCTGGCATGTTTAGAGTTACGGGAGCCATAACCTGTCAAAACGAAGGCCTCGATGAGTTCTACGGCTTTGACATCTTTCAGCCGTCAACGGATAGATTAATGCACAAAAAGGACAACCCGAATCTCAATCGGGTCTCGTAAGTTTTTTACCCTTCGTTTTTTTGACACGTGGATTTTTACGGTAAAACGGGATTACCGTGGCCCGTCTTCGACTTCCCATCGCTGGAGAGTGGTGCACCATGGTACTGTTCCGTTTCAAATCCATGCATGCATTTCTAAAAGTCGTACGACACTGTTTCACCATTTTGGACGGATGTTGCACCTTGCACCGTGGATGTTGCACCCTGTAGATATCGATTATTCAAACGGCCATAACTTCTGGCTCGTTTAGAGTTACGGGAGCCATAACCTGTCAAAACGAAGGCCTCGATGAGCTATACGGATTTGATAGCTTTCAGCCGTAAACGGATAGATTAATGCCCAAAAAAGACAACCCGAATCTCAATCAGGTCTCGTAAGTTTTTAACCCTTCGTTTTTTCGACATGTGGATTTTTACGGTAAAACAGGATTACGTGGCTGGTCTTCGATTTAGCATCGCTGGAGAGTGGTGCACCATGGTACTGTTTCATTTCAAACCCATGCACGCATTTCTAAAAGTCGTACGGCACTGTTTCTCCATTTCGGACGGATGTTGCACCTTGCACCGTGGATGTTGCACCCTGTAGATATCGATTATTCGGACGGCCATAACTTCTGGCTCGTTTAGAGTTACGGGAGCCATAACCTGTCAAAACTAAGGCCTCGATGAGTTCTACGGCTTTGACAGCTTTCAACCGTCGACGGATACATTAATGCCCAAAAAGGACAACCCGAATCTCAATCGGGTCTCGTAGGTTTTTTACCCTTCGTTTTTTTGACACGTGGATTTTTAGGGTAAAACGGGATTACCGTGGCCCGTCTTCGACTTCCCATCGCTGGAGAGTGGTGCACCATGGTACTTTCCGTTTCAAATCCATGCACACATTTCTAAAAGTCGTACGGCACTATTTCGCCATTTCGGACGGATGTTGCACCTTGCACCGTGGATGTTGCACCCTGTAGATATCAATTATTCGGACGGCCATAACTTCTGGCTCGTTTAGAGTTACGGGAGCCATAACCTGTCAAAACGAAGGCCTCGATGAGTTCTACGGCTTTGACGGCTTTCTGCCCTCAACGGATAGATAAATGCCCAAAAAGGAAAATCCGAATCTCAATCGGGTCTCGTAAGTTTTTTACCCTTCGTTTTTTCGACACGTGGATTTTTACGGTAAAACGGGATTACCGTGGCCCGTCTTCGACTTCCCATCGCTGGAGAGTGGTGCACCATGGTATTGTTCCGTTTCAAATCCATTCACGCATTTCTAAAAGTCGTACGGCACTGTTTCGCCATTTCGAACGGATGTTGCACCTTGCACCGTGGATGTTGCACCCTGTAGATATCGATTATTCGGACAGGCATAACTTCTGGCTCGTTTAGAGTTACGGGAGCCATAACCTGTCAAAACGAAGGCCTCGATGAGTTCTACGGCTTTTATGGATTTCAGCCGTCAACGGATAGATTAATGCCCAAAAAGAATAACCCGAATCTCATTCGGGTCTCGTAAGTTTTTTACCCTTCGTTTTTTCGACACGTGGATTTTTACAGTAAAACGGGATTACCGTGGCCCGTCTACGACTTCCCATCGCTGGAGAGTGGTGCAACATGGTAGTGTTCCGTTTCAAATCCATTCACGCATTTCTAAAAGTTGTACGGCACAATTTCGCCATTTCGAACGGATGTTGCACCCTGCACCGTGGATGTTGCACCCTGTAGATATCGATTATTCGGACGGCCATAACTTCTGGCTCGTTTAGAGTTACGGAAGCCATAACCTGTCAAAACGAAGGCCTCGATGAGTTCTACGACTTTGACAGTTTTCAGCCGTCAATGAGTAGATTAATGCCCAAAAAGGACAACCCGAATCTCAATCGGGTCTCGTAAGTTTTTTACCCTTCGTTTTTTCGACACATGGATTTTTACGGTAAAACAGGATTACCGTGGCCCGTCTTCGACTTCCCACCGCTGGAGAGTGGTGCGCCATGGTACTGTTCCATTTCAAATCCATGCATGCATTTCTAAAAGTCGTACGGCACTGTTTCGCCATTTCGGAGGGATGTTGCACATTGCACCGTGGATGTTGCACCCTGTAGATATCGATTATTCGGACGGCCATAACTTCTGGCTCGTTTAGAGTTACGGGAGCCATAACCTATCAAATCGAAGGCCTCGATGAGTTCAACGGCTTTGACATCTTTCAGCCGTCAATGGATAGATTAATGCCCAAAAAGGACAACCCGAATCTCAATCGGGTCTTGTAAGTTTTTTACCCTTCGTTTTCTCGACACGTGGATTTTTACGGTAAAACGGGATTACCGTGGCCCGTCTTCGACTTCCCATCGCTGGAGAGTGGTGCACCATGGTACTGTTCCGTTTCAAATCCATGCACGCATTTCTAAAAGTCGTACGACACTGTTTCACCATTTCGGACTGATGTTGCACCTTGCCCCGTGGATGTTGCACCCTGTAGATATCGATTATTCAAACGGCCATAACTTCTGGCTCGTTTAGAGTTACGGGAGCCATAACCTGTCAAAACGAAGGCCTCGATGAGTTCTACGGCTTTGACAGCTGTTTGCGTCAAAATTGGGCACAACACTCTTAGGGAGTCGTTGAAGAGATAATAGTCAAGAATGTAACTTCAAAACAGATATTATCTAACAAAAACTCCAATCAACAATGAATTAAATGCGCAGACAAGCGCTTTATAGTGGTTCGGCGTGTTGCCTACATCCACTGCGAAGTGTTTTGATGTTTTATTGATTCTCTTTCAATGATTAAAAGTTGTTGCAGCAATCAATAGCAAATTACAACTGGAAATTCGAATTCAACAGTAAGATTATGGTGTAGAATGATGGAGATCTCGATCCGGCAGAGTCTGGGCGCTTCAGAGTCGGAAGATCCCTTTTTCGTTGGCCCTGGGGCTCTATTTATAGGCGCGGGCTATTGATATTTCGCTGAAAACTCGGGAGACCACTTCTGGCACGCGAGGGGGACCACACGCACGGTCTTAGGAAGTTTGGGCCCACTTTGGCATCGGTTCGAACTCCATTCGAACCGATCAAGAATTCATCCAATTGAGGCAAAATTTGGCGTGGACATTCTACAACATGTATGCAAGCTTCTGTGAAAATTTCATGGCATTTGGATCAGTAGATTGGGAGATATGATGGATTCGAAATGGGGTTCATTGCATGGCTGTTTGGTTGACTTCATGGCGACTTGGAGCGCAACTTCGAACCAACCCGGTCTTCACTCCGAGTTGACCACTTCGACTCCATGGATCTCGGCGAATTCGAACCGAAGGAAGACACGTCATCATGATTGGTTGACCCAGTGGATTCGAATGAGGCTACACAGGATGGATTCGAACTTGGCATCATGGATGGGTTCGAACATGGCTTCGTGGATGGGTTCGAACGAGGTTCCATGTTCGGGTTCGAGCAATGATTCTTGTTTGGAGTCGAACTAGGCTTAGTAGTGGGTTCGAAGCATGGCTTTTGTGATGGATACGAACTATGTCACTCCTCCATGGACACGAGGCCCATGGAGGATACGAACTTTGGTTAGCGATTAACACTTAGCTTTTTTGCCCCCTAGTCTCGGGGAATAACATTTGCGTTTTGGTGGTTGAGTACGTTTATTGGAAACTTTGAACACATGTCCACATTTTGGGGACTTAAGATAACTTGAGATCGATAATCCGGTTCGCACTCTGGGAACTCGAGAGTTATCGATGCTTGTAACACGGTTCCCACTCCGGGAATTTGGAAATGATGTTCACATTCCAACTCGCACCTTACGAACTCGGAGTTAGTACTACCATTTCAGTTCGCACTACGGGAACTTTAGCTTGGTGTTTGTGCTCCAATTCACAAGCCGGGAACTTAGATAAAACATGTATGTTCGGGTTCGCACTTCAGGAACCTGGAATTGATGTTTATACTCCAACTCGTGCTTCGGGAATCTGGAGTTAGCACGGATGCTTCGGTTCGCGCTCTGGGAACCTGTAACTTATGTTTATACTCCAATTCATGCTTTGGGAACTTGGAGTCCGTTCGCGCTCTGGGAGCGAATTATTGAATGTTTATACTCCAACTCATGCTCTGGGAAGTTGGAGTCCGTTCGCGCTCCGGGAACGAATTTTGGAATGTTTATACTCCAATTCACGCTCTGGGAAGTTGGAGTCCGTTCGCGGTCCGGGAACGAATTTTTGAATTTTTATACTCCAATTCACGCTCTGGGAAGTTGGAGTCCGTTCGCACTCTGGGAACGAATTTTTGAATGTTTATACTCCAATTCACGCTCTGGGAAGTTGGAGTCCGTTCGCACTTTGGGAACGAATTATTGAATGTTTATACTCCAACTCATGCTCTGGGAAGTTGGAGTCCGTTCGTGCTCCGGGAACGAATTTTCGAAAGTTTATACTCCAATTCACGCTCTGGGAAGTGGGAGTCCGTTCGCGCTCCGGGAACGAATTTTTGAGTGTTTATATTCCAATTCACGCTCTGGGAAGTTGGAGTCCGTTCGCACTTTGGGAACGAATATTTTAATGTTTATACTCCAATTCACGCTCTGGGAAGTTGGAGTCCGTTCGCACTCTGGGAACGAATTGTTGAATGTTTATACTCCAATTCACGCTGTGGGAAGTTGGAGTCCGTTCGCACTCTGGGAACGAATTGTTGAACGTTTATACTCCAATTCAAGGTGTGGGAAGTTGGAGTCCTTTCGCACTCTGGGAACGAATTTTTTAACGTTTATACTCCACTTCACGCTCTGGGAAGTTGGAGTCCGTTCGCACTCTGGGAACAAATTGTTGAATGTTTATACTCAAATTCGCACTGTGGAAAGTTGGAGTCCGTTCGCACTCTGGGAACGAATTTTTGAATGTTTGTACTACAATTCACGCTCTGGGAAGTTGGAG
The DNA here is from genome assembly GCA_030765085.1 of Allium cepa. Lineage (NCBI taxonomy): Eukaryota > Viridiplantae > Streptophyta > Magnoliopsida > Asparagales > Amaryllidaceae > Allium > Allium cepa. The sequence continues at coordinate 872,528,438 of CM060938.1, forward strand.
TCCGTTCGCACTCTGGGAACGAATTATTGAATGTTTATACTCCAACTCATGCTCTGGAAAGTTGGAGTTCGTTCGTGCTCCGGGAACGAATTTTTGAATGTTTATACTCCAATTCACGCTCTGGGAAGTTGGAGTCCGTTCGCGCTCCGGGAACGAATTTTTGAATGTTTATACTCCAATTCACGCTCTGGGAAGTTGGAGTGCGTTCGCACTCTGGGAACGAATTTTTGAATGTTTATACTCCAATTCGCGCTCTGGGAAGTTGGAGTCCGTTCGCACTCTGGGAACGAATTGTTGAATGTTTATTCTCCAATTCGCGCTGTGGGAAGTTGGAGTCCGTTCGCACTCTGGGAATGAATTGTTGAACGTTTATACTCCAATTCACGCTCTGGGAAGTTGGAGTCCGTTCGCAATTTGGGAACGAATTGTTGAATGTTTATACTCCAATTCGCGCTGTGGGAAGTTGGAGTCCGTTCGCACTCTGGGAATGAATTGTTGAATGGATTGTCGTGTGTTGGTCCAGTTCAGCCTTCGATGTGTTGGCTTGCCCCCGAGCTGGGGATTCACTTAGTGAGTGGCCGGTTGTAACGCAGTCACTCGCTATTTGAATAAATTCCATTGTTTGATGGAACTTAGCTCTTCGTGTGTCGTGATTGTTGAACGTTGTATTCGGTGAATCACAACTTTAGCTTGAAGAGATAGCATTTTATTTGCTGAAATAAGAAAATACGGCAAAGTCAGTGCCTTATTACGAATTCAATATTTCAGAATACAGAGGACACTGAAAATTATTCATAGATTGAAGGAGCCTGTCATGTGTGACAGTGACGAGTATCTTCGTCGTTTCAGGCCCCTGAGTAAGTAGGTCCGCCATTGATGGCGTTTATCACCAATCTCCCACGAGGACAAGTCGAGTCCTTCTGTCTCGGTCGATTGGGTTCATTGTTTGGATTTGATGGGCCCGCTTCTCTGGGCTGCGGTGTCCGCACAAACTGTTCCAGTTTCCTTTCTCTGACCAGTTTTTCAACAAGATCCTGTAAGTGACGACACTCGTTCATATTGTGCCCGTAGCCTTCATGGAACCTGCAAAATTTTCCCGTCTGGATTTGTCTTTCTTACGACGGTCTTGGAGCAGGTTTTTCATATTGAATTGTATTACGGGTCCGCAAATACAAGTCCTCCAGTGAAGTATTCAAAGGAGTATAACTGCCGAACATCGGATTTTTGCGTTGCGGACCACGATTTTGATCTTGTTTTTTAAGTTGATTCATGTTCTCTCTTCGCCGAGCTTGTTTATTTTTAATGTTCAACTGAACTTTTCCAGAGCTCTCACCGGACTGCTTTATTGCAACATTGCTTTGGACCCCTTCTGCATTTGGCTCTATGTCAGTTTGCTTCCTAGACTGTTTTGCGTCTTGCCGTCTCAGGAATTGAGCTGCTTTGGCATGGAAACGGTCCAATGACGCAGGTGGTTTCCCAGCTAGCCAACTGCCGAATTCGGAATCGGGGTCGATCCCCTTAGTCAGCGCCATAAGGATGGAGTTATCGTTTGGATTACTAATCTCCGCGCATGCAGTATGGAATCTTTCTAAGTAGTGTCTGAGTGTCTCTCCGGGAGCTTGTGTGACACTAGATAGAGTGTTGACATCCTTCGGCCTTGCGACGTGCATGCGAAATTGCTCAACGAATTTTATAGCTAACTGATCGAAGGAAGAGATGGATCGAGGTGGTAGTCGGGTGAACCACATGGTAGCGACGCCCCCCAAGGATATGGGGAAACTACGACACTTCACCGCATCGTCAGCTCTGGCAGCAATCATTGACCACTCATATTTCAGAATATGTTGGTTGGGGTCAGAGTTTCCCTCGTACATGGGCAGAGAGGGCATTCGGAATCGCCATGGGGGTTCAGCATTAAGAATATCATCCGTAAAGGGAGTGTGACTTCGGGAAACTCCCCAATCATCGTTCGTGAATCCCTGACTCTCACGGATCATCTGACGTATCATAGTTGAAAGATCTAGCATTTGCGCCGGAGTGTGATCACGTTCCATACTTCGGGCTTGAACCGGATATCGTCGGCGGTCCAAGTCTTGCCTTCTTGGCTCATAGTCCTCGGGGACGTACGGTTCAGGAGTACGCCCGCTATGACGGCGGTCCAGGTCCGACTGATCTTGAGCATCGACCCCTGGTTCAGCCGCACCGCTAGTGGTGCGGTATTCTGCGGCGTGGTGAAGAACGGCACCTCCTCGGGAGGAGGGTCCGGTCTGGAAGCTGGCTGACGGACCAACTCTTATTTGTCCAACGGTCAATGTCGGTTGGTTTCCAGCGGGTGGCATACGACTCCCATCTAACCGGGGTCGTGGAGGCCGGTTATGATAATCAGAAGATGAAGAACTTTCGCTGGAGGAGCGAGAAGCACGATATCTCGTGGATCTCTTTCGTTTCTGGCGATCCAGCTTGTTGATTAGCTCAGCGTTAGTGCGTAGCTGTTCTTCCAGTTGTTGCCGACTCTGGGTCATCTCTTAGAGTAGCAACTGCAACTCTTGTCGGGTGATCGGTCCCGACGGTTCTGATTGCCCAGCGGCATCTTGATTAGATGAAGGAGTTAGAGGGGCAGGATTCTGTCTATCCTGTTCTGCTTGATTGATAGCGTTCGAGGTGGTTCTTGTGCTAACCATCTTGATAGTTGAATTCCTTTCCTAGACTTTATGCAAATCTGAACAGAAGGGAAGGAAGTCGGATTCAATAATCTGGATTTCTCTCTTAGATTTGTTCAATCCAGTATCGATGACAGATCCAACGAGCAGGAGAAAAGCTGGGTTTTCTCAGTGAAAGCACCAAAGTGATTGCGTCAAAATTGGGCACAACATTCTTCGGAAGTCGTTGAAGAGATAATAGTCAAGAATGTAACTTCAAAACAGATATTATCTAACAAAAACTCCAATCAACAATGAATTAAATGCGCAGACAAGCGATTTATAGCGGTTCGGCGTGTTGCCTACATCCACTGTGAAGTGGTTTGATGTTTTATTGATTCTCTTTCAATGATTACAAGTTGTTGCAGCAATCAACAGAAAATTACAACTGGAAATTCGAATTCAACAGTAAGATTATGGTGTAGAATGATGGAGATCTCGATCCGGCAGAGTCTGGGCGCTTCAGAGTCGGAAGATCCCTTTTTCGTTGGCCCTGGGGCTCTATTTATAGGCGCGGGCTGCTGATATTTCGCTGAAAACTCGGGAGACCACTTCTGGCACGCGAGGGGGCCCACACGCACGGTCTTAGGAAGTTTGGGCCCACTTTGGCACCGGTTCGAACTCCATTCGAACCGATCAAGAATTCATCCAATCGAGGTGAAATTTGGCGTGGACATTCTTCAACATGTATGCAAGCTTCTGTGAAAATTTCATGGCATTTGGATCAGTAGATTGGGAGATATGTTGGATTCGAAATGAGGTTCATTGCATGGCTGTTTGGTTTGAAACCATGCTTTCGAACCGATGGTTTTGAATCCATCATGGCACGTGACTTCGTGGCGACGTGGAGCGCAAACTTCGAACCAACCCGGTCTTCACTCCAAGTTGACCGCTTCGACTCCATGGATCTCGGCGAATTCGAACCGAAGGAAGACACGTCATCATGGTTGGTTGACCCAGTGGATTCAAATGTGGCTACATAGGATGGATTCGAACTTGGCATCATGGATGGGTTCGAACATGGCTTCGTGGATGGGTTCGAACGAGGTTCCATGTTCGGGTTCGAGCAATGATTCTTGTTTGGAGTCGAACTAGGCTTTGTGGTGGGTTCGAAGCATGGCTTTTGTGATGGATACGAACTATGTCACTCCTCTATGGAAACGAGGCCCATCGGTTCGAACACGATGGGTTCGAACACGATGGATTCGAAGGTGACGTAGACGAACCCGAGGTGGTTCGGTGGATTCGAAGCTTATGGATTCGAACGTGATGGTTTCGAAACATTGGCCAACGATGGCTTCGAAACCTAAGCTTTCCCCTTCAAATTGAACAGATCATAACTCGAGCGTATGAACTCGGATTGACTTGAAACTCGAGATGTTGACTCCTATGGTCTTTCTTGCCATGTCCTATCGATTGTAGCTCAATCTAGACTTAGACAAAATTCAACGATATCCATAGCGAGACGAAGTACGACCGGTCTCTGAGACGAACTGTTCTCCGTTTCTGATCAATCTTTTGGTATCGCGGCTTTGCCAAAAAGCGGGATAACAACAGCTTTCAGCCGTCAACGGATAAATTAATGCCCAAAAAGGACAACCCGAATCTCAATCGGGACTCGTAAGTTTTTTACCCTTCGTTTTTTCGACACGTGGATTTTTACGGTAAAACAGGATTACAGTGGCTGGCCTTCGATTTACCATCGCTAGAGAGTGGTGCACCATGGTACTGTTCCGTTTCAAATCCATGCACGCATTTCTAAAAGACGTACGGCACTGTTTCGCCATTTCGGACGGAAGTTGCACCTTGCACCGTGGATGTTGCACCCTGTAGATATCGATTATTTGGACGGCCATAACTTCTGGCTCGTTTAGAGTTACGGGAGCCATAACCTGTCAAAATGAAGGCCTCGATGAGTTCTACGGCTTTGACAGCTTTCAGCCGTCAACGGATAGATTAATGACCAAAAAGGACAACCCGGATCTCAATCGGGTCTCGTAAGTTTTTTACCCTTCGTTTTTTCGACACGTGGATTTTTATGGTAAAACGGTATTACCGTGGCCCGTCTACGACTTCCCATAGCTGGAGAGTGGTGCACCATGGTACTGTTCCGTTTCAAATCCATGCACGCATTTCTAAAAGTCGTACGACACTGTTTCGCCATTTCGGACGTATGTTGCTCCTTGCACCGTGGATGTTGCACCCTGTAGATATCGATTATTCGGACGGCCATAACTTCTGGCTCGTTTAGAGTTACGGGAGCCATAACCTGTCAAAACGAAGGCCTCGATGAGTTCTACGGCTTTGACAGCTTTCAGCCGTCAACGGATAGATTAATGCCCAAAAAGGACAACTCGGATCTGAATCGGGTCTCGTAAGTTTTTTACCCTTCGTTTTTTCGACACGTGGATTTTTACGGTAAAACGGGATTACCATGGCCCGTCTTCGACTTTCCGTCGCTGGAGAGTAGTGCACCATGGTAGTGTTCCATTTCAAATCCATGCACGCATTTCTAAAAGTCGTACGACACTGTTTCACCATTTCGGACGGATGTTGCACCTTGCACTGTGGATGTTGCACCCTATAGATATCGATTATTCAAACGTCCGTAACTTCTGGCTCGTTTAGAGTTACGGGAGCCATAACCTGTCAAAACGAAGGCCTCGATGATTTCTACGGTTTTGACAGCTTTCAGCTGTCAACGGATAGATTAATGCCCAAAAAGGACAACCCGAATCTCAATCGGGTCTCGTAAGTTTTTAACCCTTCGTTCTTTTGACACGTGGATTTTTATAGTAAAACAGGATTACCGTGGCCCGTCTTCGACTTCCCATCGCCGGAGAGTGGTGCACCATGGTAGTGTTCCGTTTCAAATCCATGCACGCATTTCTAAAAGTCGTACGGCAAAGTTTCACCATTTCGGACGGATGTTGCACCTTGCACCGTGGATGTTGCACCCTGTAGATATCGATTATTCGGACGGCCATAACTTCTGCCTCGTTTAGAGTTACGGGAGCCATAACCTGTCAAAACGAAGGCATCGATGAGTTCTACGGATTTGACAGCTTTCAGCCGTCAACGGATAGATTAATGCCCAAAAATGACAACCCGAATCTCAATCGGGTCTCGTAAGTTTTTTACCCTTCGTTTTTTCGACACGTGGATTTTTACGGTAAAACGGGATTACGGTGGCTGGTCTTCGATTTACCATCGCTGGGGAGTGGTGCACCATGGTACTGTTCCGTTTCAAATCCATGCACGCATTTCTAAAAGTCGTACGGCACTGTTTCGCCATTTCGACGGATGTTGCACCTTGCACCGTGGATGTTGCACCCTGTAGATATCGATTATTCGGACGGCCATAACTTCTGGCTCGTTTAGAGTTACGAGAGCCATAACCTGCCAAAACGAAGCCTCGATGTGTTCTACGGGTTTGATAGCTTTCAGCCGTCAATGGATAGATTAATTCCCAAAAAGGACATCCCGAATCTCAATCGGGTCTCGTAAGTTTTTTACCCTTCATTTTTTCGACACGTGGATTTTTACGGTAAAACGGGATTGTCGTGGCCCGTCTTCGACTTCCCATCGCTGGAGAGTAGTGCACCATGGTAGTGTTCCGTTTCAAATCCATGCACGCATTTCTAAAAGTCGTAAGGCACTGTTTCGCCATTTCGACGGATGTTGCACCTTGCACCGTGGATGTTGCACCCTGTAGATATCGATTATTTGGACGGCCATAACTTCTGGCTCGTTTAGAGTTACGGGAGCATAACCTGTCAAAATGAAGCCTCGATGTGTTCTAGGGCTTTGACAGCCTTCAGCCGTCAACGGATAGATTAATGCCCAAAAAGAACATCCCGAATCTCAATCGGGTCTCGTAAGTTTTTTACCCTTCATTTTTTTGACACGTGGATTTTTATGGTAAAACGGGATTGTCGTGGCCCATCTTCGACTTCCCATCGCTAGAGAGTAGTGCACCATGGTAGTGTTCCGTTTCAAATCCATGCACGCATTTCTAAAAGTCGTACGGCACTGTTTCGCCATTTCGGACGGATGTTGCACCTTGCACCGTGGATGTTGCACCCTGTAGATATCGATTATTCGGACGGCCATAACTTCTGGCTCGTTTAGAGTTACGGGAGCGATAACCGCCTCGATGAGTTCTACGGCATTGACAACTTTCAGCCATCAATGGATAGATTAATGCCCAAAAAGGACAATCCGAATCTCAATCACGTCTCGTAAGTTTTTTACACTTCGTTTTTTCGACACGTGGATTTTTACGATAAAACGGGATTACCGTGGCCCGTCTTCGACTTCCCATCGCTGGAGAGTGGTGCATCATGGTAGTGTTCCATTTCAAATCCATGCATGCATTTCTAGAAGTCGTACGGCACTATTTCTCCATTTCGGACGGATGTTGCACCTTGCACCGTGGATGTTGCACCCTGTTGATATCGATTATTCGGACGTCCATAACTTCTGGCTCGTTTAGATTTACGGGAGCTATAACCTGTCAAAACGAAGGCCTCGATGAGTTCTACGGCTTTGACAGCTTTCAGCCGTCAATGCATAGATTAATGTCCAAAAAGGACAACCCGAATCTCAATCGGGTCTAGTAAGTTTTTTACCCTTCGTTTTTTCGACACGTGGATTTTTACGGTAAAACAGGATTACCGTGGCTGGCCTTCGATTTACCATCCCTGGAGAGTGGTGCACTATGTAATGTTCCGTTTCAAATCCATGCACGCATTTCTAAAAGTCGTACGGCACTGTTTCGCCATTTCGGACGGGTGTTGCACCTTGCACCGTGGATGTTGCACCCTGTAGATATCGATTATTCGGACGTCCATAACTTCTGGCTCGTTTAGAGTTACGGGAGCCATAACCTGTCAAAACGAAGGTCTCGATGAGTTCTACGGCTTTGACAGCTGTCAACGGATAGATTAATGCCCAAAAAGGACAACCTAAATCTCAATCGGGTCTCGTAAATTTTTTACCCTTCTTTTTTTCGACACATGGATTTTTACGATAAAACAGGATTACAGTGGCGGGCCTTCGATTTACCATCGCTGGAGAGTGGTGCACCATGGTAGTGTTCCATTTCAAATCCATGCACGCATTTCTAAAATTCGTACGGCACTGTTTCACCATTTCGGACGGATGTTGCACCTTGCACCGTGGATGTTGCACCCTGTAGATATCGATTATTCGGACGGCCATAACTTCTTGCTCGTTTAGAGTTACGGGAGCCATAACCTTTCAAAACGAAGGCCTCGATCAGTTCTACCGCTTTGGCGGCTTTTAGCCGTCAACGCATAGATTAATGCCCAAAAAGGACAACCTGAATCTCAATCGGGTCTCGTAAGATTTTTACCCTTCGTTTTTTCGACACGTGGATTTTTACGGTAAATCAGGATTACTGTGGCTGGCCTTCGATTTACCATCGCTGGAGAGTGGTGCACCGTGGTACTGTTCCGTTTCAAATCCATGCACGCATTTCTAAAAGTCGTACGGCACTGTTTCGCCATTTCGGACGGATGTTGCACCTCGCACCGTGGATGTAGCACCCTGTAGATATCGATTATTCAGACGGCCATAACTTCTGGCTCGTTTAGAGTTACGGGAGCCATAACCTGTCAAAACGAAGGCCACGATGAGTTCTATGGCTTTGACGGCTTTCAGCCGTCAACGCATAGATTAATGCCCAAAAAGGACAACCCGAATCTCAATCGGGTCTCGTAAGATTTTTACCCTTCGTTTTTTCGACACGTGGATTTTTACGGTAAATCAGGATTACCGTGGCTGGCCTTCGATTTACCATCGCTAAAGACTGGTGCACCATGGTACTATTCCGTTTCAAATCCATGCACGCATTTCTAAAAGTCGTACGGCACTGTTTCGCCATTTCGGACGGATGTTGCACCTTGCACCGTGGATGTTGCACCCTGTAGATATCGATTATTCGAACGGCCATAACTTCTGGCTCGTTTGGAGTTACGGTAGCCATAACCTGTCAACACGAAGGCCTCGATGAGTTTTACGGCTTTGACCGCTTTCATCCATCAACGGATAGATTAATGCCTAAAAAGGACAACCCGAATCTCAATCGGGTCTCGTAAGTTTTTTACCCTTCGTTTTTTCGACACGTGGATTTTTACGGTAAAACGGGATTACCGTGGCCCGTCTTCGACTTTCCGTCGCTGGAGAGTGGGGCACCATGGTAGTGTTCCATTTCAAATCCATGCACGCATTTCTAAAAGTCGTACGGCACTGTTTCACCATTTCGGACGGATGTTGCACCTTGCACCATGGATGTTGCACCCTATAGATATCGATTATTCAAACGTCCATAACTTCTGGCTCGTTTAGAGTTACGGGAGCCATAACCTGTCAAAACGAAGGCCTCGATGATTTCTACGGTTTTGACAGCTTTCAGCTGTCAACGGATAGATTAATGCCCAAAAAGGACAACCCGAATCTCAATCGGGTCTCGTAAGTTTTTAACCCTTCGTTTTTTCGACACGTGGATTTTTATGGTAAAACGGGATTACCGTGGCCCGTCTTCGACTTCCTATCGCTGGAGAGTAGTGCACCATGGCAGTGTTCCGTTTCAAATCCATGCACGCATTTCTAAAAGTCGTACGACACTGTTTCACCATTTCGGACGGATGTTGCACCTTGCACCGTGGATGTTGCACCCTGTAGATATCGATTATTCAGACGGCCATAACTTCTGGCTCGTTTAGAGTTACGGGAGACATAACCTGTCAAAACGAAGGCCTTGATGAGTTCTACGGCTTTGACTTTCAGCCGTCAATGGATAGATTAATGCCCAAAAAGGACAATCCGAATCTCAATCGGGTCTCGTAAGTTTTTTACCCTTCGTTTTTTTGGACACGTGGATTTTTACGGTAAAACGGGATTACCGTGGCCCGTCTTCGACTTCCCATCGCTGGAGAGTGGTGCACCATGGTAGTGTTCCGTTTCAAATCCATGCACGCATTTCTAAAATTCGTACGGCACTGTTTCGCCATTTCGAACGGATGTTGCACCTTGCACCGTGGATGTTGCACCCTGTAGATATCGATTATTCGGACGGCCATAACTTCTGGCTCGTTTAGAGTTGCGGGAGCCATAACCAGTCAAAAAAAAGGCCTCGATGAGTTCTACGGCTTTGACATCTTTCATCCGTCAACGCATAGATTAATGTCCAAAAAGGAAAACTCGAATCTCAATCGGGTCTCGTAAGTTTTTTACCCTTCGTTTTTTCGACACGTGGATTTTTACGGTAAAACAGGATTACTGTGGCTGGCCTTCGATTTACCATCGCTGGAGAGTGGTGCACCATGTACTGTTCCGTTTCAAATCCATGCACGCATTTCTAAAAGTCATACGACACTGTTTCGCCATTTCGGATGGATGTTGCACCTTGCATCGTGGATATTGCACCCTGTAGATATCGATTATTCGGACGGCCATAACTTCTGGCTCGTTTAGAGTTACGGAAGCCATAACCTGTCAAAACGAAGGCCTCGATGAGTTCTACGGCTTTGACAGCTGTCAATGGAAAGATTAATGCCCAAAAAGGACAACCCGAATCTCAATCGGTTCTCGTAAGTTTTTTACCCTTCGTTTTTTCGACATGTGGATTTTTACTGTAAAACAGGATTATAGTGGCTGGCCTTCGATTTACCATCGCTGGAGAGTGGTGCACCATGGTACTGTTCCGTTTCAAATCCATGCACGCATTTCTAAAAGTCGTACGGCACTGTTTCGCCATTTCGGACGAATGTTGCACCTTGCACCGTGGATGTTGCACCCTGTAGATATCGATTATTCGGACGACCATAACTTCTGGCTCGTTTAGAGTTACGGGAGCCATAACCTGTCAAAACGAAGGCCTCGATGAGTTCTACGGCTTTGACAGCTTTCAGCCGTCAACGCATAGATTAATTCCCAAAAAGGACAACCCGAATCTGAATCGGGTCTCGTAAGTTTTTTACCCTTCGTTTTTTCGACACGTGGATTTTTACGGTAAAACGGGATTACTGTGGCCCGTCTTCTACTTCCCATCGCTGGAGAGTGGTGCACCATGGTAGTGTTCCATTTCAAATCCATGCACGGATTTCTAAAAATCGTACGGCACTGTTTCACCATTTCGGACGGATGTTGCACCTTGCACCATGGATGTTGCACCCTGTAGATATCGATTATTCGGACGACCATAACTTCTGGCTCGTTTAGAGTTACGGGAGCCATAACCTGTCAAATCGAAGGCCTCGATGAGTTCTACGGCTTTGACAACATTCAGCCGTCAATGGATAGATTAATGCCCAAAAAGGACAACCCGAATCTCAATCGGGTCTCGTAAGTTTTTTACCCTTCGTTTTTTCGACACGTGGATTTTTACGGTAAAACGGGATTACCGTGGCCCGTCTTCGACTTCCCATCGCTGGAGAGTGGTGCACCATGGTAGTGTTCCATTTCAAACCATGCACGCATTTCTAAAAGTCGTACGGCACTGTTTCACCATTTCGGACGGATGTTGCACCTTGCACCGTGGATGTTGCACCCTGTAGATATCGATTATTCGGACGGCCATAACTTCTGGCTCGTTTAGAGTTACGGGAGCCATAACCTGTCAAAACGAAGGCCTCGATGAGTTCTACGGCTTTGATAGCTTTCAGTCGTCGACGCATAGATTAATGTCCAAAAAGGACAACCCGAATCTCAATCGGGTATCGTAAGTTTTTTACCCTTCGTTTTTTCGACACGTGGATTTTTACGGTAAAACAGGATTACCGTGGCTGGCCTTCGATTTACCATCGCTGGAGAGTGGTGCACCATGTACTGTTCCATTTCAAATCCATGCACGCATTTCTATAAGTCGTACGGCACTGTTTCGCCATTTCGGACGGATGTTGCACCTTGCACCGTGGATGTTGCACCCTGTAGATATCGATTTTTCGGACAGCCATAACTTCTGGCTCGTTTAGAGTTACGGGAGCCATAATCTATCAAAACGAAGGCCTCGATAAGTTCTACGGCTTTGACAGCTTTCAGCCGTCAACTCATAGATTAATGTCCAAAAAGGAAAACTCGAATCTCAATCGGGTCTCGTAAGTTGTTTACCCTTCGTTTTTTCGACACGTGGATTTTTACGGTAAAACAGGATTACCATGGCTGGCCTTCGATTTACCATCGCTGGAGAGTGGTGCACCATGTACTGTTCCGTTTCAAAAACATGCACGCATTTCTAAAAGTCGTACAGACTTGTTTCGCCATTTCGGATGGATGTTGTACCTTGCACCGTGGATGTTGCACCCTGTAGATATCGACTATTCGGACGGCCATAACTTCTGGCTCGTTTAGAGTTACGGGAGCCATAACCTGTCAAAACGAAGGCCTCGATGAGTTCTACGGCTTTGACAGCTGTCAGCGGATAGATTAATGCCCAAAAAGGACAACCCGAATCTCAATCGGGTCTCGTAAGTTTCTGTCAAAACGAAGGACTCGATAAGTTCTACGGCTTTGACAGCTTTCAGCCGCCAACGCATAGATTAATGCCCAAAAAGGACAACCCGAATCTCAATCGGGTCTCGTAAGTTTTTTACCCTTCGTTTTTTCGACACGTGGAATTTTACGGTAAAACGGGATTACCGTGGCCCGTCTTCGACTTTCAATCGCTGGAGAGTGGTGCACCATGGTAGTGTTCCGTTTCAAATCCATGCACGGATTTCTAAAAGTCGTACGGCACTGTTTCACCATTTCGGACGGATGTTGCACCTTGCACCGTGGATGTTGCACCCTGTAAATATCGATTATTCGGATGGCCATAATTTCTGGCTCGTTTAGAGTTACGGGAGCCATAACCTGTCAAAAGGAAGGCCTCGATGAGTTCTACGGCTTTGACAGCTTTCAGCCGTCAATGGATAGATTATTGCCCAAAAAGGACAACCCGAATCTCAATCGGGTCTCGTAAGTTTTTTACCCTTCGTTTTTTCGACACGTGGATTTTTACGGTAAAACGGGATTACCGTGGCCCGTCTTCGACTTCCCATCGCTGGAGAGTGGTGCACCATGGTAGTTTTCTGTTTCAAATCCATGCACGCATTTCTAAAAGTCGTACGGCATTGTTTCGCCATTTCGGACGGATATTGCACCTTGCACCGTGGATGTTGCACCCTGTAGATATCGATTATTCGGACGGCCATAACTTCTAGCTTGTTTAGAGTTACGGGAGCCATAACCTGTCAAAACGAAGACCTCGATGAGTTCTACGGCTTTGATAGCTTTCAGTCGTCAACGCATAGATTAATGTCCAAAAAGGACAACCCGAATCTCAATCGGGTATCGTAAGTTTTTTACCCTTCGTTTTTTCGACACGTGGATTTTTACGGTAAAACAGGATTACCGTGGCCCGTCTTCGACTTCCTGTCGCTGGAGAGTGGTGCACCATGGTAGTGTTCCGTTTCAAATTCATGCACGCATTTCAAAAAGTCGTACGGCACTGTTTCGCCATTTCGGACGGATGTTGCACCTTGCACCGTGGATGTTGCACCCTGTAGATATCAATTATTCGGACGGTCATAACTTCTGGCTCGTTTAGAGTTACGGGAGCCATAACCTGTCAAAACGAAGGCCTCGATGAGTTCTACGGCTTTGACCATTTTCAGCTGTCAACGGATAGATTAATGCCCAAATAGGACAACCCGAATCTTAATCGGGTCTCGTAAGTTTTTTACCCTTCGTTTTTTCGACACGTGGATTTTTACGGTAAATCAGGACTACCGTGGCTCGCCTTCGATTTGCCATCACTGGAGAGTGGTGCACCATGGTACTGTTCCGTTTCAAATCCATGCATGCATTTCTAAAAGTCGTACGGCACTGTTTCGCCATTTCGGACGGATGTTGCACCTTGCACCGTGGATGTTGCACCCTGTAGATATCAATTATTCGGACGGTCATAACTTCTGGCTCGTTTAGAGTTACGGGAGCCATAACCTGTCAAAACGAAGGCCTCGATGAGTTCTACGGCTTTGACCATTTTCAGCTGTCAACGGATAGATTAATGCCCAAAAAGGACAACCCGAATCTCAATCGGGTCTCGTAAGTTTTTTACCCTTCGTTTTTTCGACACGTGGATTTTACGGTAAAACGGGATTACCGTTGCCCGTCTTTGACTTCCCATCGTTGGAGAGTGGTGCACCATGGTAGTGTTCCATATCAAATCCATGCACGCATTTCTAAAAGTAGTATGGCACAGTTTCACCATTTCGGACGGATGTTGCACCTTGCAACGTGGATGTTGCATCCTGTAGATATCGATTATTCGGACGACCATAACTTCTGGCTCGTTTAGAGTTACGGGAGCCATAACCTGTCAAAACGAAGGCCTCGATGATTTCTACGGCATTGACAGCTTTCAGCCGTAAACGGATAGATTAATTCCCAAAAAGGACAACCCGAATCTCAATCGGGTCTCGTAAGTTTTTTACACTTCGTTTTTTCGACACGTGGATTTTTACGGTAAAACAGGATTACCGTGGCTGGCCTTCGATTTACCATCGCTGGAGAGTGGTGCACCATAGTACTGTTCCGTTTCAAATCCATGCACGCATTTCTAAAAGTCGTACGGCACTGTTTCGCCATTTCGGACGGATGTTGCACCTTGCACCGTGGAATGTTGCACCCTGTAGATATCGATTATTCGGACGGCCATAACTTCTGGCTCGTTTAGAGTTACGGGAGCCATAACTTGTCAAACCGAAGGCCTCGATGAGTTCTACGGCTTTGACAGCTTTCAGCCGTAAACGGACAGATTAATTCCCAAAAAGGACAACCCGAATCTCAATCGGGTCTCGTAAGTTTTTTACCCTTCGTTTTTTCGACACGTGGATTTTTACGGTAAAACAGGATTACCGTGGCTGGCCTTCGATTTACCATCGCTGGAGAGTGGTGCACCATAGTACTGTTCTGTTTCAAATCCATGCACGCATTTCTAAAAGTCGTACGACACTGTTTCGCCATTTCGGACGGATGTTGCACCTTGCACCGTGGATGTTGCACCCTGTAGATATCGATTATTCGGACGGCCATAACTTCTGGCTCGTATAGATTTACGGGAGCCATAACCTGTCAAAAAGAAGGCCTCGATGAGTTCTACGGCATCGACAGCTTTCAGCCGTCAATGGATAGATTAATTCCCAAAAAGGACTACCCGAATCTCAATCGGGTCTCGTAAGTTTTTTACCCTTCGTTTTTTCGACACTTGAATTTTTACGGTAAAACAAGATTACCGTGGCTGGCCTTCGATTTACCATCGCTGGAGAGTGGTGCACCACGGTACTGTTCTGTTTTAAATCCATGCACGCATTTCTAAAAGTCGTACGGCACTGTTTCGCCATTTCGGACGGATGTTGCACCTTGCACCGTGGATGTTGCACCCTGTAGATATCGATTATTCGGACGGCCATAACTTCTGGCTCGTTTAGAGTTACGGGAGCCATAACCTGTCAAAACGAAGGCCTCGATGAGTTCTACGGCTTTGCAGCTTTCAGCCATCAATGGATAGATTAATGCCCAAAAAGGACAACCCGAATCTCAATCGGGACTCGTAAGTTTTTTACCCTTCTTTTTTCGACACGTGGATTTTTACGGTAAAACAGGATTACGGTGGCTGGTCTTTGATTTACCTTCGCTGGAGAGTGTTGCACCTTGTACTGTACCATTTCAAATCCATGCACGCATTTCTAAAAGTCGTACGACACTGTTTCGCCATTTCGGACGGATGTTGCACCTCGCACCGTGGACGTTGCACCCTGTAGATATCGATTATTCGGATGGCCATAACTTCTGGCTCGTTTAGAGTTACGGGAGCCATAACCTGTCAAAACGAATGCCTCGATGAGTTCTACGGCTTTGATGGCCTTTAGCCATCAATGGATAGATTAATTCCCAAAAAGGACAACCCGAATCTCAATCGGGTCCCGTAAGTTTTTTACACTTCGTTTTTTCGACACGTGAATTTTTACGGTAAAACAAGATTACCGTGGCTGGCCTTCGATTTACCATCGCTGGAGAGTGGTGCACCACGGTACTGTTCCGTTTTAAATCCATGCACGCATTTCTAAAAGTCTTACGGCATTGTTTCGCCATTTCGGACGGATGTTGCACATTGCACCGTGGATGTTGCACCCTATAGATATCGATTATTCGGACGGCCATAACTTCTGGCTCGTTTAGAGTTACGGGAGCCATAACCTGTCAAAACGAAGGCCACGATGAGTTCTACGGCATTGACATCTTTCAGCCGTCAATGGATAGATTAATGCCCAAAAACGACAACCCGAATCTCAATCGGGTCTCGTAAGTTTTTAACCCTTCGTTTTTTCGACACGTGTATTTTTACGGTAAAACGGGATTACTGTGGCTGGTCTTCGATTTACCATCCCTGGATAGTGGTGCACCATGGTACTGTTCCGTTTTAAATCCTTTCACGCATTTCTAAAAGTCGTACGACACTGTTTCGCCATTTTGGATGGATGTTGCACCTTGCACCGTGGAGGTTGCACACTGTAGATATCGATTATTCGGACGGCCATAACTTCTGGCTCGTTTAGAGTTACGAGAGCCATAACCTTTCAAAACGAAGGCCTCGATGAGTTCTATGGCTTTGACAGCTTTCAGCCATCAACGGATAGATTAATGCCCAAAAAGGACAACCCGAATCTCAATCGGGTCTCGTAACTTTTTTACCCCTCATTTTTTCGACACGTGGATTTTTACGGTAAAACGGGATTACCGTGGCCCGTCTTCGACTTCCGATCGCTGGATAGTGGTGCACCATGGTAGTGTTCCGTTTCAAATCCATGCATGCATTTCTAAAAGTCGTACGGCACTGTTTCGCCATTTCGGACGGATGTTGCACCTTGCACCGTGGATGTTGCACCCTGTAGATATCGATTATTCAAACGGCCATAACTTCTGGCTCGTTTAGAGTAACGGGAGCCATAACCTGTCAAAACGAAGGCCTCGATGAGTTCTACGGCTTTGAGAACTTTCAGCCGTCAACGGATAGATTAATGCCCAAAAAGGACAACCCGAATCTCAATCGGGTCTCGTAAGTTTTTAACCCTTCGTTTTTTCGACACGTGGATTTTTACGGTAAAACGAGATTAAGGTGGCTGGCCTTCGATTTATCATCGCTGGAGAGTGGTGCACCATGGTACTGTTCCGTTTCAAATCCATGCACGCATTTCTAAAAGTCGTACGATACTGTTTCGCCATTTCGAACGGATGTTGCACCTTGCACCGTGGATGTTGCACCCTGTAGATATCGATTATTCGGACGGCCATAACTTCTGGCTCGTTTAGATTTACGGGAGCCATAACCTTTCAAAATGAAGGCCTCGATGAGTTCTACGGCTTTGACAGCTTTTAGCCGTCAACGGATAGATTAATGCCCAAAAAGGACAACCCGAATCTCAATCGGGTCTCGTAAGTTTTTTACCCTTCGTTTTTTCGACACGTGGATTTTTACGGTAAAACGGGATTACCGTGGCCCGTCTTCGACTTCCCGTCGCTGGAGCGTGGTGCACCATGGTAGTGTTCTATTTCAAATCCATGCACGCATTTCTAAAAGTCGTACGACACTGTTTCGCTATTTCGGACGGATGTTGCACCTTGCACCGTGGATGTTGCACCATGTAGATATCGATTATTCGTACGGCCATAACTTCTGGCTCGTTTAGAGTTACGGGACCCATAACCTGTCAAAACGAAGGCCTCGATGAGTTCTACGGCTTTGACAGCTTTCAGCCATCAACGGATAGATTAATGCCCAAAAAGGACAACCCGAATCTCAATCGGGTCTCGTAAGTTTTTTACCCTTCGTTTTTTCGACAGGTGGATTTTTACGGTAAAACAGGATTACCGTGGCTGGCCTTCGATTTAACATCGCTGGAGAGTGGTGCACCATGGTACTGTTCCGTTTCAAATCCATGCACGCATTTCTAAAAGTCGTACGGCACTGTTTCGCCATTTCGGACGGATGTTGCACCTTGCACCGTGGATGTTGCACGCTGTAGATATCGATTATTTGGACGGCCATAACTTCTGACTCGTTTAGAGTTACGGGAGCCATAACATGTCAAAACGAAGGCCTCGAAGAGTTCTACGACTTTGGCAGCTTTCAGCGGTCAACGGATAGACTAATGCCCATAAAGGACAACCCGAATCTCAATCGGGTCTCGCAAGTTTTTTACCCTTCGTTTTTTCGACACGTGGATTTTTACGATAAAACGGGATTACCGTGGCCCGTCTTCGACTTCCCATCGCTGGAGAGTGGTGAACCATGGTAGTGTTCCGTTTCAAATCCATGCACGCATTTCTAAAAGTCATACGGCACTGTTTCGCCATTTCGGATGGATGTTGCACCTTGCACCGTGGATGTTGCACCCTGTAGATATCGATTATTCAGACGGCCATAACTTCTGGCTCGTTTAGAGTAACGGGAGCCAGAACCTGTCAAAACGAAGGCCTCGATGAGTTCTACGGCTTTGACAGCTTTTAGCCGTCAACGGATAGATTAATGCCCAAAAAGGACAACCCGAATCTCAATCGGGTCTCGTAAGTTTTTTACCCTCCGTTTTTTCGACACGTGCATTTTTACGGTAAAACAGGATTACCGTGGCCCGTCTTCGACTTCCCATCGCTGGAGAGTGGTACACCATGGTACTGTTCCGTTTCAAATCCGTGCACGCATGTCTAAAAGTCGTACGGCACTGTTTCACCATTTCGGACGGATGTTGCACCTTGCACCGTGGATGTTGCACCCTGTAGATATCGATTATTCAAACGGCCATAACTTCTGGCTCGTATAGAGTTACGAGAGCCATAACTAGTCATAACGAAGGCCTCGATGAGTTCTACAGCTTTGATAGCTTTCAGCCGTCAACGGGTAGATTAATACCCAAAAAGGACAACCCAAATCTCAATCGGGTCTCGTAAGTTTTTTACCCTTCGTCTTTTCGACACGTGGATTTTTACGGTAAAACAGGATTACAGTGGCTGACCTTCGATTTACCATCGCTAGAGAGTGGTGCACCATGGTAGTGTTCCGTTTCAAATCCATGCACGCATTTCTAAAAGTCGTACGGCACTGTTTCGCCATTTCGGACGGATGTTGCACCTTGCACCGTGGATGTTGCACCCTGTAGATATCGATTATTTGGACGGCCATAACTTCTGGCTCGTTTAGAGTTATGGGATCCATAACCTGTCAAAACGAAGGCATCGATGAGTTCTACGGCTTTGATAGCTTTCAGCCGTCAATGGATAGATTAATGCCCAAAAAGGACAACCCGAATCTCAATCGGGCCTCGTAAGTTTTTACCCTTCGTTTTTTCGACACGTGGATTTTTACGGTAAAACGGGATTACCGTGGCCCGTCTTCGACTTCCCATCGCTGGAGAGTGGTGCACCACGGTAGTGTTCCGTTTCAAATCCATGCACGCATTTCTAAAAGTCGTACGGCACTGTTTCGCCATTTCGGATGGATGTTGCACCTTGCACCGTGGATGTTGCACCCTGTAGATATCGATTATTCGAACGGCCATAACTTTTGGCTCGTTTAGAGTTATGGGAGCCATAACCTGTCAAAATGAAGGCCTCGATGAGTTCTACGGCTTTGATAGCTTTCAGCCATCAACGGATAGATTAATGCCCAAAAAGGACAACCCGAATCTCAATCGGGTCTCGTAAGTTTTTTACCCTTCGTTTTTTCGACACGTGGATTTTTACGGTCAAACGGGATTACCATGGCCCGCCTTCGACTTCCCTTCGCTGGGGAGTGGTGCACCATGGTACTGTTCCGTTTCAAATCCATGCACGCATTTCTAAAAGTCGTACGACACTGTTTCACCATTTCGGACGGATGTTGCACCTTGCACCATGGATGTTGCAACCTGTAGATATCGATTATTCAATCGGCCATAACTTCTGGCTCGTTTAGAGTTACGGGAGCCATAACCTGTCATGAGTTCTACCGCTTTGACAGCTTTTAGCCGTCAACGGATAAATTAATGCCCAAAAAGGACAACCCGAATCTCAATCGGGTCTCGTAAGTTTTTTACCCTTCGTTTTTTCGACACCTGGATTTTTACGGTAAAACAGGATTACAGTGGCTGGCCTTCGATTTACCATCGCTGGAGAGTGGTGCACCATGGTACTGTTCCGTTTCAAATCCATGCACGCATTTCTAAAATTTGTATGGCACTGTTTCGCCATTTCGGACGGATGTTGCACCTTGCAGCGTGGATGTTGCACCCTGTAGATATCGATTATTCGGACGGCCATAACTTCTAGCTCGTTTAGAGTTACGGGAGCCATAACCTGCCAAAACGAAGGCCTCGATGAGTTCTACGGCTTTGACAGCTTTCAGCCATCAACGCATAGATTAATGCCCAAAAAGGACAACCCGAATCTCAATCGGGTCTCGTAAGTTTTTTACCCTTCGTTTTTTCGACATGTGTATTTTTACGGCAAAACAGGATTACCGTGGCCTGTCTGCGACTTCCCATCGCTGGAGAGTGGTGCACCATGGTACTGTTCCGTTTCAAATCCGTGCATGCATTTCTAAAAGTCGTACGGCACTGTTTCACCATTTCGGACGGATGTTGCACGTTGCACCGTGGATGTTGCACCCTGTAGATATCGATTATTCAAACGGCCATACCTTCTGGCTCGTTTAGAGTTACGGGAGCCATAACCTGTCAAAACGAAGGCCTCGATGAGTTCTACGGCTTTGATAGCTTTCAGCCGTCAACGGATAGATTAATGCCCAAAAAGGACAAATTGAATCTCAATCGGGTCTCGTAAGTTTTTAACACTTCGTTTTTTCAACACGTGGATTTTAACGGTAAAACGGGATTACGGTGGCCCGTCTTCGACTTCCCATCGCTGGAGAGTGGTGCACCAAGGTACTGTTCCGTTTCAAATCCATGCACGCATTTCTAAAAGTCGTACGACACTGTTTCGCCATTTCGGACGGATGTTGCACCTTGCACCGTGGATGTTGCATTCTGTAGATATCGATTATTCGGACGACCATAACTTCTGGCTCGTTTGGAGTTACGGGAGCCATAACCTGTCAAAACAAAGGCCTCGATGAGTTCTACAGCTTTGATAGCTTTCAGCCGTCAACACATAGATTAATGCCCAAAATGGACAACCCGAATCTTAATCGGGTCTCGTAAGTTTTTTACCCTTCGTTTTTCGACACGTGGATTTTTACGGTAAAATAGGATTACCGGGGCTGGCCTTCGATTTACCATCGCTGGAGAGTGGTGCACCATGGTACTGTTCCGTTTCAAATCCATGCATGCATTTCTAAAAGTCGTACGGCACTGTTTCGCCATTTCGGACGGATGATGCACCTTGCACCGTGGATTGTTGCACCCTGTAGATATCGATTATTCGGACGGCCATAACTTCTGGCTCATTTAGAGTTACGGGAGCCATAACCTGTCAAAACGAAGGCCTCGATGAGTTCTACGGCTTTGACAGCTGTCAACGGATAGATTAATGCCCAAAAAGGGCAACTCGAATCTCAATCGGGTCTCGTTAGTTTTTTACCCTTCGTTTTTTCGACAGGTGGATTTTTACGGTAAAATAGGATTACAGTGGCTGGCCTTCGATTTACCATCGCTGGAGAGTGGTGCACCATGGTACTGTTCCGTTTCAAATCCATGCACGCATTTCTAAAATTCGTACGACACTGTTTCGCCATTTCGGACGGATGTTGCACCTTGCACCATGGATGTTGCACCCTGTAGATATCGATTAATCGGACGGCCATAACTTCTGGCTCGTTTAGAGTTACGGGAGCCATAACATGTCAAAACGAAGGCCTCGATGAGTTCTACGGCTTTGACAGCTTTCAGCCGTCAACGGATAGATTAGTGCCCAAAAAGGACAACCCGAATCTCAATCGGGTCTCGTAAGTTTTTTACCCTTCGTTTTTTCGACATGTGTATTTTTACGGCAAAACAGGATTACCGTGGCCTGTCTGCGACTTCCCATCGCTGGAGAGTGGTGCACCATGGTACTGTTCCGTTTCAAATCCGTGCATGCATTTCTAAAAGTCGTACGGCACTGTTTCACCATTTCGGACGGATGTTGCACGTTGCACCGTGGATGTTGCACCCTGTAGATATCGATTATTCAAACGGCCATACCTTCTGGCTCGTTTAGAGTTACGGGAGCCATAACCTGTCAAAACGAAGGCCTCGATGAGTTCTACGGCTTTGATAGCTTTCAGCCGTCAACGGATAGATTAATGCCCAAAAAGGACAAATTGAATCTCAATCGGGTCTCGTAAGTTTTTAACACTTCGTTTTTTCAACACGTGGATTTTAACGGTAAAACGGGATTACGGTGGCCCGTCTTCGACTTCCCATCGCTGGAGAGTGGTGCACCAAGGTACTGTTCCGTTTCAAATCCATGCACGCATTTCTAAAAGTCGTACGACACTGTTTCGCCATTTCGGACGGATGTTGCACCTTGCACCGTGGATGTTGCATTCTGTAGATATCGATTATTCGGACGACCATAACTTCTGGCTCGTTTGGAGTTACGGGAGCCATAACCTGTCAAAACAAAGGCCTCGATGAGTTCTACAGCTTTGATAGCTTTCAGCCGTCAACGCATAGATTAATGCCCAAAATGGACAACCCGAATCTTAATCGGGTCTCGTAAGTTTTTTACCCTTCGTTTTTCGACACGTGGATTTTTACGGTAAAATAGGATTACCGGGGCTGGCCTTCGATTTACCATCGCTGGAGAGTGGTGCACCATGGTACTGTTCCGTTTCAAATCCATGCATGCATTTCTAAAAGTCGTACGGCACTGTTTCGCCATTTCGGACGGATGATGCACCTTGCACCGTGGATTGTTGCACCCTGTAGATATCGATTATTCGGACGGCCATAACTTCTGGCTCATTTAGAGTTACGGGAGCCATAACCTGTCAAAACGAAGGCCTCGATGAGTTCTACGGCTTTGACAGCTGTCAACGGATAGATTAATGCCCAAAAAGGGCAACTCGAATCTCAATCGGGTCTCGTTAGTTTTTTACCCTTCGTTTTTTCGACAGGTGGATTTTTACGGTAAAATAGGATTACAGTGGCTGGCCTTCGATTTACCATCGCTGGAGAGTTGTGCACCATGGTACTGTTCCGTTTCAAATCCATGCACGCATTTCTAAAATTCGTACGACACTGTTTCGCCATTTCGGACGGATGTTGCACCTTGCACCATGGATGTTGCACCCTGTAGATATCGATTAATCGGACGGCCATAACTTCTGGCTCGTTTAGAGTTACGGGAGCCATAACATGTCAAAACGAAGGCCTCGATGAGTTCTACGGCTTTGACAGCTTTCAGCCGTCAACGCATAAATTAATGCCCAAAAAGGACAACCCGAATCTCAAATGGGTCTCGTAAGTTTTTTACCCTTCGTTTTTTCGACACGTGGATTTTTACGGTAAATAAGGATTACCGTGGCTGGCCTTCGATTTACCATCGCTAGAGAGTGGTGCACCATGGTACTGTTTCGTTTCAAATCCATGCACGCATTTCTAAAATTCGTACGACACTGTTTCGCCATTTCGGACGGATGTTGCACCTTGCACCGTGGATGTTGCACCCTGTAGATATCGATTATTCGGACGGCCATAACTTCTGGCTCGTTTAGAGTTACATGAGCCGTTACCTGTCAATACGAAGGCCTCTATGAGTTCTACGGCTTTGACGGCTTTCAGCCGTCAACGGATTGATTAATGACCAAAAAGGTAAACCCGAATCTCAATCGGGTCTCGTAAGTTTTTTACCCTTCGTTTTTTCGACACGTGGATTTTTACGGTAAAATAGGATTACTGTCGCCCGTCTTCGACTTCCCATCGCTGGAGAGTGGTGCACCATGGTAGTGTTCCGTTTCGAATCCATGCACGCATTTCTAAAAGTCGTACGGCACTGTTTCACCATTTTGGACAGATGTTGCGCCTTGCACCATGGATGTTGCACCCTGTAGATAACGATTATTCAAACGGCCATAACTTCTGGCTCGTTTAGAGTTACGAGAGCCATAACCTGTCAAAACTAAGTCCTCGATGAGTTCTACGGCTTTGACAGCTTTCAGCCGTCAACGGATAGATTAATGCCCAAAAAGGACAACCCGAATCTCAATCGGGTCTCGTAAGTTTTTAACCCTTCGTTTTTTCGACACGTTGATTTTTGCGGTAAAACGGGATTACGATGCTGGTCTTCGATTTACCATCGCTGGAGAGAGGTGCACCATGTACTATTTCGTTTCAAATCCATCCACGCATTTCTAAAAGTCGTACGGCACTGTTTCGCCATTTCGGACGGATGTTGCACCTCGCACCGTGGATGATGCACCCTGTAGATATCGATTATTCGGACGGCCATAACTTCAGGCTCGTTTAGAGCTACGGGAGCCATAACCTGTCAAAACGAAGGCCTCGATGAGTTCTACGGCTTTGACGGCTTTCAGCCGTCAACGGATAGATTAATTCCCAAAAAGGACAACCCGAATCTCAATCGGGTGTCGTAAGTTTTTTACCCTTCGTTTTTTCGACACGTGGATTTTTACGGTAAAATAGGATTACCGTGGCTGGCCATCGATTTACCATCGCTGAAGAGTGGTGCACCATGGTACTGTTCCGTTTCAAATCCATGCATGCATTTCTAAAAGTCGTACGACACTGTTTTGCCATTTCGGACGGATGTTGCACCTTGCACCGTGGATGTTGCACCCTGTAGATGTCGATTATTCGGACGGCCATAACTTCTGGCTCGTTTAGAGTTACGGGAGCCATAACCTGTCAAAACGAAGGCCTCGATGAGTTCTTCGGGTTTGACAGCTTTCAGCCGTCAATGGATAATTAATGTCCAAAAATGACAACCCGAATCTCAATCAGGTCTCGTAAGTTTTTTACCCTTCGTTTTTTCGACACGTGGATTTTTACGGTAAAACGGGATTACGGTGGCTGGTCTTCGATTTACCATCGCTAGAGAGTGGTGCACCATGTACTGTTCTATTTCAAATCCATGCACGCATTTCTAAAAGTCGTACGACACTGTTTCGCCATTTCGAACGGATGTTGCACCTTGCACCGTGGATGTTGCACCCTGTAGATATCGATTATTCGGACGGCCATAACTTCTGGCACGTTTAGAGTTAAGGGAGCCATAACCTGTCAAAACGAAGGCCTCGATGAGTTCTACGGCTTTGACCGCTTTCAGCCGCCAACGGATAGATTAAAGCCCAAAAAGGACAACCCGAATCTCAATCGGGTCTCGTAAGTTTTTTACCCTTCGTTTTTTCGACACGTGGATTTTTACGGTAAAACGGGATTACCGTGGCCCGTCTTCGACTTCCCATCGCTGGAGAGTGGTGCACCGTGGTAGTGTTCCGTTTCAAATCCATGCACGCATTTCTAAAAGTCGTACGGCACTGTTTCACCATTTCGGACGGATGTTGCACCTTGCACCGTGGATGTTGCACCCTGTAGATATCGATTATTCAAACGGCCATAAATTCTGGCTCGTTTAGAGTTACGGGAGCCATAACCAGTCAAAACGCAGGCCTCGATGAGTTCTACGGCTTTGACAGCTTTCAGCTATCAACGGATAGATTAATGTCCAAAAAAGACAGCCCAAATCTCAATCGGGTCTCGTAAGTTTTTAACCCTTCGTTTTTTCGACACGTGGATTTTTACGGTAAAATGGGATTACGGTGGCTGGTCTTCGATTTACCATCCCTGGAGAGTGGTGCACCATGGTACTGTTCCGTTTCAAATCCATGCATGCATTTCTAAAAGTCGTACGGCACTGTTTCGCCATTTCGGACGGATGTTGCACCATGCACCGTGGATGTTGCACCCTGTAGATATCGATTATTCGGACGGCCATAACTTCTTGCTCGTTTAGAGTTACGGGAGCCATGACCTGTCAAAACGAAGGCCTCGATGAGTTCTACGGCTTCGACAGCTTTTTGCCATCAATGGATAGATTAATGCCCAAAAAGGACAACCCGAATCTCAATCGGGTCTCGTAAGTTTTTTACCCTTCGTTTTTTCGACACGTGGATATTTACGGTAAAACGGGATTACCGTGGCCCGTCCTCGACTTCCCATCACTGGAGAGTGGTGCACCATGGTACTGTTTCGTTTCAAATCCATGCATGCATTTCTAAAATTCGTACGGCACTGTTTCGCCATTTCGGACGGTTGTTGCACCTTGCACCGTGGATGTTGCACCCTGTAGATATCGATTATTCGGACGGCCATAACTTCTGGCTCGTTTAGAGTTACATGAGCCGTTACCTGTCAATACGAAGGCCTCTATGAGTTCTACGGCTTTGACGGCTTTCAGCCGTCAACGGATTGATTAATGCCCAAAAAGGTAAACCCGAATCTCAATCGGGTCTCGTAAGTTTTTTACCCTTCGTTTTTTCGACACGTGGATTTTTACGGTAAAATAGGATTACTGTCGCCCGTCTTCGACTTTCCATCGCTGGAGAGTGGTGCACCATGGTAGTGTTCCGTTTCAAATCCATGCACGCATTTCTAAAAGTCGTACGGCACTGTTTCACCATTTTGGACGGATGTTGCGCCTTGCACCGTGTATGCTGCACCCTGTAGATAACGATTATTCAAACGGCCATAACTTCTGGCTCGTTTAGAGTTACGAGAGCCATAACCTGTCAAAACTAAGTCCTCGATGAGTTCTACGGCTTTGACGGCTTTCAGCCGTCAACGGATAGATTAATGCCCAAAAACGACAATCCGAATCTCAATCGGGTCTCGATTATTCGGACGGCCATAACTTCTGGCTCGTTTAGAGTTACGGGAGCCATAACCTGTCAAAACGAAGGCCTCGATGAGTTCTACGGCTTTGATAGCTTTCAGCTGTCAACGGATAGACTAATGCCCAAAAAGTACAACCCGAATCTCAATCGGGTCACGTATGTTTTTTACCCTTCGTTTTTTCGACACGTGGATTTTTACGGTAAAAAAGGATTACCGTGGCTGGCCTTCGATTTACCATCGCTAGAGAGTGGTGAACCATGGTACTGTTCCGTTTCAAATCCATGCACGCATTTCTAAATGTCGTACGGTACTGTTTCGCCATTTCGGACGGATGTTGCACCTTGCACCGTGGATGTTGCACCCTGTAGACATCGATTATTCGGACGGCCATAACTTCTGGCTCGTTTAGAGTTACGGGAGCCATAACCTGTCAAAATGAAGGCCTCGATGATTTCTACGGCTTTGATAGCTTTCAGCCGTCAACGGATAGAATAATGCCCAAAAAGTACAACCCGAATCTCAATCGGGTCTCGTAAGTTTTTTACCTTTCGTTTTTTCGACACGTGGATTTTCACGGTAAAACGGGATTACCGTGTCCCGTCTTCGACTTCCCATCGCTGGAGAGTGGTGAACCATGGTAGTGTTCTGTTTCAAATCCATGCACGCATTTGTAAAAGTCATACGGCACTGTTTCGCCATTTCGGACGGATGTTGCACCTTGCACCGTGGATGTTGCACCCTGTAGATATCGATTATTCGGACGGCCATAACTTCTGGCTCGTTTAGAGTTACAAGAGCCATAACCTGTCAAAACGAAGGCCTCGATGAGTTCTACGGCTTTGACAGCTTTCAGCTGTCAATGGATAGATTAATGCCCAAAAAGGACAACCCGAATCTCAATCGGGTCTCGTAAGTTTTTTACCCTTCGTTTTTTCGACACGTGTATTTTTACAGTAAAATGGGATTACCGTGGCCCGTCTTCGACTTCCCATCGCTGGAGAGTGGTGCACCATGGTACTGTTCCGTTTCAAATCCATGCACGCATGTCTAAAAGTCGTACGGCACTGTTTCACCATTTTGGAAGGATGTTGCACCTTGCACCGTGGAGGTTGCACCCTGTAGATATCGACATGAAACAGCTTAGGAGGAAGGCAATTACGTTGCTCAAGGTACAGTGGAGTGATGATGTTGACGACTGTACGTGGGAAGAGGAAGAGAGGATGAAGGCAGCTCATCCTGAACTCTTCAAGGTATGACCATAAGGTGTCGTGACATCCCACGAATTTGTAGCTTGTTCTAAGTCTTAGAATTCTGCATGCTAGACTAGAAATTGGATGCATGGTTTGTTGATTGCTGTGGATGGTAGGCATGCAGAATAACTTTGATTGCTCTTGTTTGTTTGGAATTTCGGGGGCGAAATTCCTAAGGGGGAGAGAATGTAACGACCCGTATTTTACGTGTCAACATATCGTAAAATAGTTGCCATCAAGTCGTTAGTATTGCTTGAGTAGTTTTGAACCTAAGTGGTAGGGTTTACGGTTTAAGGAAGGTGGCCGAGTTAAGGAAGCTAGTGGTAGTAGTTAACGGCTTAAGGCATAGCCGACTCATAGGTTGAACGACTTAAGGAATTTAGCCTACCTAAGTTAGTTGCCGACCTAAGAGAGTTACGACTTACGGGTTAGCAAGTTAGAGAAGGTAGCGACCTAGTGGCTATGCCGTGTTATAGTTAGGCTATGTGCTTAGTTAAGTTGTGTACCTCTGTGTTAGGTCGTTAAGTCGTATCTGTTTTAGGTCGGAGGTTTTTTGAGTCGTGTGAGCGACTTAGTGTTAGGTCGCGGGGGAGGGGGGGCCCTATGTCGTTACGCTGCGTATAGTTGAGTCGTGCGCGTGCTTAACTGTGTGTGTGTTGTGTTGTTGGGTCGGTGTCTTGGCTAAGTCGTAGGTAGTTGAGTCGTTGAGTCGTTAAGGGCTTGAGTCGTGGACGACTCATGGTATAGGTCGGCGGCGACATATGGATGCGCGACTCAGGGAGATTTCAGCCTATAAATAGAGGGGTTTGGCTCACTTTTTGGCACCGGATTTTGAAGCGACGAAGTGCTGCCATTTTGAGAGCTCGACTACAACATTTCTTCACTTCTTTTCTCCACTCTAATCTAGTGCTAACATCCATCCAAGATCGAAGATCAAGATCAAGATCAAAGATTCAAGAGCCGAAGTTGAAGATCTTCATCCAACAAAGAGAGATTTCATCGATTGAAGTGAGATTTTGCCGGATCAAGCTTAGATCTTGCTGTCCAGATCTGGAGTTGGGTGTTTTTGAGGTGTTTAGGTGATTCGGTGAGTGGTAGTTATCTCTCACACGGACCCAAGGGAGTATATTGGATTGGTGGCTTGTTTATGTGTTAAAGATAGTGATTTCTTGCATTTTCCTTAAGTCTGGATGTAGATCTATCACCTATGATGTTTTGATATCTATTTTACTACATTTTCACTTATGCAAGTTCATTCATCAAGTTATAGAGACATTTTCCTATGATTCATATTTGTTAGATTTGGACACTTTAATTACCAAATTGCCAGTATTGTTTTAATTGCTTATTAGATCTTGTTGAATGTTTGATTGCTTGGATTACTGGTTGATTTATGATTGATTTGATTGTTTCAAATTAGCTAGTAGTTGATTTGAACAAGTTGGTCGAAGATGATTCAAAAGCTAAGTGGAAAGGCTCCTGAATGGTGAAAGCTACTTGTGGCATATGAAGCGGATGTGGAAGCTCATATGGATAGATTCGATGATGATGGACTTTGCCATGATGCGATGAGGCAAACCATTATGTGAGATGGGACTTTGCTATGATGCGTTGAAGCAAAGCATGATGTGTGAAAGCCTTGGTTTAATCCAGACGGGATCATCCCAAGTATGTTGATAACTCGGTGATGCGGTCCGGGTTGGTTAATAATGGTGGGCTCGAGAGACGCTTGGGCCAATGTGAGAATAATCGTCGAGGAGTATGACTAGGAGGCTTGGATCTTACCGTTATTGAAGGTTCTAGCATGCTCAAAGCAAGAGTACGTTGGAACGGGTCACGATGACGTTCCAGACACGGGTCATGATGACGTGTTAGTACTCTGGGCAGATGCGATAGTCCTAGGCACGGGCCATGATGACGTGCGGAGTTATGTCTGGAGCCGGGGTTGCCATTAGCCCTTGACGGACGGCTGAAAGAAGGTGCCGGTCATTCAATTAACGATGATATCGAGGCAATGTTAACAGTGATAGCCAGAGTCATGGATGTTTGATTGTACCATCATTCGGTCTCAAGAGCGGTGTTTTCTGGGTGCTTATCTTATCTTGGTTTAGGCCTTGGGGGTTTGTATTTGGAAAACATCGACCTTGACTCGAGTGATAATTACTTTACTTTAAATGTCCGCTTTGTTATGCTTGTTTCTGCTTAGTGGGTCTGGGGGCTATCACTGTAGAATGAGGTGGAGTGGGATGGTTGAGTTCCTATTCCTTTTATCCTTTATGCTCTTTTGGTATGTTTGATAGTTAATTTACTGCTCACTAAGACTATTGTCTGACTCAAGGTTTTATGTTCAACTCTTATTACCTTGGGCTGTTCTTCCATGTTGGGATGGGCAGACTAGGTAGCAGGTGACAGGTGTTGTTCTTGGCTACCAACGTGGTTGGTGACGAAGACGAGCTGGAGGCTTTTTGCATATTGTTTTCTTACTATATGTACTGGATATTCCGTTGTTTGTTTGATACTCTGAGTGTTATGTAGTGAGGCTTGATGTATTGACTATCCAGATGATTGTATAAAACTATTATGAGTTTATATGATAAGACTTTTGTTCTATAAAGCTTCGCTATGTATATTTTCTATTGTATTTTATCCATGCGCTGTGAGTAATACGATAGAGTCTGCTGTTTTATCTTACCCTGACTATCGTCCATGGCTGCCTGGCACGCCTTTCAGCGCACCATTCCCTTGTTTTAGTGCGGGAGTCATGGGCGGTCGTCACATTTGGTATCAGAGCATTGGTTAATCGATTTTAGCCAACGCTCGCTGACGTAACTACGTATGAGAGACGTAATTGTATTTTGATGGATGATTACTATATATAATATAGTAGTTTAGAAGGATTTGAACTCCTTATGTAGTTGTTTCTCCAGGTGTTCTAAATCATTCCTTTTTGTAGATATTAAGGATGAGTCGAAGTGAGAGACAAGCTGCTAGAGAAAGCCGTGCTGCTGGGGGAGCTACAGGCTATGCTGCAATGTTCGAAGCTATGATGACTTCGATCATGTGAAGGATACCAATTTCAGGACCGTCAGTAGACGTTGGAGTTCAAGTTCAAGCTCCAAGACCAGTGGATTTTGCTAAGTTGTGTAAGGATTATACTGCTCTTGGAGGGAAGGTTTTCTTGAGGACAGAATCAACCATTGAAGTGCAGAGATGGATTGATGCTTGTAGAAGGATCTTTGGTGATTTGGGGATTGAGGATGCAACTAAGAGGAAGCTTGCATCAAGACAGCTTCAAGGGAGAGCTTCTGATTGGTGGAATTCTATCACCATTGATACTCCAGAGGAAGAGATTACTTGGGAGCAATTCCAAGTTAGATTTGAAGCTAAGTTCATTTCTACGGCTCAGAAATCTGTTCTGTTTAAGAAGTTTGTGGAGCTCAAGCAAGGTGGGAGACCAGTTTTTGAGTATGTTTCTGAGTTTGAAGCTTTGT
The DNA here is from genome assembly GCA_030765085.1 of Allium cepa. Lineage (NCBI taxonomy): Eukaryota > Viridiplantae > Streptophyta > Magnoliopsida > Asparagales > Amaryllidaceae > Allium > Allium cepa. The sequence goes on from CM060938.1 coordinate 872,559,775, forward strand.
CCAAGTATGCTCGGTCGTATATTGAATCTCCCTATCAGAAGAATGAGAAGTTTGTGACAGGCTTGGACAGTTATCTTGGGAGACAGTTGGTGGATCATCTGGACGATCCATTTGAGAAGCTTGTCGAGAAAGCTCTCAGACATTAGAGTTTGTTTCCTAAGGAAGAGTCTGTTGTTGCTGTGACTAAGGAAGAGCCCAAACCACAACAGGGTGGAAACAAGAAGAGGAAGCAGCAGCAACAGAAGGGTAAGGATGGCTAGAAGAAGCCAAAGGGTGAAGTGACGTGCTACAATTGTCGGCAGAAGGGCCATTTTTCTAGGGATTGCAAGAATCCAAAGGTGCAGTCGAAGTGCCACAACTGTGATAAGCTGGGACATATCAAGAAGGACTGTCCAGAACCAAGGAAAGATAAGCAGATTGTGCAAGCTTATGCTTTGGGTGTTGTTCCATCATCTTCGAAAGCTCCTACTGCAGAAGAAAAGGGGAAGAGTGTGGTGGTTCAAGGTACTCTTTCCATTTGTGGTGTTCCAGTTAGAGTGTTGTTTGATACTGAGGCGTCGCATTCGTTTGTTTGTGATGTTTTGGTAGGCCGGTTGAGTTTGGAACCGAAAATTGTTCATAGACCATTGGTTGTGACTAATCCAGTTGGGGGTTCGTCTTGTTTGTGTATGGTATGTCGTGGTCTAGTTGTATCGAGTCATGATTGCTCTTTTGTTTGTGATTGCTTTGTTCTGAACTTTGCGGGGTTCGGAATTATTTTGGGTATGGACTGGCTTAGGAAGTATGCGGCAAAGGTTAATTGTGAGAAACTGGAGGTGACAGTCGGGAATATGGAAGGGCGAAAGGTTGTGATACGATGTAAGCATGAAGAAGGCGTCTTCATGGGCTTCATGTATTCGCTGGTTGTTCCACGGGATGGACTGTCATCGATGCCGGTTGTGAATGGATTTGAGGACGTCTTTGACGAGGTCAAAGGGTTACCGCCGCATAGGGAGATCGAGTTTCGTATCGATCTAGTTGACGGAGCCAGACCTGTTGTGATGCCTCTTAGACGGATGGCGCCTAGAGAACAACAAGAGCTGAAGGTGCAAGTTGATGACCTTTTACGGAAAGGATTCATTCGGCGTAGCGTGTCCGAATGGGGTGCACCAGTTGTGTTCGCAACCAAAGCGGATGGATCGTTGAGGTTGTGTGTGGATTATCGTGAGCTGAATAAGGTGACTAAGAAGAACAAGTATCCATTGCCGAGAATAGATGACTTGTTTGATCAGCTTCACGAAGCTAGGGTGTTTTCTCAGATGGATTTGGCAACGGGATTTCACCAGTTGAGAGTGGCTAAGGATAGTGTGCCGAAGACTGCTTTTAGGACACCATCCGACTTTTATGAGTGGCTGGTAATGGCGTTTGGATTGACCAATGCACCAGCATATTTTGTAGATCTTATGAATAGAGTGTTCAGAGATCAGTTGAACAAGTTTGTACTTGTGTTCGTGGATGATATTCTGATTTATTCCAGAACTGAGGAAGAGCACAAGACACACTTGCATATTGTTTTGGAAATCTTGCGGAAACATCAACTGAAGGCTAAGTTTTCAAAGTGTCACTTCTGGAAGAGTAAAGTGAGGTTCTTAGGCCATGTTATTTCTGGAAATGGAATAGCGGTTGATCCCGCTAAGGTGGCAGCGATCCAGGATTGGGTTAGACCTAAGAATGCATCTGATGTGAGAAGTTTTCTTGGATCAGCAGGATATTATCGTCGGTTTATCAAAGATTTTCCAAGATAGCTGCACCATTAACAGGATTGACGAAAAAGAACCAAGTGTTCAGATGGGATGATAAGTGTGAGCAAGCTTTCGTAATCCTGAAAGAGCGACTGACAAGTGCTCCTGTTTTGACTATTCCAAGTGGGAATGATGAGATGGTGGTTTACACCGATGCATGTGGTACTGGACTTGGGGCAGTACTGATGCAAAAGGATAAAGTTGTTGCATATGCAAGTCGACAACTGAAGCCGCATGAAAGGAATTACCCGACTCATGATTTGGAGTTAGCGGCGATTGTTTTTGCTCTGAAGATGTGGAGACATTATCTATTGGGAGTTCGATTCGAGATGTTTATGGATCATAAGTCGTTGAAGTATCTGTTCTCCCAAAAGGATTTGAATCTTCGGCAGCAAAGGTGGCTAGAGTTTTTGGCATCATATGATTTTGGTATAGCCTATACTCCGGGAAAAGGTAACGCAGTGGCAGATGCGTTAAGTCGAAAGCATGCAGGATTGGGAGCCATGTTTTCGGAATGGAAGAATCTTGAGTATTTGGCTGGATTTGACTTCAGGCCTAGATGCGAATTGGAACCTGGGATGTTGGCAAACTTATCAATAAGACCTACTCTTGTGGAAAGAATTGGAGAGGGCCAAAAGCGAGATGATAAGCTTGTCAAGATTATCCGCGATTTGGAATCTGGATTGGACCCAGAAAAGGATAAAGGATTTGATGTCGATCGAGAAGGTTGGATTCGGAAGCAAGGGCAACTAGTTGTTCCCGATATAGATGAATTGAGAGATGAAGTTCTAAGGGAGAGTCATCACTCGAAGTTGACGATTCATCCAGGTGGAAATAAGATGTATCGGGATATAAAGAGAACCTACTACTGGGAGGGTATGAAGAAGGATGTTGGAAATTTTATTTCCAAATGTATGAACTGCCAGTTGGTAAAAGCCGAGCAGAAGAAGCCTAGTGGATTGCTTCAGCCATTGGAAGTTCCTACATGGAAGTGGGAGCAAGTATCGATGGATTTTATCGATGGTTTACCTAGAACCAGGGCAGGAAATGAAGGGATTTGGGTCATTGTAGATCGTTTGACTAAGAGTGCAAGATTCATTCCTGTTCGATCAAATAGGACTGCATCGAAGTTGGCTGAGTTGTATGTTAAGTGGATAGTTCGATTCCATGGTGTTCCGAAGAGTATAGTGAGCAATCGAGACCCATTGTTCACTAGTGGATTTTGGAAGATCTTCCAAGAAGTTTTGGGAACCGAGTTGTGTTTGAGTACAGCCTATCACCCCCAAACAGATGGTCAGACTGAGAGAGTCAACCGAGTTTTGGAGGATCTCCTGAGGGCATGTGTTTTGGATTTCGGAGGATCATGGGAAAATCATCTTCATTTGGTGGAATTTGCATATAATAACAGTTACCAGTCAAGTATTGGTATGGCACCGTATGAAGCATTGTATGGAAGACCGTGTAATTCTCCGACATGTTGGTTGGAAACGGGAGAAAAGTTGATACTTGGGCCAGAGATGATTAGACAGACGATGGATTGTATAGAGATCATTCGGCGACGAATGAAGGCAGCCCAAGACCGTCAGAAAAGTTATGCCGATAATCATCGTAAGGATTTGGAATTCGACGTAGGCGATATGGTTTTTGTGAAGATTTCTCCACTTAAGAACGTTATTCGATTCGGGAAGAAAGGAAAGTTAACTCCGAGATTTGTTGGACCATTCCCGATCATCGAGCGAATTGGAAAGCTCGCATATAGATTGGAGTTACCGGAAAAGATGGCGGGTGTGCACAATGTTTTTCATGTATCTTATCGACGGAAGTATGTGCACGACTCGAATACGGTGGTTTCTGCTGATAGCTGTGAAGATTTAGAGGTTGATCCAATTGTTACGAGACCTCGTAAGCCGCTTCGTGTTGTTGAAACCGACATGAAACAGCTTAGGAGGAAGACAATTACGTTGCTCAAGGTATAATGGAGTGATGATGTTGATGACTGTACGTGGGAAGAGGAAGAGAGGATGAAGGCAGCTCATCCTGAACTCTTCAAGGTATGACCCTAAGGTGTCGTGACATCCCACCATTTGCAGCTTGTTCTAAGTCTTAGAATTCTGCATGCTAGGCTAGAAATTGGATGCATGGTTTGTTGATTGTTGTGGATGGTAGGCATGCAGAATAACTTTGATTGCTCTTGTTTGTTTGGAATTTCGGGGGCGAAATTCCTAACGGGGAGAATGTAACGACCCGTATTTTACGTGTCGACATATCGTAAAATAGTTGCCATCAAGTCGTTAGTATTGCTTGAGTCGTTTTGAACCTAAGTGGTAGGGTTTACGGTTTAAGGAAGGTGGTCGAGTTAAGGAAGCTAGTGGTAGTAGTTAATGGCTTAAGGCATGGCCGACTCATAGGTTGAACGACTTAAGGAAGTTAGCCTACCTAAGTTAGTTGGCGACCTAAGAGAGTTACGACTTACGGGTTAGCAAGTTAGAGAAGGTAGCGACCTAGTGGCTATGCCGTGTTATAGTTAGGCTGTGTGCTTAGTTAAGTCGTGTACCTCTGTGTTAGGTCGTTAAGTCGTATCTGTTTTAGGTCGGAGGTTTTTTGAGTCGTGTGAGCGACTTAGTGTTAGGTCGCGGTGGGGGGGGGGCCTATGTCGTTACGCTGCGTATAGTTGAGTCGTGCGTGTGCTTAACTGTGTGTGTGTTGTGTTGTTGGGTCAGTGTCTTGGCTAAGTCGTAGGTAGTTGAGTCGTTGAGTCGTTAGGGGGTTGAGTCGTGGACGACTCATGGTATAGGTCGGCGGCGACATATGGACGCGCGACTCAGGGAAATTTCAGCCTATAAATAGAGGGGTTTGGCTCACTTTTTGGCACCGGATTTTGAAGCGACGAAGTGCTGCCATTTTGAGAGCTCGACTACAACATTTCTTCACTTCTTTTCTCCACTCTAATCTAGTGCTAACATCCATCCAAGATCAAAGATCAAGATCAAAGATTCAAGAGCCGAAGTTGAAGATCTTCATCCAACAAAGAGAGATTTCATCGATTGAAGTGAGATTTTGCCGGATCAAGCTTAGATCTTTGCTGTCCAGATCTGGAGTTGGGTGTTTTTGAGGTGTTTAGGTGATTCGGTGAGTGGTAGTTATCTCTCATACGGACCCAAGGGAGTATATTGGATTGGTGGCTTGTTTATGTGTTAAAGATAGTGATTTCTTGCATTTTCCTTAAGTCTGCATGTAGATCTATCACCTATGAAATTTTGATATCTATTTTACTACATGTTCACTTATTCAAGTTCATTCATCAAGTTATAGAGACATTTGCCTATGATTCATACTTGTTAGATTTGGACACTTTAATTACCAAATTGCCATTATTGTTGTAATTGCTTATTAGATCTTGTTGAATGTTTGATTGCTTGGATTAATGGTTGATTTATGATTGATTTGATTGTTTCAAATTAGCTAGTAGTTGATTTGAACAAGTTGGTCGAAGATGATTCAAATGCTAAGTGGAAAGGCTCTTGAATGGTGAAAGCTGCTTATGGCATATGAAGCGAATGTGGAAGCTCATATGGATAGATTCGATGATGATGGACTTTGCCATTGTTATCCCGCTTTTTAGCAAAGCCGTGATATCAAAGGATCGATCAGAAACAAAAGACAATTCATCTCAGAGATTGGTTGTACTTCACTTCGCTATGGATATCGATGAATTTTGTCCGAGTCCGGATCAGGCCACAATTGATAAGACATGACCAGAAAGGTCGTAGGAGTCGTCATTTCAAATTTCAAGTCATTCCGAGTTCGTATGCTCAAGATATGATGGATTCAATTTGAGAAAGGTAGTCATTGTTTGGTTCGAACCCATCACGTTGAAGTACTTCGAAACCATCACCCTCAGATCCATCACAATGGCCTGCCTTCGAACCCATGACTTCGCCTAGCTTCGTATCCACCCTGCATTCCTACCTTCGAATCCATCCTCCCGAAACCTCACATCGAATCCATGCATCGGTTCAAAGCCATGAACTTAACATTGCTTCGACTCCAACATGCAAGCCCTTGCCTCGAATCCATCCTCACAAGAATGTTCGAATCCATTAAAAACCCTCTAGCTTCGAACCCAAGTCACTTCGAACCGATCCGGTTCGAATCGATCAGGTTCGAACCCATAGGAACTCCTTGATTCGAATCGATCGCGCTTGAAACCAGGAACGATTGAGTCAACTAGTCACTCCATCGATACGAAGTCGGCATAATTCACGGAGACGAAGCGTTCAACCCGGAGAGAAGACCGGATCGATTCGAGAAACACACGCCACCTCATCACGAAGCCACGCGAGCCGATCGATTCGAAGTACGTGGTTTCCAAGTGATCGGTTCGAACTCAAGAATCATCATTTCGAACCGATCATATCTCCTTAACCACTGATCCAAATGCAACGAAATTTTCACAGTAGCTTTCATACAAGGTAAAGATTGTTCCTGCCAAGTTTCAGCTCGATCGGACCATTTCTTGATGGGTTCGAAATCACTTCGAATCGATGTCAGATCGAGACGAAACTTGGTGGGGTCGGTCGCGTGGGCCCACTCACGTGCCAGAAGAAGTCTCCCGAAGTTTGAGCGAGATCTGGGCCTCCAACGCCTATAAATAGCACCCTGAAGCCTTCAGAAAAGGGGATCTTCAAGGAACTTCTGCCATTGAACACCAAGAATCTGCTGGATTCCATTCTATCCATCATAATCACCGTTGTATTCAGATTTCAAAGCTATTATCAACTGTAATTCATTGTAATCGATCTATCAAGCAAAGCAATAAAGAGAAAACCTTCAAAGTGGACGTAGGCACGAACGCCGAACCACTATAAATCCTGTGTTTGTGATTGTTATCTGCGAATTATTGTGATTTGTTGCTTAGATCTGAATTCTATATTGATTGTCACTGAGTTCTGTGTTGATTATTATCGATTTAAGTACGTAAACAGGCGCTTTCGCGGTATTGGGTGTTTGTGACCAATTTTGGCGCAAACATTTTAAATGTTATCCCGCTTTTTAGCAAAGCCGTGATATCAAAGGATCGATCAGAAACAAAAGACAATTCGTCTCAGAGATTGGTTGTACTTCACTTCGCTATGGATATCGATGAATTTTTTCCGAGTCCGGATCAGGCCACAATTGATAAGACATGACCAGAAAGGTCGTAGGAGTCGTCATTTCAAATTTCAAGTCAATCCGAGTTCGTATGCTCAAGATATGATGGATTCAATTTGAGAAAGGTAGTCATTGTTTGGTTCGAACCCATCACGTTGAAGTACTTCGAAACCATCACCCTCGGATCCATCACAATGGCCTGCCTTCGAACCCATGACTTCGTCTAGCTTCGTATCCACCCTGCATTCCTGCCTTCGAATCCATCCTCCCGAAACCTCACATCGAATCCATGCATCGGTTCAAAGCCATGAACTTAACCTTGCTTCGACTCCAACATGCAAGCCCTTGCCTCGAATCCATCCTCACAAGATGTTTGAATCCATTAAAAACCCTCTAGCTTCGAACCCAAGTCACTTCGAACCGATCCGGTTCGAATCGATCAGGTTCGAACCCATAGGAACTCCTCGATTCGAATCGATCGCGCTTGAAACCAGGAACGATCGAGTCAACTAGTCACTCCTTCGATACGAAGTCGGCACAATTCACGAAGACGAAGCGTTCAACCCAGAGAGAAGACCGGATCGATTCGAGAAACACGCGCCACCTCATCACGAAGCCACGCGAGCCGATCGATTCGAAGTACGTGGTTTCGAAGCGATCGGTTCGAACTCAAGAATCATCATTTCGATCCGATCATATCTCCTTAACCACTAATCCAAATGCAACGAAATTTTCACAGTAGCTTCCATACAAGGTAAAGATTGTTCCTGCCAAGTTTCAGCTCGATCGGACCATTTCTTGATGGGTTCGAAATCACTTCGAATCGATGTCAGATCGAGACGAAACTTGGTGGGGTCGGTCGCGTGGGCCCACTCACGTGCCAGAAGAAGTCTACCGAAGTTTGAGCGAGATCTGGGCCTCCAACGCCTATAAATAGCACCCTGAAGCCTTTAGAAAAGGGGATCTTCCAGGAACTTCTTCCATTGAACACCAAGACTCTGCCGGATTCCATTCTATCCATCATAATCACCGTTGTATTCAGATTTCAAAGCTATTATCAACTGTAATTCATTGTAATCGATCTATCAAGCAAAGCAATAAAGAGAAAACCTTCAAAGTGGACGTAGGCACGAACGCCGAACCACTATAAATCCTGTGTTTGTGATTGTTATCTGCGAATTATTGTGATTTGTTGCTTGGATCTGAATTCTTTATTGATTGTCACTGAGTTCTGTGTTGATTATTATCGATTTAAGTACGTAAACAGGCGCTTTCGCGGTATTGGGTGTTTGTGACCAATTTTGGCGCAAACATTTTGGTGCTTTCACTGAGAGCTGAACTCAGGAGTTCTACCAGTTGATAGTTGATTCAGAGAAAATTTAAAAGTTTAGATTTGAGAAATTATGACGAGACAATCGAGTAGAAGGCCAAGGCCAGAGAGAAGCGAACAACAAGGAAGTCAAGAGGCTTCCTCATGAGCGAATCAACCATCGATCTTCATCACTAGGGACGAGATGGAGACTATGATGAAGAAGCAAGAGGAGTTGATTCAGAGTTTATTTCAACAGATAGGACAGCTTGGAGCACATAATAGAGGAGCCAATAGAGTCCAGAACGAAGCAGGACCATCCGGCGTCGCACCCGGATTAGGGGGCACACCCATGGAGAACGTTGATCCAGTTTCGGAGAGAGAAAGAGGAGCATCTGCGCAACCCGGTAGTAGTAAAGGGGTGAACGCTCAGTCAAGGGGGCAGATCCCAGAGTTCCCTAATGAACTCGGGGGGCAGGTTGAAAGTAGTGAACGAAGATTGCATCTTGGAGACAACGACAGGTTGGCAGAGATGGTTAGGCGAGCTTTGAGAGGCGGTTTGGTGAACAAAGATTTGGAGGATGTTAATAGGAGTCCTTTTACTTCAGCAATCAGGCAAGCTAGGAACCCACCGGATTTCAAATTACCATCGTTGGATATGTATGATGGGAGAACGGACCCCACGGTCCATCTAAAGAAATATATGAGGCATATGGAAGTGCTGGGGGCATAAGAGGAGGTTATGGCCCAGTGCTTCCCATTGTACTTGGCGGATATTGCGGCGTTATGGTTCAGGCAACTGGAGAGTGGATCCATCGGAACATGGAATGATTTAACTAAGAGATTTATGAGGCAATTCAGGGTTCACATTACAAGACCCAAGAATGTGATGACGTTGGCAACTTTAAAACAGAAGGCTGGAGAAACATTGAGACGTTTCCTGACACGGTTCAATGCGGCAGCAGCTTCGGTGGATCGACCGTATCCATCCATGGTTATGATGGCGGCCGTGTCTGGAATAGCTGATGGAACGGAGTTCAAAAATTCATTAACTAAGGATCCACCTGTGGATCTGGGAGAATTCTATCATGAGGCAGAAAAGTTTTTACGATTGGAGGATGCGAATGCAGAAAGAGAAGAAGGAGATGGGATAGAAGTTTATGCACTTAAAGACGAAAAGCCTCCTAAGAGGGACTCGGACAAGGATAAAGGTAAAAGAAAGACTGAGAATGACGGAGACAGATCAAAGCGGCAACGGAGGGAGCCGCGATTCACCACCTACACTGAGCTGAATGAGAGCCTAGAACGAATTTATCAGGATACCAAAGATCAGATTCCGTATCGTAGGCCAATGCGAAGGGATCCAACCTCTGACGAAAGGAAATCAGATAAGTTTTGTGTATTCCATGAATTAAACGGTCATAACACCAATGATTGTAGGCACCTGAAGGACGAGGTGGAAGGGCATATCAGGAACGGTATGCTCCTTCAATATGTAAGGAGGCGAGCTCCTGCGGCGGAACCAGAGCGACTACCATCCACTTCAGCTAGAGGCGACCCTGAATCAAGGCACCATTTGGTTATCAATTGAGTGAAATAACGATGAACAAGTTGTAAGCTTCCACTAACGCAATTAAATCATTTACACATGTGCGAGATAGCGAACGATCTCCAGGCATGCTCTGAGTTATCATTAACCGTTTCGTAGTGGGAACTTACACTTTGACATCCATGCTTTGTTTTCGTTTCGTTTTGATTTGAACATTTAGACTTTGCTTGTTTGGACATTTCTGTTTTAAAACTCATCCGTTTAATAGATATTTGATTCTGATAACTCTGGAATGGCTAAGCTACTTACACATGTATGGGGTCGTGAACGATCCTTAGGCATGCTCTGAGATGGCGATGAACCGCCCTGACAAACGATCCAGGAACTCACCCGAACGTGACCCTGGCATCGATAACATCAAGCCCTCCCGGGCACACTTTATCGCCTCGAACGGCATCCGACCTTGAACGGTCATAATCCGACCTCGAACAGTCACAACTCACCTCACCTCAAATGGCTCGATCGCGAACGGTCGTCACTTGAGGTCCAACACCCGCCCGCGAACGGTCACAAATTCGCCTCGAACGGCACACGATCGCGAACGATCACTCTCTGCCTTGAACGGCACCGACCGCGAACGGTCATGATTCACTAATTATGAAATCCGACCTCGAACGGTCACCATTCGCCTTGAACGGCACTCGGTCGCGAACGATCACCATTTGCCACGAACGGCAATCGACCGCGAACGGTCACATCTCATCATTTGCCGCGAACGGCATCGACCGCGAACGGTCCTATTCCATCCTATGCCATGAACGGCGCAGACCGCGAACGGTCCCGATTCACCTCAAGCAGAATGCAATCCCGAACGATCGACGCATGGATTTATACGCTCGATCGCGTACGGTCGCACTTCACCTCGAATGACTCGATCACGAACGATCGTCATTTGAAGTTAGGTGCTTGACCATGAACGGCCGCGCTTCGTCTCAAATAACTCGATCCCGAACGATCGTCATTTGAGGCCATATGAAACTATCAAGTTCTTTGCAGGTTGATAATAGGATATGAACATCCAATTCAAGGCATTACAAAACACACCTTCCTACCGCAAGGCATGTTTTGGGGGTGTTTGTGCCAAAATTGGTCACATACACCGAATACCGTGAAAGCAGCAATGTATGAATATAAATCAGCAATATTCAACAACAGTCCAAAAGTAAAGAACAGAAACACAAGTTTTATAGTGGTTCGGCTATCTCCGGCCTACGTCCACTCCCAAGTTTTTATCCTTTTATTGATTATCCTTGATGATTACAGATGATTACCGCAGTTACAAAGTCCAAAACTTGAAATAAATAGCAGCAATGATGATATGGAATGATTCTGGCAGCGTCCAAGCGTGCTTTCTCTCTCTAGAATCTTCGATCCCTTTTCTGAATGACCAGGGGCTCTATTTATAAGCGTAGGAGGCTGATATTTCTCCTAAAATCAGGGAAGACCACTTCAGGCACGTGAGGGGGCCCACGTGCCCGAAATCTGGAGGTCCGGGCCCACCTTGGGATCGATTCGAAGTAAGGTTTGAATCGTTCAAGAAATCATCCAATTGAGCTGAAATTTGGTGAGAACATTCTTCAACATGTATGTAAGCTCCTGTAAAAATTTCATTGCATTTGGATCAACGGTTTGGAAGATATGATCGATTCAAGATCAAAGCTCCGTGCGTTCTGCCTGGTTCGAACCCATGCTTCGAAACCATCCTCTCCGAAACCATCTCCTTCGAATCCATAAGGCCGACTCCTTCGAATCCATGCTCTTCGAATCCATGCTTTCTGAAGCCATGTCCTTCGAATCCATGTCCCTTGCTTCTTATCCATCATCTTCGAATCCATGTCTACTTCTTCGTATCCATCATCTTCGAATCCATGTCTACTGCTTCGTATCCATCATCTTCGAATCCATGTCCAGTGCTTCGCATCCACCATCTTCGAATCCATTATCTTCGAGTCCATCAAGTTCCCATCGATGCGAGCTTTACCAAGCCGAAACCATGCCATTCGATATGAAGTGTATCGATTCGAACTGTCCTTGCGCAACGCCTCTTGATCAATGCGAACCTATTGGGTTCGAATCCATCCTGATGGGTTCGAATCTGATCGATTCGAACCGAGCACCACTTTGTCCTTTTTGATGGATTCGAACAACATGCATTCCCCACCTTGAATCCATCATATTTCCTCCAAACGAACTCCCATTATCTTGAAATTTGAAACATAGCCTTTCCTAGTCCTTATCATCATCTCCAATCAATTTCGTCCCGATCGGAGTTCGACAAAATTTTGACGATATCGATCGTAGCCTTGATTCCAACCAATCTCCAATCCTGATATTCATAATTCCTTGCCGATTTGTTGATATTCCAGTTTTGACCAAAAAATGGGATAACACTTTGCCCCCCAAAACATGTCTTGTGATAACAAGGCGTGTTTTGAATAGTTCCGAATCCAATATCCAAAGTCCATAGCCATATTGCCAGAGTATATCATCCTTGACTGCTTCGAGTCGATGTCCAATTCCAAATCCCATAACCAAAGCCTTAGCCAATTCCATATCCATTCGAACTCGACAACCGAGTCCCAATCCATCCTTATTTGATAGCCAATAACCGAATCCAGGACCTCTCCGGGTCGATATTCAAATCCATAACCTCTCCGGGCTCTTGCCAAGTGCAATCTACACATGACGATCGTGATCCGGTGTTCCTGGATGTTAAGCTAGCCTCATCGTGTTCTTGTCGAGCGTAATCCACACTTGATGATCTTGGTCCAGTGTCCCTGGACGTTAAGCTAACCTCTTCGGGTTCTTGCCAAGCGTAATCCACACTTGACGACCTTGGTCCAGTGTCCCTAGACGCCGTGTAATGCCATGGCTTAAGTCCTAAACAGAATCCTGGTCCCTTCGGACCCTTGTTGAGCATAGTCCATACTCAACGACCTGAAAATAACAATTGATAATACAAGGCCTAAGTCCTAGGCCGAATCCTGGTCACTCCGGACCCTTGCCGAGCATAGTCCATACTCGGCGACCTGAATGAGTCAATTTACCACGTTCGGGCGAAGTGACTCACCCCTTGCCAGGCATAATCCATACCCGACGACCATTTATCGAAACTAGATGAAAATCCAATCAAAATCCAATCCAACATCCAAACCCAAAAATCCAAATCCAAAACCAGAAAACCAGAAAACCAAACCAGCATCCAAAACCAAAAACAATCATCCAAAGAAAAATCTAAAAAGAAAGCAAAACCGGGAGCTCGATCCAAACTCCAAAACCAAAATCCGAAAAGAAAAGCAGTGTCCAATCAAAAAAGCAAAAGATAGATTTCGCAAACCATAGCATTGCAGTTTATCATCATTCAGAGCATGCCTAGGGGCTATCTCCTTCCCCGTACATGTGTAAATGAATTGGTTGCTTGCTAATAGTTCATTACTTATTCCATATTATCCTGATTAGTCGATGATCAATCGATTACCATCCCTGGTTCTCCCATCATCGCGGCGAGAGGTTGTCGGTGGTTGCTCCTGCTCCAACGTTGCATTCCGAGCTCCGACATACTGCTGTAACAGCCCATTCCTTACATGCTCCTCGATTATATACTTCAAGTGCCTGCAGCTGTTGGTGTCATGTCTGTTATCCCGCTTTTTGGCAAAGCCGTGATACCAAGAGATTGGCCAAAAACAAAGGACAGTTCGTCTCAGAGATTGGTTGCACTTCTCTTCGCTATGGATATCGATGAATTTTGTCCGAGTCCAGATTGATCCACAATTGATAGGACATGATCAGAAAGATCGTAGAAGTCTGTGTTTCAAATTTCGGGGAGATCCGAGTTCATATGCTTAAGATGTCGCCAAGAGAAAATAAGGAGGGTAGGCCTTATCTCGAATCCATCGGAGAGACCCAGGGTCGAATCGATCAAGGTTCGAATCCATAAGCAGGAGCAACGTTCGAATCCATGAAGTCCAAGAAGCCTCGACTCCAATTCATAACCATCTTCGAATCCATGGAGCAGAGAACCCTTCGTATCGATCGAACCATGGAACGCCTTGATCGATACGAAGGAACGCACGATTGATCGAATCGAAAGGGTATACCTTCGAACCCTGCCTTCGAATCCATCAAGGCAATCCTGCCTTCGAACCCATCAAGGACATGCCTTCATTCGAATCCATCAGAGGTAGCCATGCTTCGAACCCATCCACACCTGCCTTGGTTCGAATCCCTCGAAGAATTCCTATCTTCGACTCCATCCCGTGAAGGTCCTTCGAATCCATCAAGCAAAGAAGACTTCGCATCGGCCAACTACGAGACACTCTGAACGACGCGAAGGACGCGCATAAGGGTATCTTCGAATCCATAGCATCGAACCCATCAAATTGTAGCTGCTGAAACCCAGGGATTCGACCCTATCGATTCAAAGGCCATGGATTCGAAGCGCGCATGTTGACCAGAAATACAATCTTGAATCGATCATAACTTGAGATCTATAAGTCCGAATGCCATGAAATTTTCACAGGAGCTTGCAGTACATAGAAGAATGGCCACGCCAAGTTTCATCCCGATTGGACACTTTTTTGATCGATTCGAACCAAGGGTCGAATCGATCCAAAAGCGGGCCCGGATCTCCGGAATTCAGCCATGTGGGCCCCCTGCACGTGTCAGAAGTGGTCTTCCCGGATTTTAGGAGAAATATCAGCCTCCAACACCTATAAATAGAGTCCCTGGTCATTCAGAAAAGGGATCGGAGAATTTCGAGAGATAAAGCACGCCCGGACGCCGCTAGAATCACTTCAGAGCACCACCGCTGCCTTTGACTTCGAATTTTTGCTTAAGAACTGCTGTACTTAGCCATATAAAAGTTGTATTCTCCGGATATCGAGCAATAAAATAACAAAGCTTCATAGTGGACGTAGGCAAATTGCCGAACCACTCTAAATTGTTGTCTTCTGTGCAATTTATTTTCTGTTGCTTGGAGTTTTTGTTAGATAATCCTCATTTTAATTTGCTTTCTTCACTTATTATCTCTTCAAAAACTTCCGAACAGTGTTGTGCCCAATTTTGACACAAACACTTTGGTGCTTTCACTGAGAAAAAACCCAGTTTTTTCTCCTGCTCCCTGGATCTATCTTCGATACCGGATTGCATAAATCTAAGAGGGAGATCCAGATTTCGTATTCAAACTCCTTCCATTCTACTCAGATTTGTCAAAAGTCTAGGAAAGAATTCAACGTTTCAAAATGGTGAGTACAAGAACCACTTCCAACATTGGTGATCAGGAAGGCCGGGATAGGCAAAACCCCACACAACTACAATCCACTAACCAAGATGCTGTTGGGCATACGGATCAGTCAGGTCCGGTTACGAGGCAAGAGTTCCAAGCACTACTTCAAGAATTAACCCAGAGCAGACAACAGCTAACAGAGCAATTGCGCGCTAATGCTGAGTTGACCAATCAACTAAATCACCAAAAACGAAGAAAATCTAGAAGGGACCAAGCTCCTCATTCTTCCACCGAAAGCTCCGCTTCCTCAGATTACAATACCCGATCTATCCGTCCCAGGCTAGACGGAAATCATACACAAGCCGCTGACTGTCAACAGGCGGTAACCGTTGGGCAGATAAGGGTTGGCCCTTCCACCAGCTTCCATATCGGACCCTCCTCCCGAGGAGGCACTATTCCTCAGTACACTGCAGATGGTCGAGCTGCTACAACCGCTGCAGTTGACATAGGGGTTGATGCTCGAGATCACTCCAATCAAAATTATCATCAGCAGGGACAGGCTCCAGAGCCATATATCCCAGAAGATATCGAGCCAAGGAGGCGAGATGAGGATCGTCGACAGCATCCGATCCCACCTCGCACTATGGAACCCGACCATACTTTGGCTCACCACCCACAGAATTTTCCAATACCAGACTTCTCAGCCATGGTGCGGCGAATGATTCGCGAGAGTCAAGGCCTAACGAATGACGACTGGGGAATCTCCCGGAGTCATACCCCATTTACTGATGACATATTGTATGCTGAACCTCCTCGCCGATTCAGAATGCCAACCCTTCCTATGTATGAAGGAAATTCTGACCCAAATCAACATGTTCTGAAATATGAATGGTCAATGACTGCTGCAAGAGCTGATGACGCAGTAAAGTGCCGCAGTTTTCCTATTTCCTTAGGGGGAATTGCGACAATGTGGTTCACCCGATTACCACCCCGATCTATTTCTTCGTTTGACCAGTTAGCTACTAAATTTGTTGAACAATTTCGCATGCATATTGCCCGACCTAAAGATGTTAATACCCTATCAAGTGTTACTCAAGCTCCCGGAGAAACACTTAGACGATATTTGGAGAGATTCAATGCTGCATGCGCAGAGATTACCAACCCTAATGATAATTCCATTCTAATGGCCCTGACTAAAGGAATCGACCCTGATTCCGAATTTGGAAATTGGCTAGCCGGGAAACCTCCCGCGTCGTTGGACCGTTTCTATTCCAAAGCTGCTCAATTCTTGAGACGAGAGGATGCAAAACAGTCTAGGAAGCAGGACGATGCAAGGCCCAGTAGTGAAGGGATTCAGAGTAATGTTGCAGTTAAACAATCCGGAGAAAATTCGGGAAAAGTCGAATTGAATATTCAAAATAAACAGGCCCAGCAATCAAGAAATGGTGATAACCGAAACAAGAAGCAGAATCAAAGTCGTGGGCCGAGGCGTAGGGCCGCAATGTTTGACAATTATACACCGCTTAACACGTCGCTGGAAAATGTATACTTACAGACTTGTAATACTATGCAATACAAGAAGCCTGCTCCGAAGCCTTCATCGGAGAAGCAAATTCAGACAGGGAAGTTCTGTAGGTTTCATGAAAGTTATGGGCATAATACCAATGAGTGTAGACATTTGCAAGACCTCTTTGAAAAGTTGATTAGAGAAAGAAAGTTGGACCAGTTTGTTCGGACACCGCAGTCTGGTGGAGCGGGTCCATCTAATCAAAATCGAACACAGAATCAGGAAAGAAACGGTGAACCTGCTCGCACAGGCGGAAGGTTGGTTATCAATACGATAAGCGGTGGTCCTCATCCAGCTGACAGAAGTTGGAGAGAAATGGAGTCATATGCTAGATCAATCAGGCATGTAGACTTTGAATGTTGCAGCAATTCAGAGGACGGAACACCGGCTAAGCAACAAAAGATAATGACTGATGAAATAGTGTTTAGAAATCGAGATGCTGATAGAGTCGAAGCTCCCACAATTGACCCATTGGTTATATCCGCTCAAGTTGGTCCTGCTTGGATGAAGAGGATCCTGGTAGACAGCGGAAGTTCTGTAAATATCTTATTTAAAAGAGCATATGATTTAATGAAAATGGAAGCTAAGGACTTAAAGCCTTGTCAATCACGCGTCCATGGCTTCAATGGGAGTGCAACAATACCAACTGGAATAGTCGAATTGCCAGTAGAGTTGGGAGCGGGAGAATGCCGAAGAGTTCGGATATTGCAATTTGTTGTCTTAGATATTCCTTCCCCATACAAAGCTTTTTTGGGCCGACCGGCCCTTGCCGAATTTAGGGCTGCTATCGCCCCATGGTGTTTAACTCTAAAGTTCCCTACTGACCACGGAATAGGAGTTGTACAAGGAGATCAGGCTGCTGGAAGAGCCTGTTATGTTGCTGAGCTGCGAGAGGCGCAGCGGAAAGAGAAAGGAAAAGGCGTAGAGGAATCTCTCTGCGCTCGTTTGACTGACGGTTGACAACTAGCGCCTGGGCTCCAGCCTGGGCACCACAACCGATTCCAAAAGGATCTTGATCCGAGGGATAATGATAATAAAGAAAAATCTACAGAAAGTCAGGCTTCTCCGGCCGAGCTGACCATTGATGTCCCGATTGGTGATGATCACGACGACTCGAGAATATTGAAGATTGGGTCTCAACTTGACCGAAAGACACAACAGGAATTGGTTGATTTTCTCCGGGCGAATCTTGACGTGTTCGCCTGGACACACTCTGATATGTGCGGAATCTCGCCCGACATTGCGAGCCACACATTAAACATTGACCCGCGATATATCCCGGTCAAGCAGAAAAGGCGTAGTATGGATCCAGAGAGATCTGCTGCCCTGAAAGAAGAGGTCGATAAGTTGAAATCAAATGGGTTCATTAGAGACGCTTTATACCCAGAATGGGTGTCCAATCCCGTACTTGTCCGAAAACCAAATGGAAAATGGAGAACGTGTATCGATTACTCTGACCTAAATAAAGCCTGGCCGAAAGACAGCTTTCCACTCCCCCGGATCGATCAACTGGTAGATTCAACCGCTGGACATGAATTGCTATCTTTCATGGATGCTTACTCAGGTTACAACCAGATACCCATGCATGTACCGGATCAAGAACACACAAGCTTCGTAACCAACTTGGGGTTGTACTGCTACAAAGTCATGCCTTTTGGATTAAAGAATGCTGGCACGACCTATCAACGCTTAGTCAACCGAATGTTTGCCAATCAAATTGGAAAGACTATGGAGGTATATGTAGATGACATGTTGGTGAAGTCACGATACTCTGGTGATCATGTCGGGGACCTGGAATCAATGTTTGACATCCTCTGGAAATACGGAATGAAGCTTAATCCACTCAAGTGTCACTTCGGAGTCGCATCCGGAAAATTTCTTGGGTTCATTGTCAACGCCCGAGGAATAGAGGCCAACCCCGAAAAGATTTGGGCAATCAGAAATCTACAAACTCCAAAAACCATAAAGCAAGTTCAAAGTCTTAACGGAAAAGTGGCAGCGCTGAGCAGGTTTATCTCAAAATCGACCGACAAATGCCTCACATTTTTCGATTTAATTCGAAAGGGAAAACGAAACTTCGAATGGAACACGGACTGCGAGGGCGCATTTCAATCACTAATCCAGCATCTTTCCGTACCACCAATCCTCTCAAAGCCTGTAGATCATGAACAGTCATATCTTTACCTGGCGGTATCAGAGTATGCGATCAGTGCTGCATTGATTCGGGAGGAAGACCGAGTGCAAAAGCCGGTCTACTACGTGAGTAAACGATTAACCGGAGCCGAGAGAAATTATCCAAAGCTTGAAAAACTGGCATATTGCCTAGTCATTGCCTCGAGGAAGCTCCGGCCATATTTCCAGGCTCATCCTATTACTGTGTACACCGATCAGCCGTTACGACAGGTCCTTACGCGGCCTGAGACGTCTGGTAGGTTACTGAAGTGGAACATCGAACTAAGTCAATTCGACATCACTTATACTCCAAGGAGAGCCATTCACGGCCAAGTCCTAGCAAATTTTATAGCCGAATTCACTATTCCTGAAGACTTACCCGAAACCAGCATATCTCCCGAATACATCTGGAAGATGTACACCGATGGTGCGTCAAACGATCGGTGTTCAGGAGCTGGGATAGTGCTTGAGACCCCCGAAAGACGATCCATATGTTATGCTTTGAAATTCGAGTTCCACGCAACCAACAATGAAGCAGAGTACGAAGCTCTACTTACCGGACTAAAACTTGCCCGTGATTTGAAAATCCTCGCTGTAGAGATCTATTGTGATTCCCAATTGATAGTGTATCAAGTCCGAGGTGAATATCAAGCCAAAGATCGAAGACTGGCCGCTTATCTAATTCAAGTTCTAGAGATACTTAATCAATTCGATTACTATGCCATTTTCTACATACCCCGAGAGCACAATCAGAAAGCTGATTCATTGGCAAAGTTAGCAAGCACGGGTGAGGCTCCGCAGTTGGGGGTTGTTCCGATTGAAACCCTATCATCTCCAAGCATTGATCGAAGGGAGACTGATGTCGCATTTGAAGCAACCTCCACCAAGGAGTCATGGATGACTCCTTATCAAGATTATATCGAACACGGTGTATTGCCCGAGCGGCGAAGCGAGAAAAGACAAGTTCTGCGAAAGGCTTCACGGTTTGTTATTCAGAATGGAGTCATGTATCGGAGAGGATACTCTGTTCCTCTCCTCCGGTGTATCGCACACGATGAAATCAAACGAGTGTTACACGATGTACACGAAGGAGAATGTGGTGATCACACTAGGGGCAAGCACTAGCAAAGAAGATACTTCGATATGGGTATTATTGGCCTACCGTTAATCGCGATGCTGCAAATTACGCTAGAAAATGTGACAAATGCCAGAAACATGCTCGAATTTCAAGAGCCCCGCCTACTGAGATAACCCAAATGGTCAGTCCTTGGCCATTTGCGGTGTGGGGAATGGATATCATCGGCACATTGCCTCTGGCCAAAGGTGGCGCGAAGTACGCCATCGTCGCGGTTGATTATTTCACCAAATGGGCTGAAGCTGAACCCCTTGGGACAATCACAACGAAGAAAGTAGTCAACTTTGTAGTGCGTAACATCATCTGCCGTTTCGGTCTCCCACATACTATCATTACCGATAACGGAACTCAATTCGACAATGCTGAATTCAAAAATTTCTGCCAACGATTTCACATCCAGAAGAAATTCTCGGCAGTGGCACACCCACAAGCAAATGGTCAGGTTGAAGCAGTTAATAAAGTTATCAAGTCCATCCTAAAGAAGCGACTGGAAAAAGCTGGGGGCAAATGGGTTGACGAACTCCCTATGGCATTATGGGCCTATCGAACAACCCATAAAACTGCAACCGGTCATACCCCGTTTTCCTTATCATATGGTTCTGAAGCTGTTATTCTGGTCGAAATGGAAGTGCATTCCCATCGTGTAACATATTACGATCCGAAAACAAACGCCATATTGCTTGCTGAATCTTTAGATTTACTCGATGAGAAGCGCGAAGAGGCTGATTTGAGGGCAGCCGCATATCGTAATCAAGTCGCCAGACTGTACAACGCCAAGGTCCGTCCGCGAACCTTCGAACTCGGAGATCTCGTACTTAAAAGAGTTTATCCGGTCCCTTCACACATGAAGCCAAATTGGGAAGGACCATATGTGATTTCACAAAAGCTCGGAGATGGCACGTTCAAATTATCAACAGTTGACGGTTTTACCTTGCCGAGAGCTTGGAATAGCGAAAATCTTCGTCGCTACTACATATGAGAAATTTTACCTATTTACTTTCTGCCAATTTAATTCTTTGCATTTTATTCTAGTATTTTGAGACTTAAATTTGTAATAAGGCAACTGACTTTGCCATATTCTTTCGTTTCAGCAATAAAATGCCATCTCTTCGAGCCAGAGCTGTGATTTACTGAATATGACGCACTATACTACAATGCACGAAGGGCTAAGTCCCATCACGAGGAGGGACTTACTCAAGTAGGGAGTGGTTGTAATGCGACCAATCACTAGCTAAGTGAGACCCGAGCTCAAGGACAGAACACTACATCAACATTCACGGGGATTGACACACGACAATCCCCCCGCCAACTCCAAATTCCCAGAGAGTGAATTGGAGTATGAACTTCAACTCTCGGTTCCCGGAACGCGAGTTGAAGTATAAACACAAAACTATTCGTTCCCAGAGCGCGAACGGACTCCAACTTCCTGGAGCGCGAGTTGGAGTATAAACACAAAACTATTCGTTCCCAGAGCGCGAACGGACTCCAACTTCCCGGAGCGCGAGTTGGAGTATAAACATAAAACAATTTGTTCCCATAGTGCGAACGGACTCCAACTTCCCGGAGCGTGAATTGGAGTATAAACAGAAAACAATTCGTTCCCAGAATGCGAACGGACTCCAACTTCCCAGAGTGTGAATTGGAGTATAAACATCAAATCCCTCATCCGTAGAGTGTGAACGAATTCCCAAAAAGCCCAAACAAGTGTGACTGACCATCTATCGGCTGACTCCAACTTCCCAGAGTATGAACTGGAGTATAAACGTCTATTACAGGTTCCCGGAGCGTGAACCGGAGCACTCGTGCTAACTCCAAGTTTCCAAAGCATGAATTGAAGTATAAATATAAATTACAGGTTCCCGGAGCGCGAACCGGAGGATTCACACTGACTCCAGATTCCCAGAGCGTGGAGTGAAGTGTAAACGTCAATTCCAGGTTCCCATAGTGCGAACCATATTGCAAAACATTGATAACTCTCAAATTCCCATAGTGCGAACCAAGTTATCGATTACAAGTTATTCTAAGTCCCCAGAATGTGGAAACGTGCTTAAGGTCTGCATTAAACGCACTCAACCACCAAAACACAAATGTTACTCCCCGAGACTAGGGGGCAAAAAAAAAAAAAGCTAAGTGTTAATCGCTAACCAAAGTGATGTAACGTCCGAAGTTCGGTTATTCATCGATCACAACTCGCGACCAAGATTCTCAAACTCGGCAAATAAAAACAAACTCTGCTTGACGGTGAAAACACCACAAGTACACCAAACTGTTAACTGCAGATTATGTTAATTCCCCGAAGTGCGGACATGTATACAAGGCTTATAGCATGTGCGGGCACAAGCTAATCAATGCAATACTTAAGCAAATAAGGAAAGAGCTGTTTTCTATTTTATTAACAAACGAAAAAAGAGTTTGATTACATGATAAAACCAAAAACAACTCATAAAGTGGATGCCGAATCCACACTCATACACGGCTAACGAAAAGAGAAGTAAAAAGAAATTCTGCTTCGCGACTGCATGACAAAACAAGAAGTTCAGTCCTTCTTCTTCCGATGTCTCTTCTTTGGGGTTGAGCCGCTAGACCCGCTACCCGGCTTCTTACGAGATTTCTTGTCCTTCTTTGGAGCGTCCTCAGGGTCTGGCATGATATCTACATCTTCCTCAGAACTAGAAGGGACAGAGATCCTTTTTAAAGGGCGAACTGAAGGCGGAGGAGCCGTAGCGGGTGGCGAAGCTTAACACTAGTAGTTATAACAGTGCTGGTGAGAGAAGTAATGATTGAAGAAGTTAAGCTTGGTGGAGCGTCATTGCCTCCAGAGCCACCAACTGCCGTATCCGTTTCAGCACTTATCTCAGCAAGAATTTCCTCTTCTCGGATTGATCGATCAGCGCTGTAGACAGGGACGGTCGGTATAAATGAGCTAAAAGAAGAGGTAACACCACCCATTGTAAAGGAAGGGTCAGGGAAAGGTTCACAAGGTTGTTTGAGGAGCTCCTCGATCATCTGAACATCAAACGACATCGAGCTCCCTCCTCTCATCTCGCTGGTAAAAACAGTGGTCGTGATGGCCTCAGTAACAACGGCTCCTAGCGTTGGCTGCGAAACTTGTGGAATTGGAAGTGCTGGCGCATCGCTTTCAGTCACTGATTAAAACACAAGAGAAATGGTCAAAAGATCGACTACAAGTTCAAAATTCCAGAAACACTTAAAGCAACATTTATAATACCTTCTTTGCTGCGGCTCGTTGATAGAACAGGTTCCGAAGCGGTAGATGTACCGAGAGACAATTCCGGTCGATCCGGGTTATAAGCAGGGATAACTTGTGGAACAGCTGTAGTAACGACTCCAGATGGGGTTGGAGCATCAACTGGAACATTCTTACTGTCATGTGCGGCTCCAGAACCTTCACCCATCTCTACATGATGAAACCCAAGTCTCTCCCTCTCAGCGGTGATCATCGCGTCGTGGAGGAGTTTCCTTTCCTCTTCGTTTAATAAGCGAGATTCAAGTTCAAACTCATCTACGGCACCTTCAGGGAGAGATGCTCTTTTATTCGCCACTAGTTTTTTCCAAGCACTGAGCAGGAGCGTAGAATAATCTCCGAGCCACGAGAGATTCCTGTGCTCGAGTACATTGGCGTTATAAGTGTCGAGAAGATCGTCAAATTCAGCTTCTACTCTGAAAATCTCCGCTTGAACTCTCCCTTCTACCTCTGCTTCCACCGCTCCAACCTTAGCAACCGCTGCGTCTCGCTCGGCTCGAAGAGACACAGCTTGCTTACACGCTTCCTGTGCAGCTGCATTAGCATCATCTTTTTCCTTATTTAAACTGGCGAATTTAGCTTTTAACTCCTCAAGTTCCCTGACCGCCGCATCTCGTTCGGCCTCACCGTTTTTGTATCAATGGCCTAAATCCTCAACTAAAGTACAGTGCGCTTGTTCATTTTTGCCATCTCAGCCAATGTCTCGTCGACCTTCTGTAACGACTCCAGTTCAGCTTTGCGAGAAGACTCCGTTTCAGATTGAAGAACGTCAACGATACGGTTCTTCTGAGCCAAGTCTGCTTCCAAGCTCTCAATAACTTTGGCTCGTTCGAAGGCTACTTTTGAGGCTTTAACAGCTGCCCTGTACCACTCTTTATATTGAGCATAAAAATCCCGAGTATAGCTGAGGGCAGTGTGCACGGCCTCTTTGGGAATTCTCTTAAGGTTGGGCGGAAAGATATAGGCGTCAAAGCATATCTCTGGAAAATCTTTTTTCAACTGAGCAATTCGAATAGCCCCTTCACCAGACGGTTCAAGGGGTGCTTCCTCTACGGTTACGGTCGTGGTTGTGTCGGTCCTTGAGCGATGTGGACCAGGTTTAGAAATTTGTTGAGATGATTGTTGCCGCGAAGTTTCAACTACATGCACTTGGCCCCTGGACGACGGAGGAGAACGAGAGGGTGAACGATACCTTCGGTCCCTATCAGAATGTTCCTGGCTGGAGTAGTGTCGGGAATGGTCCCTATCACGGTGTTCCTGCTCATAATACCTCCGCTCACGATCTCGGTCAGAATCCCTGCGGCGAGACTCATAGTAGGATGAAGAATGGTGTACTCGCCGAAGTTTGTCAAGTGTAGAAGGACGATTCGACATGATGCCTGTAAAAAAGGAACAATTCGATTAAGTACCAAGAACAAACACTGCAATGCGTGTGGAAGTCGTGAAATGTCGTGAAAAGTGAATAAATATCGTCCAGCCCGGACCCGTGATGGAGAATACGTAGTCCGGAATGGGAATATCGTCCAACCCGGTGAAAAGGTCTCCAGACTGACAAGGAGAAGCACGGGAAACGGTAACCCCAGGTTGGGAACGGGTTACAACTACAGACTTCCGTCTCTTAAGCTTAGGTACAACAGCCTTGCCTTTATGACCCTCTTCTATTCGGGAAAGGTCGGCAGCTATATCAGTATCTGTGGGCGTTCTTTCGTCATCGCTCATTTCTCTTATTACAACGCCAGGTCTTCTTCTTGCCACTTTTTTCTTCTTCCTCGAGGCCGATTTCGCCAAACCTTCAATCACAATACTCTGGCCCATCTCAATCAAACCCAGTGTCCTTAAGTTATCATCAGTCAATAGCAAATCTATGTGCCTTAAGTCATGGGGAACCCTTTGCAAGCTTTGAACGACGCCCCTATAATGCCCACCAGCAGGTCTTGAAATGATGGCTGCGAGAGTAGCAGAATATTAATGTAAAATATTAAGAATGACCACTCAATAACGAATTATGATGCTTACGTCTAGATAACCAACTCCTGGCAAACCCTGGGGGGCAACGAACAAAAAACCACTCGTTCTTGAAATAACTAAGCCTGGTCCAAGCCCCAGTCACGACCTGACAGTTCCTGACCGCCTCCAGAAAAGTGAAAGACGGGCTATCACCTCTACTCTTAAAATTGAAGATGTGCCTGATCTCGTTAGGTCTTGGCGGGCGAAAAAGGCAATCCATAAATATGACGAAGACGCTGTTTAGTAATGCATGCCCGTTGGGATGAAGCTGTGAAGGAGCGATTCCTAAATACGACAACATCTCTCTGATATATTGGTTAAAAGGAGGAAGAGATCAAGCCGCACAGGCATGGCGGTAAAAGGCAGTATATCCCTCAGGAGGGTTGTGTGGTCTATCGCTGGCACTGGGTAATAGAACGTCGTCCAAAGATATGTTGTGTTTCGAACATAACCGGCCCAACAGAGACTCCGAGATATTGGATTGAACAGAATCGACCAGATCTTCGATAAATATGGCCTCCGACAATTCGTCCGGAGCCGGATCTACGACTTCAGGAGGGATGTCCGGGAGCTCAAGCATTGGAAAGGGCGAGCTTTGTGCTTCTTGTTGTTGAGAACTCGAAGACTCCATAATTAACTAGCTCACCAGAAAGTGGCGTTAAAAACGTAAAAAACCAAGCATTCCCGCGGTGCAGAGTGTATGAATATGTTGTGCAATAAAAGTGCTAGAAAAAATAATTTAAGCAGACTTTACAAAGATGAAACGAGGTGTCCAAACTACGAAATTTTGGATTTGAGAATGAAAACGACCGTCATCGCTGACCGTCACTTTCACGCCACCCAGAAGCTATTGGCTAGTTCAAGTAATAAACTTGTTGTGTTTTGTTTAAGTCATGGTGCCATCGACGAGCTTCAATGGAGATGTCAAGTTAGATTCGATTATGCAAGGCCGAAGCTCGTCGGGGTCAAGTATGCTAAAGTTCATTAAGCTCAACAAAAAGTTCAAACTTGAAGTTGGTCATAGACTCAAAAGTTGGAGCCAATCATAGAGTTAGAAGTTTCATATGTTCAAACGTTCGAATCGATCGACTCGAATCGATACGAGTCGAATCGAAGACGTTCGAATCCATGCGTCGCGAAGCCAGGAAGGTCGACTCGATGCAGCTTTAGGGTGGAGAAGGTGCTTCGAATCCATTAGCTTCGCGTAACTTCGAATCGATCAACGCTGCACATCTTCGAATCGATCAGGGTATTGACATTTCGAATCGATCAGCACGGTCCTTCGAATCCATCGGTTCGAAATCTCACAATCTTGATCGATTCGAACAACCTATTCCTACATCGATTCGAAGCCTCACCTTCTTGATCGGTTCGAACTACCTATGCCCTAATCGATGCGAAGCAAGGAAGGAGGATAACAACCAACGTTGCCTACACTTCTCCCTGATGACACTCAGAATCGATACGACTTGAATGGCCTCAATCCCCAGATCCATCGAGTCAACCCACTTTAGACCTCACTATCACTCATGGATTTCGAAAGAGAAGATTGAAGTCGATGTCAAATTTTCAGTTTTCGTTGTTCTATACTCGGATCGATCTCTTGACCTACCTAATTGGATTCGATGGCGGTGAGAAACTTGGAGAAATTGGATCGATTCGTGCAGAATGCAGTCGTATCTGACGTTGGAGGACCGATTCGAAGGTAGAACTACAGTAAAAAGCGAAGAGTAAGAAGTAAAAATGAGGACGGCCTTGGATATTTATATGGATTCCACAGAAAACGCGTGGCTTTTCGACTCCCGGTTGTGTTTACCTCCTACCGCCGGTCACTAGCCAGATCCCATCGATTCGAACAAGCACTCGATAACCCATTGCATTCGAATCCATCACAGTGAAAAGCCATAACTTCGAATCCATCACATGGCCGAATCCATATTCCACTTCGAACCCGTTACCTTCAGATCCCTTGCACGATCGAATCCATCCCAACTCTATCGATGTGAGGCATCATCGATTCAAGGAAGCACTAGGCAAAGGCTGGATTAAAAAGAAAAAAAAAGAAAAAAAACCGTCGACTCGAAGACGATCGATTCGAACAGACGTGACTTCGAATCCATCAAAGGACATCGGGATCAAACAGTCATCCTGTTACAACAACAACAGCCAGTGGCTAAGCGCTACTATTCGGCAATCAACCATATCAAGGCAAGGTTACAGTAATACAGCGTACGAGTCTCAACAAAAAGAGGGCAATGATTTTTTCAGAAAGAAGTGGCAACTATTCAAAGCACGTCATGTTCCCATAAGACGTACTTTGGGGGGCAAAAATGTTATCCCGCTTTTTGGCAAAGCCGTGATACCAAGAGATTGGCCAAAAACAAAGGACAGTTCGTCTCAGAGATTGGTTGCACTTCTCTTCGCTATGGATATCGATGAATTTTGTCCGAGTCCAGATTGATCCACAATTGATAGGACATGACCAGAAAGATCGTAGAAGTCCGCGTTTCAAATTTCGGGGAGACCGAGTTCATATGCTCAAGATGTCGCCAAGAGAAAATAAGGAGGGTAGGCCTTATCTCGAATCCATCGGAGAGACCCAGGGTCGAATCGATCAAGGTTCGAATCCATACGCAGGAGCAACGTTCGAATCCATGAAGTCCAAGAAGCCTCGACTCCAATTCATAACCATCTTCGAATCCATGGAGCAGAGAACCCTTCGTATCGATCGAACCATGGAACGCCTTGATCGATACGAAGGAACGCACGATTGATCGAATCGAAAGGGTATACCTTCGAACCCTGCCTTCGAATCCATCAAGGCAATCCTGCCTTCGAAACCATCAAGGACATGCCTTCATTCGAATCCATCAGAGGTAGCCATGCTTCGAACCCATCCACACCTGCCTTGGTTCGAATCCCTCGAAGAATTCCTATCTTCGACTCCATCCCGTGAAGTCCTTCGAATCCATCAAGCAAAGAAGACTTCGCATCGGCCAACTACGAGAAACTCTGAACGACGCGAAGGACGCGCATAAGGGTATCTTCGAATCCATAGCATCGAACCCATCAAATTGTAGCTGCTGAAACCTAGGGATTCGACCCTATCGATTCGAAGGCCATGGATTCGAAGCGCGCATGTTGACCAGAAATACAATCTTGAATCGATCATAACTTGAGATCTACAAGTCCAAATGCCATGAAATTTTCACAGGAGCTTGCACGTACATAGAAGAATGGCCACGCCAAGTTTCATCCCGATTGGACACTTTTTTGATCGATTCGAACCAAGGGTCGAATCGGTCCAAAAGCGGGCCCGGATCTCCAGAATTCAGCCATGTGGGCCCCCTGCACGTGTCAGAAGTGGTCTTCCCGAATTTTAGGAGAAATATCAGCCTCCAACACCTATAAATAGAGCCCCTGGTCATTCAGAAAAGGGATCGGAGAATTTCGAGAGACAAAGCACGCCCGGACGCCGCCAGAATGACTTCAGAGCACCGCCGCTGCCTTTGACTTCGAATTTTTGCTTAAGAACTGCTGTACTTAGCCATATAAAAGTTGTATTCTTCGGATATCGAGCAATAAAATAACAAAGCTTCATAGTGGACGTAGGCAAATTGCCGAACCACTCTAAATTGTTGTCTTCTGTGCAATTTATTTTCTATTGCTTGGAGTTTTTGTATAATCCTCATTTTAATTTGCTTTCTTCACTTATTATCTCTTCAAAAACTTCCGAAGAGTGTTGTGCCCAATTTTGACACAAACAATGTCCGTCTAAGTCATGGAAGAGACAATGCCTCCCTGATGCCCTCTCTCGTTCAGAAGGCTCTCTCCTGGCTGGCCTTCGGTAAGGAAGGCGATTCCGAGTATCCATGTATATCCGCTCCAGCGTCTCGTTCAATCCTGTGTATGTGGAAAACTTTGGATCCTTCCATCTCTTCCTAGCGTTTCCAGAATCATTATCCAATTTCCTTTTTCCTTTGTCTTTATCCGAACCACCGCTGGATACTGCTCCAACCTCGATTGCACTAACCTTTTTCACCTTTAAATCCGTACTTGCATCTTCTTGCCGAAGGAACCTTTCTGCCTCGTGAAAGAATTCGTCGAGATCTTGTGGGGGATCTCGTATCAGAGATACCTTGAAATCAGAGTCCTCCATGACTCCTGATACTGCTGCCATTAAAACCATCGATGGATCAGGCCGATCCACCGAAGCGACTGCCGCACTGAATCGAGTTAGAAAAGCTCTAAGCGATTCATCCATTCTTTGCTTCACCGATGTTAATGTCATCACGTTCTTCGGTCTCTTGACATGAACCCGAAACTGCCCCAAAAACCTTTTCACTAATTCCCTCCAAGTCCTGATAGATCCTTCTTCCAGCTGCCAAAACCACATTGCAGCTATGTCCGTCAAATACAAAGGGAAGCATCGGGCCATCACTTCCTCCGATGCCCCCAGCACCTCCATGTGTATGGTGTACCTCATCAAGTGATCCGTTGGATCTGTCTTGCCATCATACATCTCCACGCTAGGCAACTTAAACTTAGGTGGGTTCTGAGCCATCCATATTTCCCGAGCAAACAGACTCCTGTTCACTCCTTCCAAGTCTCCTTTGGCCAAACCACCTCACACAGTTTTCCTAATCATCTCTACCAATCCAGCGTTGTCTGTCGGGGGTTGCCCCCAAGGGAACTCCGGCACATACTCTTCATGTGGCTCGTTAGTAGCAACGTTGGTTCTAGCCTGTTGAACTCCTTCCAGAGGTCCTCCTGTGTTGGATCCTATGGGTCTGCCCCCAAGCCCTTGTTGATTGCTTTGTGGCTCCATATCTCGTCCTCCATTGGGTTCCACGACCCTAGTCCCCTGTCCTGCATCCACAGCGGCTGTAGCTGTTCCTAAGTTCTACATCCCTGCAGCTCTTATTTGCTCGAAGAAAGTCTGCATCATTTCCTGTTGGTTCTTTAACAATCTCTCTTGCAAAGAATTTGCCATAGCCTCCATTTCATCCCGAGTTATGTAGATTGAAGCCTGTCCTTCCCCCGCTCCGGAGGATGCTTGTTGACTTCCTTCCTGTTGGCTTCGCTCAGCTCTTTGCCTTCTACTATTTTGCCTAGTCATTGTCCTTGAATCCAAACTCTTTAAAATCTTCAAATCCAACTTTCAAATCCGATGTAGCGGGTGCTAGTCGTTCTCAGTGAAAGCACCAAAGTGTTTGTGCCAAAATTGGTCACAAACCCCGAATACCGTGAAAGCACCAAGGTATGAATATAAATCAGCAATATTCAACAACAGTCCAAAAGTAAAGAACAGAAACACAAGTTTTATAGTGGTTCGGCTATCTCCGGCCTACTTCCACTCCCAAGTTTTTATCCTTTTATTGATTATCCTTGATGATTACAGATGATTACCGCAGTTACAAAGTCCAAAACTTGAAATAAATAGCAGCAATGATGATAT
Source organism: Allium cepa (assembly GCA_030765085.1). Taxonomy (NCBI): domain Eukaryota; kingdom Viridiplantae; phylum Streptophyta; class Magnoliopsida; order Asparagales; family Amaryllidaceae; genus Allium; species Allium cepa. The sequence goes on from CM060938.1 coordinate 872,590,453, forward strand.
GGAATGATTCTGGCAGCGTCCAAGCGTGCTTTCTCTCTCTAGATTCTTCGACCCCTTTTCTGAATGACCAGGGGATCTATTTATAAGCGTAGGAGGCTGATATTTCTCCTAAAATCCGGGAAGACCACTTCAGGCACGTGAGGGGGCCCACGTGCCCGAAATCTGGAGGTCCGGGCCCACCTTGGGATCGATATGAAGTAAGGTTCGAATCGATCAAGAAATCATCCAATTGAGCTGAAATTTGGTGAGAACATTCTTCAACATGTATGTAAGCTCCTGTAAAAATTTCATTGCCTTTGGATCAACGGTTTGGAAGATATGATCGATTCAAGATCAAAGCTCCGTGTGTTCTGCCTGGTTCGAAACCATGCTTCGAAACCATCCTCTCTGAAACCATCTCCTTCGAATCCATAAGGCCGACTCCTTCGAATCCATGCTCTTCGAATCCATGCTTTCTGAAGCCATGTCCTTCGAATCCGTGTCCCTTGCTTCGTATCCATCATCTTCTAATCCATGTCTACTGCTTCATATCCATCATCTTCGAATCCATGTCTACTGCTTCGTATCCATCATCTTCGAATCCATGTCCAGTGCTTCGCATCCACCATCTTCGAATCCATTATCTTCGAGTCCATCAAGTTCCCATCGATGCGAACTTTACCAAGTCGAAACCATGCCATTCGATATGAAGTGTATCGATTCGAACTGTCCTTGCGCAACGCCTCTTGATCGATGCGAACCTATTGGGTTCGAATCCATCCTGGTGGGTTCGAATCTGATCGATTCGAACCGAGCACCACTTTGTCCTTTTTGATGGATTCGAACAACATGCATTCCCCACCTTGAATCCATCATATTTCCTCCAAACGAACTCTGATTATCTTGAAATTTGAAACATAGCCTTTCCTAGTCCTTATCATCATCTCCAATCAATTTCGTCTCGATCGGAGTTCAACAAAATTTTGACGATATCGATCGTAGCCTTGATTCTAACCGATCTCCAATCCTGATATTCATAATTCCTTGCCGATTTGTTGATATTCCAGTTTTGACCAAAAAATGGGATAACAGGGGCAAATGTTATCCCGCTTTTTAGCAAAGCCGTGATATCAAAGGATCGATCAGAAACAAAAGACAATTCGTCTCAGAGATTGGTTGTACTTCACTTCGCTATGGATATCGATGAATTTTGTCCGAGTCCGGATCAGGCCACAATTGATAAGACATGACCAGAAGGGTCGTAGGAGTCGTCATTTCAAATTTCAAGTCAATCCAAGTTCGTATGCTCAAGATATGATGGATTCAATTTGAGAAAGGTAGTCATTGTTTGGTTCGAACCCATCACGTTGAAGTACTTCGAAACCATCACCCTCGGATCCATCACAATGGCCTGCCTTCGAACCCATGACTTCGCCTAGCTTCGCATCCACCCTGCATTCCTACCTTCGAATCCATCCTCTCGAAACCTCACATCGAATCCATGCATCGGTTCAAAGCCATGAACTTAACCTTGCTTCGACTCCAACATGTAAGCCCTTGCCTCGAATCCATCCTCACAAGAATGTTCGAATCCATTAAAAACCCTCTAGCTTCGAACCCAAGTCACATCGAACCGATCCGGTTCGAATCGATCAGGTTGGAACCCATAGGAACTCCTCGATTCGAATCGATCGCGCTTGAAACCAGGAATTATCGAGTCAACTAGTCACTCCATCGATACAAAGTCGGCACAATTTACGGAGACGAAGCGTTCAACCCGGAGAGAAGACCGGATCGATTCGAGAAACACGCGCCACCTCATCACGAAGCCACGCGAGCCGATCGATTCGAAGTACGTGGTTTCGAAGTGACCGGTTCGAACTCAAGAATCATCATTTCGAACCGATCATATCTCCTTAACCACTGATCAAAATTCAACGAAATTTTGACAGTGGCTTCCATACAAGGTAAAGATTGTTCCTGCCAAGTTTCAGCTCGATCGGACCATTTCTTGATGGGTTCGAAATCACTTCGAATCGATGTCAGATCGAGACGAAACTTGGTGGGGTCGGTCGCGTGGGCCCACTCACGTGCCAGAAGAAGTCTACCGAAGTTTGAGCGAGATCTGGGCCTCCAACGCCTATAAATAGCACCCTGAAGCCTTTAGAAAAGGGGATCTTCCAGGAACTTCTGCCATTGAACACCAAGACTCTGCCGGATTCCATTCTATCCATCATAATCACCGTTGTATTCAGATTTCAAAGCTATTATCAACTGTAATTCATTGTAATCGATCTATCAAGCAAAGCAATAAAGAGAAAACCTTCAAAGTGGACGTAGGCACGAATGCCGAACCACTATAAATCCTGTGTTTGTGATTATTATCTGCGAATTATTGTGATTTGTTGCTTAGATCTGAATTCTATATTGATTGTTGCTGAGTTCTGTGTTGATTATTATCGATTTAAGTACGTAAACAGGCGCTTTCGCGGTATTGGGTGTTTGTGACCAATTTTGGCGCAAACATTTTGGTAGGTCGGTCGCGTGGGCCCACTCACGTGCCATAAGAAGTCTCCCGAAGTTTGAGCGAGATCTGGGCCTCCAACGCCTATAAATAGCACCCTAAAGCCTTCAGAAAAGGGGATCTTCCAGGAACTTCTGCCATTGAACACCAAGACTCTGCCGGATTCCATTCTATCCCTCATAATCACCGTTGTATTCAGATTTCAAAGCTATTATCAACTGTAATTCATTGTAATCGATCTATCAAGCAAAGCAATAAAGAGAAAACCTTCAAAGTGGACGTAGGCATGAATGCCGAACCACTATAAATCCTGTGTTTGTGATTGTTATCTGCGAATTATTGTGATTTGTTGCTTAGATCTGAATTCTATATTGATTATCGCTGAGTTCTGAGTTGATTATTATCAATTTAAGTACGTAAACAGGCGCTTTCGCGGTATTGGGTATTTGTGACCAATTTTGGCGCAAACATTTTGGTAGGTCGGTCGTGTGGGCCCACTCACGTGCCAGAAGAAGTCTCCCGAAGTTTGAGCGAGATCTGGGCCTCCAACGCCTATAAATAGCACCCTGAAGCCTTCAGAAAAGGGGATCTTTCAGGAACTTCTGCCATTGAACACCAAGACTCTGCCGGATTCCATTCTATCCATCATAATCACCGTTGTATTCAGATTTCAATGCTATTATCAACTGTAATTCATTGTAATCGATCTATCAAGCAAAGCAATAAAGAGAAAACCTTCAAAGTGGACGTAGGCACGAACGCCGAACCACTATAAATCCTGTGTTTGTGATTGTTATCTGCGAATTATTGTGATTTGTTGCTTAGATCTGAATTCTTTATTGATTGTCACTGAGTTCTGTGTTGATTATTATCGATTTAAGTACGTAAACAGGCGCTTTCGCGGTATTGGGTGTTTGTGACCAATTTTGGCGCAAACATTTTGGTGCTTTCACTGAGAGCTGAACTTAGGAGTTCTACCAGTTGATAGTTGATTCAGAGAAAATTTGAAAGTTTAGATTTGAGAAATTATGACGAGACAATCGAGTAGAAGGCCAAGGCCAGAGAGAAGCGAACAACAAGGAAGTCAAGAGGCTTCCTCAGGAGCGAATCAACCATCGATCTTCATCACTAAGGACGAGATGGAGACTATGATGAAGAAGCAAGAGGAGTTGATTCAGAGTTTATTTCAACAGATAGGACAGCTTGGAGCACAGAATAGAGGAGCCAATAGAGTCCAGAACGAAGCAGGACCATCCGGCGTCGCACCCGGATTAGGGGGCACACCCATGGAGAACGTTGATCCAGTTTCGGAGAGAGAAAGAGGAGCATCTGCGCAACCCGGTAGTAGTAAAGGGGTGAACGCTCAGTCAAGGGGGCAGATCCTAGAGTTCCCTAATGATCTCGGGGGGCAGGTTGAAAGTAGTGAACGAAGATTGCATCTTGGAGACAACGACAGGTTGGCAGAGATGGTTAGGCGAGCTTTGAGAGGCGGTTTGGTGAACAAAGATTTGGAGGATGTTAATAGGAGTCCTTTTACTTCAGCAATCAGGCAAGCTAGGAACCCACCGGATTTCAAATTACCATCGTTGGATATGTATGATGGGAGAACGGACCCCACGGTCCATCTAACGAAATATATGAGGCATATGGAAGTGCTGGGGGCATCAGAGGAGGTTATGGCCCGGTGCTTCCCATTGTACTTGGCGGATATTGCGGCGTTATGGTTCAGGCAACTGGAGAGTGGATCCATCGGAACATGGAATAATTTAACTGAGAGATTTATGAGGAAATTCAGGGTTCACATTACAAGACCCAAGAATGTGATGACGTTGGAAACTTTAAAACAGAAGGCTGGAGAAACATTGAGAAGTTTCCTGACACGGTTCAATGCGGCAGCAGCTTCGGTGGATCGACCGGATCCATCCATGGTTATGATGGCGGCCGTGTCTGGAATAGCTGATGGAACGTGTTTGCGCCAAAATTGGTCACAAACCCCGAATACCGTGAAAGCACCAGTGTATGAATACAAATCAATAATATTCAAACACAAATCTCAGATCTCGGCAAATATTAAACAGTAATCCCAAAGTAAAGAACAGAGACACAAGTTTTATAGTGGTTCGGCTATCTCCGGCCTACGTCCACTCCAAAGTTTTTATCCTTTTATTGATTATCCTTGATGATTACAGATGATTACATCAGTTACAAAGTTCAAAACTTGAAATAAATAGCAGCAATGTTGATACATAATGATTCTGGCAGCGTCCAAGCGTGCTTTCTCTCTCTCAAATCTCCGACCCTTCTTCTGAATGACCAGGGGCTCTATTTATAAGCGTAGGAGGCTGATATTTCTCATAAAATCCGGGAAGACCGCTTCAGGCACGTGAGGGGGCCCACACGCCCGAAATCTGGAGGTCTGGGCCCACCTTGGGATCGATTCGAAGTAAGGTTCGAATCGATCAAGAAATCATCCAATTGTGCTGAAATTTGGTGAGAACATTCTTCAACATGTATGTAAGCTCCTGTAAAAATTTCATTGCATTTGGATCAACGGTTTGGAAGATATGATCGATTTAAGATCGAAGCTCCGTGCGTTCTGCCTGGTTCGAACCCATGCTTCGAAACCATCCTCTTCGAAACCATCTCCTTCGAATCCATAAGGCCGACTCCTTCGAATCCATGCCCTTCGAATCCATGCTTTCTGAAGCCACGTCCTTCGAATCCGTATCCCTTGCTTCGTATCCATCATCTTCGAATCCATGTCCACTGCTTCGTATCCATCATCTTTGAATCCATGTCCAGTGCTTCACATCCACCATCTTCGAATCCATGTCCAGTGCTTCGCGTCCACCATCTTCGAGTCCATCAAGTTCCCATCGATGCGAACTAACCAGTATACACTTTTATGCCTCTCCATCGAGTCGAAGTACATCGATTCGAAGTACCATCGATGCGAACTTTACCAAGCCGAAACCATGCCATTCGATATGAAGTGTATCGATTCGAACTGTTCTTGCGCAACGCCTCTTGATCGACGCGAACCTGTTGGGTTCGAATCCATCCTGGTGGGTTCGAATCTGATCGATTCGAACCGAGCACCACTTTGTCCCTTTTGATGGATTCGAACAACATGCATTCCCCACCTTGAATCCATCATATTTCATCCATACGAACTCCGATTAACTTGAAATTTGAAACATAGCCTTTCCTAGTCCTTATCATCATCTCTAATCAATTTCGTCCCGATCGGAGTTCAACAAAAATTTTGACGATATCGATCGTAGCCTTGATTCCAACCGATCTCCAATCCTGGTATTCATAATTCCTTGCCAATTTGTCGATATTCCAGTTTTGACCAAAAAATGGGATAACACTTTGCCCCCCAAAACATGTCTTGTGATAACAAGGCGTGTTTTGAATAGTTCCGAATCCAATATCCAAAGTCCATAGCCATATTGCCAGAGTATATTATCCTTGACTGCTCCGAGTCGATATCCAATTCCAAACCTAATAACCAAAGCCTGAGCCAATTCCATATCCATTGGAACTCGAAAACCGAGTCCCAATCCATCCTTATTCAATAGCCAATAACCGAATCCAGGACCTCTCCGGGTCGATATTCAAATCCATAACCTCTCCGGGCTCTTGCCAAGTGTAATCCACACTTGATGACCTTGGTCCAGTGTCCCTGGACGCCGTGTAATGCCATGGCTTAAGTCCTAAACCGAATCCTGGTCCCTTCGGACCCTTGCTGAGCATAGTCCATACTCAGCGACCTGAATGAGTCAATCTACCACATTCGGGCAGAGTGACTCACTCCTTGCCAGGCATAATCCATACCCGACGACCATTTATCAAAAACCAGATGAAAATCCAATCAAAATCCAAACCCAAAAATCCAAATCCAAAATCAGAAAACCAGAAAACCAAACCAACATCCAAAACCGGAAACAATCATCCAAAGAAAAATGTAAATCACAAGAAAGCAAAACCAGGAGCTCGATCCAAACTCCGAAACCAAAATCCGAAAAGAAAAGCAGTGTCCAATCCAAAAGCAAAAGATAGATTTCACAAACCATAGCGTTGCAGTTTATCATCATTCAGAGCATGCCTCGGGGCTATCTCTGTCCCCGTAAATGTGTAAATGACTTGGTTGCTTACTAATAGTTCGTTACTTATTCCATATTATCCTGATTAGTGGATGATCAATCGACCACCATCCCTGGGTCTCTCATCATCACGGCGAGAGGTTGTCGGTGGTTGCTCCTGCTCCACCGTTGCATTCCGAGCTCCGACATACTGCTGTAACTGTCCATTCCTTACATGCTCCTCGATTATATCCTTCAAGTGCCTACAACTGTTGGTGTCATGTCCTTCTAAGTCATGGAAGAGACAATGCCCCCTGATGCCCTCTCTCGTTCAGAAGGCTCTCTCCTGGCTGGCCTCCGGTATGGAAGGCGATTCCGAGTATCCATGTATATCCGCTCCAGCGTCTCGTTCAATCCTGTGTATGTGGAAAACTTTGGATCCTTCCACCGCTTCCTAGCGTTTCCAGAATCATTATCCAATTTCCTTTTTCCTTTGTCTTTATCCGAACCACCGCTGGATACTGCTCCAACCTCGATTGCACTAACCTTTTTCACCTTTAAATCCATACTTGCATCTTCTCGCCGAAGGAACCTTTCTGCCTCGTGAAAGAATTCGTCGAGATCTTGTGGGGGATCTCGTATCAGAGATACCTTGAAATCAGAGTCCTCCCTGACTCCTGACACTGCTGCCATTAAAACCATCGATGGATCAGGCCGATCCACCGAAGCGACTGCCGCACTGAATCGAGTTAGAAAAGCTCTAAGTGATTCATCCATCCTTTGCTTCACTGATGTCAATGTCATCACATTCTTCGGCCTCTTGACGTGAACCCGAAACTGTCCCAAAAACTTTTCCACCAATTCCCTCCAAGTTCTGATAGTTCCTTCTCCCAGCTGCCTAAACCACATTGCAGCTAAATCCGTCAGATACAAAGGGAAACATCGAGCCATCACTTCTTCCGATGCCCCTAGCACCTCCATATGTCTGGTGTACCTCATCAAGTGATCAGTTGGGTCTGCCTTACCATCATATACCTCCACGCTAGGTAGCTTAAACTTAGGTGGATTCTGAGCCATCCTTATTTCCTGAGCGAACGGACTCCTATTCACTCCTTCCAAGTCTCTGTTGGTCAAACCACCCCGCACAGTTCTTCTGATAATTTCCGCTAATCCGGTATTGTCTGTTGGGGGCTGCCCCTCGTGCCCCCGAGGGAACTCTGGTACATATTATTCGTGTGGTCCACTAGGAGCAATGTTAGCTCTAGCCTGTTGAATTCCTTCCAAAGGTCCTCCCGTATTGGATCCCGTGGGCCTGCCCCCAAGCCCTTGTTGATTGCCTTCTGGCTCCGTATCTCGTCCTCCATTGGGTTCCACGACCCTATTCCCCTGTCCTACATCCACAGCGGCTGTAGCTGTTCCTAAGTTCTGCATCCCTGCAGCTCTTATTTGCTCGAAGAAAGTCTGCATCATTTCCTGTTGGTTCTTTAACAATCTCTCTTGCAAAGAATTTGCCATAGCCTCCATTTCATCCCGAGTTATGTAGATTGAAGCCTGCCCTTCCCCAGCTCCGGAGGATGCTTGTTGACTACCTTCCTGTTGCCTTCGCTCAGCCCTCTGCCTTCTACTATTTTGCCTAGTCATTGTCCTTGAATCCAAACTATTTAAAATCTCCAAATCAGACCTTCAAATCCGATGTAGCGGGTGCTACTCTTTCTCAGTGAAAGCACCAAAGTGTTTGCGCCAAAATTGGTCATAAACCCTGAATACCGTGAAAGCACCAGTGTATGAATACAAATCAATAATATTCAAACACAAATCTCAGATCTCGGCAAATATTAAACAGTAATCCCAAAGTAAAGAACAGAGACACAAGTTTTATTGTGGTTCGGCTATCTCCGGCCTACGTCCACTCCAAAGTTTTTATCCTTTTATTGATTATCCTTGATGATTACAGATGATTACAGCAGTTACAAAGTTCAAAACTTGAAATAAATAGCAGCAATGTTGATACAGAATGATTCTGGCAGCGTCCGAGCGTGCTTTCTCTCTCTCAAATCTCCGACCCCTCTTCTGAATGACCAGGGGCTCTATTTATAAGCGTAGGAGGCTGATATTTCTCCTAAAATCCGGGAAGACCGCTTCAGGCACGTGAGGGGGCCCACACGCCCGAAATCTGGAGGTCTGGGCCCAGCTTGGGATCGATTCGAAGTAAGGTTCGAATCGATCAAGAAATCATCCAATTGAGCTGAAATTTGGTGAGAACATTCTTCAACATGTATGTAAACTCCTGTAAAAATTTCATTGCATTTGGATCAACGGTTTGGAAGATATGATCGATTTAAGATCGAAGCTCCGTGGGTTCTGCCTAGTTCGAACCCATGCTTCGAAACCATCCTCTTCGAAACCATCTCCTTCGAATCCATAAGGCCGACTCCTTCGAATCCATGCTCTTCGAATCCACGCTTTCTGAAGCCACGTCCTTCGAATCCGTGTCCCTTGCTTCGTATCCATTATCTTCGAATCCATGTCCACTGCTTCGTATCCATCATCTTCGAATCCATGTCCAGTGCTTCGCATCCACCATCTTCGAATCCATGTCCAGTGCTTCGCGTCCACCATCTTCGAGTCCATCAAGTTCCCATCGATGCGAAATAACCAGTATACACCTTTATGCCTCTCCATCGAGTCGAAGTCCATCGATTCAAAGTACCATCGATGCGAACTTTACCAAGCCGAAACCATGCCATTCGATATGAAGTGTATCGATTCGAACTGTTCTTGCGCAACGCCTCTTGATCGACGCGAACCTGTTGGGTTCGAATCCATCCTGGTGGGTTCGAATCTGATCGATTCGAACTGAGCACCACTTTGTCCCTTTTGATGGATTCGAACAACATGCATTCCCCACCTTGAATCCATCATATTTCCTCCATACGAACTCCGATTAACTTGAAATTTGAAACATAGCCTTTCCTAGTCCTTATCATCATCTCCAATCAATTTCGTCCCGATCGGAGTTCAACAAAATTTTGACGATATCGATCGTAGCCTTGATTCCAACCGATCTCCAATCCTGGTATTCATAATTCCTTGCCAATTTGTCGATATTCCAGTTTTGACCAAAAAATGGGATAACAGAACGGAGTTCAAAAATTCATTAACTAAGGATCCACCTGTGGATCTGGGAGAATTCTATCATGAGGCAGAAAAGTTTTTACGATTGGAGGATGCGAATGCAGAAAGAGAAGAAGGAGATGGGATAGAAGTTTATGCACTTAAAGACGAAAAGCCTCCTAAGAGGGACTCGGACAAGGATAAAGGTAAAAGAAAGACTGAGAATGACGGAGACAGATCAAAGCGGCAACGGAGGGAGCCGCGATTCACCACCTACACTGAGCTGAATGAGAGCCTGGAACGAATTTATCAGGATACCAAAGATCAGATTCCGTATCGTAGGCCAATGCGAAGGGATCCAACCTCTGACGAAAGGAAATCAGATAAGTTTTGTGTATTCCATGAATTAAACGGTCATAACACCAATGATTGTAGGCACCTGAAGGACGAGGTAGAAGGGCATATCAGGAACGGTATGCTCCTTCAATATGTAAGGAGGCGAGCTCCTGCGGCGGAACCAGAGCGACTACCATCCACTTCAGCTAGAGGCGACCCGGAATCAAGGCACCGTTTGGTTATCAATTGAGTCAAATAACGATGAACAAGTTGTAAGCTTCCACTAACGCAATTAAATCATTTACACATGTGCGAGGTCGCGAACGATCTCCAGGCATGCTCTGAGTTATCATTAACCGTTTCGTAGTGGGAACTTACACTTTGACATCCATGCTTTGCTTTCGTTTCGTTTTGATTTGAACATTTAGACTTTGCTTGTTTGGACATTTCTATTTTAAAACTCATCCGTTTAATAGATATTTGATTCTGATAACTCTGGAATGGCTAAGCTACTTACACATGTATGGGGTCGCGAACGATCCTTAGGCATGCTCTGAGATGGCGATGAACCACCCTGACAAACGATCTAGGAACTCACCCGAAAGTGACCCTGGCATCGATAACATCAAGCCCTCCCGGGCACACTTTATCGCCTCGAACGACATTCGACCTTGAACGGTCACAATACGACCTCGAACGGTCACAACTCACCTCACCTCAAATGGCTCGATCGCAAACGGTCGTCACTTGAGGTCTAACACCCGACCGTGAACGGTCACAAATTCGCCTCGAACGCCACACGATCGCGAACGATCACTCTCTGCCTTGAACGGCACCGACCGTGAACGGTCATGATTCACTAATTATGAAATCCGACCTTGAACGGTCACCATTCGCCTTGAACGGCACTCGGTCGCGAACGAACACCATTTGCCACGAACGGCAATCGACCGCGAACGGTCCCATCTCATCATTTGCCGCGAACGGCATTGACCGCGAACGGTCCTATTCCATCCTATGCCACGAACGGTGCAGACCGCGAACGGTCCCGATTCACCTCAAGCAGCATGCGATCCCGAACGATCGACGCATGGATTTATACGCTCGACCGCGTACGGTCGCACTTCACCTCGAATGACTCGATCACGAACGATCATCATTTGAAGTTAGGCGCTTGACCATGAACGGCCGCACTTCATCTCAAATAACTCGATCCCGAACGATCGTCATTTAAGGCCATATGAAACTATCAAGTTCTTTGCAGGTTGATAATAGGATACGAACATCCAATTCAAGGCATTACAAAACACACCTTCCTACCGCAAGGCATGTTTTGGGGGGCAAATGTTATCCCGCTTTTTAGCAAAGCCGTGATATCAAAGGATCGATCAGAAACAAAAGACAATTCGTCTCAGAGATTGGTTGTACTTCACTTCGCTATGGATATCGATGAATTTTGTCCGAGTCCGGATCAGGCCACAATTGATAAGACATGACCAGAAAGGTCGTAGGAGTCGTCATTTCAAATTTCAAGTCAATCCGAGTTCGTATGCTCAAGATATGATGGATTCAATTTGAGAAAGGTAGTCATTGTTTGGTTCGAACCCATCACGTTGAAGTACTTCGAAACCATCACCCTCGGATCCATCACAATGGCCTGCCTTCGAACCCATGACTTCGCCTAGCTTCGTATCCACCCTGCATTCCTACCTTCGAATCCATCCTCCCGAAACCTCACATCGAATCCATGCATCGGTTCAAAGCCATGAACTTAACCTTGCTTCGACTCCAACATGCAAGTCCTTGCCTCGAATCCATCCTCACAAGAATGTTCGAATCCATTAAAAACCCTCTAGCTTCGAACCCAAGTCACTTCAAACCGATCCGGTTCGAATCGATCAGGTTCGAACCCATAGGAACTCCTCGATTCGAATCGATCGCGCTTGAAACCAGGAACGATCGAGTCAACTAGTCACTCCATCGATACGAAGTCGGCACAATTCACGGAGACGAAGCGTTCAACCCGGAGAGAAGACCGGATCGATTCGAGAAACACGCGCCACCTCATCACGAAGCCACGCGAGCTGATCGATTCGAAGTACGTGGTTTCGAAGTGATAGGTTCAAACTCAAGAATCATAATTTCGAACCGATCATATCTCCTTAACCACTGATCCAAATGCAACTAAATTTTCACAGTAGCTTCCATACAAGGTAAAGATTGTTCCTGCCAAGTTTCAGCTCGATCGGACCATTTCTTGATGGGTTCGAAATCACTTCGAATCGATGTCAGATCGAGACGAAACTTGGTGGGGTTGGTCGCGTGGGCCCACTCGCATGCCAGAAGAAGTCTCCCGAAGTTTGAGCGAGATCTGGGCCTCCAACGCCTATAAATAGCACCCTAAAGCCTTCAGAAAAGGGGATCTTCCAGGAACTTCTGCCATTGAACACCAAGACTCTGCCGGATTCCATTCTATCCATCATAATCCCCGTTGTATTCAGATTTCAAAGCTATTATCAACTGTAATTCATTGTAATCGATCTATCAAGCAAAGCAATAAAGAGAAAACCTTCAAAGTGGACGTAGGCACGAACGCCGAACCAATATAAATCCTGTGATTGTTATTTGCGAATTATTGTGATTTGTTGCTTAGATCTGAATTCTATATTGATTGTCGCTGAGTTTTGTGTTGATTATTATCGATTTAAGTACGTAAACAGGCGCTTTCGCGGTATTGGGTGTTTGTGACCAATTTTGGCGCAAACAGCCATGATGCGATGAGGCAAACCATGATGTGAGATGGGACTTTGCTATGATGCGTTGAAGCAAAGCATGATGTGTGAAAGCCTTGGTTTAATTCAGACGGGATCATCCCAAGTATGTTGATAACTCGGTGATGCGGTCCGGGTTGGTTGATAATGGTGGGCTCGAGAGGCGCTTGGGCCAGTGTGAGAATAGTCGTCGAGGAGGATGACTAGGAGGCTTGGATCTTATCGTTATTGAAGGTTCTAGCATGCTCAAAGCAAGAGTGCGTTGGAACGGGTCACCATGACGTTCCAGACACGGGTCATGATGACGTGTTAGTACTCTGGGCAGATGCGATAGTCCTAGGCACGGGTCATGATGACGTGCGGAGTTATGTCTAGAACCGGGGTTGTCATTAGCCCTTGACGGACGGCTGAAAGAAGGTGCCGGTCATTCAATTAACGATGATATCGAGGCAATGTTAACAGTGATAGCCAGAGTCATGGATGTTTGATTGTACCATCATTCGGTCTCAAGAGCGGTGTTTTCTGGGTGCTTATCTGATCTTGGTTTAGGCCTTGGGGGTTTGTATTTGGAAAACATCGACCTTGACTCGAGTGATAATTACTTTACTTTAAATGTCCACTTTGTTATGCTTGTTTCTGCTTAGTGGGTCTGGGGGCTATCACTGTAGAATGAGGTGGAGTGGGATGGTTGAGTTCCTATTCCTTTTATACTTTATGCTCTTTTGGTATGTTTGCTAGTTAATTTACTGCTCACTAAGACTATTGTCTGACTCAAGGTTTTATGTTCAACTCTTATTACCTTGGGCTGTTCATCCATGTTGGGATGGGCAGACTAGGTAGCAGGTGACAGGTGCTGTTCTTGGCTACCAACGTGGTTGGTGACGAAGACGAGCTGGAGGCTTTTTGCATATTGTTTTCTTACTATATGTACTGGATATTCCGCTGTTTGTTTGATACTCTGAGTGTTATGTAGTGAGGCTTGATGTATTGACTATCCAGATGATTGTATAAAACTATTATGAGTTTATATGATAAGAATTTTGTTCTATAAAGCTTCGCTATGTATATTTTCTATTGTATTTTATCCATGCGCTGTGAGTAATATGATAGAGTCTGCTGTTTCATCTTACCCTGACTATCGTCCATGGCTGCCTGGCACGTCTTTCAGCGCACCATTCCCTTGTTTTAGTGAGGAAGTCATGGGCGGTCGTCACAATTACAGTGGCTGGCCTTCGATTTACCATCGCTGGAGAGTGGTGCACTATGGTACTGTTCCATTTCAAATCCATGCACGCATTTCTAAAAGTCGTACGGCACTGTTTCGCCATTTCGGACGGATGTTGCACCATGCACCGTGGATGTTGCACCCTGTAGATATTGATTATTTGGACGGCCATAACTTCTGGCTCGTTTGGGGTTACGGAAACCATAACCTGTCAAAACGAAGGCATCGATGAGTTCTACGGCTTTGATAGCTTTCAGCCGTCAACGGATAGATTAATGCCCAAAAAGGACAACCCGAATCTCAATCGGGTCTCGTAAGTTTTTTACCCTTCGTTTTTTCGCACGTGGATTTTTACGGTAAAACGGGATTACTGTGGCCCGTCTTGGACTTCCCATCGTTTGAGAGTGGTGCACCATGGTAGTGTTCCGCTTCAAATCCATGCACGCATTTCTAAAAGTCGTACGGCACTGTTTCGCCATTTCGGACGGATGTTGCACCTTGCACCGTGGATGTTGCACCCTGTAGATATCGATTATTCGAACGGCCATAACTTCTGGCTCGTTTAGAGTTATGGGAGCCATAACCTGTCAAAATGAAGGCCTCGATGAGTTCTACGGCTTTGACAGCTTTCAGCCGTCAACGGATAGATTAATGACCAAAAAGGACAACCCGAATATCAATCGGGTCTCGTAAGTTTTTTACCCTTTGTTTTTTCCACACGTGGATTTTTACGGTAAAACGGGATTACCGTGGCCCGTCTTCGACTTCCCTTCGCTGGAGAGTGGTGCACCATGGTACTGTTCCGTTTCAAATCCATGCACGCATTTCTAAAAGTCATACGGCACTGTTTCACCATTTCGGACGGATGTTGCACCTTGCACCGTGGATGTTGCACCTTGTAGATATCGATTATTCAATCGACCATAACTTCTGGCTCGTTTAGAGTTACGGGAGCCATAACCTGTCATGAGTTCTACCGGTTTGACAGTTTTCAGCCGTCAACGGATGAATTAATGCCCAAAAAGGACAACCCGAATCTCAATTGGGTCTCGTAAGTTTTTTACCCTTCGTTTTTTCGACACGTGGATTTTTACGGTAAAACAGGATTACAGTGGCTGGCCTTCGATTTACCATCGCTGGAGAGTGGTGCACCATGGTACTGTTCCGTTTCAAATCCATGCATGCATTTCTAAAAGTCGTATGGCACTGTTTCGCCATTTCGGATGGATGTTGCACCTTGCAGCGTGGATGTTGCACCCTGTAGATATCGATTATTCGGACGGCCATAACTTCTGGCTCGTTTAGAGTTACGGAAGCCATAACCTCTCAAAACGAAGGCCTCGATGAGTTCTACGGCTTTGACAGCTTTCATCCGACAACGCATAGATTAATGCCCAAAAAGGACAACCCGAATCTCCATCGGGTCTCGTAAGTTTTTTACCCTTCGTTTTTTCGGCACGTGGATTTTTACGGTAAAACGGGATTACCGTGGCCCGTCTTCGATTTCCCATCGCTGGAGAGTGGTGCACCATGGTACTGTTCCGTTTCAAATCCATGCACACATTTCTAAAAGTCGTACGGCACTGTTTCACCATTTCGGACGGATGTTGCACCTTGCACCGTGGATGTTGCACCCTGTAGATATCGATTATTCAAACGGCCATACCTTCTGGCTCGTTTAGAGTTACGGGAGCCATAACCTGTCAAAACGAAGGCCTCGATTAGTTCTACGGCATTGATTGCTTTCAGCGGTTAACGGATAGATAAATGCCCAAAAAGTACAACCCGAATCTCAATCGGGTCTCGTAAGTTTTTAACCCTTCGGTTTTTCGATACATGGATTTTTACGGTAAAACGGGATTACGGTGGCCCGGCTTCGACTTACCATCGCTGGAGAGTGGTGCACCATGGTACTGTTCCGTTTCAAATCCATGCACGCATTTCTAAAAGTCGTACGGCACTGTTTTGCCATTTCGGACGGATGTTGCACCTTGCACCGTGGATGTTGCACCATGTAGATATCGATTATTCAAACGGCCATACCTTCTGGCTCGTTTAGAGTTACGGGAGCCATAACCTGTCAAATTGAAGGCCTCGATTAGTTCTACGGCTTTGATAGCTTTCAGACGTCAACAGATAGATTAATGCCCAAAAAGGACAACCCGAATCTCAATCGGGTCTCGTAAGTTTTTAACCCTTCGTTTTTTCGGCACGTGGATTTTTACGGTAAAACGGGATTACGTTGGCCCGTCTTCGACTTCCCATTGCTGGAGAGTGGTGCACCATGGTACTGTTCCATTTCAAATCCATGCACGCATTTCTAAAAGTCGTACGGCACTGTTTCGCCATTTCGGACGGATGTTGCACCTTGCACCGTGGATGTTGCATCCTGTAGATATCGATTATTCGGACGACCATAACTTCTGGCTAGTTTAGAATTACGGGAGCCATAACCTGTCAAAATGAAGGCCTCGATGAGTTCTACGGTTTTGATAGCTTTCAATCGTCAACGCATAGATTAATGCCCAAAAAGGACAACCCGAATCTCAATCGGGTCTCGTAAGTTTTTTACCCTTCGTTTTTTCGACACGTGGATTTTTACGGTAAAACAGGATTACCGTGGCTGGCCTTCGATTTCCATCGCTGGAGAGTGGTGCACCATGGTACTGTTCCGTTTCAAATCCGTGCACGCATTTCTATAAGTCGTACGGCACAGTTTCGCCATTTCGGACGGATGTTGCACCTTGCACCGTGGATGTTGCACCCTGTAGATATCGATTATTCGGACGGCCATAACTTCTGGCTCGTTTTGGAGTTACCAGAGCCATAACATGTCAAAACGAAGGCCTCGATGAGTTCTACGGCTTTGACGGCTTTCAGCCGTCAACGCATAGATTAATGCCCAAAAAGGACAACCCGAATCTCAATCGGGTCTCGTAAGTTTTTTACCCTTCGTTTTTTCGACGCGTGGATTTTTACGGTAAAACGGGATTACCGTGGCCCGTCTTCGACTTCCCATCACTGGAGAGTGGTGCACCATGGTACTGTTCCGTTTCAAATCCGTGCAGCATTTTTAAAAGTCGTACGGCACTGTTTCACCATTTCGGACGGATGTTGCACCTTGCACCGTGGATGTTGCACCCTGTAGATATCGATTATTCAAATGGCCATACCTTCTGGCTCGTTTAGAGTTACGGGAGCCATAACCTGTCAAAACGAAGGCCTCGATGAGTTCTACGGCTTTGATAGCTTTCAGCCGTCAACGGATAGATTAATGCCCAAAAAGGACAACCCGAATCTCAATCGGGTCTCGTAAGTTTTTTACCCTTCGTTTTTTCGACGCGTGGATTTTTACGGTAAAACAGGATTACCGTGGCTGGCCTTCGATTTAGCATCGCTGGAGAGTGGTGCACCATGGTACTGTTCCGTTTCAAATCCATGCACGCATTTCTAAAAGTCGTACGGCACTGTTTCGCCATTTCGGACGGATGTTGCACCCTGTAGATATCGATTATTCGGACGACCATAACTTCTGGCTCGTTTAGAGTTACGGGAGCCATAACCTGTCAAAACGAAGGCCTCGATGAGTTCTACGGCTTTGATGGCTTTCAGCCGTCAACTGATAGACTAATGCCCAAAAAGGACAACCCGAATCTCAATCGGGTCTCGTAAGTTTTTTACCCTTCGTTTTTTCGACACGTGGATTTTTACGGTAAAACGGGATTACCGTGGCCCGTCTTGGACTTCCCATTGCTGGAGAGTGGTGCACCATGGTACTGTTCCGTTTCAAATCCATGCATGCATTTCTAAAAGTCATACGGCAATGTTTCGCCATTTCGGACGGATGTTGCACCTTGCACCATGGATGTTGCACCCTGTAGATATCGATTATTCGAGCGGCCATAACTTCTGGCTCGTTTAGAGTTATGGGATCCATAACCTGTCAAAATGAAGGCCTCGATGAGTTCTACAGCTTTGACAGCTTTCAGCCGTCAACGGATAGATTAATGCCCAAAAAGGACAACCCGAATCTCAATCGGGTCTTGTAAATTTTTTACCCTTCGTTTTTTCGACACGTGGATTTTTACGGTAAAACGGGATTACCGTGGCCCGTCTTCGACTTCCCTTCGCTGGAGAGTGGTGCACCATGGTACTGTTCCGTTTCAAATCCATGCACACATTTCCAAAAGTCGTACGACACTGTTTCACCATTTCGGACGGATGTTGCACCTTGCACCGTGGATGTTGCACCCTGTAGATATCGATTATTCAAACGGCCATAAATTCTGGCTCGTTTAGAGTTACGGGAGCCATAACCTGTCAAAACGAAGGACTCGATGAGTTCTACGGCTTTGATAGCTTTTAGCTGTCAACGGATAGATTAATGTGCAAAAAGGACAACCTGAATCTCAATCGGGTCTCGTTAGTTTTTAACCCTTCGTTTTTTCGACACGTGGATTTTTACGGTAAAATGGGATTACGGTGGCTGGTCTTCGATTTACCATCCCTGGAGAGTGCTGCACCATGGTACTATTCCATTTCAAATCCATGCACGTATTTCTAAAAGTCATACGACAATGTTTCGCCATTTCGGACGGATGTTGCACCCTGTAGATATCGATTATTCGGACGGCCATAACTTCTGGCTCGTTTGGGGTTACGGGAGCCATAACCTTTCAAAATGAAGGCCTCTATGAGTTCTACGGCTTTGACAGCTTTCAGTCATCAACGGATCGATTAATGCCCAAAAAGGACAACCCGAATCTCAATCGGGTCTCGTAAGTTTTTTACCCCTCATTTTTTCGACACGTGGATTTTTACGGTAAAACGGGATTACCGTGGCCCGTCTTCGACTTCCCATCGCTGGAGAGTGGTGCACCATGGTAGTGTTCCGTTTCAAATCCATGCACGCAGTTCTAAAAGTCGTACGGCACTGTTTCGCCATTTCGGACGGATGTTGCACCTTGCACCGTGGATGTTGCACCCTGTAGATATCGATTATTCGGGCGGCCATAACTTCTGGCTCGTTTAGATTTACGGAAGCCACAACCTTTCAAAATGAAGGCCTCGATGAGTTCTACGGCTTTGACAGCTTTTAGCCGTTAACGGATAGATTAATGCTCAAAAAGGACAACCCGAATCTCAATCGGGTCTCGTAAGTTTTTAACCCTTCGTTTTTTCGACACGTGGATTTTTACGGTAAAACGGGATTACCGTGGCCCGTCCTCGACTTACCAACGCTGGAGAGTGGTGGACCATGGTAGTGTTCTGTTTCAAATCCATGCACGCATTTCTAAAAGTCGTACGACACTGTTTCGCCATTTCGGACGGATGTTGCACCTTGCACCGTGGATGTTGCACCCTGTAGATATCGATTATTCGGACGGCCATAACTTCTGGCCCGTTTAGAGTTACGGGAGCCATAACCTGTCAAAACGAAGGCCTCGATGAGTTCTACGGCTTTGACGGCTTTCAGCCGTCAACGGATAGATTAATTCCAAAAAAGGACAACCCGAATCTTAATCGGGCCTCGTATGTTTTTTACCCTTCGTTTTTTCGACACGTGGATTTTTACGGTAAAACGGGATAACCGTGGCTCGTCTTTGACTTCCCATCGCTGGAGAGTGGTGCACCATCGTAGTGTTCCGTTTCAAATCCATGCACGCATTTCTAAAAGTCGTACGGCACTGTTTCGCCATTTCGGACGGATGTTGCACCTTGCACCGTGGATGTTGCACCCTATAGATATCGATTATTCGGACGACCATAACTTCTGGCTCGTTTAGAGTTACGGGAGCCATAACTTGTCAAAACGAAGGCCTCGATGAGTTCTATGGCTTTGACGGCTTTCAGCCGTAAACGGATAGATTAATGCCCAAAAAGGACAACCTGAATCTCAATCGGGTCTCGTAAGTTTTTTACCCTTCGTTTTTTCGGCACGTGGATTTTTACGGTAAAACAGGATTACCGTGGCTGGCCTTCGATTTACCATCGCTGGAGAGTGGTGCACCATGGTACTGTTTCGTTTCAAATCCATGCACGCATTTCTAAAAGTCGTACGACACTGTTTCGCCATTTCGGACGGATGTTGCACCTTGCACCGTGGATGTTGCACCCTGTAGATATCGATTATTCGGACGGCCATAACTTCTGGCTCGTTTAGACTAATGGGAGCCATAACCTGTCAAAATGAAGGCCTTGATGTGTTCTACGGCTTTGACAGCTTTCAGCCGTCAACGGATAGACTAATGCCCAAAAAGGACAATCCGAATCTCAATCGGGTCTCGTAAGTTTTTTACCCTTCGTTTTTTCGACACGTGGATTTTTACGGTAAAACGGGATTACCGTGGCCCGTCTTCGACTTCCCATCGCTGGAGAGTGGTGAACCATGGTAGTGTTCCGTTTCAAATCCATGCACGCATTTCTAAAAGTCGTACGGCACTGTTTCGCCATTTCGGACGGATGTTGCACCTTGCACCGTGGATGTTGCACCCTGTAGATATCGATTATTCGGACGGCCATAACTTCTGGCTCGTTTAGAGTTATGGGAGCCATAACCTGTCAAAACGAAGGCCTCGATGAGTTCTATGGCTTTGATGGCTTTCAGCCGTCAACGGATAGATTAATGCCCAAAAAGGACAACTCGAATCTCAATCGGGTCTCGTAAGTTTTTTACCCTTCGTTTTTTCGACACATGGATTTTTACGGTAGAACGAGATTACCGTGGCCCGTCTTCGACTTCCTATCGCTGGAGAGTGGTGCACCATGGTACTGCTCCGTTTCAAATCCATGCACGCATTTCTAAAAGTCATACGGCACTGTTTCACCATTTCGGACGGATGTTGCTCTATGCACCGTGGATGTTGCACCCTATAGATATCGATTATTCGGACGGCCATAACTTCTGGCTCGTTTAGAGATACGAGAAACATAACCTGTCAAAACGAAGGCCTCGATGAGTTCTATGGCTTTGACAGCTTTGAGCCGTCAACGGATAGATTAATGCCCAAAAAGGACAACCCGAATCTCAATCGGGTCTCGTAAGTTTTTTACCCTTCGTTTTTTCGACACATGTATTTTTACGGTAAAACGGGATTACCGTGGCCCGTCTTCGACTTCCCATCGCTGGAGAGTGGTGCACCATGGTACTGTTCCGTTTCAAATCCATGCACGCATGTCTAAAAGTCGTACGGCACTGTTTCACCATTTTGGACGGATGTTGCACCTTGCACCGTGGATGTTGCACGCTGTAGATATCGATTATTCAAACGGCCATAACTTCTAGCTCATATAGAGTTACGAGATCCATAACCTGTCAAAACGAAGGCCTCGATGAGTTCTACGGCTTTGATAGCTTTCATCCGTCAACGGATAGATTAATTCCCAAAAAGGACAACCCGAATCTCAATCGGGTCTCGTAAGTTTTTTACCCTTCGTTTTTTCGACACATGGATTTTTACGGTAAAACAGGATTACAGTGGCTGGCCTTCGATTTACCATTGCTGGAGAGTGGTGCACCATGGTAATGTTTTGTTTCAAATCCATGCACGCATTTCTAAAAGTCGTACGGCACTGTTTCGCCATTTCGGACGGATGTTGCACCTTGCACCGTGGATGTTGCACCTTGTAGATATCGATTATTCGGACGGCCATAACTTCTGGCTCGTTTAGAGTTACGGAAGCCATAACCTGTCAAAATGAAGGCATCGATGAGTTCTACGGCTTTGACAGCTTTCAGCCATCAACGGATAGATTAATGCCCAAAAAGGACAACCTGAATCTCAATCGGGTCTCGTAAGTTTTTTACCCTTCGTTTTTTCGACACGTGGATTTTTACGGTAAAACGGGATTACCGTGGCCCGTCTTGGACTTCCCATCGCTGGAGAGTGGTGCACCATGGTAGTGTTCCATTTCAAATCCATGCACGCATTTCTAAAATTCGTATGGCACTGTTTCGCCATTTCGGACGGATGTTGCACCTTCCACCGTGGATGTTGCACCCTGTAGATATCGATTATTCGGACGACCATAACTTCTGGCTCGTTTAGAGTTACGGGAGCCATAACCTGTCAAAACGAAGGCCTCGATGAGTTCTACGGTTTTGACAGCTTTCAGCCGTCAACGCATAGATTAATGCCCAAATAGGACAACCCGAATCTCAATCGGGTCTCGTAAGTTTTTTACCCTTCGTTTTTTCGACACGTAGATTTTTACGGTAAAACAGGATTACCGTGGCTGGCCTTCAATTTTCCATCGCTGGAGAGTGGTGCACCATGGTACTGTTCCATTTCAAATCCATGCACACATTTCTAAAAGTCGTACGGCACTGTTTCGCCATTTCAGACGGATGTTTCACCTTGCACCGTGGATGTTGCACCCTGTAGATATCGATTATTCGGACGGCCATAACTTCTGGTTCGTTTAGACTTACGGGAGCCATAACCTGTCAAAACGAAGGCCTCGATGAGTTCTACGGCTTAGACAGCTTTCAGCCATCAACGGATAGATTAATGCCCAAAAAGGACAACCCGGATCTCAATCGGGTCTCGTAAGTTTTTTACCCTTCGTTTTTTCGACACGTGGATTTTTACGGTAAAACATGATTACAGTGGCTGGCCTTCGATTTACCATCGCTGGAGAGTGGTGCACCATGGTACTGTTCTGTTTCAAATGCATGCACGCATTTCTAAAATTCGTACGGCAGTGTTTCGCCATTTCGGACGGATGTTGCACCTTGCACCGTGGATGTTGCACCCTGTAGATATCGATTATTCGGACGACCATAACTTCTGGCTCGTTTAGAGTTACGGGAGCCATAACCTGTCAAAACGAAGGCCTCGATGAGTTCTACGGCTTTGACAGCTTTCAGCCGTCAACGCATAGATTAATGCCCAAAAAGGACAACCCGAATCTCAATTGGGTCTCGTAAGTTTTTTACCCTTCGTTTTTTCGACACGTAGATTTTTACGGTAAAACAGGATTACCGTGGCTGGCCTTCAATTTTCCATCGCTGGAGAGTGGTGCACCATGGTACTGTTCCGTTTCAAATCCATGCACTCATTTCTAAAAGTCGTACGGCACTGTTTCGCCATTTCAGACGGATGTTTCACCTTGCACCGTGGATGTTGCACCCTGTAGATATCGATTATTCGGACGGCCATAACTTCTGGCTCGTTTAGACTGACGGAAGCCATAACCTGTCAAAACGAAGGCCTCGATGAGTTCTATGGCTTAGACAGCTTTCAGCCATCAACGGATAGATTAATGCCCAAAAAGGACAACCCGGATCTCAATCGGGTCTCGTAAGTTTTTTACCCTTCGTTTTTTCGACACGTGGATTTTTACGGTAAAACATGATTACAGTGGCTGGCCTTCGATTTACCATCGCTGGAGAGTGGTGCACCATGGTACTGTTCCGTTTCAAATCCATGCATGCATTTCTAAAATTCGTACGGCAGTGTTTCGCCATTTCGGACGGATGTTGCACCTTGCACCGTGGATGTTGCACCCTGTAGATATCGATTAATCGGACGGCCATAACTTCTGGCTCGTTTATAGTTACGGGAGCCATAACCTGTCAAAACGAAGGCCTCGATGAGTTCTACGGCTTGGACAGCTTTCAGCCATCAACGCATAGATTAATGCCCAAAAAGGACAACCTGAATCTCAATCGGGTCTCGTAAGTTTTTTACCCTTCGTTTTTTCGACACGTGGATTTTGAAAGTGCGGTGTGTATACAATTATATGTGCTAATATAATATACACGGATCATGTAATATGGATTACAATACAAATGCGGAAATAGATGATAATAGCATAGTAAATAAAAAATAGAAAAATCACACCAGAGATTTTTATACTGGTTCGGAGCACCGTCCTACGTCCAGTCCCAGACTTCTATCTGGATTTTCACTATTAACTTCCTCGCTTCACCCGGAGGAACAGGGTTTCAACACCCGAACAGCCGAACGGGATTTCACGCCTCAAATACACTAAGGACTTCAACACTTGCCTCTTACAACACAGAGGACTTCAACAAAAGAACAAATACAATTGTTGTTGACAACTTGTGTTCTTGAAAACACGGATTTGTCACTAACAGTACACCCTTCCTATAATCTTATCCTCAAAGTATGCGAATGATGTTTTGAAAAGATTAAGGAAAGTATATTACTTATTGAATCAAAAGATATGAAATAGTTTCAATGATTCAATAAATAATCGAGAGCTTTTTAGAATGCAGGAGTATATAAAGTAAGATCAGAGATTAGATTAAAAAGAATATATGTTGTTCTTTAATCAACGAATTGGATGAGTTTATATAGATAAAAATGGTTGTAACTCTTTGCCATTAAGAGATATGATCTTTGGTGAAAGGTAAGAGATGCAACCTTTGGAGAAGAGAAGTGTCTTTTGGAAAAATTGCTTTCTGTTTAAAAACGGTCGACAGGTTAAAAAGTGACCAGTAGACAGGAATTTAAAATATATATACGTTATGTGTATGTGTGCACGTTTAGTGTGCACATTATGCAAGAACGGTCGACCGCCGAGATTGTGACCGGTCGACCGGTCCCTGTAAAGTTGCACACTGAATGTGCAACTACATTCTAATCGTATATATATTAATTTTCTTGAAAATGCATCATTATTTGAGGATAGATTTTAACAATTTTATCACTAATATAATATCGAATAATCAATCTATAATCTAGAGTAACATATGTAGCTCTAATGACCTTGTTTTGTCGTTCGCCTTTAGTTATTTGTCAGAAATCAAAACTTTCATAAAACTTCTGACTCAACATTCTCCCCCTTTTTGATTGATGACAATATATCTGCAAATCTGAATCTCCCCCTGAGTATGTGATCTCTCCCTCATTGAATCCTTATATGTATGTTCCTGCAAGCAATTGTTATCCCTTTCTCCACCTTTGTCATCGACAAAAAGGAGTAACAGATACTAGAATAGTAGAATGAATATGATATGCATAGCAAAATAAATTATTAACACATCAAAAACATAATAGAGTTTACTACAGAACATAATGTCAAATGAAAAACAAAAATAACGACACTATTAAGTACAAGTGTCGAAGAATCTTTTTAAAGTGCTAAACCATAATAGAATCTAGGATGAAGCAGATCGTATCTCCTCTTCATCATCATCATCGTCGTCGTCATCATCATCATCATCTTCTTCTTCCTCATCATTGTGCCCTCTAGATGATTTTCCATGTCCATGACCACTCATTCCTGTAGACTCGTCAGATGATGTCCAGGTGAAAACTGGAGCAGCAGGACATTTTCCTGGGTCTTGTGCTTGAACAGAGGTGGATGTGGAACATGATATAGCATCCCATAGCATACCAAAGAATGACTTGACCTTATTGAAGCGCTTATCGATTTTAGAGTCCATGCGCTTGAGACGTGATTCAAGAAAAAATTGGTTACGCGCGATTGTTTCAAGTGATTCTTTTGTTGATGACTTTGATTTTAATAGTTTTACTTCATCGGAATGAGGACGAGAGGAAGTTGCTCGTTGTTTCCTTGGTCCTCTTTGTTGCCATTCTTCAAAAGGCATAATCTCAAGATAAGGTGGAGGAAGCTTCATCCGCTTGATGGTGATGGAATCAATGCATTTTGGTTTTGAGGTTGCAGAATCAGGAGGATTGACCCCACAAGCTAACAAAAGTCTCATGATATATTCATTGTAGAAGAAATGAGGCCGTGTTGAGTTATTTACCTTGAGAATTTCATCAAAAAGCATGTGAACCCAATTGATTTGGATTTCACCATAAATAGTATAGAGTGCCTTGAAGTTTTCTTTGTACACTGCATCATAATTTCCAAGTCTAGGAAAAAGAGAATGCATCAAAACCCGATGAAGTAATCTGGCTGTCGGTCGAAGTCCAATAGACTTAGTGCCATCACTATCATCTTCTATGAACTGATGACTAGTATTATTTCGAGTGAAGACTTCGCAGAAGTTAGATGAAAACTCTTCGCCTCGATTTGGTATACCAAGTATAGAGGCAATTCTAGCCTGAGTAAGAAAAATTTGCTTGCCACAGACCACAGACCAGATGACGCCGTTTGGATTATCAGGTTGATACTCATCAAGATTCATGTTGGCGTAAAACAATTTGATCATCAAATGATTTATCTCCACACTATTTTCTGAAAAATCGATTAATGGTGTAATGTTTGAATTATTGGCTAACCTTTGAACTCCATAAGCCGTGAAATCATCAAATTTGATGAAAGAGCCTGGATGAAACTTGTAATTTGTCATCTGATTCCATCTTGTTACAGCAATTGGACTTTGAAGCCATTTTTGGACGGAGATGGTAGGAGATGAAGTTTCAGAGGTTGCTCCTTTCTTGGATTTCTTTTAAGGAGGAGCCATTGTTGGAGGATTTGAGATTTGGGAATTGAAAATAGGAAATTAGGGTTTGTGATTTTGGGTAAAAGAACAGCTTGAGTAAAAAGTGAAAGTGGGGAGAGGGAAGAATGACACATAGGTTTACATAAAAAACTGAAAATACGTCAACCGGTCGACCTACTAATTTTGGCCGGTCGACCGTTTTCAACCAGAGAGCAAACGGTCGACCGGCTATAACAGGGGCGGTCGACCGGTTTTGGTCTGCTGTGAATAATAAGTTTATTTTTCAAGTTTTTATCATATATGAACCTATATATATTATATTTTATACGTAATACAAAATATAACCGTCATTACACAAGAGATAGATAAAGATATAATAACTATATATAAATCTAATGAGAAAATTCGTCATTAGAATTATCGTTGTTTCCTTCAATACGTTTCGACCATGGACTCCGTTGTTTCTGAGCTCCTTCATTCTTCTCATAGTTCGGATCCCACGAGTTAGGACTTTTAGATGTTGATGGCCTAGACGGCATTGGTTCATGCACGTCATGCTTGTTGGAACCGCAGAAAAATGTTGCCAACTTTTCTAAAACAGATAATCGTGCTGATGTCCGCTGTTGCTCGTGATAAAGTTGACTTTGCCCGTAATGGAGCTGTCTCTGAAGGTCTATCTGATGTTTCTGGTAGTGGTGTATGTTTGCGCCAAAATTGGTCACAAACACCCAAAGTCGTGAAAGCACCCGTTTACGTACTCAAATCAATAATGATTAACACAGAACTCAGCAACAATCAATATATAATTCAGCTCTAATCAACAAATCACAGTAATTCACGAACAACAATCACAAACACAGGATTTATAGTGGTTCGGCGTTCGCGCCTACGTCCACTTTGAAGGTGTTCTCTTTATTGCTTTGCTTGATTAAATCGATTACAATGGATTACAGCTGACAATTGCTTTGAAATCTGAATACAACAGCGATTCTGATAGTTAAACTTGAATCCGGCAGAGTCTTGGCGTTCAATGGCGGAAAGATCCCCTTTTCTGAAGGCTTCAGGGTGCTATTTATAGGCGTTGGAGGCCCAGATCTTGCTGAAACCTCGTGAGACTCCTTCTGGCACGTGAGTGGGCCCACGCGACCGACCCCACCAAGTTTCGTCTCGATCTGACTTCGGTTCGAAGTGATTTCGAACCCATCAACAAATGGTCCAATCGAGGTGAAACTTGGCAGGAACAGTCTTTACCTCATATGGAAGCTACTGTGAAAATTTGGTTGCATTTGGATTTGTGGTTTAGGAGATATGATCGGTTCGAAATGGAGATTTCTTGGTTAGCTGTGTGTTTCGAACCGATCATTTCGAAACCAGGGGCTCGAACCCATGTACGCACGTGTTTCTGCAGTGACGTGGCGCGCACTCCACGCGTCGATCCAGATTTATCTCCGAGTTGACCGCTTCGAATCCATGGATTTCGCTGACTTCGTATCGATGACCGTTGTGTGCTTGAATCAACAAACTACATGGCTTTCGTGTGTCTAGTTCGAACCGAGGGGAGGGAGCTTCCTTCGTATCGATACTGGATACGAAATGAAGCTCCGCGATGGATTCGAAGGTTCATCGGTTCGAACTAAGCACCGGCGTGGATGTTTCGACGCTCATCGATACGAAGATGCAACCTAATAATGGACTGATGGATTCGAACGCAATCAATTCGAAGTTAACTGTAGCCGATGGGTTCGAACATAGCAGGGGGTGATGTGTTCGAAGCAATGGGTGGGTTCGAAATGGATGGTTTCAAAGCCACGGGTTCGAAGTAGATGGGTTCGAACATCGCCTGGGTTCGAAGGAAGGCTTTAGGACGGTTTCGAACTAGATGGGTTCGAAGCGGAGGGTTTCGAGGCTGGGTACTAGCTGATGGGTTCGAACACCATGGTTTCGAAGGCAAGGGTACGGATGGTTTCGAATAGGATGGGTTCGAACTTCATGGTTTCGAACCAGACAACGAATACTTCTCTTCACACTGAACCCATCATATCTTGAGCATACGAACTCGGATTGACTTGAAACTTGAAATGATGGCTCCTACAACCTTTCTTGTCGTGTCCTATCAATCATGGCCTGATCCGGACTCGGGCAAAATTCATCGATATCCATAGCTAAGTGATGTATAACCAATCTTTAAGACGGACTGTTTCCCGTTTTCGACCAATCTTTTGATATCACGGCTTTGCCAAAAAGCGGGATAACACTTTGCCCCCCAAAACATGCCTTGCTGTAGGAAGGTGTGTTTTGTAATGCCTTGAGTTGGATGTTCGTATTCGATTATCAACCTGCAAAGAACTCAATAGTTTCATGTGGCCTCAAATGACGATCGTTCGAGATCGAGCTAATTGGGATGAAGCGCGGCCGTTCGTGGTCAAGCGCTTAACTTCAAATGACGATCGTTCGCGATCGAGTCATTTGAGGTGAAGTGCGACCGTGCGCGGTCTAGCGTATAAATCCATGCGTCGATCGTTCGGGATCGTATGCTGTTTGAAGTGAATCGAGACCGTTTGCGGTCCGTGCTGTTCGTGGCATGAGATGAAATAGGACCATTCGCGGTCGACGCCGTTCGCGGCAAATGATGAGATGGGACCGTTCGCGGTCGACTGCCGTTCGTGGCAAATGATGATCGTTCGCGACCAAGTGCCGTTCAAGGCGAGTGGTGACCGTTCGAGGTCGGATTTCATAATCAGTGAGCCATGACCGTTCGCGATCGATGGCGTTCGAGGCAGGAAGTGATCGTTCGCGATCGTGTGCCGTTCGAGGCAAATCTGTGACCGTTCGCGGTCTGTGCCGTTCAAGGCAGAAAGTGATCGTTCGCGATCGTGTGCCGTTCGAGGCGAATTCGTGACCGTTCGTGGTCGGATGTCGGACCTCAAGTGACGACCGTTCGCGATCAAGCCATTGAGGTAAGGTGAGTTATGACTGTTCGAAGTCGGGTGCCGTTCGAGGCGGATTGTGTGTGTGCCCGGGAGGGCTTGATGTTATCGATGCCAGGGTCACGTTCGGGTGAGATCCTGGATCGTTTGTCAGGGCAGTTCATCGCCATCTCAGAGCATGCCTAAGGATCGTTCGCGATCCCGTATATGTGTAAGTAGCTTAGCCATTCCAGAGTTATCAGAATCAAATATCTATTACACGGATGAGTTTCAAAAACAATTGTCCAAACAAACAGAGTCTAAATGTCCAAATTAAGGCGAAATGAAAGTAACGCATGGATGTCAAAGTGTAAGTTCCCACTACAAAACGGTCAACGATCATTCAGAGCATGTCTGGAGATCGTTCGCGATCTCGCACATGTGTAAATGATTTAATTGCGTTAGTGGTGTTCGGACGACGGAAATTCTATCGGTTTAGAAAACCGTCGAACGAATTTAACTTTAAAAATATAACCGCAAGCGCACGGTGTACAAATGTAGCACGTGGCGAATACGGGTCGATCCGCAGGGAATTGATGATTTTAAAAATTTCTATTCAATCAAATTATACCAAAGTCGAGTGAAATTGTTGGATAGAACTAAAATGAAGCTAAACTAGAATTGAAATGTGATTAGTAAACTATTGAACTAGAGAACAATTTAGGGATAAATCCACTCCCATATTTTTGTAAATCAACAAACAATAATTTATGATCTCTAGTTTTGACATTAAGTGAAATATTGTTGTATTTATCATAAGTATGGTTTGTTTATGTTATTAATTATCATAACTCAAACCATCAAACTATAATACAACACATAAACCACTTATCTATTCTAATGAAAATGAAGCCAAAGCAAAAGCTAATTTAAGTATGATCTATTTACTATTGTAATTAGTAACATAGATCATCAAATTTCATTTTTACTTTCATTTCAAAATCAAAAATGGATTAGCAAATGATGATGCAAATTGTGTTTATGTTGAATAAGAATAGCTCATTTGCATAAACAATATAAGCTATCAAATCCACTTGTATAAACTTGCATCAAAACTTACTTCATGAAGCATAGACCAAAAGAGATCATAAATCATAAAATGTTGATATTACATAAAGTTAGAGAGCTTCATCACCCCTAAATTGAAGGAGTTTAGCTACTCATTTGTGGCATTAAAGCAACACATGTAAGTTTCAACATTAAAAAGAAAAGAGAATAGAAAATAAGCAAAGAAAGCAAAGAGATTAGCTACTAACTACTTGCATAAATGTAAATCTAAGCTATGAGCATAAAGAGAAAGAGAGCATAAAAATAAACATTAACAATAAAATAAAGAAAAACATGTAGAAAAGAGTGAAGAAAGAGGCTTGAAAGCCATTTTTATTTCATAGAACATTGAGCTTACACTTGATTTCTTAATTTCCTAAGTAAATGAAAGAGTAGAAGATCATCTTCATGTACATAAGAGGGCTATTTATACATGCATAAAACCCTAATTCTCTTTTTAGGGAGCTTCCCAAAATACCCTTGAGGTGGTGTAGCCTCCAAGTAATCATTAACATTCACTAATCCCCCACTTAATATGTACATGAAGCTTTAAGTCCTTTTAGCATGTGCTTAGCTTCTAATTGGAAGTTAGGTAAGTGGGTGGGGTCCTCCATGATCTTGAACTTGAATTATTTCCTCTTCATTCCTTTGTATTTCCTTGTGAATGCATGTATCTTCATATAAGCCTCTTCCATATGCATCCAAATTCCTATAAAAATAATCAAAAAATGTCCAAGTAAAAATTCTTACATTGACACATGCACAAAAATGACCGTTTTGCCCTTGAATGATGATGAAAATATGATGGTTTGGAAATAATTGAATTTTGGTTTTAAACATGTTAAAATGCCCAAATATGATGATTATTTAAATAAAAAGAGATAAAATATGGATGTAAATATATGCACTAATATGTGCACATCAAATACCCCCACACTTATCTTTTTATTCGTCCTCGAATAAAGAAAAACTAAGATAAATCCGTTTTCGTAGGGAGCACGATTGCATTGAGCGTATGCAACAAGCCGTTAAACCTCTGGGTGTCCCCAGTAGGACGAGTGTTGTCTCGTGAGGGTTTTCAGCGGATACTACCCACAAAATCCAAATGCTGGATGAAAATATTTACAAATTGCAAGATTTATTTACAAAGAGATGAATGCGAATTTTTTGGAAATATTTACAAATGAAGGATCTATTTTTAAATTGACACAAATATGTTAAATACAAGTTTTGGTCATTGTCTTGAAAATTTAAGTCATTTACTCGTCAAAATTTCCAATCAAAATCAAGTTGTCATGACAGATAGACCATAGTTTGGCTAGTTGTTTCGGTTGATAACACAATGTAATTATGAAATGGATCCTGAATTGATTATCAAAGTTTATTAAAGTGGTATTTTCATTTCTTTTCAATAACAGGTTAGGTCAAACAAGTTAAAATAGTGCTAGGATTTCAATTGCTAGCTCTCTCATTATTTGCAAGAAAAATTACACACCTAGCTCAGGTAAACTGAGGCCAGATATACCACCCATGCACTGCCTTTCGGGCTTATGTGAGGGGAGTACAGAGCATGGCGAGTGTACACACTTTCGTGCATACACCTATCGACCGTAGGTGGTTTTTATTAAGTCTGTTCTCTTTTTTTTTATATGTGTTCCATACATGCATAACCGTGAGGACTTTTAAATGAGTATGAAAGCACATAATCAAAGATTTCAAGTAATTCACCCATGCATAACCGTGAGGACTTTTAAATGAGAGTGAATACTTTGGATGTTATTATTTTGTTTTTTTGTTTTTTTTTATATATATATATTTTTTAAGAGAGAGAGTTTTGCAAAATCATCTTAGCACCATTTAACTTAGAAGACAAAAATGTTATATCCTTTATTTTAAATTTACCACTTTTTAAACAACGATTTTCAACTAGAACATACTTCACAATTAACATAAATGAACCTTCCTATATACTAGTAAAACCATTGTTATTTGTAATCAAACTTCATTTTTATTTTTGTTAAGACAAATAAATTTTCAAAAATTTCAATTTATTAACCAAAACTTATACTTATCCCATAGTGTTTCTTCAAAAATAAATCAAAATGGTAAAAAGAAAATGTTTCTGAGATTTAGGAATTTTGAGATTTTTTTTTTTTTTTTTTTTTTTGAAGAAAATGAAAATTCAAAAATGCCACGAAAAACTAAAAAAATAAAAATAAAAATAAGACTCCCCCCACACTTAATTTTGACTGTGTCCCCACAGTCGATGCATGATATAATGAGTGTAACGGGGAAAAATATGTACATATTTACAAAAGAGGGTTAACATTCTTACTAGACGTAGCTTGGCTCATGAAGGATCATGAGCTCCTCCTCTTGGTTATCGGGAAATTCCAAGAAGGGTTTTAAACGATGACCGTTGACTTTGAAAATCGATCCATCCTTTGGGTTTTCTATTTCTATGACACCATGTGGAAAAACAGTTCGTATCACAAATGGTCCGGTCCACCTTGATTTAAGTTTCCCAGGGAATAAATGAAGTCTCGAGTCATATAAAAGAACTTTCTGGTTAGGCGAAAACTTTTTCCTTAGGATTGACTTGTCATGAAAAACTTTGGTTCTTTCTTTGTAAATTTTCTCGTTTTCATACGCGTCGTTCCTAAGTTCTTCTAGTTCGTTGAGTTGTAATTTTCGATTTTCGCCAGCTTCTTCATGATCAAAGTTTAAATTTTTTATTGCCCACAACGCTTTGTGTTCAATTTCAACGGGTAAATGGCAAGCTTTACCATAAACTAAACGAAAAGGGGACATCCCAAGGTTAGTTTTAAAAGCAGTAC
This sequence comes from Allium cepa, assembly GCA_030765085.1. Lineage (NCBI taxonomy): Eukaryota > Viridiplantae > Streptophyta > Magnoliopsida > Asparagales > Amaryllidaceae > Allium > Allium cepa. The sequence goes on from CM060938.1 coordinate 872,623,725, forward strand.
GGTAAGCCCAAAGCGCGTCGGTCAATTTCTGAGACCAATCTTTTCGATTTTTATTGACAGTTTTCTCCAAGATTTGTTTTATTTGTCGATTTGAAACTTCAACTTGGCCACAAGTCTGAGGATGATATGGAGTGGATAACTTGTGGGTTATCGAGTATTTTTTTATTAAAGTTTCAAAAGAACGGTTGCAAAAATGGGTTCCGTTATCACTGATTATTGTGCGAGGTGTGCCGAACCTCGAAAAGATGTTTTCTTTAAGAAATTTCACAACAATTCTGTGGTCATTGGTTTTGCAAGGAACGGCTTCGACCCATTTTGAAACGTAATCGACAGCGAGAAGGATATACAAGTTTCCAAAGGAATTGGGAAAAGGTCCCATAAAGTCGATACCCCATACATCAAAGATTTCGATCGTAAGAATGGGGTTTAAAGGCATCATATCTCGTCGAGAAATTCGTCCAAGCATTTGACATCGATCACAAGTTTTACAAAATTCAAACGAGTCTTTGAAAAGCGAAGGCCAATAGAAGCCACACTGAAGCACTTTTTCCGCAGTTTTTCGAGGACCGAAATGTCCACCGCACGCTTGATCGTGGCAAAACGAAAGAACACTCCTTATTTCATTATCCGGAATGCAACGTCGGATGATTTGGTCGGGACAATATTTGAACAAGTATGGATCGTCCCAATAGAAATATTTCACTTGGGACATGAATTTGCATTTGTCCTGTTTGGACCAAGATGAGGGAGTTTCTTTAGTGACTAAGTAGTTCACTATATCAGCGTACCATGGATCGATAGAAATAGAAAGAAGTTGTTCATCAGGGAAGTTTTCATTGATCGGCAAGGAAGATGGTGCGTTCGAAAGACGAGATAAATGATCGGCTATGACATTATCGGATCCTTTTTTGTCTTTGATTGTAAGGTCGAATTCTTGAAGTAAAAGGATCCAACGAATCAAACGGGATTTAGCATCCTTTTTAGCGAAGAGATATCGAAGCGCAGAATGGTCAGTGTAGACCGTAATGTGTGAACCTATCAAGTAAGGTCGAAATTTTTCAAGCGCAAAAACGACAGCTAGAAGCTCTTTTTCAGTTGTTGTGTAGTTGAGTTGAGCGTCGTTCAAGGTCATACTCGCGTAGTAAATGACATGAAGGATCTTGTTGATGCGTTGTCCCAAGACAGCACCAACGGCAAAGTTTGAAGCGTCGCACATTATTTCGAAAGGAAGATCCCAATTGGGTGCGCAAATGACTGGGGCAGAAATGAGTTCGCTCTTAAGACGTTCAAAAGAAGAGATACAATCAGAGTTAAAATCGAAAGGAACGTCTTTTCCAAGAAGGGTCGTCAAAGGACGGGCGATTTTGCTAAAGTCTTTCACAAAGCGTCGATAAAAGCCAGCGTGTCCTAAAAATGATCGAATGTCCTTAACAGATTTGGGAATGGGTAGACTTGCAATGACATCGATTTTCGCGTTGTCTACCTCAATGCCTTTGTTTGAGATGATATGTCCAAGGACAATGCCTTGTTTGACCATAAAGTGGCATTTTTCCCAATTCAAAGTCAAGTGTTTTTCTTTACATCGATTCAAAACCAACTCGAGGTGATGTAAACATTGAGAAAAAGAATCGCCGAAGATAGAGAAATCGTCCATAAAGACTTCTAGAAAGCGCTCAATCATGTCAGAAAAGATTCCAACCATGCATCGTTGGAAAGTCGCAGGAGCGTTACAAAGTCCGAATGGCATACGTCGATAAGCGAAGGTACCGAATGGACACGTGAAAGTCGTTTTCTCCTGATCTTCGGGAGCGATTGGAATTTGGTTATAGCCGGAATAACCATCAAGAAAGCAATAGAATTCGTGACCGGCTAAACGTTCGAGCATTTGGTCGATAAATGGAAGAGGAAAATGATCCTTACGTGTTGCGGCATTTAGTTTTCGATAGTCAATGCAAACACGCCAACCCGTTTGAGTACGAGTTGGAATAAGTTCATTCCCGTCGTTTTTTATAACAGTAAGTCCGGACTTTTTAGGCACGACATGAATTGGGCTAACCCATGGGCTATCGGAGATGGGGTATATGATACCGTTATCGAGGAGGTTAAGAATTTCGTCACGAACCACATCTTTCATTTTTGGGTTAAGCCTACGTTGTGCATCACGAGTGGGTTTGGCTTCATCAATCAAATGAATGCGATGTTGGACAATAGCAGGGCTAATTCCCTTAATATCAGTAATGGACCACCCAATTGCTTCTCTATTTTTCAAAAGAATAGAGAGAAGAGAAGCTTCTTGGTCAAGAGAAAGATTGTTAGAAATGATGACAGGACAAGTTTCGTTTTCACCTAAGTATGCATACTTAAGGTGGGCGGGAAGTGGTTTGAGGTCCAATTTCGGGAGTTTTTCGATTGCAGAATTGGGTTGAGATTCGGACTCAACTTGAAGCGATTCAAAGGGAAGAGTGTGTTCGATCTCGTTGGGGACTTCATGAAACAATTTTTCGTACTCGGCCTCGCGTTCATCGTTAAGATCAAATGTTTCATTTTCAAAGTTTTCATGAATGGCACTAACTTCTAATGTTTGGTCACGAAGTTCGTTCGAGTGGCTTTCAAGATTGAAAATGTTAAGGTCCAAAGTCATGTTTCCAAAAGAGATTTTCATCGAACCGTTACGACAATTGATTAAGGCGTTTGAGGTGGCTAAGAATGGTCGGCCTAAAATCAATGGGATTTGACTCGCAGGGTTTGTCACCGGTTGTGTTTCGAGAACGATAAAATCAACGGGGAATATGAATTGCCCTACTCGAATGAGCACGTCTTCGATTTCTCCCACGGGCTTCTTAATGGAACGATCGGCAAATTGAAGCGTAACTTTCGTGGGTTTGAGCTCACCTAAGCCTAATTGTTCGTAAACGGAGTATGGAATTAAGTTGACACTCGCGCCTAAGTCTATTAAACATTTGTTAATCGTCTTTTCTCCAATTGTACACGAAATCGTAGGGCAGCCAGGATCTTTGTATTTAACGGGTATGGATTGGGACAAGACTTCACTCAAACTAGCGGCTAAGAAGACTTTTTTGGGCACTTGAGTGTGTCGCTTTTGGGTGCACAAGTCCTTAAGAAATTTCGCGTAAGTGGGGACTTGCTGAACGATGTCAAGAAGAGGAATGTTAACTTTGACTTGTTTAAAAATTTCCAACATCTTTTCCATTTGGTCCGAGTGTTTCTTTGGTCGAAGACGATGTGGAAATGGAACATGATACTCGGTAGGCGGGTCTACTCGAGTAGTAGAAGAAGAATTTTGATTGTCGTTCGATTCAACGTTTGGCTCCACGTTCTGTTCTGAGTCGTTCGTTGTTTTAGAAGTATCGAGAAAAGTTCCCAGTGAATCATTTGGATTAACGACTTGATTATCGATTTGTTTACCAGAACGGAGAGTTGTGATAGCATTCAACTGGGTGACATTGCTATCTTGAACAACATGGGCTTGATTTGAATTTGCATTTTGATTTCTGGGATTTGGAAGGGGCTGGCTTGGGAATGTTCCTCGTTCACGTTCACTTACAGACGTGGCTAATTGACTCATTTGCATTTCGAGTTTCGCAATCGATTGGTTTGTGTTTTGCATATATGAAGTCAATAAATTTTGCAAATTGCTGTTTGATTGAATGCTTTGAGTAGTTGCCTTAGCCAACGTTTCAAGAGTTTTCTCAAGCGAAGTTAAACGTTTATCGTCTTGTGGAGGATGAGTAGAATTTGGTAGAAAATTTGGTTGTTGCGGTTGATTAGACGGGCCCGCAAAGTTTGGTTGAAAATTATTGGGCTGAAAGGGAGGATTCGAAGCATTATTCGGTAATGCTTGAAAATTGGGACGAATCGTATTCGTGTTGGGAATGTTTTGGTTCCACGCAAAATTCGGATGATTTCTCCATCCAGGATTGTACGTTGGAGAAAACGGGTCGTTTTTGGTTTTATTGAAAGCATTGATTTGTTCGACGGAATTGGGACACTGATCGGCTATATGATTAGGATCGTTGCATTTATAACACATTGGTTGGGAAGCTTGGTTCGTTTGATTCGATGAGAAAACGTTATCGAATTTTTTAATCATTGCGTCGATCTTAGCTTCCAAAGCAAAAGAAGATCCCGTCGAGTGTGCACTCGATCGTGAGTAGATTGATTTTTCGTTCGAGCGTTCCCATTGGGATGACTTTTCAGCGAGGTTTTCAAGAAATTGCCAAGCATCGTCATGATGTTGGGCAAGAAAATTGCCTTGGCACATTGATTCGAGCATGGTTCGTGAGCTGTTTTCGAGTCCATCATATAAGATTTGGCAAATCGTCCATTTTTCAAAGTTATGGTGTGGACATTTTATCAAAAGCTCTTTGAATCTTTCAAAATATTTTCCAAATGGTTCACCCTTGAATTGATGAAAATTTACAATTTCGTTTCGAATTCTACTTGTTTTTTCTAAGGGGTAGAATTTTTTTAAGAAAGCTTTTACAAATTCTTCCCACGTTTTAATTGAGTTCGAAGGTAAGCTGTACAACCATTTTTCAGCGTAATCCGTAAGAGCAAATGGGATTAATCGAAGTTTGATTCCGTCATCAGAAAGTTGTTGAAGTTTAATGGTTGCGCAAACTTGTTCGAATTTAGTCAAAAAGATGTATGGGTCATCGTGTTCGAAATTGCCAAATTTTGGAAGCGTGGCAATATGGTTCGAATGGATTTCGAAATGGTTACCCGTAGGGGCGGGTAATGTGATGCAAGATGGAATAGAAACTCTATCGGGAAAGATTCTATCCATAAGAGTTCGAGGGGCGTTTTCGTTCGCCATTTCGGGAGGATTGTCTGTTCGAGTTAAACGGTTTGTAGAAGGGTCACGAATCCAAGTATTCGTTGTTGTGTCACGAGTCCAAGTACTCATGCACAAGTGAAAGTCGAGAGGACAAAGAAATTAGAAACGAGTTTGGAGAATGAAAGAAGATTTGAAAATGTTTTTTTTTTTTTTGTTTTTTTTAAAGGGAAAAAAAAACTATTTACCAAGTGAAGTTTATTTCAAAAGAAAAGTTTGATTTTTGTTTTGTTTTTGAATTTTCAATTTTTTTTTTTGAAATGATTATACAAATTTTTTTAGATTTTTGTTTTTGAGTTTTTTTGTAAATATGCATGAACTAATGCAACTAAATGAATGCAAAGGACTTAATTACAGTTTTCTGTCCTTAGTAGCTCCTAACCCAAAATTGTATAATCACACTTTGTCTTAAATCAACAAAAATATTTCTCAGCCAGGTAACGGACAGGGGTTATCGGTGCACCACGAATCACCGTAGCAATGCAACCGAAGGTTTAAGTACCTTCAGAGGAACAACCAGTATAATATTTACGAATCACCGTAATTTTTATAATTGGTTATTACTCTGCCGTAGCCTAGACACCAAAAAATAAAATCGTTTAAGTAAAACAATTGTGAAGATACAATTAAGCCCTAAGTGAGCTCGTGACACCCTTAGGTCCAACGTCTAACCTTTATTATTAGTCAAATTCTACGATGAAATGCGTTTGTGGGCTAAGGAAAGGGTGATGAAATCCCTCACCTTATGTGAATTGGGGTATTGCCCTTAGAAAAAAAATAAGATGAGATGAATGCAAAGCAGAAATTAAACGTGAAATTACAATGCAATTAAAATGAAGTTTGTTTTTGTTTTTGGATTTTTTTGAATTTTTTTATATATAAATGCAAATGCAAGCAACCAACAATGCACTAGAGATGAAAGCACAATACCAGAGCGTGCAGATTATTAGTCAAATTTTTTTTTTTGGAGAGGAAATTTAAAAGTAGGGTTTTACTTAAAAAAAAAAAAAAAAAAAAAATCGAACAATTTTTTTTTTCTTTCTTTTTAATCAAAGAGAAAACAAAAACAAATGAAAAACAAAACAAGGGTTTTTTTTTTCAAGGAAGAACTAAAACAAAACAAAGCAAATGGAAGCAATTGAAACTTATTTTTTTTTTTTTTTTAGGAAGACAAAAGAAGATGAAAGAAATAAAATAAAAACACAAAACAAGAAGCCCACCCGGCCCAATATGCAAATAATCGTGTTCTCTTTTTTTTTTTCTCTTCAAAACTAAGATACCACAGAAGTAAACAAATCCTATTTCAATCGACTAAAACAAGTTTTCACTTCCCAAATTTCAAAATCAAAACTTAAACACTTCCGATCTCAGAATTGACATCGATTTGGAAATTAAACACAGAAGAATATTGACGTGGTTGTGGAATTGAACTGGAAATTGCGGAGGTGATCGTGGTGGTTAACTGTTGCAATTTGGGTCGTATCAATTCGCGATTTTGTCAGGTGATTGTGGGTGGTTTTGGTTCGAAGTTGCGATGGGGTTCAGGCAGAGGTGTCCGAGTTGAATGAGGCGTTCGTGGAAGCTGCAAGACCTTGGGGAGGTGGCGGCGATTTCGGAAGTTCGGAGGTGAGTCGAATGTTTGGATCCGCGTTTGTCTGGTGATGTGGGTTGATCGCGTGAATTGGTTCGTGGTGGTGGGCGAAAGCCTGAAGCCAGTTCGATTTTGCAGTTGAGGGTAATGAAGCTAGAATTGTAGTGGTAAGCAATGATGGGTGGTTGTTGAATTCGGTGATAGGAGTAAGTATGTTGAAGGTAAGTAGCAAGTTGATGGTCTTGGTTGTGATGTGGACAGGTGCTCTATCAGTGGCAAGAGGAAGGTTTTGTTGGTTGAAGTGGTGGTTGCTGTGAATGTAGACAGAAGTAGCAGTAGTGTTGAATTGATGGTGATGGTAAGGGAACTGAAGGCTGTTATGTGAAACGTATGGAGAAGTCTGTTTATAGGCAATTGATGCAGTGTAGTTTGAATGTACACTGTGATATTGGGCAGGACAGTGCTGTTGGAGATGGTGGGTGGGTGATTTGAGGATGATTGGCGGTACAGTCTGTCGTGACAGTGGAGGGGTGCAGTTGAAAGAAATGGTGAAATGGTTGAGTTGTGTGTATGTTGAGAAGTTGAAGTGTGTTGTGATGTTTTGCAAGGCAGTCAGCTGGAGGAATTAAGTTTGTTGTCTGGTTGCTTGCTGTAGGAAAATGACAGTATTGAAGGAGGTGATTGAAGATGTATTGAAGTCGTAGAGAGTTGTGAAGGGAAGAAATGTGGTGATTGGAACAGTGCTGGTTGTATGGGTAGTGTTTGTTTGTGGAGAAGGTGTAATGAGGATTGCCTGAATGGTGGTTCAGGCAGTCAAGAAGTATTTGGTAGATAGTGTGTAGGAGCTATATTGTAGATGGAGATGGTCAGAGAGTTTTGAGCAGTAAATGTATGGTGGAAGGTTGCAGTAGAATGAAGAATGTTATATGGGAACAGTAGCAATGATCGGAGTGGATGTTGAAATGAAATAATATGAATTGGTGAGGAGATGACTTGATTGGTGGTCTCTGGCCAGGACTGGAACTGGTGAAATATCAGGTCTGTGGCACTCTGCAGTTTTGGTGGTGAGGAATGGTGGTATGTTTGTGTTGTTTGCAACTTCGGGTTTGCTGCAGTGATGGCTTGTGAGGATGCAGTGGGTAAGAATGTATGTGATGGTGATCTGCAATGGGTTGGTGGTGCTTTTGCAAGTTGAATGGAAGGTTTGGTTGTGTGTGGAAGAAGTGTTGTGACGTCGCGGGTTGGATTTGTGAAGTCGTGAGTTGTTGTGGTGGTTGTGATGACTTTGGACAGGGGGGTTTTGAGATGGTTGCTGAGATATGCTCAGTGAAATGGTGTGATGTTGGTGGAGGGAAAGACAGGGATGTTATTGTTATGGGGGAATTGTGCAGTTTTGTGACAGAAATGATGGTGAAGTATGCAGGTGCAGTAAACAGAGAGACAGAGGAGAGCAAATAAAGGCAATGCAATGCTTTTTTGTTTTGTTTTTTGGTTTATGTAAATTGTAAAATGAAATGTAAAAAGTAAAAAGAAATACAAATTGTAAACGAAATGGAAATGAAATATTTTTGGTTTTGTTTTGAAATTGTGAATGTTTTTTTTTTTTATAAATTCCAATGCAAAGAAAACTAGAACACCAAATCAAATGCAAACACAAATCACACAAGCACACAATTTTTTTTTTTAAAAAAAGAAAATTAACACACACAACAAACACACAAAATCAAACAAAATTAATCCGAAGAATAGAAAATAAAATCAAAACAATTCCCCGGCAACGGCGCCAAAAACTTGTTCGGACGACGGAAATTCTATCGGTTTAGAAAACCGTCGAACGAATTTAACTTTAAAAATATAACCGCAAGCGCACGGTGTACAAATGTAGCACGTGGCGAATACGGGTCGATCCGCAGGGAATTGATGATTTTAAAAATTTCTATTCAATCAAATTATACCAAAGTCGAGTGAAATTGTTGGATAGAACTAAAATGAAGCTAAACTAGAATTGAAATGTGATTAGTAAACTATTGAACTAGAGAACAATTTAGGGATAAATCCACTCCCATATTTTTGTAAATCAACAAACAATAATTTATGATCTCTAGTTTTGACATTAAGTGAAATATTGTTGTATTTATCATAAGTATGGTTTGTTTATGTTATTAATTATCATAACTCAAACCATCAAACTATAATACAACACATAAACCACTTATCTATTCTAATGAAAATGAAGCCAAAGCAAAAGCTAATTTAAGTATGATCTATTTACTATTGTAATTAGTAACATAGATCATCAAATTTCATTTTTACTTTCATTTCAAAATCAAAAATGGATTAGCAAATGATGATGCAAATTGTGTTTATGTTGAATAAGAATAGCTCATTTGCATAAACAATATAAGCTATCAAATCCACTTGTATAAACTTGCATCAAAACTTACTTCATGAAGCATAGACCAAAAGAGATCATAAATCATAAAATGTTGATATTACATAAAGTTAGAGAGCTTCATCACCCCTAAATTGAAGGAGTTTAGCTACTCATTTGTGGCATTAAAGCAACACATGTAAGTTTCAACATTAAAAAGAAAAGAGAATAGAAAATAAGCAAAGAAAGCAAAGAGATTAGCTACTAACTACTTGCATAAATGTAAATCTAAGCTATGAGCATAAAGAGAAAGAGAGCATAAAAATAAACATTAACAATAAAATAAAGAAAAACATGTAGAAAAGAGTGAAGAAAGAGGCTTGAAAGCCATTTTTATTTCATAGAACATTGAGCTTACACTTGATTTCTTAATTTCCTAAGTAAATGAAAGAGTAGAAGATCATCTTCATGTACATAAGAGGGCTATTTATACATGCATAAAACCCTAATTCTCTTTTTAGGGAGCTTCCCAAAATACCCTTGAGGTGGTGTAGCCTCCAAGTAATCATTAACATTCACTAATCCCCCACTTAATATGTACATGAAGCTTTAAGTCCTTTTAGCATGTGCTTAGCTTCTAATTGGAAGTTAGGTAAGTGGGTGGGGTCCTCCATGATCTTGAACTTGAATTATTTCCTCTTCATTCCTTTGTATTTCCTTGTGAATGCATGTATCTTCATATAAGCCTCTTCCATATGCATCCAAATTCCTATAAAAATAATCAAAAAATGTCCAAGTAAAAATTCTTACATTGACACATGCACAAAAATGACCGTTTTGCCCTTGAATGATGATGAAAATATGATGGTTTGGAAATAATTGAATTTTGGTTTTAAACATGTTAAAATGCCCAAATATGATGATTATTTAAATAAAAAGAGATAAAATATGGATGTAAATATATGCACTAATATGTGCACATCAAGTGGAAGCTTACAACTTGTTCATCGTCATCTTACTCAATTGATAACCATACGGTGCCTTGATTCGGGGTCGCCCCTAGCTGATGTGGACGGTAGTCGTTCTGGTTCCGCCACAGGAGCTCGTCTCCTTACATATTGAAGGAGCATACCGTTCCTGATATGTCCTTCCACCTCGTCCTTCAGGTGCCTACAATCATTACTGTTATGACCATTTAATTCATGGAATACACAGAACTTATCTGATTTCCTTTCGTCAGAAGTAGGATCCCTTCGCATTGGCCTACGATACGGAATCTGTTCTTTGGTATCCTGATAAATTCGTTCCAGGCTCTCGTTCAACTCAGCGTAGGTGGTGAATCGCGGCTCCCTCCGTTGCCGCTTTGATCTGTCTCTGTCATTCTCAATCTTTCTTTTACCTTTATCCGAATCTTTTTTAAGAGGCTTTTCGTCTCTAAATGCAAAAACTTCTATCCCATCTCCTTCTTCTCTCTCGGCATTCGCATCTTCTAATCGTAAAAACTTTTCTGCTTCATGATAGAATTCCTCCAGATCAATGGGTGGATCTTTAGTCAATGAATTCTTGAACTCTGTGCCGTCAGCTATTCCGGACACAGCTGCCATTACCACCATGGACGGATCCGCTCTATCCACTGAAGCTGCTGCTGCATTAAATCGTGCTAAATAACTTCTCAAGGTCTCTCCGGCTTTTTGCTTTAGGGTTGCCAAGTCATCACGTTCTTGGGTCTCGTAATATGGACCCTGAATTGCCTCATAAATCTCTCCACTAAACCATTCCATGTTCCGATGGATCCGTTCTCCAGCTGTCTAAACCATAGTGCAGCGATATCTGTCAAGTACAATGGAAAACATCGGGCCATAACCTCCTCCGATGCCCCCAGTACTTCCATATGCCTCATATATTTTGTCAGATGGACCGTGGGGTCCGTTCTCCCGTCATACATATCCAATGATGGTAGTTTGAAATCAGGTGGGTTCCTAGCTTGCCTGATTGCTGAAGTAAAAGGACTTCTATTGACATCTTCCAAATCTTTGTTCACCATACCGCCTCTCAAAGCTCTCCTAACTATATCTGCTAATCGGTTATTGTCTCCGAGATGTAATCCTTGTTCACTACTTCCAACCTGCCCCCCGAGTTCATGAGGTAACTCCGGGATCTGCCCCCTTGACTGAGCGTTTGCATCTCTACTACTACCGGGTTGCGCAGATGCTCCCCTTTCTCTCTCCGAAACTGGATCAACGTTCTCCAAGGGTGTGCCCCCTAATCCAGGTGCTACTCCGGATGGTCCTGCTCCGTTCTGGACTCCATAGGCTTCCCTATTCTGTGCTCCGAGCTGTCCTATCTGTTGGAGTAAACTCTGAATCATGTCCTCTTGCCTCTTCATCATAGTTTCCATCTCATCCCTAGTGATGTATATCGATGGTTGATTTGCTCCTGATGAAGCCTCTTGGCTTCCTTGTGGTTCGCTTCTCTCAGGCCTTGGCCTCCTACTTGATTGTCTTGCCATAATTCCTAAATCTGGACTCCTGAATTTTCAAATTCAACTTCTTCCTGAATTAGCTTCTCAGTCAAAGCACCAAAATGTTTGCGCCAAAATTGGTCACAAACACCCAAAGTCGTGAAAGCACCCGTTTACGTACTCAAATCAATAATGATTAACACAGAACTCAGCAACAATCAATATATAATTCAGCTCTAATCAACAAATCACAGTAATTCACGAACAACAATCACAAACACAGGATTTATAGTGGTTCGGCGTTCGCGCCTACGTCCACTTTGAAGGTGTTCTCTTTATTGCTTTGCTTGATTAAATCGATTACAATGGATTACAGCTGACAATTGCTTTGAAATCTGAATACAACAGCGATTCTGATAGTTAAACTTGAATCCGGCAGAGTCTTGGCGTTCAATGGCGGAAAGATCCCCTTTTCTGAAGGCTTCAGGGTGCTATTTATAGGCGTTGGAGGCCCAGATCTTGCTGAAACCTCGTGAGACTCCTTCTGGCACGTGAGTGGGCCCACGCGACCGACGCCACCAAGTTTCGTCTCGATCTGACTTCGGTTCGAAGTGATTTCGAACCCATCAAAAAATGGTCCAATCGAGGTGAAACTTGGCAGGAACAGTCTTTACCTCATATGGAAGCTACTGTGAAAATTTGGTTGCATTTGGATTTGTGGTTTAGGAGATATGATCGGTTCGAAATGGAGATTTCTTGGTTAGCTGTGTGTTTCGAACCGATCATTTCGAAACCAGGGGCTCGAACCTATGTACGCACGTGTTTCTGCAGTGACGTGGCGCGCACTCCACGCGTCGATCCAGATTTATCTCCGAGTTGACCGCTTCGAATCCATGGATTTCGCTGACTTCGTATCGATGACCATTGTGTGCTTGAATCAACCAACTACATGGCTTTCGTGTGTCTAGTTCGAACCGAGGGGAGGGAGCTTCCTTCGTATCGATACTGGATACGAAATGAAGCTCCGCGATGGATTCGAAGGTTCATCGGTTCGAACTAAGCACCGGCGTGGATGTTTCGACGCTCATCGATACGAAGATGCAACCTAATAATGGACTGATGGATTCGAACGCAATCAATTCGAAGTTAACTGTAGCCGATGGGTTCGAACATAGCAGGGGGTGATGTGTTCGAAGCAATGGGTGGGTTCGAAATGGATGGTTTCAAAGCCACGGGTTCGAAGTAGATGGGTTCGAACATCGCCTGGGTTCGAAGGAAGGCTTTAGGACGGTTTCGAACCAGATGGGTTCGAAGCGGAGGGTTTCGAGGCTGGGTACTAGCTGATGGGTTCGAACACCATGGTTTCGAAGGCAAGGGTACGGATGGTTTCGAATAGGATGGGTTCGAACTTCATGGTTTCGAACCAGACAACGAATACTTCTCTTCACATTGAACCCATCATATCTTGAGCATACGAACTCGGATTGACTTGAAACTTGAAATGATGGCTCCTACAACCTTTCTTGTCGTGTCCTATCAATCATGGCCTGATCCGGACTCGGGCAAAATTCATCGATATCCATAGCTAAGTGATGTATAACCAATCTCTAAGACGGACTGTTTCCCGTTTTCGACCAATCTTTTGATATCACGGCTTTGCCAAAAAGCGGGATAACAGTGTATTTCATCGATTTGAGCTTTGGTACGAGGAGAATAGAATAATGTCCTCTTCACTCGTTTTGAATTTGGAGTTTTATCAGACATACAAGAGCATTGATGATGACAACTTGATTTTTGTTTTGGAGTTGTAGGAGAATAAAATTCCTCTGACTCAGAACTCGAAATTGAAATGTGTGATTCTTGAGCACATTTATCACAAATGTGAGCCATAGTGTATGTTGTATAGAATATTTAGATAAAAAAGATGAACAAAATATAAAATTTTTGCAAGCTTATATACAAGTTTCTTTTGTATAAACTTATGGATGTGAGTTAATGAAATATTTTAACCAAGAAAACATAAGCAGAAATGTTATTGTAAATCTAAAAATAGCTTTCTTTTTAAAACTGAATTTATAAAATGAGAAAGGAAAGGACGATCACAAAAAAATGAGTAAAGAGAATTTAACCATTAAATAAAGCAGTGGCTTATATTTAATGTAAGAAAAATAGTCTATGCAAAAGTTATTGTTAAAGGATAACGAAAAAGAATAACTAAAGGATAACTAACAAGAAGACGTTCTTTAGAAATTACTTAGTCAAGATTTTTTCTTGAAATTAAACCAAGCTCTCTTCGTAATCTAATAAAATTAGATTCGAGCAGAGGCTTAGTAAAAATGTCTGCTAATTGATTGTCAGTATGAACATATTCAAGACATATATTTCCTTTGTCAATATTATCTCGAAGGAAATGATGACGGATATCAATGTGTTTGGTTCTAGAGTGATTTACTGGATTTTTAGAGAGATTTATAGCACTAGTGTTATCACAGTATATAATAGAATTTGATAAATGAATATCAAAATCTTGAAGTGTTTGTTGCATATATAGTACTTGAGTACAAGCGAGAGCTGCTGATATATATTCAGCTTCGCATGTTGATAGTGAAACACAATTCTGTTTCTTACTGAACCAAGAGACAAGTGATTTTCCAATAAAATGGCACGTACCACTTGTACTTTTTCTATCCGTTCTTGAGCCACCGAAATCAGCATCACTATATGATACTAATTCAAATGGACATTCTTTTGGATAAAAAAGACCGAAATCTTTGGTATTATTAAGATAACGAATTATACGTTTCACTGCTCGTAGATGTGATTCCTTTGGATCGGCTTGAAAACGAGCACATAAACAAACACTCATTATTATATCTGGACGACTAGCTGTAAGATAAAGAAGAGAACCAATCATGCTTCGATACAATTTCTGGTCAACATTCTTACCACTTTCATCTTTGTCAAGATGTGTAGTTGTACTCATAGGAGTTGGTTTACCAGATGTATTTTCTAATCCGAAGCGTTTGATAAGGTTTTCACAGTATTTTTCTTGATTGATAAAAATGCCGTTTGAAAGTTGCTTTATTTGAGGTCCAAGAAAATAAGATAGTTCTCCCATATGAGACATTTCGAATTCTTTGGTCATAATACTTGCAAATTCTTTGCAAAGTTTATCGTTTGTTGAACCAAAGATGATATCGTCTAAATATATCTAGATAACTAGAATATCTTTTCGAGAATGTTTAATAAACAAAGTTTGATCGACTTTGCCTATTTGAAATCCTAAGCTAATAAGATAGCTACGTAGTCGTTCATACCAAGCACGAGGTGCTTGTTTTAAACCATACAGAGCTTTCTTAAGTTTGAACACATGGTCAGGATATTTTTCATGTACGAACAAAGGAGGTTGTTCGACATAGACATTCTCTTTGATAAATCCATTGAGAAAAGCACTTTTGACATCCATCTGATAAAGTTTGAAATTATGGTGACAAGCAAAAGATAATAGGATTCTAATAGCTTCTAGTCGACCAACTGGTGCAAAAGTTTCTTCATAATCGATACCTTCTTCCTGATTATATCCTTGTGCTACTAATCTTGCTTTATTTTTGGTGATATTTCCTTGTTCGTCGGCCTTATTTTTATAGACCCATTTAGTACCAATTACTGACTGATCAGTTGGTCGTGGAACAAGTTCCCAAACATCATTGCGCTCAAACTGATTTAGTTCTTCCTGCATGGCAATGATCGAATAATCATCTGTAGCAGCTTCTTTTGGATTCTTCGGTTCGATATTTGAGAGAAAAGCGACATGACCCATTTGATTGAGTTGACTCCTTGTTCTGACATGTGATGTTATTTCACCGATTATATTTTGAGGCGGATGGTCTCTTAATATTCTTGGTGGTGATTGTAACTCACATATTTGAGGAATATTCTCAATAATTATTTCCGAGTCAGAATCAATATTTGTGATGATTTGATTGTCAGTGACTATTGATTCGTCATCATCTGATATAGTGTGAGGGTGCTGATAGATTTCATCAAAAGAGACATGAAGTGATTCTTCAATAGTTTTGGTTCGTTTATTAAATATCTGATAGGCCTTACTTCTTTCCGAATAACCGACAAATATTCCTTCATCGGCCTTTGGATCAAATTTGCCAAGCTGGTCTTTCGTATTTAAAATAAAGCACTTGGAACCAAAAACTTTGAAATATGAAATTTTAGGCTTCCTTTTGTTAAATAATTCATAAGGAGTATTCTTGGTAAGAGGTCTTATGAATACACGATTCAAAACATAACAGGCAGTTGCCACAGCTTCTGCCCAAAAATGTTTTGGTAAGGTGGTTCAATTCAATAATGTTCTTGCACATTCTTGTAAAGTTCGGTTCTTCCGTTCTATAACTCCGTTCTGTTGTGGAGTTCTGGGAAACGAAAAATTATGATATATACCTTTCTTTGTACAAAAATGTTCAAATTCATTATTTTCAAATTCTCCGCCATGATCACTTCTTATATTTTTAACTTTAATCCCTTTTGATTTTTGAATTCTTTTGACGAAAGATTTGAAATGATCGAAAGTGTCATTTTTATTTTTTAAGAAAATTGTCCATGTATAACGAGAGAAATCATCAACAATTACAAGCACATATTGACTGTGATTTATTGATTGAACTCTAGTAGGTCCAAATAAATCCATGTGTAGTAACTAAAGTGGTTGTAATGTTGATATGACTTTCTTGGATTTAAAAGATGATTTGGTCAATTTTCCTAATTGACATGCATCACAAATGTTGTTAATTTTGAAACTCATTTTGGGTAGTCCTCTAACTAGATTGTTTTTGGCTAGCTTGTCAATAGTTCTGAAGTTTATATGACAGAAGCGTTTGTGCCATAGCCATGGATCATTGTCATTAGCCACAAGACACATATCTGAATTATGATTAATGTTCATATTCAAAATATATATATTTCTGTCTCTATAACCTTCGAAAACCAAATTATGGTCTTTATCTAAAATACTAAACTTATTATTTGAAAATGAAATTATAAAACCTTTGTCACGTAACTGATTAATACCGAGCAAATTGTGTTTTAAATTTCTAACTAGCATGACATTAGTAATAAGAGGTAAGTTAGATGTACCGCAATTGCTCACATCGCCTTTGCCGATGATATAGCCTTTTGAATTGTCTCCAAAAGTGACGGAGCCACCATCTGAATATGTAATATTTGTTAATAAACTCTTGTCTCCCGTCATGTGCTTTGAGCAACCACTGTCCAATATCCACTTTCCTCTTTTCTTAAGTGGGACCTCATCTTCTGTTGCCATAAAACACACATTAGCTTGTTCATTCTCTGAATCACTTTCACTTTCTGATGAAGATGATTCTGAATCATCCCATGTTACTGAGAAGGCTCGTTTCTTAGATTTGTCCTTCTTATATTTGAATTTGTCATTTTCTGACTTCTTCTTTTGTTCTGGACAATCTTTCTACATGTGTCCCCTTTTGTGACAGTTGAAACATTCTATAGCAGATGAAGATGGTTTATTTGATCTAGGTTTCCTTTTATTGTAACGACTGGCTTTTCGATATTTTAAATTTTTTTTGAATCCTTTCGCAATGAATGCCAAATCTTCGTCTTCAGAATCTGATTCATTTTCATCTTTCTCAACATGAAATGCTACATTTTTCTTTTCTTCTTTCTGTTCTTTTCTAGCCTGCAGATTTGCTTCATAGGACATTAAATTTCCTATCAATTAATCTGGCTTCATGACAGAAAGGTCATTAGCTTCTTCAATTGCTAATACTTTTCCTTCCCATTCACTAGTCAAAGAGTGTAGGACTGTTGAAACAACATCGAAATCAGAATACTTTTGTCCTAAGCCAATAAGTGCATGGTGAATAGTTTGAAACCGTGAATACATGTCATTGATTGTCTCGTTTGGTTTCATTTTGAAATTTTGAAATTGACTTTTCAGCATGGCTATTTTGGCTTGTTTAACCTAGTTAGTACCTTCATGAGTGATTTTTAGTGTTTGCCAAATTTGATATGCAGTAGTGCAGATACTAACACGATTATATTCATTTTGATCTAATGCACAGAACAACATATTTATTGCTCTTGCATTTACGGCTGCTGCCGTTTTCTCAGCTGCAGTCCATTCTGAATAATCAGTTGTTGGATTCACTATTTCTCTTTGAGTGGCATTCCAAGCATCATAGCTATTTGATTGCATAAAGAATGACATACGTGTTGCCCAATAACTATAGTTAAGACCATTGAAAAATGGAGGTCTTTGTGTCGATTGACCCTCTGTGTAAGTCGTGTTTTGAGTGCTAGTACTTACGTTATTTGCCATATTACTATAATATATCAAATAACTGTGTTACGGTTATATGATGACCTTGCTCTGATACCAAATGAAAGTGCGGTGTGTATACAATTATATGTGCTAATATAATATACATTGATCGTGTAATATGGATTACAATACAAATGCGGAAATAGATGATAATATCATAGTAAATAAAAAATAGAAAAATCGCACCAGAGATTTTTATACTGGTTCGGAGCACCGTCCTACGTCCAGTTCCAGACTTCTATCTGGATTTTCACTATTAACTTCCTCGCTTCACCCGGAGGAACAGGTTTACAACACCCGAACAGCCGAACGGGATTTCACGCCTCAAATACACTGAGGACTTCAACACTTGCCTCTTACAACACAGAGGACTTCAACAAAAGAACAAATACAATTGTTGTTGACAACTTGTGTTCTTGAAAACACGGATTTGTCACTAACAGTACACCCTTCCTATAATCTTATCCTCAAAGTATGCGAATGATGTTTTGAAAAGATTAAGGAAAGTATATTACTTATTGAATCAAAAGATATGAAATAGTTTCAATGATTCAATAAATAATCGAGAGCTTTTTAGAATGCATGAGTATATAAAGTAAGATCAGAGATTAGATTAAAAAGAATATATGAAATTGTTGTTCTTTAATCAACGAATTGGATGAGTTTATATAGATAAGAATGGTTGTAACTCTTTGCCATTAAGAGATATGATCTTTGGTGAAAGGTAAGAGATGCAAACTTTGGAGAAGAGAAGTGTCTTTTGGAAAAATTGCTTTCTGTTTAAAAATGGTCGACAGGTTAAAAAGTGACCAGTAGACAGGAATTTAAAATATATATACGTTATGTGTATGTGTGCACGTTTAGTGTGCACATTATGTAGGAACGGTCGACCGCCGAGATTGTGACCGGTCGACCGGTCCCTGTAAAGTTGCACACTGAATGTGCAACTACATTCTAATCGTATATATATTAATTTTCGTGAAAATGCATGATTATTTGAGGATAGACTTTAACAATTTTATCACTAATATAATATCAAATAATCAATCTATAATCTAGAGTAACATATGTAGCTCTAATGACCTTGTTTTGTCGTTCGCCTTTAGTTATTTGTCAGAAATCAAAACTTTCATAAAACTTGTGACTCAACAGATTTTTACGGTAAATAAGGATTACCGTGGCTGGCCTTCGATTTACCATCGCTGGAGAGTGGTGCACCATGGTACTGTTCCGTTTCAAATCCATGCACGCATTTCTAAAAGTCGTACGACACTGTTTCGCCATTTCGGACGGATGTTGCACCTTGCACCGTGGATGTTGCACCCTGTAGATATCGATTATTCGGACGACCATAACTTTTGGCTCATTTAGAGTTACGGGAGCCATAACCTATCAAAACGAAGGCCTCGATGAGTTCTACGGCTTTGATAGCTTTCAGCCGTCAACGGATAGATTGATGCCCAAAAAGGACAACCCGAATCTTAATCGGGTCTCGTAAGTTTTTTACCCTTCGTTTTTTTCGACACGTGGATTTTTACGGTAAAACGGGATTACCGTGGCCCGTCTTCGACTTCCCATCGCTGGAGAGTGGTGCACCATGGTAGTGTTTCGTTTCAAATCCATGCACGCATTTCTAAAAGTCGTACGGCACTGTTTCACCATTTCGGACGGATGTTGCACCTTGCACCGTGGATGTTGCACCCTGTAGATATCGATTATTCAAACGGCCATAACTTCTGGCTCGTTTAGAGTTACGAGAGCCATAACCTGTCAAAACTAAGTCCTCGATGAGTTCTATGGCTTTGACAGCTTTCAGCCGTCAACGGATAGATTAATGCCCAAAAAGGACAACCCGAATCTCAATCGGGTCTCGTAAGTTTTTAACCCTTCGTTTTTTCGACACGTTGATTTTTACGGTAAAACGAGATTACGATGACTGGTCTTCGATTTACCATCGCTGGAGAGTGGTGCACCATGGTACTGTTCCATTTCAAATCCATGCACGCATTTCTAAAAGTCGTACGGCACTGTTTCGCCATTTCGGACGGATGCTGCACCTTGCACCGTGGATGTTGCACCCTATAGATATCGATTATTCGGACGGCCATAACTTCTGGCTTGTTTAGAGTTACGGAAGACATAACCTTTCAAAATGAAGGCCTCGATGAGTTCTATGGCTTTGATAGCTTACAGCCGTCAACGGATAGATTAATGCCCAAAAAGGACAACCCGAATCTCAATCGAGTCTCGTAAGTTTTTTACCCTTCATTTTTTCGACACGTCGATTTCTACGGTAAAACGGGATTACCGTGGCCCGTCTTCGACTGCACATCACTGGAGAGTGGTGCACCATGGTAGTGTTCCATTTCAAATCCATACACGCATTTCTAAAAGTCGTACGGCGCTGTTTCACCATTTCGGACGGATATTGCACCTTGCATCGTGGATGTTGCACCCTGTAGATATCGATTATTCGGACGGCCATAACTTCTGGCTCGTTTAGAGTTACGGGAGCCATAACCTTTCAAAACGAAGGCATCGATGAGTTCTACGGCTTTGACAGCTTTCAACCGTCAACGGATAGATTACTGCCCAAAAAGTACAACCCGAATCTCAATCGGGTCTCGTAAGTTTTTTACCCTTCATTTTTTCGACACGTGGATTTTACGGTAAACCAGGATTACTGTGGCTGGTCTTCGTTTTACCATCGCTGGAGAGTGGTGCATCATGGTACTGTTTCGTTTCAAATCCATGCACGCATTTCTAAATGTCGTACAGCACTGTTTCACCATTTCGGACGGATGTTGCACCGTGCACCTTGGACGTTGCACCCTGTAGATATCGATTATTCGGACGACCATAACTTCTGGCTCGTTTAGAGTTACGGGAGCCATAACCTGTCAAAACAAAGACCTCGATGAGTTCTACGGCTTTGACGACTTTCAGCCATCAACGGATAGATTAATGCCCAAAAAGGACAACCCGAATGTCAATCGGGTCTCGTAAGTTTTTTACCCTTCGTTTTTTCGACACGTTGATTTTTACGGTAAAACAGGATTACTGTGGCTGGCCTTCGATTTACCATCGCTGGAGAGTGGTGCACCATGGTACTGTTCCGTTTCAAATCCATGCATGCATTTCTAAAAGTCGTACGTCACTGTTTCGCCATTTCGGACGGATGTTGCACCTTGCACCGTGGATGTTGCACCCTGTAGATATCGATTATTCGGACAGCAATAACTTCTGGCTCGTTTAGAGTTACGGGAGCCATAACCTGTCAAAACGAAGGCCTCGATGAGTTCTACGGCTTTGACAGCTTTCAGCCGTCAACGGATAGATTAATGCCCAAAAAGGATAACCTGAATCTCAATCGGGTCTCGTAAGTTTTTTACCCTTCATTTTTTCGACACGTGGATTTTTACGGTAGAACGGGATTACCGTGGCCCGTCTTCGACTTCCCATCGCTGGAGAGTGGTGCACCATGGCACTGTTCCGTTTCAAATCCATGCATGCATTTGTAAAAGTTGTACGGCACTGTTTTGCCATTTCGGACGGATGTTGCACCTTGCACCGTGGATGTTGCACCCTGTATATATCGATTATTCGGACGACCATAACTTCTGGCTCTTTTAGAATTACGGGAGCCATAACCTGTCAAAACGAAGGACTCGATGAGTTCTATGGGTTTGATAGCTTTCAGCCGTCAACGGATAGATTATTGCCCAAAAAGGACAACCCGGATCTCAATCGGGTCTCATAAGTTTTTTACCCATCGTTTTTTCGACACGTGGATTTTTACGGTAAAACGGGATTACCGTGGCCCATCTTCGACTTCCCATCGCTAAAGAGTGGTGCACCATGGTAGTGTTCCGTTTCAAATCCATGCACGCATTTCTAAAAGTCGTACGGCACTGTTTCACCATTTCGGACGGATGTTGCACCTTGCACCGTGGATGTTGCACTCTGTAGATATAGATTATTCAAACTGCCATAACTTCTGGCTCGTTTAGAGTTACAGGAGCCATAACCTGTCAAAATGAAGGCCTCGATGATTTCTACGGCTTTGATAGCTTTCTACGTCAACGGATAGATTAATGCCCAAAAAGGACAACCCGAATCTCAATCGGGTTTCATAAGTTTTTAACCCTTCGTTTTTTCGACACGTGGATTTTTACGGTAAAACGGGATTACGGTGGCCCGTCTTCGACTTCCCATCGCTGGAGGGTGGTGCACCATGGTACTGTTCCGTTTCAAATCCATGCATGCATTTCTAAAAGTCGTACGACACTGTTTCGCCATTTCGGACGGATGTTGCACCTTGTAGATATCGATTATTCGGACGGCCATAACTTCTGGCTCGTTTAGAGTTACGGGAGCCATAACCTGTCAAAACGAAGGCTTCGATGAGTTCTATGGCTTTGACTGCTTTCAGCCGTCAACGCATAGATTAATGCCCAAAAAGGACAACCCGAATCTCAATCGGGTCTCGTTAGTTTTTTACCCTTCCTTTTTTCGACACATGGATTTTTACGGTAAAACAGGATTACCGTGGCTGGCCTTCGATTTACCATCGCTGGAGAGTGGTGCACCATGATATTGTTCCGTTTCAAATCCATGCATGCATTTTTAAAAGTCGTACGACACTGTTTCGCCATTTCGGACGGATGTTGCACCTTGCACCGTGGATGTTGCTCCCTGTAGATATCGATTATTCGGACGGCCATAAGTTCTGGCTCGTTTAGAGTTACGGGAGCCATTACCTGTCAAAATGAAGGTCTCGATGAGTTCTACGGCTTTGACAGCTGTCAATGGATAGATTAATTCCCAAAAAAGACAACCCGAATCTCAATCGCGTCTCGTGAGTTTTTAACCCTTCTTTTTTTCGACACGTGGATTTTTACGGTAAAACGGGATTGCGGTGGCTGGTATTCGATTTACCATCGCTGGAGAGTGGTGCACCATGGTACTATTCCGTTTCAAATCCATGCACGCATTTCTAAAAGTCGTACGGCACTGTTCCGCCATTTCGGACGGATGTTGCACCTTGCATCGTGGATGTTGCACCCTGTAGATATCGATTATTCGGACGGCCATAACTTCTGGCTCGTTTAGAGTTACGGGAGCCATAACCTGTCAAAACGAAGGCATCGATGAGTTCTATGGCTTTGATAGCGTTCAACCGTCAACGGATAGAATAATGCCCAAAAAGTACAACCCGAATCTCAATTGGGTCTCGTAAGTTTTTTACCCATCGTTTTTTCGACACGTGGATTTTTACGGTAAAACAGGATTACGGTGGCTGGTCTTCAATTTACCATCGCTGGAGAGTGGTGCACCATGGTACTGTTTTGTTTCAAATCCATGCACCCATTTCTAAAAGTCGTACGACACTGTTTCGCCATTTCGGACGGATGTTGCACCTTGCACCGTGGATGTTGCACCCTGTAGATATCGATAATTCGGACGACCATAACTTCTGGCTCGTTTAGAGTTACGGGAGCCACAACCTGTCAAAACGAAGGACTCGATGAGTTCTATGGCTTTGACGGCTTTCAGCCGTCAACGGATAGATTAATGCCCAAAAAGGACAACCCGAATGTCAATCGGGTCTCGTAAGTTTTTTACCCTTCGTTTTTTCCACACGTGGATTTTTACTGTAAAACAGGATTACCGTTGCTGGCCTTTGATTTAACATCGCTGGAGAGTGGTGTTCCATGGTACTGTTCCGTTTCAAATCCATGCACGCATTTTAAAAAGTCGTACGGCACTGTTTCGCCATTTCGGACGGATGTTGCACCTTGCACCGTGGATGTTGCACCCTGTAGATATCGATTATTCGGACGGCCATAACTTCTGGCTCGTTTAGAGTTACGGGAGCCATATCCTGTCCAAACGAAGGCCTCGATGAGTTCTACGGCTTTGACAGCTTTCAGCCGTCAACGGATAGATTAATGCCCAAAAAGGACAACCCGAATCTCAATCGGGTCTCGTAAGTTTTTTACCCTTCGTTTTTTCGACACATGGATTTTTACGGTAGAACGGGATTACCGTGGCCCGTCTTCGACTTCCCGTCGCTGGAGAGTGGTGCACCATGGTACTGTTCCGTTTCAAATCCATGCACACATTTCTAAAAGTCGTACGGCACTGTTTTTCGATTTCGTACGGATGTTGCACCTTGCACCGTGGATGTTGCACCCTGTAGATATCGATTATTCGGACGACCATAACTTCTGACTCTTTTAGGGTTACGGGAGCCATAACCTGTCAAAACGAAGTCCTCGATGAGTTCTATGGCTTTGACAGCTTTCAGCCGTCAACGGATAGATTAATGCCCAAAAAGGACAACCCGAATCTCAGTCGGGTCTCGTAAGTTTTTTACCCTTCGTTTTTTCGACACGTGGATTTTTATGGTAATACGAGATTTCCGTGGCCCGTCTTCGACTTCACATCGCTGGAGAGTGGTGCACCACGGTAGTGTTCCATTTCAAATCCATGCACGCATTTCTAAAAGTCGTACGGCACTGTTTCACCATTTCGGACGGATGTTGCACCTTGCACCGTGGATGTTGCACCCTATAGATATCGATTATTCAAACAGCCATAACTTCTGGCCCGTTTAGAGTTACGGGAGCCACAACCTGTCAAAACGAAGGCCTCGATGAGTTCTATGGCTTTGACAGCTTTTAGCCGTCAACGGATAGACTAATGCCCAAAAAGGACAACCCGAATCTCAATCGGGTCCCGTAAGTTTTTAACCCTTCGTTTTTTCGACACGTGGATTTTTACGGTAAAACGGGATTACGGTGGCCCGTCTTCGACTTCCCATCACTGGAGAGTGGTGCACCATGGTACTGTTCCGTTTCAAATCCATGCACACTTTTCTAAAAGTCGTACGGCACCGTTTCGCCATTTCGGATGGATGTTGCACCTTGTAGATATCGATTATTCGGACGGCCATAACTTCTGGCTCGTTTAGAGTTACGGGAGCCATAACCTGTCAAAACGAAGGCCTCGATGAGTTCTACGGCTTTGACCACTTTCAGCCGTCAACACATAGATTAATGCCCAAAAAGGACAACCCGAATCTCAATCGGGTCTCGTAAGTTTTTTACCCTTCGTTTTTTCGTCACGTGGATTTTTACGGTAAAACAGGATTACCGTGGCTGGCCTTCGATTTACCATTGCTGGAGAGTGGTGCACCATGGTACTGTTCCGTTTCAAATCCATGCACGCATTTCTAAAAGTCGTACGGCACTGTTTTTCCATTTCGGACGGATGTTGCACCTTGCACCGTGGATGTTGCACCCTGTAGATATCGATTATTCGGACGGCCATAAGTTCTGGCTCGTTCAGAGTTACGGGAGCCATAACCTGTAAAAACGAAGGCCTCGATGAGTTCTATGGCTTTGACAGCTGTCAACGGATAGGATCTGTCTACGGATAGATTAATTCCCAAAAAGGACAACCCGAATCTCAATCGGGTCTCGTAAATTTTTTACCCTTCGTTTTTTCGACACGTGGATTTTTACGGTAAAACAGGATTACAGTGGCTGGCCTTCGATTTACCATTGCTGGAGAGTGCTGCACCACGGTACCGTTCCGTTTCAAATCCATGCACGCATTTCTAAAAGTCGTACGGCACAGTTTCGCCATTTCGGACGGATGTTGCACCTTGCACCGTGGATGTTGCACCCTGTAGATATCGTATATTCGGACGTCCATAACTTCTGGCTCGTTTAGAGTTACGGGAGCCATAACCTATCAAAACAAAGGCCTCGATGAGTTCTACGGCTTTGAAATCTTTCAGCCATCAACGCATAGATTAATGCCCAAAAAGGACAACCCGAATCTCAATCGGGTCTCGTAAGTTTTTTTCCCTTCGGTTTTTCGACACGTGGATTTTTACGGTAAATCAGGATTACCATGGCTGGCCTTCGATTTACCATCGCTGGAGAGTGGTGCACCATGGTACTGTTCCGTTTCAAATCCATGCACGCATTTCTAAAAGTCGTACGGCACTGTTTCGCCATTTCGGATGGATGTTGCACCTTGCACCGTGGATGTTGCACCATGTAGATATCGATTATTCGGACGGCCATAACTTCTGGCTCGTTTAGAGTTACGGGAGCCATAACCTGTCAAAACGAAGGACTCGATGATTTCTACAGCTTTGACAGCTTTTAGCCGTCATTGGATAGATTAATGCCCAAAAAGGACAACCCGAATCTCAATCAGGTCTCGTAAGTATTTTACCCTTCGTTTTTTCGACACGTGGATTTTTATGGTAAAACGGGATTACCGTGGCCCGTCTTCGACTTCCCATCGTTAGAGAGTGGTGCACCATGGTAGTGTTCCGTTTCAAATCCATGCATGCATTTCGAAAAGTCGTACGGCACTGTTTCGCCATTTCGGATGGATGTTGCACCTTGCACCGTGGATGTTGCACCCTGTAGATATCGATTATTCGAGCGGCCATAACTTCTGGCTCGTTTAGAGTTCCGGGAGCCATAACCTTTCAAAATGAAGGCCTCGATGAGTTCTACGGCTTTGACCGCTTTCAGCCGACAACGTATAGATTAATGCACAAAAAGGACAACCCGAATCTCCATCGGGTCTCGTAAGTTTTTTACCATTCATTTTTTCGACACGTGGATTTTTACGGTAAAACGGGATTACCTTGGCCCGTCTTCGACTTCCCATCGCTGGAGAGTGGTGCACCATGGTAGTGTTCCGTTTCGAATCCATGCACGCATTTCTAAAAGTCGTACGGCACTATTTCACCATTTCGGACGGATGTTGCACCTTGCACCGTGGATGTTACACCCTATAGATATCGATTATTCAAACGGCCATAACTTCTGGCTCGTTTAGAGTTATGGGAGCCACATCCTGTCAAAACGAAGGCCTCGATGAGTTCTACGGCTTTGACAGCTTTTAGCCGTCAACGGATAGATTAATGCCCAAAAAGGACAACCCGAATCTCAATCGGGTCTCGTAAGTTTTTAACCCTTCGTTTTTTCGACACGTGGATTTTTTATGGTAGAACGGGATTACCGTGGCCCGTCTTCGACTTCCCATCGCTGGAGAGTGGTGCACCATGGTACTGTTCCGTTTCAAATCCATGCACGCATTTCTAAAAGTCGTACGGCACTGTTTTGCCATTTCGTACGGATGTTGCACCTTGCACCGTGGATGTTGCACCCTTTAGATATTGATTATTCGGACGACCATAACTTCTGACTCTTTTAGAGTTACGGGAGCCATAACCTGTCAAAACGAAGGCCTCGATGAGTTCTATGGCTTTGATGGCTTTCAGCCGTCAACGGATAGATTAATGCCCAAAAAGGACAACTCGAATCTCAATCGGGTCTCGTAAGTTTTTTACCCTTCGTTTTTTCGACACATGGATTTTTACGGTAGAACGAGATTACCGTGGCCCGTCTTCGACTTCCTATCGCTGGAGAGTGGTGCACCATGGTACTGCTCCGTTTCAAATCCATGCACGCATTTCTAAAAGTCGTACGGCACTGTTTTGCCATTTCGTAAGGATGTTGCACCTTGCACCGTGGATATTGCACCCTGTAGATATTGATTATTCGGACGACCATAACATCTGACTCTTTTAGAGTTACGGGAGCCATAACCTCTCAAAACGAAGGCCTCGATGAGTTCTATGGCTTTGACAGCTTTCAGCCGTCACCGGATATATTAATGCCCAAAAAGGACAACCCGAATCTCAATCGGGTCTCGTAAGTTTTTTACCCTTCGTTTTTTCGACACATGGATTTTTACGGTAGAACGGGATTACCGTGGCCCGTCTTCGACTTCCCGTCGCTGGAGAGTGGTGCACCATGGTACTGTTCCGTTTCAAATCCATGCACACATTTCTAAAAGTCGTACGGCACTGTTTTTCGATTTCGTACGGATGTTGCACCTTGCACCGTGGATGTTGCACCCTGTAGATATCGATTATTCGGACGACCATAACTTCTGACTCTTTTAGGGTTACGGGAGCCATAACCTGTCAAAACGAAGTCCTCGATGAGTTCTATGGCTTTGACAGCTTTCAGCCGTCAACGGATAGATTAATGCCCAAAAAGGACAACCCGAATCTCAGTCGGGTCTCGTAAGTTTTTTACCCTTCGTTTTTTCGACACGTGGATTTTTATGGTAATACGAGATTTCCGTGGCCCGTCTTCGACTTCACATCGCTGGAGAGTGGTGCACCACGGTAGTGTTCCATTTCAAATCCATGCACGCATTTCTAAAAGTCGTACGGCACTGTTTCACCATTTCGGACGGATGTTGCACCTTGCACCGTGGATGTTGCACCCTATAGATATCGATTATTCAAACAGCCATAACTTCTGGCCCGTTTAGAGTTACGGGAGCCACAACCTGTCAAAACGAAGGCCTCGATGAGTTCTATGGCTTTGACAGCTTTTAGCCGTCAACGGATAGACTAATGCCCAAAAAGGACAACCCGAATCTCAATCGGGTCCCGTAAGTTTTTAACCCTTCGTTTTTTCGACACGTGGATTTTTACGGTAAAACGGGATTACGGTGGCCCGTCTTCGACTTCCCATCACTGGAGAGTGGTGCACCATGGTACTGTTCCGTTTCAAATCCATGCACACTTTTCTAAAAGTCGTACGGCACCGTTTCGCCATTTCGGATGGATGTTGCACCTTGTAGATATCGATTATTCGGACGGCCATAACTTCTGGCTCGTTTAGAGTTACGGGAGCCATAACCTGTCAAAACGAAGGCCTCGATGAGTTCTACGGCTTTGACCACTTTCAGCCGTCAACACATAGATTAATGCCCAAAAAGGACAACCCGAATCTCAATCGGGTCTCGTAAGTTTTTTACCCTTCGTTTTTTCGTCACGTGGATTTTTACGGTAAAACAGGATTACCGTGGCTGGCCTTCGATTTACCATTGCTGGAGAGTGGTGCACCATGGTACTGTTCCGTTTCAAATCCATGCACGCATTTCTAAAAGTCGTACGGCACTGTTTTTCCATTTCGGACGGATGTTGCACCTTGCACCGTGGATGTTGCACCCTGTAGATATCGATTATTCGGACGGCCATAAGTTCTGGCTCGTTCAGAGTTACGGGAGACATAACCTGTAAAAACGAAGGCCTCGATGAGTTCTATGGCTTTGACAGCTGTCAACGGATAGGATCTGTCTACGGATAGATTAATTCCCAAAAAGGACAACCCGAATCTCAATCGGGTCTCGTAAATTTTTTACCCTTCGTTTTTTCGACACGTGGATTTTTACGGTAAAACAGGATTACAGTGGCTGGCCTTCGATTTACCATTGCTGGAGAGTGCTGCACCACGGTACCGTTCCGTTTCAAATCCATGCACGCATTTCTAAAAGTCGTACGGCACAGTTTCGCCATTTCGGACGGATGTTGCACCTTGCACCGTGGATGTTGCACCCTGTAGATATCGTATATTCGGACGTCCATAACTTCTGGCTCGTTTAGAGTTACGGGAGCCATAACCTATCAAAACAAAGGCCTCGATGAGTTCTACGGCTTTGAAATCTTTCAGCCATCAACGCATAGATTAATGCCCAAAAAGGACAACCCGAATCTCAATCGGGTCTCGTAAGTTTTTTTCCCTTCGGTTTTTCGACACGTGGATTTTTACGGTAAATCAGGATTACCATGGCTGGCCTTCGATTTACCATCGCTGGAGAGTGGTGCACCATGGTACTGTTCCGTTTCAAATCCATGCACGCATTTCTAAAAGTCGTACGGCACTGTTTCGCCATTTCGGATGGATGTTGCACCTTGCACCGTGGATGTTGCACCATGTAGATATCGATTATTCGGACGGCCATAACTTCTGGCTCGTTTAGAGTTACGGGAGCCATAACCTGTCAAAACGAAGGACTCGATGATTTCTACAGCTTTGACAGCTTTTAGCCGTCATTGGATAGATTAATGCCCAAAAAGGACAACCCGAATCTCAATCAGGTCTCGTAAGTATTTTACCCTTCGTTTTTTCGACACGTGGATTTTTATGGTAAAACGGGATTACCGTGGCCCGTCTTCGACTTCCCATCGTTAGAGAGTGGTGCACCATGGTAGTGTTCCGTTTCAAATCCATGCATGCATTTCGAAAAGTCGTACGGCACTGTTTCGCCATTTCGGATGGATGTTGCACCTTGCACCGTGGATGTTGCACCCTGTAGATATCGATTATTCGAGCGGCCATAACTTCTGGCTCGTTTAGAGTTCCGGGAGCCATAACCTTTCAAAATGAAGGCCTCGATGAGTTCTACGGCTTTGACCGCTTTCAGCCGACAACGTATAGATTAATGCACAAAAAGGACAACCCGAATCTCCATCGGGTCTCGTAAGTTTTTTACCATTCATTTTTTCGACACGTGGATTTTTACGGTAAAACGGGATTACCTTGGCCCGTCTTCGACTTCCCATCGCTGGAGAGTGGTGCACCATGGTAGTGTTCCGTTTCGAATCCATGCACGCATTTCTAAAAGTCGTACGGCACTATTTCACCATTTCGGACGGATGTTGCACCTTGCACCGTGGATGTTACACCCTATAGATATCGATTATTCAAACGGCCATAACTTCTGGCTCGTTTAGAGTTATGGGAGCCACATCCTGTCAAAACGAAGGCCTCGATGAGTTCTACGGCTTTGACAGCTTTTAGCCGTCAACGGATAGATTAATGCCCAAAAAGGACAACCCGAATCTCAATCGGGTCTCGTAAGTTTTTAACCCTTCGTTTTTTCGACACGTGGATTTTTTATGGTAGAACGGGATTACCGTGGCCCGTCTTCGACTTCCCATCGCTGGAGAGTGGTGCACCATGGTACTGTTCCGTTTCAAATCCATGCACGCATTTCTAAAAGTCGTACGGCACTGTTTTGCCATTTCGTACGGATGTTGCACCTTGCACCGTGGATGTTGCACCCTTTAGATATTGATTATTCGGACGACCATAACTTCTGACTCTTTTAGAGTTACGGGAGCCATAACCTGTCAAAACGAAGGCCTCGATGAGTTCTATGGCTTTGATGGCTTTCAGCCGTCAACGGATAGATTAATGCCCAAAAAGGACAACTCGAATCTCAATCGGGTCTCGTAAGTTTTTTACCCTTCGTTTTTTCGACACATGGATTTTTACGGTAGAACGAGATTACCGTGGCCCGTCTTCGACTTCCTATCGCTGGAGAGTGGTGCACCATGGTACTGCTCCGTTTCAAATCCATGCACGCATTTCTAAAAGTCGTACGGCACTGTTTTGCCATTTCGTAAGGATGTTGCACCTTGCACCGTGGATATTGCACCCTGTAGATATTGATTATTCGGACGACCATAACATCTGACTCTTTTAGAGTTACGGGAGCCATAACCTCTCAAAACGAAGGCCTCGATGAGTTCTATGGCTTTGACAGCTTTCAGCCGTCACCGGATATATTAATGCCCAAAAAGGACAACCCGAATCTCAATCGGGTCTCGTAAGTTTTTTACCCTTCGTTTTTTCGACACGTGGATTTTTACGGTAAAACGGGATTACCGTGGCCCGTCTTCGACTTCCCATCGCTGGAGAGTGGTGCACCACGGTAGTGTTCCATTTCAAATCCATGCACGCATTTCTAAAAGTCGTACGACACTGTTTCACCATTTCGGACGGATGTTGCACCTTGCACCGTGGATGTTGCACCCTATAGATATCGATTATTCAAACGGCCATATCTTCTGGCTCGTTTAAAGTTACGGGAGCCACAACCTGTCAAAACTAAGGCCTCGATGAGTTCTACGGCTTTGACAGCTTTTAGCCGTCAACGGATAGATTAATGCCCAAAAAGGACAACCCGAATCTCAATCGGGTCTCGTAAGTTTTTAACCCTTCGTTTTTTCGACACGTGGATTTTTACGGTAAAACGGGATTACGGTGGCCCGTCTTCGACTTTCCATCACTGGAGAGTGGTGAACCATGGTACTATTCCGTTTCAAATCCATGCACGCATTTCTAAAAGTCGTACGGCACTGTTTCGCCATTTCGGATGGATGTTGCACCTTGTAGATATCGATTATTCGGACGGCCATAACTTCTGGCTCGTTTAGAGTTACGGGAGCCATAACCTGTCGAAACGAAGGCCTCGATGAGTTCTACGGCTTTGACCGCTTTCAGCCGTCAACACATAGATTAATGCCCAAAAAGGACAACCCGAATCTCAATCGGGTCTCGTAAGTTTTTTACCCTTCGTTTTTTCGACACGTGGATTTTTACGGTAAAACAGGATTACCGTGGCTGGCCTTCGATTTACCATCGCTGGAGAGTGGTGCACCAGGGTACTATTCCGTTTCAAATCCATGCACTCATTTCTAAAAGTTGTACGACACTGTTTCGCCATTTCGGACGGATGTTGCACCTTGCACCGTGGATGTTGCACCCTGTAGATATCGATTATTCGGACGGCCATAAGTTCTGGCTCGTTTAGAGTTACGGGAGCCATAACCTGTCAAAATGAAGGCCTCGATGAGTTCTACGGCTTTGACAGCTGTCAACGGATAGATTAATTCCCAAAAAGGACAACCCGAATCTCAATCGGGTCTCGTAAATTTTTTACCCTTCGTTTTTTCGACAAGTGAATTTTTACGGTAAAACAGGATTACAGTGGCTGGCCTTCGATTTACCATCACTGGAGAGTGTTGCACCACAGTACCGTTCCGTTTCAAATCCATGCACACATTTCTAAAAGTCGTACGGCACTGTTTTGCCATTTCGGACGGATGTTGCACCTTGCACCGTGGATGTTGCACCCTGTAGATATCGATTATTCGGACGTCCATAACTTCTGGCTCGTTTAGAGTTACTGGAGCCATAACCTATCAAAACAAAGGCCTCGATGAGTTCTACGGCTTTGACAGCTTTCAGCCGTCAACGCATAGATTATTGCCCAAAAAGGACAACCCGAATCTCAATCGGGTCTCGTAAGTTTTTTCCCCCTCGGTTTTTCGACACGTGGATTTTTACGGTAAATCAGGATTACCGTGGCTGGCCTTCGATTTACCATCGCTGGAGAGTGGTGCACCATGGTACTGTTCCGTTTCAAATCCATGCACGCATTTCTAAAAGTCATACGGCACTGTTTCGCCATTTCGGACGGATGTTGCACCTTGCACCGTGGATGTTGCACCATGTAGATATCGATTATTCGGACGGCCATAACTTCTGGCTCGTTTAGAGTTACGGGAGCCATAATCTGTCAAAACGAAGGACTCGATGAGTTCTACAGCTTTGACAGCTTTTAGCCGTCATCGGATAGATTAATGCCCAAAAAGGACAACCCGAATCTCAATCGGGTCTCGTAAGTTTTTTACCCTTCGTTCTTTCGACACATGGATTTTTACGGTAGAACGGGATTACCGTGGCCCGTCTTCGACTTCCCATCGCTGGAGAGTGGTGAACCATGGTACTGTTCCGTTTCAAATCCATGCACGCATTTCTAAAAGTCGTGCGGTACTGTTTTGCCATTTCGTACGGATGTTGCACCTTGCACCGTGGATGTTGCACCCTTTAGATATTGATTATTCGGACGACCATAACTTCTGACTCTTTTAGAGTTACGGGAGCCATAACCTGTCAAAACGAAGGCCTCGATGAGTTCTATGGCTTTGACGGCTTTCAGCCGTCAACGGATAGATTAATGCCCAAAAAGGACAACCCGAATCTCAATCGGGTCTCATAAGTTTTTTACCCTTCGTTTTTTCGACACGTGGATTTTTACGGTAAAACGGGATTACCGTGGCCCGTCTTCGACTTCCCATCGCTGGAGAGTGGTGCACCACGGTAGTGTTCCATTTCAAATCCATGCACGCATTTCTAAAAGTCGTACGGCACTGTTTCACCATTTCGGACGGATGTTGCACCTTGCACCGTGGATGTTACACCCTATAGATATCGATTATTCAAACGGCCACAACTTCTGGCTCGTTTAGAGTTATGGGAGCCACATCCTGTCAAAACGAAGGCCTCGATGAGTTCTACGGCTTTGACAGCTTTTAGCCGTCAACGGATAGATTAATGCCCAAAAAGGACAACCCGAATCTCAATCGGGTCTCGTAAGTTTTTAACCCTTCGTTTTTTCGACACGTGGATTTTTACAGTAAAACGGGATTACGGTGGCCCGTCTTCGACTTCCCATCACTGGAGAGTGGTGAACCATGGTACTGTTCCGTTTCAAATCCATGCACGCATTTCTAAAAGTCGTACGGCACTGTTTCGCCATTTCGGATGGATGTTGCACCTTGTAGACATCGATTATTCGGACGGCCATAACTTCTGGCTCGTTAGAGTTACGGGAGCCATAACCTGTCAAAATGAAGGCCTCGATGAGTTCTACGGCTTTGACCGCTTTCAGCCGTCAACACATAGATTAATGCCCAAAAAGTACAACCCGAATCTCAATCGGGTCTCGTAAGTTTGTTACCCTTCGTTTTTTCGACACCTGGATTTTTACGGTAAAACAGGATTACGATGGCTGGCCTTCGATTTACCATCGCTGGAGAGTGGTGCACCATGGTACTGTTCCATTTCAAATCCATGCACGCATTTCTAAAAGTCGTACGGCACTGTTTCGCCATTTTGGACGGATGTTGCACCTTGCACCGTGGATGTTGCACCCTGTAGATATCGATTATTCGGACGGCCATAAGTTCTGGCTCGTTTAGAGTTACGGGAGCCATAACCTGTCAAAACGAAGGCCTCGATGAGTTCTACGGCTTTAACAGCTGTCAACGGATAGATTAATTCCCAAAAAGGACAACCCGAATCTCAATCGGGTCTCGTAAATTTTTTACCCTTCGTTTTTTCGACAAGTGAATTTTTACGGTAAAACAGGATTACAGTGGCTTGACTTCGATTTACCATCGCTGGGGAGTGCTGCACCACGGTACCGTTCCGTTTCAAATCCATCCACACATTTCTAAAAGTCGTACGGCACTGTTTCGCCATTTCGGACGGATGTTGCACCTTGCACCGTGGATGTTGCACCTTGTAGATATCGATTATTCGGACGTCCATAACTTCTGGCTCGTTTAGAGTTACGGGAGCCATAACCTATAAAAACAAAGGCCTCGATGAGTTCTACGGCTTTGACAGCTTTCAGCCGTCAACGCATAGATTAATGCCCAAAAAGGACAACCCGAATCCCAATCGGGTCTCGTAAGTTTTTTTCCCTTCGGTTTTTCGACACGTGGATTTTTACGGTAAATCAGGATTACCGTGGCTGGCCTTCGATTTACCATCACTGGAGAGTGTTGCACCATGGTAATGTTCCGTTTCAAATCCATGCGCGCATTTCTAAAAGTCGTACGGCACTGTTTCGCCATTTCGGACGGATGTTGCACCTTGCACCGTGGATGTTGCACCATGTAGATATCGATTATTCGGACGGCCATAACTTCTGGCTCGTTTAGACTTACGGGAGCCATAACCTGTCAAAACGAAGGACTCGATGAGTTCTACAGCTTTGACAGCTTTTAGCCGTCATCGGATAGATTAATGCCAAAAAAGGATAACCCGAATCTCAATCGGGTCTCGTAAGTTTTTTACCCTTCGTTTTTTCGACACGTGGATTTTTATGGTAAAACGGGATTACCGTGGCCCGTCTTCGACTTCCCATCGCTGGAGAGTGGTGCACCAGGGTAGTGTTCCGTTTCAAATCCATGCACGCATTTCTAAAAGTCGTACGGCACTGTTTCACCATTTCGGACGGATGTTGCACCTTGCACCGTGGATGTTGCACCCTGTAGATATCGATTATTCAAACGGCCATAACTTCTGGCTCGTTTAGAGTTACGGGAGCCATAACCTGTCAAAACGAAGGCCTCGATGAGTTCTACGGCTTTGACAGCTTTCAGCCATCAACGGATAGATTAATGCCCAAAAATGACAACCCGAATCTCAATCGGGTCTCGTAAGTTTTTAACCCTTCGTTTTTTCGACACGTGGATTTTTACGGTAAAACAGGATTACTGTGGCTGGTCTTCGATTTACCATTGCTGGAGATTGGTGCACCATAGTACTGTTCCGTTTCAAATCCATGCACGCATTTCTAAAAGTCGTACGACACTGTTTCGCCATTTCGGACGGATGTTGCACCTTGCACCGTGGATGTTGCACCCTGTAGATATCGATTATTCGGACGGCCATAACTTCTGGCCCGTTTAGAGTTACGGGAGCCATAACCTTTCAAAATGAAGGCCTCGATGAGTTCTACGGCTTTGACAGCTTTCAGCCGACAACGGATAGATTAATGCGCAAAAAGGACAACCCGAATCTTAATCGGGTCTCGTAAGTTTTTTACCCTTTATTTTTTCGACACGTGGATTTTTACGGTAAAACGGGATTACCGTGGCCCGTCTTCGACTTTCCATCGCTGGAGAGTGGTGCACCATGGTAGTGTTCTGTTTCAAATCCATGCACGCATTTCTAAAAGTCGTACGGCACTGTTTAGCCATTTTGGACGGATGTTGCACCTTGCACCGTGGATGTTGCACCCTGTAGATATCGATTTTCCAAACGGCCATAACTTCTGGCTCGTTTAGAGTTACGAGAGCCAAAACATGTAAAAACGAAGGCCTCGATGAGTTCTACGGTTTTGACAGCTTTCAGCCATCAACGCATAGATTAATGCCCAAAAAGGACAGCCCGAATCTCAATTGTGTCTCGTAGGTTTTTAACCCTTTGTTTTTTCGACACGTGGATTTTTATGGTAAAACGGGATTACGGAGGCTGGTCTTCGATTTACCATTGCTGGAGAGTGGTGCACCACGGTACTGTTCCGTTTCAAATCCATGCACGCATTTCTAAAAGTCGTACGACACTGTTTCGCCATTTCGGACGGATGTTGCACCTTGCACCGTGGATGTTGCACCCTGTAGATATCGATTATTTGGACGGCCATAACTTCTGGCTCGTTTAGAGTTACGGGAGCCATAACCTTTCAAAACGAAGGCCTCAATGAGTTCTACGACTTTGACAGCTTTCAGCCATCAACGGATAGATTAATGCCCAAAAAGGACAACCCGAATCTCAATCGGGTCTCGTAAGTTTTTTACCCTTCATTTTTCGACACGTGGATTTTTACGGTAAAACGGGATTACCGTGGCCCGTCTTCGACTTCCCATCGCTGGAGAGTGGTGCACCATGGTAGTGTTCCGTTTCAAATCCATGCACGCATTTCTAAAAGTCATACGACACTCTTTCGCCATTTCGGACGGATGTTGCACCTTGCGCCGTGGATGTTGCACCCTGTAGATATCGATTATTCGGACGACCATAACTTCTGGCTCATTTAGAGTTACGGGAGCCATAACCTGTCAAAACGAAGGCCTCGTTGATTTCTACGGCTTTGACGGCTTTCAGCCGTCAACGGATAGATTAATGCCCAAAAAGGACAACCCGAATCTCAATCGGGTCTCGTAAGTTTTTAACCCTTCGTTTTTACGACACATGGATTTTTACGGTAAAACGGGATTGCGGTGGCTGGTCTTCGATTTACCATCGCTGGTGAGTGGTGCACCAAGGTACTGTTCCGTTTCAAATCCATGCACGCATTTCTAAAAGTTGTACGACACTGTTTCGCCATTTCGGACGGATGTTGCACCTTGCACCGTGGATGTCGCACCCTATAGATATCGATTATTCGGACGGCCATAACTTCTGGCTCGTTTAGAGTTACGGGAGCCATAACCTGTCAAAACGAAGGCATCGATGATTTCTATGGCTTCGATAGCTTTCAGCCGTCAACGGATAGATTAATGCCCAAAAAGTACAACCCGAATCTCAATCGGGTCTCTTAAGTTTTTTATCCTTCGTTTTTTCGACACGAGGATTTTTACGGTAAAACAGGATTACGGTGGAGGTCTTCGATTTACCATCGCTGGAGAGTGGTGCACCATGGTACTGTTTCGTTTCAAATCCATGCACGTATTTCTAAAAGTCGTACGGCACTGTTTCGCCATTTCGGACGGATGTTGCACCTTGCACCGTGCATGTTGCACCCTGTAGATATCGATTATTCGGACGACCATAACTTCTGGCTCGTTTAGAGTTACGGGAGCCATAACCTGTCAAAACGAAGGCCTCGATGAGTTCTACGGTTTTGACGGCTTTTAGCCGTCAACGGATAGATTAATGCCCAAAAAGGACAATCCGAATCTCAATCGGGTCTCGTAAGTTTTTTACCCTTCGTTTTTTCGACACGTGGACTTTTACGGTAAAACAGGATTACCATGGCTGGCCTTCGATTTACCATCGCTGGAGAGTGGTGTACCATGGTACTATTCTGTTTCAAATCCATGCACGCATTTCTAAAAGTCGTACGACACTGTTTCGCCATTTCGGACGGATGTTGCACCTTGCACCGTGGATGTTGCACCCTGTAGATATCGCTTATTCGGACGGCCATAACTTCTGGCTCGTTTAGAGTTACGGGAGCCATAACTTGTCAAAACGAAGGCCTCGATGAGTTCTACCGCTTTGACAGCTTTCAGCCGTCAACGGATAGATTAATGACCAAAAAGGAGAACCCGAATCTCAATCGGGTCTCGTAAGTATTTTACCCTTCGTTTTTTCGACACGTGAATTTTTACGGTAAAACGGGATTACCGTGGCCCGTCTTCGACTTCCCATCGCTGGAGAGTGGTGCACCATGGTACTGTTCCATTTCAAATCCATGCATGCATTTCTAAAAGTCGTACGGCACTGTTTTGCCATTTCGGACGAATGTTGCACCTTGCACCGTGGATGTTGCACCCTGTAGATATCGATTATTCGGACGACCATAACTTCTGGCTCTTTTAGAGTTACGGGAGCCATAACCTGTCAAAACGAAGGCCTTGATGAGTTCTACGGCTTTGATAGCTTTTAGCCGTCAACGGATAGATTAATGCCCAAAAAGGACAACCCGAATTTCAATCGGGTCTCGTAAGTTTTTTCCCTTCGTTTTTTCGACACGTGGATTTTTACGGTAAAACGGGATTACCGTGGCCCGTCTTCGACTTACCATCGCTGGAGAGTAGTGCACTATGGTAGTGTTCCGTTTCAAATCCATGCACGCATTTCTAAAAGTCATACGGCACTTTTTCACCATTTCGGACGGATGTTGCACCTTGCACCGTGGATGTTGCACCCTATAAATATCGATTATTCAAACGGCAATAACTTCTGGCTCGTTTAGAGTTACGGGAGCCATATCCTGTCAAAACGAAGGCCTCGATGAGTTCTATGGCTTTGACAAATTTCAGCCGTCAACGGATAGATTAATGCCCAAAAAGGACAACCCGAATCTCAATCGGGTCTCGTAAGTTTTTAACCCTTCGTTTTTTCGACACGTGGATTTTTACGGTAAACCGGGATTACGGCGGCCCGTCTTCGACTTCCCATCGCTGGAGAGTGGTGCAACATGGTACTGTTCCATTTCAAATCCATGCACGCATTTCTAAAAGTCGTACGGCACTGTTTCGCCATTTCGGACGGATGTTGCACCTTGTAGAAATCGATTATTCGGACGGCCATAACTTCTGGCTCGTTTAGAGTTACGGGAGCCATAACCTGTCAAAACGAAGGACTCGATGAGTTCTACGGCTTTGACCGCTTTCAGCCGTCAATGCATAGATTAATGCCCAAAAAGGACAACCCGAATCTCAATCGGGTCTCGTAAGTTTTTTACCCTTCGTTTTTTCGACACGTGGATTTTTACGGTAAAACAGGATTACCGTGGCAGGCCTTCGATTTACCATCGCTGGGGAGTGGTGCACCACGGTACTGTTTTGTTTCAAATCCATGCGCGCATTTTTAAAAGTCGTACGGCACTGTTTCGCCATTTCGGACGGATGTTGCAACTTGCACCGTGGATGTTGCACCCTGTAGATATCGATTATTCGGACGGCCATAACTTCTGGCTCGTTTGGAGTTCGGAAGCCATAACCTATCAAAACGAAGGCCTCGATGAGTTCTAAGGCTTTGACAGCTGTCAACGAATAGATTAATTCCCAAAAAGGACAACCCGAATCTCAATCGGGTCTCGTAAGTTTTTTACCCTTCGTTTTTTCGACACGTGGATTATTACGGTAAAACAGGATTACAGTGGCCGGCCTTCGATTTACCATCACTGGAAAGTGGTGCACCATGGTACTGTTCCATTTTAAATCCATGCGCGTATTTTTAAAAGTCGTACGGCACTGTTTCGCCATTTCTTACGGATGTTGCACCTTGCACCGTGGATGTTGCACACTGTAGATATCGATTATTCGGACGGCCATAACTTCTGGCTCGTTTAGAGTTACGGGAGCCATAACCTGTCAAAAAGAAGGCCTCGATGAGTTCTAAGGCTATGACGGCTTTCAGCCGTCAACGCATAGATTAATGCCCAAAAAGGACTACCCGAATCTCAATCGGGTCTCGTAAGTTTTTTACCCTTCGGTTTTTCGACAAGTGGATTTTTACGGTAAAACGGGATTACCGTGGCCCGTCTTCGACTTCCCATCGCTGGAGAGTGGTGCACCATGGTAGTGTTTCGTTTCAAATCCATGCACGCATTTCTAAAAGTCGTACGGCACCGTTTCACCATTTCGGACGGATGTTGCACCTTGCACCGTGGATGTTGCACACTGTAGATATCGATTATTCAAACGGCCATAACTTCTGGCTCGTTTAGAGTTACGGGAGCCATAACCTGTCAAAACGAAGGCCTCGATGAGTTCTACGGCTTTGACAGCTTTCAGCCATCAACGAATAGATTAATGCCCAAAAATGACAACCCGAGTCTCAATCGGGTCTCGTAAGTTTTTAACCCTTCGTTTTTTCGACACGTGGATTTTTACGGTAAAACGGGATTACGGTGGCTGGTCTTCGATTTACCATCGCTGGAGAGTGGTGCACCATAGTACTGTTCCGTTTCAAATCCATGCACGCATTTCTAAAAGTCGTAAGACACTGTTTCGCCATTTCGGACGGATGTTGCACCTTGCACCGTGGATGTTGCACCCTGTAGATATCGATTATTCGGACGGCCATAACTTCTGGCTCGTTTAGAGTTACGGGAGCCATAACCTTTCAAAATGAAGGCCTCGATGAGTACTACGGCTTTGACAGCTTTCAGCGGACAACGGATAGATTAATGCGCAAAAAGGACAACCCGAATCTTAATCGGGTCTCGTAAGTTTTTTACCCTTCATTTTTTCGACACGTGGATTTTTACGGTAAAACGGGATTACCGTGGCCCGTCTTCGACTTTCCATCGCTGGAGAGTGGTGCACCATGGTAGTGTTCCGTTTCAAATCCATGCACGCATTTCTAAAAGTCGTACGGCACTGTTTCGCCATTTCGGACGGATGTTGCACCTTGTACCGTGGATGTTGCGCCCTGTAGATGTCGATTTTTCAAACGGCCATAACTTCTGGCTCGTCTAGAGTTACGAGAGCCAAAACATGTAAAAACGAAGGCCTCAATGAGTTCTACGGTTTTGACAGCTTTCAGCCATCAACGGATAGATTAATGCCCAAAAAGGACAGCCCGAATCTCAATTGGGTCTCGTAAGTTTTTAACCCTTCGTTTTTTCGACACGTGGATTTTTATGGTAAAACGGGATTACGGAGGCTGGTCTTCGATTTACCATTGCTGGAGAGTGGTGCACCATGGTACTGTTCCGTTTCAAATCCATGCACGCATTTCTAAAATTCGTACGACACTGTTTCGCCATTTCGGACGGATGTTGCACCTTGCACCGTGGATGTTGCACCCTGTAGATATCGATTATTCGGACGGCCATAACTTCTGGCTCGTTTAGAGTTATGGGAGCCATAACCTTTCAAAACGAAGGCCTCAATGAGTTCTACGACTTTGACAGCTTTCAGCCGTCAACGGATAGATTAATGCCCAAAAAGGACAACCCGAATCTCAATCGGGTCTCGTAAGTTTTTTACCCTTCATTTTTTCGACACGTGGATTTTTACGGTAAAACGGGATTACCGTGGCCCGTCTTCGACTTCCCATCGCTGGAGAGTGGTGCACCATGGTAGTGTTCCGTTTCAAATCCATGCACGCATTTCTAAAAGTCATACGACACTGTTTCGCCATGTCGGACGGATGTTGCACCTTGCACCGTGGATGTTGCACCCTGTAGATATCGATTATTCGGACGACCATAACTTCTGGATCGTTTAGAGTTACGTGAGCCATAACCTGTCAAAACGAAGGCCTTGTTGAGTTCTACGGCTTTGACGGCTTTCAGCCGTCAACGGATAGATTAACGCCCAAAAAGGACAGCCCGAATCTCGATTGGGTCTCGTAAGTTTTTAACCCTTCGTTTTTTCGACACGTGGATTTTTACGGTAAAACGGGATTACGGTGGCTGGTCTTCGATTTACCATCGCTGGAGAGTGGTGCACCATAGTACTGTTCCGTTTCAAATCCATGCACGCATTTCTAAAAGTCGTAAGACACTGTTTCGCCATTTCGGACGGATGTTGCACCTTGCACCGTGGATGTTGCACCCTGTAGATATCGATTATTCGGACGGCCATAACTTCTGGCTCGTTTAGAGTTACGGGAGCCATAACCTTTCAAAATGAAGGCCTCGATGAGTTCTACAGCTTTGACAGCTTTCAGCGGACAACGGATAGATTAATGCGCAAAAAGGACAACCCGAATCTTAATCGGGTCTCGTAAGTTTTTTACCCTTCATTTTTTCGACACGTGGATTTTTACGGTAAAACGGGATTACCGTGGCCCGTCTTCGACTTTCCATCGCTGGAGAGTGGTGCACCATGGTAGTGTTCCGTTTCAAATCCATGCACGCATTTCTAAAAGTCGTACGGCACTGTTTCGCCATTTCGGACGGATGTTGCACCTTGCACCGTGGATGTTGCGCCCTGTAGATGTCGATTTTTCAAACGGCCATAACTTCTGGCTCGTTTAGAGTTACGAGAGCCAAAACCTGTCAAAACGAAGGGCTTGTTGAGTTCTACGGCTTTGACGGCTTTCAGCCGTCAACGGATAGATTAATGCCCAAAAAGGACAACCCGTATCTCAATCGGGTCTCGTAAGTTTTTAACCCTTCGTTTTTACGACACGTGGATTTTTACGGTAAAACGGGATTACGGTGGCTGGTCTTCGATTTACCATCGCTGGTGAGTGGTCCACCAAGGTACTGTTCCGTTTCAAATCCATGCACGCATTTCTAAAAGTCGTGCGACACTGTTTCGCCATTTCGGACGGATGTTGCACCTTGCACCGTGGATGTTGCACCCTATATATATCGATTATTCGGACGGCCATAACTTCTGGCTCGTTTAGAGTTACGGGAGCCATAACCTGTCAAAACGAAGGCATCGATGATTTCTATGGCTTCGATAGCTTTCAACCGTCAACGGATAGATTAATGCCCAAAAAGTACAACCCGAATCTCAATCGGGTCTCTTAAGTTTTTTATCCTTCGTTTTTTCGACACGAGGATTTTTACGGTAAAACAGGATTACGGTGGTAGGTCTTCGATTTACCATCGCTGGAGAGTGGTGCACCATGGTACTGTTTCGTTTAAAATCCATGCACGCATTTCTAAAAGTCGTACGGCACTGTTTCGCCATTTCGGACGGATGTTGCACCTTGCACCGTGGATGTTGCACCCCGTAGATATCGATTGTTCGGACGACCGTAACTTCTGGCTCGTTTAGAGTTACGTGAGCCATAACCTGTCAAAACGAAGGCCTCGATGAGTTCTACGGTTTTGACGGCTTTTAGCCGTCAACGGATAGATTAATGCCCAAAAAGGACAATCCGAATCTCAATCGGGTCTCTTAAGTTTTTTACCCTTCGTTTTTTCGACACGTGGACTTTTACGGTAAAACAGGATTACCGTGGCTGGCCTTCGATTTACCATCGCTGGAGAGTGGTGTACTATGGTACTGTTCCGTTTCAAATCCATGCACGCATTTCTAAAAGTCGTACGACACTGTTTCGCCATTTCGGACGGATGTTGCACCTTGCACCGTGGATGTTGCACCCTGTAGATACCGATTATTCGGACGGCCATAACTTCTGGCTCGTTTAGAGTTACGGGAGCCATAACCTGTCAAAACGAAGACCTCGATGAGTTCTACGGCTTTGACAGCTTTCAGCCGTCAACGGATAGATTAATGCCCAAAAAGGACAACCCGAATCTCAATCGGGTCTCGTAAGTTTTTTACCCTTCGTTTTTTCGACACGTGAATTTTTACGGTAAAACGGGATTACCGTGGCCCGTCTTCGACTTCCCATCGCTGGAGAGTGGTGCACCATGGTACTGTTCCATTTCGAATCCATGCATGCATTTCTAAAAGTCGTACGGCACTGTTGCCATTTCGGACGGATGTTGCACCTTGCACCGTGGATGTTGCACCCTGTAGATATCGATTATTCGGACGACCATAACTTCTGGCTCTTTTAGAGTTACGGGAGCCAAAACCTGTCAAAACGAAGGCCTCGATGAGATCTACGGCTTTGACAGCTTTCAGCCATCAACGGATAGATTAATGCCCAAAAAGGACAACCCGAATTTCAATCGGGTCTCGTAAGTTTTTTCCCTTCGTTTTTTCGACACGTGGTTTTTTACGGTAAAACGGGATTACCGTGGCCCGTCTTCGACTTACCATCGCTGGAGAGTGGTGCACTATGGTAGTGTTCCGTTTCAAATCCATGCACGCATTTCTAAAAGTCATACGGCACTGTTTCAC
Source organism: Allium cepa (assembly GCA_030765085.1). Taxonomy (NCBI): domain Eukaryota; kingdom Viridiplantae; phylum Streptophyta; class Magnoliopsida; order Asparagales; family Amaryllidaceae; genus Allium; species Allium cepa. Next base: position 872,668,149 of record CM060938.1, read on the forward strand.
CATTTCGGACGGATGTTGCACCTTGCACCGTGGATGTTGCACCCTGTAGATATCGATTATTCAAACGGCAATAACTTCTGGCTCGTTTAGAGTTACGGGAGCCATAATCTGTCAAAACGAAGGCCTCGATGAGTTCTATGGCTTTGACAAATTTCAGCCGTCAACGGATAGATTAATGCCCAAAAAGGACAACCCGAATCTCAATCGGGTCTCGTAAGTTTTTAACCCTTCGCTTTTTCGACACGTGGATTTTTACGGTAAACCGGGATTACGGCGGCCCATCTTCGACTTCCCATCGCTGGAGAGTGGTGCAACATGGTACTGTTCCATTTCAAATCCATGCACGCATTTCTAAAAGTCGTACGACACTGTTTCGCCATTTCGGACGGATGTTGCACCTTGTAGAAATCGATTACTCGGACGGCCATAACTTCTGGCTCGTTTAGAGTTACGGGAGCCATAACCTGTCAAAACGAAGGCCTCGATGAGTTCTACGGCATTGACCGCTTTCAGCCGTCAATGCATAGATTAATGCCCAAAAAGGACAACCCGAATCTCAATCGGGTCTCGTAAGTTTTTTGCCCTTCGTTTTTTCGACACGTGGATTTTTACGGTAAAACAGGATTACCGTGGCTGGCCTTCGATTTACCATCGCTGGGGAGTGGTGCACCATGGTACTGTTTTGTTTCAAATCCATGCACGCATTTCTAAAAGTCGTACGGCACTGTTTCGCCATTTCGGACGGATGTTGCACCTTGCACCGTGGATGTTGCACCCTGTAGATATCGATTATTCGGACGGCCATAATTTCTGGCTCGTTTAGAGTTGCGGAAGCCATAACCTATCAAAACGAAGGCCTCGATGAGTTCTAAGGCTTTGACAGCTGTCAACGGATAGATTAATTTCCAAAAAGGACAACCCGAATCTCAATCGGGTCTCGTAAGTTTTTTACCCTTCGTTTTTTCGACACGTGGATTTTTATGGTAAAACAGGATTACAGTGGCCGGCCATCGATTTACAATCGCTGGAGAGTGCTGCACCATGGTACTGTTCCATTTTAAATCCATGCACGTATTTCTAAAAGTCGTACGGCACTGTTTCGCCATTTCTTACGGATGTTGCACCTTGCACCGTGGATGTTGCACCCTGTAGATATCGATTATTCGGAAGGCCATAACTTCTGGCTCGTTTAGAGTTATGGGAGCCATAACCTGTCAAAAAGAAGGCCTAGATGAGTTCTACGGCTATGACGGCTTTCAGCCGTCAACGCATAGATTAATGCCGAAAAAGGACTACCCGAATCTCAATCGGGTCTCGTAAGTTTTTTACCCTTCGGTTTTTCGACATGTGGATTTTTACGGTAAATCAGGATTACCTTGGCTGGCCTTCGATTTACCATCGCTGGAGAGTGGTGCACCATGGTACTGTTCCGTTTCAAATCCATGCACGCATTTCTAAAAGTCGTACGGCACTGTTTCGCCATTTCGGACGGATGTTGCACCTTGCACCGTGGATGTCGCACCCTGTAGAAATCGATTATTCAAACGGACATAACTTCTGGCTCGTTTAGAATTACGGGAGCCATAACCTGTGAAAATGAAGGCGCCGATTAGTTCTACGGCTTTGATAGCTTTCAGCCATCAACGGATAGATTAATGCCCAAAAAGGACAACACGAATCTCAATCGTGTCTCGTAAGTTTTTATCAATTCGTTATTTCAACACGTGGATTTTTACGGTAAAACGGGATTGCGGTGGCTGATCTTCGATTTACCATCGCTGGAGATTGGTGCATCATGGTACTGTTCCGTTTCAAATCCATGCATGCATTTCTAAAAGTCGTACGGCACTGTTTCGCCATTTCGGACGGATGTTGCACCATGCACCGTGGATGTTGCACCCTGTAGAAATCGATTATTCGGACCGCCATAACTTCTGCCTCGTTTAGAGTTACAGGAGCCATAACCTTTCAAAAGGAAGGCCTCGATGAGTTCTACGGCTTTGATAGCTTTCAGCCGTCAACGGATAGATTAATGCCCAAAAGGACAACCCGAATCTCAATCGGGTCTCGTAAGTTTTTTACCCTTCATTTTTTCGACACGTGGATTTTTACGGTAAAACGGGATAACCGTGGCCCGTCTTCGACTTTCCATCGCTGGAGAGTGGTGCACCATGGTAGAGTTCTGTTTCAAATCCATGCACGCATTTCTAAAAGTCGTACGGCACTGTTTCGCCATTTCGGAGGGATGTTGCACCTTGCACCGTGGATGTTGCACCCTGTAGATATCGATTTTTCAAACGGCCATAACTTCTGGCTCGTTTAGATTTACGGGAGCCATAACCTGTCAAAACGAAGGAATCGATGAGTTATACGCCTTTGACAGCTTTCAGTTGTCAACGGATAGATTAATGCCCAAAAAGGACAGCCTGAATCTCAATCGGGACTCGTAAGTTTTTAATCCTTCGTTTTTTCAACACGTGGATTTTTACGGTAAAACGGGATTACGGTAGCTGGTCTTCGATTTACCATTGCTGGAGAGTGGTGCACAATGGTACAGTTCCGTTTCAAATCTATGCACGCATTTCTAAAAGTCGTACGGCACTGTTTCGCCATTTCGGACGGATGTTGCACCATGCACCGTGGATGTTGCACCCTGTAGATATCGATTATTCGAACGCCCATAACTTCTGGCTCTTTTAGAGTTACGGGAGCCATAACCTGTCAAAACGAAGGCCTCGATGAGTTCTACGGCTTTGAAAGCTTTCAGCCGTCAATGATAGATTAATGCCCAAAAAGGACAACCCGAATCTCAATCGGGTCTCGTAAGTTTTTTACCCTTCATTTTTTCGACACGTGGATTTTTACGGTAAAACGGGATTACCGTGGCCCGTCTTCGACTTCCCATCGCTGGAGAGTGGTGCACCATGTTAGTGTTCCATTTCAAATCCATGCACGCATTTCTAAAAGTCGTACGACACTGTTTCGCCATTTCGGACGGATGTTGCACCTTGCACCGTGGATGTTGCACCCTGTAGATATCGATTATTCAAACGGCCATAACTTCTGGCTCGTTTAGAGTTACGGGAGCCATAACCTGTCAAAACGAAGGCCTCGATGAGTTCTACGGATTTGACAGCTTTCATCCGTCATCGGATAGATAATGCCCAAAAAGGACAACCCGAATCTCAATCGGGTCTCGTAAGTTTTTAACCCTTCGTTTTTTCGACACGTGGATTTTTACGGTAAACCGGGATTACGGCGGCCCGTCTTCGACTTTCCATCGCTGGAGTGTGGTGCACCATGGTACTGTTCCGTTTCAAATCCATGCACGCATTTCTAAAAGTCGTACGACACTGTTTCGACATTTCGGACGGATGTTGCACCTTGTAGATATCGATTATTCGGACGGCCATAACTTCTGGCTCGTTTAGAGTTACGGGAGCCATAACCTGTCAAAACGAAGGCCTCGATGAGTTCTACGGCTTTGACCGCTTTCAGCCATCAACGCATAGATTAATGCCCAAAAAGGACAACCCGAATCTCAATCGGGTCTCGTAAGTTTTTTACCCTTCGTTTTTTCGACACGTGGATTTTTACGGTAAAACAAGATTACCGTGGCTGGCCTTCGATTTACCATCGCTGGAGAGTGGTGCACCATGGTACTGTTCCGTTTCAATTCCATGCAGGCATTTCTAAAAGTCGTACGACACTGTTTCGCCATTTCGGACGGATTTTGCACCTTGCACCGTGGTTGTTGCACCCTGTAGATATCGATTATTCGGACGGCCATAACTTCTGGCTCGTTCAGAGTTACGGGAGCCATAACCTGTCAAAACGAAGGCCTCGATGTGTTCTACGGCTTTGACAGCTGTCAACGGATAGATTAAATCCCAAAAAGGACAACCCGAATCTCAACCGGGTCTCGTAAGTTTTTTACCCTTCGTTTTTCCGACACGTGGATTTTTACGGTAAAACAGGATTACAGTGGCTGGCCATCGATTTACCATCGCTGGAGAGTGGTGCACCATGGTACTGTTCCATTTCAAATCCATGCACGTATTTCTAAAAGTCGTACGACACTGTTTCGCCATTTCGGACGGATGTTGCACCTTGCACCGTGGATGTTGCACCATGTAGATATCGATTATTCGGACGGCCATAACTTCTGGCTCGTTTAGAGTTACGGGAGCCATAACCTGTCAAAACGAAGGCCACGATGAGTTCTACGGCAATGACAGCTTTCAGCCGTCAACGCATAGATTAATGCCCAAAAAGGACTACCCGAATCTCAATCGGGTCTCGTAAGTTTTTTACCCTTCGGTTTTTTGACACGTGGATTTTTATGGTAAATCAGGATTACCGTGGCTGGCCTTCGATTTACCATCGCTGGAGAGTGGTGCACCATGGTAGTGTTCCGTTTCAAGTCCATGCACGCATTTCTAAAAGTCGTATGGCACTGTTTCGCCATTTCGGACGGATGTTGCACCTTGCACCGTGGATGTTGCACCCTGTAGATATCGATAATTCGGACGGACATAACTTCTGGCTCGTTTAGAGTTACGAGAGCCATAACCTGTCAAAACGAAGGCCTCGATGAGTTCTACGGCTTTGACAGCTTTCAGCCGTCATCGGATAGATTAATGCCCAAAAAGGACAACCCGAATCTCAATCGGGTCTCGTAAGTTTTCTACCCTTCGTTTTTTCGACACGTGGATTTTTACGGTAAAACGGGATTACCGTGGCCCATCTTCGACTTCCCATTGCTGGAGAGTGGTGCACCATGGTAGAGTTCCGTTTCAAATCCATGCACGCATTTCTAAAAGTCGTAAGGCACTGTTTCACCATTTCGGACGGATGTTGCACCTTGCACCATGGATGTTGCACCCTGTAGATATCGATTATTCAAACGGCCATAACTTCTGGCTCGTTTAGAGTTATGGGAGCCCTAACCTGTCAAAACGAAGGCCTCGATGAGTTCTACGGCTTTGACAGTTTTCAGCCGTCAACGGATAGATTAATGCCCAAAAAGGACAACCCGAATCTCAATCGGGTCTCGTAAGTTTTTATCCCTTCGTTTTTTCGACACGTGGATTTTTACGGTAAAACGGGATTGCTGTGGCTGGTCTTCGATTTACCATCGCTGGAGAGTGGTGCACCATGGTACTGTTCCGTTTCAAATCCATGCATGCATTTCTAAAAGTCGTACGACACTGTTTCGCCATTTCGGACGGATGTTGCGCCTTGCACCTTGGATGTTGCACCCTGTAGATATCGATTATTCGGACGGCCATAACTTCTGGCTCGTTTAGAGTTACGGGAGCCATAACCTTTCAAAAGGAAGGCCTCGATGAGTTCTATGGCTTTGACAGCTTTCAGCCGTCAACAGATAGATTAATTCCCAAAAAGGACAACCCGAATCTCAATCGGGTCTCGTAAGTTTTTTACCCTTCATTTTTTTGACACGTGGATTTTTACGGTAAAACGAGATTACCGTGGCCCGTCTTTGACTTCCCATCGCTGGAGAGTGGTGCACCATGGTAGTGTTCCGTTTCAAATCCATGCACACATTTCTAAAAGTCGTACGGCACTATTTTGCCATTTCGGACGGATGTTGCACCTTGCACCGTGGATGTTGCACCCCGTAGATATCGATTTTTCAAACGGCCATAACTTCTGGCTCGTTTAGAGTTACGGGAGCCATAACCTGTCAAAACGAAGGTCTCGATGAGTTCTACGGCTTTGATAGCTTTCAGCCGTCAACGGATAGATTAATGCCCAAAAAGGACAACCCGAATCTCAATCGGCTCTCGTAAGTTTTTTACCCTTCGTTTTTTCGACACGTGAATTTTTATGGTAAAACGGGATTACCGTGGCCCGTCTTCGACTCCCCATCGCTGGAGAGTGGTGCACCATGGTACTGTTCCATTTCAAATCCATGCATGCATTTCTAAAAGTCGTACGACACTGTTTCGCCATTTCGGACGGATGTTGCACCTTCACCGCGGATGTTGCACATTGTAGATATCGATTATTTGGACGGCCATAACTTCTGGCTCGTTTGGAGTTACGGGGGCCATAACCTGTCAAAACGAAGGCCTCGATGAGTTCTACGGCTTTCACAGCTTTCAGCCGTCAACGATAGATTAATGTCCAAAAAGGACAACCCGAATCTCAATCGGGTCTTGTAAGTTTTTTTCCCTTCATTTTTTCGACACGTCGATTTTTACGGTAAAACGGGATTACCGTGGCCCGTCTTCGACTTCCCATCGCTGGAGAGTGGTGCACCATGGTAGTGTTTCGTTTCAAATCCATGCACGCATTTCTAAAAGTCGTACGACACTGTTTCGCCATTTCGGACGGATGTTGCATCTTGCACCGTGGGTGTTGCACCCTGTAGATATCGATTATTCGGACGACCATAACTTCTGGCTCGTTTAGAGTTACGGGAGCCATAACCTGTCAAAACGAAGGCCTAGATGAGTTCTACGGCATTGACGGCTTTCAGCCGTCAACGGATAGATTAATGCCCAAAAAGGACAACCCGAATCTCAATCGGGTCTCGTATGTTTTTAACCCTTCGTTTTTTCGACACGTGGATTTTTACGGTAAAACGGGATTACGGTGGCTGGTCTTCGATTTACCATCGCTGGAGATATCGATTATTCAAACGGCCATAACATCTGGCTCGTTTAGAGTTACGGGAGCTATAACCTGTCAAAACGAAGGCCTCGATGAGTTCTACGGCTTTGACAACTTTCAGCCATCAACGTATAGATTAATGCCCAAAAAGGACAATCCGAATCTCAATCGGGTCTCGTAAGTTTTTAGCCCTTCGTTTTTTCGACACGTGGATTTTTAAGGTAAAACGGGATTACGGTGGCTGGTCTTCGATTTACCATCGCTGGAGAGTGGTACACCATGCTACTATTCCGTTTCAAATCCACGCATGCATTTCTAAAAGTCGTACGGTACTGTTTCACTATTTCGGAAGGATGTTGCACCTTGCACCGTGGATGTTGCACCCTGTAGATATCGATTATTCGGACGGCCATAACTTCTGGCTCGTTTAGAGTTACGGGAGCCATAAACTTTCAAAATGAAGGCCTCGATGTGTTCTCGGCTTTGACAGCTTTCATCCGTCAAAGCATAGACTAATGCCCAAAAAGGACAACCCGAATCTCAATCGGGTCTCGTAAGTTTTTTACCCTTCGTTTTTTCGACATGTGGATTTTTACGGTAAAACAGGATTACAGTGGCTGGCCTTCGATTTACCATCGCTGAAGAGTGGTGCACCATGGTACTGTTCCGTTTCAAATCCATGCACGCATTTCTAAAAGTCGTACGACACTGTTTCTCCATTTCGGATGGATGTTGCACCTTGCACCGTGGATGTTGCACCCTGTAGATATCGATTATTCGGACGGCCATAACTTCTGGCTCATTTAGAGTTACGGGAGCCATAACCTGTCAAAACGAAGGCCTCGATGAGTTCTACGGCTTTGACAGCTTTCAGCCGTCAAAGCATAGATTAATGCCCAAAAAGGACAACCAGAATCTCAATCGGGTCTCGTAAGTTTTTTACCCTTTGTTTTTTCGACACGTGGATTTTTACGGTAAACAGGATTACCGTGGCCCGTCTTCGACTTCCCATCGCTGGAGAGTGGTGCACCATGGTACTGTTCCGTTTCAAATCCATGCATGCATTTCTAAAAGTTGTACGGCATTGTTTCGGCATTTCGGACGGATGGTTCACCTTGCCCCGTGGATGTTGCACCCTTTAGATATCGATTATTCTGACGGCCATAACTTCTGGCTCGTTTAGAGTTACAGCAGCCATAACCTGTCAAAACGAAGGACTCGATGAGTTCTACGGCTTTGACAGCTTTCAGCAGTCATCGGATAGATTAATGCCCAAAAAGGACAACCCGAATCTCAATCGGGTCTCGTAAGTTTTCTACCCTTCGTTTTTTCGACACGTGGATTTTTACGGTAAAACGGGATTACCGTGGCCCGTCTTCAACTTCCCATCACTGGAGAGTGGTGCACCATGGTAATGTTCCGTTTCAAATCCATGCACGCATTTCTAAAAGTCGTAAGGCACTGTTTCACCATTTCGGACGGATGTTGCACCTTGCACCGTGGATGTTGCACCCTGTAGATATCGATTATTCAAACGGCCATAACTTCTGGCTCGTTTAGAGTTACGGGAGCCCTAACCTGTCAAAACGAAGGCCTCGATGAGTTCTACGGCTTCGACAGTTTTCAGCCATCAACGGATAGATTAATGCCCAAAAAGGACAACCCGAATCTCAATCGGGTCTCGTAAGTTTTTATCCCTTCGTTTTTTCGACACGTGGATTTTTACGGTAAAACGGGATTGCGGTGGCTGGTCTTCGATTTACCATCGCTGGAGAGTGGTGCACCATGGTACTGTTCCGTTTCAAATCCATGCATGCATTTCTAAAAGTCGTACGACACTGTTTCGCCATTTCGGACGGATGTTGCACCTTGCACCTTGGATGTTGCACCCTGTAGATATCGATTATTCGGACGGCCATAACTTCTGGCTCGTTTAGAGTTACGGGAGCCATAACCTGTCAAAACGAAGGCCTCGATGAGTTCTACGGCTTTCACAGCTTTCAGCCGTCAACGATAGATTAATGCCCAAAAAGGACAACCCGAATCTCAATCGGGTCTTGTAAGTTTTTTACCCTTCATTTTTTCGACACGTGGATTTTTACGGTAAAACGGGATTACTGTGGCCCGTCTTCGACTTCCCATCGCTGTAGAGTGGTGCACCATGGTAATGTTTCGTTTCAAATCCATGCACGCATTTCTAGAAGTCGTACGACACTGTTTCGCCATTTCGGATGGATGTTGCATCTTGCACCGTGGGTGTTGCACCCTGTAGATATCGATTATTCGGACGACCATAACTTCTGGCTCGTTTAGAGTTACGGGAGCCATAACCTGTCAAAAAGAAGGCCTCGATGAGTTCTACGGCATTGACGGCTTTCAGCCGTCAACGGATAGATTAATGCCCAAAAAGGACAACCCGAATCTCAATCGGGTCTCGTAAGTTTTTAACCCTTCGTTTTTTCGACACGTGGATTTTTACGGTAAAACGGGATTACGGTGGCTGGTCTTCGATTTACCATCGCTGGAGAGTGGTGCACCATGGTACTGTTCCGTTTCAAATCCATGCACGCATTTCTAAAAGTCGTACGGCACTGTTTCGCCATTTCGGACGGATGTTGCACCTTGCACCGTGGATGTTGCACCATGTAGATATCGATTATTCTGACGGCCATAACTTCTGGCTTGTTTAGAGTTACGGGAGCCATAACCTGTCAAAACGAAGGCCATAACTTCTGGCTGGTCTTCGATTTACCATCAGCCGTTAAATGATAGATTAATGCCCAAAAAAGACAACCCGAATCTCAATCGGGTCTCGTAAGTTTTTTACCCTTCGTTTTTTCGACACGTGGATTTTTACAGTAAAAGGGGTTACGGCGGATGGTCTTCGATTTACCGTCGCTGGAGAGTAGTGCACCATGGTACTGTTCGGTTCAAATCCATGCACACATTTCTAAAGGTCGTACGGCACATTTTCGCCATTTCGGACGGATGTTGCACCTTGCACCGTGGATGTTGCACCCTGTAGATATCGATTATTCAGACGGCCATAACTTCTGGCTCGTTTAGAGTTACGGGAGCCATAACCTGTCAAAACGAAGGCCTCGATGAGTTCTATGGCTTTGAGCCGTCAACGGATAGGTTAACGCCCAAAAAGGACAACCCGAATCTCAATCGGGTCTCGTAAGTTTTTTACCCTTTATTTTTTCGACACCTGGATTTTTACGGTAAAACGGGATTACCGTGGCCCGTCTTCGACTTTCCATCGCTGGAGAGTGGTGCACCATGGTAGTGTTCCGTTTCAAATCCATGCACGCATTTCTAAAAGTCGTACGGCACTGTTTCGCCATTTCGGACGGATGTTGCACCTTGCACCGTGGATGTTGCACCCTGTAGATATCGATTATTCAAACGGCCATAACACCTGGCTCGTTTAGAGTTACGGGAGCCATAACCTCTCAAAACGAAGGCCTCGATGAGTTCTACGGCTTTGACAGCTTTCAGCCATCAACGGATAGATTAATGCCCAAAAAGGACAGCCCGAATCTCAATCGGGTCTCGTAAGTTTTTAACCCTTCGTTTTTTCGACACGTGGATTTTTACGGTAAAACGGGATTACGGTGGCTGGTCTTCGATTTACCATTGCTGGAGAGTGGTGCACCATGGTACTGTTCCGTTTCAAATCCATGCACGCATTTCTAAAAGTCGTACGGCACTGTTTCGCCATTTCGGACGGATGTTGCACCTTGCACCGTGGATGTTGCACCATGTAGATATCGATTATTCGGACGGCCATAACTTCTGGCTCGTTTAGAGTTACGGGAGCTATAACCTGTCAAAACGAAGGCCTCGATGAGTTCTACGGCTTTGAGCCGTCAACGGATAGATTAATGCCCAAAAAGGACAACCCGAATCTCAATCGGGTCTCGTAAGTTTTTTACCCTTTATTTTTTCGACACGTGGATTTTTACGGTAAAACGGGATTACCGTGGCCCGTCTTCGACTTCCCATCGCTGGAGAGTGGTGCACCATGGTAGTGTTCCGTTTCAAATCCATGCACGCATTTCTAAAAGTCGTACGGCACTGTTTCGCCATTTCGGACGGATGTTGCACCTTGCACCGTGGATGTTGCACCCTGTAGATATCGATTATTCAAACGGCCATAACACCTGGCTCGTTTAGAGTTACGGGAGCCATAACCTCTCAAAACGAAGGCCTCGATGAGTTCTACGGCTTTGACAGCTTTCATCCATCAACGGATAGATTAATTCCCAAAAAGGACAGCCCGAATCTCAATCGGGTCTCGTAAGTTTTTAACCCTTCGTTTTTTCGTCACGTGGATTTTTACGGTAAAACGGGATTACGATGGCTGGCCTTTGATTTACCGTCGCTGGACAGTGGTGCACCATGGTACTGTTCCGTTTCAAATCCATGCACGCATTTCTAAAAGTCGTACGGCACTGTTTCGCCATTTCGGATGGATGTTACACCTTGCACCGTGGATGTTGCACCATGTTGATATCGATTAATCGGACGGCCATAACTTCTGGCTCGTTTAGAGTTACGGGAGCCATAACCTGTCAAAACGAAGGCCTCGATGAGTTCTACGGCTTTGACAGCTTGATAGATTAGTGCCCAAAAAGGACAACCCGAATCTCAATCGGGTCTCGTAAGTTTTTTACCCTTTGTTTTTTCGACACGTGGATTTTTACGGTAAAACGGGATTACCGTGGCCCGTCTTCGACTTCCCATCGCTGTAGAGTGGTGCACCATGGTAGTGTTCCGTTTCAAATCCATTCACGCATTTCTAAAAGTCGTACGGCATTGTTTCGCCATTTCGGACGGATGGTTCACCTTGCCCCGTGGATGTTGCACCCTGTAGATATCGATTATTCGGACGGCCATAACTTCTGGCTCGTTTAGAGTTACAGCAGCCATAACCTGTCAAAACGAAGGACTCGATGAGTTCTACGGCTTTGATAGCTTTCAGCCGTCAACGGATAGATTAATGCCCAAAAAGGACAGCCCGAATCTCAATCGGGTCTCGTAAGTTTTTTACCCTTCGTTTTTTCGACACGAGGATTTTTACGGTAAAACAGGATTACAGTGGCTGGTCTTCGATTTACCATCGCTGGAGAGTGGTGCACCATGGTACTGTTCCGTTTCAAATCCATGCATGCATTTCTAAAAGTCGTACGACACCGTTTCGCCATTTTGGACGGATGTTGCACCTTGCACAGTGGATGTTGCACCCTGTAGATATCGATTATTCGGACGGCCATAACTTCTGGCTCGTATAGAGTTATGGGATCCATAACCTGTCAAAACGAAGGCCTCGATGAGTTCTACTGCTTTGACAGCTTTCAGCCGTCAACGGATAGATTAATGCCCAAAAAGGACAACCCGAATCTCAATCGGGTCTCGTAAGTTTTTTACCCTTCGTTTTTTCGACACGTGGATTTTTACGGTAAAATGGGATTACCGTGGCCCGTCTTCGACTTCCCATCGCTGGAGAGTGGTTCACCATGGTACGGTTCCGTTTCAAATCCATGCACGCATTTCTAAAAGTCGTACGACACTGTTTCACCATTTCGGACGGATGTTCCACCTTGCACCGTGGATGTTGCACCTTGTAGATATCGATTATTCGGACGACCATAACTTCTGGCTCGTTTAGATTTACGGGAGCCATAACCTGTCAAAAAGAAGGCCTCGACGAGTTCTACGGCTTTGACGGCTTTCAGCCGTCAAATGATGTAACGATCGTAAATTTTGAACAATTTAAATTGTGAATATTTAATTAATTTTGAATATTTGAATGATAATTTAAACTGAATTTCCAATATAACAATGAATTTTGCGATCAAATTTGAGAATTTAATCTAGAAAAAGTTGAATAAAATTTATATTTGACTTTGGAGTTGAAATTGAATATTGAATTTGTATTTTTAATTCAAACTAATGACTTAAGAAAATAATTTGGATACAAGAATTTTTATTTATGTAAATTTATAAATGGATGGTTAGTTTTAAATAACATTTTTCTTTTCTTTAAAATAAAAAGGAATAAAATTTTATTCAATACAAAATAGATAAGTAAATATACATAGTTAAAATTTAAAACAACATATTTGTAAACTTCGTAAAATATGAAGTGACTACATTGGAAAAGTTATAACAACATAATTCAACAAAACAAAGCAAAGAAATAACAAAATTTATTGAAATTCAAAATGAAAAAAAATATATAATAAAATTTGGTTAAGTGTTGTTGGGCTTTGAAATTGTGAATCTCGGTCCATTTACCTTTGAATGCCGTTTCCTTTTTACCTCAATTCGACCCGTTTCCTCCATTATCCATTTTCACAAACCCTAAGCAAAATCACGAAAGAAAAAGAAAATAAAAATGATGGCAGCCGTTCCTCTTTGTAAATTAGGGCTAGCAATCTAATCTAGGGTTTTGCTTCTTGCGATTCAAAACAAGGGTTTGCGATCTAATCTGGGCTTCGACCTTCGTTCAAATTGGCTTATTTCCCTTCGGCTGCTTCGACTTTGTTATGGTGAGTTTTCTGCTCACGATTAATTTTTAATTCAGGTGTTTAAATTTGTTTGGATTGAATGTTGGTTGCATGCTATGATTTGGTGATTATTAGCTTTCAGTTGCTCGGTTAAATTTGAATTTTAAACTAATAAGAACAGATAACTCACTGCATGTTGGATTGTTGGTTGCTATTCGTTATCACTTGCTCTGATGTTGTGTTTTTGAACTGTTAAGATCAGATTCTACTCAATTTTTGATTTTAAACTAATAAGAATAAATGCTATTTGATATTTGTTTTAAATTGGTAAGAACAGACACTATTTAAATTTTAATTTAAACTGATAAAAACAAATGCTATGAATAACCTGATGAGAACAGGTGCTTCCAAATGTTTGATTTCAGATTGTTGTTTTGAAAATTTGTTTTTCTTAAAAACTGATTTGAACAGATGCTATAAATTTAAATTTTTTTTTTTTTTTTTTTTTTTTACTGTTGAGAACAGATGCTATCATTTTAAGAATCTGATGAGAATAGAGGCTATTAAATCTTGACTTGCTTTGTGTTGCTGCATGTGTTGGATCTTGCTTTGTTAATGAATATTTATATGGAAACCTCTGAACCCAAACCTTCTTCTTTGGTTATCCGTGAATCAATCACTTAAGCCTATAATATGTTGTGATGTTTTGGTACCTGAAATTGTTTTTGTTAAGTGATAATGTGTTTGCATGCTTGTTTATGTTGACTGTCCCTCTGTTTTGAAATGCATGTGAGTTTTCTAAGCTCACGATAATCTTCATGCAAGTTTTTGAATTTGTTTGAAGTGAATTCCTTGGTTGCATGCTATGTTTTTGGGGCGATTTGATTATCTTTGGCTCGGCTAATTTAATTTTTAAAACTGATATGCTCAGATTTGTGACTGCATGTTGAATTTTTGTGCTAGTTGCTGTTATTTGCTCGATTTACTTGGATTTTAAATTGGTAGAAACAGATGCTAGTAATTATTTTAAACTATAAGAACAGATTCTACCCATTTGATTTAGTTTTTGAACTGTTAGGAGCAAATGTTTTTTTGATTTCTTTTAAAATTTAAATTTGTAAGAACAGATGCTGCCCAGTCTTAATTTTTAAATTGATTAGAACAAATGCTACCTGACTATTTGTGTTTGTTTTAAAATTGATAGGAACATGTGCTATTTGTGTTTGTTTTAAAATTGATAGGAACATGTGCTATTTGTGTTTGTTTTAAAATTGATAGGAACATGTGCTATTGGTGTTTGTTTTAAAAATTGATAAGAACAGATGCTATATTTATTTTGTTATTAAATTGATAAGTACAGATGCTACTAAATATCTTGTTTGAAAACTGTTTGCAAACAATTGCATTATGAATTTAAACTTGCATGTTTGTCCCATGCCTGGTAACCATTAGACCATTTATTATTTTGCACTTGAGTCTTTTGGTACTGTTGTTGTATTGGTGTTGCATTTGGTCTGCATTGTAGTTGTATTCATATATACTTGCTACTGTTGCATTACTTGCTTCACTTGAGTTTTTTTTTGTAACAGTAGTCTACTGTGTTCATGCACTTTGGTTTGTGGCAGTTTGCATGTCAAGTTGCATCCATGCTGTTGCACTTGTAGTTGTACCCCATGCTGTTGCACTTGGGTCTGGTCACTGTTCTCTTGGTTGTTCTAGTCTTCATTTCCATTGTTGTTTGCATCCTGATATATGTTGCATTGCAGTTGATTCATTTGGTCATTTGGTGTCTGCATCCTTATCTGTTGCATACATAAGTTTGGCCACTGTTGTATAATTGCATTTGATCTGCACTTGTGTATATTCTCAGGTGGCACACTGCAACTGCACTTGCATTTGTGACCTTTATTTGCCTGTTGTTTGAATTGTGCATTATTCATGTGTAGCTTGGTCATTTTGATGCACTGCCTTGATTTATTTTGCCTCTATCTTTATAGTTACAGGTTTTAAACTTGATTTAAAAATTCAAACTATCCACCTAAGTGTTTTTTTTTAGTTTTTAATCCTTAAACAAAATATGTTGTATGTGAGTAACATTTTATATTAAATAAACTTAAGTAGAAATTATTTGCCTGTTTTACTCTAGAAACAAGTGTGTTTGCATGAAAACACAATTTCATACTGGTAGATACATGAATATATTTAGTTGAGCAAGCTGCTGTGAGTTTATTTCTTTCAGTGTGAAGATTTAAGGTTTAACAAAATGTGGTTATGAACATTTGTCAAAGTTTAAAGTTCTATTTAATATGAAAGTTCTGTATTGTCTCTGTGAATTTAGAAAATAAACAAAACAAATCTTATGGGTTGTCTCTGTGAACATTGGAACAAATCTTGATCATTTTGCTGTGTCAATTTGTGTATTCCCTGTTGTTAACTCTGTCTGGTTGATGGGCATGTCACTGACTTGCTGTCTTATTCATCTTGGTTTTAGTTGTTGTAAATCCTATGTGATGTTTGCCTAGTTGTGGTCTTGTTTCATGTTTAATGCAGTGCTTGGTCATCGCACTGGTCATTGCTTGTGAAGTTTGGTATTGCATTGTTATGTACGTGATATGTTGACACATTCACCTATGCTTGCACTACTTCATTCCAATGTATACTCTTGTCTGCAATTGTTCATCCTGAAGCTTGATCATTGTTTCACTTGTCTTCACTTCTGTTTTCTCCTAGTTGCTGTGGCATTGTGCCTTTGGTCTGCATATTGACTGTTGCAGTCCAACTTGTTGTTGGTCTTACTTATAATTTGTAGCCAGTT
This sequence comes from Allium cepa, assembly GCA_030765085.1. Lineage (NCBI taxonomy): Eukaryota > Viridiplantae > Streptophyta > Magnoliopsida > Asparagales > Amaryllidaceae > Allium > Allium cepa. The sequence continues at coordinate 872,684,118 of CM060938.1, forward strand.
GGTCTTCAGTTTCATCTTCAATTGTAGCTTGTTATATGGAACTGGTAGTTGTTGCTGAGCTTGCATACTTCATGCTTGTTGTTGTATACCTGTCCACTGTAGTTGTGTCTTGCCACTGCTGCCCCTGTGCACTATTGATCTGTGCACTGTCCATACTTGTAGTTGTATGCCCTGTTGCATTTGGGGCTGCTGAAACTGTTGTGCATTTCGGCCTGTACTTGTGCTCGCTGCCTTGACCTGCTGTGTTGTTTCTGTTCGGGCTTGTTATTGTATCTTTGTGGTCTTTGTGATTACACTCGCACACGTGTTGGCGAGGCAGTGCACACGTGTGTTTGTCAGAACTTAAAAATTTGAAATTGTTAATGTGAAAAATCCGTAATAGATTTTAAATTGATTTATCTGTTTTACCATATCTGTAACCATATTATTCAGTTCATTTCAAATTTATTTACTTGAATAAAGATTAATCCTGACTCGAGTGTTTTTGTGTTTTGCAATAAACGCTCGGGTCAGACCGAGTATTTTTACAGCTTGAAGATTTTCAGGCCGCGAAGTTAGAGAGAGGGGGGGAATTAAAGCTTTACTTCAGTTTTCAGCAAATGTTTCTTATACTTTAAAATATAAATTGTTTCCGCTGTATAAATTAAAATGTAATGTATTGTAAACTCTGATATTTGTATGTAAAAGAAAAGTTTGTTTATAAAATATGATTACTATTCTGTGATTCTGTAGCTGATTCTGTTTAAATGTTATAAACTAAATAACAATCCGTCATTTTGAACGTTTCTAGTTGGTTTAATTACCGACTAGAGGCGGTCAAGGCGGCGGGTCGTTACAAAGTGGTATCAGAGCTTTGGTTTGCACAAAGCTTAGTTTATGGCGTTTAATATGAATAGTTACTAGAATCACTTTAAATGAAGTGTTTTCAAATCTAAAGAAGTTTAAAATTGTTTTCTTTAAAATAAAAGGTATTTTGAAAATTAGAATTATTTTTGGAAATTCCCCTCTCTAAATTTAGGTTTGCGACTGTTTCTCTTCGGTGAGGTCTCGTTAGACTTGAGTTTCGATCGTTCAGAAACTCATTATCGAATTTTTGAGAGTCATGGAAAATGAAATGTAAGTCAAGTGGATTAATGAATTGGTTTAGATTGACTTAAATCAAATATTTTGAATATCTCCAAAGTAGTAATTGGAAAATAAAATGATATGTCAATTTGATTATAACCAAGCGGATTATTGAACTATAACTTGGAAATTTAATTTTGAATTCTTTTGAAAAATTGATTTCAAATGTTGTGAAGAACGATTTAGTGAATAAATGGATTATAAGTATTTAACTTATAATATGAAATTTTGGGTATATAACTAAGTTATATGAGCTGAATTGAATCAAATTAATAAAGGAGATTATAAAACGAAGTTTTATAAATAGAAATGGAATTTCTAGAGATGTTTGTAAAATCCGCAAACGACTTATTTTGATAAGTAAATTGTTGTAACTTATTAAAGGAATTATATCTATGGTTTTTGAACGGTGAATAAAATATCAAAAGAGATATGAATCTAATGAAAATTCGAAATAGATTTAAATAGATTCAATGATGCATTTGAATTTGAACGGGCATGGAATTAAGTTGAGTGGAAAACTTAGTATTGGAAATTTGAAGTTGATTTAAAACCAATATTTTGAAATGTATGCAGAATTCAAACTATGAATTAAGTTGAAGTTGAAACTTAAATGGGAATGTTTTTGGGAAGCAACACTATGAAATGAAGTAAATCCATTTTAAGTTGTTTTGAAATGTGTTAAGTATCGAAAGCATAGATTTCAACATTCATTGTTGAAATAGACGTTTTCGAGGAAAAGAAAGGAAATGTTTTATATAGTATTGGGATTTATACATCTATATTAAATTCGAATCCCTATACTAATGATTTTTGGGTCGTCGTAACGATGTTTTACGCAACATTCGTTTTGACTCAAATAAATGTGTTTAAAGAATGATTTCTTTTAAGAATGAAATATATACTTGATTTTGGTTTAAGTATATTGAATATTTTCAAAGTGTTGAAAATAAATGGATTTGTGAATTACTTATTATTGAATAAGTATGAAAATATTTTCCAATATGAAATGAAAAGTTTGAAACTTTATCTTTTAAAGATAAAGTGAGAAGTGAATGTTTGAAATTTTATCTTTTGAAGATAAATTGAAAATGAATTTGTGAAATCGATTTGAAAATCGTATATTCATAGATACTTTGGAAATGTAAATTCACTATGGAATTTATAAAAGAAAGGGGAATTTGTTAAAAATAAATATTGATTTATTTTTGAAATGTGGAAATAAATTTACGGATTTGGAACGTAAGTTTAAAATAAATCGGTAAGGATTTATTTGATTAATTTAAGTGAACCATTTGAAGTTTAAAATGGATAAATATTTGGAAATGTTTCCATTTAAGGAAATTGCTTTGAAATTTGTTTTCAAAGATTAAAAGGTGCAAAATGATTTGAATTTGTTTCAAATGGTTAAGTGTGAAAATTTTTATATCTTGTAAAGATATTATTTTTGGGAAATTTGAACAATTAGTTCAATTTGGAAATTTTCAAAGTGATTGAATTTTGAGTTAAATTGAGTTTAACTTTGACGCCCAAAAACAATTTAAGTTGAACATTGAATTTTAAATGGATGATTTGGATTGTATGTCTAACGTCGTGAATTGACGACATATCAATTGATCTCTATTAAATATATATCTGTTGGTGGCGGGGAATTTATTCTCTTAGCTTAACACCCTTCTCTGAGACGTACGAGCTCAGAGGTTATATATCGATAGACATCAATTATGTGTTGAGAATTGACGATGTAGCGTGAAATCCAAATCGAGTGTGTGAAGTCGATAATAAATTGGATTGTGAATGTGTATTAGGTTTGATATGACCTTAAAATTCCAAATCGACTTAGAGGAAAATTTTAAATGGATAATGAAATGGAAATTTGTGAAACCTCTATTTGTTATGGGTATGAAATGTTGTGGTTTTCATAACGTATATGTGTGAATACGATTAATTCGAAAACCAATTAGTTTGGAAAAGTAATTGTTGTGGAAAACTTATGTAAGTACATGAGTATGATATGTACTAAATGTGAAGTGAAATATTATATATGTATGTATAATATTATGTTTTCCAAAATTGAGGATATGGAAAGGTACCTTCCATTTATACTGTGTGACTGTGTGATGGTGATGGAACTCGAGATGAGTATCCATTTAAAAAATCGTAGCTACGTAGTATTTCCATTAGTTGGATGACCATTTATATTTCCATTAGTTGGATTGACCATTTGTTTTCCATTAGTTGGATTGGCCCTTTGTCTTCCATTAGTTGGATAGGCCATTTGTTTTCCATTAGTTGGAGTGACTAGCGTAATTTGAGGGGCGAGATGCCTACAGTTACAAGCGATTCCACTGGGATAGTGGCGTAACCGCCGAGTAACTGCAATCTAGAAACCATAGCGAAATTCGAGGGGCGAGATGCCTACGGCCACAAGCGATTCTACTGGGATAGTAGCGTAACCGCCGTGTGGACCGCGATCTATGGCAACAACCATGGCGAAATTCGAGGGGCGAGATGCCTACGGTCACAAGCGATTCTACTGGGATAGTAGCGTAACCGCCGTGTGTACCGCGATCCATGGGGGAATGTGCTTTCCATATCCATTTTTAAAAGAATTTTTAAAAGTATTTTCACTGGGAATTGAAGCAAGTATATTTAGTACTTGGAGATTGTTAGACTTGCGCCTGGCCAGCGTATGCCTAATGTCTTTAAGAACGACAGTAGACTTGTTAAATTTCGAGTTAGCAAGTATTTTCAAACTTTAAATAGCAAATCAATTATCTGAAATTAAAGTGATGTAAATTCCAACCTAATGAATTAAGGAAGAGGATTTTTGAAATGTTTTGAAAAATCCACAGCTTTGGAAAAGTTATAATATGTAAAATTTCTTAAATGTAGTGTTTCAAATTTAAAATTTGGGTTTTGTAAGTTGAAAATTTTAGTAAAGATTTTTTTTTGTGTCTTGATTGTAGAAAATAATAAACAAAAGAGTTAATTAGCAAAGCTAGCGAGATAAAACAAATAGAATGAATCCTATATTCATTCATCTTTAATAAGTGTTGAACTTGATAAAATTGAGTAAAATATAAATATCGGTGAAATTTTAACAATCATTTTTCCTTACTTGTAATTTCGGGACGAAATTCTTTTAAGGAGGGGAGATTGTAACGATCGTAAATTTTGAACAATTTAAATTGTGAATATTTAATTAATTTTGAATATTTGAATGATAATTTAAACTGAATTTCCAATATAACAATGAATTTTGCGATCAAATTTGAGAATTTAATCTAGAAAAAGTTGAATAAAATTTATATTTGACTTTGGAGTTGAAATTGAATATTGAATTTGTATTTTTAATTCAAACTAATGACTTAAGAAAATAATTTGGATACAAGAATTTTTATTTATGTAAATTTATAAATGGATGGTTAGTTTTAAATAACATTTTTCTTTTCTTTAAAATAAAAAGGAATAAAATTTTATTCAATACAAAATAGATAAGTAAATATACATAGTTAAAATTTAAAACAACATATTTGTAAACTTCGTAAAATATGAAGTGACTACATTGGAAAAGTTATAACAACATAATTCAACAAAACAAAGCAAAGAAATAACAAAATTTATTGAAATTCAAAATGAAAAAAAATATATAATAAAATTTGGTTAAGTGTTGTTGGGCTTTGAAATTGTGAATCTCGGTCCATTTACCTTTGAATGCCGTTTCCTTTTTACCTCAATTCGACCCGTTTCCTCCATTATCCATTTTCACAAACCCTAAGCAAAATCACGAAAGAAAAAGAAAATAAAAATGATGGCAGCCGTTCCTCTTTGTAAATTAGGGCTAGCAATCTAATCTAGGGTTTTGCTTCTTGCGATTCAAAACAAGGGTTTGCGATCTAATCTGGGCTTCGACCTTCGTTCAAATTGGCTTATTTCCCTTCGGCTGCTTCGACTTTGTTATGGTGAGTTTTCTGCTCACGATTAATTTTTAATTCAGGTGTTTAAATTTGTTTGGATTGAATGTTGGTTGCATGCTATGATTTGGTGATTATTAGCATTCAGTTGCTCGGTTAAATTTGAATTTTAAACTAATAAGAACAGATAACTCACTGCATGTTGGATTGTTGGTTGCTATTCGTTATCACTTGCTCTGATGTTGTGTTTTTGAACTGTTAAGATCAGATTCTACTCAATTTTTGATTTTAAACTAATAAGAATAAATGCTATTTGATATTTGTTTTAAATTGGTAAGAACAGACACTATTTAAATTTTAATTTAAACTGATAAAAACAAATGCTATGAATAACCTGATGAGAACAGGTGCTTCCAAATGTTTGATTTCAGATTGTTGTTTTGAAAATTTGTTTTTCTTAAAAACTGATTTGAACAGATGCTATAAATTTAAATTTTTTTTTTTTTTTTTTTTTTTACTGTTGAGAACAGATGCTATCATTTTAAGAATCTGATGAGAATAGAGGCTATTAAATCTTGACTTGCTTTGTGTTGCTGCATGTGTTGGATCTTGCTTTGTTAATGAATATTTATATGGAAACCTCTGAACCCAAACCTTCTTCTTTGGTTATCCGTGAATCAATCACTTAAGCCTATAATATGTTGTGATGTTTTGGTACCTGAAATTGTTTTTGTTAAGTGATAATGTGTTTGCATGCTTGTTTATGTTGACTGTCCCTCTGTTTTGAAATGCATGTGAGTTTTCTAAGCTCACGATAATCTTCATGCAAGTTTTTGAATTTGTTTGAAGTGAATTCCTTGGTTGCATGCTATGTTTTTGGGGCGATTTGATTATCTTTGGCTCGGCTAATTTAATTTTTAAAACTGATATGCTCAGATTTGTGACTGCATGTTGAATTTTTGTGCTAGTTGCTGTTATTTGCTCGATTTACTTGGATTTTAAATTGGTAGAAACAGATGCTAGTAATTATTTTAAACTATAAGAACAGATTCTACCCATTTGATTTAGTTTTTGAACTGTTAGGAGCAAATGTTTTTTTGATTTCTTTTAAAATTTAAATTTGTAAGAACAGATGCTGCCCAGTCTTAATTTTTAAATTGATTAGAACAAATGCTACCTGACTATTTGTGTTTGTTTTAAAATTGATAGGAACATGTGCTATTTGTGTTTGTTTTAAAATTGATAGGAACATGTGCTATTTGTGTTTGTTTTAAAATTGATAGGAACATGTGCTATTGGTGTTTGTTTTAAAAATTGATAAGAACAGATGCTATATTTATTTTGTTATTAAATTGATAAGTACAGATGCTACTAAATATCTTGTTTGAAAACTGTTTGCAAACAATTGCATTATGAATTTAAACTTGCATGTTTGTCCCATGCCTGGTAACCATTAGACCATTTATTATTTTGCACTTGAGTCTTTTGGTACTGTTGTTGTATTGGTGTTGCATTTGGTCTGCATTGTAGTTGTATTCATATATACTTGCTACTGTTGCATTACTTGCTTCACTTGAGTTTTTTTTTGTAACAGTAGTCTACTGTGTTCATGCACTTTGGTTTGTGGCAGTTTGCATGTCAAGTTGCATCCATGCTGTTGCACTTGTAGTTGTACCCCATGCTGTTGCACTTGGGTCTGGTCACTGTTCTCTTGGTTGTTCTAGTCTTCATTTCCATTGTTGTTTGCATCCTGATATATGTTGCATTGCAGTTGATTCATTTGGTCATTTGGTGTCTGCATCCTTATCTGTTGCATACATAAGTTTGGCCACTGTTGTATAATTGCATTTGATCTGCACTTGTGTATATTCTCAGGTGGCACACTGCAACTGCACTTGCATTTGTGACCTTTATTTGCCTGTTGTTTGAATTGTGCATTATTCATGTGTAGCTTGGTCATTTTGATGCACTGCCTTGATTTATTTTGCCTCTATCTTTATAGTTACAGGTTTTAAACTTGATTTAAAAATTCAAACTATCCACCTAAGTGTTTTTTTTTAGTTTTTAATCCTTAAACAAAATATGTTGTATGTGAGTAACATTTTATATTAAATAAACTTAAGTAGAAATTATTTGCCTGTTTTACTCTAGAAACAAGTGTGTTTGCATGAAAACACAATTTCATACTGGTAGATACATGAATATATTTAGTTGAGCAAGCTGCTGTGAGTTTATTTCTTTCAGTGTGAAGATTTAAGGTTTAACAAAATGTGGTTATGAACATTTGTCAAAGTTTAAAGTTCTATTTAATATGAAAGTTCTGTATTGTCTCTGTGAATTTAGAAAATAAACAAAACAAATCTTATGGGTTGTCTCTGTGAACATTGGAACAAATCTTGATCATTTTGCTGTGTCAATTTGTGTATTCCCTGTTGTTAACTCTGTCTGGTTGATGGGCATGTCACTGACTTGCTGTCTTATTCATCTTGGTTTTAGTTGTTGTAAATCCTATGTGATGTTTGCCTAGTTGTGGTCTTGTTTCATGTTTAATGCAGTGCTTGGTCATCGCACTGGTCATTGCTTGTGAAGTTTGGTATTGCATTGTTATGTACGTGATATGTTGACACATTCACCTATGCTTGCACTACTTCATTCCAATGTATACTCTTGTCTGCAATTGTTCATCCTGAAGCTTGATCATTGTTTCACTTGTCTTCACTTCTGTTTTCTCCTAGTTGCTGTGGCATTGTGCCTTTGGTCTGCATATTGACTGTTGCAGTCCAACTTGTTGTTGGTCTTACTTATAATTTGTAGCCAGTTGGTCTTCAGTTTCATCTTCAATTGTAGCTTGTTATATGGAACTGGTAGTTGTTGCTGAGCTTGCATACTTCATGCTTGTTGTTGTATACCTGTCCACTGTAGTTGTGTCTTGCCACTGCTGCCCCTGTGCACTATTGATCTGTGCACTGTCCATACTTGTAGTTGTATGCCCTGTTGCATTTGGGGCTGCTGAAACTGTTGTGCATTTCGGCCTGTACTTGTGCTCGCTGCCTTGACCTGCTGTGTTGTTTCTGTTCGGGCTTGTTATTGTATCTTTGTGGTCTTTGTGATTACACTCGCACACGTGTTGGCGAGGCAGTGCACACGTGTGTTTGTCAGAACTTAAAAATTTGAAATTGTTAATGTGAAAAATCCGTAATAGATTTTAAATTGATTTATCTGTTTTACCATATCTGTAACCATATTATTCAGTTCATTTCAAATTTATTTACTTGAATAAAGATTAATCCTGACTCGAGTGTTTTTGTGTTTTGCAATAAACGCTCGGGTCAGACCGAGTATTTTTACAGCTTGAAGATTTTCAGGCCGCGAAGTTAGAGAGAGGGGGGGAATTAAAGCTTTACTTCAGTTTTCAGCAAATGTTTCTTATACTTTAAAATATAAATTGTTTCCGCTGTATAAATTAAAATGTAATGTATTGTAAACTCTGATATTTGTATGTAAAAGAAAAGTTTGTTTATAAAATATGATTACTATTCTGTGATTCTGTAGCTGATTCTGTTTAAATGTTATAAACTAAATAACAATCCGTCATTTTGAACGTTTCTAGTTGGTTTAATTACCGACTAGAGGCGGTCAAGGCGGCGGGTCGTTACAAATGATAGATTAATGCCCAAAAACGACAACCCGAATCTCAATCGGGTCTCGTAAGTATTTTACCCTTCGTTTTTTCGACACGTGGATTTTTACGGTAAAACAGGATTACGGCGGATGGTCTCCGATTTACCATCGCTGGAGAGTGGTGCACCATGGTACTGTTCGGTTCAAATCCATGCACACATTTCTAAAGGTCGTACGGCACTGTTTCGCCATTTCGGACGGATGTTGCACCTTGCACCGTGGATGTTGCACCCTGTATATATCGATTATTCGGACGGCCATAACTTCTGGCTCGTTTAGAGTTACGGGAGCCATAACCTGTCAAAATGAAGGCCTCGATGAGTTCTACGGCTTTGAGCTGTCAACGGATAGATTAATGCCCAAAAAGGACAACTCGAATCTCAATCGGGTCTCGTAAGTTTTTTACCCTTTATTTTTTCGACACGTGGATTTTTACGGTAAAACGGGATTACCGTGGCCCGTCTTCGACTTCCCATCGCTGGAGAGTGGTGCACCATGGTAGTGTTCCGTTTCAAATCCATGCACATATTTCTAAAAGTCGTTCGGCACTGTTTCGCCATTTCGGACGGATGTTGCACCTTGCACCGTGGATGTTGTACCCTGTAGATATCGATTATTCAAACGGCCATAACACCTGGCTCGTTTAGAGTTACGGGAGCCATAACCTCTCAAAACGAAGGCCTCGATGAGTTCTACGGCTTTGACAGCTTTCAGCCATCAACGGATAGATTAATTCCCAAAAAGGACAGCCCGAATCTCAATCGGGTCTCGTAAGTTTTTAACCCTTCGTTTTATCGACACGTGCATTTTTACGGTAAAACGGGATTACGGTGGCTGGTCTTCGATTTACCATTGCTGGAGAGTGGTGCACCATGGTACTGTTCCGTTTCAAATCCATGCACGCATTTCTAAAAGTCGTACGGCACTGTTTCGCCATTTCGGACGGATGTTGCACCATGTAGATATCGATTAATCGGACGGCCATAACTTCTGGCTCGTTTAGAGTTACGGGAGCCATAACCTGTCCAAACGAAGGGCTCGATGAGTTCTACGGCTTTGACAGCTTTCAGCAGTCAAAGGATAGATTAATGCCCAAAAAGGACAACCCGAATCTCAATCGGGTCTCGTAAGTTTTTTACCCTTCATTTTTTCGACACGTGGATTTTTATGGTAAAACGGGATTACCGTGGCCCGTCTTCGACTTCCCATCGCTGTAGAGTGGTGCACCATGGTAGTGTTCCGTTTCAAATCCATGCACGCATTTCTAAAAGTCGTACGGCACTGTTTCGCCATTTCGGACGGATGTTGCACCTTGCACCGTGGATGTTGCACCCTGTAGATATCGATTATTCAAACGGCCATTATTTCTAGCTCGTTTAGAGTTACGGGAGCCATAACCTGTCGAAACGAAGGCCTCGATGAGTTCTACGGCTTTGACAGCTTTCAGCCGTCAACGGATAGATTAATGCCCAAAAAGGACAGCCCGAATCTCAATCGGGTCTCGTAAGTTTTTTACCCATCGTTTTTTCGACACGTGGATTTTTACGGTAAAACAGGATTACCGTGGCTGGCCTTCGATTTACCATCGCTGGAGAGTGGTGTACGATGGTACTGTTCCGTTTCAAATCCATGCACGCATTTCCAAAAGTCCTACGGCACTGTTTCGCCATTTCGGACGGATGTTGCACCTTGCACAGTGGATGTTGCACCCTGTAGATATCTATTATTCGGACGGCCATAACTTCTGGCTCGTTTAGAGTTATGGGAGCCATAACCTGTCAAAACGAAGGCCTCGATGAGTTCTACGGCTTTGACAGCTTTCAGCCATCAACGGATGGATTAATGCCCAAAAAGGACAACCCGAATCTCAATCGCGTCTCGTAAGTTTTTTACCCTTTGTTTTTTCGACACGTGGATTTTTACGGTAAAACGGGATTACCGTGGCCCGTCTTCGACTTCCCATCGCTAGAGAGTGGTGCACCATGGTACTGTTCCGTTTCAAATCCATTCACGCATTTCTAAATGTCGTACGGCACTGTTTCACCATTTCGGACAGATGTTCCACATTGCACCGTGGATGTTGCACCCTGTAGATATCGATTATTCAAACGGCCTTAACTTCTGGCTCGTTTAGAGTTACGGGAGCCATTACCTGTCAAAACGAAACCTCGATGAGTTCTACGGCTTTGACAGCTTTCAGCCGTCAACGGATAAATTAATGCCCAAAAAGGACAACCGGAATCTCAATCGGGTCTCGTAAGTTTTTTACCCTTCGTTTTTTCGACACGTGGATTTTTAAGGTAAAACAGGATTACAGTGGCTGGCCTTCGATTTACCATCGCTGAAGAGTGGTGCACCATGGTACTGTTCCGTTTCAAATCCATGCACGCATTTCCAAAAGTCCTACGGCACTGTTTCGCCATTTCGGACGGATGTTGCACCTTGCACAGTGGATGTTGCACCCTGTAGATATCGATTATTCGGACGGCCATAACTTCTGGCTCGTTTAGAGTTATGGGAGCCATAACCTGTCAAAACGAAGGCTTCGATGAGTTCTACGGCTTTGACAGCTTTCAGCCATCAACGGATAGATTACTGCCCAAAAAGGACAACCCGAATCTCAATCGCGTCTCGTAAGTTTTTTACCCTTTGTTTTTTCAACACGTGGATTTTTACGGCAAAACGGGATTACCGTCGCCCGTCTTCGACTTCCCTTCGCTGGAGAGTGGTGCACCATGGTACTGTTCCGTTTCAAATCCATGCACGCATTTCTAAAAGTCGTACGACACTGTTTCACCATTTCAGACGGATGTTCCACATTGCACCGTGGATGTTGCACCCTGTAGATATCGATTATTCAAACGGCCATAACTTCTGGGTCGTTTAGAGTTACGGGAGCCATAACCTGTCAAAACGAAGGCATCGATGAGTTCTACGGCTTTGACAGCTTTCAACCGTCAAAGCATAGATTAGTGCCCAAAAAGGACAACCCGAATCTCAATCGGGTCTCGTAAGTTTTTTACCCTTTGTTTTTTCGACACGTGGATTTTTACGGCAAATCAGGATTACCGTGGCCCGTCTTCGACTTCCCATCGCTGGAGAGTGGTGCACCATGGTACTGTTCCGTTTCAAATCCCTTCACGCATTTCTAAAAGTCGTACGGCACTGTTTCGCCATTTCGGACGGATGGTTCACCTTGCACCGTGGATGTTGCGCCCTGTAGATATCGATTATTCGGACGGCCATAACTTCTGGCTCGTTTAGAGTTACGGGAGCCATAACCTGTCAAAACGAAGGCCTCGATGAGTTCTATGGCTTTAACGGCTTTCAGTCGTCAACGGATAGATTAATGCCCAAAAAGGACAACCCGAATCTCAATCGGGTCTCGTATGTTTTTTACCCTTCGTTTTTTCGACACGTGGATTTTTACGGTAAAACTGGATTACCGTGGCCCGTCTTCGACTTCCCATCGCTGGAGAGTGGTGCGCCATGGCAATGTTCCATTTCAAATCCATGCACGCATTTCTAAAAGTCATACGGCACTGTTTCGCCATTTCGGACGGATGTTGCACGTTGCACCGTGGATGTTGCACCCTGTAGATATCGATTATTCAAACGGCCATAACTTCTGGCTCGTTTAGAGTTACGAGAGCCATAACCTGTCAAAACGAAGGCCTCGATGAGTTCCACAGCTTTGACAGCTTTCAACCATCAACGGATAGATTAATGCCCAATAAGGACAACCCGAATCTCAATCGCGTCTCATAAGTTTTTTACCCTTTGTTTTTTCGACACGTGGATTTTTACGGTAAAACAGGATTACCGTGGCCCGTCTTCGACTTCCCATCGCTGGAGAGTGGTGCACCATGGTACTGTTCCGTTTCAAATCCATGCACGCATTTCTAAAAGTCGTACGGCACTGTTTCACCATTTCGGACGCATGTTCCACCTTGCACCGTGGATGTTGCACCCTTTAGATATCGATTATTCAAACGGCCATAACTTCTGGCTCGATTAGGGTGACGGGAGCCATTACCTGTCAAAACGAAGGCCTGGATGAGTTCTACGGCTTTGACAGCTTTCAGCCGGCAACGGATAAATTAATGCCCAAAAAGGACAACCCGAATCTCAATCGGGTCTCGTAAGTTTTTTACCCTTTGTTTTTTCGACACGTGGATTTTTGCGGTAAAACAGGATTACAGTGGCTGGCCTTCGATTTACCATCGCTGAAGAGTGGTGCACCATGGTACTGTTCCGTTTCAAATCCATGCACGCATTTCTAAAAGTCGTACGACACTGTTTCGCCATTTCGGATGGATGTTGCACCTTGCACCGCGGATGTTGGACCCTGTAGATATCGATTATTCGGACGGCCATAACTTCTGGCTCGTTTAGAGTTACGGGAGCCATAACCTGTCAAAACGAAGGCCTCGATGAGTTGTACGGCTTTGACAGCTTTCAGCCGTCAAAGCATAGATTAATGCCCAAAAAGGACAACCAGAATCTCAATCAGGTCTCGTAAGTTTTTTACCCTTTGTTTTTTCGACACGTGGATTTTTACGGTAAAACAGGATTACCGTGGCCCGGATTCGACTTTCCATCGCTGGAGAGTGGTGCACCATGGTACTGTTCCGTTTCAAATCCATTCACGCATTTCTAAAAGACGTACGGCATTGTTTCGCCATTTCGGACGGATGGTTCACCTTGCCCCGTGGATGTTGCACCCTGTAGATATCGATTATTCGGACGGCCATAACTTCTGGCTCGTTTATAGTTACAGCAGCCATAACCTGTCAAAACGAAGGACTCGATGAGTTCTACGGCTTTGATAGCTTTCAGCCGTCAATGGATAGATTAATGCCAAAAAGGACAACCCGAATCTCAATCGGGTCTCGTAAGTTGTTACCCTTCGTTTTTTCGACACGTGGATTTTTACGGTAAAACAGGATTACAGTGGCTGGCCTTCGATTTACCATCGCTGGAGAGTGGTGCACCATGGTACCGTTCCGTTTCAAATCCATGAAAGCATTTCTAAAAGTCGTACGGCACTGTTTCGCCATTTCGGACGGATGTTGCACCTTGCATAGTGGATGTTGCACCCTGTAGATATCGATTATTCGGACGGCCATAACTTCTGGCTCGTATAGAGTTATGGGAGCCATAACCTATGAAAACGAAGGCCACGATGAGTTCTATGGCTTTGACAGCTTTCAGCCGTCAACGGATAGATTAAAGCCCAAAAAGGACAACCCGAATCTCAATCGGGTCTCGTAAGTTTTTACCCTTCGTTTTTTCGACACGTGGATTTTTACGGTAAAATGGGATTACCGTGGCCCGTCTTCGACTTCCCATCGCTGGAGAGTGGTGCACCATGGTACTGTTCCGTTTCAAATCCATGCACGCATTTCTAAAAGTCGTACGACACTGTTTCACAATTTTGGACGGATGTTCCACCTTGCACCGTGGATGTTGCACCCTGTAGATATCGATTATTCAAACGGCCATAACTTCTGGCTCGTTTAGAGTTACGGGAGCCATTACCTGTCAAAACGAAGGCCTCGATGAGTTCTACGGCTTTGATAGCTTTCAGCCGTCAACGGATAAATTAATGCCCAAAAAGGACAACCCGAATCTCAATCGGGTCTCGTAAGTTTTTTACCCTTCGTTTTTTCGACACGTTGATTTTTACGGTAAACAGGATTACAGTGGCTGGCCTTCGATTTACCATCGCTGGAGAGTGGTGCACCATGGTACTGTTCCGTTTCAAATCCATGCACGCATTTCTAAAAGTTGTACGACACTGTTTCGCCATTTTGGATGGATGTTGCACCTTGCACCGTGGATGCTGCACTCTGTAGATATCGATTACTCGGACGGCCATAACTTCTGGCTCGTTTAGAGTTACGGGAGCCATGACCTGTCAAAACGAAGTCCTCGATGAGTTCTACGGCTTTGACCGCTTTCAGCCGTCAACGCATAGATTAATGCCCAAAAAGGACAACCCGAATCTCAATAGGGTCTCGTAAGTTTTTTACCCTTCGTTTTTTCGACACGTGGATTTTTACGGTAAAACGGGATTACCGTGGCCCGTCTTCGACTTCCCATCGCTGGAGAGTGGTGCACCATGGTACTGTTCCGTTTAAAATCCATGCACGCATTTCTAAAAGTCGTACGGCACTGTTTCACCATTTCGGACGGATGTTGCACCTTGCACCTTGGATGGTGCACCCTGTAGATATCGATTATTCAAACGGCCATAACTTCTGGCTCGTTTAGAGTTACGAGAGCCATAACCTGTCAAAACGAAGGTCTCGATGAGTTCTACAGCTTTGATAGCTTTCAACCATCAATGGATAGATTAATGCCCAAAAAGGACAACCCGAATCTCAATCGGGTCTCGTAAGCTTTTTACCCTTCGTTTTTTCGACACGTGGATTTTTACGGTAAAACAGGATTACAGTGGCTGGCCTTCGATTTACCATCACTGGAGAGTGGTGCACCACGGTACTGTTCCATTTCAAATCCATGCACGCATTTCCAAAAGTCCTACGGCACTCTTTCGCCATTTCGGACGGATGTTGCACCTTGCACAGTGGATGTTGCACCCTGTAGATATCGATTATTCGAACGGCCATAACTTCTGACTCGTTTAGAGTTATGGGAGCCATAACCTGTCAAAACGAAGGCCTTGATGAGTTCTACGGATTTGACAGCTTTCAGCCATCAACGGATAGATTAATGCCCAAAAAGGACAACCCGAATCTCAATCGCGTCTCGTAAGTTTTTTACCCTTTGTTTTTTCGACACGTGGAGTTTTACGGTAAAACGGGATTACCGTGGCCCGTCTTCGACTTCCCATCGCTGGAGAGTGGTGCACAATGGTACTGTTCCGTTTCAAATCCATGCACGCAATTCTAAAAGTCGTACGACACTGTTTCACCATTTCGGACGGATGTTCCACCTTGCACCGTGGATGTTGCACCCTGTAGATATCGATTATTCAAACGGCCATAACTTCTGGCTCGTTTAGAGTTACGGGAGCCATTACCTGTCGAAACGAAGCCTCGATGAGTTCTACGGCTTTGACAGCTTTCAGCCGTCAACGGATAAATTAATGCCCAAAAAGGACAACCCGAATCTCAATCGAGTCTCGTAAGTTTTTTACCCTTCGTTTTTTCGACACGTGGATTTTTACGGAAAAACAGGATTACAGTGGCTCGCCTTCGATTTACCATCGCTGAAGAGTGGTGCACCATGGTACTGTTCCGTTTCATATCCATGCACGCATTTCTAAAAGTCGTACGACACTGTTTCGCCATTTCGGATGGATGTTGCACTTTGCACCGTGGATGTTGCACCCTGTAGATATCGATTATTCGGACGGCCATAACTTCTGGCTCGTTTAGAGTTACGGGAGCCATAACCTGTCAAAACGAAGGCCTCGATGAGTTCTACGGCTTTGACAGCTTTCAGCCGTCAAAGCATAGATTAATGCCCAAAAAGGACAACCCGTATCTCTATCGGGTCTCGTAAGTTTTTTACCCTTTGTTTTTTCGACACGTGGATTTTTACGGTAAAACAGGATTACCGTGGCCCGTCTTCGACTTCCCATCGCTGGGGAGTGGTGCACCATGGTACTGTTCCGTTTCAAATCCCTTCACGCATTTCTAAAAGCCGTACGGCACTGTTTCGCCATTTCGGACGGATGGTTCACCTTGCACCGTGGATGTTGCACCCTGTAGATATCGATTATTCGGACGGCCATAACTTCTGGCTCGTTTAGAGTTACGGGAGCCATAACCTATCAAAACGAATGCCTCGATGAGTTCTACGGCTTTGACGGCTTTCAGCCGTCAACTGGTAGATTAATGCCCAAAAAGGACAACCCGAATCTCAATCGGGTCTCGTATGTTTTTTACCCTTCGTTTTTTCGACACGTGGATTTTTACGGTAAAACGGGATTACCGTGGCCCGTCTTCGACTTCCCATCGCTGGAGAGTGGTGCGCCATGGTAATGTTCCATTTCAAATCCATGCACGCATTTCTAAAAGTCATACGGCACTGTTTCGCAATTTCGGACGGATGTTGCACCTTGCACCGTGGATGTTGCACCCTGTAGATATCGATTATTCAAACGGCCATAACTTCTGGCTCGTTTATAGTTACGGGAGCCATAACCTGTCAAAACGAAGGTCTCGATGAGTTCTACGGCTTTGACAGCTTTCAGCCATCAACGGATAGATTAATGCCCAAAAAGGACAACTCGAATCTCAATCGCGTCCCGTAAGTTTTTTACCCTTTGTTTTTTCGACACGTGGATTTTTATGGTAAAACGGGATTACCGTGGCCCGTCTTTGACTTCACATTGCTGGAGAGTGGTGCACCATGGTACTGTTCTGTTTCAAATCCATGCACGCATTTCTAGAAGTCGTACGACACTGTTTCACCATTTCGGATGGATGTTCCACCTTGCACCGTGGATGTTGCACCCTGTAGATATCGATTATTCAAACGGCCATAACTTCTGGCTCGTTTAGGGTTACGGGAGCCATTACCTGTCAAAATGAAGGCCTCGATGAGTTCTACGGCTTTGACAGCTTCCAACCGTCAACGGATAAATTAATGCCCAAAAAGGACAACCCGAATCTCAATCGGGTCTCGTAAGTTTTTTACCCTTCGTTTTTCGACACGTGGATTTTTACGGTAAAACAGGATTACAGTGGCTGGCCTTCGATTTACCATCGCTAAAGAGTGGTGCACCATGGTACAGTTCCGTTTCAAATCCATGCACGCATTTCTGAAAGTCGTACGACACTGTTTCACCATTTCGGACGGATGTTGCATCTTGCACCATGGATGTTGCACCCTGTAGATAACGATTATTTGGACGGCCATAACTTCTGGCTCGTTTAGAGTTATGGGAGCGACAACCAGTCAAAACGAAGGCCACGATGATTTCTATGGCTTTGACCGCTTTCAGCCGTCAACGGATAGATTAATGCCCAAAAAGGACAACCAGAATCTCAATCGGGTCTCGTAAGTTTTTTACCCTTTGTTTTTTCGACATGTGGATTTTTACGGTAAAACAGGATTACCGTGGCCCGTCTTCGACTTTCCATCGCTGGTGAGTGGTGCACCATGGTACTATTCCGTTTCAAATCCATTCACGCATTTCTAAAAGTCGTACGGCATTGTTTCGCCATTTCGGACGGATGGTTCACCTTGCACCGTGGATGTTGCACCCTGTAGATATCGATTATTCGGACGGCCATAACTTCTGGCTCGTTTTAAGTTACGGCAGCCATAACCTATCAAAACGAAGGACTCGATGAGTTCTATGGCTTTGACGGCTTTCAGCCGTCAACGGATAGAATAATGCCCAAAAAGGACAACCCGAATCTCAATCGGGTCTCGTAAGTTTTTAACCCTTCGTTTTTTCGACACGTGGATTTTTACGGTAAAACGGGATTAGGTGGCCCGTCTTTGACTTCCCATCGATGGAGAGTGGTGCACCATGGTATTGTTCCGTTTCAAATCCATGCACGCATTTGTAAAAGTCGTACGGCACTGTTTTTCCATTTCGGACGGATGTTGCACCTTGCACCGTGGATGTTGCACCCTGTAGATATCGATTATTCGGACGGCCATAACTTCTGGCTCGTTTAGAGTTACGGGAGCCATAACCTGTCAAAACGAAGGCCTCGATGAGTTCTACGGCTTCGACAGCTTTCAGCCGTCAACGGATAGATTAATGCCCAAAAAGGACAACCCGAATCTCAATCGGGTCTCTTAAGTTTTTTACCCTTCGTTTTTTCGACATGTGGATTTTTACGGCAAAACAGGATTACGGTGGCAAACCTTCGATTTACCATCGCTGGATAGTGGTGCACCATGGTACTGTTCCGTTTCAAATCCATGCACGCATTTCTAAAAGTCAAACGGCACTGTTTCGCCATTTCGGACGGATGTTGCACCTTGCACCGTGGATGTTACACCCTGTAGATATCGATTATTCGAACGGCCATAACTTCTGACTCGTTTAGAGTTATGGGAGCCATAACCTGTCAAAACGAAGGCCTTGATGAGTTCTACGGATTTGACAGCTTTCAGCCATCAACGGATAGATTAATGCCCAAAAAGGACAACCCGAATCTCAATCGCGTCTCGTAAGTTTTTTACCCTTTGTTTTTTCGGCACGTGGAGTTTTACGGTAAAACGGGATTACCGTGGCCCGTCTTCGACTTCCCATCGCTGGAGAGTGGTGCACAATGGTACTGTTCCGTTTCAAATCCATGCACGCATTTCTAAAAGTCGTACGACACTGTTTCACCATTTCGGACGGATGTTCCACCTTGCACCGTGGATGTTGCACCCTGTAGATATCGATTATTCAAACGGCCATAACTTCTGGCTCGTTTAGAGTTACGGGAGCCATTACCTGTCGAAACGAAGCCTCGATGAGTTCTACGGCTTTGACAGCTTTCAGCCATCAACGGATAAATTAATGCCCAAAAAGGACAACCCGAATCTCAATCGGGTCTCGTAAGTTTTTTACCCTTCGTTTTTTCGACACGTGGATTTTTACGGAAAAACAGGATTACAGTGGCTCGCCTTCGATTTACCATCGCTGAAGAGTGGTGCACCATGGTACTGTTCCGTTTCATATCCATGCACGCATTTCTAAAAGTCGTACGACACTGTTTCGCCATTTCGGATGGATGTTGCACTTTGCACCATGGATGTTGCACCCTGTAGATATCGATTATTCGGACGGCCATAACTTCTGGCTCGTTTAGAGTTACGGGAGCCATAACCTGTCAAAACGAAGGCCTTGATGAGTTCTACGGCTTTGACAGCTTTCAGCCGTCAAAGCATAGATTAATGCCCAAAAAGGACAACCCGTATCTCTATCGGGTCTCGTAAGTTTTTTACCCTTTGTTTTTTCGACACGTGGATTTTTACGGTAAAACAGGATTACCGTGGCCCGTCTTCGACTTCCCATCGCTGGAGAGTGGTGCACCATGGTACTGTTCCGTTTCAAATCCCTTCACGCATTTCTAAAAGTCGTACGGCACTGTTTCGCCATTTTGGACGGATGGTTCACCTTGCACCGTGGATGTTGCACCCTGTAGATATCGATTATTCGGACGGCCATAACTTCTGGCTCGTTTAGAGTTACGGGAGCCATAACCTATCAAAACGAATGCCTCGATGAGTTCTACGGCTTTGACGGCTTTCGGCCGTCAACTGGTAGATTAATGCCCAAAAAGGACAACCCGAATCTCAATCGGGTCTCGTATGTTTTTTACCCTTCGTTTTTTCGACACGTGGATTTTTACGGTAAAACGGGATTACCGTGGCCCGTCTTCGACTTCCCATCGCTGGAGAGTGGTGCGCCATGGTAATGTTCCATTTCAAATCCATGCACGCATTTCTAAAAGTCATACGGCACTGTTTCGCCATTTCGGACGGATGTTGCACCTTGCACCGTGGATGTTGCACCCTGTAGATATCGATTATTCAAACGGCCATAACTTCTGGCTCGTTTATAGTTACGGGAGCCATAACCTGTCAAAACGAAGGTCTCGATGAGTTCTACGGCTTTGACAGCTTTCAGCCATCAACGGATAGATTAATGCCCAAAAAGGACAACTCGAATCTCAATCGCGTCCCGTAAGTTTTTTACCCTTTGTTTTTTCGACACGTGGATTTTTATGGTAAAACGGGATTACCGTGGCCCGTCTTTGACTTCACATTGCTGGAGAGTGGTGCACCATGGTACTGTTCTGTTTCAAATCCATGCACGCATTTCTAGAAGTCGTACGACACTGTTTCACCATTTCGGATGGATGTTCCACCTTGCACCGTGGATGTTGCACCCTGTAGATATCGATTATTCAAACGGCCATAACTTCTGGCTCGTTTAGGGTTACGGGAGCCATTACCTGTCAAAATGAAGGCCTCGATGAGTTCTACGGCTTTGACAGCTTCCAACCGTCAACGGATAAATTAATGCCCAAAAAGGACAACCCGAATCTCAATCGGGTCTCGTAAGTTTTTTACCCTTCGTTTTTCGACACGTGGATTTTTACGGTAAAACAGGATTACAGTGGCTGGCCTTCGATTTACCATCGCTAAAGAGTGGTGCACCATGGTACAGTTCCGTTTCAAATCCATGCACGCGTTTCTGAAAGTCGTACGACACTGTTTCACCATTTCGGACGGATGTTGCATCTTGCACCATGGACGTTGCACCCTGTAGATAACGATTATTTGGACGGCCATAACTTCTGGCTCGTTTAGAGTTATGGGAGCCATAACCTGTCAAAACGAAGGCCTCGATGAGTTCTACGGCTTTGACAGCTTTCAGCCATCAACGGATGGATTAATGCCCAAAAAGGACAACCCGAATCTCAATCGCGTCTCGTAAGTTTTTTACCCTTTGTTTTTTCGACACGTGGATTTTTACGGTAAAACGGGATTACCGTGGCCCGTCTTCGACTTCCCATCGCTAGAGAGTGGTGCACCATGGTACTGTTCCGTTTCAAATCCATTCACGCATTTCTAAAAGTCGTACGGCACTGTTTCACCATTTCGGACAGATGTTCCACATTGCACCGTGGATGTTGCACCCTGTAGATATCGATTATTCAAACGGCCTTAACTTCTGGCTCGTATAGAGTTATGGGAGCCATAACATGCCAAAACGAAGGCCTCGAAGAGTTCTACGGCTTTGACAGCTTTCAACCATCAACGGATTGATTAATGCCCAAAAAGCACAACCCGAATCTCAATCGGGTCTCGTAAGTTATTTACCCTTCGTTTTTTCGACACCTGGAATTTTATGGTAAAATAGGATTACCGTGGCTGGCCTTCGATTTACCATCACTGGAGAGTGGTGCACCATGGTAATGTTCCGTTTCAAACCCATGCACGCAATTCTAAAAGTCATATGGCACTGTTTCGCCATTTCGGACGGATGCTGCACCTTGCACCATGGATGTTGCACCCTGTAGATATCGCTTATTCGGACGGCCATAACTTCTGGCTGTTAAGAGTTACGCGAGCCATAACATGTAAAAACGAAGGCCTCGATGAGTTCTACGGCTTTGACAGCTTTCAACCGTCAACGGATTGATTAATGCCCAAAAAGGACAACCCGAATCTCAATCGGGTCTCGTAAGTTTTTTACCCTTCGTTTTTTCGACACCTGGATTTTTATGGTAAAACAGGATTGCCGTGGCTGGCCTTCGATTTACCATCGCTGGAGAGTGGTGCACCGTGGTAATGTTCCGTTTCAAACCCATGCACGCATTTCTTAAAGTCTAACGGCACTGTTTCGCCATTTCGGACGGATGTTGCACCTTGCACCGTGGATGTTGCACCCTGTAGATATCGATTGTTCGGACGGCCATAACTTCTGGCTCGTTCAGAGTTACGGGAGCCATAACCTGTCAAAACGAAGGCCTCGATGAGATCTATGGCTTTGACGGCTTTTAGCCGTCAACGGATAGATTAATGCCCAAAAAGGACAACCCGAATCTCAATCGGGTCTCTTAAGTTTTTTACCCTTCGTTTTTTCGACACGTGGATTTTTACGGCAAAACAAGATTACGGTGGCAGGCCTTCGATTTACCATCGCTGGACAGTGGTGCACCATGGTACTGTTTCGTTTCAAATCCATGCACGCATTTCTAAAAGTCGTACGGCACTGTTTCGCCATTTCGGACGGATGTTGCACCTTGCACCGTGGATGTTGCACCCTGTAGATATCGATTATTCGAACGGCCATAACGTCTGGCTCGTTTAGAGTTACGGGAGCCATAACCTGTCAAAACGAAGGCCTCGATGAGTTCTACGGCTTTGACAGCTTTCATCCGTCAACGGATAGATTAATGCCCAAAAAGGACAACCCGAATCTCAATCGGGTCTCGTAAGTTTTTTACCCTTCGTTTTTTCGACACGTGGATTTTTACGGTAAAACAGGATTACCGTGGCCCATCTTCGACTTCCCATCGCTGGAGAGTGGTGCACCATGGTACGGTTCCATTTCAAATCCATGCACGCATTTCTAAAAGTCGTACGGCACTGTTTCGCCATTTCGGACGGATGTTGCACCTTGCACCGTGGATGCTGCACCCTGTAGATATCGATTATACGGACGACCATAACTTCTGGCTCGTTTAGAGTTACGGGATCCATAAGCTGTCAAAACGAAGGCCTCGATGAGTTCTACGGCTTTGACAGCTTTCAGCCGTCAACGGATAGATTAATGCCCAAAAAGGACAACCCGAATCTCAATCGGGTCTCGTAAGTTTTTTACCCTCCGTTTTTTCGACACGTGGATTTTTACGGTAAAAAAGGATTACAGTGGCTGGTCTTCGATTTACCATCGCTGGAGAGTGGTGCACCATGGTACTGTTCCGTTTCAAACCCATGCACGCATTTCTAAAAGTCGTACGGCACTGTTTCGCCATTTCGGACGGATGTTGCACCTTACACCGAGGATGTTGCACCCTGTAGATATCGATTATTCGGACGGCCATAACTTCTGGCTCGTTTAGAGTTACGGGAGCCACAACCTGTCAGAACGAAGGCATCAATGAGTTCTATGTCTTTGACGGCTTTCAGCCGTCAACGGATAGATTAATGCTCAAAAAGGACAACCCGAATCTCAATCGTGTCTCGTAAGTTTTTTACCCTTCGTTTTCTCGACACGTGGATTTTTACGGTAAAACAGGATTACCGTGGTTGGCCTTCGATTTACCATCGCTGGAGAATGGTGCTCCGTGGTACTGTTCCGTTTCAAATCCATGCACGCATTTCTAAAAGTCGTACGACACTGTTTCACCATTTCGGACGGAAGTTGCACCTTGCACCGTGGATGTTGCACCCTGTAGATATCGATTATTCAAACGGCCATAACTTCTGGCTCGTTTAGAGTTACGGGAGCCATAACATGTCAAAACGAAGGCCTCGATGAGTTCTACGGCTTTTACAGCTTTCAGCCGTCAACGGATAGATTAATGCCCAAAAAGGACAACCCGAATCTCAATCGGGTCTCGTAAGTTTTTCACCCTTCATTTTTTCGACACGTGGATTTTTACGGTAAAACAGGATTACGGTAGCTGGTCTTCGATTTACCATCGCTGGATAGTGGTGCACCATGGTACTGTTCCGTTTCAAATCCATGCATACATTTCTAAAAGTCTTACGGCACTGTTTCGCCATTTCGGACGGATGTTGCACCTTGCACCGTGGATGTTGCACCCTATAGATATCGATTATACGGACGACCATAACTTCTGGCTCGTTTAGAGTTACGGGAGCCATAACCTGTCAAAACGAAGGCCTCTATGAGTTCTACGGCTTTGATAGCTTTCAGCCCTCAACGGATAGATTAATGCCCAAAAAGCACAACCTGAATCTCAATCGGGTCTCGTAAGTTTTTTACCCTTCGTTTTTTCGACACGTGGATTTTTACGGTAAAACAGGATTATGGTGGCTGGTCTTCGATTTACCATCGCTGGAGAGTGGTGCACCATGGTACTGTTCTGTTTCAAACCCATGCACGCATTTCTAAAAGTTGTACGGCACTGTTTCGCCATTTCGGACGGATGTTGCACCTTACACCGTGAATGTTGCACCCTGTAGATATCGATTATTCGGACGGCCATAACTTCTGGCTCGTTTAGAGTTACGGGAGCCATAACCTGTCAGAACGAAGGGCTCGATGAGTTCTACGGATTTGACAGCTTTCAGCTGTCAACGGATAGATTAATACTCAAAAAGGACAACCCGAATCTTAATCGTGTCTCGTAAGTTTTTTACCCTTCGTTTTTTCGACACGTGGATTTTTACGGTAAAACAGGATTACCGTGGCTGGCCTTCGATTTACCATCGCTGGAGAGTGGTGCACCAGGTAATGTTCCGTTTCGAACCCATGCACGCATTTCTTAAAGTCTTACGGCACTGTTTCGCCATTTCGGACGGATGCTGCACCTTGCACCGTGGATGTTGCACCCTGTAGATATCGATTATTTGGACGGCCATAACTTCTGGCTTGTTTAGAGTTACGGGAGCCATAACATGTCAAAACGAAGGCCTCGATGAGTTCTACGGCTTTGACAGCTTTCAACCGTCAACGGATTGATTAGTGCCCAAAAAGGACAACCTGAATCTCAATCGAGTCTCGTAAGTTTTTTACCCTTCGTTTTTTCGACACCTGGATTTTTATGGTAAAACAGGATTACCGTGGCTGGCCTTCGATTTACCATCGTTGGAGAGTGGTGCACCATGGTAATGTTCCGTTTCAAACCCATGCACGCATTTCTAAAAGTCGTACGGTAATGTTTCGCCATTTAGGACGGATGCTGCACCTTGCACCGTGGATGTTGCACCCTGTAGATATCGATTATTCGGACGGCCATAACTTCTGGCTCGTTTAGAGTTACGGGAGCCATAACATGTCAAAACGAAGGCCTCGATGAGTTCTACGGCTTTGACAGCTTTCAACCGTCAACGGATTGATTAATTCCCAAAAAGGACAACCCGAATCTCAATCGGGTCTCTTAAGTTTTTTACCCTTCGTTTTTTCGACACTAGGATTTTTATGGTAAAACAGGATTACCGTGGCTGGCCTTCGATTTACCATCACTGGAGAGTGGTGCACCATGGTAATGTTCCGTTTCAAACCCATGCACGCATTTCTAAAAGTCTTACGGCACTGTTTCGCCATTTCGGACGGATGTTGCACCTTGCACCGTGGATGTTGCATCCTGTAGATATCGATTATTCGGACCGCCATAACTTCTGGCTCGTTTAGAGTTACGGGAGCCATAACCTGTCAAAACGAAGGCCTCGATGAGTTCTACGGCTTTGACAGCTTTCAGCCGTCAACGGATAGATTAATGCCCAAAAAGGACAACCCGAATCTCAATCGGATCTCGTAAGTTTTTCACCCTTCATTTTTTCGACACGTGGATTTTTACGGTAAAACACGATTACGGTGGCTGGTCTTCGATTTACCATCGCTGGAGAGTGGTGCACCATGGTACTGTTCCGTTTCAAATCCATGCACACATTTCCAAAAAGCACAACCCGAATCTCATTCAGGTCTCGTAAGTTTTTTACCCTTCGTTTTTTCGACACGTGGATTTTTACGGTAAAACAGGATTATGGTGGATGGTCTTCGATTTACGATCGCTGGAGAGTGGTGCACCATGGTACTGTTCCGTTTCAAACCCATGCACGCATTTCTAAAAATCGTACGGCACTGTTTCTCCATTTCGGACGGATGTTGCACCTTACACCGTGAATGTTGCACCCTGTAGATATCGATTATTCGGACGGCCATAACTTCTGGCTCGTTTAGAGTTACGGGAGCCATAACCTGTCAGAACGAAGGGCTCGATGATTTCTACGGCTTTGACAGCTTTCAGCCGTCAACGGATAGATTAATACCCAAAAAGGACATCCTGAATCTCAATCGTGTCTCGTAAGTTTTTTACCCTTCGTTTTTTCGACACGTGGATTTTTACGGTAAAACAGGATTACCGTGGCTGGCCTTCGATTTACCATCGCTGGAGAGTGGTGCACCAGGTAATGTTCTGTTTCAAACCTATGCACGCATTTCTAAAAGTCTTACGACACTGTTTCGCCATTTCGGACGGATGCTGCACCTTGCACCGTGGATGTTGCACCGTGTAGATATCGATTATTTGGACGGCCATAACTTCTGGCTCGTTTGGAGTTACGGGAGCCATAACATGTCAAAACGAAGGCCTCGATGAGTTCTACGGTTTGAAAGCTTTCAACCGTCAACGGATTGATTAATGCCCAAAAAGGACAACCGGAATCTCAATCGAGTCTCGTAAGTTTTTTACCCTTCGTTTTTTCGACACCTGGATTTTTATGGTAAAACAGGATTACCGTGGCTGGCCTTCGATTTACCATCATTGGAGAGTGGTGCACCATGGTAATGTTCCGTTTCAAACCCATGCACGCATTTATAAAAGTCGTACGGCAAAGTTTCGCCATTTCGGACGGATGCTGCACCTTGCACCGTGGATGTTGCACCCTGTAGATATTGATTATTCGGACGGCCATAACTTCTGGCTCGTTTAGAGTTACGGGAGCCATAACATGTCAAAACGAAGGCCTCGATGAGTTCTACGGCTTTGACAGCTTTCAACCGTCAACGGATTGATTAATGCCCAAAAAGGACAACCCGAATCTCAATCGGGTCTCCTAAGTTTTTTACCCTTCGTTTTTTCGACACCAGGATTTTTATGGTAAAACAGGATTACCGTGGCTGGCCTTCGATTTACCATCGCTGGAGAGTGGTGCACCATGGTAATGTTCCGTTTCAAACCCATGCACGCATTTCTAAAAGTCTTACGGCACTGTTTCGCCATTTCGGACGGATGTTGAACCTTGCACCGTGGATGTTGCATCCTGTAGATATCGATTATTCGGATCGCCATAACTTCTGGCTCGTTTAGAGTTACGGGAGCCATAACCTGTCAAAACGAAGGCCTCGATGATTTCTACGGCTTTGATAGCTTTCAGCCGTCAACGGATAGATTAATGCCCAAAAAGGACAACCCGAATCTCAATCGGGTCTCTTAAGTTTTTTACCCTTCGTTTTTTCGACACATGGATTTTTACGGCAAAATAGGATTACGGTGGCAGGCCTTCGATTTTCCATCGCTGGACAGTGGTGCACCATGGTACTGTTCCGTTTCAAATCCATGCACGCATTTCTAAAAGTCGTACGACACTGTTTCGCCATTTCGGACGGATGTTGCACCTTGCACCGTGGATGTTGCACCCTGTAGATATCGATTATTCGGACGGCCATAACTTCTGGCTCGTTTAGAGTTATGGGAGCCATAAGCTGTCAAAACGAAGGCCTCGATGAGTTCTACGGCTTTGACAGCTTTCAGCCGTCAATGGATAGATTAATGCCCAAAAAGGACAACCCGAATCTCAATCGGTTCTAGTAAGTTTTTTACCCTTCGTTTTTTCGACACGTGGATTTTTACGGTAAAACTGGATTACCGTGGCCCTTCTTCGACTTCGCATCGCTGGAGAGTGGTGCACCATGGTACTGTTCCGTTTCAAATCCACGCACGCATTTCTAAAAGTCGTACGGCACTGTTTCACCATTTCGGATGGATTTTGCACCTTGCACTGTGGATGTTGCACCCTGTAGATATCGATTATTCAAACGGCCATAACTTCTGGCTCGTTTAGAGTTACGGGAAACATAACCTGTCAAAACAAAGGGCTCGATGAGTTCTACGGCTTTGACAGCTTTCAGCCGTCAACGGATAGATTAATGCCCAAAAAGGACAACCCGAATCCCTATCGGGTCTCGTAAGTTTTTTACCCTTCGTTTTTTCGACACGTGGATTATTACGGTAAAACAGGATTACCTTGGCCCATCTTCGACTTCCCATCACTGGAGAGTGGTGCACCGTGGTACTGTTCCGTTTCAAATCCATGCACGCATTTCTAAAAGTCGTACGGCACTGTTTCGCCATTTCGGACGGATGTTGCACCTTGCACCGTGGATGCTGCACCCTGTAGATATCGATTATATGGACGACCATAACTTCTGGCTCGTTTAGAGTTACGGGATCCATAAGCTGTAAAAACGAAGGCCGCGATGAGTTCTACGGCTTTGACAGCTTTCAGCCGTCAACGGATAGATTAATGCCTAAAAAGGACAACCCGAATCTCAATCGGGTCTCGTAAGTTTTTTACCCTTCGTTTTTTCGACACGTGGATTTTTACCGTAAAACAGGATTACAGTGGCTGGTCTTCGATTTACCATCGCTGGAGAGTGGTGCACCATGGTACTGTTCCGTTTCAAACCCATGCACGCATTTCTAAAAGTTGTACGGCACTGTTTTGCCATTTTGGACGGATGTTGCACTTTACACCGTGGATGTTGCACCCTGTAGATATCGATTATTCGGACGGCCATAACTTCTGGCTCGTTTAGAGTTACGGGAGCCACAACCTGTCAGAACGAAGGCCTCGATGAGTTCTACGTCTTTGACGGCTTTCAGCCGTCAACGGATAGATTAATGCTCAAAAAGGACAACCCGAATCTCAATCGTATCTCGTAAGTTTTTTACCCTTCGTTTTCTCGACACGTGGATTTTTACGGTAAAACAGGATTACCGTGGCTGGCCTTCGATTTACCATCGCTGGAGAGTGGTGCACTATGGTACTGTTCCGTTTCAAATCCATGCACTCATTTCTAAATGTCGTACGACACTGTTTCACCATTTCGGACGGATGTTGCACCTTGCACCGTGGATGTTGTACGCTGTAGATATCGATCATTCGGACGGCCATAACTTCTGGCTCGTTTAGAGTTACGGGAGCCATAACATGTCAAAACGAAGGCCTCGATGAGTTCTACGGCTTTGACAGCTTTCAACCATCAACGGATAGATTAGTGCCCAAAAAGGACAACCCGAATCTCAATCGGGTCTCGTAAGTTTTTTACGCTTCGTTTTTTCGACACGTGGATTTTTATGGTAAAACAGAATTACCGTGGCTGGCCTTCGATTTACCATCGCTGGAGAGTGGGGCACCGTGGTACTGTTCCTTTTCAAACCCATGCACGCATTTCTAAAAGTCGTACGGCACTGTTTCGCCATTTCGGACGGATGTTGCACCTTGCACCATGGATGTTGCACCCTGTAGATATCGATTATTCGGACGGCCATAACTTCTGGCTCGTTTAGAGTTACGGGAGACATAACCTGTCAAAACGAAGGCCTCGATGAGTTCTATGGCTTTGACAGCTTTCAGCCGTCAACGGATAGATTAATGCCCAAAAAGGACAACCCGAATCTCAATCGGGTCTCTTAAGATTTTTACCCTTCGTTTTTTCGACACGTGGATTTTTACGGTAAAACAGTATTACGGTGGCTGGCCTTCGATTACCCATCCTTGGACAGTGGTGCACCATGGTACTATTCCGTTTCAAATCCATGCATGCATTTCTAAAAGTAGTACGGCACTGTTTCGCCATTTCGGACGGATGTTGCACCTTGCACCGTGGATGTTGCACCCTGTAGATATCGATTATTCGGACGGCTATAACTTCAGGCTCGTTTAGAGTTACGGGAGACATAACCTGTCAAAATGAAGGCCTCGATGAGTTCTATGGCTTTGACAGCTTTCAGCCGTCAACGGATAGATTAATGCCCAAAAAGTACAGCCCGAATCTCAATCGGGTCTCGTAAGTTTTTTACCCTTCGTTTTTTCGACACGTGGATTTTTACGGTAAAACGGGATTACCGTGGCCCGTCTTCGACTTCCCATCGCTGGAGAGTGGTGCACCATGGTAGTGTTCCGTTTCAAATCCATGCACGCATTTCAAAAAGTTTATACGACACTGTTTCGCCATTTCGGACGGATGTTGCACCTTGCACCGTGGATGTTGCACCCTTTAGATATCGATTATTCGGACGGCCATAACTTCTGGCTCGTTTAGAGGTACGGAAGCCATAACCTGTCAAAACGAAGGCCTTGATGAGTTCTACGGCTTTGACAGCTTTCAACCATCAACGGATAGATTAATGCCCAAAAAGGACAACCCGAATCTCAATCGGGTCTCGTAAGTTTTTTACCCTTCGTTTTTTCGACACGTGGATTTTTACGGTAAAAAAGGATTTCCGTGGCTGGCCTTCGATTTACCATCGCTGGAGAGTGGTGCACCATGGTACTGTTCCGTTTCAAACCCATGCACGCATTTCTAAAGGTCGTACGGCACTGTTTCGCCATTTCGGACGGATGTTGCACCTTGCACCGTGGATGTTGCACCCTGTAGATATCGATTATTCAGACGGCCATAACTTCTGGCTCGTTTAGAGTTACGGGAGCCATAACCTGTCAAAACGAAGGCCTCGATGACTTCTACGGCTTTGACAGCTTTCAGCCGTCAACGGATAGATTAATGCCCAAAAAGGACAACCCGAATCTCAATCGGGTCTCTTAAGTTTTTTACCCATCGTTTTTTCGACACGTGGATTTTTACGGCAAAACAGTATTACGGTGGCTGGCCTTCGATTTTCCATCGCTGGACAGTGGTGCACCATGGTACTATTTCGTTTCAAATCCATGCATGCATTTCTAAAAGTTGTACGGCACTGTTTCGCCATTTCGGACGGATGCTGCACCTTGCACCGTGGATGTTGCACCCTGTAGATATCGATTATTCGGACGGCCATAACTTCTGGTTCGTTTAGAGTTACGGGAGCCATAACCTGTCAAAACGAAGGCCTCGATGAGTTCTACGGCTTTGACAACTTTCAGCCGTCAACGGATAGATTAATGCCCAAAAAGGACAACCCGAATCTCAATCGGGTCTCTTAAGTTTTTTACCCTTCGTTTTTTCGACACGTGGATTTTTACGGCAAAACAGTATTACGGTGGCTGGCCTTCGATTTTCCATCGCTGGACAGTGGTGCACCATGGTACTATTTCGTTTCAAATCCATGCATGCATTTCTAAAAGTAGTACGGCACTGTTTCGCCATTTCGGACGGATGTTGCACCTTGCACCGTGGATGTTGCACCCTGTAGATATCGATTATTCGGACGGCCATAACTTCAGGCTCGTTTAGAGTTACGGGAGACATAACCTGTAAAAACGAAGGCCTCGATGAGTTCTACGGCTTTGACAGCTTTCAGCCGTCAATGGATAGATTAATGCCCAAAAAGGACAACCCGAATCTCAATCGGGTCTCGTAAGTTTTTTACCCTTCGTTTTTTCGACACGTGGATTTTTACGGTAAAACGGGATTACCGTGGCCCGTCTTCGACTTCGCATCGCTGGAGAGTGGTGCACCATGGAACTGTTCCATTTCAAATCCATGCACGCATTTCTAAAAGTCGTACGGCACTGTTTCACTATTTCGGACGGATGTTGCACCTTGCACCGTGGATGTTGCACCCTGTAGATATCGATTATTCAAACGGCCATAACTTCTGGCTCGTTTAGAGTTACGGGAGCCATAACCTGTCAAAACGAAGGCCTCGATGAGTTCTACGGCTTTGACAGCTTTCAGCTGTCAACGGATAGATTAATGCCCAAAAAGGACAACCCGAATCTCAATCGGGTCTCGTATGTTTTTTACCCTTCATTTTTTCGACAGGTGGATTTTTACGGTAAACCGGGATTACTGTGGCCCATCTTCGACTTCCCATCGCTGGAGAGTGGTGCACCATGGTACTGTTCCGTTTCAAATCCATGCACGCATTTCTAAAAGTCGTACGGCACTAATTCGCCATTTCGGACGGATGTTGCACCTTGCACCGTAGATGTTGCACCCTGTAGATATCGATTATTTGGATGGCCATAACTTCTGGCTCGTTTAGAGTTACGGGAGCCTTAAGCTATCAGAACGAAGACCTCGATGAGTTCTACGTTTTTGACAGCTTTCAGCCGTCAACGGACAGATTAATGCCCAAAAAGGACAACCCGAATCTCAATCGGGTCTCGTAAGTTTTTTAACCTTCGTTTTTTCGACACGTGGATTTTTACGGTAAAACAGGATTACCGTGGCTGGCCATCGATTTACCATCGCTGGAGAGTGGTGCACAATGGTACTGTTCCATTTCAAACCCATGCACGCATTTCTAAAAGTCGTACGACACTGTTTCGCCATTTCGGACGGATGTTGCACCTTGCACCGTGGATGTTGCACCCTGTAGATATCGATTATTCGGACGGCCATAACTTCTGGCTCGTTTAGAGTTACGGGAGACATAACCTGTCAAAACGAAGGCCTCGATGAGTTCTACAGCTTTGACAGCTTTCAGCCATCAATGGATAGATTAATTCCCAAAAACGACAACCCGAATTTCAATCGGGTCTCGTAAGTTTTTTACACTTCGTTTTTTCGACACGTGGATTTTTACGGTAAAACAGGATTACGGTGGCTGGTCTTCGATTTACCAACGCTGGAGAGTGGTGCACCATGGTACTGTTCCATTTCAAATCCATGCACGCATTTCTAAAAGTCGTACGGCACTGTTTCGCCATTTCGGACGGATGTTGCACGCTGCACCGTGAATGTTGCACGCTATGGATATCGATTATACGGACGACCATAACTTCTGGCTCATTTAGAGTTACGGGAGCCACAACCTGTCAAAACGAAGGCCTCGATGAGTTCTATGGCTTTGACAGCTTTCAGCCGTCAATGGATAGATTAATGCCCAAAAAGGACAACCCGAATCTCAATCGGGTCTCGTAAGTTTTTTACCCTCTGTTTTTTCGACACGTGGATTTTTACGGTAAAACGAGATTACCGTGGCCCGTCTTCGACTTCCCATCGCTGGAGAGTGGTGCACCATGGTAGTGTTCCGTTTCAAATCCATGCACGCATTTCAAAAAGTTGTACGACACTGTTTCGCTATTTCAGACGGATGTTGCACCTTGCACCGTGGATGTTGCACCCTTTAGATATCGATTATTCGGACGGCCATAACTTCTGGCTCGTTTAGAGTTACAGAAGCCATAACCTATCAAAACGAAGGCCTCGATGAGTTCTACGGCTTTGACAGCTTTCAACCGTCAACGGATAGATTAATGCCCAAAAAGGACAACCCGAATCTCAATCCGGTCTCGTAAGTTTTTTACCCTTCGTTTTTTCGACACGTGGATTTTTACGGTAAAAAAGGATTTCCGTGGCTGGCCTTCGATTTACCATCGCTGGGGAGGGGTGCATAATGGTACTATTCCATTTCAAACCCATGCACGCATTTCTAAATGTCGTAAGGCATGTTTTGCCATTTCGGACGGATGTTGCACCTTGCACCGTGGATGTTGCACCCTGTAGATATCGATTATTCAGACGGCCATAACTTTTAGCTCGTTTAGAGTTACGGGAGCCACAACCTGTCAAAACGAAGGCCTCGATGAGTTCTACGGCTTTGATAGCTTTCAGCCGTCAACGGATAGATTAATGCCCAAAAAGGACAACCCGAATCTCAATCGGGTCTCTTAAGTTTTTTACCCTTCGTTTTTTCGACACGTGGATTTTTACGGTAAAACGGGATCACCGTGGCCCGTCTTCGACTTCCCATCGCTGGAGAGTGGTGCACCATGGTAGTGTTCCATTTCAAATCCATGCACGCATTTCTAAAAGTAGTACGGCACTGTTTCGCCATTTCGGACGGATGTTGCACCTTGCACCGTGGATGTTGCACCCTGTAGATATCGATTATTCGGACGGCCATAACTTCAGGCTCGTTTAGAGTTACGGGAGACATAACCTGTCAAAACGAAGGCCTCGATGAGTTCTACGGCTTTGACAGCTTTCAGCCGTCAATGGATAGATTAATGCCCAAAAAGGACAACCCGAATCTCAATCGGGTCTCGTAAGTTTTTTACCCTTCGTTTTTTCGACACGTGGATTTTTACGGTAAAACGGGATTACCGTGGCCCGTCTTCGACTTCGCATCGCTGGAGAGTGGTGCACCATGGAACTGTTCCATTTCAAATCCATGCACGCATTTCTAAAAGTCGTACGGCACTGTTTCACCATTTCGGAGGGATGTTGCACCTTGCACCGTGGATGTTGCACCCTGTAGATATCGATTATTCAAACGGCCATAACTTTTGGCTCGTTTATAGTTATGGAAGCCATAACCTGTCAAAACGAAGGACTCGATGAGTTCTACGGCTTTGACAGCTTTCAGCCGTCAACGGATAGATTAATGCCCAAAAAGGACAACCCGAATCTCAATCGGGTCTCGTATGTTTTTTACCTTTCATTTTTTCGACACGTGGATTTTTACGGTAAACTAGGATTACCGTGGCCCATCTTCGACTTCCCATTGCTGGAGAGTGGTGCACCATGGTACTGTTCCATTTCAAATCCATGCACGCATTTCTAAAAGTCGTACGGCACTAATTCGCCATTTCGGACGGATGTTGCACCTTGCACCGTAGATGTTGCACCCTGTAGATATCGATTATTTGGAAGGCCATAACTTCTGGCTCGTTTAGAGTTACGGGAGCCATAACCTGTCAAAACGAAGGCCTCGATGAGTTCTACGGCTGTGACAGCTTTCAGCCGTCAACGGATAGATTAATGCCCAAATAGGACAACCCGAATCTCAATCGGGTCTCGTAAGTTTTTTACCCTTCGTTTTTTCGACGTGGATTTTTACGGTAAAACAGGATTACCGTGGCTGGCCTTCGATTTACCATCGCTGGAGAGTGGTGCACCATGGTACTGTTCCGTTTCAAACCCAAGGACGCATTTCTAAAAGTCGTACGACACTGTTTCGCCATTTCGGACGGATGTTGCACCTTGCACCGTGGATGTTGCACCCTGTAGATATCGATTATTCGGACGGCCATAACTTCTGGCTCGTTTAGAGTTACGGGAGCCATAACCTGTCAAAACGAAGGCCTCGATGAGTTCTACGGCTTTGACAGCTTTCAGCCGTCAACGGATAGATTAATTCCCAAAAAGGACAACCCGAATCTCAATCGGGTCTCGTATGTTTTTTACCCTTCGTTTTTTCGACACGTGGATTTTTATGGTAAAACAGGATTACGGTGGCTGGTCTTCGATTTACCATTGCTGGAGAGTGATGCACCATGGTACTGTTCCATTTCAAATCCATGCACGCATTTCTAAAATTCGTACGGCACTGTTTCGCCATTTCGGACGGATGTTGCACGTTGCACCGTGGATGTTGCACCCTATAGATATCGATTATACGGACGACCATAACTTCTGGCTCGTTTACAGTTACGGGAGCCACAACCTGTCAAAACAAAGGCCTCGATGAGTTCTACGGCTTTGACAGCTTTCAGCCGTCAACGGATAGATTAATGCCGAAAAAGGACAACCCGAATCTCAATCGGGTCTCGTAAGTTTTTTACCCTTCGTTTTTTCGACACGTGGATTTTTACGGTAAAACAGGATTACGGTGGCTGGCCTTCGATTTACCATCGCTGGAGAGTGGTGCACCATGGTACTGTTACGTTTCAAACCCATGCACGCATTTCTAAAAGTCGTACGACACTGTTTCTCCATTTCGGACGGATGTTGCACCTTGCACCGTGGATGTTGCACCCTGTCGATATCGATTATTCGGACGGCCATAACTTCTAGCTCGTTTAGAGTTACGGGAGCCATAACCTGTCAAAACGAAGGCCCCGATGAGTTCTACGGCTTTGACAGCTTTCAACCTTCAACGGATAGATTAATGCCCAAAAAGGACAACCCGAATCTCAATCGGGTCTCGTAAGTTTTTTACCCTTCGTTTTTTCGACACGTGGATTTTTATGGTAAAACAGGATTACCATGGCTGGCCTTCGATTTACCATCGCTGGAGAGTGGTGCACCATGGTAGTGTTCCGTTTCTAACCCATGCACCCATTTCAAAAAGTCGTACGGCACTGTTTCGCCATTTCGGACAGATGTTGCACCTTGCACCGTGGATGTTGCACCCTATAGATATCGATTATTCGGACGGCCATAACTTCTGGCTCGTCTAGAGTTACGGGAGCCATAACCTTTCGAAACGAAGGCCTCGATGAGTTCTACGGCTTTGACAGCTTTCAACTGTCAACGGATAAATTAATGCCCAAAAAGGACAACCCGAATCTCAATCGGGTCTCGTAAGTTTTTTGCCCTTCGTTTTTTCGACACGTGGATTTTTACGGTAAAACAGGATTACCGTGGCTGGCCTTCGGTTTACCATCGCTGGAGAGTGGTGCACCATGGTACTGTTCCGTTTCAAACCCATGCACGCATTTCTAAAAGTCGTACGGCACTGTTTCGCCATTTCGGACGGATGTTGCACCTTGCACCGTGGATGTTGCACCCTGTAGATATCGACGACCATAACTTTTGGCTCGTTTAGAGTTACGGGAGCCATAACCTGTCAAAACGAAAGCCTCGATGAGTTCTTCGGCTTTGACAGATTTCAACCGTCAACAGATAGAATAATGCCCAAAAAGGACAACCCGAATCTCAATCGGGTCTCTTAAGTTTTTTACCCTTCATTTTTTCGACACGTGTTTTTTTACGGCAAAA
Organism: Allium cepa; assembly: GCA_030765085.1. NCBI lineage: Eukaryota > Viridiplantae > Streptophyta > Magnoliopsida > Asparagales > Amaryllidaceae > Allium > Allium cepa. The sequence goes on from CM060938.1 coordinate 872,720,931, forward strand.
CAGGATTACGGTGGCAGGCCTTCGATTTACCATCGCTGGAAAGTGATGCACCATGGTACTGTTCCGCTTCAAATCCATGCACGCATTTCTAAAAGTCGTACGGCACTGTTTCGCTATTTCGGACGGATGTTGCACCTTGCACCGTGGATCTTGCACCCTGTAGATATCGATTATTCCGACGGCCATAACTTCTGGCTCGTTTAGAGTTACGGGAGCCATAACCTGTCAAAACGAAGGCCTCGATGAGTTCTACGGCTTTGACAGCTTTCAGCCGTTAAGGGATAGATTAATGCCCAAAAAGGACAACCAGAATCTCAGTCGGGTCTAGTAAGTTTTTTACCCTTCGTTTTTTCGACACGTGGATTTTTACGGTAAAACAGGATTACCGTGGCTGGCCTTCGATTTACCATCGCTGGAGAGTGGTGCACCATGGTACTATTCCGTTTCAAATCCATGCACGCATTTCTAAAAGTCGTACGGCACTGTTTCGCCATTTCGGACGGATGTTGCACCTTGCACCGTGGATGTTGCACCCTGTAGATATCGATTATTCGGACGGCCATAACTTCTGGCTCGTTTAGAGTTACGGGAGCCATAACCTGTCAAAACGAAGGCCTCGATGAGTTCTACGGCTTTGACAGCTTTCAGCCGTCAACGGATAGATTAATGCCCAAAAAGGACAACCCGAATCTCAATCGGGTCTCTTAAGTTTTTTACCCTTCGTTTTTTCGACACGTGAATTTTTACGGCAAAACAGTATTACTGTGGCCGGCCTTCGATTTTCCATCGCTGGACAGTGGTGCACCATGGTACTGTTCCGTTTCAAATCCATGCATGCATTTCTAAAAGTAGTACGGCACTGTTTCGCCATTTCGGACGGATGTTGCACCTTGCACCGTGGATGTTGCACCCTGTAGATATCGATTATTCGGACGGCCATAACTTCTGGCTCGTTTAGAGTTACGGGAGCCATAACCTGTCAAAACGAAGGCCTCGATGAGTTCTACGGCTTTGACAGCTTTCAGCCGTCAATGGATAGATTAATGCCCAAAAAGGACAACACGAATCTCAATCGGGTCTCGTAAGTTTTTTACCCTTCGTTTTTTCGACGCGTGGATTTTTACGGTAAAACGGGATTACCGTGGCCCGGCTTCGACTTCGCATCGTTGGAGAGTGGTGCACCATGGTACTGTTCCATTTCAAATCCATGCACGCATTTCTAAAAGTCGTACGGCACTGTTTCCCATTTCGGACGGATGTTGCACCTTGCACCGTGGATGTTGCACCCTGTAGATATCGATTATTCGGACAGCCATAACTTCTGGCTCGTTTAGAGTTACGGGAGCCATAACATGTCAAAACGAAGGCCTCGATGAGTTATACGGCTTTGACAGCTTTCAACCGTCAACGGATAGATTAATGCCCAAAAAGGACAACCCGAATCTCAATCGGGTCTCGTAAGTTTTTTACCCTTCGTTTTTTCGACACGTGGATTTTTATGGTAAAACAGGATTACCATGGATGGCCTTCGATTTACCATCGCTGGAGAGTGGTGCACCATAGTAGTGTTCCGTTTCAAACCCATGCACGCATTTCAAAAAGTCGTACGGCACCGTTTCGCCATTTCGGACGGATGTTGCACCTTGCACCGTGGATGTTGCACCCTATAGATATCGATTATTCGGACGGCCATAACTTCTGGCTCGTTTAGAGTTACGGGAGCCATAACATGTCAAAACGAAGGCCTCGATGAGTTATACGGCTTTGACAGCTTTCAACCGTCAACGGATAGATTAATGCCCAAAAAGGACAACCCGAATCTCAATCGGGTCTCGTAAGTTTTTTACCCTTCGTTTTTTCGACACGTGGATTTTTATGGTAAAACAGGATTACCATGGATGGCCTTCGATTTACCATCGCTGGAGAGTGGTGCACCATGGTACTGTTCCGTTTCAAATCCATGCACGCATTTCTAAAAGTCGTACGACACTGTTTCGTCATTTCGGACGGATGTTGCAACTTGCACCGTGGATGTTGCACCCTGTAGATATCGATTATTCAAACGGCCATAACTTCTGGATCGTTTAGTGTTACGGGAGCCATAACCTGTCAAAACGAAGGCCTCGATGAGTTCTACGATTTTGACTGCTTTCAGCCGTTAACGGATAGATTAATGCCCAAAAAGGACAACCCGAATCTCAATCGGGTCTCGTAAGTTTTTTATCCTTCGTTTTTTCGACACGTGGATTTTTACGGTAAAACAGGATTACCGTGGCTGGCCTTCGATTTACCATCGCTGCAGAGTGGTGCACCATGGTACTGTTCCGTTTCAAACCCATGCACGCATTTCTAAAAGTCATAGGGCAATGTTTCGCCATTTCGGACGGATGTTGCACCTTGCACCGTGGATGTTGCACCCTGTAGATATCGATTATTCGGACGGCCATAACTTCTGGCTCGTTTAGATTTACGGTAGCCATAACCTGTCAAAACGAAAGCCTCGATGAGTTCTTCGGCTTTGACAGCTTTCAACCGTCAACGGATAGATTAATGCCCAGAAAGGACAACCCGAATCTCAATCGGGTCTCTTAATTTTTTTACCCTTCATTTTTTCGACACGTGGATTTTTACGGCAAAACAGGATTACGGTGGCAGGCCTTCGATTTACCATTGCTGGACGGTGATGCACCATGGTACTGTTCCGTTTCAAACCGATGCACGCATTTCTAAAAGTCGTATGGCACTGTTTCGCCATTTCGGACGGATGTTGCACCTTGCACCGAGGATGTTGCAACCTGTAGATATCGATTATTCGGACGGCCATAACTTATGGCTCGTTTAGATATACAGGAGCCATAACCTGTCAAAACGAAGGTCTTGATGAGTTCTACGGCTTTGATAGCTTTCAGCCGTCAACGGATAGATTAATGCCCAAAAAGGACAACCCGAATCTCAATCGGGTCTCCTAGGTTTTTTACCCTTCGTTTTTTCGACACGTGGATTTTTATGGTAAAACAGGATTACCGTGGCTGGCCTTCAATTTACCATCGCTGGAGAGTGATGCACCATGGTACTGTTCCATTTCAAATCCATGCACGCATTTCTAAAAGTCGTACGGCACTGTTTCGCCATTTCAGACGGATGTTGCATCTTGCACCGTGGATGTTGCACCCTGTAGATATCGATTATTCGGACGGCCGTAACTTCTGGCTCGTTTAGAGTTACGGGAGCCATAACCTGTCTAAACGAAGGCCTCGATGAGTTCTATGGCTTTGACAGCTTTCAGCCATCAACGCATAGATTAATGCCCAAAAAGGACAACCCGAATCTCAATCGGGTCTCGTAAGTTTTTTACCCTTCGTTTTTTCGACACGTGGATTTTTACGGTAATACACGATTACGGTGGCTGGTCTTCGATTTACCATCGCTGGAGAGTGGTGCACCATGGTACTGTTTCATTTCAAATCCATCCACGCATTTCTAAAAGTCGTACGGCACTGTTTTGCCTTTTCGGACGGATGTTGCACCGTGCACCGTGGTTGTTGCACCCTGTAGATATCGATTATACGGACGACCATAACTTCTGGCTCGTTTAGAGTTACGGGAGCTTAACCTGTCAAAACGAAGTCCTCGATGAGTTCTATGGCTTTTACAGCTTTCAGCCGTCAACGGATAGATTGATGCCCAAAAAGGACAACCCGAATCTCAATCGGGTCTCGTAAGTTTTTTAGCCTTCGTTTTTTCGACACGTGGATTTTTACGGTAAAACAGGATTACCGTGGCTGGCCTTCGATTTACCATCGCTGAAGAGTGGTGCACCATGGTACTGTTCCTTTTCAAATCCATGCACGCATTTCTAAAAGTCGTACGGCACTGTTTCGCCATTTCGGACGGATGTTGCACCTTGCATCGTGGATGTTGCACCCTGTAGATATCGATTATTTGGACGGCCATAACTTCTGGCTCGTTTAGAGCTATGGGAGCCATAACCTCTCAAAACGAAGGCCTCGATGAGTTCTACGGCTTTGACAGCTTTCAACCGTCAACGGATAGATTAATGCCCAAAAAGGACAACCCGAATCTCAATCGGGTCTCGTAAGTTTTTTACCCTTCGTTTTTTCGACACGTGGATTTTTACGGTAAAACAGGATTACTGTGGCTGGCCTTCGATTTACCATCGCTGAAGAGTGGTGCACCATGGTACTGTTCCGTTTCAAACCCATGCATGCATTTCTAAAAGTTGTACGGCATTGTTTCGCCATTTCGGACGGATGTTGCACCTTGCACCGTGGATGATGCACCCTATAGATATCGATTATTCGGACGGCCATAACTTATGGCTCGTTTAGAGTTACGGGAGCCATAACCTGTCAAAACGAAGGCCTCGGTGAGTTCTACGGCTTTGACAGCTTTCAGCCATCAACGGAAAGACTAATGCCCAAAAAGGACAGCCCGAATCTCAATCGGGTCTCGTAAGTTTTTTACCCTTCATTTTTTCGACACGTGGATTTTTACGGTAAAACATGATTGCGGTGGCTGGTCTTCGATTTACCATCGCTGGAGAGTGGTGCACCGTGGTACTGTTCCGTTTCAAATCCATGCACGCATTTCTAAAAGTCGTATGGCACTGTTTCGCCATTTCGGACGGATGTTGCACCTTGCACCGTGGATGTTGCACCCTGTAGATATCGATTATACGGACGACCATAACTTCTGGCTCGTTTAGAGTTACGGGAGCCACAACCTGTCAAAACGAAGGCCTCAATGAGTTCTACGGCTTTGACAGCTTTCAACCGTCAACGGATAGATTAATGCCCAAAAAGGACAACCTGAATCTCAATCGGGTCTCGTAAGCTTTTACCCTTCGTTTTTTCAACACGTGGATTTTTACGGTAAAACAGGATTACCGTGGCTGGCCTTCGGTTTACCATCGGCAGATAGTGGTGCACCATGGTATTGTTTCGTTTCAAACCCATGCACGCATTTCTAAAAGTCGTACGGCACTGTTTCGCCATTTCGGACGGATGTTGCACCTTGCACCGTGGATGTTGCACCCTGTAGATATCGATTATTCGGACGGCCATAACTTCGGGCTCGTTTAGATTTAAGGGAGCCATAACCTGTCAAAACGAAGGCCTCGATGAGTTCTACGGCTTTGACAGCTTTCAGCCATCAACGGATAGGTTAATGCCCAAAAAGGACAACCTGAATCTTAATCGGGTCTCGTAAGTTTTTTATCCTTCGTTTTTTCGACACGTGGATTTTTATGGTAAAACAGGATTACGGTGGCTGGTCTTCGATTTACCATCGCTGGAGAGTGGTGCACCATGGTACTGTTCCATTTCAAATCCATGCACGCATTTCTAAAAGTCGTACGACACTGTTTCGCCATTTCGGACGGATGTTGCACCTTGCATCGTGGATGTTGCACCCTGTAGACATCGATTATACGGACGACCATAACTTCTGGCTCATTTAGAGTTACGGGAGCCATAACCTGTCAAAAAAAAACGCCTCGATGAGTTCTACGGCTTTGATAGCTTTCAGCCGTCAACGGATAGATTAATTTCCAAAAAGGACAACCCGAATCTCAATCGGGTCTCGTAAGTTTTTTACCCTTCGTTTTTTCGACACGTGGATTTTTACGGTAAAACAGGATTACTGTGGATGGCCTTCGATTTACCATCGCTGAAGAGTGGTGCACCATGGTATTGTTCCGTTTCAAACCCATGCACGCATTTCTAAAAGTTGTACGGCACTGTTTCGCCATTTCGGACGGATGTTGCACCTTGCACCGTGGATGCTGCACCCTATAGATATCGATTATTCGGACGGCCATAACTTCTGGCTCGTTTAGAGTTACGAGAGCCATAACCTGTCCAAACGAAGACCTTGGTGAGTTCTACGGCTTTGACAGCTTTCATCCTTCAACGGAAAGACTAATGCCCAAAAAGGACAGCCCGAATCTCAATCGGATCTCGTAAGTTTTTTACCCTTCATTTTTTCGACACGTGGATTTTTACGGTAAAACATGATTGCGGTGGCTGGTCTTCGATTTACCATCGCTGGAGAGTGGTGCACCATGGTACTGTTCCGTTTCAAATCCATGCACGCATTTCTAAAAGTCGTATGGCACTGTTTCGCCATTTCGGACGGATGTTGCACCTTGCACCGTGGATGTTGCACCCTGTAGATATCGATTATACGGACGACCATAACTTCTGGCTCGTTTAGAGTTACGGGAGCCACAACCTGTCAAAACGAAGGCCTCAATGAGTTCTATGGCTTTGACAGCTTTCAACCGTCAACGGATAGATTAATGCCCAAAAAGGACAACCCGAATCTCAATCGGGTCTCATAAGCTTTTACCCTTCGTTTTTTCAACACGTGGATTTTTACGGTAAAACAGGATTACCGTGGCTGGCCTTCGGTTTACCATCGGTAGAGAGTGGTGCACCATGGTATTGTTTCGTTTCAAACCCATGCACGCATTTATAAAAGTCGTACGGCACTGTTTCGCCATTTCGGACGGATGTTGCACCTTGCACCGTGGATGTTGCACCCTGTAGATATCGATTATTCGGACGGCCATAACTTCGGGCTCGTTTAGAGTTAAGGGAGCCATAACCTGTCAAAACGAAGGCCTCGATGAGTTCTACGGCTTTGACAGCTTTCAGCCATCAACGGATAGGTTAATGCCCAAAAAGGACAACATGAATCTTAATCGGGTCTCGTAAGTTTTTTATCCTTCGTTTTTTCGACACGTGGATTTTTACGGTAAAACAGGATTACGGTGGCTGGTCTTCGATTTACCATCGCTGGAGAGTGGTGCACCATGGTACTGTTCCATTTCAAATCCATGCACGCATTTCAAAAAGTGATACGACACTGTTTCGCCATTTCGGACGGATGTTGCAACTTGCGTCGTGGATGTTGCACCCTGTAGACATCGATTATACGGACGACCATAACTTCTGGCTCATTTAGAGTTACGGGAGCCATAACCTATCAAAAAAAACGCCTCGATGAGTTCTACGGCTTTGATAGCTTTCATCCGTCAACGGATAGATTAATTCCCAAAAAGGACAACCCGAATCTCAATCGGGTCTCGTAAGTTTTATGCCCTTCGTTTTTTCGACACGTGGATTTTTACGGTAAAACAGGATTACTGTGGATGGCCTTCGATTTACCATCGCTGAAGAGTGGTGCACCATGGTATTGTTCCGTTTCAAACCCATGCACGCATTTCAAAAAGTTGTACGGCACTGTTTCGCCATTTCGGACGGATGTTGCACCTTGCACCGTGGATGCTGCACCCTATAGATATCGATTATTCGGACGGCCATAACTTCTGGCTCGTTTAGAGTTACGGGAGCCATAACCTGTCAAAACGAAGGCCTTGGTGAGTTCTACGGCTTTGACAGCTTTCATCCATCAACGGAAAGACTAATGCCCAAAAAGGACAGCCCGAATCTCAATCGGGTCTCGTAAGTTTTTTACCCTTCATTTTTTCGACACGTGGATTTTTACGGTAAAACATGATTGCGGTGGCTGGTCTTCGATTTACCATCGCTGGAGAGTGGTGCACCATGGTACTGTTCCGTTTCAAATCCATGGACGCATTTCTAAAAGTCGTATGGCACTGTTTCGCCATTTCGGACGGATGTTGCACCTTGCACCGTGGATGTTGCACCCTGTAGATATCGATTATACGGACGACCATAACTTCTGGCTCGTTTAGAGTTACGGGAGCCACAACCTGTCAAAACGAAGGCCTCAATGAGTTCTACGGCTTTGACAGCTTTCAACCGTCAACGGATAGATTAATGCCCAAAAAGGACAACCCGAATCTCAATCGGGTCTCGTAAGCTTTTACCCTTCGTTTTTTCAACACGTGGATTTTTACGGTAAAACAGGATTACCGTGGCTGGCCTTCGGTTTACCATCGGCAGAGAGTGGTGCACCATGGTATTATTTCGTTTCAAACCCATGCACGCATTTCTAAAAGTCGTACGGCACTGTTTCGCCATTTCGGACGGATGTTGCACCTTGCACCGTGGATGTTGCACCCTGTAGATATCGATTATTCGGACGGCCATAACTTCGGGCTCGTTTAGAGTTAAGGGAGCCATAACCTGTCAAAACGAAGGCCTCGATGAGTTCTACGGCTTTGACAGCTTTCAGCCGTCAACGGATAGGTTAATGCCCAAAAAGGACAACCTGAATCTTAATCGAGTCTCGTAAGTTTTTTATCCTTCGTTTTTTCGACACGTGGATTTTTACGGTAAAACAAGATTACGGTGGCTGGTCTTCGATTTACCATCGCTGGAGAGTGGTGCACCATGGTACTGTTCCATTTCAAATCCATGCACGTATTTTAAAAAGTCGTACGACACTGTTTCGCCATTTCGGACGGATGTTGCACCTTGCATCGTGGATGTTGCACCCTGTAGACATCAATTATACGGACGACCATAACTTCTGGCTCGTTTAGAGTTACGGGAGCCACAACCAGTCAAAACGAAGGCCTCGATGAGTTCTATGGCTTTGATAGCTTTCAGCCGTCAATGGATATATTAATGCCCAAAAAGGACAACCCGAATCTCAATCGGGTCTCGTAAGTTTTTTACCCTCCGCTTTTTCGACACGTGGATTTTTACGATAAAACGGGATTACCGTGGCCCGTCTTCGACTTACCATCGCTGGAGAGTGGGGCACCATGGTAGTGTTCCGTTTCAAATCCATGCACGCATTTCAAAAAGTTGTACGACACTGTTTCACCATTTCGGACGGATGTTGCACCTTGCACCGTGGATGTTGCACCCTTTAGATATCGATTATTCGGACGGCCATAACTTCTGGCTCGTTTAGAGTTACAGAAGCCATAACCTGTCAAAACGAAGGCCTCGATGAGTTCTACGGCTTTGACAGCTTTCAACCGTCAACGGATAGATTAATGCCCAAAAAGGACAACCCGAATCTCAATCCGGTCTCGTAAGTTTTTTACCCTTCGTTTTTTCGACACGTGGATTTTTACGGTAAAAAAGGATTTCCGTGGCTGGCCTTCGATTTACCATCGCTAGAGAGTGGTGCACAATGGTACTATTCCATTTCAAACCCATGCACGCATTTCTAAATGTCGTAAGGCACTGTTTTGCCATTTCGGACGGATGTTGTACCTTGCACCGTGGATGTTGCACCCTGTAGATATCGATTATTCAGACGGCCATAACTTTTAGCTCGTTTAGAGTAACGGGAGCCACAACTTGTCAAAACGAAGGCCTCGATGAGTTCTACGGCTTTGACAGCTTTCAGCTGTCAACGGATAGATTAATGCCCAAAAAGGACAACCCGAATCTCAATCGGGTCTCTTAAGTTTTTTACCCTTCGTTTTTTCGACACGTGGATTTTTACGGTAAAGCGGGATTACCGTGGCCCGTCTTCGACTTCCCATCGCTGGAGAGTGGTGCACCATGGTAGTGTTCCGTGTCAAATCCATGCACGCATTTCTAAAAGTAGTACGGCACTGTTTCGCCATTTCGGACGGATGTTGCACCTTGCACCGTGGATGTTGCACCCTGTAGATATCGATTATTCGGACGGCCATAACTTCAGGCTCGTTTAGAGTTACGGGAGACATAATCTGTCAAAACGAAGGCCTCGATGAGTTCTACGGCTTTGACAGCTTTCAGCCGTCAATGGATAGATTAATGCCCAAAAAGAACAACCCGAATCTCAATCGGGTCTCGTAAGTTTTTTACCCTTCGTTTTTTCGACACGTGGATTTTTACGGTAAAACGGGATTACCGTGGCCCGTCTTCGACTTCGCATCGCTGGAGAGTGGTGCACCATGGAACTGTTCCATTTCAAATCCATGCACGCATTTCTAAAAGTCGTACGGCACTGTTTCACCATTTCGGACGGATGTTGCACCTTGCACCATGGATGTTGCACCCTGTAGACATCGATTATTCAAACGGCCATAACTTTTGGCTCGTTTATAGTTATGGAAGCCATAACCTGTCAAAACGAAGGACTCGATGAGTTCTACGGCTTTGACAGCTTTCAGCCGTCAACGGATAGATTAATGCCCAAAAAGGACAACCCGAATCTCAATCGGGTCTCGTATGTTTTTTACCCTTCATTTTTTCGACACATGGATTTTTACGGTAAACTAGGATTACCGTGGCCCATCTTCGACTTCCCATTGCTGGAGAGTGGTGCACCATGGTACTGTTCCATTTCAAATCCATGCACGCATTTCTAAAAGTCGTACGGCACTAATTCGCCATTTCGGACGGAAGTTGCACCTTGCACCGTAGATGTTGCACCCTGTAGATATCGATTATTTGGAAGGCCATAACTTCTGGCTCGTTTAGAGTTATGGGAGCCATAACCTGTCAAAACGAAGGCCTCGATGAGTTCTACGGCTTTGACAGCTTTCAGCCGTCAACGGATAGATTAATGCCCAAATAGGACAACCCGAATCTCAATCGGGTCTCGTAAGTTTTTACCCTTCGTTTTTTCGACGTGGATTTTTATGGTAAAACAGGATTACCGCGGCTGGCCTTCGATTTACCATCGCTGGAGAGTGGTGCACCATGGTACTGTTCCGTTTCAAACCCATGGACGCATTTATAAAAGTCGTACGACACAGTTTCGCCATTTCGGACGGATGTTGCACCTTGCACCGTGGATGTTACACCCTGTAGATATCGATTATTCGAACGGCCATAACTTCTGGCTCGTTTAGAGTTACGGGAGCCATAACCTGTCAAAACGAAGGCCTCGATGAGTTCTACGGCTTTGACAGCTTTCAGCCGTCAACGGATAGATTAATTCCCAAAAAGGACAACCCGAATCTCAATCGGGTCTCGTATGTTTTTTACCCTTCGTTTTTTCGACACGTGGATTTTTATGGTAAAACAGGATTGCGGTGGCTGGTCTTCGATTTACCATCGCTGGAGAGTGATGCACCGTGGTACTGTTCCATTTCAAATCCATGCACGCATTTCTAAAATTCGTACGGCACTGTTTCGCCATTTCGGACGGATGTTGCACGTTGCACCGTGGATGTTGCACCCTATAGATATCGATTATACGGACGACCATAACTTCTGGCTCGTTTAGAGTTACGGGAGCCACAACCTGTCAAAACGAAGGCCTCGATGAGTTCTACGGCTTTGACAGCTTTCAGCCGTCAACGGATAGATTAATGCCGAAAAAGGACAACCTGAATCTCAATCGGGTCTCGTAAGTTTTTTACCCTTCGTTTTTTCGACACGTGGATTTTCACGGTAAAACAGGATTACTGTGGCTGGCCTTCGATTTACCATCGCTGGAGAGTGGTGCACCATGGTACTGTTATGTTTCAAACCCATGCACACATTTCTAAAAGTCATACGACACTGTTTCTCCATTTCGGACGGATGTTGCACCTTGCACCGTGGATGTTGCACCCTGTCGATATCGATTATTCGGACGGCCATAACTTCTAGCTCGTTTAAAGTTACAGGAGCCATAACCTGTCAAAACGAAGGCCCCGATGAGTTCTACGGCTTTGACAGCTTTCTACCTTCAACGGATCGATTAATGCCCAAAAAGGAAAATCCGAATCTCAATCGGGTCTCGTAAGTTTTTTACCCTTCGTTTTTTCGACACGTGGATTTTTATGGTAAAACAGGATTACCATGGCTGGCCTTCGATCTACCATCGCTGGAGAGTGGTGCACCATGGTAGTGTTCCGTTTCTAACCCATGCACACATTTCAAAAAGTCGTACGGCACTGTTTCGCCATTTCGGACGGATGTTGCACCTTGCACCGTGGATGTTGCACCCTATAGATATCGATTATTCGGACGGCTATAACTTCTGGCTCGTCTAGAGTTACGGGAGCCATAACCTTTCGAAACGAAGGCCTCGATGAGTTCTATGGCTTTGACAACTTTCAACTGTCAACGGATAAATTAATGCCCAAAAAGGACAACCCGAATCTCAATCGGGTATCGTAAGTTTTTTGCCCTTCGTTTTTTCGACACGTGGATTTTTACGGTAAAACAGGATTACCGTGGCTGGCCTTCGATTTACCATCGCTGGAGAGTGGTGCACCATGGTACTGTTCCGTTTCAAACCCATGCACGCATTTCTAAAAGTCGTACGGCACTGTTTCGCCATTTCGGACGGATGTTGCACCTTGCACCGTGGATGTTGCACCCTGTAGATATCGATTATTCGAACGACCATAACTTTTGGCTCGTTTAGAGTTACGGGAGCCATAACCTGTCAAAACGAAAGCCTCGATGAGTTCTTCGGCTTTGATAGCTTTCAACCGTCAACAGATAGAATAATGCCCAAAAAGGACAACCCGAATCTCATTCGGGTCTCTTAAGTTTTTTACCCTTCATTTTTTCGACACGTGGTTTTTTACGGCAAAACAGGATTACGGTGGCAGGCCTTCGATTTACCATCGCTGGAAAGTGATGCACCATGGTACTGTTCCGTTTCAAACCCATGCACGCATTTCTAAAAGTCGTACGGCACTGTTTCGCCATTTCGGACGGATGTTGCACCTTGCACCGTGGATGTTGCACCCTGTAGATATCGATTATTCGGACGGCCATAACTTCTGGCTCGTTTAGAGTTACGGGAGACATAACCTGTCAAAACAAAGGTTTTGATGAGTTCTACGGCTTTGATAGCTTTCAGCCGTCAATGGATAGATTAATCCCCAAAAAGGACAGCCCGAATCTCAATCGGGTCTCTTAAGTTTTTTACCCTTCGTTTTTTCGACACATGGATTTTTATGGTAAAACTGGATTACCGTGGCTGGCCTTCGATTTACCATCGCTGGAGAGTGATGCACCATGGTACTGTTCCATTTCAAATCCATGCACGCATTTCTAAAAGTCGTACGGCACTGTTTCGCCATTTCGGACTGATGTTGCACCTTGCACCGTGGATGTTGCACCCTGTAGATATCGATTATTCGGACGGCCATAACTTCTGGCTCGTTTAGAGTTACGGGAGCCATAACCTGTCAAAACGAAGGCCTCGATGAGTTCTACGGCTTTGACAGCTTTCAGCTGTCAACGGATAGATTAATGCCCAAAAAGGACAACCCGAATCTCAATCGGGTCTCTTAAGTTTTTTACCCTTCGTTTTTTCGACACGTGAATTTTTACGGCAAAACGGTATTACGGTGGCTGGCCTTCGATTTTCCATCGCTGGACAGTGGTGCACCATGGTACTCTTCCGTTTCAAATCCATGCATGCATTTCTAAAAGTAGTACGGCACTGTTTCGCCATTTCGGACGGATGTTGCACCTTACATCGTGGATGTTGAACCCTGTAGATATTGATTATTCGGACGGCCATAACTTCTGGCTCGTTTAGAGTTACGGGAGCCATAACCTGTCAAAACGAAGGCCTCGATGAGTTCTACGGCTTTGATAGCTTTCAGCCGTCAATGGATAGATTAATTCCCAAAAAGGACAACCCGAATCTCAATCGGGTCTCGTAAGTTTTTTACCCTTCGTTTTTTCGACGCGTGGATTTTTACGGTCAAACGGGATTACCGTGGCCCGGCTTCGACTTCGCATCGCTGGAGAGTGGTGCACCATGGTACTGTTCCATTTCAAATCCATGCACGCATTTCTAAAAGTCGTACGGCACTGTTTCCCATTTCGGACGGATGTTGCACCTTGCACCGTGGATGTTGCACCCTGTAGATATCGATTATTCGGACAGCCATAACTGCTGGCTCGTTTAGAGTTACGGGAGCCATAACATGTCACAACGAAGGCCTCGATGAGTTCTACGGCTTTGACAGCTTTCAACCGTCAACGGATAGATTAATGCCCAAAAAGGACAACCTGAATCTCAATCGGGTCTCGTAAGTTTTTTACCCTTCGTTTTTTCGACACGTGGATTTTTATGGTAAAACAGGATTACCATGGATGGCCTTCGATTTACCATCGCTGGAGAGTGGTGCACCATAGTAGTGTTCCGTTTCAAACCCATGCACGCATTTAAAAAAGTCGTACGGCACCGTTTCGCCATTTCGGACGGATGTTGCACCTTGCACCGTGGATGTTGCACCCTGTAGATATCGATTATTCGGACGGCCATAACTTCTGGCTCCTTTAGAGTTACGGGAGCCATAACCTGTCAAAACGAAGGCCTCGATGATTTCTACGGCTTTGATAGCTTTCAACTGTCAACGGATAGATTAATGCCCAAAAAGGACAACCCGAATCTCAATCGGGTCTCGTAAGTTTTTTACCCTTCGTTTTTTCGACACGTGGATTTTTACGGTAAAACGGGATTACCGTGGCTGGCCTTCGATTTACCATCGCTGGAGAGTGGTGCACCATGGTACTGTTCCGTTTCAAACCCATGCACGCATTTCTAAAAGTCGTAGGGCACTGTTTCGCCATTTCGAACGGATGTTGCACCTTGCACCGTGGATGTTGCACCCTGTAGATATCGATTATTCGGACGGCCATAACTTCTGGCTCGTTTAGAGTTACGGGAGCCATAACCTGTCAAAACGAAAGCCTCGATGAGTTCTTCGGCTTTGACAGCTTTCAACCGTCAACGGATAGATTAATGCCCAGAAAGGACAACCCGAATCTCAATCGGGTCTCTTAAGTTTTTTACCCCTCATTTTTTCGACACGTGGATTTTTACGGCAAAACAGGATTACGGTGGCAGGCCTTCGATTTACCATTGCTGGACGGTGATGCACCATGGTACTGTTCCGTTTCAAACCGATGCACGCATTTCTAAAAGTCGTATGGCACTGTTTCGCCATTTCGGACGGATGTTGCACCTTGCACCGAGGATGTTGCACCCTGTAGATATCGATTATTCGGACGGCCATAACTTCTGGCTCGTTTAGATATACGGGAGCCATAACCTGTCAAAACGAAGGTCTGGATGAGTTCTACGGCTTTGATAGCTTTCAGCCGTCAATGGATAGATTAATGCCCAAAAAGGACAACCCGAATCTCAATCGGGTCTCCTAGGTTTTTTACCCTTCGTTTTTTCGACACGTGGATTTTTATGGTAAAACAGGATTACCGTGGCTGGCCTTCAATTTACCATCGCTGGAGAGTGATGCACCATGGTACTGTTCCATTTCAAATCCATGCACGCATTTCTAAAAGTCGTACGGCACTGTTTCGCCATTTCAGACGGATGTTGCATCTTGCACCGTGGATGTTGCACCCTGTAGATATCGATTATTCGGACGGCCGTAACTTCTGGCTCGTTTAGAGTTACGGGAGCCATAACCTGTCTAAACGAGGGCCTCGATGATTTCTATGGCTTTGACAGCTTTCAGCCATTAACGCATAGATTAATGCCCAAAAAGGACAACCCGAATCTCAATCGGGTCTAGTAAGTTTTTTACCCTTCGTTTTTTCGACACGTGGATTTTTACGGTAATACACGATTACGGTGGCTGGTCTTCGATTTACCATCGCTGGAGAGTGGTGCACCATGGTACTGTTTCATTTCAAATCCATCCACGCATTTCTAAAAGTCGTACGGCACTGTTTCGCCTTTTCGGACGGATGTTGCACCTTGCACCGTGGTTGTTGCACCCTGTAGATATCGATTATACGGACGACCATAACTTCTGGCTCGTTTAGAGTTACGGGAGCCATAACCTGTCAAAACGAAGTCCTCGATGAGTTCTACGGCTTTGACAGCTTTCAGCTGTCAACGGATAGATTAATGCCCAAAAAGGACAACCCGAATCTCAATCGGGTCTCGTAAGTTTTTTACCCTTCGTTTTTTCGACACGTGGATTTTTACGGTAAAACAGGATTACCGTGGATGGCCTTCGATTTACCATCGCTGGAGAGTGGTGCACCATGGTACTGTTCTATTTCAAATCCATGCACGCATTTCTAAAAGTCGTACGGCACTGTTTCGCCATTTCGGACGGATGTTGCACCTTGCACCGTGGATGTTGCACCCTGTAGATATCGATTATTTGGACGGCCATAACTTCTGGCTCGTTTAGAGCTATGGGAGCCATAACCTCTCAAAACGAAGGCCTCGATGAGTTCTACGGCTTTGACAGCTTTCAACCGTCAACGGATAGATTAATGCCCAAAAAGGACAACCCGAATCTCAATCGGGTCTCGTAAGTTTTTTACCCTTCGTTTTTTCGACACGTGGATTTTTACGGTAAAACAGGATTACTGTGGCTGGCCTTCGATTTACCATCGCTGAAGAGTGGTGCACCATGGTACTGTTCCGTTTCAAACCCATACACGCATTTCTAAAAGTTGTACGACACTGTTTTGCCATTTCGGACGGATGTTGCACCTTGCACCGTGGATGCTGCACCCTATAGATATCGATTATTCGGACGGCCATAACTTCTGGCTCGTTTAGAGTTACGGGAGCCATAACCTGTCAAAACGAAGGCCTCGGTGAGTTCTACGGCTTTGACAGCTTTCAGCCATCAACGGAAAGACTAATGCCCAAAAAGGACAGCCCGAATCTCAATCGGGTCTCGTAAGTTTTTTACCCTTCATTTTTTCGACACGTGGATTTTTACGGTAAAACATGATTGCGGTGGCTGGTCTTCGATTTACCATCGCTGGAGAGTGGTGCACCGTGGTACTGTTCCGTTTCAAATCCATGCACGCATTTCTAAAAGTCGTATGGCACTGTTTCGCCATTTCGGACGGATGTTGCACCTTGCACCGTGGATGTTGCACCCTGTAGATATCGATTATACGGACGACCATAACTTCTGGCTCGTTTAGAGTTACGGGAGCCACAACCTGTCAAAACGAAGGCCTCAATGAGTTCTACGGCTTTGACAGCTTTCAACCGTCAACGGTGTTGGGCGAATTCTCACCCAGAGGATCTCAAGACT
The DNA here is from genome assembly GCA_030765085.1 of Allium cepa. Taxonomy (NCBI): domain Eukaryota; kingdom Viridiplantae; phylum Streptophyta; class Magnoliopsida; order Asparagales; family Amaryllidaceae; genus Allium; species Allium cepa. Next base: position 872,737,828 of record CM060938.1, read on the forward strand.
GAGAAGCGTCAATTTTACCCAGGCTCGCAATCTCCACTTCGTTCAGCAAACACAAACCTAGAAGCCCATCCAACATCCTCCATGAAGAAGCTCATTCGGCAGAGCAAAGGCAAGCTCATTCGGCAGAGCAAAGGCAATCTCATTCGGCAGAGCCCAACTACTGGTCCATTCGGCATTCCCATTCGACCACCGGACCAAGCCCATCCCCACCATGGCCGAACCAGTCACACAACCGGACCAGACAGCCATCACAGAACCAATACTCAACCGGTCCAGATGAGCACCGGACCGGACCCCCAAGCCACACCGGTCCATCACAACTCTCCTACCACCGGTCCAGGTTGGTACTGGACCAAAGCCCTACTGCCACTCCAACACCACCACCGGACCAAGGGATGAAGTCACCATGAAGTCACCATCACCAGTCCAAGCTCCATGCCGAATGAAGCCTCGCCAAACCAGAATGCTACCAGGCCAGATTGGTCCAGCCCAGGCCCGCTAGCAGCTATATACTTCCAAGACCCCTGCCCCCTACCTCACTCTATAAATAGAGGGGCAGGGGTACAACAATGGCAGACAAGTTTGAGAGCTCAAGCAAGGAAGGAACTTTCAAACTACTTTCATACGCTTGTATACAAAAACATTGTACTTGTAACCTGAAAGAAAGAAGATAATAACATATAAAGTGGACGTAGGCACATTCTGGCCGAACCACTATAAATCTGTGTGTCTTGACATTTCAGCCCCTGCTTTTTCCATATTTACATACTCATCTAAAATCATTGAAAATCACATATAATCAACTAAATAATACGACTTGGAGGTGTTTGTCCATTTTTTGTGCAAACATTTTTGGTGCTTTCACCGAGAATAGAACTCAAGCTTCATTTTCTCCCACTCAACCTTCTTCCTAACAGCATCACTCGTTGCTTAGAAATCATGCCTTCCAAACAGAGAAGGGATGTTAATAAAGGAAAGAACATCGCAACTAGCAGCCTTCCAGATCCAGCAATCACAGATCAGCCCACTTCAACAGCAGTACCGGATGAAAATCAGGAAAATCCAACTGGTCCCGCAACGGAACAACCAATCACTAGGGCAGATCTGGACAGGGTTGTGGCTGAAGTAACTAACCGCTTCACATCCCAACAAGAAACTTTGGTGGATCAACTCATGTCACGCTTAAGGGATTGTTGGGCGAATTCTCACCCAGAGGATCTCAAGACTGAGAAGCGTCAATTTTACCCAGGCTCGCAATCTCCACTTCGTTCAGCAAACACAAACCCAGAAGCCCATCCAACATCCTCCATGAAGAAGCTCATTCGGCAGAGCAAAGGCAAGCTCATTCGGCAGAGCAAAGGCAATCTCATTCGGCAGAGCCCAACTACTGGTCCATTCGGCATTCCCATTCGACCACCGGACCAAGCCCATCCCCACCATGGCCGAACCAGTCACACAACCGGACCAGACAGCCATCACCGAACCAATACTCAACCGGTCCAGATGAGCACCGGACCGGACCCCCAAGCCACACCGGTCCATCACAACTCTCCTACCACCGGTCCAGGTTGGTACCGGACCAAAGCCCTACTGCCACTCCAACACCACCACCGGACCAAGGGATGAAGTCACCATGAAGTCACCATCACCAGTCCAAGCTCCATGCCGAATGAAGCCTCGCCAAACCAGAATGCTACCAGGCCAGATTGGTCCAGCCCAGGCCCGCTAGCAGCTATATACTTCCAAGACCCCTGCCCCCTACCTCACTCTATAAATAGAGGGGCAGGGGTACAACAATGGCAGACAAGTTTGAGAGCTCAAGCAAGGAAGGAACTTTCAAACTACTTTCATACGCTTGTATACAAAACATTGTACTTGTAACCTGAAAGAAAGAAGATAATAACATATAAAGTGGACGTAGGCACATTCTGGCCGAACCACTATAAATCTGTGTGTCTTGACATTTCAGCCCCTGCTTTTTCCATATTTACATACTCATCTAAAATCATTGAAAATCACATATAATCAACTAAATAATACGACTTGGAGGTGTTTGTCCATTTTTTGTGCAAACATTTTTGGTGCTTTCACCGAGAATAGAACTCAAGCTTCATTTTCTCCCACTCAACCTTCTTCCTAACAGCATCACTCGTTGCTTAGAAATCATGCCTTCCAAACAGAGAAGGGATGTTAATAAAGGAAAGAACATCGCAACTAGCAGCCTTCCAGATCCAGCAATCACAGATCAGCCCACTTCAACAGCAGTACCGGATGAAAATCAAGAAAATCCAACTGGTCCCGCAACGGAACAACCAATCACTAGGGCAGATCTGGACAGGGTTGTGGCTGAAGTAACTAACCGCTTCACATCCCAACAAGAAACTTTGGTGGATCAACTCATGTCACGCTTAAGGGATTGTTGGGCGAATTCTCACCCAGAGGATCTCAAGACTGAGAAGCGTCAATTTTACCCAGGCTCGCAATCTCCACTTCGTTCAGCAAACACAAACCCAGAAGCCCATCCAACATCCTCCATGAAGAAGCTCATTCGGCAGAGCAAAGGCAAGCTCATTCGGCAGAGCAAAGGCAATCTCATTCGGCAGAGCCCAACTACTGGTCCATTCGGCATTCCCATTCGACCACCGGACCAAGCCCATCCCCACCATGGCCGAACCAGTCACACAACCGGACCAGACAGCCATCACCGAACCAATACTCAACCGGTCCAGATGAGCACCGGACCGGACCCCCAAGCCACACCGGTCCATCACAACTCTCCTACCACCGGTCCAGGTTGGTACCGGACCAAAGCCCTACTGCCACTCCAACACCACCACCGGACCAAGGGATGAAGTCACCATGAAGTCACCATCACCAGTCCAAGCTCCATGCCGAATGAAGCCTCGCCAAACCAGAATGCTACCAGGCCAGATTGGTCCAGCCCAGGCCCGCTAGCAGCTATATACTTCCAAGACCCCTGCCCCCTACCTCACTCTATAAATAGAGGGGCAGGGGTACAACAATGGCAGACAAGTTTGAGAGCTCAAGCAAGGAAGGAACTTTCAAACTACTTTCATACGCTTGTATACAAAACATTGTACTTGTAACCTGAAAGAAAGAAGATAATAACATATAAAGTGGACGTAGGCACATTCTGGACGAACCACTATAAATCTGTGTGTCTTGACATTTCAGCCCCTGCTTTTTCCATATTTACATACTCATCTAAAATCATTGAAAATCACATATAATCAACTAAATAATACGACTTGGAGGTGTTTGTCCATTTTTTGTGCAAACATTTTTGGTGCTTTCATTGAGAGTAGAACTCAAGCTTCATTTTCTCCCACTCAACCTTCTTCCTAACAGCATCACTCGTTGCTTAGAAATCATGCCTTCCAAACAGAGAAGGGATGTTAATAAAGGAAAGAACATCGCAACTAGCAGCCTTCCAGATCCAGCAATCACAGATCAGCCCACTTCAACAGCAGTACCGGATGAAAATCAGGAAAATCCAACTGGTCCCGCAACGGAACAACCAATCACTAGGGCAGATCTGGACAGGGTTGTGGCTGAAGTAACTAACCGCTTCACATCCCAACAAGAAACTTTGGTGGATCAACTCATGTCACGCTTAAGGGATTGTTGGGCGAATTCTCACCCAGAGGATCTCAAGACTGAGAAGCGTCAATTTTACCCAGGCTCGCAATCTCCACTTCGTTCAGCAAACACAAACCCAGAAGCCCATCCAACATCCTCCATGAAGAAGCTCATTCGGCAGAGCAAAGGCAAGCTCATTCGGCAGAGCAAAGGCAATCTCATTCGGCAGAGCCCAACTACTGGTCCATTCGGCATTCCCATTCGACCACCGGACCAAGCCCATCCCCACCATGGCCGAACCAGTCACACAACCGGACCAGACAGCCATCACCGAACCAATACTCAACCGGTCCAGATGAGCACCGGACCGGACCCCCAAGCCACACCGGTCCATCACAACTCTCCTACCACCGGTCCAGGTTGGTACCGGACCAAAGCCCTACTGCCACTCCAACACCACCACCGGACCAAGGGATGAAGTCACCATGAAGTCACCATCACCAGTCCAAGCTCCATGCCGAATGAAGCCTCGCCAAACCAGAATGCTACCAGGCCAGATTGGTCCAGCCCAGGCCCGCTAGCAGCTATATACTTCCAAGACCCCTGCCCCCTACCTCACTCTATAAATAGAGGGGCAGGGGTACAACAATGGCAGACAAGTTTGAGAGCTCAAGCAAGGAAGGAACTTTCAAACTACTTTCATACGCTTGTATACAAAACATTGTACTTGTAACCTGAAAGAAAGAAGATAATAACATATAAAGTGGACGTAGGCACATTCTGGCCGAACCACTATAAATCTGTGTGTCTTGACATTTCAGCCCCTGCTTTTTCCATATTTACATACTCATCTAAAATCATTGAAAATCACATATAATCAACTAAATAATACGACTTGGAGGTGTTTGTCCATTTTTTGTGCAAACATTTTTGGTGCTTTCATTGAGAGTAGAACTCAAGCTTCATTTTCTCCCACTCAACCTTCTTCCTAACAGCATCACTCGTTGCTTAGAAATCATGCCTTCCAAACAGAGAAGGGATGTTAATAAAGGAAAGAACATCGCAACTAGCAGCCTTCCAGATCCAGCAATCACAGATCAGCCCACTTCAACAGCAGTACCGGATGAAAATCAGGAAAATCCAACTGGTCCCGCAACGGAACAACCAATCACTAGGGCAGATCTGGACAGGGTTGTGGCTGAAGTAACTAACCGCTTCACATCCCAACAAGAAACTTTGGTGGATCAACTCATGTCACGCTTAAGGGATTGTTGGGCGAATTCTCACCCAGAGGATCTCAAGACTGAGAAGCGTCAATTTTACCCAGGCTCGCAATCTCCACTTCGTTCAGCAAACACAAACCCAGAAGCCCATCCAACATCCTCCATGAAGAAGCTCATTCGGCAGAGCAAAGGCAAGCTCATTCGGCAGAGCAAAGGCAATCTCATTCGGCAGAGCCCAACTACTGGTCCATTCGGCATTCCCATTCGACCACCGGACCAAGCCCATCCCCACCATGGCCGAACCAGTCACACAACCGGACCAGACAGCCATCACCGAACCAATACTCAACCGGTCCAGATGAGCACCGGACCGGACCCCCAAGCCACACCGGTCCATCACAACTCTCCTACCACCGGTCCAGGTTGGTACCGGACCAAAGCCCTACTGCCACTCCAACACCACCACCGGACCAAGGGATGAAGTCACCATGAAGTCACCATCACCAGTCCAAGCTCCATGCCGAATGAAGCCTCGCCAAACCAGAATGCTACCAGGCCAGATTGGTCCAGCCCAGGCCCGCTAGCAGCTATATACTTCCAAGACCCCTGCCCCCTACCTCACTCTATAAATAGAGGGGCAGGGGTACAACAATGGCAGACAAGTTTGAGAGCTCAAGCAAGGAAGGAACTTTCAAACTACTTTCATACGCTTGTATACAAAACATTGTACTTGTAACCTGAAAGAAAGAAGATAATAACATATAAAGTGGACGTAGGCACATTCTGGCCGAACCACTATAAATCTGTGTGTCTTGACATTTCAGCCCCTGCTTTTTCCATATTTACATACTCATCTAAAATCATTGAAAATCACATATAATCAACTAAATAATACGACTTGGAGGTGTTTGTCCATTTTTTGTGCAAACATTTTTGGTGCTTTCATTGAGAGTAGAACTCAAGCTTCATTTTCTCCCACTCAACCTTCTTCCTAACAGCATCACTCGTTGCTTAGAAATCATGCCTTCCAAACAGAGAAGGGATGTTAATAAAGGAAAGAACATCGCAACTAGCAGCCTTCCAGATCCAGCAATCACAGATCAGCCCACTTCAACAGCAGTACCGGATGAAAATCAGGAAAATCCAACTGGTCCCGCAACGGAACAACCAATCACTAGGGCAGATCTGGACAGGGTTGTGGCTGAAGTAACTAACCGCTTCACATCCCAACAAGAAACTTTGGTGGATCAACTCATGTCACGCTTAAGGGATTGTTGGGCGAATTCTCACCCAGAGGATCTCAAGACTGAGAAGCGTCAATTTTACCCAGGCTCGCAATCTCCACTTCGTTCAGCAAACACAAACCCAGAAGCCCATCCAACATCCTCCATGAAGAAGCTCATTCGGCAGAGCAAAGGCAAGCTCATTCGGCAGAGCAAAGGCAATCTCATTCGGCAGAGCCCAACTACTGGTCCATTCGGCATTCCCATTCGACCACCGGACCAAGCCCATCCCCACCATGGCCGAACCAGTCACACAACCGGACCAGACAGCCATCACCGAACCAATACTCAACCGGTCCAGATGAGCACCGGACCGGACCCCCAAGCCACACCGGTCCATCACAACTCTCCTACCACCGGTCCAGGTTGGTACCGGACCAAAGCCCTACTGCCACTCCAACACCACCACCGGACCAAGGGATGAAGTCACCATGAAGTCACCATCACCAGTCCAAGCTCCATGCCGAATGAAGCCTCGCCAAACCAGAATGCTACCAGGCCAGATTGGTCCAGCCCAGGCCCGCTAGCAGCTATATACTTCCAAGACCCCTGCCCCCTACCTCACTCTATAAATAGAGGGGCAGGGGTACAACAATGGCAGACAAGTTTGAGAGCTCAAGCAAGGAAGGAACTTTCAAACTACTTTCATACGCTTGTATACAAAACATTGTACTTGTAACCTGAAAGAAAGAAGATAATAACATATAAAGTGGACGTAGGCACATTCTGGCCGAACCACTATAAATCTGTGTGTCTTGACATTTCAGCCCCTGCTTTTTCCATATTTACATACTCATCTAAAATCATTGAAAATCACATATAATCAACTAAATAATACGACTTGGAGGTGTTTGTCCATTTTTTGTGCAAACATTTTTGGTGCTTTCATTGAGAGTAGAACTCAAGCTTCATTTTCTCCCACTCAACCTTCTTCCTAACAGCATCACTCGTTGCTTAGAAATCATGCCTTCCAAACAGAGAAGGGATGTTAATAAAGGAAAGAACATCGCAACTAGCAGCCTTCCAGATCCAGCAATCACAGATCAGCCCACTTCAACAGCAGTACCGGATGAAAATCAGGAAAATCCAACTGGTCCCGCAACTGAACAACCAATCACTAGGGCACATCTGGACAGGGTTGTGGCTGAAGTAACTAACCGCTTCACATCCCAACAAGAAACTTTGGTGGATCAACTCATGTCACGCTTAAGGGATGCTGAAGAGTCCAACCGCAACACTGAATCATGGGGTGAATCCCAATCCGGAGGATCCCGGAGGCAACAAAGGTCTTCACTCTTCGAAGAAGCTATCAACAGGAACAACAATGATAGGGGCCGCGCCCGGACTCAGCCCGAATTCCGACTCGAGGAAGCCCTTGGAACCGAACCCAGCGGGGGAGGCACCAGGCGAGGGTCGGATGTAGCTGAGCCAGTCATGCCACCTAATCATAGAAACCCCGCTGAACGGAGCCGAGCTAGAACCCAGCCCGAAGTTGGCCCTATGGATGTGCTCGAAACAGAACCCCGCAGGGGAAGATCAAGGCAGGGGGCAACTGTAGCTGGTCCTAGCGTGCACCCAAGCAGCCAAAGACAACCACTGGATAATGCTAGAAGTGATAGACTGTACCATCCCTACAGGTCATCTGGACGAGATAGATCCCGCAGGGAAGAACCAAGCTCATTCTTGTCCGCTCCAAGTTCTGACGAACGAATGGCACAATTATTCAGAGAATGTGTACAACGGGAGCAAAGGGATCGAGGAATAGGCGCTAGGGTCACCAGCCCCTTTACCCGAAATATCGAAACTGCCATTACTCCCCGGGAATGGAAAATGCCAACCATGGAGCCTTACAAAGGAACTTCCGACCCCATCGTACATTTACAGAGATACACCCAGCATATGCTCATGAGTGGAGCAACAGAAGGAGTATTATGCAAGTGCTTTCCGCTGTTCCTAGCAGATCTAGCTACCTCCTGGTTCTGCCATCTACCCCAAGGATCCATCAACTCATGGGAGACGTTGAAAGAAAGGTTTATCAGCCAGTTCCGCATCCATGTGGAACAGCCCAAGGACGCTTATTCTCTATCCAATGTCAAACAAAAATCCGGAGAGACGCTACCACAATATCTAACCCGGTTCAACGCCGCAGCGGCTGCAATTCAAGATGCCGATGAAAAACTCACTCTAATGGCCCTCTGTAGTGGTGTACATCCAGACACCAAGTTTGCCAGAAGGTTAACTAAGGAAAAACCAGCTACCTTGCCTGATTTCTTCCATGAAGCTGGAAAGTATATGAGACTTGAAGACGCTGCTACAGAAAGGCAATCAGGACAACAAGGTAAGACAGTTCAGGACAAGGTTCCCGCTGCAGCTAAGGACGCTCGAAGAAATGAATCTAGAGACAATGCTGGGGGCAGAAAGGTTGAAAAGCGCCAATATCGACCAGGGCCAAGATTTGACTCCTACACTCCTTTGAATGAAACAGTCGAAAACATCTACCTAGCCACTCAGGGCGAACTCGGATACAAGCGCCCCCCGCACAAGAAAGAATCAGATAACGCACTCAAGTCCGGAAAGTTCTGTCGCTTCCACGAATCCCACGGACATGACACCAATGAATGCCACCATCTTCAGGACTTGATCGAAGAACACATTAGAAGAAGAAGACTGGAACGTTATGTGAAAGGTCAGAACAGGACTCCAACTCCTGCCAATGAGAACTCAAAGTAACCCCTCCCAGAAGTAGGCGGAGGGAATCGCAACAATCACAACACCAGTGGCTCTAGTCAAGAGAAGATAGTGGTCCTTACCATCTCAGGAGGACCACACATCGCCGACAGAAGTTGGGCAGAGATGGAAAGGTACGGCAAGTCGCTTAGAAATGCCGAAGGATATGTTAACTCCATTTCGGAGGAACGCCACCCGAAACGAAAAGAAAACGATGACATTCTATTCAGTAGGCGTGATTTGGAAGGAAGACAGTACCCACATATGGATCCCATGGTCATCTCTGCCTGGTTCGGTCCAGCTAAAATTTTTCGGATTCTAATAGACACGGGAAGCTCCGTAAATATCCTGTTCAAACATGCTTTCGACAAAATGAAGTTGTCAATGAAGGATGTATCCCCCTGTGACAAACCACTGCACGGTTTCACTGGAGATGCAAAAATGCCCCTCGGGCAACTTGACCTCTTCGTCGAAATAGGAAGTCATCCTCGCTCCGTTGTGCGAAAACAAACGTTCGTACTAATAGAAAACCACTCGGCTTACAACGCTTTCTTGGGAAGACCAGCCTTGTCTGACTTCCAGATTGTATTAGCCCCCTGGTGCCTGAAAATGAAATTTCCAACAGACAACGGAGTAGGAGAAGTAGAAGGAGATCAAGATGCTGCCCGAGACTGCTACGTAACTGAACTTCGCAATAACCGCAGAAAGAATAAAGGAAAAGATGCAGAGACCACTCTCTGCATGAAAAGCTTGGAGGCATAGCAACTAAAGAAATCCCCTCCTCTTCGATACACAAGCGATCCCTTCAATGAACTAGACCCCAGGGATAAAGAGGAGGAGGCTACCGCCGAGCCTGTAGAGGCTATGGAATTCGTATCGGTAGATAAGCATGATTCAAGTAGACTATTAAAAATCGGATCTCAGCTGAAAACGGAATTGAAGGATCAACTCATTGACTTTCTCCGCCACAACTTAGATGTATTTGCGTGGACCCATGCCGATATGACAGGAATCTCCCCAGACATAGCATGCCACATGATGAACATCGATCCCACCAAGGTACCAGTAAAGCAGAAAAAGAGGAGCATGGGGGCAGAGCGATCAGCAGCCCTTGATGAGGAAGTAAAAAATCTACTTGCTAATGGCTTCATACGGGAAGCCATCTACCCAGAATGGATCGCTAACCCAGTGCTAGTAAAAAAGGCCAATGGAAAGTGGCAAACATGTATTGACTTCTCCAATCTGAATGACGCTTGCCCGAAAGACTGCTTCCCACTTCCCCGAATTGACCAACTCGTAGACAGCACAGCTGGGCACGAACTCCTATCTTTTATGGATGCATACTCCGGATATAACCAGATCCCCATGCACGCTCCCGATCAGGACCATACTGGCTTCATCACCGACCGCGGATTATATTGTTACAAAGTCATGCCTTTTGGACTCAAAAATGCTGGAGCTACCTATCAACGCCTCGTCAACAAAATGTTCGCAGAACTGATAGGACGAACTATGGAAGTATATGTGGATGACATGTTGGTAAAGTCTAGGAAAGCCAACGACCATGTAAGCCATCTGGACGATATGTTTCAGGTACTTCGCCGATATGGAATGAAGCTGAATCCTCTAAAGTGCTCCTTCGGAGTATCATCGGGAAAATTCTTAGGATTCATCGTCCACGCCAGAGGAATCGAAGCAAACCCTGAACAAATCCGGGCTTTAAAAGAAATAAGGATACCTTCCACTCGAAAAGAAATGCAGAGCCTAAACGGAAAGGTGGCCGCCCTAAGCAGATTCATTTCCAAGGCAACTGACAAGTGTGTCCCTTTCTTCGAAGCACTCAAGAAAGACAAAGGGAGGTTCGAGTGGACCGACGAATGCTTAAAAGCCTTCCTCAACCTAATCGAACACCTTCAGAGACCACCAGTACTCTCAACTCCAAATGAAGGTGAAGTGTTATACCTATACCTCGCTGTATCATCTCATGCTCTAAGCGCCGCCTTGGTAAGAGAAGAAGACCGCACACAACGCCCGGTTTACTTTGTAAGTAAGAGATTTACAGGGGCAGAAGCCAGATATCCTAAACTTGAGAAATTAGCATATTGTTTATTGATCGCGTCACGAAAACTGCGACACTACTTCCAGTCTCACTCCATCAGGGTTCTAACCGATCAACCACTAAGACAAGTGCTCCATCGTCCTGACACTTCTGGGCGACTCCTCAAATGGTGCATCGAACTAAGTCAGTATGATATCACCTACCATCCTCGCACCGCTATCAAAGGACAAGCCATGGCTGATTTCATTGCCGAATTCACTACCAACGAAGGCAAGGAACAATCCGAAGTAGCAAAAAACATCAAGTGGAACCTCTTTGTAGACGGAGCATCGAACGAACAAGGCTCGGGGGCAGGTATTGTGATCATCACCCCCAGGGGAAGAAAGTTGTACTATGCATTAAGATTGGAGTTCACGGCCACTAACAACGATGCTGAATATGAAGCAGTAATAGCGGGATTGGAACTGGCCCTAGAAATTGGAATCAATTCCTTATGTATTCATAGTGATTCTCAGCTTATCGTAAACCAGGTACTAGGAGAATTCCAGACTCGAGGAGAACGACTCACAGCATACCTAAAGAAAACCAGACTGCTGCTCGATCGATTGGACCATTATCTAATCAAACACATTCCTCGAGAAGAAAACCAAGAGGCAGATGAACTTGCAAAGCAAGCTAGTATGAAGAACAGCACCATTTCCGGAGCACTAGCAATCTCAAGGCAGCTAGCCCCAAGTTTCGAACAAGTGAATCTGATAACAGCAATCGAAGAAGGAACCTGGATGACTCCTATCCGGAAATATTTGCAAGATGGCATACTACCCGACAGGCGTGACGAAGCCAAGAAGATCTTGAGGAAAGTTCCCCACTACACGATACAAGAAGGCATCCTCTACCGGCGTGGCTTTTCTAGCCCCTTATTAAGATGCGTCGCCGGAAGGGAAGCCAAGGAGATATTAACAAACATCCATCGGGGAGGATGCGGAGATCACACTGGAGGACAGACTTTGGCAAGAAAGATACTCCGATATGGATATTACTGGCCCACACTAAACAAAGATGCTCTAGACTTCGTTAAGAAATGCGACAGATGTCAGAAGTTCGCCAAGATTCCTCGACTGCCCACAAACGAAATTATTCAAATGACTAGCCCTTGGCTCTTTGCTGTATGGGGAATTGACTTAATTGGCGAACTGCCAACGGGCCGAGGCGGAGCCAGATATGCTATAGTGGCAGTCGATTATTTCACCAAATGGGTGGAAGCGGAACCTTTAAATAAAATATCTTCAGCAAAAGTTATCAACTTCTTGATCAAAAACATTCTGTGCAGGTATGGAGTCCCATTCAAGATCGTATCCGACAATGGACTCCAGTTTGACAGCGAAGAATTTGCCGACTGGTGCCAAGAGCATGGGATTCATAAAAGCTTCTCATCAGTAGCTTACCCTCAGGCAAACGGACAAGTTGAAGCTGTCAACAAAATTCTCAAAACCCTAATCAAGAAGAAACTTGAAAAGTCAAAAGGCGCTTGGGTGGACGAACTTCCTACGGCACTATGGGCATACCGCACATCTTTCAGAACATCAACGGGACATACTCCTTTCTCTTTGGCATATGGATCGGAGGCAATGCTCCCAGTTGAGACTATTGTGCCTTCCCACCGTAGGATCCACTACAACCCAGAGGAAAACGAAGAACTCCTCCTCATGTCTTTGGATCTGATCGAGGAAAGGAGAAACGATGCAGCACTCAAAGCAGCAGCTCACAAACAAAAAGTGGCAGCACAATACAATTCCAAAGTCAAGCATCGCAGCTTACAAGAAGGAGATCTAGTCCTCAGGCGAATCTTTCCGCGCCCCGGGGCACTGGACCCCATCTGGGACGGACCATATGTAATTCATAAAGATCTCCACAACAGAGCTTACATTTTGTCAACAGTGGACGGAGAGGTGTTCCAGAGGGCATGGAACATCCGACACCTCCGTCGATACTTTTCTTAACTTGTACTGCCCATATGAAGTGAATTAACAAAGAGAATCAGTGGACGTAGGCATTTCCGTGCCGAACCACTTTAAAAAATCTTGTCTCTTTTTAACTTGTTCCTTTATGTCTTGGCTGCTCGTTAAGTTTTATCCCTTTCTGTTGAACAAAATCCTATGGCATCTCCCCTCAAGACGCACCACGGCCTCATCTGGACTAGGCCTAACAGGTACGCTACGATTCTATGCACTCACCAATGAGACACTTTTGCTCCAGCATCCCTCTGCTGCGGGTTAACTCATTACGCGCCTGCCCTCAAAGCCAACTGTAATGAGCCGATTATAAGTCATCATAAAGGCCGACTATAGCCGATGGCAGCTCATTACGGCGTTCGGCTCGCCGGCAACTGTGAACCTACTTTAAGCCCCAACATAAGGTGTGGCCAGCCAGGGGTAGTTCACGGCCAACGGCATCCACGCTAGCCGGCCACGGTAAATCGAATAATACCCACGATTACGGACCATAATGGTTCGGGTAGTTACCGTGCGCGATCTCGGCTCCGATGTGTCTTAAGTGCGGCTGTGGTAAAAAAGAAAACTCCCCGCGGAGGCGTAAGATGGGTGACAAATGTCTCCAAGACCCACAGCTAGGGAAAGTGACTACAAAACCCGTTTGCCACGAACTTAAGCACATCGACGGCCTTCCGTGACTGGAAGTTTTACTTTTACTATATTTCCATTCCATTTAAATATTTTTCTCCTATCCTGTATAACAAACTCTAAAGTACAGGAAACCGAATAGGAAGCATTCACTCATGAGGCTCTAAGCCTGCGTACTAGGTGGCAGGGTGCTCAGCTATACCCGTGAACAGTTACACAAGACACTCAAAGCTACCGCCTGCGAATAAAACATAAAGGGCGGTACTCTCTTCTCTTGTACATAAATGCGTAACTATAGCTTATTCATACACTGACATTGCAAAACGTGAAATTATATTTCAAGCAAAAACTTAACATCAAACACAACTAGAATCACAGGCATATACATAATTATACTTCTCACACAGCACATAAAGATAGCAACAACATTTAAACATGACAAAATCAGCTTATATTATAAGATCACACGAAGTTATTCTTTGCAAATAATTTTATTACAGTTGCATATCAAAGACTAACATAAACAGTGATAAAAAAGAAACAAAAAGATGGCAGATGCATCCACACTCCATCACCAACTCCCCCAGTCTACTTAGCCGCAGGATCAGAGCCCCCAGCATGTGGATCAGAAGTCCCGCCTGTCCAATTCGGAAGAGGAATTCATTAAACGAACAACCAAGTTATGGAAACACAGGAAGAAAAGAAAGGGAAGAAGAATAACTCACCAGCATCCGCCGCTTGATCCTCATCATCCAACTGCACGCCCGCTTCCTCTGCAGCAAGCAGCCGCATCCCCTCTTTCACCGCCGCTTGCTCCTCCTTTGAGAACTGAGCAGTAACCGCATTCAAGTTGAAAGCCTCTCCGCCTTCCTTACCCGCATTCACCCTGGCCTCCTCTAAGGCCTGGAGATACACCTTGGCCATGACCCGAGGGTAATCGTCCATCTAAGACAAGCCGCCCTCCTTCCAAGTGTGGAAGTACATATCCTGCAGCATCTCATCCATCATCCCCTCGTTTTCCTCAAACTCCCTCACCCGGGCCTCGGAAGCTTGCAACTTGGCGACGGCGACGTCCCTCTCTGATTGGTATCTCAAGCAGTCAGCCTGGAGTGACCTCCTCATTTCCTCCTCCTTCAACTTGAGGGACCTCCTCATCTCCTCCATCTCCTCCTTCAACTCGGCCTGAGCCATCTCCGCAGCCTCGAGCCTCCCTGACAACTCCTCTACCCGCTCGAGATCCGCATTTCGAACCTCATCCACCGTTGTAATAGCTATGTTAATCCGTTCCCTGCAAGCGACCTCCATCTTCCGTAATTCCGCCCTACTGGCCTTCTCCATGGTCTCTTTCAGCCGCTTGGAGGCTTCCTCATGCTGGGAAATCTGGATGGCTTGGTCGGCGAGCTGCTTGGCCTGATCGGCAACCTTTAACCTCAACCGAATGTTAGCACTCCCGATCTCTTCCCCGGCCTTGACCAACTTAGCATGATGTTCCATTAACTTCTTGGTCTCTGCGGCCACCCGGTCGATATTAGCCTTGGCCTCATCCCCCATGGTGACTACCCGTGAGTAAGTAAATCAAGATCTAAAGATTTGGCCTCGTCCAGCACTCTTACCATGGGGTTGCGGGGAAGGAGGTGCTCGCCCGTGGTCTCATCGAATGAAATGTCCTGAAAGCTTGGGTCTAAATCAGGATGACCGGCAAAAGGGTTACGAGGCACGGGGCGAGGCACATCGGGACGCCTTATACGAATGACAGTAGGACTCTTGGAAGGAGGAGGAGGGGGTCCGGGCTCCGTGCTCTCCTCCGTAGTATCACGAGGAGGCTGAATAGGAGGCTGCGAACCAGGGGACGACTCAAATAAGGAACGGCTCCGCTTCCTTTTCTGAATGCCCTCTTCGATGACCCCAAGAAGAGGGCGGTAACTGACTACATCCCCAGTGCGATCAGTAGAAGGTTTCGCGGAAGCTCTCCTCGACTTAAATTGTTCAAGGCGGTGTCGAACATCCGACGTTTTAACTGCCTGGCCTGCCCCTGGAATAAAGAACAAGTGTTACGAACATACAATAATCCACGATTCAAAAAATGTGCTAAGTTAAAAAGAAAGAAAAGTGGGAAGGCACATCTATTATACAAACCCGGCGAAGGAGTGGGATACTGCAATAAGTCCTGGATCTCACCCCAGGACGGAAGTGAACCGTAAAAAATTTCTAAGTCCCTATCGAAAATGGAATCGGCAGAAGACAAAAGTTCACCTTGCATCGCCGGAATCACCTTAGCTGAGGAACCCTTAGAGGATGGGTCAGTGCCAGCCACAGCTTTGCCGGTTTCCTTTGCCTTCTCCGTTCCCTTCTCCGTTTCCGACTCTCCCTCCGACTCCCCGAAAGCCCGACGGAGAGCCTCATCCAGTTCGAGGTCTTGCTCAGAGGTTAGAGCAGCAACACCACTACCACCTTGACCGTCGCCATCTCCTCCACCCTCCGACCCTTCTCCAACTTCGCCTCCTTCCTCCTCTTCCACACCTTCCTCCTCCGGGACAGTCGGGCAAGTACTTGGAGAAGGGCCATCGGACTTCTTCAGTTTCTTCCCCCCGACCACGGGACGCTCTGCGAAAGGCTCCCTCCTACCGCTCTTTACCTTAGCCCCCTCCTTAGCTTTAGCAGCCCTCTCCTCGGCCGTATCCCTTTGCTTAACCACGGATTGGTGCGGTAAGATCAAATTATGCTCTAAGAGGGTGGTGTTCCTGATCAAGAAAGAGGCCGACCGGTCCCGTGCCGGAATAGCCTTTAGTTCAGCAGCCATTCGCACTAAGGAATCGTCCTCCACGACTGCAATACCACCTGTCGCTAGCCAGAAATAGAAGCATGTCAGAAAAAACACTACAGTCAAAACACATGAAAAATATAAATGAAATCAATCTTACAGCCGGAAGTGAAAAGGCGGAAAGAAACAGCATCGTCCTTGACGAAGAACCACTCTTTCTTGAACATGGTGAACTTGGAATACAAGTCCAGGACTGGTTTGAAGGGCACGGCCGCTTCCAGGCTAATATACGGAGACCCCTTCTTATAGCCTCTCAGGTTATACAAATAACGAATTTCCCGGTTAGAAGGAGGACGCCCGTACCTCCTCTGGAAGATAACGAAGAGGCTCACCAGGATGGCGTAAGAATTAGGCTGAAGCTGGAAGGGGGCCACCTTCAAATATGTGGTGAAGCTTACTATCCAAGCGTTGATAGGAGGGATAGCACCGCACATGCAGTGGTGTCTGCTATAGGCGAAGTAGCCCTCGGGGGGGTTATATGGCATCACCCCATCTCCCGGCAGCAGCATAAGAGCCCGATCTATCCCGAAGGAACGGGATATGACGTCAAGTTGCTCCTCCTTTAAGGAGCTTGGAAAGCAGTCAGGGGGAGAGATCAAAAGTTCCTGTGGACCATATCCATCCACTAGAGACCTCGGAATAGGCCGATGTTGCCCGGATCCTGGTTGGACTGGGGGCAAGGAAGAAGAAGGCTCTCCCGTGCCTCTAGACTTCTTTCTGTCCGATCGTGTTTCCGCTTTGCGAGACATTTAACTGCAACACAAGGAAAGCATGGCATTAGAACAAGGAATATAGAAAAGTAAACAAACAAGTGCGTGCAAGTGTGGGATTTCATTCGCAAACTAAAGTTTTCAAGTTCACAAGTTCATTCGGTTTCCAAGTTCATTCGGTTTCCATCTCGTTCGGACATCATGTCCATTCGGTGGTACTATATCGAGTGCATTCGGTACACAAGACATTCGGCCCCAAGGCCGTAGTCCCATTCGGTGAAACGAAGACTTACGTGTGTATTCGGCAATGAGTATATACCTGGTTCGGTATAAGGTTGGTTCGGCAAACACTTGGTTCGGCAATAAATTGATTCGGCGCTTGTTGGTTCGGTAAAGAAAACTAAGGGGGTGTAGCCCCTATATATAGACGATAGCAATACCACCGGACCAATCTCCAGCCGAATGAAACCTTTAACCGAATGAAAACTACACCAACCTCGCAGGAACCGAAGACAGGGGGCATGCAGGGCGCCTCACTCAGATAAGTCCCGAGCTCCAGATCTTACTAATAAAATAAAGAATATGATAACAATGGATAAGTCGTGAATCTCTCACTAACATGGGTTAATCATTTACACGTGTACGCGACCGCGGATGGTCCATAGGCACGCTCTGAATGGCTTTTAACCCCGTCGCCATGAGAATTCACACTTTGACACCCCTGTTTTAAGCTCATCGGTTAGACGAATATTTGACTCTGATAATTAGAGAATGGCTAAGCTGCTTACACGTGTACGGGATCGCGAACAATCCCTAGGCATGCTCTGAGCTGGCAATAAACCACCTTGAAAACAATCCAGGGGCCCACTCTAACGTGAACCCGGCATCGTTAATGCTAAGCCCTCTCGGGGCACGCTAACCCGCCTCGAACGGCGCACTTCACTTCATTTCAAATATCTTGACCCCGAGCGGTCGTTATTTGAATTCACACTAAAACTGTAATTTCCTTTGCAGGACATCCAAAGGATATGGACACCCAGCTTATGTCGTTTTACATATCACGCCCACTACAGGGAAACAAAGCGCGACACATGCAAGCACGTGCCCCACTTTGGGGGGCAAATGTTGGGCGAATTCTCACCCAGAGGATCTCAAGACTGAGAAGCGTCAATTTTACCCAGGCTCGCAATCTCCACTTCGTTCAGCAAACACAAACCCAGAAGCCCATCCAACATCCTCCATGAAGAAGCTCATTCGGCAGAGCAAAGGCAAGCTCATTCGGCAGAGCAAAGGCAAGCTCATTCGGCAGAGCAAAGGCAATCTCATTCGGCAGAGCCCAACTACTGGTCCATTCGGCATTCCCATTCGACCACCGGACCAAGCCCATCCCCACCATGGCCGAACCAGTCACACAACCGGACCAGACAGCCATCACCGAACCAATACTCAACCGGTCCAGATGAGCACCGGACCGGACCCCCAAGCCACACCGGTCCATCACAACTCTCCTACCACCGGTCCAGGTTGGTACCGGACCAAAGCCCTACTGCCACTCCAACACCACCACCGGACCAAGGGATGAAGTCACCATGAAGTCACCATTACCAGTCCAAGCTCCATGCCGAATGAAGCCTCGCCAAACCAAAATGCTACCAGGCCAGATTGGTCCAGCCTAGGCCCGCTAGCAGCTATATACTTCCAAGACCCCTGCCCCCTACCTCACTCTATAAATAGAGGGGCAGGGGTACAACAATGGCAGACAAGTTTGAGAGCTCAAGCAAGGAAGGAACTTTCAAACTACTTTCATACGCTTGTATACAAAACATTGTACTTGTAACCTGAAAGAAAGAAGATAATAACATATAAAGTGGACGTAGGCACATTCTGGCCGAACCACTATAAATCTGTGTGTCTTGACATTTCAGCCCCTGCTTTTTCCATATTTACATACTCATCTAAAATCATTGAAAATCACATATAATCAACTAAATAATACGACTTGGAGGTGTTTGTCCATTTTTTGTGCAAACAAACGGATAGATTAATGCCCAAAAAGGACAACCCGAATCTCAATCGGGTCTCGTAAGCTTTTACCCTTCGTTTTTTCAACACGTGGATTTTTACGGTAAAACAGGATTACCGTGGCTGGCCTTCGGTTTACCATCGGCAGATAGTGGTGCACCATGATATTGTTTCGTTTCAAACCCATGCACGCATTTCTAAAAGTCGTACGGCACTGTTTCGCCATTTCGGACGGATGTTGCACCTTGCACCGTGGATGTTGCACCCTGTAGATATCGATTATTCGGACGGCCATAACTTCGGGCTCGTTTAGAGTTAAGGGAGCCATAACCTGTCAAAACGAAGGCCTCGATGAGTTCTACGGCTTTGACAGCTTTCAGCCGTCAACGGATAGGTTAATGCCCAAAAAGGACAACCTGAATCTTAATCGGGTCTCGTAAGTTTTTTATCCTTCGTTTTTTCGACACGTGGATTTTTACGGTAAAACAGGATTACGGTGGCTGGTCTTCGATTTACCATCGCTGGAGAGTGGTGCACCATGGTACTGTTCCATTTCAAATCCATGCACGCATTTCTAAAAGTCGTACGACACTGTTTCGCCATTTCGGACGGATGTTGCACCTTGCATCGTGGATGTTGCACCCTGTAGACATCGATTATACGGACGACCATAACTTCTGGCTCATTTAGAGTTACGGGAGCCATAACCTGTCAAAAAAAACGCCTCGATGAGTTCTACGGCTTTGATAGCTTTCAGCCGTCAACGGATAGATTAATTCCCAAAAAGGACAACCCGAATCTCAATCGGGTCTCGTAAGTTTTTTACCCTTCGTTTTTTCGACACGTGGATTTTTACGGTAAAACAGGATTACTGTGGATGGCCTTCGATTTACCATCGCTGAAGAGTGGTGCACCATGGTATTGTTCCATTTCAAAACCATGCACGCATTTCTAAAAGTTGTACGGCACTGTTTCGCCATTTCGGACGGATGTTGCACCTTGCACCGTGGATGCTGCACCATATAGATATCGATTTTTCGGACGTCCATAACTTCTAGCTCGTTTAGAGTTACGGGAGCCATAACCTGTCAAAACGAAGGCCTTGGTGAGTTCTACGGCTTTGACAGCTTTCATCCATCAACGGAAAGACTAATGCCCAAAAAGGACAGCCTGAATCTCAAACGGGTCTCGTATGTTTTTTACCCTTCATTTTTTCGACACGTGGATTTTTACGGTAAAACATGATTGCGGTGGCTGGTCTTCGATTTACCATCGCTGGAGAGTGGAGCACCATGGTACTGTTCCGTTTCAAATCCATGCACGCATTTCTAAAAGTCGTATGGCACTGTTTCGCCATTTCGGACGGATGTTGCACCTTGCACCGTGGATGTTGCACCCTGTAGATATCGATTATACGGACGACCATAACATCTGGCTCGTTTAGAGTTACGGGAGCCACAACCTGTCAAAACGAAGGCCTCAATGAGTTCTACGGCTTTGACAGCTTTCAACCGTCAACGGATAGATTAATGCCCAAAAAGGACAACCCGAATCTCAATCGGGTCTCGCAAGCTTTTACCCTTCGTTTTTTCAACACGTGGATTTTTACGGTAAAACAGGATTACCGTGGCTGGCCTTCGGTTTACCATCGGCAGAGAGTGGTGCACCATGGTATTGTTTCGTTTCAAACCCATGCACGCATTTCTAAAAGTCGTACGGCACTGTTTCGCCATTTCGGACGGATGTTGCACCTTGCACCGTGGATGTTGCACCCTGTAGATATCGATTATTCGGACGGCCATAACTTCGGGCTTGTTTAGAGTTAAGGGAGCCATAACCTGTCAAAACGAAGGCCTCGATGAGTTTTACGGCTTTGACAGCTTTCAGCCGTCAACGGATAGGTTAATGCCCAAAAAGGACAACCTGAATCTTAATCGGGTCTCGTAAGTTTTTTATCCTTCGTTTTTTCGACACGTGGATTTTTACGGTAAAACAGGATTACGGTGGCTGGTCTTCGATTTACCATCGCTGGAGAGTGGTGCACCATGGTACTGTTCCATTTCAAATCCATGCACGTATTTCAAAAAGTCGTACGACACTGTTTCGCCATTTCGGACGGATGTTGCACCTTGCATCGTGGATGTTGCACCCTATAGACATCAATTATACGGACGACCATAACTTCTGGCTCGTTTAGAGTTACGGGAGTCATAACCTGTCAAAAAAAACGCCTCGATGAGTTCTACGGCTTTGATAGCTTTCAGCCGTCAACGGATAGATTAATGCCCAAAAAGGACAACCCGAATCTCAATCGGGTCTCGTAAGTTTTTTACCCTTCGTTTTTTTGACACGTGGATTTTTACGGTAAAATGGGATTACCATGGCCCGTCTTCGACTTCCCATCGCTGGAGAGTGGTGCACCATGGTAGTGTTCCGTTTCAAATCCATGCACGCATTTCAAAAAGTCGTACGGCACTGTTCGCCATTTCGGACGGATGTTGCACCTTGCACCGTGGATGTTGCACCCTCTAGATATCCATTATTCGGACGGCCATAACTTCTGGCTCGTTTAGAGTTACGGGAGCCATAACCTGTCAAAATGAAGGCCTCGATGAGTTCTACGGCTTTGACAGCTTTCACCCGTCAACGGATAGATTAATGCCCAAAAAGGACAACCCGAATCTCAATCGGGTCTCGTAAGTTTTTTACCCTTCGTTTTTTCGACACGTGAATTTTTACGGTAAAACGGGATTACCATGGCCCGTCTTCGACTTCCCATCACTGGAGAGTGGTGCACCATGGTACTGTTCCGTTTCAAATCCACGCACGCATTTCTAAAAGTCGTACGGCACTGTTTTGCCATTTCGGACGGATGTTGACCTTGCACCGTGGATGTTGCACCCTGTAGATATCGATTATACGGACGACCATAACTTCTGGCTCGTTTAGAGTTACGGGAGCTATAACTTGTCAAAACGAAGGCCTCGATGAGTTCTACGGCTTTGACAGCTTTCAGCCGTCAACGGATAGATTAATGCCCAAAAAGGACAACCCGAATCTCAATCGGGTCTCTTAAGTTTTTTACCCTTCGTTTTTTCGACACGTGGATTTTTACGGCAAAACAGGATTACGGTGGCAGGCCTTCGATTTACCATCGCTGGATAGTGGTGCACCATGGTACTGTTCCATTTCAAATCCATGCACGCATTTCTAAAAGTCGTACGGCACTGTTTCGCCATTTCTGACGGATGTCGCACCTTGCACCGTGGATGTTGCACCCTGTAGATATCGATTATTCGGACGGCCATAACTTCTGGCTCGTTTAGAGTTACGGGAGCCCTAACCTATCAAAACGAAGGCCTCGATGAGTTCTACGGCTTTGATAGCTTTCAGCCGTCAACGGATAGATTAATGCCCAAAAAGGACAACCCGAATCCCAATCGGGTCTCGTAACTTTTTTACCCTTCGTTTTTTCGACACGTGGATTTTTACGGTAAAACGGGATTACCGTGGCCCGTCTTCGACTTCGCATCGCTGGAGAATGGTGCACCATGGTACTGTTCCGTTTCAAATCCATGCACGCATTTCTAAAAGACGTACGGCACTGTTTCACCATTTCGGACGGATGTTGCACCTTGCACCGTGGATGTTGCACCCTGTAGATATCGATTATTCAAACGGCCATAACTTCTGGCTCGTTTAGAGTTACGGGAGCCATAACCTGTCAAAACGAAGGCCTCGATGAGTTCTACGGCTTTGACAGCTTTCAACCGTCAACGGATAGATTAATGCCCAAAAAGGATAACCCGAATCTCAATCGGGTCTCGTAAGTTTTTTACCCTTTGTTTTTTCGACACGTGGATTTTTACGGTAAAACAGGATTACGGTGGCTGGTCTTCGATTTACCATCGCTGGAGAGTGGTGCACCATGGTACTGTTCCGTTTCAAATCCATGCACGCATTTCTAAAAGTCGTACGGCACTGTTTCGCCATTTCTGACGGATGTCGCACCTTGCACCGTGGATGTTGCACCCTGTAGATATCGATTATACGGACGACCATAACTTCTGGCTCGTTTAGGGTTACGGGAGCCATAACCTGTCAAAACGAAGGCCTCGATGAGTTCTACGGCTTTGACAGCTTTCAGCCGTCAACGGATAGATTAATGCCCAAAAAGGACAACCCGAATCTCAATCGGGTCTCGTAAGTTTTTTACCCTTCGTTTTTTCGACACGTGGATTTTTACGGTAAAACGGGATTACCGTGGCTGGCCTTCGATTTACCATCGCTGGAGAGTGGTGCACCATGGTACTGTTCCGTTTCAAATCCACGCACGCATTTCTAAAAGTCGTACGGCATTGTTTCGCCATTTCGGATGGATGTTGCACCTTGCACCGTGGATGTTACACCCTGTAGATATCGATTATTCGGACGGCCATAACTTCTGGCTCGTTTAGAGTTACAGGAGCCATAACCTGTCAAAACGAAGGCCTCGATGAGTTCTACGGCTTTGACCGCTTTCAGCTGTCAACGGATAGATTAATGTCCAAAAAGGACAACCTGAATCTCAATCGGGTCTCATAAGTTTTTTACCCTTCGTTTTTTCGACACGTGGATTTTTACGGTAAAACGGGATTACCGTGGCCCGTCTTCGACTTCCCATCGCTAAAGAGTGGTGCACCATGGTAGTGTTCCATTTCAAATCCATGCACGCATTTTAAAAAGTCGTACGGCACTGTTTCGCCATTTCGGACGGATGTTGCACCTAGCACCGTGGATGTTGCACCCTGTAGATATCAATTATTCAAACGGCCGTAACTTCTGGCTCGTTTAGAGTTACGAGAGCCATAACCTATCAAAACGAAATCCTCGATGATTTCTACGGCTTTGACCGCTTACAGCCGTCAATGGATAGATTAATGCCCAGTAAGGACAACCCGAATCTCAATCGGGTCTCGTAAGTTTTTTACCCTTCGTTTTTTCGACACGTGGATTTTTACGGTAAAACAGGATTACGGTGGCTGGTCTTCGATTTACCATCGCTGGAGAGTGGTGCACCATGGTTCTGTTCCGTTTCAAATCCATGCACGCATTTCTAAAAGTCGTACGACACTGTTTCGCCATTTCGGACGGATGTTGCACCTTGCACCGTGGATGTTGCACCCTGTAGATATCGATTATTCGAACGGCCATAACTTCTGGCTCGTTTAGAGTTACGGGAGCCATAACCTGTCAAAACGAAGGCCTCTATGAGTTCTACAGCTTTGATAGCTTTCAGCCGTCAACGGATAGATTAATGCCCAAAAAGAACAACCCGAATCTCAATCGGGTCTAGTAAGTTTTTTACCCTTCGTTTTTTCGACACGTGGATTTTTACGGTAACACAGGATTACGGTGGCTGGTCTTCGATTTACCATCGCTGGAGAGTGGTGCACCATGGTACTGTTCCGTTTCAAATCCATGCACGCATTTCTAAAAGTCGTACGGCACTGTTTCGCCATTTCGGACGGATGTTGCACCTTGCACCGTGGATGTCGCACCCTGTAGATATCAATTATACGGACGACCATAACTTCTGGCTCATTTGGAGTTACTAGAGCCATAACCTGTCAAAAGGAAGGCCTCGATGAGTTCTACGGCTTTGACAGCTTTCAGCCGTCAACGGATAGATTAATGTCCAAAAAGGACAACCTGAATCTCAATCGGGTCTCGTAAGTTTTTTACCCTTTGTTTTTTCCACATGTGGATTTTTACGGTAAAACGGGATTACCGTGGCCCGTCTTCGACTTCCCATCTCTGGAGAGTGGAGCACCATGGTAGTGTTCCGTTTCAAATCCACGCACGCTTTTCAAAAAGTCGTACGACACTGTTTCGCCAATTCGGACGTATGTTGCACCCTCTAGATATCGATTATTCCAACGGCCATAACTTCTGGCTCGTTTAGAGTTACGAGAGAAATAACCATTCAAAATGAAGGCCTCGATGAGTTCTACGGCTTTGACGGCTTTCAGCTGTTAACGGATAGATTAATGCCCAAAAAGGACAACCCGAATCTCAATTGGGTCTCGTAAGTTTTTTACCCTTCGTTTTTTCGACACGTGGAATTTTACAGTAAAAAAGGATTACCGTAGCTGGACTTCGATTTACCATCGCTAGAGAGTGGTGAGCCATGGTTCTGTTCCTTTTCAAATCCATGCACGCATTTCTAAAAGTCGTACGGCACTGTTTCGCCATTTCGGACGGATGTTGCACCTTGCACCATGGATGTTGCACCCTGTAGATATCGATTATTCGGACGGCCATAACTTCTGACTCGTTTAGAGTTACGGGAGCCATAAGCTGTCAAAACGAAGGCCTCGATGAGTTCTACGGCTATGACAGCTTTCAGCCGTCAATGAATAGATTAATGCCCAAAAAGGACAACCCGAATCTCAATCGGGTCTCGTATGTTTTTTACCCTTCGTTTTTTCGACACGTGGATTTTTACGATATAACGGGATTACCGTGGCCCGTCTTCGACTTCCCATCGCTGGAGAGTGGTGCACCATGGTACTGTTCCGTTTCAAATCCATGCACGCATTTCTAAAAGTCGTACGGCACTGTTTCGCCATTTCGGACGGATGTTGCACCTTGCACCGTGGATGTTGCACCCTGTTGATATCGATTATTCGGACGGCCAAAACTTCTGGCTCGTTTAGAGTTATGAGAGAAATAACCTATCAAAACGAAGGCCTCGATGAGTTCTACGGCTTTGACGGCTTTCAGCTGTTAACGGATAGATTAATGCCCAAAAAGGACAACCCGAATCTCAATCTAGTCTCGTAAGTTTTTAACCCTTTGTTTTTTCGAAACGTGGATTTTTACGGTAAAACAGGATTACGGTGGCTGGTCTTCGATTTACCATCGTTGGAGAGTGGTCCACCATGGTACCGTTCCGTTTCAAATCCATGCACGCATTTCAAAAAGTCGTACGGCACTGTTTCGCCATTTCGGACGGATGTTGCACCTTGCACCGTGGATGTTGCACCCTGTAGATATCGATTATTCAAACGGCCATAACTTCTGGATCGTTTAGAGTTACGAGAGAAATAACCTATCAAAACGAAGGCCTCGATGAGTTCTACGGCTTTGACGGCTTTCAGCTGTTAACGGATAGATTAATGCCCAAAAAGGACAACCCGAATCTCAATCGGGACTCGTAAGTTTTTTACCCTTCGTTTTTTCGTCACGTGGATTTTTATGGTAAAACAGGACCGTGGCTGGACTTCGATTTACCATCGCTAGAGAGTGGTGCACCATGGTTCTGTTCCGTTTCAAATCCATGCACGCATTTCTAAAAGTCGTACGGCACTGTTTCGCCATTTCGGACGGATGTTGCACCTTGCACCGTGGATGTTGCACCCTGTAGATGTCGATTATTCAAACGACCATAACTTCTGGCTCGTTTAGAGTTACGAGAGAAATAACCTATCAAAACGAAGGCCTCGATGAGTTCTACGGCTTTGACGGCTTTCAGCTGTTAACGGATAGATTAATGCCCAAAAAGGACAACCCGAATCTCATTCTAGTCTCGTAAGTTTTTAACCCTTTGTTTTTTCGAAACGTGGATTTTTACGGTAAAACAGGATTACGGTGGCTGGTCTTCGATTTACCATCGTTGGAGAGTGGTGCACTATGGTACCGTTCCGTTTCAAATCCATGCACGCATTTCTAAAAGTCGTACGGCACTGTTTCGCCATTTTGGACGGATGTTTCACCTTGCACCGTGGATGTTGCACCCTGTAGATATCGATTATACGGACGACCATAACTTCTGGCTCGTTTAGAGTTGCGGGAGCCATAACCTGTCAAAACGAAGGCCTCGATGAGTTCTACGGCTTTGACAGCTTTCAACCGTCAACGGATAGACTAATGCCCAAAAAGGACAACCCGTATCTCAATCGGGTCTCGTAAGTTTTTTACCCTTTGTTTTTTCGACACGTGGATTTTTACGATATAACTGGATTACCGTGGCCCGTCTTCGACTTCCCATCGCTGGAGAGTGGTACACCATGGTACAGTTCCATTTCAAATCCATGCACGCATTTCTAAAAGTCGTACTGCACTGTTTCTCCATTTCGGACGGATGTTGCACCTTGCACCGTGGATGTTGCACCCTGTAGATATCGATTATACGGACGACCATAACTTCTGGCTCGTTTAGAGTTACAGGAGCCATAACCTGTCAAAACGAATGCCTCGATGAGTTCTACGGCTTTGGCAGCTTTCAGCCGTCAACGGATAGATTAATGCCCAAAAAGGACAACCCGAATATCAATAGGGTCTCGTAAGTTTTTTACCCTTCGTTTTTTCGACACGTAGATTTTTACGGTAAAACGGGATTACCGTGGCCCATCTTCGACTTCCCATCGCTGGAGAGTGGTGCACCATGGTACTGTTCCGTTTCAAATCCATGCACGCATTTCTAAAAGTCGTACGACACTGTTTCGCCATTTCGGACGGATGTTGCACCCTGTAGATGTCGATTATACGGACGACCATAACTTCTGGCTCGTTTAGAGTTACGGGAGCCATAACCTGTCAAAACGAAGGCCTCGATGAGTTCTACGGCTTTGACAGCTTTCAGCCGTCATCGGATAGATTAATGCCCAAAAAGGACAACCCGAATCTCAATCGGGTCTCGTAAGTTTTTTACCCTTCGTTTTTTCGACACGTGGATTTTTACGGTAAAACAGGATTACCGTGGCTGGCCTTCGATTTACCATCGCTGGAGAGTGGTGCACCATGGTACTATTCCATTTCAAATCAATGTACGCATTTCTAAAAGTCGTACGGCACTGTTTCGCCATTTCGGACGGATGTTGCACCTTGCACCGTGGATGTTGCACCCTGTAGATATGGATTATTCGGACGGCCATAACTTCTGGCTCGTTTAGAGTTACGAGAGCCATAACCTGTCAAAACGAAGGCCTCGATGAGTTCTACGGCTTTGACAGCTTTCAGCCGTCAACGGATAGATTAATGCCTAAAAAGGACAACCCGAATCTCAATCGGGTCTCGTAATTTTTTTACCCTTCGTTTTTTCGACACGTGGATTTTTACAGTAAAACAGGATTACGGTGGCTAGTCATCGATTTACCATCGCTGGAGAGTGGTGCACCATGGTACTGTTCCGCTTCAAATCCATGCACGCATTTCTAAAATTCGTACGGCACTGTTTCGCCATTTCAGACGGATGTTGCACCATGCACCGTAGATGTTGCACCCTGTAGATATGGATTATACGGATGGCCATAACTTCTGGCTCGTTTAGAGTTACGGGAGCCATAACCTGTCAAAACGAAGGCCTCGATGAGTTCTACGACTTTGACCGTTTTCTTCCGTCGACGGATAGATTAATGCCCAAAAAGGACAACCCGAATCTCAATCGGGTCCCGTAAGTTTTTTACCCTTCGTTTTTTCGACACGTGGATTTTTACAGTAAAACGGGATTACCGTGGCCCGTCTTCGACTTCGCATCGCTGGAGAGTGGTGCACCATGGTACTGTTCCGCTTCAAATCCATGCACGCATTTCTAAAATTCGTACGGCACTGTTTCGCCATTTCGGACGGATGTTGCACCTTGCACCGTGGATGTTGCACCCTGTAGATATCGATTAATCGGACGGCCATAACTTCTGGCTCGTTTAGAGTTACGGGAGCCATAACCTGTCAAAACGAAGGCCTCGATGAGTTCTACGACTTTGACCGCTTTCTTCCGCCAACGGATAGATTAATGCCCAAAAAGGACAACCCGAATCTCAATCGGGTCCCGTAAGTTTTTTACCCTTCGTTTTTTCGACACGTGGATTTTTACGGTAAAACAGGATTACCGTGGCTGGCCTTCGATTTACCATCGTTGGAGAGTGGTGCACCATGGTACTGTTCCATTTCAAATCCATGCACGCATTTCTAAAAGTCGCACGGCACTGTTTCGCCATTTCGGACGGATGTTGCACCTTGCACCGTGGATGTTGCACCCTCTAGATATCGATTATACGGAGGACCATAACTTCTGGCTCGTTTAGAGTTACGGGAGCCATAACCTGTCAAAACGAAGGCCTCGATGATTTCTATGGCTTTGATAGCTTTCAGCCGTCAACGGATAGATTAATGCCCAAAAAGGAGAACACGAATCTCAATCGGGTCTCGTAAGTTTTTTACCCTTCGTTTTTTCGACACATGGATTTTTACGGTAAAACAGGATTACGGTGGCTGGTCTTCGATTTACCATCGCTGGAGAGTGGTGCACCATGGTACTGTTTCGCCTCAAATCCATGCATGCATTTCTAAAAGTCGTACGGCACTGTTTCGCCATTTCAGAGGGATGTTGCACCTTGCACCGTGGATGTTGCACCCTGTAGATATCGATTATTCGGACGGCCATAACTTCTGGCTCGTTTAGAGTTACGGGAGCCATAACCTGTCAAAACGAAGGCCTCGATGAGTTCTACGGTTTTGACAACTTTCTGCCGTCAACGGATAGACTAATGCCCAAAAAGGACAACTCGAATCTCAATCGGGTCTCGTAAGTTTTTTACCCTTCGTTTTTTCGACACGTGGATTTTTATGGTAAAACAGGATTACAGTGGCTGGTCTTCGATTTACCATCGCTGGAGAGTGGTGCACCATGGTACTATTCAGTTTCAAATCCATGCACGCATTTCTAAAAGTCGTACGGCACTGTTTCGCCATTTTGGACGGATGTTGCACCTTGCACCGTGGATGTTGCACCCTGTGGATATCGATTATTCGAACGGCCATAACTTCTGGCTCGTTTAGAGTTACGGGAGCCATAAACTGTCAAAACGAAGGCCTCGATGAGTTATACGGCTTTGACAGCTTTCAGCTGTCAACGGATAGATTAATGCCCAAAAAGGACAACCCAAATCTCTATCGGGTCTCGTAAGTTTTTTACCCTTCGTTTTTTCGACACGTGGATTTTTACGGTAAAACGGGATTACCGTGGCCCGTCTTCGACTTCCCATCGCTGGAGAGTGGTGCACCATGGTACTGTTCCGTTTCAAATCCATGCATGCATTTCTAAAAGTCGTACGGCACTGTTTCGCCATTTCGGACGGATGTTGCACCTTACACCGTGGATGTTGCACCCTGTAGATATCGATTATTCGGACGGCCATAACTTCTGGCTCGTTTAGAGTTACGGGAGCCATAACCTGTCAAAACGAAGGCCTCGATGAGTTCTACGGCTTTGATAGCTTTCAGCCATCAACGGATAGATTAATTCTAAAAAAGGACAACCCGAATCTCAATCGAGTCTCGTAAGTTTTTTACCCTTCGTTTTTTCGACACGTGGATTTTTACGGTAAAACAGGATTACCGTGGATGGCCTTCGATTTACCATCGCGGGAGGGTGGTGCACCAAGGTACTGTTCCGTTTCAAATCCATGCACGCATTTCTAAAAGTCGTACGGCACTGTTTCGCCATTTCGGACGGATGTTGCACCTTGCACCATGGATGTTGCACCCTGTAGATATCGATTATTCGGACGGCCATAACTTCTGGCTCGTTTAGAGTTACAGGAGCCATAACCTGTCAAAACGAAGGCCTCGATGAGTTCTACGGCTTTGACAGCTTTCAGCCGTCAACGGATAGATTAATGCCCAAAAAGGCAACCCGAATCTCAATCGGGTCTCGTAAGTTTTTTACCCTTCGTTTTTTCGACACGTGGATTTTTACGGTAAAACAGGATTACGGTGGCTAGTCTTCGATTTACCATCGCTGGAGAGTGGTGCACCATGGTACTATTCTGCTTCAAATCCATGCACACATTTCTAAAATTCGTACGGCACTGTTTCGCCATTTCAGACGGATGTTGCACCTTGCACCGCGGATGTTGCACCCTGTAGATATCGATTATACGGACGACCATAACTTCTGGCTCATTTAGAGTTACGGGAGCCATAACCTGTCAAAACGAAGGCCTCGATGAGTTCTACGGCTTTGACAGCTTTCAGCCGTCAACGGATAGATTAATGCCCAAAAAGGACAACCCGAATCTCAA
Source organism: Allium cepa (assembly GCA_030765085.1). Taxonomy (NCBI): domain Eukaryota; kingdom Viridiplantae; phylum Streptophyta; class Magnoliopsida; order Asparagales; family Amaryllidaceae; genus Allium; species Allium cepa. The sequence continues at coordinate 872,768,977 of CM060938.1, forward strand.
TCGGGTCTCATAAGTTTTTTACCCTTCGTTTTTTCGACACGTGGATTTTTACGGTAAAACAGGATTACGGTGGCTGGCCTTCGATTTACCATCACTGGAGAGTGGTGCACCATGGTACTGTTCCGCTTCAAATCCATGCATGCATTTCTAAAAGTCGTACGGCACTGTTTCGCCATTTCAGAGGGATGTTGCACCTTGCACCGTGGATGTTGCACCCTGTAGATATCGATTATTCGGACGGCCATAACTTCTGGCTCGTTTAGATTTACGGGAGCCACAACCTGTCAAAACGAAGGCCTCGATGAGTTCTACGGTTTTGACAGCTTTCAGCCGTCAACGGATAGATTAATTCTAAAAAAGGACAACCCGAATCTCAATCGGGTCTTGTAAGTTTTTTACCCTTCGTTTTTTCGACACGTGGATTTTTACGGTAAAACAGGATTACCGTGGCTGGCCTTCGATTTACCATCGCTGGAGAGTGGTGCACCATGGTACTGTTCCGTTTCAAATCCATGCACGCATTTCTAAAAGTCGTACGGCACTGTTTCGCCATTTCGAACGGATGTTGCACCTTGCACCGTGGATGTTGCACCCTGTAGATATCGATTATTCAGACGGCCATAACTTCTGGTTCGTTTAGAGTTACGGGAGCCATAACCTGTCAAAACGAATGCCTCAATGAGTTCTACGGCTTTGACAGCTTTCAGCCGTCAACGGATAGATTAATGCCCAAAAAGGACAACCCGAATCTCAGTCGGGTCTCGTAAGTTTTTTACCCTTCGTTTTTTCGACACGTGGATTTTTACGGTAAAACAGGATTACGGTGGCTGGTCTTCGATTTACCATCGCTGGAGAGTGGTGCACCATGGTACTGTTCCGTTTCAAATCCATGCATGCATTTCTAAAGGTCGTACGACACTGTTTCGCCATTTCGGACGGACGTTGCACCTTGCACCATGGATGTTGCACCCTATAGATATCGATTATTCGGACGGCCATAACTTCTGGCTCGTTTAGAGTTACGGGAGCCATAACCTGTCAAAACAAAGGCCTCGATGAGTTCTACGGCTTTGATAGCTTTCATCCATCAACGGATAGATTAATGCCCAAAAAGGACAACCCGAATCTCAATCGGGTCTCTTAAGTTTTTTACCCTTCGTGTTTTCCACACGTGGATTTTTACGGTAAAACAGGATTACCGTGGATGGCCTTCGATTTACCATCGCTGGAGAGTGGTGCACCATGGTACTATTCCGTTTCAGATCCATGCACGCATTTCTAAAAGTCGTACGGCACTGTTTCGCCATTTCGGACGGATGTTGCACCTTGCACCGTGGATGTTGCACCCTGTAGATATCGATTATTCGGGCGACCATAACTTCTGGCTCGTTTAGAGTTACGGGAGCTATAACCTGTCAAAACGAAGGTCTCGATGAGTTCTACGGCTTTGACAGCTTTCAGCCGTCAACGGATAGATTAATGCCCAAAAAGGACAACCCGAATCTCAATCGGGTCTCGTAAGTTTTTAACCCTTCGATTTTTCGACACGTGGATTTTTACGGTAAAACGGGATCACGGTAGCTGGTCTTCGATTTACCATCGCTAGAGAGTGGTGCGCCATGGTACTGTTCCGTTTCAAATCCATGCACGCATTTCTAAAAGTCGTACGGCACTGTTTCGCCATTTCAGGACGGATGTTGCACCTTGCACCGCGGATGTTGCACCCTGTAAATATCGATTATTCGGACGGCCATAACTTCTGGCTCGTTTAGAGTTACGGGAGCCATAACCTATCAAACGAAGGCCTCGATGAGTTCTAAGGCTTTGACAGCTTTCAGCCGTCAACGGATAGATTAATGCCCAAAAAGGACAACCCGAATCTCAATCGGGTCTCGTAAGTTTTTTACCCTTCATTTTTTCGACACGTGGATTTTTACGGTAAAATAGGATTACGGTGGCTGGTCTTCGATTTACCATCGCTGGAGAGTGGTGCACCATGGTACTGTTCCGTTTCAAATCCATGCACACATTTCTATAAGTCGTACGACACTGTTTCGCCATTTCGGACGGATGTTGCACCTTGCACCGTGGATGTTGCACCCTGTAGATATCGATTATACGGACAACCATAACTTCTGGCTCGTTTAGAGTTACGGAGCCATAACCTGTCAAAACGAATGCCTCGATGAGTTCTACGGCTTTGACATCTTTCAGCCGTTAAAGGTAAGATTAATGCCCAAAAAGGACAACCCGAATCATAATCGGGTATCGTAAGTTTTTTACCCTTCGTTTTTTCGACATGTGGATTTTTACGGTAAAACAGGATTACCGTGGCTGGCCTTCGGTTTACCATCGCTGGAGAGTGGTGCACACTGGTACTGTTCCGTTTCAAATCCATGCACGCATTTTTAAAAGTCGTACGACACTGTTTCGCCATTTCGGACGGATGTTGCACCTTGCACCGTGGATGTTGCACCCTGTAGATATCGATTATTCGGATGGCCATAACTTCTGGCTCGTTTAGAGTTACGGGAGCCATAACCTGTCAAAACGAAGGCCTCGATGAGTTCTACGGCTTTGACAGCTTTCAGCCGTCAACAGATAGATTAATGCGCAAAAAGGACAGCCCCAATCTCAGTCGGGTCTCGTAAGTTTTTTACCCTTCGTTTTTTCGACACGTGGATTTTTACGGTATAACAGGATTACGGTGGCTAGACTTCGCTTTACCATCGTTGGAGAGTGGTGCACCATGGTACTGTTCCATTTCAAATCCATGCATGCATTTCTACAAGTCGTACGGCACTGTTTCGCCATTTTGGACGGATGTTGCACCTTGCACCGTGGATGTTGCACCCTGTAGATATCGATTGTTCGGACGACCATAACTTCTGGCTCGTTTAGAGTTACGGGAGCCATAACCTGTCAAAACGAAGGTCTCGATGAGTTATACGGCTTTGACAGCTTTTAGCCGTCAACGGATAGATTAATGCCCAAAAAGGACAACCCGAATCTCAATCGGGTCTCGTAAGTTTTTAACCCTTCGTTTTTATGACACGCGGATTTTTACGGTAAAACGGGATTACGGTGGCTGGTCTTCGATTTACCATCGCTGGAGAGTGGTGCACCATGGTATTGTTCCGTTTCAAATCCATGCACGCATTTCTAAATGTCGTACGGCACTGTTTCGCCATTTCGGACGGATGTTGCACCTTGCACCGTGGATGTTGCACCCTGTAGATATCGATTATTCGGACGGCCATAACTTCTGGCTCGTTTAGAGTTACGGGAGCCATAACCTGTCAAAACGAAGGCCTCGATGAGTTCTACGGCTTCGATAGCTTTCAGCCATCAACGGATAGATTAATGCCCAAAAAGGACAACCCGAATCTCAGTCGGGTCTCGTAAGTTTTTTACCCTTCGTTTTTTCGACACGTGGATTTTTACGGTATAACAGGATTACGGTGGCTGGACTTCGCTTTACCATCGCTGGAGAGTGGTACACCATGGTACTGTTCCGTTTCAAATCCATGCACGCATTTTTAAAAGTCGTACGACACTGTTTCGCCATTTCGGACGGATGTTGCACCTTGCACCGTGGATGTTGCACCCTGTAGATATCGATTATTCGGACGGCCATAACTTCTGGCTCGTTTAGAGTTACGGGAGCCATAACCTGTCAAAACGAAGGCCTCGATGAGTTCTACGGCTTTGATAGCTTTCAGCCGTCAACGGATAGATTAATGGCCAAAAAGGACAACCCGAATCTCAGTCGGGTCTCGTAAGTTTTTTACCCTTCGTTTTTCGACACGTGGATTTTTACGGTTAAACAGGATTATGGTAGCTGATCTTCGATTTACCATCGCTGGAGAGTGTTGCACCATGGTACTGTTCCGTTTCAAATCCATGAATGCATTTCTAAAAGTCGTAGGCACTGTTTCGCCATTTCAGACGGATGTTGCACCTTGCACCGTGGATGTTGCACCCTGTAGATATCGATTATTCGGAAGACCATAACTTCTGGCTCGTTTATAATTACGGGAGCCATAACCTGTCAAAACGAAGGCCTCGATGAGTTCTACGGCTTTGTCGGCTTTCAGCCGTCAACGGATAGATTAATGCCCAAAAAGGACAACCCGAATCTCAATCGGGTCTCGTAAGTTTTTAACCCTTCGTTTTTTCGACACGTGGATTTTTACGGTAAAACGGGATCACGGTAGCTGGTCTTCGATTTACCATCGCTGGAGAGTGGTGCACCATGGTACTGTTCCGTTTCAAATCCATGCACGCATTTCTAAAAGTCGTACGACACTGTTTCGCCATTTCGGACGGATGTTGCACCTTGCACCGCGGATGTTGCACCCTGTAAATATCGATTATTCGGACGACCATAACTTCTGGCTCGTTTAGAGTTACGGGAGCCATAACCTGTCAAAACGAAGGCCTCGATGAGTTCTACGGCTTTGACAGCTTTCAGCCGTCAACGGATAGATTAATGCCCAAAAAGGACAACCAGAATCTCAATCAGGCCTCGTAAGTTTTTTACCCTTCATTTTTTCGACACGTGGATTTTTATGGTAAAATAGGATTACGGTGGCTGGTCTTCGATTTACCATCGCTGGAGAGTGGTGCACCATGGTACTATTCCATTTCAAATCCATGCACGCATTTCTAAAAGTCTTACGACACTGTTTCGCCATTTCGGACGGATGTTGCACCTTGCACCGTGGATGTTGCACCCTGTAGATATCGATTATACGGACGACCATAACTTCTGGCTCGTTTAGAGTTACGGGAGCTATAACCTGTCAAAACAAACGCCTCGATGAGTTCTACGGCTTTGACATCTTTCAGCCGTCAAAGGTTAGATTAATGCCCAAAAAGGACAACCCGAATCATAATCGGGTATCGTAAGTTTTTTACCCTTCGTTTTTTCGACATGTGGATTTTTACGGTAAAACAGGATTACCGTGGCTGGCCTTCGATTTACCATCGCTGGAGAGTGGTGCACAATGGTACTGTTCCGTTTCAAATCCATGCACGCATTTTTAAAAGTCGTACGACACTGTTTCGCCATTTCGGACGGATGTTGCACCTTGCACCGTGGATGTTGCACCCTGTAGATATCGATTATTCGGATGGCCATAACTTCTGGCTCGTTTAGAGTTACAGGAGCCATGACCTGTCAAAACGAAGGCCTCGATGAGTTCTACGGCTTCGACAGCTTTCAGCCGTCAACAGATAGATTAATGCCCAAAAAGGACAACCCGAATCTCAGTCGGGTCTCGTAAGTTTTTTACCCTTCGTTTTTTCGACACGTGGATTTTTACGGTATAACAGGATTACGGTGGCTAGACTTCGCTTTACCATCGCTGGAGAGTGGTGCACCATGGTACTGTTCCGTTTCAAATCCATGCATGCATTTCTACAAGTCGTACGGCACTGTTTCGCCATTTCGGACGGATGTTGCACCTTGCACCGTGGATGTAGCACCCTGTAGATATCGATTATTCGGACGACCATAACTTCTGGCTCGTTTAGAGTTACGGGAGCCATAACCTGTCAAAACGAAGGTCTCGATGAGTTCTACGGCTTTGACAGCTTACAGCCGTCAACGGATAGATTAATGACCAAAAAGGACAACCCGAATCTCAATCGGGTCTCGTAAGTTTTTAACCCTTTGTTTTTATGACACGCGGATTTTTACGGTAAAACGGGATTACGGTGGCTGGTCTTCGATTTACCATCGCTGGAGAGTGGTGCACCATCGTACTGTTCCGTTTCAAATCAATGCACGCATTTCTAAATATCGTACGGCACTGTTTCGCCATTTCGGACGGATGTTGCACCTTGCACCGTGGATGTTGCACCCTGTAGATATCGATTATTCGGACGGCCATAACTTCTGGCTCGTTTAGAGTTACGGGAGCCATAACCTGTCAAAACGATGGCCTCGATGAGTTCTACGGCTTTGATAGCTTTCATCCATCAACGGATAGATTAATGCCCAAAAAGGACAACCCGAATCTCAGTCGGGTCTCGTAAGTTTTTTACCCTTCGTTTTTTCGACACGTGGATTTTTACGGTATAACAGGATTACGGTGGCTGGACTTCGCTTTACCATCGCTGGAGAGTGGTACACCATGGTACTGTTCCGTTTCAAATCCATGCACGCATTTTTAAAAGTCGCACGACACTGTTTCGCCATTTCGGACGGATGTTGCACCTTGCACCGTGGATGTTGCACCCTGTAGATATCGATTATTCGGATGGTCATAACTTCTGGCTCGTTTAGAGTTACGGGAGCCATAACATGTCAAAACGAAGGCCTCGATGAGTTCTACGGCTTTGACAGCTTTCAGCCGTCAACGGATAGATTAATGCCCAAAAAGGACAATCCGAATCTCAGTCGGGTCTCGTAAGTTTTTTACCCTTCGTTTTTTCGACACGTGGATTTTTACGGTTAAACAGGATTACAGTGGCTGATCTTCGATTTACCATCGCTGGAGAGTGTTGCACCACGGTACTATTCCGTTTCAAATCCATGCACGCATTTCTAAAAGTCGTACGACACTGTTTCGCCATTTCAGACGGATGTTGCACCTTGCACCGTGGATGTTGCACCCTGTAGATATCGATTATTCGGACGACCATAACTTCTGGCTCGTTTAGAGTTACGGGAGCCATAACCTGTCAAAACGAAGGCCTCGATGAGTTCTACGGCTTTGACAGCTTTCAGCCGTCAACAGATAGATTAATGCCCAAAAAGGACAACCCGAATCTCAATCGGGTCTCGTAAGTTTTTAACCCTTCGTTTTTTTGACACGTGGATTTTTACGGTAAAACGGGATTACGGTAGCTGGTCTATGATTTACCGTCGCTGGAGAGTGGTGCACCAAGGTACTGTTCCGTTTCAAATCCATGCACGCATTTCTAAAAGTCGTACGACACTGTTTCGCCATTTCGGACGGATGTTGGACCTTGCACCGCGGATGTTGCACCCTGTAAATATCGATTATTCGGACGGCCATAACTTCTGGCTCGTTTAGAGTTACGGGAGCCATAACCTGTCAAAATGAAGGTCTCGATGAGTTCTACGGCTTTGACCGCTTTCAGCCGTCAACGGATAGATTAATGCCCAAAAAGGACAACCCGAATCTCAATCGGGTCTCGTAAGTTTTTTACCCTTCATTTTTTCGACACGTGGATTTTTACGGTAAAACAGGATTACTGTGGCTGGTCTTCGATTTACCATCGCTGGAGAGTGGTGCACCATGGTACTGTTCCGTTTCAAATCCATGCACGCATTTCTAAAAGTCGTACGACACTGTTTCGCCATTTCGGACGGATGTTGCACCTTGCACCGTGGATGTTGCACCCTGTAGATATCGATTATACGGATGACCATAACTTCTGGCTCGTTTAGAGTTACGGGAGCCATAACCTGTCAAAACGAACGCCTCGATGAGTTCTACGGCTTTGACATCTTTCAGCCGTCAAAGGATAGATTAATGCCCAAAAAGGACAACCCGAATCACAATCGGGTATCGTAAGTTTTTTACCCTTCGTTTTTTCGACATGTGGATTTTTACGGTAAAACAGGATTACCGTGGCTGGCCTTCAATTTACCATCGCTGGAGAGTGGTGCACCATGGTACTGTTCCGTTTCAAATCCATGCACGCATTTTTAAAAGTCGTACGACACTATTTCGCCATTTCGGACGGATGTTGCACCTTGCACCGTGGATGTTGCACCTTGTAGATATCGATTATTCGGATGGCCATAACTTCTGGTTTGTTTAGAGTTACGGGAGCCATAACCTGTCAAAACGAAGGACTCGATGAGTTCTACGGCTTTGACAGCTTTCAGCCATCAACAGATAGATTAATGCCCAAAAAGGACAATCCGAATCTCAGTCGGGTCTCGTAAGTTTTTTGCCCTTCGTTTTTTCGACACGTGGATTTTTACGGTATAACAGGATTACGGTGGCTAGACTTCTCTTTACCATCGCTGGAGAGTGGTTCACCATGGTACTGTTCTGTTTCAAATCCATGCATGCATTTCTACAAGTCGTACGGCACTGTTTCGCCACTTCGGACGGATGTTGCACCTTGCACCGTGGATGTTGCACCCTGTAGATATCGATTATTCAGACGACCATAACTTCTGGCTCGTTTTGAGTTACGGGTGCCATAACCTGTCAAAACGAAGGCCTCGATGAGTTCTACGGCTTTGACAGCTTTCAGCCGTCAACGGTTAGATTAATGCCCAAAAAGGACACCTCGAATCTCAATCGTGTCTAGTAAGTTTTTAACCCTTCGTTTTTATGACACGCGGATTTTTACGGTAAAACGGGATTACGGTGGCTGGTCTTCGATTTACCATCGCTGGAGAGTGGTGCACCATGGTACTGTTCCGTTTCAAATCCATGCACGCATTTCTAAATGTCGTACGGCACTGTTTCGCCATTTCGGACGGATGTTGCACCTTGCACCGTGGATGTTGCACCCTGTAGATATCGATTATTCGGACGGCCATAACTTCTGGCTCGTTTCGAGTTACGGGAGCCATAACCTGTCAAAACGAAGGCCTCGATGAGTTCTACGGCTTTGATAGCTTTCAGCCATCAACGGATAGATTAATGCCCAAAAAGGACAACCCGAATCTCAGTCGGGTCTCGTAAGTTTTTTACCCTTCGTTTTTTCGACACGTGGATTTTTACGGTATAACAGGATTACGGTGGCTGGACTTCGCTTTACCATCGCTGGAGAGTGGTGCACCATGGTACTCTTCCATTTCAAATCCATGCACGCATTTTTAAGAGTCGTACGACACTGTTTCGCCATTTCGGACGGATGTTGCACTTTGCACAGTGGATGTTGCACCCTGTAGATATCGATTATTCGGACGGCCATAACTTCTGCCTCGTTTAGAGTTAAGGGAGCCATAACCTGTCAAAACGAAGGCCTCGATGAGTTCTACGGCTTTGACAGCTTTCAGCCGTCAACGGATAGATTAATGCCCAAAAAGTACAACCCGAATCTCAGTCGGGTCTCGTAAGTTTTTTACCCTTCGTTTTTTCGACACGTGGATTTTTACGGTATAACAGGATTACGGTGGCTGGACTTCGCTTTACCATCGCTGGAGAGTGGTGCACCGTGGTACTGTTCCGTTTCAAATCCATGCACGCATTTCTAAAAGTCGTACGGCACTGTTTCGCCATTTCGGACGGATGTTGCACCTTGCACCGTGGATGTTGCACCCTATAGATATCGATTATTCGGACGACCATAACTTCTGGCTCGTTTAGAGTTACGGGAGCCATAACCTGTCAAAACGAAGGCCTCGATGAGTTCTATGGCTTTGACAGCTTTCAGCCCTCAACGGTTAGATTAATGCCCAAAAAGGACACCCCGAATCTCAATCGCGTCTCGTAAGTTTTTTACCCTTCGTTTTTTCGACACGTGGATTTTTACGGTAAAACGGGATTACGGCGGCTGGTCTTCGATTTACCATCGCTGGAGAGTGATGCACCATGGTACTGTTCCGTTTCAAATCCATGCATGCATTCCTAAAAGTCGTACGGCACTGTTTCGCCATTTCTGACGGATGTTGCACCTTGCACCGTAGATGTTGCACCCTGTAGATATCGATTATACGGACGACCATAACTTCTGGCTCGTTTAGAGTTACGGGAGCCATAACCTGTCAAAACGAAGGCCTCGATGAGTTCTACGGCTTTGGCAGCTTTCATCCGTCAACGGATAGATTAATGCCCAAAAAGGACAACCCGAATCTCAATCGGGTATCGTAAGTTTTTTACCCTTCGTTTTTTGACACGTGGATTTTTACGATAAAACAGGATTACTGTGGCTGGCCTTCGATTTACCATCGCTGGAGAGTGGTGCACCATGGTACTGTTCCGTTTCAAATCCATGCACGCATTTCTAAAAGTCGTACGGCACTGTTTCGCCATTTCGGACGGATGTTGCACCTTGCACCGTGGATGTTGCACCCTGTAGATATCGATTATTCGGACGGCCATAACTTCTGGCTCGTTTAGATTTACGGGAGCCATAAACTGTCAAAACGAAGGCCTCGATGAGTTCTACGGCTTTGACAGCTTTCAGCCATCAATGGATAGAAATGCCCAAAAAGGACAACCCAAATCTCAATCGGTTCTCGTAAGTTTTTTACCCTTCGTTTTTTCGACACGTGGATTTTTACGGTAAAACAGGATTAGGGTGGCTGGTCTTCGATTTACCATCGCTGGAGAGTGGTGCACCATGGTACTGTTCCGCTTCAAATCCATGCACGGATTTCTAAAATTCGTACGGCATTGTTTCGCCATTTCAGACGGATGTTGCACCTTGCACCGTGGATGTTGCACCCTGTAGATATCGATTATTCGGACGGCCATAACTTCTGGCTTGTTTAGAGTTACGGGAGCCATAACCTGTCAAAACGAAGGCCTCGATGAGTTTACGGCTTTGATAGCTTTCAGCCGTCAACGGATAGATTAATGCCCAAAAAGGACAACCCGAATCTCAATCGGGCCTCGTAAGTTTTTTACCCTTCGTTTTTTCGACACGTGGATTTTTACGGTAAAATAGGATTACGGTGGCTGGTCTTCGATTTACCATCACTGAAGAGTGGTGCACCATGGTACTGTTCCGTTTCAAATCCATGCACGCATTTCTAAAGGTCGTACGGCACTGTTTCGCCATTTCGGACGGATGTTGCACCTTGCACCGTGGATGTTGCACCCTGTAGATATCGATTATACGGACGACCATAACTTCTGGCTCGATTAGACTTACGGGAGCCATAACCTGTCAAAACGAAGGCCTCGATGACTTCTACGGCTTTGACAGCTTACAGCCGTTAACGGCTAGATTAATGCCCAAAAAGGACAACCCGAATCACAATCGGGTATCGTAAGTTTTTTACCCTTCGTTTTTTCAACACGTGGATTTTTACGGTAAAACAGGATTACCGGGGCTGGCCTTCGATTTACCATCGCTGGAGAGTGGTGCACCATGGTACTGTTCCGTTTCAAATCCATGCACGCATTTCTAAAAGTCGTACGGCACTGTTTCGCCGTTTCGGACGGATGTTGCACCTTGCACCATGGATGTTGCACCCTGTAGATATCGATTATTCGGACGGCCATAACTTCTGGCTCGTTTAGAGTTACGGGAGCCATAACCTGTCAAAACGAAGGCCTCCATGAGTTCTACGGCTTTGACCGCTTTCAGCCGTCAACGAATAGATTAATGCCCAAAAAGGACAACCCGAATCTCAGTCGGGCCTCGTAAGTTTTTTACCCTTCGTTTTTTCGACACGTGGATTTTTACGGTAAAACAGGATTACGGTGGCTGGTCTTCGATTAACCATCGCTGGAGAGTGGTGCACCATGGTACTGTTCCGTTTCAAATCCATGCACGCATTTCTATAAGTCGTACGGCACTGTTTCGCCATTTCGGACGGATGTTGCACCTTGCACCGTGGATGTTGCATCCTGTAGATATCGATTATTCGGACGACCAATACTTCTGGCTCGCTTAGAGTTACGGGAGCCATAACCTGTCAAAACGAAGGCCTCGATGAGTTCTACGGCTTTGACAGCTAGATTAATGCCCAAAAAGGATAACCCGAATCTCAATCGGGTCTCGTAAGTTTTTAACCCTTCGTTTTTTCGACACGTGGATTTTTACGGTAAAATGGGATTACGGTGGCTGGTCTTCGATTTACCATCGCTGGAGAGTGGTGCACCATGGTACTGTTCCGTTTCAAATCCATGCACGCATTTCTAAAAGTCGTACGGCACTGTTTCGCCATTTCGGACGGATGTTGCACCTTGCACCGTGGATGTTGCACCCTGTAAATATCAATTATTCGGACGGTCATAACTTCTGGCTCGTTTAGAGTTACGGAAGCCATAACTTGTCAAAACGAAGGCCTCGATGAGTTCTACGGGTTTGACAGCTTTCAGCCGTCAACGGATAGATTAATGCCCAAAAAGGACAACCCGAATCTCAATCGGGTCTCGTAAGTTTTTTACCCTTCGTTTTTTCGACATGTGGATTTTTACGGTAAAACATGATTACGGTGGCTGGTCTTCGTTTACCATCGCTGGAGAGTGGTGCACCATGGTACTGTTCCATTTCAATTCCATGCACGCATTTCTAAAAGTCGTACGGCAATGTTTCGCCATTTCGGACGGATGTTGCACCTTGCACCGTGGATGTTGCACCCTGTAGATATCGATTATACGGACGACCATAACTTCTGGCTCGTTTAGAGTTACGGGAGCCATAACCTGTCAAAACGAAGGCCTCGATGAGTTCTACGGCTTTGACAGCTTTCCGCCGTCAACGGATAGATTAATGCCTAAAAAGGACAACCCAAATCTCAATCGGGTCTCGTAAGTTTTTTACCCTTCGTTTTTTCGACGCGTGGATTTTTACGGTAAAACGGGATTACGGTGGCTGGTCTTTGATTTACCATCGCTGGAGAGTGGTGCACCATGGTACTGTTCCGTTTTAAATCCACGCACACATTTCTAAAGGTCGTACGGCAATGTTTCGCCATTTCGGACGGATGTTGCACCTTGCACCGTGGATGTTGCACCCTGTAGATATCGATTATACGGACGACCATAACTTCTGCCTCGTTTAGAGTTACGGGAGCCATAACCTGTCAAAACGAAGGCCTCGATGCTACGGCTTTGACAGCTTTCAGCCGTCAACGGATAGATTAATGCCCAAAAAGGACAACCCGAATCTCAGTCGTGTCTCGTAAGTTTTTTACCCTTCGTTTTTTCGACATGTGGATTTTTACGGTAAAACGGGATTACGGTGGCTGGACTTCGATTTACCATCGCTGGAGAGTGGTGCACCATGGTACTGTTCCGTTTCAAATCCATGCACGCATTTCTAAAAGTACTACGGCACTGTTTCGCCATTTCGGACGGATGTTGCACCTTGCACCGCGGATGTTGCACCCTGTAGATATCGATTATTCGGACGACCATAACTTCTGGCTCGTTTAGAGTTACGGGAGCCATAACCTGTCAAAACGAAGGCCTCGATGAGTTCTACGGCTTTGACAGCTTTCAGCCGTCAACGGATAGATTAATTCCCAAAAAGGACAACCCGAATCTCAATCGGGTCTCTTAAGTTTTTTACCCTTCGTTTTTTCGACACGTTGATTTTTACGGTAAAACAGGATTACGGTGGCTGGTCTTCGATTTACCATCGCTGGAGAGTGGTGCACCATGGTACCGTTCCGTTCAAATCCATGCACGCATTTCTAAAAGTCGTACGACACTGTTTCGCCATTTCGGACGGATGTTGCACCTTGCACCGTGGATGTTGCACCATGTAGATATCGCTTATACGGACGACCATAACTTCTGGCTCGTTTACATTTACGGGAGCCATAACCTGTCAAAACGAAGGCCTCGATGAGTTCTACGGCTTTGACAGCTTTCAGCCGTCAACGGATAGATTAATGCCCAAAAAGGACAACCCGAAACTTAACCGGGTCTCGTAAGTTTTTTACCCTTCGTTTTTTCGACACGTGGATTTTTACGGTAAAACAGGATTACCGTGGCTGGCCTTCGATTTACCATCGCTGGAGAGTGGAGCACCATGGTACTGTTCCGTTTCAAATCCATACACGCATTTCTAAAAGTCGTACGGCACTATTTCGCCATTTCGGACGGATGTTGCACCTTGCACCGTGGATGTTGCACCCTGTAGATATCGATTATTCGGACGGCCATAACTTCTGGCTCGTTCAGAGTTACGGGAGCTATAACCTGTCAAAACGAAGGCCTCGATGAGTTCTATGTCTTTGACAGCTTTCAGCCGTCAACGGATAGATTAATGCCCAAAAAGGACAACCCGAATCACAATCGAGTATCGTAAGTTTTTTACCCTTCGTTTTTTCGACACGTGGATTTTTACGGTAAAACAGGATTACTGTGCTGGCCTTCGATTTAACATCGCTGGAGAGTGGTGCACCATGGTACTGTTCCGTTTCAAATCCATGCACGCATTTCTAAAAGTCGTACGGCACTGTTTCTCCATTTCGGACGGATGATTCACCTTGCACCGTGGATGTTGCACCCTGTAGATATCGATTATACGGACGATCATAACTTCTGGCTCGTTTAGAGTTACGGGAGCCATAACTTGTCAAAACGAAGGCCTCGATGAGTTCTAAGGCTTTGACAGCTTTCAGCCGTCAACGGATAGATTAATGCCCAAAAAGGACAACCTGAATCTCAATCGGGTCTCGTAAGTTTTTTGCCCTTCGTTTTTTCGACACGTGGATTTTTACGGTAAAACAGGATTACCGTGGCTGGCCTTCGATTTACCATCGCTGGAGAGTGGTGCAGCATGGTACTGTTCCGTTTCAAATCCATGCACGCATTTCTAAAAGTCATACGGCACTGTTTCGCCATTTCAGACGGATGTTGCACCTTGCACGGTGGATGTTGCACCCTGTAGATATCGATTATTCGGACGGCCATAACTTCTGGCTCGTTTAGAGTTACGGGAGCCATAACATGTCAAAACAAAGGCCTCGATGAGTTCTACGGCTTTGGCAGCTTTCAACCGTCAACGGATAGATTAACGCCCAAAAAGGACAACCCGAATCTCAATCGGGTCTCGTAAGTTTTTTACCCTTCGTTTTTTCGACACGTGGATTTTTACGGTAAAACAGGATTACCTTTGCTGGCCTTCGATTTCCCATCGCTGGAGAGTGGTGCACCATGGTACTATTCCGTTTCAAATCCATGCACGCATTTCTAAAAGTCGTACGGCACTGTTTCGCCATTTCGGACGGATGTTGCACCTTGCACCGTGGATGTTGCACCCTGTAGATATCGATTATTCGGACGACCATAACTTCTGGCTAGTTTAGAGTTACGGGAGCCATAACCTGTCAAAACGAAGGCCTCGATGAGTTCTACGGCTTTGACATCTTTCAGCCGTCAACGGATAGATTAATGCCCAAAGAGGACAACCCGAATCTCAGTCGGGTCTCGTAAGTTTTTTACCCTTCGTTTTTTCGACACGTGGATTTTTACGGTTAAACAGGATTACGGTGGCTGATCTTCGATTTACCATCGCTGGAGAGTGTTG
Organism: Allium cepa; assembly: GCA_030765085.1. Classification (NCBI taxonomy): domain Eukaryota; kingdom Viridiplantae; phylum Streptophyta; class Magnoliopsida; order Asparagales; family Amaryllidaceae; genus Allium; species Allium cepa. The sequence goes on from CM060938.1 coordinate 872,784,133, forward strand.
CACCATGGTACTGTTCCGTTTCAAATCCATGCACGCATTTCTAAAAGTCGTAGGCACTGTTTCGCCATTTCCGACGGATGTTGCACCTTGCATCGTGGATGTTGCACCCTGTAGATATCGATTATTCGGACGGCCATAACTTCTGGCTCGTTTAGAGTTACGGGAGCCATAACCTGTCAAAACGAAGGCCTCGATGAGTTCTACGGCTTTGACAGCTTTCAGCCATCAACGGATAGATTAATGCCCAAAAAGGACAACCCGAATCTCAGTCGGGTCTCGTAAGTTTTTTACCCTTCGTTTTTTCGACACGTGGATTTTTACGGTAAAACAGGATTACGGTGGCTGGTCTTCGATTTACCATCGCCGGAGAGTGGTGCACCATGGTACTGTTCCATTTCAAATCCATGCACGCATTTCTAAAAGTCGTACGACACTGTTTCGCCATTTCGGACGGATGTTGCACCTTGCACCGTGGATGTTGCACCCTGTAGATATCGATTATACGGACTACCATAACTTCTGGCTCGTTTAGAGTTACGGGAGCCATAACCTGTCAAAACGAACGCCTCGATGAGTTCTAAGGCTTTGACATCTTTAAGCCTTCAAAGGTTAGATTAATGCCCAAAAAGGACAACCCGAATCATAATCGGGTATCGTAAGTTTTTTACCCTTCGTTTTTTCGACATGTGGATTTTTACGGTAAAACAGGATTACCGTGGCTGGCCTTCGATTTACCATCGCTGGAGAGTGGTGCACCATGGTACTGTTCCGTTTCAAATCCATGCACGCATTTTTAAAAGTCGTACGACACTGTTTCGCCATTTCGGACGGATGTTGCACCTTGCACCGTGGATGTTGCACCCTGTAGATATCGATTATTCGGATGGCCATAACTTCTGGCTCGTTTAGAGTTACGGGAGCCATAACCTGTCAAAACGAAGGCCTCGATGAGTTCTACGGCTTTGACAGCTTTCAGCCGTCAACAGATAGATTAATGTCCAAAAAGGACAACCCGAATCTCGGTCGGGTCTCGTAAGTTTTTTACCCTTCGTTTTTTCGACACATGGATTTTTACGGTATAACAGGATTACGGTGGCTAGACTTCGCTTTACCATCGCTGGAGAGTGGTGCACCATGGTACTGTTCCGTTTCAAATCCATGCATGCATTTCTACAAGTCGTACGGCACTGTTTCGCCATTTCGGACGGATGTTGCACCTTGCATCGTGGATGTTGCACCCTGTAGATATCGATTATTCGGACGACCATAACTTCTGGCTCGTTTGGAGTTACGGGAGCCATAACCTGTCAAAACGAAGGTCTCGATGAGTTCTACGGCTTTAACAGCTTACAGCCGTCAACGGATAGATTAATGCCCAAAAAGGACAACCTGAATCTCAATCGAGTCTCGTAAGTTTTTAACCCTTCGTTTTTATGACACGCGGATTTTTACGGTGAAACGGGATTACGGTGGCTGGTCTTCGATTTACCATCGCTGGAGAGTGGTGCACCATGGTACTGTTCCGTTTCAAATCCATGCACTCATTTCTAAATGTCGTACGGCACTGTTTCGCCATTTCGGACGGATGTTGCACCTTGCACCGTGGATGTTGCACCCTGTAGATATCGATTATTCGGACGGCCATAACTTCTGGCTTGTTTAGAGTTACGGGAGCCATAACTTGTCAAAACGAAGGCCTCGATGAGTTCTACGGCTTTGATAGCTTTCAGCCATCAATGGATAGATTAATGCCCAAAAAGGACAACCCAAATCTCAATCGGGTCTCGTAAGTTTTTTACCCTTCGTTTTTTCGACACGTGGATTTTTACGGTAAAACAGGATTACGGTGGCTGGTCTTCGATTTACCATCGCTGGAGAGTGGTGCACCATGGTACTGTTCCGCTTCAAATCCATGCACGCATTTCTAAAACTCGTACGGCATTGTTTCGCCATTTCAGACGGATGTTGCACCTTGCACCGTGGATGTTGCACCCTGTAGATATCGATTATTCGGACGGCCATAACTTCTGGCTTGTTTAGAGTTACGGGAGCCATAACCTGTCAAAACGAAGGCCTCAATGAGTTCTATGGCTTCGACAGCTTTCAGCCGTCAATGGATAGATTAATGCCCAAAAAGGACAACCCGAATCTCAATCGGGTATCGTAAGTTTTTTACCCTTCGTTTTTTGGCACGTAGATTTTTACGAAAAAACCGGATTACTGTGGCTGGCCTTCGATTTACCATCGCTGGAGAGTGGTGCACCATGGTACTGTTCCGTTTCAAATCCATGCATGCATTTCTACAAGTCGTACGGCACTGTTTCGCCATTTCGGACGGATGTTGCACCTTGCATCGTGGATGTTGCACCCTGTAGATATCGATTATTCGGACGACCATAACTTCTGGCTCGTTTGGAGTTACGGGAGCCATAACCTGTCAAAACGAAGGTCTCGATGAGTTCTACGGCTTTAACAGCTTACAGCCGTCAACGGATAGATTAATGCCCAAAAAGGACAACCTGAATCTCAATCGAGTCTCGTAAGTTTTTAACCCTTCGTTTTTATGACACGCGGATTTTTACGGTGAAACGGGATTACGGTGGCTGGTCTTCGATTTACCATCGCTGGAGAGTGGTGCACCATGGTACTGTTCCGTTTCAAATCCATGCACTCATTTCTAAATGTCGTACGGCACTGTTTCGCCATTTCGGACGGATGTTGCACCTTGCACCGTGGATGTTGCACCCTGTAGATATCGATTATTCGGACGGCCATAACTTCTGGCTTGTTTAGAGTTACGGGAGCCATAACTTGTCAAAACGAAGGCCTCGATGAGTTCTACGGCTTTGATAGCTTTCAGCCATCAATGGATAGATTAATGCCCAAAAAGGACAACCCAAATCTCAATCGGGTCTCGTAAGTTTTTTACCCTTCGTTTTTTCGACACGTGGATTTTTACGGTAAAACAGGATTACGGTGGCTGGTCTTCGATTTACCATCGCTGGAGAGTGGTGCACCATGGTACTGTTCCGCTTCAAATCCATGCACGCATTTCTAAAACTCGTACGGCATTGTTTCGCCATTTCAGACGGATGTTGCACCTTGCACCGTGGATGTTGCACCCTGTAGATATCGATTATTCGGACGACCATAACTTCTGGCTTGTTTAGAGTTACGGGAGCCATAACCTGTCAAAACGAAGGCCTCGATGAGTTCTACGGCTTTGATAGCTTTCAGCCGTCAACGGATAGATTAATGCCCAAAAAGGACAACCAGAATCTCAATCGGGCCTCGTAAGTTTTTTACCCTTCATTTTTTCGACACGTGGATTTTTACGGTAAAACAGGATTACGGTGGCTGGTCTTCGATTTACCATCGCTGAAGAGTGGTGCACCATGGTACTGTTCCGTTTCAAACCCATGCACGCATTTCTAAAAGTCGTACGACACTATTTCGCCATTTCGGACGGATGTTGCACCTTGCACCGTGGATGTTGCACCCTGTAGATATCGATTATACGGACGACCATAACTTCTGGCTCGATTAGACTTACGGGAGCCATAACCTGTCAAAACGAAGGCCTCGATGAGTTCTACGGCTTTGACAGCTTTCAGCCGTCAACGGCTTGATTAATACCCAAAAAGGACAACCCGAATCACAATCGGGTATCGTAAGTTTTTTACCCTTCGTTTTTTCGACACGTGGATTTTTACGGTAAAACAGGATTACCGGGGCTGGCCTTCGATTTACCATCGCTGGAGAGTGGTGCACCATGGTACTGTTCCGTTTCAAATCCATGCACGCATTTCTAAAAGTCGTACGGCACTGTTTCGCCGTTTCGGACGGATGTTGCACCTTGCACCATGGATGTTGCACCCTGTAGATATCGATTATTCGGACGGCCATAACTTCTGGCTCGTTTAGAGTTACGGGAGCCATAACCTGTCAAAACGAAGGCCTCCATGAGTTCTACGGCTTTGACAGCTTTCAGCCGTCAACGGATAGATTAATGCCCAAAAAGGACAACCCGAATCTCAGTCGGGCCTCGTAAGTTTTTTACCCTTCGTTTTTTCGACACGTGGATTTTTACGGTAAAACAGGATTACGGTGGCTGCTCTTCGATTAACCATCGCTGGAGAGTGGTGCACCATGGTACTGTTCCGTTTCAAATCCATGCACGCATTTCTATAATTCGTACGACACTGTTTCCCCATTTCGGACGGATGTTGCACCTTGCACCGTGGATGTGGCACCCTGTAGATATCGATTATTCGGACGACCATTACTTCTGGCTCGTTTAGAGTTACGTTAGCCATAACCTGTCAAAACGAAGGCCTCGATGAGTTCTACGGCTTTGACAGCTAGATTAATGCCCAAAAGGACAACCCGAATCTCAATCGGGTCTCGTAAGTTTTTAACCCTTCGTTTTTTCGACACGTGGATTTTTACGGTAAAATGGGATTACGGTGGCTGGTCTTCGATTTACCATCGCTGGAGAGTGGTGCACCATGGTACTGTTCCGTTTCAAATCCATGCACGCATTTCTAAAAGTCGTACGGCACTGTTTCGCCGTTTCGGACGGATGTTGCACCTTGCACCATGGATGTTGCACCCTGTAGATATCGATTATTCGGACGGCCATAACTTCTGGCTCGTTTAGAGTTACGGGAGCCATAACCTGTCAAAACGAAGGCCTCCATGAGTTCTACGGCTTTGACAGCTTTCAGCCGTCAACGGATAGATTAATGCCCAAAAAGGACAACCCGAATCTCAGTCGGGCCTCGTAAGTTTTTTACCCTTCGTTTTTTCGACACGTGGATTTTTACGGTAAAACAGGATTACGGTGGCTGCTCTTCGATTAACCATCGCTGGAGAGTGGTGCACCATGGTACTGTTCCGTTTCAAATCCATGCACGCATTTCTATAAGTCGTACGACACTGTTTCGCCATTTCGGACGGATGTTGCACCTTGCACCGTGGATGTGGCACCCTGTAGATATCGATTATTCGGACGACCATTACTTCTGGCTCGTTTAGAGTTACGTTAGCCATAACCTGTCAAAACGAAGGCCTCGATGAGTTCTACGGCTTTGACAGCTAGATTAATGCCCAAAAAGGACAACCCGAATCTCAATCGGGTCTCGTAAGTTTTTAACCCTTCGTTTTTTCGACACGTGGATTTTTACGGTAAAATGGGATTACGGTGGCTGGTCTTCGATTTACCATCGCTGGAGAGTGGTGCACCATGGTACTGTTCCGTTTCAAATCCATGCACGCATTTCTAAAAGTCGTACGGCACTGTTTCGCCATTTCGGACGGATGTTGCACCTTGCACCGTGGATGTTGCATCCTGTAAATATCGATTATTCGGACGGCCATAACTTCTGGCTCGTTTAGAGTTACGGAAGCCATAACTTGTCAAAACGAAGGCCTCGATGAGTTCTACGGGTTTGACATCTTTCAGCCGTCAACGGATAGATTAATGCCCAAAAAGGACAACCCGAATCTTAATCGGGTCTCGTAAGTTTTTTACCCTTCGTTTTTTCGACACGTGGATTTTTACGGTAAAACATGATTACGGTGGCTAGTCTTCGATTTACCATCGCTGGAGAGTGGTGCACCATGGTACTATCCCGTTTCAAATCCATGCACGCATTTCTAAAAGTTGTACGGCAATGTTTCGCCATTTCGGACGGATGTTGCACCTTGCACAGTGGATGTTGCACCCTGTAGATATCGATTATACGGACGACCATAACTTCGGCCTCATTTAGAGTTACGGGAGCCATAACCTGTCAAAACGAAGGCCTCGATGAGTTCTACGGCTTTGACAGCTTTCAGCAGTCAACGGATAGATTAATGCCCAAAAAGGACAACCCGAATCTCAGTCGGGTCTCGTAAGTTTTTTACCCTTCGTTTTTTCAACGCGTGGATTTTTACGGTTAAACAGGATTACGGTGGCTGATCTTCGATTTACCATCGCTGGAGAGTGTTGCACCATGGTACTGTTCCGTTTCAAATCCATGCACGCATTTCTAAAAGTCGTACGGCACTGTTTCGCCATTTCAGACGGATGTTGCACCTTGCACCGTGGATGTTGCACCCTTTAGATATCGATTATTCGGACGACCATAACTTCTGGCTCGTTTAGAGTTACGGGAGCCATAACCTGTCAAAACGAAGGCCTCGATGAGTTCTACGGCTTTGACAGCTTTCAGCCGTCAACGGATAGATTAATGCCCAAAAAGGACAACCCGAATCTCAATCGGGTCACGTAAGTTTTTAACCCTTCGTTTTTTCGACACGTGGATTTTTACGGTAAAACAGGATTACGTTAGCTGGTCTTCGATTTACCATCGCTGGAGAGTGGTGCACCATGGTACTGTTCCGTTTCAAATCCATGCACGCATTTCTAAAAGTCGTACGACACTGTTTCGCCATTTCGGACGGATGTTGCACCTTGCACCGCGGATGTTGCACCCTGTAAATATCGATTATTCGGACGGCCATAACTTCTGGCTCGTTTAGAGTTACGGGAGCCATAACCTGTCAAAACGAAGGCCTCGATGAGTTCTACGGCTTTGACAGCTTTCAGCCGTCAACAGATAGATTAATGCCCAAAAAAGACAACCCGAATCTCAATTGGGTCTCGTAAGTTTTTTACCCTTCATTTTTTCGACACGTGGATTTTTACGGTAAAACAGGATTACGATGGCTGGACTTCGATTTACCATCGCTGGAGAGTGGTGCACCATGGTACTGTTCCGTTTCAAATCCATGCACGCATTTCTAAAAGTCGTACGACACTGTTTCGTCATTTCGGACGGATGTTGCACCTTGCACCGTGGATGTTGCACCCTGTAGATATCGATTATACGGACGACCATAACTTCTGGCTCGTTTAGAGTTACTAGAGCCATAACCTGTCAAAACGAATGCCTCGATGAGTTCTACGGCTTTGACATCTTGCAGCCGTCAAAGGATGGATTAATGCCTAAAAAGGACAAACCGAATCACAATCGGGTATCGTAAGTTTTTTACCCTTCGTTTTTTCGACATGTGGATTTTTACGGTAAAACAGGATTACCTTGGCTGGCCTTCGATTTACCATCGCTGGAGAGTGGTGCACCATGGTACTGTTCCGTTTCAAATCCATGCACGCATTTTTAAAAGTCGTACGACACTGTTTCGCCATTTCGGACGGATGTTGCACCTTGCACCGTGGATGTTGCACCCTGTAGATATCGATTATTCGGATGGCCATAACTTCTGGCTCGTTTAGAGTTACGGGAGCCATAACCTGTCAAAACGAAGGCCTCGATGAGTTCTATGGCTTTGATAGCTTTCAGCCGTCAACAGATAGATTAATGCCCAAAAAGGACAACCCGAATCTCAGTCGGGTCTCGTAAGTTTTTTACCCTTCGTTTTTTCGACACGTGGATTTTTACGGTATAACAGGATTACGGTGGCTAGACTTCGCTTTACCATCGCTGGAGGGTGGTGCACCATGGTACTGTTCCGTTTCAAATCCATGCATGCATTTCTACAAGTCGTACGGCACTGTTTCGCCACTTCGGACGGATGTTGCACCTTGCACCGTGGATGTTGCACCCTGTAGATATCGATTATTCGGACGACTATAACTTCTGCCTCGTTTTGAGTTAGGGGAGCCATAACCTGTCAAAACGAAGGCCTCGATGAGTTCTACGGCTTTGACAGCTTTCAGCCGTCAACGGTTAGATTAATGCCCAAAAAGGACACCCCGAATCTCAATCGTGTCTAGTAAGTTTTTAACCCTTCGTTTTTATGACACGCGGATTTTTACGGTAAAACGGGATTACGGTGGCTGGTCTTCGATTTACCATCGCTGGAGAGTGGTGCACCATGGTACTGTTCCGTTTCAAATCCATGCACGCATTTCTACATGTCGTACGGCACTGTTTCGCCATTTCGGACGGATGTTGCACCTTGCACCGTGGATGTTGCACCCTGTAGATATCGATTATTCGGACGGCCATAACTTCTGGCTCGTTTAGAGTTACGGGAGCCATAACCTGTCAAAACGAAGACCTCGATGAGTTCTACGGCTTTGATAGCTTTCAGCAATTAACGGATAGATTAATGCCCAAAACGGACAACCCGAATCTCAATCGGGTCTCGTAAGTTTTTTACCCTTCGTTTTTTCGACACGTGGATTTTTACGGTATAACAGGATTACGGTGGCTGGACTTCGCTTTACCATCGCTGGAGAGTGGCGCACCATGGTACTGTTCCATTTCAAATCCATGCACGCATTTTTAAAAGTCGTACGACACTGTTTCGCCATTTCGGACGGATGTTGCACCTTGCACCGTGGATGTTGCACCCTGTAGATATCGATTATTCGGATGGTCATAACTTCTGGCTCATTTAGAGTTACGGGAGCCATAACCTGTCAAAACGAAGGCCTCGATGAGTTCTACGACTTTGATAGCTTTTAGCCGTCAACGGATAGATTAATGCCCAAAAAGGACAACCCGAATCTCAGTCGGGTCTCGTAAGTTTTTTACCCTTCGTTTTTTCGACACGTGGATTTTTACGGTATAACAGGATTACGGTGGCTGGACTTCGCTTTACCATCGCTGGAGAGTGGTGCACCGTGGTACTGTTCCGTTTCAAATCCATGCACGCATTTCTAAAAGTCGTACGGCACTGTTTCGCCATTTCGGACGGATGTTGCACCTTGCACCGTGGATGTTGCACCCTGTAGATATCGATTATTCGGACGACCATAACTTCTGGCTCGTTTAGAGTTACGGGAGCCATAACCTGTCAAAACGAAGGCCTCGATGTGTTCTACGGCTTTGACAGCTTTCAGCCGTCAACGGTTAGATTAATGCCCAAAAAGGACACCCCGAATCTCAATCGGGTCTCGTAAGTTTTTTACCCTTCGTTTTTTCGACACGTGGATTTTTACGGTAAAACGGGATTACGGCGGCTGGTCTTCGATTTACCATCACTGGAGAGTGGTGCACCATGGTACTGTTCCTTTTCAAATCCATGCACGCATTTCTAAAAGTCGTACGGCACAGTTTCGCCATTTCTGACGGATGTTGCACCTTGCACCATGGATGTTGCACCCTGTAGATATCGATTATACGGACGGCCAAAACTTCTGGCTCGTTTAGAGTTACGGGAGCCATAACCTGTCAAAACGAAGGCCTCGATGAGTTCTACGGCTTTGGCGGCTTTCAGCCGTCAACGGATAGATTAATGCCCAAAAAGGACAACCCGAATCTCAATCGGGTATCGTAAGTTTTTTACCCTTCGTTTTTTGGCACGTAGATTTTTACGAAAAAACCGGATTACTGTGGCTGGCCTTCGATTTACCATCGCTGGAGAGTGGTGCACCATGGTACTGTTCCGTTTCAAATCCATGCACGCATTTCTAAAAGTCGTACGACACTGTTTCGCCATTTCGGACGGATGTTGCACCTTGCACCGTGGATGTTGCACCCTGTAGATATCGATTATTCGGACGGCCATAACTTCTTGCTCGTTTAGAGTTACGGGAGCCATAAACTGTCAAAATGAAGGCCTCGATGAGTTCTACGGCTTTGACAGCTTTCAGCCGTCAATGGATAGAAATGCCCAAAAAGGACAACCCAAATCTCAATCGGGTCTCGTAAGTTTTTTACCCTTCGTTTTTTCGACACGTGGATTTTTACGGTAAAACAGGATTACGGTGGCTGGTCTTCGATTTACCATCGCTGGAGAGTGGTGCACCATGGTACTGTTCCGCTTCAAATCCATGCACGCATTTCTAAAACTCGTACGGCATTGTTTCGCCATTTCAGACGGATGTTGCACCTTGCACCGTGGATGTTGCACCCTGTAGATATCGATTATTCGGACGGCCATAACTTCTGGCTTGTTTAGAGTTACGGGAGCCATAACCTGTCAAAACGAAGGCCTCGATGAGTTCTACGGCTTTGATAGCTTTCAGCCGTCAACGGATAGATTAATGCCCAAAAAGGACAACCAGAATCTCAATCGGGCCTCGTAAGTTTTTTACCCTTCATTTTTTCGACACGTGGATTTTTACGGTAAAACAGGATTACGGTGGCTGGTCTTCGATTTACCATCGCTGAAGAGTGGTGCACCATGGTACTGTTCCGTTTCAAACCCATGCACGCATTTCTAAAAGTCGTACGACACTATTTCGCCATTTCGGACGGATGTTGCACCTTGCACCGTGGATGTTGCACCCTGTAGATATCGATTATACGGACGACCATAACTTCTGGCTCGATTAGACTTACGGGAGTCATAACCTGTCAAAACGAAGGCCTCGATGAGTTCTACGGCTTTGACAGCTTTCAGCCGTCAACGGCTTGATTAATACCCAAAAAGGACAACCCGAATCACAATCGGCTATCGTAAGTTTTTTACCCTTCGTTTTTTCGACACGTGGATTTTTACGGTAAAACAGGATTACCGGGGCTGGCCTTCGATTTACCATCGCTGGAGAGTGGTGCACCATGGTACTGTTCCGTTTCAAATCCATGCACGCATTTCTAAAAGTCGTACGGCACTGTTTCGCCGTTTCGGACGGATGTTGCACCTTGCACCATGGATGTTGCACCCTGTAGATATCGATTATTCGGACGGCCATAACTTCTGGCTCGTTTAGAGTTACGGGAGCCATAACCTGTCAAAACGAAGGCCTCCATGAGTTCTACGGCTTTGACAGCTTTCAGCCGTCAACGGATAGATTAATGCCCAAAAAGGACAACCCGAATCTCAGTCGGGCCTCGTAAGTTTTTTACCCTTCGTTTTTTCGACACGTGGATTTTTACGGTAAAACAGGATTACGGTGGCTGCTCTTCGATTAACCATCGCTGGAGAGTGGTGCACCATGGTACTGTTCCGTTTCAAATCCATGCACGCATTTCTATAAGTCGTACGACACTGTTTCGCCATTTCGGACGGATGTTGCACCTTGCACCGTGGATGTGGCACCCTGTAGATATCGATTATTTGGACGACCATTACTTCTGGCTCGTTTAGAGTTACGTTAGCCATAACCTGTCAAAACGAAGGCCTCGATGAGTTCTACGGCTTTGACAGCTAGATTAATGCCCAAAAAGGACAACCCGAATCTCAATCGGGTCTCGTAAGTTTTTAACCCTTCGTTTTTTCGACACGTGGATTTTTACGGTAAAATGGGATTACGGTGGCTGGTCTTCGATTTACCATCGCTGGAGAGTGGTACACCATGGTACTGTTCCGTTTCAAATCCATGCACGCATTTCTAAAAGTCGTACGGCACTGTTTCGCCGTTTCGGACGGATGTTGCACCTTGCACCATGGATGTTGCACCCTGTAGATATCGATTATTCGGACGGCCATAACTTCTGGCTCGTTTAGAGTTACGGGAGCCATAACCTGTCAAAACGAAGGCCTCCATGAGTTCTACGGCTTTGACAGCTTTCAGCCGTCAACGGATAGATTAATGCCCAAAAAGGACAACCCGAATCTCAGTCGGGCCTCGTAAGTTTTTTACCCTTCGTTTTTTCGACACGTGGATTTTTACGGTAAAACAGGATTACGGTGGCTGCTCTTCGATTAACCATCGCTGGAGAGTGGTGCACCATGGTACTGTTCCGTTTCAAATCCATGCACGCATTTCTATAAGTCGTACGACACTGTTTCGCCATTTCGGACGGATGTTGCACCTTGCACCGTGGATGTGGCACCCTGTAGATATCGATTATTCGGACGACCATTACTTCTGGCTCGTTTAGAGTTACGTTAGCCATAACCTGTCAAAACGAAGGCCTCGATGAGTTCTACGGCTTTGACAGCTAGATTAATGCCCAAAAAGGACAACCCGAATCTCAATCGGGTCTCGTAAGTTTTTAACCCTTCGTTTTTTCGACACGTGGATTTTTACGGTAAAATGGGATTACGGTGGCTGGTCTTCGATTTACCATCGCTGGAGAGTGGTGCACCATGGTACTGTTCCGTTTCAAATCCATGCACGCATTTCTAAAAGTCGTACGGCACTGTTTCGCCATTTCGGATGGATGTTGCACCTTGCACCGTGGATGTTGCACCCTGTAAATATCGATTATTCGGACGGCCATAACTTCTGGCTCGTTTAGAGTTACGGAAGCCATAACTTGTCAAAACGAAGGCCTCGATGAGTTCTACGGGTTTGACATCTTTCAGCCGTCAACGGATAGATTAATGCCCAAAAAGGACAACCCGAATCTCAATCGGGTCTCGTAAGTTTTTTACCCTTCGTTTTTTCGACACATGGATTTTTACGGTAAAACATGATTACGGTGGCTAGTCTTCGATTTACCATCGCTGGAGAGTGGTGCACCATGGTACTATCCCGTTTCAAATCCATGCACGCATTTCTAAAAGTTGTACGGCAATGTTTCGCCATTTCGGACGGATGTTGCACCTTGCACAGTGGATGTTGCACCCTGTAGATATCGATTATACGGACGACCATAACTTCGGCCTCATTTAGAGTTACGGGAGCCATAACCTGTCAAAACGAAGGCCTCGATGAGTTCTACGGCTTTGACAGCTTTCAGCCGTCAACGGATAGATTAATGCCCAAAAAGGACAACCCAAATCTCAATCGGGTCTCGTAAGTTTTTTACCCTTCGTTTTTTCGACGCGTGGATTTTTACGGTAAAACGGGATTACGGTGGCTGGTCTTTGATTTACCATCGCTGGAGAGTGGTGCACCATGTTACTGTTCCGTTTTAAATCCATGCACGCATTTCTAAAGGTCGTACGACACTGTTTCGCCATTTCGGACGGATGTTGCACCTTGCACCGTGGATGTTGCACCCTGTAGATATCGATTATTCGGACGACCATTACTTCTGGCTCGTTTAGAGTTACGGGAGCCATAACCTGTCAAAACGAAGGCCTCGATGAGTTCTACGGCTTTGACAGCTTTCAGCCGTCAACGGATAGATTAATGCCCAAAAAGGACAACCCGAATCTCAGTCGGGTCTCGTAAGTTTTTTACCCTTCGTTTTTTCGACACGTGGATTTTTACGGTAAAACGGGATTACGGTGGCTGGACTTCGATTTACCATCGCTGGAGAGTGGTGCACCATGGTACTGTTCCGTTTCAAATCCATGCACGCATTTCTAAAAGTAGTACGGCACTGTTTCGCCATTTCGGACGGATGTTGCACCTTGCACCGTGGATGTTGCACCCTGTAGATATCGATTATTCGGACGACCATAACTTCTGGCTCGTTTAGAGTTACGGGAGCCATAACATGTCAAAACGAAGGCCTCGATGAGTTCTACGACTTTTATTGCTTTCAGCCGTGAACGGATAGATTAATGCCCAAAAAGGACAACCCGAATCTCAATCGGGTCTCGTAAGTTTTTTTACCCTTCGTTTTTTCGACACGTGGATTTTTACGGTAAAACATGATTACGGTGGCTGGTCTTCGATTTACCATCGCTGGAGAGTGGTGCACCATGGTACTGTTCCGTTTCAAATCCATGCACGCATTTCTAAAAGTCGTACGACACTGTTTCGCCATTTCGGACGGATGTTGCACCTTGCACAGCGGATGTTGCACCTTGTAAATATCGATTATTCGGACGGCCATAACTTCTTTTAGAGTTACGGGAGCCATAACCTGTCAAAACGAAGGCCTCGATGAGTTCTACGGCTTTGACAGCTTTCAACCGTCAACGGATAGATTAATGCCCAAAAAGGACAACCCGAATCTCAACCGGGTCTCGTAAGTTTTTTACCCTTCGTTTTTTCGACACATGGATTTTTACGGTAAAACAGGATTACCGTGGCTAGCCTTCGATTTACCATCGCTGGAGAGTGGAGCACCATGGTACTGTTCCGTTTCAAATCCATGAACACATTTCTAAAAGTCGTACGGCACTATTTCGCCATTTCGGACGGATGTTGCACCTTGCACCGTGGATGTTGCACCCTGTAGATATCGATTATTCGGACGGCCATAACTTCTGGCTCGTTCAGAGTTACGGGAGCCATAACCTGTCAAAACGAAGGCCTCGATGAGTTCTATGGCTTTGACAGCTTTCAGCCGTCAACGGATAGATTAATGCCCAAAAAGGACAACCTGAATCACAATCGAGTACCGTAAGTTTTTTACCCTTCGTTTTTTCGACACGTGGATTTTTTCGGTAAAACAGGATTACCGTGCTGGCCTTCGATTTAACATCGCTGGTGAGTGGTGCACCATGGTACTGTTCCGTTTCAAATCCATGCACGCATTTCTAAAAGTCGTACGGCACTGTTTCTCCATTTCGGACGGATGTTGCACCTTGCACCGTGGATGTTGCACCCTGTAGATATCGATTATACGGACGATCATGACTTCTGGCTCGTTTAGAGTTACGGGAGCCATAACCTGTCAAAACGAAGGCCTCGATTAGTTCTGCGGCTTTGACAGCTTTCAGCCGTCAACGGATAGATTAATGCCCAAAAAGGACAACCTGAATCTCAATCGGGTCTCGTAAGTTTTTTACCCTTCGTTTTTTCGACACGTGGATTTTTACGGTAAAACAGGATTACCGTGGCTGGCCTTCGATTTACCATCGCTGGAGAGTGGTGCAGCATGGTACTGTTCCGTTTCAAATCCATGCACGCATTTCTAAAAGTCATACGGCACTGTTTCGCCATTTCAGACGGATGTTGCACCTTGCACCGTGGATGTTGCACCCTGTAGATATCGATTATTCGGACGGCCATAACTTCTGGCTCGTTTAGAGTCACGGGAGCCATAACATGTCAAAACGAAGGCCTCCATGAGTTCTACGGCTTTGGCAGCTTTCAACCGTCAATGGATAGATTAATGCCCGAAAAGGACAACCCGAATCTCAATCGGGTCTCGTAAGTTTTTTACCCTTCGTTTTTTCGACACGTGGATTTTTATGGTAAAACAGGATTACCGTTGCTGGCCTTTGATTTCCCATCGCTGGAGAGTGGTGCACCATGGTACTATTCCGTTTCAAATCCATGCACGCATTTCTAAAAGTCGTACGGCACTGTTTCGCCATTTCGGACGGATGTTGCACCTTGCACCGTGAATGTTGCACCCTGTAGATATCGATTATTCGGACGACCATAACTTCTGGCTCGTTTAGAGTTACGGGAGCCATAACCTGTCAAAACGAAGGCCTCGATGAGTTCTACGGGTTTGAATGCTTTCAGCCGTCAACGGATAGATTAATGCCCAAAGAGGACAATCCGAATCTCAGTCGGGTCTCGTAAGTTTTTTACCATTCGTTTTTTCGACACGTGGATTTTTACGGCAAAACAGGATTACGGTGGCTGGTCTTCGATTTACCATCGCTGGAGAGTGGTGCACCATGGTACTGTTCCGTTTCAAATCCATGCACGCATTTCTAAAAGTCGTACGACACTGTTTCGCCATTTCGGACGGATGTTGCACCTTGCACCGTGGATGTTGCACCCTTTAGATATCGATTATACGGACGATCATAACTTCTGGGTCGTTTAGAGTTACGGGAGCCATAACTTGTCAAAACGAAGCCTCGATGAGTTCTACGGCTTTGACAGCTTTCAGCCATCAATGGATAGATTAATGCTCAAAAAGGACAACCCGAATCTTAGTCGGGTATCGTAAGTTTTTTACCCTTCTTTTTTTCGACACGTGGATTTTTACGGTAAAACAGGATTACGGTGGCTGGTCTTCGATTTACCATCGCTGGAGAGTGGTGCACCATGGTACTATTCCATTTCAAATCCATGCACGCATTTCTAAAAGTCGTACGGCACTGTTTCGCCATTTCGGACGGATGTTGCACCTTGCACCGTGGATGTTGCACCATGTAGATATCGATTATTCGGACGACCATAACTTCTGGCTCGTTTAGAGTTACGGGAGCCATAACCTATCAAAACGAAGGCCTCGATGAGTTCTACGGCTTTGACAGCTTTCAGCCGTCAACGGATGGATTAATGCCCAAAGAGGACAACCCGAATCTCAGTCGGGTCTCGTAAGTTTTTAACCCTTCGTTATTTCGACACGTGGATTTTTACGGTAAAACGGGATTACGGTGGCTGGTCTTCGATTAACCATCGCTGGAGAGTGGTGCACCATGGTACTGTTCCGTTTCAAATCCATGCGCGCATTTCTAGAAGTCGTACGGCACTGTTTCGCCATTTCGGACGGATGTTGCACCTTGCACCATGGATGTTGCACCCTGTAGATATCGATTATTCGGAAGGCCATAACTTCTGGCTCGTTTAGAGTTACGGGAGCCATAACCTGTCAAAACGAAGGCCTCGATGAGTTCTACGGCTTTGACAGCTTTCAGCCGTCAACGGATAGATTAATGCCCAAAAAGGACAACCTGAATCTCAGTCGGGTCTCGTAAGTTTTTTACCCTCCGTTTTTTCGACACGTGGATTTTTACGGCAAAACAGGATTACAGTGGCTGGTCTTCGATTTACCATCGCTGGAGAGTGGTGCACCATGGTACTGTTCCGTTTCAAATCCATGCACGCATTTCTAAAAGTCGTACGACACTGTTTCGCCATTTCGGACGGATGTTGCACCTTGCACCGTGGATGTTGCACCCTGTAGATATCGATTATACGGACGATCATAACTTCTGGCTCGTTTAGAGTTACGGGAGCCATAACTTGTCAAAACGAAGGCCTCGATGAGTTCTACGGCTTTGATAGCTTTCAGCCGTCAATGGATAGATTAATGCTCAAAAAGGACAACCCGAATCTCAGTCGGGTATCGTAAGTTTTTTACCCTTCTTTTTTTCGACACGTGGATTTTTACGGTAAAACAGGATTACGGTGGCTGGTCTTCGATTTACCATCGCTGGAGAGTGGTGCACCATGCTACTATTCCGTTTCAAATCCATGCACGCATTTCTAAAAGACGTACGGCACTGTTTCGCCATTTCGGACGGATGTTGCACCTTGCACCGTGGATGTTGCACCATGTAGATATCCATTATTCGGACGACCATAACTTCTGGCTCGTTTAGAGTTACGGGAGCCATAACCTGTCAAAACGAAGGCATCGATGAGTTCTACGGCTTTGACAGCTTTCAACCGTCAACGGATGGATTAATGCCCAAAGAGGACAACCCGAATCTCAGTCGGGTCTCGTAAGTTTTTTACCCTTCGTTTTTTCGACACGTGGATTTTTACGGTAAAACAGGATTATGGTGGCTGGTCTTCGATTTACCATCGCTGGAGAGTGGTGCACCATGGTTCTGTTCCGTTTCAAATCCATGCACGCATTTGTAAAAGTCGTACGGCACTGTTTCGCTATTTCGGACGGATGTTGCACCTTGCACCGTGGATGTTGCACCCTGTAGATATCGATTATTCGGACGACCATAAATTCTGGCTCGTTTAGAGTTACGGGAGCCATAACCTGTCAAAACGAAGGCCTCGATGAGTTCTACGGCTTTGACAGCTTTCAGCCGTCAACGTATAGATTAATGCCCAAAAAGGACAACTCGAATCTCAATCGGGTCTCGTAAGTTTTTAACCCTTCGTTTTTTCGTCACGTGGATTTTTATGGTAAAACGGTATTACGGTGGCTGGCCTTCGATTTACCATCAGTGGAGAGTGGAGCACCATGGTACTGTTCCGTTTCGAATGCATGCACGTATTTCTAGAAGTCGTACGGCACTGTTTCGCCATTTCGGACGGATGTTGCACCTTGCACCGCGGATGTTGCACTCTGTAAATATCGATTATTCGGATGGCCATAACTTCTTGCTCGTTCGGAGTTACGGGAGCCATAACCTGTCAAAACGAAGGCCTCAATGAGTTCTACGACTTTGATTGCTTTCAGCCGTTAACGGATAGATTAATGCCCAAAAAGGACAATCCGAATCTCAATCGGGTCTCGTAAGTTTTTTACCCTTCGTTTTTTCGACACGTGGATTTTTACGGTAAAACATGATTACGGTGGCTGGTCTTCGATTTACCATCGCTGGAGAGTGGCACCATGGTACTGTTCCGTTTCAAATCCATGCACCCATTTCTAAAAGTCGTACGACACTGTTTCGCCATTTCGGACGGATGTTGCACCTTGCACCGCGGATGTTGCACCCTGTAAATATCGATTATTCGGACGGCCATAACTTCTGGCTCGTTTAGAGTTACGGGAGCCATAACCTGTCAAAACGAAGGCCTCGATGAGTTCTATGGCTTTGACAGCTTTCAGCCGTCAACGGATAGATTAATGCCCAAAAAGGACAACCCGAATCTCAATCGGGTCTCGTAAGTTTTTTACCCTTCGTTTTTTCGACACGTGGATTTTTACGGTAAAACAGGATTACCGTGCTGGCCTTCGATTTACCATCGCTGGAAAGCGGTGCACCATGGTACTGTTCCATTTCAAATCCATGCACGCATTTCTAGAAGTCGTACGGCACAGTTTCGCCATTTCGGACGGATGTTGCACCTTGCACCATGGATGTTGCACCCTGTAGATATCGATTATTCGGAAGGACATAACTTCTGGCTCGTTTAGAGTTACGGGAGCCATAACCTGTCAAAACGAAGGCCTCGATGAGTTCTACGGCTTTGACAGCTTTTAGCCATCAACGGATAGATTAATTCCCAAAAAGGACAACCCGAATCTCAGTCGGGCCTCGTAAGTTTTTTACCCTTCGTTTTTTCGACACGTGGATTTTTACGGTAAAACAGGATTACGGTGGTTGGTCTTCGATTTACCATCGCTGGAGAGTGGTGCACCATGGCACTGTTCCGTTTCAAATCCATGCACGCATTTCTAAAAGTCGTACGGCACTGTTTCGCCATTTTGGACGGATGTTGCACCTTGCACCGTGGATGTTGCACCCTGTAGATATCGATTATTCGGACGACCATTACTTCTGGCTCGTTTAGAGTTACGGGAGCCATAACCTGTCAAAACGAAGGCCTCGATGAGTTCTACGGCTTTGACAGCTTTCAGCCGTCAACGTATAGATTAATGCCTAAAAAGGACAACCCGAATCTCAATCGGGTCTCGTAAGTTTTTAACCCTTCGTTATTTCGACACGTGGATTTTTACGGTAAAACGGGATTACGGTGGCTGGTCTTCGATTAACCATCGCTGGAGAGTGGTGCACCATGGTACTGTTCCGTTTCAAATCCATGCGCGCATTTCTAAAAGTCGTACGGCACTGTTTCGCCATTTCGGACGGATGTTGCACCTTGCAGCGCGGATGTTGCACCCTGTAATTATCGATTATTCGGACGGCCATAACTTCTGGCTCGTTTAGAGTTACGGGAGCCATAACCTATAAAAATGAAGGCCTCGATGAGTTCTATGGCTTTGACAGCTTTCAGCCGTCAACGGGTAGATTAATGCCCAAAAAGGACAACCTGAATCTCAATCGGGCCTCGTAAGTTTTTTACCCTTCGTTTTTTCGACACGTGGATTTTTACGGTAAAACAGGATTACCGTGCTGGCCATCGATTTACCATCGCTCGAAAGTGGTGCACCATGGTACTGTTCCATTTCAAATCCATGCACGCATTTCCAGAAGTCTTACGGCACAGTTTCGCCATTTCGGACGGATGTTGCACCTTGCACCGTGGATGTTGCACCCTGTAGATATCGATTATTCGGAAGGCCATAACTTCTGGCTCGTTTAGAGTTACGGGAGCCATAACTTATCAAAACGAAGGCCTCGATGAGTTATACGGCTTTGACAGCATTCAGCCGTCAACGGATAGATTAATGCCCAAAAAGGACAACCCGAATCTCAATCGGGTCTCGTAAGTTTTTAAGCCTTCGTTTTTTCGACACGTGGATTTTAACGGTAAAACGGGATTACGGTGGCTGGCCTTCGATTTACCATCGCTGGAGAGTGGAGCACCATGGTACTGTTCCGTTTCAAATGCATGCACGTATTTCTAGAAGTCGTACGGCACTGTTTCGCCATTTCGGACGGATGTTGCACCTTGCACCGCGGATGTTGCACCCTGTAAATATCGATTATTCGGATGGCCATAACTTCTGGCTCGTTCGGAGTTACGGGAGCCATAACCTGTCATAACGAAGGCCTCGATGAGTTATACGATTTTGATTGCTTTCAGCCGTTAACGGATAGATTAATGCCCAAAAAGGACAACCCGAATCTCAGTCGGGTCTCGTAAGTTTTTTACCCTTCGTTTTTTCGACACGTGGATTTTTACGGTAAAACATGATTACGGTGGCTGGTCTTCGATTTACCATCGCTAGAGAGTGGTGCACCATGGTACTGTTCCGTTTCAAATCCATGCACGTATTTCTAAAAGTCGTACGGCACTGTTTCGCCATTTCGGACGGATGTTGCAACTTGCACCGCGGATGTTGCACCCTGTAAATATCGATTATTCGGTCGGCCATAACTTCTGGCTCGTTTAGAGTTACGGGAGCCATAACCTGTCAAAACGAAGGCCTCGATGAGTTCTATGGCTTTGACAGCTTTCAGCCGTCAACGGATAGATTAATGCCCAAAAAGGACAACCCGAATCTCAATCGGGTCTCGTAAGTTTTTTACCCTTCGTTTTTTCGACACGTGGATTTTTACGGTAAAACAGGATTACCGTGCTGGCCTTCGATTTACCATCGCTGGAAAGTGGTGCACCATGGTACTATTCCATTTCAAATCCATGCACGCATTTCTAGAAGTCGTACGGCACAGTTTCGCCATTTCGGACGGATGTTGCACCTTGCACCGTGGATGTTGCACCCTGTAGATATCGATTATTCGGAAGGCCATAACTTCTGGCTTTTTTAGAGTTACGGGAGCCATAACTTGTCAAAACGAAGGCCTCGATGAGTTCTACGGCTTTGATAGCTTTCAGCCGTCAACGGATAGATTAATGCCCAAAAAGGACAACCCGAATCTCAGTCGGGCCTCGTAAGTTTTTTACCCTTTTTTTTCGACACGTGGATTTTTACGGTAAAACAGGATTACGGCGGCTGGTATTCGATTTACCATCGCTGGAGAGTGGTGCACCATGGTACTGTTCCGTTTCAAATCCATGCACGCATTTCTAAAAGTCGTACGGCACTGTTTCGCCATTTTGGACAGATGTTGCACCTTGCACCGTGGATGTTGCACCCTGTATATATCGATTATTCGGACGATCGTTACTTCTGGCTCGTTTAGAGTTACGGGAGCCATAACCTGTCAAAACGAAGGCCTCGATGAGTTCTACGGTTTCGACAGCTTTCAGCCGTCAACGGATAGATTAATGCCCAAAAAGGACAACCCGAGTCTCAATCGGGTCTCGTAAGTTTTTAACCCTTCGTTATTTCGACACGTGGATTTTTACGGTAAAACGGGATTACGGTGGCTGGTCTTCAATTTACCATCGCTGGAGAGTGGTGCACCATGGTACTGTTCCGTTTCAAATCCATGCGCGCATTTCTAAAAGTCGTACGGCACTGTTTCGCCATTTCGGACGGATGTTGCACCTTGCATCGCGGATGTTGCACCTTGTAAATATCGATTATTCGGACGGCCATAACTTCTGGCTCGTTTAGAGTTACGGGAGCCATAACCTATCAAAACGAAGGCCTCGATGAGTTCTTTGGCTTTGATAGCTTTCAGCCGTCAACGGATAGATTAATGCCCAAAAAGGACAACCCGAATCTCAGTTGGGTCTCGTAAGTTTTTTACCCTTCGTTTTTTCGACACGTGGATTTTTACGGTAAAACAGGATTACGGTGGCTGGTCTTCGATTTACCATCGCTGGAGAGTGGTGCACCATGGTACTGTTCCGTTTCAAATCCATGCACGCATTTCTAAAAGTCGTACGGCACTGTTTCGTCATTTCGGACGGATGTTGCACCTTGCACCGTGGATATTGCACCCTTTAGACATCGATTATTCGGACGACCATAACTTCTGGCTCGTTTAGAGTTACGGGAGACATAACCTGTCAAAACGAAGGCCTCGATGAGTTCTACGGCTTTGACAGCTTTCAGCCGTCAACGGATAGATTAATGCCCAAAAAGGACAACCCGAATCTCAATCGGGTCTCGTAAGTTTTTAACCCTTCGTTTTTTCGACACGTGGATTTTTACGGTAAAACGGGATTACGGTGGCTGGCCTTCGATTTACCATCGCTGGAGAGTGGTGCACCATGATACTGTTCCTTTTCAAATCCGTGCACGCATTTCTAAAAGTCGTACGGCACTGTTTCGCCATTTCGGACGGATGTGGCACCTTGCACCGTGGATGTTGCACCCTGTAGATATCGATTATTCGAACGGCCATAACTTCTGGCTCGTTTAGAGTTACGGGAGCCATAACCTGTCAAAACGAAGGCCTCGATGAGTTCTACGGATTTGACAGCTTTCAGCCGTCAACGGATAGATTAATGCCCAAAAAGGACAACCCGAATCTCAATCGGGTCTCGTAAGTTTTTAAACCTTCGTTTTTTCGACACGTGGATTTTTACGGTAAATCGGGATTACGGTGGCTGGTCTTCGATTTACCATTGCTGAAGAGTTGTGCACCATGGTACTATTCCGTTTCAAATCCATGCACGCATTTCTAAAAGTCATACGGCACTGTTTCGCCATTTCAGACGGATGTTGCACCTTGCACCGTGGATATTGCACCCTGTAGATATCGATTATACGGACGACCATAACTTCTGGCTCGTTTAGAGTTACGGGAGACATAACCTGTTAAAACGAAGGCCTCGATGAGTTCTACGGCTTTAACAGCTTTCAGCCGTCAACGGATAGATTAATGCCCAAAAAGGACAACCCGAATCTCAATCGGGTCTCGTAAGTTTTTTACCCTTCGTTTTTTCGACACGTGGATTTTTACGGTAAAACAGGATTACCGTGGCGGGCCTTCGATTTACCATCGCTGGAGAGTGGTGCAGCATGGTACTGTTCCGTTCCAAATCCATGCACGCATTTCTAAAAGTCGTACGGCACTGTTTCGCCATTTCGGACGGATGTTGCACGTTGCACCGTGGATGTTGCACCCTTTAGATATCGATTATTCGGACGACCATAAATTCTGGCTCGTTTAGAGCTACGGGAGCCATAACCTGTCAAAACGAAGGCCTCGATGAGTTCTACGGCTTTGACAGCTTTCAGCCGTCAACGGATAGAATAATGCCCAAAAAGGACAACCCGAATCTCAGTCGGGTCTCGTAAGTTTTTTACCCTTCGTTTTTTCGACACGTGGATTTTTACGGTAAAACAGGATTACGGTGGCTGGTCATCGATTTACCATCGCTGGAGAGTGGTGCACCATGGTACTGTTCCGTTTCAAATCCATGCACGCATTTCTGAAAGTCGTACGGCACTGTTTCGCCATTTCGGACGGATGTTGCACCTTGCACCGTGGATGTTGCACCCGTTAGATATCGATTATTCGGACGAGCATAACTTCTGGCTCGTTTAGAGTTACGGGAGCCAAAACCTGTCAAAACGAAGGCCTCGATGAGTTCTACGGCTTTGACAGCTTTCAGCCGTCAACGGATAGATTAATGCCCAAAAAGGACAACCCGAATCTCAATCGGGTCTCGTAAGTTTTTAACCCTTCGTTTTTTCGACACGTGGATTTTTACGGTAAAACGGGATTACGGTAGCTGGTCTTCGATTTACCATCGCTGGAGAGTTGTGCACCATGGTACTGTTCCGTTTCAAATCCATGCATGCATTTCTAAAAGTCGTACGACACTGTTTCGCCATTTTGAACGGATGTTGCACCTTGCACCGTGGATGTTGCACCCTGTAGATATCGATTATTCGGACGGCCATAACTTCTGGCTCGTTTAGACTTACGGGAGCCATAACCTATCAAAACGAAGGCCTCGATGACTTCTACGGCTTTGACCGCTTTCAGCCGTCAACGGATAGATTAATGCCCAAAAAGGACAACCCGAATCTCAATCGGGTCTCGTAAGTTTTTTACCCTTCGTTTTTTCGACACGTGGACTTTTACGGTAAAACTGGAATACCGTGGCTGGCCTTCGATTTACCATCGCTGGAGAGTGGTGCACCATGGTACTGTTCCGTTTCAAATACATGCACGCATTTTTAAAAGTCGTACGGCACCGTTTCGCCATTTCGGACGGATGTTGCACCTTGCACCGTGGATGTTGCACCCTGTAGATATCGATTATTCGGACGGCCATAACTTCTGGCTCGTTTAGAGATACGGGAGCCATAACCTGTCAAAACGAAGGCCTCGATGAGTTCTACGGCTTTGACCGCTTTCAGCCGTCAACGGATAGATTAATGCCCAAAAAGAACAACCCGAATCTCAATCGGGTCTCGTAAGTTTTTAACCCTTCGTTTTTTCGACACGTGGATTTTTACGGTAAAACGGGATTACGGTGGCTGGTCTTCGATTTACCATCGCTGGAGAGTGGTGCACCATGGTACTGTTCCGTTTCATATCCATGCACGCATTTCTAAAAGTCATACGGCACTGTTTCGCCACTTCGGACGGATGTTGCACCTTGCACCGTGGATATTGCACCCTGTAGATATCGATTATACGGACGACCATAACTTCTGGCTCGTTTAGGGTTACGGGAGCCATAACCCATTAAAACGAAGGCCTCGATGAGTTCTACGGCTTTAACAGCTTTCAGCCGTCAACGGATAGATTAATGCCCAAAAAGGACAACCCGAATATCAGTCGGGTCTCGTAAGTTTTTTACCCTTCATTTTTTCGACACGTGGATTTTTACGGTAAAACAGGATTACGGTGGCTGGTCTACGATTTACCATCGCTGGAGAGTGGTGCACCATGGCACTGTTCCGTTTCAAATCCATGCACGCATTTCTAAAAGTCGTACGGCACTGTTTCGCCATTTCGGACGGATGTTGCACCTTGCACCGTGGATGTTGCACCTTGTAGATTTCGATTATTCGGACGACCATAACTTCTGGCTCGTTTAGAGTTACGGGAGCCATAACCTGTCAAAACGAAGGCCTCGATGAGTTCTACGGCTTTGACAGCTTTCAGCCGTCAACGGATAGAATAATGCCCAAAAAGGACAACCCGAATCTCAGTCGGGTCTCGTAAGTTTTTAACCCTTCGTTTTTTCGACACGTGGATTTTTACGGTAAAACGGGATTACGGTGGCTGGTCTTCGATTTACCATCGCTGGAGAGTGGTGCACCATGGTACTGTTCCATTTCAAATCCATGCACGCATTTCTAAAAGTCGTACGGCACTGTTTCGCCATTTCGGACGGATGTTGCACCTTGCACCGTGGATGTTGCACCCTGTAGATACCGATTATTCGGACGGCCATAACTTCTGGCTTGTTTAGAGTTACGGGAGCCATAACCTGTCAAAACGAAGGCCTCGATGAGTTCTACGGCTTTGATAGCTTTCAGCCGTCAACGGATAGATTAATGCCCAAAAAGGACAACCCGAATCTCAATCGGGTCTCGTAAGTTTTTTACCCTTCGTTTTTTCGACACGTGGATTTTTACGGTAAAACAGGATTACGGTGGCTGGTCTTCGATTTACCATCGCTGGAGAGTGGTGCACCATGGTACTGTTCCGTTTCAAATCCATGCACGCATTTCTAAAAGTCGTACGGCACTGTTTCGTCATTTCGGACGGATGTTGCACCTTGCACCGTGGATATTGCACCCTTTAGACATCGATTATTCGGACGACCATAACTTCTGGCTCGTTTAGAGTTACGGGAGACATAACCTGTCAAAACGAAGGCCTCGATGAGTTCTACGGCTTTGACAGCTTTCAGCCATCAACGGATAGATTAATGCCCAAAAAGGACAACCCGAATCTCAATCGGGTCTCGTAAGTTTTTAACCCTTCGTTTTTTCGACACGTGGATTTTTACGGTAAAACGGGATTGCGGTGGCTGGCCTTGGATTTACCATCGCTGGAGAGTGGTGCACCATGGTATTGTTCCGTTTCAAATCCATGCACGCATTTCTAAAAGTCGTACGACACTGTTTCGCCATTTCGGACGGATGTGGCACCTTGCACCGTGGATGTTGCACCCTGTAGATATCGATTATTCGGACGGCCATAACTTCTGGCTCGTTTAGAATTAGGGGAGCCATAACCTATCAAAACGAAGACCTCGATGAATTCTGCGGCTTTGACAGCTTTCAGCCGTCAACGGATAGATTAATGCCCAAAAAGGACAACATGAATCTCAATCGGGTCTCGTAAGTTTTTTACCCTTCCTTTTTTCGACACGTGGATTTTTACGGTAAAACTGGATTACCGTGGCTGGCCTTCGATTTACCATCGCTGGAGAGTGGTGCACCATGGTACTGTTCCGTTTCAAATCCATGCACGTATTTTTAAAAGTCGTACAGCACTGTTTCGCCATTTCGGACGGATGTTGCACCTTGCACCGTGGATGTTGCACCCTGTAGATATCGATTATTCGGACGACCATAACTTCTGGCTCGTTTAGAGTTACGGAAGCCATAACCTGTCAAAACGAAGGCCTCGATGAGTTCTACGGCTTTGGCCGCTTTCAGCCGTCAACGGATAGACTAATGCCCAAAAAGGACAACCCGAATCTCAATCGGGTCTCGTAAGTTTTTAACCCTTCGTTTTTTCGACACGTGGATTTTTACTGTAAAACGGGATTACGGTGGCTGGTCTTCGATTTACCATCGCTGGAGAGTGGTGCACCATGGTACTGTTCCGTTTCAAATCCATGCACGCATTTCTAAAAGTCGTACGACACCGTTTCTCCATTTCGGACGGATGTTGCACCTTGCACCATGGATGTTGCACCCTGTAGATATCGATTATTCGGACGGCCATAACTTCTGGCTCGTTTAGAGTTACGGGAGCCATAACCTGTCAAAACGAAGGCCTCGATGAGTTCTACGGCTTTGACAGCTTTCATCCATCAACGGATAGATTAATGCCCAAAAAGGACATCCCGAATCTCAATTGGGTCTCGTAAGTTTTTTACCCTTCGTTTTTTCGACACGTGGATTTTTACGGTAAAACAGGATTACCGTTGCTCGCCTTCGATTTACCATCGCTGGAGAGTGGTGCACCATGGTACTGTTCCGTTTCAAATCCATGCATGCATTTCTAAAAGTCGTACGGCACTGTTTCGCCATTTCGGACGGATGTTGCACCTTGCATCGTGGATGTCGCACCCTGTAGATATCGATTATTCGGACGGCCATAACTTCTGGCTCGTTTAGAGTTACTTGAGCCATAACCTGTCAAAACGAAGGCCTCGATGAGTTCTACGGCTTTGACAGCTTTCAGCCATCAACGGATAGATTAATGCCCAAAAAGGACAACCCGAATCTCAATCGGGTCTCGTAAGTTTTTTACCCTTCGTTTTTTCGACACGTGGATTTTTACGGTAAAACTGGATTACCGTGGCTGGCCTTCGATTTACCATCACTGGAGAGTGGTGCACCATGGTACTGTTCCGTCTCAAATCCATGCACGCATTTCAAAAAGTCGTACGACACTGTTTCGCCATTTCAGACGGATGTTGCACCTTGCACCGTGGATGTTGCACCCTGTAGATATCGATTATACGGACGACCATAACTTCTGGCTCGTTTAGAGTTACGGGAGCCATAACCTGTCAAAACGAAGGCCTCGATGAGTTCTACGGCTTTGACAGCTTTCAGCCGTCAACGGATAGATTAATGCCCAAAAAGGACAACCCGAATCTCAATCGGGCCTCGTTAGTTTATTACCCTTCGTTTTTTCGACACATGGATTTTTACGGTAAAACGGGATTACCGTGGCTGGCCTTCGATTTACCATCCCTGGAGAGTGGTGCACCATGGTACTGTTCCGTTTCAAACTCATGCACGCATTTTTAAATGTCGTACGACACTGTTTCGCCATTTCGGACGGATGTTGCACCTTGCACCATGGATGTTGCACCCTGTAGATATCGATTATTCGGACGGCCATAACTTCTGCCTCGTTTACAGTTACGGGAGCCATAACTTGTCAAGAAGAAGGCCTCGATGAGTTCTACGGCTTTGACAGCTTTCAGCCGTCAACGGATAGATTAATACCCAAAAAGGACAACCCGAATCTCAATCGGGTCTCGTAGGTTTTTTACCCTTCGTTTTTTCGACACGTGGATTTTTAGGGTAAAACAGGATTACCGTGGCTGGGCTTCAATTTACCATCGCTGGAGAGTGGTGCACCATGGTACTGTTCCGTTTCAAATCCATGCACGCATTTCTAAAAGTCGTACGGCACTGTTTCGCCATTTCGGACGGATGTTGCACCTTGCACCGTTGATGTTGCACCCAGTAGATATCGATTATCCGGACGGCCATAACTTCTGGCTCGTTTAGAGTTACGGGAGCCATAACCTGTCAAAACGAAGGCCTCGATGAGTTCTACGGCTTTGACAGCTTTCAGCCGTCAACGGATAGATTAATGCCCAAAAAGGACAACCCGAATCTCAATCGGGTCTTGTAAGTTTTTTACCCTTCGTTTTTTCGACACGTGGATTTTTACGGTAAAACAGGATTACCGTTGCTGGCCTTCGATTTCCCATCGCTGGAGAGTGGTGCACCATGGTACTGTTCCGTTTCAAATCCATGCACGCATTTCTAAAAGTCGTACGGCACTGTTTCGCCATTTCGGACGAATGTTGCACCTTGCACCGCGGATGTTGCACCCTGTAGATATCGATTATTCGGACGACCATAACTTCTGGCTCGTTTAGAGTTACGGGAGCCATAACCAGTCAAAACGAAGGCCTCGATGAGTTCTACGACTTTGACAGCTTTCAGCCGTCAACGAATAGACTAATGCCCAAAAAGGACAATGCGGATATCAATCGGGTCTCGTAAGTTTTTTACCCTTCGTTTCTTCGACACGTGGATTTTTACGGTAAAACGGGATTACGGTGGCTGGTCTTCGATTTTCCATCGCTGGAGAGTGGTGCAGCATGGTACTGTTCCATTTCAAATCCATGCACGCATTTCTAAAAGTCGTACGACACTGTTTCGCCATTTCGGACGGATGTTGCACCTTGCACCGTGGATGTTGCACCCTGTAGATATCGATTATTCGGACGACCATAACTTCTGGCTCGTTTAGAGTTACGGGAGCCATAACCTGTCAAAACGAAGGCCTCGATGAGTTCTACGGCTTTGACAGCTTTCAGCCGTCAACGGATAGATTAATGCCCAAAAAGGACAACCCGAATCTCAATCGGGCCTCGTAAGTTTATTACCCTTCGTTTTTTCGACACATGGATTTTTACGGTAAAACGGGATTACCGAGGCTGGCCTTCGATTTACCATCCCTGGAGAGTGGTGCACCATGGTACTGTTCCGTTTCAAACTCATGCACGCATTTCTAAAAGTCGTACGACACTGTTTCGCCATTTCGAACGGATGTTGCACCTTGCACCATGGATGTTGCATCCTGTAGATATCGATTATTCGGACGGCCATAACTTCTGCCTCGTTTACAGTTACGGGAGCCATAACTTGTCAAGAAGAAGGCCTCGATGAGTTCTACGGCTTTGACAGCTTTCAGCCGTCAACGGATAGATTAATACCCAAAAAGGACAACCCGAATCTCAATCGGGTCTCGTAAGTTTTTTACCCTTCGTTTTTTCGACACGTGAATTTTTAGGGTAAAACAGGATTACCGTGGCTGGGCTTCAATTTACCATCGCCGGAGAGTGGTGCACCATGGTACTGTTCCGTTTCAAATCCATGCACGCATTTCTAAAAGTCGTACGGCACTGTTTCGCCATTTCGGACGGATGTTGCACCTTGCACCGTTGATGTTGCACCCAGTAGATATCGATTATTCGGACGGCCATAACTTCTGGCTCGTTTAGAGTTACGGGAGCCATAACCTGTCAAAACGAAGGCCTCGATGAGTTCTATGACTTTGACAGCTTTCAGCCGTCAACGGATAGATTAATGCCCAAAAAGGACAACCCGAATCTCAATCGGGTCTTGTAAGTTTTTTACCCTTCGTTTTTTCGACACGTGGATTTTTACGGTAAAACAGGATTACCGTTGCTGGCCTTCGATTTCCCATCGCTGGAGAGTGGTGCACCATGGTACTGTTCCGTTTCAAATCCATGCACGCATTTCTAAAAGTCGTACGGCACTGTTTCGCCATTTCGGACGAATGTTGCACCTTGCACCGCGGATGTTGCACCCTGTAGATATCGATTATTCGGACGACCATAACTTCTGGCTCGTTTAGAGTTACGGGAGCCATAACCAGTCAAAACGAAGGCCTCGATGAGTTCTACGACTTTGACAGCTTTCAACCATCAACGAATAGACTAATGCCCAAAAAGGACAACGCGGATCTCAATCGGGTCTCGTAAGTTTTTTACCCTTCGTTTCTTCGACACGTGGATTTTTACGGTAAAACGGGATTACGGTGGCTGGTCTTCGATTTACCATCGCTGGAGAGTGGTGCACCATGGTACTGTTCCATTTCAAATCCATGCACGCATTTCTAAAAGTCGTACGACACTGTTTCGCCATTTCGGACGGATGTTGCACCTTGCACCGTGGATGTTGCACCCTGTAGATATCGATTATTCGGACGACCATAACTTCTGGCTCGTTTAGAGTTACGGGAGCCATAACCTGTCAAAACGAAGGCCTCGATGAGTTCTACGGCTTTGACAGCTTTCAGCCGTCAACGGATAGATTAATGCCCAAAAAGGACAACCCGAATCTCAATCGGGCCTCGTAAGTTTATTACCCTTCGTTTTTTCGACACATGGATTTTTACGGTAAAACGGGATTACCGAGGCTGGCCTTCGATTTACCATCCCTGGAGAGTGGTGCACCATGGTACTGTTCCGTTTCAAACTCATGCACGCATTTCTAAAAGTCGTACGACACTGTTTCGCCATTTCGAACGGATGTTGCACCTTGCACCATGGATGTTGCATCCTGTAGATATCGATTATTCGGACGGCCATAACTTCTGCCTCGTTTACAGTTACGGGAGCCATAACTTGTCAAGGAGAAGGCCTCGATGAGTTCTACGGCTTTGACAGCTTTCAGCCGTCAACGGATAGATTAATACCCAAAAAGGACAACCCGAATCTCAATCGGGTCTCGTAAGTTTTTTACCCTTCGTTTTTTCGACACGTGAATTTTTAGGGTAAAACAGGATTACCGTGGTTGGGCTTCAATTTACCATCGCCGGAGAGTGGTGCACCATGGTACTGTTCCGTTTCAAATCCATGCACGCATTTCTAAAAGTCGTACGGCACTGTTTCGCCATTTCGGACGGATGTTGCACCTTGCACCGTTGATGTTGCACCCAGTAGATATCGATTATTCGGACGGCCATAACTTCTGGCTCGTTTAGAGTTACGGGAGCCATAACCTGTCAAAACGAAGGCCTCGATGAGTTCTATGACTTTGACAGCTTTCAGCCGTCAACGGATAGATTATTGCCCAAAAAGGACAACCCGAATCTCAATCGGGTCTTGTAAGTTTTTTACCCTTCGTTTTTTCGACACGTGGATTTTTACGGTAAAACAGGATTACCGTTGCTGGCCTTCGATTTCCCATCGCTGGAGAGTGGTGCACCATGGTACTGTTCCGTTTCAAATCCATGCACGCATTTCTAAAAGTCGTACGGCACTGTTTCGCCATTTCGGACGAATGTTGCACCTTGCACCGCGGATGTTGCACCCTGTAGATATCGATTATTCGGACGACCATAACTTCTGGCTCGTTTAGAGTTACGGGAGCCATAACCAGTCAAAACGAAGGCCTCGATGAGTTCTACGACTTTGACAGCTTTCAGCCGTCAACGAATAGACTAATGCCCAAAAAGGACAACGCGGATCTCAATCGGGTCTCGTAAGTTTTTTACCCTTCGTTTCTTCGACACGTGGATTTTTACGGTAAAACGGGATTACGGTGGCTGGTCTTCGATTTACCATCGCTGGAGACTGGTGCACCATGGTACTGTTCCATTTCAAATCCATGCACGCATTTCTAAAAGTCGTACGACACTGTTTCGCCATTTCGGACGGATGTTGCACCTTGCACCGTGGATGTTGCACCCTATAGATATCGATTATTCGGACGACCATAACTTCTGGCTCGTTTAGAGTTACGGGAGCCATAACCTGTCAAAACGAAGGCCTCGATGAGTTCTACGGCTTTGACAGCTTTCAGCCGTCAACGGATAGATTAATGCCCAAAAAGGACAACCCGAATCTCAATCGGGCCTCGTAAGTTTATTACCCTTCGTTTTTTCGACACATGGATTTTTACGGTAAAACGGGATTACCGAGGCTGGCCTTCGATTTACCATCCCTGGAGAGTGGTGCACCATGGTACTGTTCCGTTTCAAACTCATGCACGCATTTCTAAAAGTCGTACGACACTGTTTCGCCATTTCGAACGGATGTTGCACCTTGCACCATGGATGTTGCATCCTGTAGATATCGATTATTCGGACGGCCATAACTTCTGCCTCGTTTACAGTTACGGGAGCCATAACTTGTCAAGAAGAAGGCCTCGATGAGTTCTACGGCTTTGACAGCTTTCAGCCGTCAACGGATAGATTAATACCCAAAAAGGACAACCCGAATCTCAATCGGGTCTCGTAAGTTTTTTACCCTTCGTTTTTTCGACACGTGAATTTTTAGGGTAAAACAGGATTACCGTGGCTGGGCTTCAATTTACCATCGCCGGAGAGTGGTGCACCATGGTACTGTTCCGTTTCAAATCCATGCACGCATTTCTAAAAGTCGTACGGCACTGTTTCGCCATTTCGGACGGATGTTGCACCTTGCACCGTTGATGTTGCACCCAGTAGATATCGATTATTCGGACGGCCATAACTTCTGGCTCGTTTAGAGTTACGGGAGCCATAACCTGTCAAAACGAAGGCCTCGATGAGTTCTACGGCTTTGACAGCTTTCAGCCGTCAACGGATAGATTAATGCCCAAAAAGGACAACCCGAATCTCAATCGGGTCTTGTAAGTTTTTTACCCTTCGTTTTTTCGACACGTGGATTTTTACGGTAAAACAGGATTACCGTTGCTGGCCTTCGATTTCCCATCGCTGGAGAGTGGTGCACCATGGTACTGTTCCGTTTCAAATCCATGCACGCATTTCTAAAAGTCGTACGGCACTGTTTCGCCATTTCGGACGAATGTTGCACCTTGCACCGCGGATGTTGCACCCTGTAGATATCGATTATTCGGACGACCATAACTTCTGGCTCGTTTAGAGTTACGGGAGCCATAACCAGTCAAAACGAAGGCCTCGATGAGTTCTACGACTTTGACAGCTTTCAGCCGTCAACGAATAGACTAATGCCCAAAAAGGACAACGCGGATCTCAATCGGGTCTCGTAAGTTTTTTACCCTTCGTTTCTTCGACACGTGGATTTTTACGGTAAAACGGGATTATGGTGGCTGGTCTTCGATTTACCATCGCTGGAGAGTGGTGCACCATGGTACTGTTCCATTTCAAATCCATGCACGCATTTCTAAAAGTCGTACGACACTGTTTCGCCATTTCGGACGGATGTTGCACCTTGCACCGTGGATGTTGCACCCTGTAGATATCGATTATTCGGACGACCATAACTTCTGGCTCGTTTAGAGTTACGGGAGCCATAACCTGTCAAAACGAAGGCCTCGATGAGTTCTACGGCTTTGACAGCTTTCAGCCGTCAACGGATAGATTAATGCCCAAAAAGGACAACCCGAATCTCAATCGGGCCTCGTAAGTTTATTACCCTTCGTTTTTTCGACACATGGATTTTTACGGTAAAACGGGATTACCGTGGCTGGCCTTCGATTTACCATCCCTGGAGAGTGGTGCATCATGGAACTGTTCCATTTCAAACTCATGCACGCATTTCTAAAAGTCGTACGACACTGTTTCGCCATTTCGAACGGATGTTGCACCTTGCACCATGGATGTTGCATCCTGTAGATATCGATTATTCGGACGGCCATAACTTCTGCCTCGTTTACAGTTACGGGAGCCATAACTTGTCAAGAAGAAGGCCTCGATGAGTTCTACGGCTTTGACAGCTTTCAGCCGTCAACGGATAGATTAATACCCAAAAAGGACAACCCGAATCTCAATCGGGTCTCGTAAGTTTTTTACCCTTCGTTTTTTCGACACGTGAATTTTTAGGGTAAAACAGGATTACCGTGGCTGGGCTTCAATTTACCATCGCCGGAGAGTGGTGCACCATGGTACTGTTCCGTTTCAAATCCATGCACGCATTTCTAAAAGTCGTACGGCACTGTTTCGCCATTTCGGACGGATGTTGCACCTTGCACCGTTGATGTTGCACCCAGTAGATATCGATTATTCGGACGGCCATAACTTCTGGCTCGTTTAGAGTTACGGGAGCCATAACCTGTCAAAACGAAGGCCTCGATGAGTTCTACGACTTTGACAGCTTTCAGCCGTCAACGGATAGATTAATGCCCAAAAAGGACAACCCGAATCTCAATCGGGTCTTGTAAGTTTTTTACCCTTCGTTTTTTCGACACGTGGATTTTTACGGATAGCAGGATTACCGTTGCTGGCCTTCGATTTCCCATCACTGGAGAGTGGTGCACCATGGTACTGTTCCGTTTCAAATCCATGCACGCATTTCTAAAAGTCGTACGGCACAGTTTCGCCATTTCGGACGAATGTTCCACCTTGCACCGTGGATGTTGCACCCTGTAGATATCGATTATTCGGACGGCCATAACTTCTGGCTCTTTTAGAGTTACGGGAGCCATAACCTGTCAAAACGAAGGCCTCGATGAGTTCTACGGCTTTGACAGCTTTCACCCGTCAACGGATAGATTAATGCCCAAAAAGGACAACGCGAGTCTCAATCGGGTCTCGTAAGTTTTTTACCCTTCGTTTCTTCGACACGTGGATTTTTACGGTAAAACGGGATTACGGTGGCTGGTCTTCGATTTACCATCGCTGGAGAGTGGTGCACCATGGTACTGTTCCATTTCAAATCCATGCACGCATTTCTAAAAGTCGTACGACACTGTTTCGCCATTTCGGACGGATGTTGCACCTTGCACCATGGATGTTGCACCCTGTAGATATCGATTATTCGGACGGCCATAACTTCTGGCTCGTTTAGAGTTACGGGAGCCATAACCTGTCAAAACGAAGGCCTCGATGAGTTCTACGGATTTGACAGCTTTCAGCCTTCAACGGATAGATTAATGCCCAAAAAGGACAACGCGAATCTCAATCGGGTCTCGTAAGTTTTTTACCCTTCGTTTTTTCGACACGTGGATTTTTACGGTAAAACGGGATTACGGTGGCTGGTCTTCGATTTACCATCGCTGGAGAGTGGCGCACCATGGTACTGTTCCATTTCAAATCCATGCACGCATTTCTAAAAGTCGTACGACACTGTTTCGCCATTTCGGACGGATGTTGCACCTTGCACCGTGGATGTTGCACCATGTAGATATCGATTATTCGGACGACCATAACTTCTGGCTCGTTTAGAGTTACAGAGCCATAACCTGTCAAAATGAAGGCCTCGATGAGTTCTACGGCTTTGACAGCTTTCAGCCGTCAACGGATAGATTAATGCCCAAAAGGACAACCCAAATCTCAATCGGGTCTCGTAAGTTTATTACACTTCGTTTTTTCGACACGTGGATTTTTACGGTAAAACGGGATTACCGTTGTTGGCCTTCGATTTACCATCGCTGGAGAGTGGTGCACCATGGTACTGTTCCGTTTCAAACCCATGCACGCATTTCTAAAAGTCGTACGGCACTGTTTCACCATTTCGGACGGATGTTGCACCTTGCACCGTGGATGTTGCTCCCTATAGATATCGATCATTCGGACGGCCATAACTTCTGGCTCGTTTATAGTTACGGGAGCCATAACATGTCAAAACGAAGGCCTCGATGAGTTCTACGGCTTTGACAGCTTTCAACTGTCAACGGATAGATTAATGCCCAAAGAGGACAACCCGAATCTCAATTGGGTCTCGTAAGTTTTTAACCCTTCGTTTTTTCGACACATGGAATTTTACGGTAAAACGGGATTACGGTGGCTGGTCTTCGATTTACCATCGCTGGAGAGTGGTGCACCATGTTACTGTTCCGTTTCAAATCCGTGCACGCATTTCTAAAAGTCGTACGACACTGTTTCGCCATTTCGGACGGATGTTGCACCTTGCACCGTGGATGTTGCACCCTGTAGATATCGATTATTCAGACGGCCATAACTTCTGGCTCGTTTAGACTTACGGGAGCCATAACCTATCAAAACGAAGGCCTCGATGACTTCTATGGCGTTGACCGCTTTCAGCCATCAACGGATAGATTAATGCCCAAAAAGGACAACCCGAATCTCAATCGGGTCTCGTAAGTTTTTTACCCTTCCTTTTTTCGACACGTGGATTTTTACGGTAAAACAGGATTACCGTGGCTGGCGTTCGATTTACCATCGCTGGAGAGTGGTGCACCATGGTACTGTTCCGTTTCAAATCCATGCACGCATTTCTAAAAGTCGTACGACACTGTTTCGCCATTTCGGACGGATGTTGCACCTTGCACCGTGGATGTTGCACCCTGTAGATATCGATTATTCGGACGACCATAACTTCTGGCTCGTTTAGAATTACGGGTGCCATAACCTGTCAAAACGAAGGCCTCGATGAGTTCTACGGCTTTGACAGCTTTCAGCCGTCAAAGTATAGATTAATGCCCAAAAAGGACAACCCGGATCTCAATCGGGTCTCGTAAGTTTTTTACCCTTCGTTTTTTCGACACGTGGATTTTTACGGTAAAACGGGATTACGGTGGATGGTCTTCGATTTACCATCGCTGGAGAGTGGTGCACCATGGTACTATTCCGTTTCAAATCCATGCACGCATTTCTAAAAGTCGTACGACACTGTTTCGCCATTTCGGACGGATGTTGCACCTTGCACCGTGGATGTTGCACCTTGTAGATATCGATTATTCGGACGGCCATAACTTCTGGCTCGTTTAGAGTTGCGGGTGCCATAACCTGTCAAAATGAAGGCCTCGATGAGTTCTACGGCTTTGACCGCTTTCAGCCGTCAACGGATAGATTAATGCCCAAAAAGGACAACCCGAATCTCAATCGGGTCTCGTAAGTTTTTAACCCTTCGTTTTTTCGACACGTGGATTTTTACGGTAAAACGGGATTACGTTGGATGGTCTTCGATTTACCATCGCTGGAGAGTGGTGCACCATGGTACTGTTCCGTTTCAAATCCATGCACGCATTTCTAAAAGTCGTACGGCACTGTTTCACCATTTCAGACGGATGTTGCACCTTGCAACGTGGATGTTGCACCCTGTAGATATCGATTATTCGGACGGCCATAACTTCTGGCTCGTTTAGAGTTACGGGAGCCATAACCTGTCAAAACGAAGGCCTCAATGAGTTCTATGGCTTTGACTGCTTTCAGCCATCAACGGATAGATTAATGCCCAAAAAGGACAACCCGAATCTCAATTGGGTCTCGTAAGTTTTTTACCCTTCGTTTTTTCGACACGTGGATTTTTACGGTAAAACAGGATTATCGTTGCTGGCCTTCGATTTCCCATCACTGGAGAGTGGTGCACCAAGGTACTGTTCCGTTTCAAATCCATTCATGCATTTCTAAAAGTCGTACGGCACTGTTTCGCCATTTCGGACGGATGTTGCACCTTGCACCGTGGATGTTGCACCCTAT
This sequence comes from Allium cepa, assembly GCA_030765085.1. Lineage (NCBI taxonomy): Eukaryota > Viridiplantae > Streptophyta > Magnoliopsida > Asparagales > Amaryllidaceae > Allium > Allium cepa. Next base: position 872,821,855 of record CM060938.1, read on the forward strand.
AGATATCGATTATTCGGACGGCCATAACTTCTGGCTCGTTTAGAGTTACTTGAGCCATAACCTGTCAAAATAAAGGCCTCGATGAGTTCTACGGCTTTGACCACTTTCATCCGTCAACGGATAGATTAATGCCCAAAAAGGACAACGCGAATCTCAATCAGGTCTCGTAAGTTTTTACCCTTCGTTTTTTCGACACGGGGATTTTTACGGTAAAACAGGATTACGGTGGCTGGTCTTCGATTTACCATTGCTGGAGAGTGGTGCACCATGGTACTGTTCCGTTTCAAATCCATGCACGCATTTCTAAAAGTCGTACGGCACTGTTTCGCCATTTCAGACGGACGTTGCACCTTGCACCGTGGATGTTGCACCCTGTAGATATCGATTATATGGACGACCATAACTTCTGGCTCGTTTAGAGTTACGGGAGCCATAACCTGTCAAAACGAAGGCCTCGATGAGTTCTACGGCTTTGACAGCTTTCAGCCGTCAATGGATAGATTAATGCCCAGAAAGGACAACCCGAATCTCAATCGGGTCTCATAAGTTTATTACCCTTCGTTTTTTCGACACGTGGATTTTTACGGTAAAACGGGATTACCGTGGCTGGCCTTCGATTTACCATCACTGGAGAGTGGTGCACCATGGTACTGTTCCGTTTCAAACCCATGCACGCATTTCTAAAAGTCGTACGGCACTGTTTCGCCATTTCGGACGGATGTTGCACCTTGCACCGTGGATGTTGCACACTGTAGATATCGATTATTCGGACGGCCATAACTTCTGCCTCGTTTAGAGTTACGGGAGCCATAACGTGTCAAAACGAAAGCCTCGATGAGTTCTACGGCTTTGGTAGCTTTCAGCCGTCAACGGATAGATTAATGCCCAAAAAGGACAACCCGAATCTCAATCGGGTCTCGTAAGTTTATTACCCTTCGTTTTTTCGACACATGGATTTTTACGGTAAAACGGGATTACCGTTGCTGGCCTTCGATTTACCATCGCTGGAGAGTGGTGCACCATGGTACTGTTCCGTTTCAAACCCATGCACGCATTTCTAAAAGTCGTACGGCACCGTTTCGCCATTTCGGACGGATGTTGCACCTTGCACCGTGGATGTTGCTCCCTGTAGATATCGATTATTCGGACGGCCATAACTTCTGGCTCGTTTAGAGTTACGGGAGCCATAACATGTCAAAACGAAGGCCTCGATGAGTTCTACGGCTTTGACAACTTTCAGCCGTCAACGGATAGATTAATGCCCAAAAAGGGCAACCCGAATCTCAATCGGGTCTCGTAAGTTTTTAACCCTTCGTTTTTTCGACACGTGGATTCTTACGGTAAAACGGGATTACGGTGGCTGGTCTTCGATTTACCATCGCTGGAGAGTGGTGCACCATGGTACTGTTCCGTTTCAAATCCATGCACGCATTTCTAAAAGTCGTACGGCACTTTTTCGCCATTTCGGACGGATGTTGCACCTTGCACCGTGGATGTTGCACCCTGTAGATATCGATTATTCGGACGGCCATAACTTCTGGCTCGTTCAGAGTTACGAGAGCCGTAACCTGTCAAAACGAAGGCCTCGATGAGTTCTACGGCTTTGACCGCTTTCAGCCGTCAACGGATAGATTAATGCCCAAAAAGGACAACCCGAATCTCAATCGGGTCTCGTAAGTTTTTTACCCTTCGTTTTTTCGACACGTGGATTTTTACGGTAAAACAGGATTACCGTGGCTGGCCTTCGATTTACCATCGCTGGAGAGTGGTGAACCATGGTACTGTTCCGTTTCAAATCCATGCACGCATTTCTAAAAGTCGTACGACACTGTTTCGCCATTTCGGACGGATGTTGCACCTTGCACCGTGGATGTTGCACCCTGTAGATATCGATTATTCGGACGGCCATAACTTCTTGCTCGTTTAGAATTACGGGAGCCATAACCTGTCAAAACGAAGGCCTCGATGAGTTCTACGGCTTTGACAGCTTTCAGCCATCAACGGATAGATTAATGCCCAAAAAGGACAACCCGAATCTCAATCGGGTCTCGTAAGTTTTTTACCCTTCATTTTTTCGACACGTGGATTTTTACGGTAAAACTGGATTACCGTGGCTGGCCTTCCATTTACCATCACTGGAGAGTGGTGCACCATGGTGCTGTTCCTTTTCAAATCTATGCACGCATTTCTAAAAGTCGTACGGCACTGTTTCGCCATTTCGGACGGATGTTGCACCTTGCACCGTGGATGTTGCACCCTGTAGATATCGATTATTCGGACGGCCATAACTTCTGCCTCGTTTAGAGTTACGGGAGCCATAACCTGTCAAAACGAAGGCCTCGATGAGTTCTACGGCTTTGACCGCTTTCAGCCGTCAACGGATAGATTAATGCCCAAAAAGGACAACCCGAATCTCAATCGGGTCTCGTAAGTTTTTAACCCTTCGTTTTTTCGACACGTGGATTTTTACGGCAAAACGGGATTACGGTGGCTGGTCTTCGATTTACCATCGCTGGAGAGTGGTGCACCATGGTACTGTTCCGTTTCAAATCCATGCACGCATTTCTAAAAGTCGTACGGCACTGTTTCTCCATTTCGGACGGATGTTGCACCTTGCACCGTGGATGTTGCACCCTATAGATATCGATTATTCGGACGGCCATAACTTCTGGCTCGTTTAGAGTTACGGAAGCCATAACCTGTCAAAACGAAGGCCTCGATGAGTTCTACGGCTATGATAGCTTTCAGCTGTCAACGGATAGATTAATGCCCAAAAAGGACAACCCGAATCTCAATCAGGTCTCGTAAGTTTTTTACCCTTCATTTTTTCGACACGTGGATTTTTACGGTAAAACAGGATTACCGATGCTGGCCTTCGATTTCCCATCGCTGGAGAGTGGTGCACCATGGTACTGTTCCGTTTCAAATCCATGCACGCATTTCTAAAAGTCGTACGGCACTGTTTCGCCATTTCGGACGGATGTTCCACCTTGCACCGTGGATGTTGCACCCTGTAGATATCGATTATTCGGACGGCCATAACTTCTGGCTCGTTTAGAGTTACGGGAGCCATAACCTGTCAAAACGAAGGCCTCGATGAGTTCTACGGCTTTGACAGCTTTCAACCGTCAACGGATAGATTAATGCCCAAAAAGGACACGCGAATCTCAATCGGGTCTCGTAAGTTTTTTACCCTTCGTTTTTTCGACACATGGATTTTAACGGTAAAACGGGATTACGGTGGCTGGTCTTCGATTTACCATCCCTGGAGAGTGGTGCACCATGGTACTGTTCCGTTTCGAATCCATGCACGCATTTCTAAAAGTCGTACGGCACTGTTTCTCCATTTCGGACGGATGTTGCACCTTGCACCGTGGATATTGCACCCTGTATATATCGATTATTCGGACGGCCATAACTTCTGGCTCGTTTAGAGTTACGGGAGCCATAACATGTCAAAACGAAGGCCTCGATGAGTTCTACGGCTTTGGCAGCTTTCAACTGTCAACGGATAGATTAATGCCCAAAAAGGACAACCCGAATCTTTATCGGGTCTCATAAGTTTTTTACCCTTCGTTTTTTCGACACGTGGATTTTTACGGTAAAACGGGATTACGGTGGCTGGTCTTCGATTTACCATCGCTGGAGAGTGGTGCACCATGGTACTGTTCCGTTTCAAATCCATGCACGCATTTCTAAAAGTCGTACGGCACTGTTTCGCCATTTCGGACGGATGTTGCACCTTGCACCGTGGATGTTGCACCCTGTAGATATCGATTATTCGGACGGCCATAACTTCTGGCTCGTTTAGAGTTAAGGGAGCCATAACATGTCAAAACGAAGGCCTCGATGAGTTCCACGGCTTTGACAGCTTTCAGCCGTCAACGGATAGATTAATGCCCAAAAAGGACAACCCGAATCTCAATGGGGTCTCGAAAGTTTTTAACCCTTCGTTTTTTCGACACGTGGATTTTTACGGTAAAACAGGATTACCGTGGCTGGCCTTCGATTTACCGTCGCTGGAGAGTGGTGCACCATGGTACTGTTCCGTTTCAAATCCATGCACGCATTTCTAAAAGTCGTACGGCACTGTTTTGCCATTTCGGACGGATGTTGCACCTTGCACCGTGGATGTTGCACCCTGTAGATATCGATTATTCGGACGGCCATAACTTCTGGCTCGTTTGGAGTTACGGGAGCCATAACATGTCAAAACGAAGGCCTCGATGAGTTTTACGGCTTTGGCAGCTTTCAACCGTCAACGGATAGATTAATGCCCAAAAAGGACAACGCGAATCTCAATCGGGTCTCGTAAGTTTTTTACCCTTCGTATTTCGACATGTGGATTTTTACGGTAAAACGGGATTACGGTAGCTGGTCTTCGATTTACCATCGCTGGAGAGTGGTGCACCATGGTACTGTTCCGTTTCAAATCCATGCATGCATTTCTAAAAGTCGTACGGCACTGTTTCGCCATTTCGGACGGATGTTGCACCTTGCACCGTGGATGTTGCACCCTGTAGATATCGATTATTCGGACGGCCATAACTTCTGGCTCGTTTAGAGTTACGGGAGCCATAACATGTCAAAACGAAGGCCTCGATGAGTTCTACGGCTTTGGCAGCTTTCAACTGTCAACGGATAGATTAATGCCCAAAAAGGACATCCCGAATCTCAATCGGGTCTCGTAAGTTTTTTACCCTTCGTTTTTTCGACACGTGGATGTTTGCGGTAAAACAGGATTACAGTGGCTGGCTTTCGATTTACCATCGCTGGAGAGTGGTGCACCATGGTACTGTTCCGTTTCAAATCCATGCACGCATTTGTAAAAGTCGTACGGCACTGTTTCGCCATTTCGGACGGATGTTGCACCTTGCACCGTGGATGTTGCACCCTGTAGATATCGATTATTCGGGCGGCCATAACTTCTGGCTCGTTTAGAGTTACGGGAGCCATAACATGTCAAAACGAAGGCCTCGATGAGTTCCATGGCTTTGACAGCTTTCAGCCGTCAACGGATAGATTAATGCCCAAAAAGGACAACCCGAATCTCAATGGGGTCTCGTAAGTTTTTAACCCTTCGTTTTTTCGACACGTGGATTTTTACGGTAAAACAGGATTACCGTGGCTGGCCTTCGATTTACCATCGCTGGAGAGTGGTGCACCATGGTACTGTTCCGTTTCAAATCCATGCACGCATTTCTAAAAGTCGTACGACACTGTTTCGCCATTTCGGACGGATGTTGCACCTTGCACCGTGGTTGTTGCACCTTGTAGATATCGATTATACGGACGACCATAACTTCTGGCTCGTTTAGAGTTACGGGAGCCATAACCTGTCAAAACGAAGGCCTCGATGAGTTCTATGGCTTTGACAGCTTTCAGCCGTCAACGGATAGATTAATGCCCAAAAAGGACAACGCGAATCTCAATCGGGTCTCGTAAGTTTTTTACCCTTCGTATTTCGACATGTGGATTTTTACGGTAAAACGGGATTACGGTAGCTGGTCTTCGATTTACCATCGCTGGAGAGTGGTGCACCATGGTACTGTTCCGTTTCAAATCCATGCATGCATTTCTAAAAGTCGTACGGCACTGTTTCGCCATTTCGGACGGATGTTGCACCTTGCACCGTGGATGTTGCACCCTGTAGATATCGATTATTCGGACGACCATAACTTCTGGCTCGTTTAGAGTTATAGGAGCCATAACCTGTCAAAACGAAGGCCTCGATGAGTTCTACGGCTTTGACAGCTTTCAGCCGTCAACGGATAGATTAATGCCCAAAAAGGACAACCCGAATCTCAATCGGGTCTCGTAAGGTTTTTACCCTTCGTTTTTTCGACACGTGGACTTTTACGGTAAAACAGGATTACGGTGGCTGGTCTTCGATTTACCATCGCTGGAGAGTGGTGCACCATGGTACTGTTCTGTTTCAAATCCATGCACGCATTTCTAAAAGTCGTACGACACTGTTTCGCCATTTCGGACGGATGTTGCACCTTGCACCGTGGTTGTTGCACCTTGTAGATATCGATTATACGGACGACCATAACTTCTGGCTCGTTTAGAGTTACGGGAGCCATAACCTGTCAAAACGAAGGCCTCGATGAGTTCTACGGCTTTGACAGCTTTCAGCCGTCAACGGATAGATTAATGCCCAAAAAGGACAACGCGAATCTCAATCGGGTCTCGTAAGTTTTTTACCCTTCGTATTTCGACATGTGGATTTTTACGGTAAAACGGGATTACGGTAGCTGGTCTTCGATTTACCATCGCTGGAGAGTGGTGCACCATGGTACTGTTCCGTTTCAAATCCATGCATGCATTTCTAAAAGTCGTACGGCACTGTTTCGCCATTTCGGACGGATGTTGCACCTTGCACCGTGGATGTTGCACCCTGTAGATATCGATTATTCGGACGGCCATAACTTCTGGCTCGTTTAGAGTTACGGGAGCCATAACATGTCAAAACGAAGGCCTCGATGAGTTCTACGGCTTTGGCAGCTTTCAACTGTCAACGGATAGATTAATGCCCAAAAAGGACATCCCGAATCTCAATCGGGTCTCGTAAGTTTTTTACCCTTCGTTTTTTCGACACGTGGATGTTTGCGGTAAAACAGGATTACAGTGGCTGGCTTTCGATTTACCATCGCTGGAGAGTGGTGCACCATGGTACTGTTCCGTTTCAAATCCATGCACGCATTTGTAAAAGTCGTACGGCACTGTTTCGCCATTTCGGACGGATGTTGCACCTTGCACCGTGGATGTTGCACCCTGTAGATATCGATTATTCGGGCGGCCATAACTTCTGGCTCGTTTAGAGTTACGGGAGCCATAACATGTCAAAACGAAGGCCTCGATGAGTTCCATGGCTTTGACAGCTTTCAGCCGTCAACGGATAGATTAATGCCCAAAAAGGACAACCCGAATCTCAATGGGGTCTCGTAAGTTTTTAACCCTTCGTTTTTTCGACACGTGGATTTTTACGGTAAAACAGGATTACCGTGGCTGGCCTTCGATTTACCATCGCTGGAGAGTGGTGCACCATGGTACTGTTCCGTTTCAAATCCATGCACGCATTTCTAAAAGTCGTACGGCACTGTTTTGCCATTTCGGACGGATGTTGCACCTTGCACCGTGGATGTTGCACCCTGTAGATATCGATTATTCGGAAGGCCATAACTTCTAGCTCGTTTAGAGTTACAGGAGCCATAACATGTCAAAACGAAGGCCTCGATGAGTTCTACGGCTTTGGCAGCTTTCAACCGTCAACGGATAGATTAATGCCCAAAAAGGACAACCCGAATCTCAATCGGGTCTCGTAAGTTTTTTACCCTTCGTTTTTTCGACACGTGGATTTTTATGGTAAAACAGGATTACCGTAGCTGGCCTTCGATTTACCATCGCTGGAGAGTGGTGCACCATGGTACTGTTCCGTCTCAAATCCACGCACGCATTTCTAAAAGTCGTACGGCACTGTTTCGCCATTTCGGACGGATGTTGCACCTTGCACCGTGGATGTTGCACCCTGTAGATATAGATTATTCGGACGGTCATAACTTCTGGCTCGTTTAGAGTTCGGGAGCCATAACCTGTCAAAACGAAGGCCTCGATGAGTTCTACGGCTTTGACAGCTTTCAGCCGTCAACGGATAGATTAAAGCCCAAAAAAGACAACCCGAATCTCAATCGGGTCTCGTAAGTTTTTTACCCTTCGTTTTTTCGACACGTGGATTTTTACGGTAAAACAGGATTACCGTTGCTGGCCTTCGATTTCCCATCGCTGGAGAGTGGTGCACCATGGTACTGTTCCGTTTCAAATCCATGCACGCATTTCTAAAAGTCGTACGGACTGTTTCGCCATTTCGGACGGATGTTGCACCTTGCACCGTGGATGTTGCACCCTGTAGATATCGATTATACGGACGACCATAACTTCTGGCTCGTTTAGAGTTACGAGAGCCATAACCTGTCAAAACGAAGGCCTCGATGAGTTCTACGGCTTTGACAGCTTTCAGCCGTCAACGGATAGATTAATGCCCAAAAAGGACAACCCGAATCTCAATGGGGTCTCGTAAGTTTTTAACCCTTCGTTTTTTCGACACGTGGATTTTTACGGTAAAACAGGATTACCGTTGCTGGCCTTCGATTTCCCATCGCTGGAGAGTGGTGCACCATGGTACTGTTCCGTCTCAAATCCACGCACGCATTTCTAAAAGTCGTACGGCACTTTTTCGCCATTTCGGACGGATGTTGCACCTTGCACCGTGAATGTTGCACCCTGTAGATATCGATTATTCGGACGGCCATAACTTCTGGCTCGTTTAGAGTTACGGGAGCCATAACATGCCAAAACGAAGGCCTCGATGAGTTCTACGGCTTTGGAAGCTTTCATCCGTCAACGGATAGATTAATGCCCAAAAAGGACAACCCGAATCTCAATCGGGTTTCGTAAGTTTTTTACCCTTCGTTTTTTCGACACATGGATTTTTACGGTAAAACAGGATTACCGTGGCTGGCCTTCGATTTACCATCGCCGGAGAGTGGTGCACCATGGTACTGTTCCGTTTCAAATCCATGCACTCATTTCTAAAAGTCGTACGGCACTGTTTCGCCATTTCGGATGGATGTTGCACCTTGCACCGTGGATGTTGCACCCTGTAGATATCGATTATTCGGACGGCCATAACTTCTGGCTCGTTTAGAGTTACGGGAGCCATAACCTGTCAAAACAAAGGCCTCGATGAGTTCTACGGCTTTGACAGCTTTCAGCCATCAACGGATAGATTAATGCCTAGAATGGACAACCCGAATCTCAATCGGGTCTCGTAAGTTTTTTACCCTTCGTTTTTTCGACACGTGGATTTTTACGGTAAAACAGGATTACCGTTGCTGGCCTTCGATTTCCCATCGCTGGAGAGTGGTGCACCACGGTACTGTTCCGTTTCAAATCCATGCACGCATTTCTAAAAGTCGTACGGCACTGTTTCGCCATTTTGGACGGATGTTGCACCTTGCACCGTGGATGTTGCACCCTATAGATATCGATTATTCGGACGGCCATAACTTCTGGCTCGTTTAGATTTACGGGAGCCATAACCTGTCAAAACGAAAGCCTCGATGAGTTCTACGGCTTTGACAGCTTTCAGCCGTCAACTGATAGATTAATGCCCAAAAAGGACAATGCGAATCTCAATCGGGTCTCGTAAGTTTTTTACCCTTCGTTTTTTCGACACGTGGATTTTTACGGTAAAACGGGATTACGGTGGCTGGTCTTCGATTTACCATCGCTGGAGAGTGGTGCACCATGGTACTGTTCCGTTTCAAATCCATGCACACATTTCTAAAAGTCGTACGGCACTGTTTCGACATTTCGGACGGATGTTGCACCTTGCACCGTGGATGTTGCACCCTGTAGATATCGATTATTCGGACGGCCATAACTTCTGGCTCGTTTAGAGTTACGGGAGCCATAACATGTCAAAAGGAAGGCCTCGATGAGTTCTATGGCTTTGGCAGCTTTTAACCGTCAACGGATAGATTAATGCCCAAAAAGGACAACCCGAATCTCAATCGGGTCTCGTAAGTTTTTTACCCTTTGTTTTTTCGACACGTGGATTTTTACGGTAAAACAGGATTACCGTGGCTGGCTTTCGATTTACAATCGCTGGAGAGTGGTGCACCATGGTACTGTTCCGTTTCAAATCCATGCACGCATTTCTAAAAGTCGTACGGCACTGTTTCGCCATTTCGGACGGATGTTGCACCTTGCACCGTTGATGTTGCACCCTGTAGATATGGATTATTCGGACGGCCATAACTTCTGGCTCGTTTAGAGTTACGGGAGCCATAACATGTCAAAACGAAGGCCTCAATGAGTTCTACGGCTTTGATAGCTTTCAGCCGTCAACGGATAGATTAATGACCAAAAAGGACAACCCGAATCTCAATGGGGTCTCGTAAGTTTTTAACCCTTCGTTTTTTCGACACGTGGATTTTTACGGTAAAATGGGATTACGGTGGCTGGTCTTCGATTTACCATCGCTGGAGAGTGGTGCACCATGGTACTGTTCCGTTTCAAATCCATGCACGCATGTCTAAAAGTCGTACGGCACTGTTTTGCCATTTCGGACGGATGTTGCACCTTGCACCGTGGATGTTGCAACCTGTAGATATCGATTATTCGGACGGCCATAACTTCTGGCTCGTTTAGAGTTACGGGAGCCATAACATGTCAAAACGAAGGCCTCGATGAGTTCTACGGCTTTGGCAGCTTTCAACCGTCAACGGATAGATTAATGCCCAAAAAGGACAACCCGAATCTCAATCGGGTCTCGTAAGTTTTTTACCCTTCTTTTTTCGACACGTGGATTTTTACAGTAAAACAGGATTACCGTGGCTGGCCTTCGATTTACCATCGCTGGAGAGTGGTGCACCACGGTACTGTTCCGTTTCAAATCCATGCATGCATTTCTAAAAGTCGTACGACATTGTTTCGCCATTTCGGACGGATGTTGCACCTTGCACCGTGGATGTTGCACCCTGTAGATATCGATTATTCGGACGACCATAACTTCTGGCTCGTTTAGAGTTATAGGAGCCATAACCTGTCAAAACGAAGGCCTCGTTGAGTTCTACGGCTTTGACAGCTTTCAGCCGTCAACGGATAGATTAATGCCCAAAAAGGACAACCCGAATCTCAATCGGGTCTCGTAAGGTTTTTACCCTTCGTTTTTTCGACACGTGGACTTTTACGGTAAAACAGGATTACGGTGGCTGGTCTTCGATTTACCATCGCTGGAGAGTGGTGCACCATGGTACTGTTCTGTTTCAAATCCATGCACGCATTTCTAAAAGTCGTACGACACTGTTTCGCCATTTCGGACGGATGTTGCACCTTGCACCGTGGTTGTTGCACCTTGTAGATATCGATTATACGGACGACCATAACTTCTGGCTCGTTTAGAGTTACGGGAGCCATAACCTGTCAAAACGAAGGCCTCGATGAGTTCTATGGCTTTGACAGCTTTCAGCCGTCAACGGATAGACTAATACCCAAAAAGGACAACCCGAATCTCAATCGGGTCTCGTAAGTTTTTTACCCTTCGTTTTTTCGACACATGGATTTTTACGGTAAAACAGGATTACCGTGGCTGGCCTTCGATTTACCATCGTTGGAGAGTGGTGCACCATGGTACTATTCCGTTTCAAATCCATGCACGCATTTCTAAAAGTCGTACGATACAGTTTTGCCGTTTCGGACGGATGTTGCACCTTGAACCGTGGATGTTGCACCCTGTAGATATCGATTATTAGGACAGCCATAACTTCTGGCTCGTTCAGAATTTCGGGAGCCATAACCTGTCAAAACGAAGGCCTCGATGAGTTCTATGGCTTTGACCGCTTTCAGCCGTCAACGGATAGATTAATGCCCAAAAAGGACAATCCGAATCTCTATCGGGTCTCGTAAGTTTTTTACCCTTCGTTTTTTCGACACGTGGATTTTTACGGTAAAACAGGATTACCGTGGCTGGCCTCCGATTTACCATTGCTGGAGAGTGGTGCACCATGGTACTGTTCCGTTTCAAATCCATGCACGCATTTCTAAAAGACGTACGGCACAGTTTCGCCATTTCGGACGGATGTTGCACCTTGCACCGTGGATGTTGCACCCTGTAGATATCGATTATTCGGACGGCCATAACTTCTGGCTCGTTTAGAGTTACGGGAGCCATAACCTTTCAGAACGAAGGCCTCGATGAGTTCTACGGCTTTGACAGCTTTCAGCCGTCAACGGATAGATTAATGCCAAAAAAGGACAACCCGAATCACAATCGGGTCTCGTAAGTTTTTTACCCTTCGTTTTTTCGACACGTGGATTTTTACAGTAAAACAGGATTACGGTGGCTGGTCTTCGATTTACCATCGCCGGAGAGTGGTGCACCATGGTACTGTTCCGTTTCAAATCCATGCACGCATTTCTAAAAGTCGTACGGCACTGTTTCGCCATTTCGGACGGATGTTGCACCTTGCACCGTGGATGTTGCACCCTGTAGATATCGATTATTCGGACGGCCATAACTTCTGGCTCGTTTAGAGTTACGGAAGCCATAACCTGTCAAAACGAAGGCCTCGATGCGTTCTACGGCGTCGACAATTTCAGCCGTCAATGGATAGATTAATGCCCAAAAAGGACAACCCGAATCTCAATCGGGTCTCGTAAGGTTTTTACCCTACGTTTTTTCGACACGTGGATTTTTACGGTAAAACAGGATTACGGTGGCTGGTCTTCGATTTACCATCGCTGGAGAGTGGTGCACCATGGTACTGTTCCGTTTCAAATCCATGCACGCATTTCTAAAAGTCGTACGGCACTGTTTCGCCATTTCGGACGGATGTTGCACCTTGCACCGTGGATGTTGCACCCTGTAGATATCGATTATACGGACGACCATAACTTCTGGCTCGTTTAGAGTTACGGGAGCCATAACCTGTCCAAACGAAGGCCTCGATGAGTTCTATGGCTTTGACAGCTTTGAGCCGTCAACGGATAGACTAATACCTAAAAAGGACAACCCGAATCTCAATCGGGTCTCGTAAGTTTTTTACCCTTCGTTTTTTCGACACATGGATTTTTACGGTAAAACAGGATTACCATGGCTGGCCTTCGATTTACCATCGTTGGAGAGTGGTGCACCATGGTACTGTTCCGTTTCAAATCCATGCACGCATTCCTAAAAGTCGTACGACACTGTTTCTCCATTTCGGACGGATGTTGCACCTTGCACCGTGGATGTTGCACCCTGTAGATATCGATTATTCGGACGACCATAACTTCTGGCTCGTTTAGAGTTACGGGAGCCATAACCTGTCAAAACGAAGGCCTCGATGAGTTCTACGGCTTTGACAGCTTTCAGCCGTCAATGGATAGATTAATGCCCAAAAAGGACAACCGGAATCTCAATCGGGTCTCGTAAGTTTTTTACCCTTCGTTTTTTCGACACGTGGATTTTTACGGTAAAACAGGATTACCGTGGCTGGCCTTCGATTTACCATCGCTGGAGAGTGGTGCACCATGGTACTGTTCCATTTCAAATCGATGCACGCATTTCTAAAAGTCGTACTGCACGTTTTCGCCATTTCGGACGGATGTTGCACCTTGCGTCGTGGATGTTGCACCCTGTAGATATCGATTATTCGGACGGCCATAACTTCTAGCTCGTTTAGATGTACGGGAGCCATAACCTGTCAAACAAAGGCGTCGATGAGTTCTATGGCTTTGACCGCTTTCAGCCGTCAACGGATAGATTAATGCCCAAAAAGGACAACCCAAATCTCAATCGGGTCTCGTAAGTTTTTTACCCTTCGTTTTTTCGACACGTGGATTTTCACGGCAAAACGGGATTACGGTGGCTGGTCTTCGATTTACCATCGCTGGAGAGTGGTGCACCATGGTACAGTTCCGTTTCAAATCCATGCACGCATTTCTAAAAGTCGTACGGCACTGTTTCGCCATTTCGGATGGATGTTGCACCTTGCACCGTGGATGTTGCATCCTGTAGATATCGATTATTCGGACGGCCATAACTTCTGGCTCGTTTAGAGTTACGGGAGCCATAACCTGTCAAAACGAAGGCCTCGATGAGTCCTACGGCTTTGACCGCTTTCATCCGTCAACGGATAGTTTAATGCCCAAAAAGGACAACCCGAATCTCAATCGGGTCCCGTAAGTTTTTTACCCTTCGTTTTTTCGACACGTGGATTTTCACGGTAAAACGGGATTACGGTGGCTGGTCTTCGATTTACCATCGCTGGAGAGTGGTGCACCATGGTACTGTTCCATTTCAAATCCATGCACGCATTTCTAAAAGTCGTACGGCACTGTTTCGCCATTTCGGACGGATGTTGCACCTTGCACCGTGGATGTTGCATCCTGTAGATATCGATTATTCGGACGGCCATAACTTCTGGCTCGTTTAGAGTTACGGGTGCCATAACCTGTCAAAACGAAGATCTCGATGAGTTCTACGGTTTTGAAAGCTTTCAGCCGTCAATGGATAGATTAATGCCCAAAAAGGACAACCCGAATCTCAGTCAGGTCTCGTAAGTTTTTTAACCTTCGTTTTTTCGACACGTGGATTTTTACAGTAAAACAGGATTACGGTGGCTGGTCTTCGATTTACCATCGCTGGAGAGTGGTGCACCAGGGTACTGTTCCGTTTCAAATTCATGCACGCATTCCTAAAAGTCATACGACACTGTTTCACCATTTCGGACGGATGTTGCACCTTGCACCGTGGATGTTGCACCCTGTAGATATCGATTATTCGGACGACCATAACTTCTGGCTCATTTAGAGTTACGGGAGCCATAACCTATCAAAACAAAGGCCTCGATGAGTTCTACGGCTTTGACAGCCTTCAGCCGTCAACGGATTGATTAATGCCCAAAAAGGACAACCCGAATCTCAATCGGGTCTCGTAAGTTTTTTACCCTTCGTTTTTTCGACACGTGGATTTTTACGGTAAAACAGGACTACCGTGGCTGGCCTTCGATTTACCATCGTTGGAGAGTGGTGCACCACGGTACTGTTCCGTTTCAAATCCATGCACGCATTTCTAAAAGTCGTACGACACTGTTTCGCCATTTCGGACGGATGTTGCCCCATGCACCGTGGATGTTGCACTCTGTAGATATCGATTATTCGGACGGCCATAACTTCTGGCTCGTTTAGAGTTACGGGAGCCATAACCTGTCAAAACGAAGGCCTCGATGAGTTCTATGGCATTGACAGCTTTCAGCTGTCAACGGATAGACTAATACCCAAAAAGGACAACCCGAATCTCAATCGGGTCTCGTAAGTTTTTTATCCTTCGTTTTTTCGACACATGGATTTTTACGGTAAAACAGGATTACCGTGGCTGGCCTTCGATTTACTATCGTTGGAGAGTGGTGCACCATGGTACTGTTCCGTTTCAAATCCATGCACGCATTTCTAAAAGTCGTACGACACTGTTTCACCATTTCGGACGGATGTTGCACCTTGCACCGTGGATGTTGCACCCTGTAGATATCGATTATTCGGACGACCATAACTTCTGGCTCGTTTAGAGTTACGGGAGCCATAACCTGTCAAAACAAAGGCCTCGATTAGTTCTACGGCTTTGACAGCCTTCAGCCGTCAACGGATTGATTAATGCCCAAAAAGGACAACCCGAATCTCAATCGGGTCTCGTAAGTTTTTTACCCTTCGTTTTTTCGACACGTGGATTTTTACGGTAAAACAGGACTACCGTGGCTGGCCTTCGATTTACCATCGTTGGAGAGTGGTGCACCACGGTACTGTTCCATTTCAAATCCATGCACGCATTTGTAAAAGTCGTACGACACTGTTTCGCCATTTCGGACGGATGTTGCCCCATGCACCGTGGATGTTGCACTCTGTAGATATCGATTATTCGGACGGCCACAACTTCTGGCTCGTTTAGAGTTATGGGAGCCATAACCTGTCAAAACGAAGGCCTCGATGAGTTCTATGGCTTTGACCGCTTTCAGCCGTCAACGGATAGACTAATACCCAAAAAGTACAACCCGAATCTCAATCGGGTCTCGTAAGTTTTTTATCCTTCGTTTTTTCGACACATGGATTTTTACGGTAAAACAGGATTACCGTGGCTGGCCTTCGATTTACTATCGTTGGAGAGTGGTGCACCATGGTACTGTTCCGTTTCAAATCCATGCACGCATTTCTAGAAGTCGTACGATACAGTTTTGCCGTTTCGGACGGATGTTGCACCTTGAACCGTGGATGTTGCACCCTGTAGATATCGATTATTCGGACGGCCATAACTTCTGGCTCGTTCAGAATTTCGGGAGCCATAACCTGTCAAAATGAAGGCCTCGATGAGTTCTACGGCTTCGACAGCTTACAGCCGTCAACGGATAGATTAATGCCCAAAAAGGACAACCCGAATCTCTATCGGGTCTCGTAAGTTTTTTACCCTTCGTTTTTTCGACACGTGAATTTTTACGGTAAAACAGGATTACCGTGGCTGGCCTCCGATTTACCATTGCTGGAGAGTGGTGCACCATGGTACTGTTCCGTTTCAAATCCATGCACGCATTTCTAAAAGTCGTACGGCACTGTTTCGCCATTTCGGACGGATGTTGCACCTTGCACCGTGGATGTTGCACCCTGTAGATATCGATTATTCGGACGGCCATAACTTCTGGCTCGTTTAGAGTTACGGGAGCCATAACCTTTCAAAATGAAGGCCACGATGAGTTCTACGGCTTTGACAGCTTTCAGCCGTCAACGGATAGAATAATGCCCAAAAAGGACAACCCGAACCACAATCGGGTCTCGTAAGTTTTTTACCCTTCGTTATTTCCACACGTGGATTTTTACGGTAAAACAGGATTACGGTGGCTGGTCTTCGATTTACCATCGCTGGAGAGTGGTGCACCATGGTACTGTTCCGTTTCAAATCCATGCACGCATTCCTAAAAGTCGTACGACACTGTTTCCCCATTTCGGACGGATGTTGCACCTTGCACCGTGGATGTTGCACCCTGTAGATATCGATTATTCGGACGACCATAACTTGTGGCTCGTTTAGAGTTACGGGAGCCATAACCTGTCAAAACGAAGGCCTCGATGAGTTCTACGGCTTTGACAGCTTTCACCCGTCAACGGATTGATTAATGCCCAAAAAGGACAACCCGAATCTCAATCGGGTCTCGTTAGTTTTTTACCCTTCGTTTTTTCGACACGTGGATTTTTACGGTAAAACAGGATTACCGTGGCTGGCCTTCGATTTACCATCGTTGGAGAGTGGTGCACCATGGTACTGTTCCGTTTCAAATCCATGCACGCATTTCTAAAAGTCGTACGGCACTGTTTCGCCATTTCGGACGGATGTTGCCCCATGCACCGTGGATGTTGCACTCTGTAGATATCGATTATTCGGACGGCCATAACTTCTGGCTCGTTTAGAGTTACGGGAGCCATAACCTGTCAAAACGAAGGCCTCGATGAGTTCTATGGCTTTGACAGCTTTCAGCTGTCAACGGATAGACTAATACCCAAAAAGGACAACCCGAATCTCAATCGGGTCTCGTAAGTTTTTTACCCTTCGTTTTTTCGACACATGGATTTTTACGGTAAAACAGGATTACGGTGGCTGGCCTTCGATTTACCATCGTTGGAGAGTGGTGCACCATGGTACTGTTCTGTTTCAAATCCATGCACGCATTTCTAAAAGTCGTACGATATAGTTTTGCCGTTTCGGACGGATGTTGCTCCTTGAACCGTGGATGTTGCACCCTGTAGATATTGATTATTCGGACGGCCATAACTTCTGGCTCGTTCAGAATTTCGGGAGTCATAACCTTTCAAAACGAAGGCCTCGATGAGTTCTACGGCTTTGACAGCTTTCAGCCGTCAATGGATAGATTAATGCCCAAAAAGGACAACCCGAATCTCTATCGGGTCTCGTAAGTTTTTACCCTTCGTTTTTTCGACACGTGGATTTTTACGGTAAAACAGGATTACCGTGGCTGGCCTCCGATTTACCATTGCTGGAGAGTGGTGCACCATGGTACTGTTCCGTTTCAAATCCATGCACGCATTTCTAAAAGTCGTACGACACTGTTTCGCCATTTCGGACGGATGTTGAACCTTGCACCGTGGATGTTGCACCCTGTAGAAATCGATTATTCGGACGGCCATAACTTCTGGCTCGTTTAGAGTTACGGGAGCCATAACCTGTCAAAACGAAGGCCTCGATGAGTTCTACGGCTTTGATAGTTTTCAGCCATCAACGGAGAGACTAATGCCCAAAAAGGACAACCCGAATCTCAATCGGGTCTCGTAAGTTTTTTACCCTTCGTTTTTTCGACACATGGATTTTTACGGTAAAACAGGATTACGGTGGCTGGTCTTCGATTTACCATCGCTGGAGAGTGGTGCACCATGGTACTGTTCCGTTTCAAATCCATGCACCCATTTCTAAAAGTCGTACGGCACTGTTTCGCCATTTCGGACGGATGTTGCACCTTGCACCGTGGATGTTGCACCCTGTAGATATCGATTATTCGGACGACCATAACTTCTGGCTCGTTTAGAGTTACGGGAGCCATAACCTGTCAAAACGAAGGCCTCAATGAGTTCTACGGCTTCGACAATTTCAGCCGTCAACGGATAGATTAATGCCCAAAAAGGACAACCCGAATCTCAATCGGGTCTCGTAAGTTTTTAACCCTTCATTTTTTCGACACGTGGATTTTTACGGTAAAACGGGATTACGGTGGCCGGTCTTCGATTTACCATCACTGGAGAGTGGTGCACCATGGTACTGTTCCATTTCAAATCCATGCACGCATTTCTAAAAGTCGTACGACACTGTTTCGCCATTTCGGACGGATGTTGCACCTTGCGCCGTGGATGTTGCACCCTGTAGATATCGATTATTCGGACGGCCATAACTTCTAGCTCGTTTAGATGTACGGGAGCCATAACCTGTTAAACGAAGGCCTCGATGAGTTCTATGGCTTTGACCGCTTTCAGCCATCAACGGATAGATTAATGCCCAAAAAGGACAACCCGAATCTCAATCGGGTCTCGTAAGTTTTTTACCCTTCGTTTTTTCGACACGTGGATTTTTACGGTAAAACAGGATTACTATGGCTGGTCTTCGATTTACCATCGCTGGAGAGTGATGCACCATGGTACTTTTCCGTTTCAAATCCACGCACGCATTTCTAAAAGTCGTACGACACTGTTTTGCCATTTCGGACGGACGTTGCGCCTTGCACCGTGGATGTTGCACCCTGTAGATATCGATTATTCGGACGACCATAACGTCTGGCTCGTTTAGAGTTACGGGAGCCATAACCTGTCAAAACGAAGGCCTCGATGAGTTCTACGGCTTTGACAGCTTTCAGCCGTCAACGGATAGATTAATGCCAAAAAAGGACAACCCGAATCTCAATCGGGTCTCGTAAGTTTTTAACCCTTCGTTTTTTCGACACGTGGATTTTCACGGTAAAACGGGATTACGGTGGCTGGTCTTCGATTTACCATCGCTGGAGAGTGGTGCACCATGGTACTATTCCATTTCAAATCCATGCACGCATTTCTAAAAGTCGTACGGCACTGTTTCGCCATTTCGGATGGATGTTGCACCTTGCACCGTGGATGTTGCACCCTGTAGATATCGATTATTCGGACGGCCATAACTTCTGGCTCGTTTAGAGTTACGGGAGCCATAACCTGTCAAAACGAAGGCCTCGATGAGTCCTACGGCTTTGACCGCTTTCATCCGTCAACGGATAGTTTAATGCCCGAAAAGGACTACCCTAATCTCAATCGGGTCCCGTAAGTTTTTTACCCTTCGTTTTTTCAACACGTGGATTTTTACGGTAAAACAGGATTACCGTGGCTGGCCTTCGATTTACCATCGCTGGAGAGTAGTGCACTATGGTACTGTTCCATTTCAAATCCATGCACGCATTTCTAAAAGTCGTACGACACTGTTTCGCCATTTCGGAGGGATGTTGCACCTTGTACCGTGGATGTTGCATCCTGTAGATATCGATTATTCGGACGGCCATAACTTCTGGCTCGTTTAGAGTTACGGGAGCCATAACCTGTCAAAACGAAGGCCTCGATGAGTTCTACGGCTTTGACCGCTTTCAGCCGTCAACGGATAGATTAATTCCCAAAAAGGACAACCCGAATCTCAATCGGGTCTCGTAAGTTTTTTACCCTTCGTTTTTTCGACACGTGGATTTTTACGGTAAAACAGGATTACTGTGGCTGGTCTTCGATTTACCATCGCTGGAGAGTGATGCACCATGGTACTTTTCCGTTTCAAATCCATGCACGCATTTCTAAAAGTCGTACGACACTGTTTTGCCATTTCGGACGGATGTTGCGCCTTGCACCGTGGATGTTGCACCCTGTAGATATCGATTATTCGGACGACCATAACGTCTGGCTCGTTTAGAGTTACGGGAGCCATAACCTGTCAAAACGAAGGCCTCGATGAGTTCTACGGCTTTGACAGCTTTCAGCCGTCAACGGATAGATTAATGCCCAAAAAGGACAACCCGAATCTCAATCGGGTCTCGTAAGTTTTTTACCCTTCGTTTTTTCGACACGTGGATTTTCACGGTAAAACGGGATTACGGTGGCTGGTCTTCGATTTACCATCGCTGGAGAGTGGTGCACCATGGTACTGTTCCGTCTCAAATCCACGCACGCATTTCTAAAAGTCGTACGGCACTTTTTCGCCATTTCGGACGGATGTTGCACCTTGCACCGTGGATGTTGCACCCTGTAGATATCGATTATTCGGACGGCCATAACTTCTGGCTCATTTAGAGTTACGGGAGCCATAACCTGTCAAAACGAAGGCCTCGATGAGTTCTACGGCTTTGACTGCTTTAAGCCGTCAACGGATAGATTAATGCCCAAAAAGGACAACCCGAATCTCAATCGGGTCTCGTAAGTTTTTTACCCTTCGTTTTTTCGACACGTGGATTTTTACGGTAAAACGGGATTACCATGGATGGCCTTCGATTTACCATCGCTTGAGAGTGGTGCACCATGGTACTGTTCCATTTCAGATCCATGCACACATTTCTAAAAGTCGTACGGCACTGTTTCGCCATTTCGGACGGATGTTGCACCTTGCACCGTGGATGTTGCACCCTGTAGATATCGATTATTCGGACGGCCATAACTTCTGGCTCGTTTAGAGTTACGGGAGCCATAACCTGTCAAAACGAAGGCATCGATGAGTTCTACGGCTTTGACGGCTTTCAGCCGTCAACGGATAGATTAATGCCCAAAAAGGACAACCCGAATCTCAACCGGGTCTCCTAAGTTTTTTACCCTTCGTTTTTTCGACACGTGGATTTTTATGGTAAAACAGGATTACGGTGGCTGGTCTTCGATTTACCATCGCTGGAGAGTGGTGCACCATGGTACTGTTCCGCTTCAAATCCATGCACGCATTTCTAAAAGTCGTACGGCACTGTTTCGCCATTTCGGACGGATGTTGCACCTTGCACCGTGGATGTTGCACCCTGTAGATATCGATTATTCGGACGGCCATAACTTCTGGCTCGTTTAGAGTTACGGGAGCCATAACCTGTCAAAACGAAGGCCTCGATGAGTTCTACGGTTTTGACAGCTTTCAGCCGTCAAGGGATAGATTAATGCCCAAAAAGGACAAACCGAATCTCAGTCGGGTCTCGTAAGTTTTTTATCCTTCGTTTTTTCGACACGTGGATTTTTACGGTAAAACAGGATTACGGTGGCTGGTCTTCGATTTACCATCGTTGGGGAGTGGTGCACCATGGTACTGTTCCGTTTCAAATCCATGCATGCATTTCTAAAAGTCGTACGGCACTGTTTCGCCATTTCGGACGGATGTTGCACCTTGCACCGAGGATGTTGCACCCTGTAGATATCGATTATTCGGACGGCCATAACTTCTGGCTCGTTTAGAGTTACGGGAGCCATAACCTGTCAAAACGAAGGCCTCGATGAGTTCTACGACTTTGATGGCTTTCAGCCGTCAAAGGATAGATTAATGCCCAAAAAGGACAACCCGAATCTCAACCGGGACTCCTAAGTTTTTTACCCTTCGTTTTTTCGACACGTGGATTTTTACGGTAAAACAGGATTACGGTGGCTGGTCTTCGATTTACCATCGCTGGAGAGTGGTGCACCATGGTACTGTTCCGCTTCAAATCCATGCACGCATTTCTAAAAGTCGTACGGCACTGTTTCGCCATTTCGGACGGATGTTGCACCTTGCACCGTGGATGTTGCACCCTGTAGATATCGATTATTCGGACGGCCATAACTTCTGGCTCGTTTAGAATTACGGGAGCCATAACCTGTCAAAACGAAGGCCTCGATGAGTTCTACGGCTTTGACAGCTTTCAGCCGTCAAGGGATAGATTAATGCCCAAAAAGGACAAACCGAATCTCAGTCGGGTCTCGTAAGTTTTTTATCCTTCGTTTTTTCGACACGTGGATTTTTACGGTAAAATAGGATTACAGTGGCTGGTCTTCGATTTACCATCGTTGGGGAGTGGTGCACCATGGTAATGTTCCGTTTCAAATCCATGCATGCATTTCTAAAAGTCGTACGGCACTGTTTCGCCATTTCGGACGGATGTTGCACCTTGCACCGTGGATGTTGCACCTTGCACCGTGGATGTTGCACCCTGTAGATACCGATTATTCAGACGACCATAACTTCTGGCTCGTTTAGAGTTACGGGAGCCATAACCTGTCAAAACGGAGGCCTCGACGAGTTCTACGGCTTTGACAGCTTTCAGCCGTCAACGGATAGATGAAAGCCCAAAAAGGACAACCAGAATCTCAATCGGGTCTCGTAAGTTTTTACCCTTCGTTTTTTCGACACGTGGATTTTTACGGTAAAACGGGATTACGGTGGCTGGTCTTCGATTTACCATCGCTGGAGAGTGGTGCACCATGGTACTGTTCTGTTTCAAATCCATGAACACATTTCTAAAAGTCATACGGCACTGTTTCGCCATTTCGGACGGATGTTGCACCTTGCACCGTGGATGTTGCACCCTGTAGATATCGATTATTCGGACGGCCATAACTTCTGGCTCGTTTAGAGTTACGGGAGCCATAATCTGTCAAAACGAAGGCCTCGATATGTTCTACGGCTTTGACAGCTTTTAGCCGTCAACGGATAGATTAATGCCCGAAAAGGACAACCCGAATCTCAATCGGGTCTCGTAAGTTTTTTACCCTTCGTTTTTTCGACACGTGGATTTTTACGGTAAAACGGGATTACCGTGGATAGCCTTCGATTTACCATCGCTTGAGAGTGGTGCACCATGGTACTGTTCCGTTTCAGATACATGCACACATTTCTAAAAGTCGTACGGCACTGTTTCGCCATTTGGACGGATGTTGCACCTTGCACCGTGGATGTTGCACCCTGTAGATATCGATTATTCGGACGGCCATAACTTCTGGCTCGTTTAGAGTTACGGGAGCCATAACCTGTCAAAACGAAGGACTCTATGAGTTCTACGGCTTTGACGGCTTTCAGCCGTCAACGGATAGATTAATGCCCAAAAAGGACAACCCGAATCTCAATCGGGTCTCGTAAGTTTTTTACCCTTCGTTTTTTCGACACGTGGATTTTTACGGTAAAACAGGATTACGGTGGCTGGTCTTCGATTTACCATCGCTGGAGAGTGGTGCACCACGGTACTGTTCCGCTTCAAATCCATGCACGCATTTCTAAAAGTCGTACGGCACTATTTCGCCATTTCGGACGGATGTTGCACCTTGCACCGTGGATGTTGCACCCTGTAGATACCGATTATTCAGACGACCATAACTTCTGGCTCGTTTAGAGTTACGGGAGCCATAACCTGTCAAAATGAAGGCCTCGATGAGTTCTACGGGTTTGACAGCTTTCAGCCGTCAATGGATAGATTAATGCCCAAAAAGGACAACCCGAATCTCAATCGGGTCTCGTAAGTTTTAAACCCTTCGTTTTTTCGACACGTGGATTTTTACGGTAAAACAGGATTACGGTGGCAGGTCTTCGATTTGCCATTGCTGGAGAGTGGTGCACCATGGTACTGTTCCGTTTCAAATCCATGCACGCATTTCTAAAAGTCGTACGACACAGTTTCACAATTTCGGACGAATGTTGCACCTTGCACCGTGGATGTTGCACCCTATAGATATCAATTATTCGGATGGCCATAACTTCTGGCTCGTTCAGAGTTACCGGAGCCATAACCTGTCAAAAAGAAGGCCTCGATGAGTTTTACGGCTTTGACAGCTTTCATCCATCAACGGATAGACTAATGCCCAAAAAGGACAACCTGAATCTCAATCGGGTCTCGTAAGTTTTTTACCGTTCGTTTTTTCGACACGTGGATTTTTACGGTAAAACAGGATTACCGTGGCTGGCCTTCGATTTACCATCGCTGGAGAGTGGTGCACCATGGTATTGTTCCGTTTCAAATTAATGCACGCATTTCTAAAACTCATACGGCACTGTTTCGTCATTTCGGACGGATGTTGCACCTTGCACCGTGGATGTTGCACCCTGTAGATATCGATTATTCGGACGGCCATAACTTCTGGCTCGTTTAGAGTTACGGGAGCCATAACCTGTCAAAACGAAGGTCTCGATGAGTTCTACGGCTTTGACAGCTTTCAACCGTCAACGGATAGATTAATGCCTAGAAAGGACAACCCGAATCTCAGTCGGGTCTCGTAAGTTTTTTACCCTTCGTTTTTTCGACACGTGGATTTTTACGGTAAAACAGGATTACGGTGGCCGGTCTTCGATTTACCATCGCTGGATAGTGGTGCACCATGGTACTGTTCTGTTTCAAATCCATGCATGCATTTCTAAAAGCCGTACGGCCCTGTTTCGCCATTTCGGACGGATGTTGCACCTTGCACCGTGGATGTTGCACCCTGTAGATACCGATTATTCAGACGACCATAACTTCTGGCTCGTTTAGAGTTATGGGAGCCATAACCTGTCAAAACGGAGGCCTCGACGAGTTCTACGGCTTTGACAGCTTTCAGCCGTCAACGGATAGATGAAAGCCCAAAAAGGACAACCCGAATCTCAATCGGGTCTCGTAAGTTTTTAACCCTTCATTTTTTCGACACGTGGATTTTTACGGTAAAACGGGATTACGGTGGCTGGTCTTCGATTTACCATCGCTGGAGAGTGATGCACCATGGTACTGTTCCGTTTCAAATCCATGCACACATTTCTAAAAGTCGTACGGCACTGTTTCGCCATTTCGGACGGATGTTGCACCTTGCACCGTGGATGTTGCACCCTGTAGATATCGATTATTCGGACGACCATAACTTCTGGCTCGTTTAGAGTTACGGGAGCCATAACCTGTCAAAACGAAGGCCTCGATAAGTTCTACGACTTTGACAGCTTTCAGCCGTCAACGGATAGATTAATGCCCAAAAAGGACAACCCGAATCTCAATCGGGTCTCGTAAGTTTTTTACCCTTCGTTTTTTCGACACGTGGATTTTTACGGTAAAACGGGATTACCGTGGATGGCCTTCGATTTACCATCGCTTGAGAGTGGTGCACCATGGTACTGTTCCGTTTCAGATACATGCACACATTTCTAAAAGTCGTACGGCACTGTTTCGCCATTTCGGACGGATGTTGCACCTTCCACCGTGGATGTTGCACCCTGTAGATATCGATTATTCGGACGGCCATAACTTCTGGCTCGTTTAGAGTTACAGGAGCCATAACCTGTCAAAACGAAGGCCTCTATGAGTTCTACAGCTTTGACGGCTTTCAGCCGTCAACGGATAGATTAATGCCCAAAAAGGACAACCCGAATCTCAATCGGGTCTCGTAAGTTTTTTACCCTTCGTTTTTTCGACACGTGGATTTTCACGGAAAAACAGGATTACGGTGGCTGGTCTTCGATTTAACATCGCTTGAGAGTGGTGCACCATGGTACTGTTCCGCTCCAAATCCATGCACGCATTTCTAAAAGTCGTACGACACTGTTTCGCCATTTCGGACGGATGTTGCACCTTGCACCGTGGATGTTGCACCCTGTAGATATCGATTATTCGGACGGCCATAACTTCTGGCTCGTTTAGACTTACGGGTGCCATAACCTGTCAAAACGAAGGCCTCGATGAGTTCTACGGCTTTGACAGCTTTCAGCCGTCAAGGGATAGATTAATGCCCAAAAAGGACAAACCGAATCTCAGTCGGGTCTCGTAAGTTTTTTACCCTTCGTTTTTTCGACACGTGGATTTTTACGGTAAAACAGGATTACGGTGGCTGGTCTTCGATATACCATCGTTGGGGAGTGGTGCACCATGGTACTGTTCCGTTTCAAATCCATGCATGCATTTCTAAAAGTCGTGCGGCACTGTTTCGCCATTTCGGACGGATGTTGCACCTTGCACCGTGGATGTTGCACCCTGTAGATATAGATTATTCGGACGGCCATAACTTCTGGCTCGTTTAGAGTTACGGGAGCCATAACCTGTCAAAACGAAGGCCTCGATGAGTTCTACGGCTTTGACAGCTTTCAGCCGTCAACGGATAGATTAATGCCCAAAAAGGACAACCCGAATCTCAATCGGGTCTCGTAAGTTTTAAACCCTTCGTTTTTTTGACACGTGGATTTTTACGGTAAAACAGGATTACGGTGGCAGGTCTTCGATTTACCATCGCTGGAGAGTGGTGCACCATGTTACTGTTCCGTTTCAAATCCATGCACGCATTTCTAAAAGTCGTACGGCACTGTTTCGCCATTTCGGACGGATGTTGCACCTTGCACCATGGATGTTGCACCCTATAGATATTGATTATTCGGACAGCCATAACTTCTGGCTCGTTTATAGTTACGGGAGCCATAACATGTCAAAACGAAGGCCTCGATGAGTTCTACGGCTTTGACAGCTTTCAGCCGTCAACGGATAGATAAATGCCCAAAAAGGACAACCCGAATCTCAATCGGGTCTCGTGAGTTTTTTACCCTTCGTTTTTTCGACACGTGGATTTTTAAGGCAAAATAGGATTACCGTGGCTGGCCTTCGATTTACCATCGCTGGAGAGTGGTGCACCATGGTACTGTTCCATTTCAAATCCATGCACGCATTTCTAAAAGTCGTACGGCACTATTTCGCCATTTCGGACGGATGTTGCACCTTGCACCGTGGATGTTGCACCCTGTAGATATCGATTATTCGAACGGCCATAACTTCTTGCTCGTTTAGAGTTACGGGAGCCATAACCTGTCAAAACGAAGGCCTCGATGAGTTCTATGGATTTGACAGCTTTCAGCGGTCAACGGATAGATTAATGCCCAAAATGGACAACCCGAATCTCAATCGAGTCTCGTAAGTTTTTTACCCTTCGTTTTTTCGACACGTGGATTTTTACGTTAAAACAGGATTACGGTGGCTGGTCTTCGATTTACCATCGCTGGAGAGTGGTGCACCATGGTACTGTTCCGTTTCAAATCCATGCACGCATTTCTATACGACGTACGACACTGTTTCGCCATTTCAGACGGATGTTGCACCTTGCACCGTGGATGTTGCACCCTGTAGATATCGATTATACTGACGACCATAACTTCTGGCTCGTTTAGAGTTACGGGAGCCATAACCTGTCAAAACGAAGGCCTCGATGAGTTCTACGGCTTTGACAGCTTTCAGCCGTCAACGGATAGACTAATGCCCAAAAAGGACAACCCGAATCTCAATCGGGTCTCGTAAGTTTTTTGCCCTTCGTTTTTTCGACACGTGGATTTTTACGGTAAAACAGGATTACAGTGGCTGGCCTTCGATTTACCATCGCTGGAGAGTGGTGCACCATGGTGTTCCGTTTCAAATCCATGCATGCATTTCTAAAAGTCGTAAGGCACTGTTTCGCCATTTCGGACGGATGTTGCACCTTGCACCGTGGATGTTGCACCTTGCACCGTGGATGTTGCACCCTGTAGATATCGATTATTCGGACGGCCATAACTTTTGGCTCGTTTAGAGTTACGGGAGCCATAACCTGTCAAAACGAAGGCCTCGATGAGTTCTACGGCTTTGATAGCTTTCGGACATCAACGGATAGATTAATGCCCAAGAAGGACAGCCCGAATCTCAATCGGGTCTCGTAAGTTTTTTACCCTTTGTTTTTTCGACACGTGGATTTTTACGGTAAAACAGGATTACCGTGGATGGCCTTCGATTTACCATCGCTGGAGAGTGGTGCACCATGGTACTGTTCCGTTTTAGATCCATGCACACATTTCTAAAAGTCGTACGGTACAGTTTCGCCATTTCGGACGGATGCTGCACCTTGCACCGTGGATGTTGCACCCTGTAGATATCGATTATTCGGACGGCCATAACTTCTGGCTCGTTTAGAGTTACGGGAGCCATAACCTGTCAAAACAAAGGCCTCGATGAGTTCTATGGCTTTGATGGCTTTCAGCCGTCAACGTACAGATTAACGCCCAAAAAGGACAACCCGAATCTCAATCGGGTCTCATAAGTTTTTTACCCTTCGTTTTTTCGACACGTGGATTTTTACGGTAAAACAGGATTACGGTGGCTGGTCTTCGATTTACCATCGCTGGAGAGTGGTGGACCATGGTACTGTTCCGCTTCAAATCCATGCACGCATTTCTAAAAGTCGTACGGCACTGTTTCGCTATTTCGGACGGATGTTGCACCTTGCACCGTGGATCTTGCACCCTGTAGATATCGATTATTCCGACGGCCATAACTTCTGGCTCGTTTAGAGTTACGGGAGCCATAACCTGTCAAAACGAAGGCCTCGATGAGTTCTACGGCTTTGACAGCTTTCAGCCGTTAAGGGATAGATTAATGCCCAAAAAGGACAACCAGAATCTCAGTCGGGTCTAGTAAGTTTTTTACCCTTCGTTTTTTCGACACGTGGATTTTTACGGTAAAACAGGATTACCGTGGCTGGCCTTCGATTTACCATCGCTGGAGAGTGGTGCACCATGGTACTATTCCGTTTCAAATCCATGCACGCATCTCTAAAAGTCGTACGGCACTGTTTCGCCATTTCGGACGGATGTTGCACCTTGCACCGTGGATGTTGCACCCTGTAGATATCGATTATTCGGACGGCCATAACTTCTGGCTCGTTTAGAGTTACGGGAGCCATAACCTGTCAAAAAGAAGGCCTCGATGAGTTCTACGGCTTTGACAGTTTTCAGCCGTCCACGGATAGATTAATGCTCAAAAAGGACAACCCGAATCTCAATCGGGTCTCGTAAGTTTTAAACCTTTCGTTTTTTCGACACGTGGATTTTTACGGCAAAATGGGATTACGGTGGCTGGTCTTCGATTTACCATCGCTGGAGAGTGGTGCACCATGGTACTGTTCCGTTTCAAATCCATGCACACATTTCTAAAAGTCGTACGGAATTGTTTCGCCATTTCGGGCGGATGTTGCACCTTGCACCGTGGATGTTGCACCCTGTAGATATAGATTATTCGGACGGCCATAACTTCTGGATCGTTTAGAGTTACAGGAGCCATAACCTGTCAAAACGAAGGCCTCTATGAGTTCTACGGCTTTGACAGCTTTCAGCCGTCAACGGATAGATTAATGCCCAAAAAGGACAACCCAAATCTCAATCGGGTCTCGTAAGTTTTTTACCCTTCGTTTTTTCGAAACGTGGATTTTTACGGTAAAACAGGATTACCGTGGATGGCCTTCGATTTACCATCGCTGGAGAGTGGTGCACCATGGTACCGTTCCGTTTCAGATCCATGCACACATTTCCAAAAGTCGTACGGCACTGTTTCGCCATTTCGGACGGATGTTGCACCTTGCACCGTGGATGTTGCACCCTGTAGATATCGATTATTCGGACGGCCATAACTTCTGGCTCGTTTAGAGTTACGGGAGCCATAACCTGTCAAAACGAAGGCCTCGATGAGTTTTACGGCTTTGATGGCTTTTAGCCGTCAACGGATAGATTAATGCCCAAAAAGGACAACCCGAATCTCAATCGGGTCTCGTAAGTTTTTTACCCTTCGTTTTTTCGACACGTGGATTACCGTGGCTGGTCTTCGATTTACCATCGCTGGAGAGTGGTGCACCATGGTACTGTTCCGTTTCAGATCCATGCATGCATTTTTAAAAGTCGTACGACACTGTTTCGCCATTTCGGACGGATGTTGCACCTTGCACCGTGGATGTTGCACCCTGTAGATATCGATTATTCGGACGGCCATAACTTCTGGCTCGTTTAGACTTACGGGTGCCATAACCTGTCAAAACGAAGGCCTCGATGAGTTCTACGGCTTTGACAGCTTTCAGCCGTCAAGGGATAGATTAATGCCCAAAAAGGACAAACCGAATCTCAGTCGGGTCTCGTAAGTTTTTTACCCTTCGTTTTTTCGACACGTGGATTTTTACGGTAAAACAGGATTACGGTGGCTGGTCTTCGATATACCATCGTTGGGGAGTGGTGCACCATGGTACTGTTCCGTTTCAAATCCATGCATGCATTTCTAAAAGTCGTGCGGCACTGTTTCGCCATTTCGGACGGATGTTGCACCTTGCACCGTGGATGTTGCACCCTGTAGATATAGATTATTCGGACGGCCATAACTTCTGGCTCGTTTAGAGTTACGGGAGCCATAACCTGTCAAAACGAAGGCCTCGATGAGTTCTACGGCTTTGACAGCTTTCAGCCGTCAACGGATAGATTAATGCCCAAAAAGGACAACCCGAATCTCAATCGGGTCTCGTAAGTTTTAAACCCTTCGTTTTTTTGACACGTGGATTTTTACGGTAAAACAGGATTACGGTGGCAGGTCTTCGATTTACCATCGCTGGAGAGTGGTGCACCATGTTACTGTTCCGTTTCAAATCCATGCACGCATTTCTAAAAGTCGTACGGCACTGTTTCGCCATTTCGGACGGATGTTGCACCTTGCACCATGGATGTTGCACCCTATAGATATTGATTATTCGGACAGCCATAACTTCTGGCTCGTTTATAGTTACGGGAGCCATAACATGTCAAAACGAAGGCCTCGATGAGTTCTACGGCTTTGACAGCTTTCAGCCGTCAACGGATAGATAAATGCCCAAAAAGGACAACCCGAATCTCAATCGGGTCTCGTGAGTTTTTTACCCTTCGTTTTTTCGACACGTGGATTTTTAAGGCAAAATAGGATTACCGTGGCTGGCCTTCGATTTACCATCGCTGGAGAGTGGTGCACCATGGTACTGTTCCATTTCAAATCCATGCACGCATTTCTAAAAGTCGTACGGCACTATTTCGCCATTTCGGACGGATGTTGCACCTTGCACCGTGGATGTTGCACCCTGTAGATATCGATTATTCGAACGGCCATAACTTCTTGCTCGTTTAGAGTTACGGGAGCCATAACCTGTCAAAACGAAGGCCTCGATGAGTTCTATGGATTTGACAGCTTTCAGCGGTCAACGGATAGATTAATGCCCAAAATGGACAACCCGAATCTCAATCGAGTCTCGTAAGTTTTTTACCCTTCGTTTTTTCGACACGTGGATTTTTACGTTAAAACAGGATTACGGTGGCTGGTCTTCGATTTACCATCGCTGGAGAGTGGTGCACCATGGTACTGTTCCGTTTCAAATCCATGCACGCATTTCTATACGACGTACGACACTGTTTCGCCATTTCAGACGGATGTTGCACCTTGCACCGTGGATGTTGCACCCTGTAGATATCGATTATACTGACGACCATAACTTCTGGCTCGTTTAGAGTTACGGGAGCCATAACCTGTCAAAACGAAGGCCTCGATGAGTTCTACGGCTTTGACAGCTTTCAGCCGTCAACGGATAGACTAATGCCCAAAAAGGACAACCCAAATCTCAATCGGGTCTCGTAAGTTTTTTACCCTTCGTTTTTTCGAAACGTGGATTTTTACGGTAAAACAGGATTACCGTGGCTGGCCTTCGATTTACCATCGCTGGAGAGTGGTGCACCATGGTGTTCCGTTTCAAATCCATGCATGCATTTCTAAAAGTCGTAAGGCACTGTTTCGCCATTTCGGACGGATGTTGCACCTTGCACCGTGGATGTTGCACCTTGCACCGTGGATGTTGCACCCTGTAGATATCGATTATTCGGACAGCCATAACTTTTGGCTCGTTTAGAGTTACGGGAGCCATAACCTGTCAAAACGAAGGCCTCGATGAGTTCTACGGCTTTGATAGCTTTCGGACATCAACGGATAGATTAATGCCCAAGAAGGACAGCCCGAATCTCAATCGGGTCTCGTAAGTTTTTTACCCTTTGTTTTTTCGACACGTGGATTTTTACGGTAAAACAGGATTACCGTGGATGGCCTTCGATTTACCATCGCTGGAGAGTGGTGCACCATGGTACTGTTCCGTTTTAGATCCATGCACACATTTCTAAAAGTCGTACGGTACAGTTTCGCCATTTCGGACGGATGCTGCACCTTGCACCGTGGATGTTGCACCCTGTAGATATCGATTATTCGGACGGCCATAACTTCTGGCTCGTTTAGAGTTACGGGAGCCATAACCTGTCAAAACAAAGGCCTCGATGAGTTCTATGGCTTTGATGGCTTTCAGCCGTCAACGTACAGATTAACGCCCAAAAAGGACAACCCGAATCTCAATCGGGTCTCATAAGTTTTTTACCCTTCGTTTTTTCGACACGTGGATTTTTACGGTAAAACAGGATTACGGTGGCTGGTCTTCGATTTACCATCGCTGGAGAGTGGTGGACCATGGTACTGTTCCGCTTCAAATCCATGCACGCATTTCTAAAAGTCGTACGGCACTGTTTCGCTATTTCGGACGGATGTTGCACCTTGCACCGTGGATCTTGCACCCTGTAGATATCGATTATTCCGACGGCCATAACTTCTGGCTCGTTTAGAGTTACGGGAGCCATAACCTGTCAAAACGAAGGCCTCGATGAGTTCTACGGCTTTGACAGCTTTCAGCCGTTAAGGGATAGATTAATGCCCAAAAAGGACAACCAGAATCTCAGTCGGGTCTAGTAAGTTTTTTACCCTTCGTTTTTTCGACACGTGGATTTTTACGGTAAAACAGGATTACCGTGGCTGGCCTTCGATTTACCATCGCTGGAGAGTGGTGCACCATGGTACTATTCCGTTTCAAATCCATGCACGCATTTCTAAAAGTCGTACGGCACTGTTTCGCCATTTCGGACGGATGTTGCACCTTGCACCGTGGATGTTGCACCCTGTAGATATCGATTATTCGGACGGCCATAACTTCTGGCTCGTTTAGAGTTACGGGAGCCATAACCTGTCAAAAAGAAGGCCTCGATGAGTTCTACGGCTTTGACAGTTTTCAGCCGTCCACGGATAGATTAATGCTCAAAAAGGACAACCCGAATCTCAATCGGGTCTCGTAAGTTTTAAACCTTTCGTTTTTTCGACACGTGGATTTTTACGGTAAAATGGGATTACGGTGGCTGGTCTTCGATTTACCATCGCTGGAGAGTGGTGCACCATGGTACTGTTCCGTTTCAAATCCATGCACACATTTCTAAAAGTCGTACGGAATTGTTTCGCCATTTCGGGCGGATGTTGCACCTTGCACCGTGGATGTTGCACCCTGTAGATATAGATTATTCGGACGGCCATAACTTCTGGATCGTTTAGAGTTACATGAGCCATAACCTGTCAAAACGAAGGCCTCTATGAGTTCTACGGCTTTGACAGCTTTCAGCCGTCAACGGATAGATTAATGCCCAAAAAGGACAACCCAAATCTCAATCGGGTCTCGTAAGTTTTTTACCCTTCGTTTTTTCGAAACGTGGATTTTTACGGTAAAACAGGATTACCGTGGATGGCCTTCGATTTACCATCGCTGGAGAGTGGTGCACCATGGTACCGTTCCGTTTCAGATCCATGCACACATTTCCAAAAGTCGTACGGCACTGTTTCGCCATTTCGGACGGATGTTGCACCTTGCACCGTGGATGTTGCACCCTGTAGATATCGATTATTCGGACGGCCATAACTTCTGGCTCGTTTAGAGTTACGGGAGCCATAACCTGTCAAAACGAAGGCCTCGATGAGTTTTACGGCTTTGATGGCTTTTAGCCGTCAACGGATAGATTAATGCCCAAAAAGGACAACCCGAATCTCAATCGGGTCTCGTAAGTTTTTTACCCTTCGTTTTTTCGACACGTGGATTTTTACGGTAAAACAGGATTACCGTGGCTGGTCTTCGATTTACCATCGCTGGAGAGTGGTGCACCATGGTACTGTTCCGTTTCAGATCCATGCATGCATTTTTAAAAGTCGTACGGCACTGTTTCGCCATTTCGGACGGATGTTGCACCTTGCACCGTGGATGTTGCACCCTGTAGATATCGATTATTCGGACGGACATAACTTCTGGCTCGTTTATTGTTACGGGAGCCATAACCTGTCAAAACGAAGGCCTCGATGAGTTCTACGGCTTCGACAGCTTTCAGCCGTCAAGGGATAGATTAATGCTCAAAAAGGACAACCCGAATCTCAGTCGGGTCTCGTAATTTTTTACCCTTCGTTTTTTCGACACGTGGATTTTTACGGTAAAACAGGATTACGGTAGCTGGTCTTCGATTTACCATCGTTGGGGAGTGGTGCACCATGGTACTGTTCCGTTTCAAATCCATGCATGCATTTCTAAAAGTCGTACGGCACTGTTTCGCCATTTCGGACGGATGTTGCACCTTGCACCGTGGATGTTGCACCCTGTAGATATCGATTATTCGGACGGCCATAACTTCTGGCTCGTTTAGAGTTACGGGAGCCATAACCTGTCAAAACGAAGACCTCGATGATTTCTACGGCTTTGACAGCTTTCGGCCATCAACGGATAGATTAATGACCAAAAAGGACAACCCGAATCTCAATCGGGTCTCGTAAGTTTTTAACCCTTCGTTTTTTCGACACGTGGATTTTTACGGTAAAACGGGATTACGGTGGCTGGTCTTCGATTTACCATTGCTGGAGAGTGGTGCACCATGGTACTGTTCCGTTTCAAATCCATGCACGCATTTCTAAAAGTCGTACGGCACTGTTTCGCCATTTCGGACGGATGTTGCACCTTGCACCGTGGATGTTGCACCCTGTAGACATCGATTATTCGGACGGCCATAACTTCTGGCTCGTTTAGAGTTACGGGAAACATAACCTGTCAAAACGAAGGCCTCGATGAGTTCTACGGCTTTGACGGCTTTCAGCCGTCAACGGATAGATTAATGCCCAAAAACGACAACTCGAATCTCAATCGGGTCTCGTAAGTTTTTTACCCTTCTTTTTTTCGACACGTGGATTTTTACGGTAAAACAGGATTACCGTGGCTGGCCTTTGATTTACCATCGCTGGAGAGCGGTGCACCATGGTACTGTTCCGTTTCAAATCCATGCACGCATTTATAAAAGTCGTACGGCACTGTTTCGCCATTTCGGCCGGATGTTGCACCATGCACCGTGGATGTTGCACCCTGTAGATATCGATTATTCGGACGGCCATAACTTCTGGCTCGTTTAGAGTTACGGGAGCCATAACTTGTCAAAACGAAGGCCTCGATGAGTTCTACGGCGTTGGCAGCTTTCAGCCGTCAACGGATAGATTAATTCCCAAAAAGGACAACCCGAATCTCAATCGGGTCTCGTAAGTTTTTTGCCCTTCGTTTTTCGACACGTGGATTTTTACGGTAAAACAGGATTACCGTGGCTGGCCTTCGACTTCCCATCGCTGGAGAGTGGTGCTCCTTGGTACTGTTCCGTTTCAAGTCCATGCACGCATTTCTAATAGTCGTACGACGCTGTTTCGCCATTTCGGACGGATGTTGCACCTTGCACCGTGGATGTTGCACCCTATAGATATCGATTATTCGGACGGCCATAACTTCTGGCTCGTTTAGAGTTACGGGAGCCATAACCTGTCAAAACGAAGGCCTCGATGAGTTCTATGGCTTTGATAGCTTTCAGCCGTCAACGGATAGATTAATGCCCAAAAAGGACAACCCGAATCTCAATCGGGTCTCGTAAGTTTTTTACCCTTCGTTTTTTCGACACGTGGATTTTTACGGTAAAACAGGATTACCGTGGATGGCCTTCGATTTACCATCGCTGGAGAGTGGTGCACCATGGTACTGTTCCGTTTCAGATCCATGCACGCATTTCTAAAAGTCGTACGGCACTGTTTCGCCATTTCGGACGGATGTTGCACCTTGCACCCTGGATGTTGCACCTTGTAGATATCGATTATTCGGACGGCCATAACTTCTGGCTCGTTTAGAGTTACGGGAGCCATAACCTGTCGAAACGAAGGCCTCGATGAGTTCTACGGCTTAGACAGCTTTCAGCCGTCAACGGATAGATTAATTCCCAAAAAGGACAACCCGAATCTCAATCTGGTCTCGTAAGTTTCTTACCCTTCGTTTTTTCGACACGTGGATTATTACGGTAAAACAGTATTACGGTGGCTGGTCTTCGATTTACCATCGCTGGAGAGTGGTGCACTATGGTACTGTTCCGCTTCAAATCCATGCACGCATTTCTAAAAGTCGTACGGCACTGTTTCGCCATTTCAGATGGATGTTGCACCTTGCACCGTGGATGTTGCACCCTTTAGATATCGATTATTCGGACGGCCATAACTTCTGGCTCGTTTAGAGTTACGGGAGCCATAACCTGTCAAAACGATGGCCTCGATGAGTTCTACGGCTTTGACAGCTTTCAACTGTCAACGGATAGATTAATGCCCAAAATGGCCAACCCAAATCTCAGTCGGGTCTCGTAAGTTTTTTACCCTTCGTTTTTTCGACACGTGGATTTTTACGGTAAAACAGGATTACCGTGGCTGGCCTTCGATTTACCATCGCTGGAGAGTGGTGCACCATGGTACTATTCCGTTTCAAATCCATGCATGCATTTCGAAAAGTCTTACGGCACTGTTTCGCCATTTCGGACGGATGTTGCACCTTGCACCGTGGATGTTGCACCCTGTAGATATCGATTATTCGGACGGCCATAACTTCTGGCTTGTTTAGAGTTACGGGAGCCATAACCTGTAGAAACGAATGCCTCGATGAGTTCTACGGCTTTGACAGCTTTCATCCATCAACGGATAGATTAATGCCCAAAAAGGACAACCCGAATCTCAATCGGGTCTCGTAAGTTTTTAACCCTTCGTTTTTTCGACACGTGGATTTTTACGGTAAAACGGGATTACGGTGGCTGGCCTTCGATTTACCATCACTGGAGAGTGGAGCACCATGGTACTGTTCCATTTCAAATCCATGCATGCATTTTTAAAAGTCGTATGGCACTGTTTCGCCATTTCGGACGGATGTTGCACCTTGCACCGTGGATGTTGCACCCTGTAGATATCGATTATTCGGACGGCCATAACTTCTGGCTCGTTTAGAGTTACGGGAACCATAACCTGTCAAAACGAAGGCCTCGATGAGTTCTACGGATTTGACGGCTTTCAGCCGTCAACGGATAGATTAATGCCCAAAAACGACAACTCGAATCTCAATCGGGTCTCGTAAGTTTTTTACCCTTCGTTTTTTCGACACGTGGATTTTTACGGTAAAACAGGATTACCGTGGCTGGCCTTTGATTTACCATCGCTGGAGAGTGGTGCACCATGGTACTGTTCCGTTTCAAATCCATGCACGCATTTCTAAAAGTCGTACGGCACTGTTTCGCCATTTCGGCCGGATGTTGCACCATGCACCGTGGATGTTGCACCCTATAGATATCGATTATTCGGACGGCCATAACTTCTGGCTCGTTTAGAGTTACGGGAGCCATAACTTGTCAAAACGAAGGCCTCGATGAGTTCTACGGCGTTGGCAGCTTTCAGCCGTCAACGGATAGATTAATTCCCAAAAAGGACAACCCGAATCTCAATCGGGTCTCGTAAGTTTTTTGCCCTTCGTTTTTCGACACGTGGATTTTTACGGTAAAACAGGATTACCGTGGCTGGCCTTCGACTTCCCATCGCTGGAGAGTGGTGCTCCTTGGTACTGTTCCGTTTCAAGTCCATGCACGCATTTCTAATAGTCGTACGACGCTGTTTCGCCATTTCGGACGGATGTTGCACCTTGCACCGTGGATGTTGCACCCTGTAGATATCGATTATTCGGACGGCCATAACTTCTGGCTCGTTTAGAGTTACGGGAGCCATAACCTGTCAAAACGAAGGCCTCGATGAGTTCTATGGCTTTGATAGCTTTCAGCCGTCAACGGATAGATTAATGCCCAAAAAGGACAACCCGAATCTCAATCGGGTCTCGTAAGTTTTTTACCCTTCGTTTTTTCGACACGTGGATTTTTACGGTAAAACAGGATTACCGTGGATGGCCTTCGATTTACCATCGCTGGAGAGTGGTGCACCATGGTACTGTTCCGTTTCAGATCCATGCACGCATTTCTAAAAGTCGTACGGCACTGTTTCGCCATTTCGGACGGATGTTGCACCTTGCACCCTGGATGTTGCACCTTGTAGATATCGATTATTCGGACGGCCATAACTTCTGGCTCGTTTAGAGTTACGGGAGCCATAACCTGTCGAAACGAAGGCCTCGATGAGTTCTACGGCTTAGACAGCTTTCAGCCGTCAACGGATAGATTAATTCCCAAAAAGGACAACCCGAATCTCAATCGGGTCTCGTAAGTTTTTTACCCTTCGTTTTTTTCGACACGTGGATTATTACGGTAAAACAGTATTACGGTGGCTGGTCTTCGATTTACCATCGCTGGAGAGTGGTGCACTATGGTACTGTTCCGCTTCAAATTCATGCACGCATTTCTAAAAGTCGTACAGCACTGTTTCGCCATTTCAGATGGATGTTGCACCTTGCACCGTGGATGTTGCACCCTTTAGATATCGATTATTCGGACGGCCATAACTTCTGGCTCGTTTAGAGTTACGGGAGCCATAACCTGTCAAAACGAAGGCCTCGATGAGTTCTACGGCTTTGACAGCTTTCAACCGTCAACGGATAGATTAATGCCCAAAATGGACAACCCAAATCTCAGTCGGGTCTCGTAAGTTTTTTACCCTTCGTTTTTTCGACACGTGGATTTTTACGGTAAAACAGGATTACCGTGGCTGGCCTTCGATTTACCATCGCTGGAGAGTGGTGCACCATGGTACTATTCCGTTTCAAATCCATGCATGCATTTCGAAAAGTCTTACGCCACTGTTTCGCCATTTCGGACGGATGTTGCACCTTGCACCGTGGATGTTGCACCCTGTAGATATCGATTATTCGGACGGCCATAACTTCTGGCTTGTTTAGAGTTACGGGAGCCATAACCTGTAGAAACGTATGCCTCGATGAGTTCTACGGCTTTGACAGCTTTCATCCATCAACGGATAGATTAATGCCCAAAAAGGACAACCCGAATCTCAATCGGGTCTCGTAAGTTTTTAACCCTTCGTTTTTTCGACACGTGGATTTTTACGGTAAAACGGGATTACGGTGGCTGGCCTTCGATTTACCATCACTGGAGAGTGGAGCACCATGGTACTGTTCCATTTCAAATCCATGCATGCATTTTTAAAAGTCGTATGGCACTGTTTCTCCATTTCGGACGGATGTTGCACCTTGCACCGTGGATGTTGCACCCTGCAGATATCGATTATTCGGATGGCCATAACTTCTGGCTCGTTTAGAGTTACGGGAGCCATAACATGTCAAAACGAAGGCCTTGATGAGTTCTACGGCTTTAATAGCTTTCAGCCGTCAACGGATAGATTAATGCCCAAAAAGGACAACTCGAATCTCAATCGGGTCTCGTAAGTTTTTTATCCTTCGTTTTTTCGACACGTGGATTTTTACGGTAAAACAGGATTACCGTGGCTGGCCTTCGATTTACCATCGCTAGAGAGTGGTGCACCATGGTACTGTTCCGTTTCAAATCCATGCACGCATTTCTAAAAGTCGTACGGCACTGTTTCGCCATTTCGGACGGATGTTGCACCTTGCACCGTGGATGTTGCACCCTGTAGATATCGATTATTCGGACGGCCATAACTTCTGACTCGTTTAGATTTACGGGAGCCATAACCAGTCAAAACGAAGGCCTCGATGAGTACTATTCGTTTTTTCGACACGTGGATTTTTACGGTAAAACGGGATTACCGTGGCTGGTC
This sequence comes from Allium cepa, assembly GCA_030765085.1. NCBI lineage: Eukaryota > Viridiplantae > Streptophyta > Magnoliopsida > Asparagales > Amaryllidaceae > Allium > Allium cepa. The sequence goes on from CM060938.1 coordinate 872,861,607, forward strand.
TTCGATTTACCATCACTGGAGAGTGGTGCACCATGGTACTGTTCCGTTTCAAATCCATGCATGCATTTCTAAAAGTCGTACGGCACTGTTTCGCCATTTCGGACGGATGTTGCACTTTGCACCGTGGATGTTGCACCCTGTAGATATCGAATATTCGGACGGCCATAACTTCTGGCTCGTTTAGAGAAATGGGAGCCATAAGCTGTCAAAACGAAGGCCTCGATGAGTTCTACGGCTTTGACAGCTTTCAGCCGTCAACCGACAGATTAATGTCCAAAAAGGACAACCCGAATCTCAATCGGGTCTCGTAAGTTTTTTATCCTTCGTTTTTTCGACACGTGGATTTTTATGGTAAAACGGGATTACCGTGGCCCATCTTCGACTTCCCATCGATGGAGAGTGGTGCACCATGGTAGTGTTCCATTTCAAATCCATGCACGCATTTCTAAAAGTCGTACGGCACTGTTTCGCCATTTCGGACGGATGTTGCACCTTGCACCGTGGATGTTGCACCATGTAGATATCGATTATTCGGACGGCCATAACTTCTGGCTCGTTTGGAGTTACGGGAGCCATAACCTGTCAAAACGAAGGCCTTGATGAGTTCTACGGCTTTGACAGCTTTCAGCCGTCAACGAATAGATTAGTGCCCAAAAAGGACAACCCGAATCTCAATCGGGTCTCGTAAGTTTTTTACCCTTCCTTTTTTCGACACGTGGATTTTTAAGGTAAAACGGGATTACCGTGGCCCGTCTTCGACTTCCCATCGCTGGAGAGTGGTGCACCATGGTACTGTTCCGTTTCAAATCCATGCACATATTTTTAAAAGTCGTACGGCACTGTTTCACCATTTCGGACGGATGTTGCACCTTGCACCGTGGATGTTGCACCCTGTAGATATCGACTATTCGGACGGCCATAACTTCTGGCTCGTTTAGAGTTACGGGAGCCATAACCTGTCAAAACGAAGGCCTCGATGAGTTCTACGGCTTTGATGGCTTTCAGCCGTCAACGGATAGATTAACGCCCAAAAAGGACAACCCGAATCTCAATCGGGTCTCGTAAGTTTTTTACCCTTCGTTTTTTCGACACGTGGATTTTTACGGTAAAACGGGATTACTGTGGCCCGTCTTCGACTTCCCATCGCTGGAGAGTGGTGCACCATGGTAGTTTTCCGTTTCAAATCCATGCACGCATTTCTAAAAGTCGTACGGCACTGTTTCGCCATTTCGGATGGATGTTGCACCATGCACCGTGGATGTTGCACCATGTCGATATCGATTATTCGGACGGCCATAACTTCTGGCTCGTTTAGAGTTACGGGAGCCATAACCTGTCAAAACGAAGGCCTCGATGAGTTCTACGGCTTTGACAGCTTTCAGCCGTCAAGGGATAGATTAATGCCCAAAAAGGGCAAACCGAATCTCAGTCGGGTCTCGTAAGTTTTTTACCCTTCGTTTTTTCGACACGTGGATTTTTACGGTAAAACAGGATTACGGTGGCTGGTCTTCGATTTACCATCGTTGGGGAGTGGTGCACCATGGTACTGTTCCGTTTCAAATCCATGCATGCATTTCTAAAAGTCATACGGCACTGTTTCGCCATTTCGGACGGATGTTGCACCTTGCACCGTGGATGTTGCACCCTGTAGATATCGATTATTCGAACGGCCATAACTTCTGTCTCGTTTAGAGTTACGGGAGCCATAACCTGTCAAAACGAAGGCCTCGATGAGTTCTACGGCTTTGACAGCTTTCAGCCGTCAACGGATAGATTAATGCCCAAAAAGGACAACCCGAATCTCAATCGGGTCTCGTAAGTTTTAAACCCTTCGTTTTTTTGACACGTGGTTTTTACGGTAAAACAGGATTACGGTGGCAGGACTTGGATTTACCATCGCTGTAGAGTGGTGCACCATGGTACTGTTCCGTTTCAAATCCATGCACGCATTTCTAAAAGTAGTACGGCACTGTTTCGCCATTTCGGACGGATGTTGCACCTTGCACCGTGGATGTTGCACCCTGTAGATATCGATTATTCGGACGGCCATAACTTCTGGTTCGTTTAGAGTTTCGAGAGCCATAACCTGTCAAAACGAAGGCCTTGATGAGTTCTACGGCTTTGACAGCTTTCAGCCGTCAACGGATAGATAAATGCCCAAAAAGGACAACCCGAATCTCAATCGGGTCTCGTGAGTTTTTTACCCTTCGTTTTTTCGACACGTGGATTTTTACGGCAAAACAGGATTACCATGGCCGGCCTTCAATTTACCATCGCTGGAGAGTGGTGCACCATGGTACGGTTCCGTTTCAAATCCATGCACGCATTTCTAAAAGTCGTACGGCACTATTTCGCCATTTCGGATGGATGTTGCACCTTGCACCGTGGATGTTGCACCCTGTAGATATCGATTATTCGGACGGCCATAACTTCTGGCTCGTTTAGAGTTACGGGAGCCATAACCTGTCAAAACGAAAGCCTCGATGAGTTCTATGGTTTTGACGGCTTTCAGCGGTCAACGGATAGATTAATTCCCAAAAAGGACAACCCGAATCTCAATCGGGTCTCGTAAGTTTTTTACCCTTCGTTTTTTCGACACGTGGATTTTTACATTAAAACAGGATTACGGTGGCTGGTCTTCGATTTACCATCGCTGGAGAGTGGTGCACCATGGTACTGTTCCGTGTCAAATCCATGCACGCATTTCTATAAGTCGTACGACACTGTTTCGCCATTTCAGACGGATGTTGCACCTTGCACCGTGGATGTTGCACCCTGTAGATATCGATTATACCGACGACCATAACTTCTGGCTCGTTTAGAGTTACGGGAGCCATAATCTGTCAAAACGAAGGCCTCGATGAGTTCTACGGCTTTGACAACTTTCAGCCGTCAACGGATAGACTAATGCCCAAAAAGGACAACCCGAATCTCAATCGGGTCTCGTAAGTTTTTTGCCCTTCGTTTTTTCGACACGTGGATTTTTGCGGTAAAACAGGATTACAGTGGCTGGCCTTCGATTTACCATCGCTGGAGAGTGGTGCACCGTGGTGTTCCGTTTCAAATCCATGCACGCATTTCTAAAAGTCGTAAGGCACTGTTTCGCCATTTCGGACGGATGTTGCACCTTGCACCGTGGATGTTGCACCCTGTAGATATCGATTATTCGGACGGCCATAACTTTTGGCTCGTTTAGAGTTACGGGAGCCATAACCTGTCAAAACGAAGGCCTCGATGAGTTCTACGGCTTTGATAGCTTTCGGCCATCAACGGATAGATTAATGCCCAAGAAGGACAACCCGAATCTCAATCGGGTCTCGTAAGTTTTTTACCCTTCGTTTTTTCGACACGTGGATTTTTACGGTAAAACAGGATTACCGTGGATGGCCTTCGATTTACCATCGCTGGAGAGTGGTGCACCATGGTACTGTTCCGTTTCAGATCCATGCACACATTTCTAAAAGTCGTACGGCACTGTTTCGCCATTTCGGACGGATGCTGCACCTTGCACCGTGGATGTTGCACCCTGTAGATATCGATTATTCGGACGACCATAACTTCTGGCTCGTTTAGAGTTACGGGAGCCATAACCTATCAAAACGAAGGCCTCGATGAGTTCTACGGCTTTGGTGGCTTTCAGCCGTCAACGGATAGATTAACGCCCAAAAAGGACAAACCGAATCTCAATCGGGTCTCGTAAGTTTTTTACCCTTCGTTTTTTCGACACGTGGATTTTTACGGTAAAACAGGATTACGGTGGCTGGTCTTCGATTTACCATCGCTGGAGAGTGGTGGACCATGGTACTGTTCCGCTTCAAATCCATGCACGCATTTCTAAAAGCCGTACGGCACTGTTTCGCCATTTCGGACGGATGTTGCACCTTGCACCGTGGATCTTGCACCCTGTAGATATCGATTATTCCGACGGCCATAACTTCTGGCTCGTTTAGAGTTACGGGAGCCATAACCTGTCAAAACGAAGGCCTCGATGAGTTCTACGGCTTTGACAGCTTTCAGCCGTCAAGGGATAGATTAATGCCAAAAAGGACAACCCGAATCTCAGTCGGGTCTCGTAAGTTTTTTACCCTTCGTTTTTTCGACACGTGGATTTTTACGGTAAAACAGGATTACCGTGGCTGGCCTTCGATTTACCATCGCTGGAGAGTGGTGCACCATGGTACTATTCCGTTTCAAATCCATGCACGCATTTCTAAAAGTCGTACGGCACTGTTTCGTCATTTCAGACGGATGTTGCACCTTGCACCGTGGATGTTGCACCCTGTAGATATCGATTATTCGGACGGCCATAACTTCTGGCTCGTTTAGAGTTACGGGAGCCATAACCTGTCAAAAAGCAGGCCTCGATGATTTTTACGGCTTTGACAGTTTTCAGCCGTCCACGGATAGATTATTGCCCAAAAAGTACAACCCGAATCTCAATCGGGTCTCGTAAGTTTTAAACCCTTCGTTTTTTCGACACGTGGATTTTTACGGTAAAACGGGATTACGGTGGCTGGTCTTCGATTTACCATCGCTGGAGGGTGGTGCACCATGGTACTATTCCGTTTCAAATCCATGCACACATTTCTAAAAGTCGTACGGCACTGTTTCGCCATTTCGGGCGGATGTTGCACCTTGCACCGTGGATGTTGCACCCTGTAGATATAGATTATTCGGACGGCCATAACTTCTGGATCGTTTAGAGTTACGGGATCCATAACCTATCAAAACGAAGGCCTCTATGAGTTCTACGGCTTTGACAGCTTTCAGCCGTCGACGGATAGATTAATGCCCAAAAAGGACAACCCAAATCTCAATCGGGTCTCGTAAGTTTTTTACCCTTTGTTTTTTCGACACGTGGATTTTTACGGTAAAACAGGATTACCGTGGATGGCCTTCGATTTACCATCGCTGGGGAGTAGTGCACCATGGTACCGTTCCGTTTCAGATCCATGCATGCATTTCTAAAAGTCGTACGGCACTGTTTCGCCATTTCGGACGGATGTTGCACCTTGCACCGTGGATGTTGCACCCTGTAGATATCGATTATTCGGACGACCATAACTTCTGGCTCGTTTAGAGTTACGGGAGCCATAACCTGTCAAAGCGAAGGCCTCGATGAGTTCTACGGCTTTGACGGCTTCCAGCCGTCAACGGATAGATTAATGCCCAAAAAGGACAACCCGAATCTCAATCGGGTCTCGTAAGTTTTTTCCCTTCGTTTTTTTCGACACGTGGATTTTTACGGTAAAACAGGATTACCGTGGCTGGTCTTCGATTTACCATCGCTGGAGAGTGGTGCACCATGGTACTGTTCCGTTTCAGATCCATGCACGCATTTTTAAAAGTCGTACGGCACTGTTTCGCCATTTCGGACGGATGTTGCACCTTGCACCGTGGATGTTGCACCCTGTAGATATCGATTATTCGGACGGCCATAACTTCTGGCTCGTTTAGAGTTACGGGAGCCATAACCTGTCAAAACGAAGGCCTCGATGAGTTCTACGGCTTCGAAAGCTTTCAGCCGTCAACGGATAGATTAATGCTCAAAAAGGACAACCCGAATCTCAGTCGGGTCTCGTAATTTTTTACCCTTCGTTTTTTCGACACGTGGATTTTTACGGTAAAACAGGATTACGGTAGCTGGTCTTCGATTTAACATCGTTGGGGAGTGGTGCACCATGGTACTGTTCCGTTTCAAATCTATGCATGCATTTCTAAAAGTCGTACGGCACTGTTTCGCCATTTCGGACGGATGTTGCACCTTGCACCGTGGATGTTGCACCCTGTAGATATCGATTATTCGGACGGCCATAGCTTCTGGCTCGTTTAGAGTTACGGGAGCCATAACCTGTCAAAACGAAGGCCTCGATGAGTTCTACGGCTTTGACAGCTTTCGGCCATCAACGGATAGATTAATGACCAAAAAGGACAACCCGAATCTCAATCGGGTCTCGTAAGTTTTTAACCCTTCGTTTTTTCGACAGGTGGATTTTTACGGTAAAACGGGATTACGGTGGCTGGTCTTCGATTTACCATCGCTGGAGAGTGGTGCACCATGGTACTGTTCCGTTTCAAATCCATGCACGCATTTCTAAAAGTCGTACGGCACTGTTTTGCCATTTCGGACGGATGTTGCACCTTGCACCGTGGATGTTGCACCCTGTAGATATCGATTATTCGGACGGCCATAACTTCTGGCTCGTTTAGAGATACGGGAGCCATAACCTGTCAAAACGAAGGCCTCGATGAGTTCTACGGCTTTGACGGCTTTCAGCCGTCAACGGATAGATTAATGCCCAAAAAGGACAACTCGAATCTCAATCGGGTCTCGTAAGTTTTTTACCCTTCATTTTTTCGACACGTGGATTTTTACGGTAAAACAGGATTACCGTGGCTGGCCTTTGATTTACCATCGCTGGAGAGTGGTGCACCATGGTACTATTCCGTTTCAAATCCATGCGCGCATTTCTAATAGTCGTACGACACTGTTTCGCCATTTCGGACGGATGTTGCACCTTGCACCGTGGATGTTGCACCCTGTAGATATCGATTATTCGGACGGCCATAACTTCTGGCTCGAGTTACGGGAGCCATAACCTGTCAAAACGAAGGCCTCGATGAGTTCTATGGCTTTGATAGCTTTCAGCCGTCAACGGATGGATTAATGCCCAAAAAGGACAACCCAAATCTCAATCGGGTCTCGTAAGTTTTTTACCCTTCGTTTTTTCGACACGTGGATTTTTACGGTAAAACGGGATTACCGTGGATGGCCTTCGATTTAACATCGCTGGAGAGTGGTGCACCATGGTACTGTTCCGTTTCAGATCCATGCACGGATTTCTAAAATTCGTACGGCACTGTTTCGCCATTTCGGACGGATGTTGCACCTTGCACCCTGGATGTTGCACCTTGTAGATATCGATTATTCGGACGGCCATAACTTCTGGCTCGTTTAAAGTTACGGGAGCCATAACCTGTCGAAACAAAGGCCTCGATGAGTTCTACGGCTTAGATGGCTTTCAGCCGTCAACGGATAGATTAATTCCCAAAAAGGACAACCCGAATCTCAATCGGGTCTCGTAAGTTTTTTACCCTTCGTTTTTTCGACACGTGGATTATTACGGTAAAACAGTATTACGGTGGCTGGTCTTCGATTTACCATCGCTGGAGAGTGGTGCACTATGGTACTGTTCCGCTTCAAATCCATGCACGCATTTCTAAAAGTCGTACGGCACTGTTTTGCCATTTCAGATGGATGTTGCACCTTGCACCGTGGATGTTGCACCCTTTAGATATCGATTATTCGGACGGCCATAACTTCTGGCTCGTTTAGAGTTACGGGAGCCATAACCTGTCAAAACGAAGGCCTCAATGTGTTCTACGGCTTTGATAGCTTTCAACCGTCAACGGATAGATTAATGCCCAAAATGGACAACCCGAATCTCAGTCGGGTCTCGTAAGTTTTTTACCCTTCGTTTTTTCGACACGTGGATTTTTACGGTAAAACAGGATTACCGTGGCTGGCCTTCGATTTACCATCGCTGGAGAGTGGTGCACCATGGTACTATTCCGTTTCAAATCCATGCATGCATTTCTAAAAGTCTTACGGCACTGTTTCGCCATTTCGGACGGATGTTGCACCTTGCACCGTGGATGTTGCACCCTGTAGATATCGATTATTCGGACGGCCATAACTTCTGGCTTGTTTAGAGTTACGGGAGCCATAACCTGTCAAAACGAATGCCTCGATGAGTTCTACGGCTTTGACAGCTTTCATCCATCAACGGATAGATTAATGCCCAAAAAGGACAACCCGAATCTCAATCGGGTCTCGTAAGTTTTTAACCCTTCGTTTTTTCGACACGTGGATTTTTACGGTAAAACGGGATTACGGTGGCTGGACTTCGATTTACCATCGCTGGAGAGTGGAGCACCATGGTACTGTTCCGTTTCAAATACATGCACGCATTTCTAAAAGTCGTACGACACTGTTTCTCCATTTCGGACGGATGTTGAACCTTGCACCGTGGATGTTGCACCCTGTAGATATCGATTATTCGGATTGCCATAACTTCTGGCTCATTTAGAGTTACGGGAGCCATAACCTGTCAAAACGAAGGCCTTGATGAGTTCTACGGCTTTAACAGCTTTCAGCCGTCAACGGATAGATTAATGCCCAAAAAGGACAACCCGAATCTCAATCGGGTCTCGTAAGTTTTTTACCCTTCGTTTTTTTGACACATGGATTTTTACGGTAAAACAGGATTACCGTGGCTGGACTTCGATTTACCATCGCTGGAGAGTGCTGCACCATGGTACTGTTCCGTTTCAAATCCATGCACGCATTTCTAAAAGTCGTACGGCACTGTTTCGCCATTTCGGGCGGATGTTGCACCTTGCACCGTGGATGTTGCACCCTGTAGATATCGATTATTCGGACGACCATAACTTCTGACTTGTTTAGATTTACGGGAGCCATAACCAGTCAAAACGAAGGCCTCGATGAGTACTATTCGTTTTTTCGACACGTGGATTTTTACGGTAAAACGGGATTACTGTGGCTGGTCTTCGATTTACCATCACTGGAGAGTGGTGCACCATGGTACTGTTCCGTTTCAAATCCATGCATGCATTTCTAAAAGTCGTACGGCACTATTTCACCATTTCGGACGGATGTTGCACTTTGCACCGTGGATGTTGCGCCCTGTAGATATCGATTATTCGGACGGCCATAACTTCTGGCTCGTTTAGAGAAATGGGAGCCATAACCTGTCAAAACGAAGGCCTCGATGAGTTCTACGGCTTTGACAGCTTTCAGCCGTCAACAGATAGATTAATGTGCAAAAAGGACAACCCGAATCTCAATCGGGTCTCGTAAGTTTTTTATCCTTCGTTTTTTCGACACGTGGATTTTTATGGTAAAACGGGATTACCGTGGCCCGTCTTCGACTTCCCATCGCTGGAGAGTGGTGCACCATGGTAGTGTTCCATTTCAAATCCATGCACGCATTTCTAAAAGTCGTACGGCACTGTTTCGCCATTTCGGACGGATGTTGCACCTTGCACCGTGGATGTTGCACCATGTAGATATCGATTATTCGGACGGCCATAACTTCTGGCTCGTTTGGAGATACGGGAGCCATAACCTGTCCAAACGATGGCCTTGATGAGTTCTACGGCTTTGACAGCTTTCAGCCGTCAACGAATAGATTAGTGCCCAAAAAGGACAACCCGAATCTCAATCGGGTCTCGTAAGTTTTTTACCCTTCCTTTTTTCGACACGTGGATTTTAAAGGTAAAACGGGATTACCGTGGCCCGTCTTCGACTTCCCATCGCTGGAGAGTGGTGCACCATGGTACTGTTCCGTTTGAAATCCATGCACGTATTTCTAAAAGTCGTACGGCACTGTTTCACCATTTCAGACGGATGTTGCACCTTGCACCGTGGATGTTTCACCCTGTAGATATCGATTATTCGGACGGCCATAACTTCTGGCTCGTTTAGAGTTACGGGAGCCATAACCTGTCAAAACGAAGGCCTCGATGAGTTCTACGGCTTTGACGGCTTTCAGCCGTCAACGGATATATTAACGCCCAAAAATGACAACCCGAATCTCAATCGGGTCTTGTAAGTTTTTTCCCCTTCGTTTTTTCGACATGTGGATTTTTACGGTAAAACGGGATTACTGTGGCCCGTCTTCGACTTCCCATCGCTGGAGAGTGGTGCACCATGGTAGTTTTCCGTTTCAAATCCATGCACGCATTTCTAAAAGTCGTACGGCACTGTTTCGCCATTTCGGATGGATGTTGCACCATGCACCGTGGATGTTGCACCATGTAGATATCGATTATTCGGACGACCATAACTTCTGGCTAGTTTAGAGTTACGGGAGCCATAACCTGTCAAAACGAAGGCCTCGATGAGTTCAACGGCTTTGACGGCATTCAGCCGTCAACGGATAGATTAATGCCCAAAAAGGACAACCCGAATCTCAATCGGGTCTAGTAAGTTTTTTACCCTTCGTTTTTTCGACACGTGGATTTTTACGGTAAAACGGGATTACCGTGGCTGGCCTTCGACTTTCCATCGCTGGAGAGTGATGCACCATGGTTGTGTTCCGTTTCAAATCCATGCACGCATTTCTAAAAGTCGTACGGCACTGTTTCGCTATTTCGGACGGATGTTGCACCTTGCACCGTGGATCTTGCACCCTGTAGATATCGATTATTCGAATGGCCATAACTTCTGGCTCTTTTAGAGTTACGGGAGCCATAACCTGTCAAAACGAAGGGCTCGATGAGTTCTACGGCTTTGACAGCTTTCAGCCGTCAACGGATAGATTAATCCCAAAAAGGACAACCCGAATCTCAATCGGGTCTTGTACGTTTTTCACCCATCGTTTTTTCGACACGTGGATTTTTACGGTAAAACGGGATTACCGTGGCCCGTCTTCGACTTCCCATTGCTGGAGAGTGGTGCACCATGGCAGTGTTCCGTTTCAAATCCATGCACGCATTTCTAAAAGTCGTACGGCACTGTTTCGCCATTTCGGACGGATGTTGCACCTTGCACCGTGGATGTTGCACCCTGTAGATATCGATTATTCGGACGGCCATAACTTCTGACTCGTTTAGAATTACGGGAGCCATAACCTGTCAAAACGAAGGCCTTGATGAGATCTACGGTTTTGACAGCTTTCAGCCGTCAACGGATAGATTAATGCCCAAAAAGGACAACCCGAATCTCGATCGGGTCTCGTAAGTTTTTTACCCTTCGTTTTTTCGACACGTGGATTTTTACGGTAAAACGGGACTACCGTGGCCCGTCTTCGACTTCCCATCGCTGGAGAGTGGTGCACCATGGTACTGTTCAGTTTCAAATTCATGCACGCATTTCTAAAAGTCGTACGACACTGTTTCGCCATTTCGGACGGATGTTGCACCTTGCACCGTGGATGTTGCACCCTGTAGATATCGATTATTCGGACGGCCATAACTTCTGGCTCATTTAGAGTTACGGGAGCCATAACCTGTCAAAACGAAGGCCTTGATGAGTTCTACGGCTTTGACAGCTTTCAGCCGTCAATGGATAGATTAATGCCCAAAAAGGACAACCCGAATCTCGATCGGGTCTCGTAAGTTTTTTACCCTTCGTTTTTTCGACACGTGGATTTTTACGGTAAAACGGGACTACCGTGGCCCGTCTTCGACTTCCCATCGCTGGAGAGTGGTGCACCACGGTACTGTTCAGTTTCAAATTCATGCATGCATTTCTAAAAGTCGTACGGCACTGTTTCGCAATTTCGGACGGATGTTGCACCTTGCACCGTGGATGTTGCACCCTGTAGATATCGATTATTCGGACGGCCATAACTATTGGCTCGTTTAGAGTTACGGGAGCCATAACCTGTCAAAACGAAGGCCTCGATAAGTTCTACGGCTTTGACTGCTTTCAGCCGTCAATGGATAGATTAATGCCCCAAAAGGACAACCCGAGTCTCAATCAGATCTCGTAAGTTTTTAAACCTTCGTTTTTTTGACACCTGGATTTTTGCGGTAAAACGGGATTACCGTGTCTCGTGTTCGACTTACCATCGCTGGAGAGTGGTGCACCATGGTACTATTCCGTTTCAAATCCATGCACGCATTTCTAAAAGTCGTACGGCACTGTTTCGCCATTTCGGACGGATGTTGCACCCTGCACCGTGGATGTTGCACCCTGTAGATATCGATTATTCGGACGGCCATAACTTCTGGCTCGTTTAGAGTTACGGGAGCCATAACCTGTCAAAACGAAGGCCTCGATGAGTTCTACGGCTTTGACAGCTTTTAGCTGTCAACGGATAGATTAATTCCCAAAAAGGACAACCCGAATCTCAATTGGGTCTCGTAAGTTTTTTACCCTTCGTTTTTTCGACACGTGGATTTTTGCGGTAAAACAGGATTACCGCGGCTCGTCTTCGACTTCCCATCGCTGGAGAGTGGTGCACCATGGCAGTGTTCCGTTTCAAATCCATGCACGCATTTCTAAAAGTCGTACGACACTGTTTCGCCAATTCGGACGGATGTTGCACCTTGCACCTGGATGTTGCACCCTGTAGATATCGATTATTCGGACGGCCATAACTTCTGGCTCGTTTAGAGTTACGGAAGCTATAACCTGTCAAAACGAAGGCCTCAATGAGTTCTATGGCTTTGACAGCTTTCAGCCGTCAACGGATAGATTAATGCCCAAAAAGGACAACCCGAATTTCCGTCGGGTCTCGTAAGTTTTTTACCCTTCGTTTTTTCGACACGTGGATTTTTATGGTAAAACAGGATTACAGTGGCTGGCCTTCGATTTACCATCGTTGGAAAGTGGTGCACCATGGTACTGTTCCGTTTCAAATCCACGCACGCATTTATAAAAGTCGTACGGCACTGTTTCGCCATTTCAGACGGATGTTACACCTTGCACCGTGGATGTTGCACACTGTAGATATCGATTATTCGGACGGCCATAACTTCTGGCTCGTTTAGAGTTACCGTAGCCATAACCTGTCAAAATAAAAGCCTTGATGAGTTCTACGGCTTTGACAGCTTTCAGCCGTCAACGGATAGACTAATGCCCAAAAAGGACAACCCGAATCTCAATCGGGTCTCGTAAGTTTTTTACCCTTCGTTTTTTCGACACGTGGATTTTTACGGTAAAACGGGATTACCGTGGCCCGTCTTCAACTTCCCATTGCTGGAGAGTGGTGCACCATGGTAGTGTTCCGTTTCAAATCCATGCACGCATTTCTAAAAGTCGTACGGCACTGTTTCGCCATTTCGGACGGATGTTGCACCTTGCACCGTGGCTGTTGCACCCTGTAGATATTGATTATTCGGACGGCCATAACTTCTGGCTCGTTTAGAGTTACGGGAGCCATAACCTGTCAAAACGAAGGGCTCGATGAGTTCTACGGCTTTGACAGCTTTCAGCCGTCAACGGATAGATTAATGCCCAAAAAGGACAACCCGAATCTCAATCGGGTCTCGTAAGTTTTTTACCCTTCGTTTTTTCGACACGTGGATTTTTACGGTAAAACGGGATTACCGTGGCCCGTCTTCGACTTCCCATCGTTGGAGAGTGGTGCACCATGGTACAGTTCAGTTTCAAATTCATGCACGCATTTCTAAAAGTCATACGGCACTGTTTCACCATTTCGGACGGATGTTGCACCTTGCACCGTGGATGTTGCACCTTGTATATATCGATTATTCGGACGGCCATAACTTATGGCTCGTTTATAAGTACGGGACCCATAACCTGTCAAAACGAAGGCCTCGATGAGTTCTACGGCTTCGACAGCTTTCAGCCATCAACGGATAGATTAATGCCCAAAAAGGACAACCCGAATCTCTATCGGGTCTCGTAAGTTTTTTACCCTTCGTTTTTCGACACGTGGATTTTTACGGTAAAACGGGATTACCGTGGCCCGTCTTCTACTTCCCATCGCTGGAGAGTGGTGCACCATGGTACTATTCCCTTTCAAATTCATGCACGCATTTCTAAAAGTCGTACGGCACTTTTCGCCATTTCGGACGGATGTTGCACCTTGCACCGTGGATGTTGCACCCAGTAGATATCGATTATTCGGACGGTCATAACTTCGGGCTCGTTTAGAGTTACGGGAGCCATAACATGTCAAAACGAAGGCCTCGATGAGTTCTACGGCTTTGACAGCTTTCAGCCGTCAACGGATAGATTAATGCCCAAAAAGGACAACCCGAATCTCCGTCGGGTCTCGTAAGTTTTTTACCCTTCGTTTTTTCGACACGTGGATTTTTACGGTCAAACAGGATTACAGTGGCTGGCCTTCGATTTACCATCGTTGGAGAGTGGTGCACCATGGTACTGTTCCGTTTCAAATCCACGCATGCATTTCTAAAAGTCGTACGGCACTGTTTCGCCATTTCGGACGGATGTTGCACCTTGCACCGTGGATGTTGCACCCTGTAGATATCGATTATTGGGACGACCATAATTTCTGGCTCGTTTAGAGTTACGGGAGCCATAACCTGTCAAAACGAAGGCCTCGATGAGTTCAACGGCTTTGACAGCTTTCAGCCCTTAACGGATAGATTAATGCCCAAAAAAGACAACCTGAATCTCAATCGTGTCTCGTAAGTTTTTTACCCTTCGTTTTTTCGACACGTGGATTTTTACGGTAAAACGGGATTACCGTGGCCCGTCTTCGACTTCCCATCGCTGGAAAGTGGTGCACCATGGTAGTGTTTCGTTTCAAATCCATGCACGCATTTCTAAAAGTCATACGGCACTGTTTCGCCATTTCGGACGGATGTTGCACCTTGCATCGTGGATGTTGCACCCTGTAGATATCGATTATTCGGACGACCATAACTTCTGGCTCGTTTAGAGTTACGGGAGCCATAACATGTCAAAACGAAGGCCTCGATGAGTTCTACGGCTTTGACGGCTTTCAGACGTCAACGGATAGATTAATGCCCAAAAAGGACAACCCGAATCTCAATCGGGTCTCGTAAGTTTTTTACCCTTCGTTTTTTCGACACGTGGATTTTTGCGGTAAAACGGGATTACCGTGGCCCGTCTTCGACTTCCCATCGTTGGAGAGTGGTGCACCATGGTACAGTTCTGTTTCAAATTCATGCACGCATTTCTAAAAGTCATACGGCACTGTTTCACCATTTCGGACGGATGTTGCACCTTGCACCGTGGATGTTGCACCTTGTATATATCGATTATTCGGACGGCCATAACTTATGGCTCGTTTATAAGTACGGGACCCATAACCTGTCAAAACGAAGGCCTCGATGAGTTCTACGGCTTCGACAGCTTTCAGCCATCAACGGATAGATTAATGCCCAAAAAGGACAACCCGAATCTCTATCGGGTCTCGTAAGTTTTTTACCCTTCGTTTTTCGACACGTGGATTTTTACGGTAAAACGGGATTACCGTGGCCCGTCTTCTACTTCCCATCGCTGGAGAGTGGTGCACCATGGTACTATTCCCTTTCAAATTCATGCACGCATTTCTAAAAGTCGTACGGCACTTTTCGCCATTTCGGACGGATGTTGCACCTTGCACCGTGGATGTTGCACCCAGTAGATATCGATTATTCGGACGGTCATAACTTCGGGCTCGTTTAGAGTTACGGGAGCCATAACATGTCAAAACGAAGGCCTCGATGAGTTCTACGGCTTTGACAGCTTTCAGCCGTCAACGGATAGATTAATGCCCAAAAAGGACAACCCGAATCTCCGTCGGGTCTCGTAAGTTTTTTACCCTTCGTTTTTTCGACACGTGGATTTTTACGGTCAAACAGGATTACAGTGGCTGGCCTTCGATTTACCATCGTTGGAGAGTGGTGCACCATGGTACTGTTCCGTTTCAAATCCACGCATGCATTTCTAAAAGTCGTACGGCACTGTTTCGCCATTTCGGACGGATGTTGCACCTTGCACCGTGGATGTTGCACCCTGTAGATATCGATTATTGGGACGACCATAATTTCTGGCTCGTTTAGAGTTACGGGAGCCATAACCTGTCAAAACGAAGGCCTCGATGAGTTCAACGGCTTTGACAGCTTTCAGCCCTTAACGGATAGATTAATGCCCAAAAAAGACAACCTGAATCTCAATCGTGTCTCGTAAGTTTTTTACCCTTCGTTTTTTCGACACGTGGATTTTTACGGTAAAACGGGATTACCGTGGCCCGTCTTCGACTTCCCATCGCTGGAAAGTGGTGCACCATGGTAGTGTTTCGTTTCAAATCCATGCACGCATTTCTAAAAGTCATACGGCACTGTTTCGCCATTTCGGACGGATGTTGCACCTTGCATCGTGGATGTTGCACCCTGTAGATATCGATTATTCGGACGACCATAACTTCTGGCTCGTTTAGAGTTACGGGAGCCATAACATGTCAAAACGAAGGCCTCGATGAGTTCTACGGCTTTGACGGCTTTCAGACGTCAACGGATAGATTAATGCCCAAAAAGGACAACCCGAATCTCAATCGGGTCTCGTAAGTTTTTTACCCTTCGTTTTTTCGACACGTGGATTTTTGCGGTAAAACGGGATTACCGTGGCCCGTCTTCGACTTCCCATCGTTGGAGAGTGGTGCACCATGGTACAGTTCTGTTTCAAATTCATGCACGCATTTCTAAAAGTCATACGGCACTGTTTCACCATTTCGGACGGATGTTGCACCTTGCACCGTGGATGTTGCACCTTGTATATATCGATTATTCGGACGGCCATAACTTATGGCTCGTTTATAAGTACGGGACCCATAACCTGTCAAAACGAAGGCCTCGATGAGTTCTACGGCTTCGACAGCTTTCAGCCATCAACGGATAGATTAATGCCCAAAAAGGACAACCCGAATCTCTATCGGGTCTCGTAAGTTTTTTACCCTTCGTTTTTCGACACGTGGATTTTTACGGTAAAACGGGATTACCGTGGCCCGTCTTCTACTTCCCATCGCTGGAGAGTGGTGCACCATGGTACTATTCCCTTTCAAATTCATGCACGCATTTCTAAAAGTCGTACGGCACTTTTCGCCATTTCGGACGGATGTTGCACCTTGCACCGTGGATGTTGCACCCAGTAGATATCGATTATTCGGACGGTCATAACTTCGGGCTCGTTTAGAGTTACGGGAGCCATAACATGTCAAAACGAAGGCCTCGATGAGTTCTACGGCTTTGACAGCTTTCAGCCGTCAACGGATAGATTAATGCCCAAAAAGGACAACCCGAATCTCCGTCGGGTCTCGTAAGTTTTTTACCCTTCGTTTTTTCGACACGTGGATTTTTACGGTCAAACAGGATTACAGTGGCTGGCCTTCGATTTACCATCGTTGGAGAGTGGTGCACCATGGTACTGTTCCGTTTCAAATCCACGCATGCATTTCTAAAAGTCGTACGGCACTGTTTCGCCATTTCGGACGGATGTTGCACCTTGCACCGTGGATGTTGCACCCTGTAGATATCGATTATTGGGACGACCATAATTTCTGGCTCGTTTAGAGTTACGGGAGCCATAACCTGTCAAAACGAAGGCCTCGATGAGTTCAACGGCTTTGACAGCTTTCAGCCCTTAACGGATAGATTAATGCCCAAAAAAGACAACCTGAATCTCAATCGTGTCTCGTAAGTTTTTTACCCTTCGTTTTTTCGACACGTGGATTTTTACGGTAAAACGGGATTACCGTGGCCCGTCTTCGACTTCCCATCGCTGGAAAGTGGTGCACCATGGTAGTGTTTCGTTTCAAATCCATGCACGCATTTCTAAAAGTCATACGGCACTGTTTCGCCATTTCGGACGGATGTTGCACCTTGCATCGTGGATGTTGCACCCTGTAGATATCGATTATTCGGACGACCATAACTTCTGGCTCGTTTAGAGTTACGGGAGCCATAACATGTCAAAACGAAGGCCTCGATGAGTTCTACGGCTTTGACGGCTTTCAGACGTCAACGGATAGATTAATGCCCAAAAAGGACAACCCGAATCTCAATCGGGTCTCGTAAGTTTTTTACCCTTCGTTTTTTCGACACGTGGATTTTTGCGGTAAAACGGGATTACCGTGGCCCGTCTTCGACTTCCCATCGCTGGAGAGTGGTGCACCATGGTAGTGTTCCGTTTCAAATCCATGCACGCATTCCGAAAAGTCGTACGGCACTGTTTCGCCATTTCGGACGGATGTTGCACCTTGCACCGTGGATGTTGCACCCTGAAGATATCGATTATTCGGACGGCCATAACTTCTGGCTCGTTTAGAGTTACGGGAGCCATAACCTGTCAAAATGAAGGCCTTGATGAGTTCTACGGCTTTGACAACTTTCATCCATCAACGGATAGATTAATGCCAAAAAAGGACAAACCGAATCTCAATCGGGTCTCGTAAGTTTTTTACCCTTCGTTTTTTCGACACTTGGATTTTTATAGTAAAACGGGATTACCGTGGCCCATCTTCGACTTCCCATCGCTGGAGAGTGGTGCACCATGGTAGTGTTCCTTTTCAAATCCATGCACGCATTTCTAAAAGTCGTACGACACTGTTTCGCCATTTCGGACGGATGTTGCACCTTGCACCGTGGATGTTGCACCCTGTAGATATCGATTATTCGGACGGCCATAACTTCTGGCTCGTTTAGAGTTACGGGAGCCATAACCTGTCAAAACTAAGGCCTCGATGAGTTCTACGGCTTTGAAAGCTTTCAGCCGTCAACGGATAAATTAATGCCCAATAAGGACAACCCGAATCTCAATCGGGTCTCGTAAGTTTTTTACCCTTCGTTTTTTCGACACGTGGATTTTTACGGTAAAACAGGATTACCGTGGCCCGTCTTCGACTTCCCATCGCTGGAGAATGGTGCACCATGGTACTGTTCCGTTTCAAATCCATGCATGCATTTCTAAAAGTCGTACGGCACTGTTTCTCCATTTCGGACGGATGTTGCACCTTGCACCGTGGATGTTGCACCCTGTAGATATCGATTATTCGGACGGCCATAACTTCTGGCTCGTTTAGAGTTACGGGAGCCATAACCTGTCAAAACGAAGGACTCGATGAGTTCTACGGCTTTGATAGCTTTCAGTCATCAATGGATAGATTAATGCCGAAAAAGGACAACCCGAATCTCGATCGGGTCTCGTAAGTTTTTTACCCTTCGTTTTTTCTGCACGTGGATTTTTACGGTAAAACGGGATTACCGTGGCCCGTCTTCGACTTCCCATCGCTGGAGAGTGGTGCACCATGGTACTGTTCCATTTAAAATCCATGCACATATTTCTAAAAGTCGTACGTCACTGTTTCGCCATTTCGGTCGGATGTTGCACCTTGCACCGTGGATGTTGCACCGTGTAGATATCGATTATTCGGACGGCCATAACTATTGGCTCGTTTAGAGTTACGGGAGCCATAACCTGTCAAAACAAAGGCCTCGATAAGTTCTACGGCTTTGACTGCTTTCAGCCGTCAACGGATAGATTAATGCCAAAAAAGGACAACCCGAATCTCAATCGGATCTCGTAAGTTTTTAAACCTTCGTTTTTTCGACACGTGGATTTTTATTGTAAAACGGGATTACCGTGGCCCGTCTTCGACTTACCATCGCTGGAGAGTGGTGCACCATGGTACTGTTCTGTTTCAAATCCATGCACGCATTTCTAAAAGTCGTACGGCACTGTTTCGCCATTTCGGACGGATGTTGCACCTTGCACCGTGGATGTTGCACCCTGTAGATATCAATTATTCGGACGGCCATAACTACTGGCTCGTTTAGAGTTACGGGAGCCATAACCTGTCAAAACGAAGGCCTCGATGAGTTCTACGGCTTTGATGGCTTTCAGCCATCAACGGATAGATTAATTCCCAAAAAGGACAACCCGAATCTTAATCGGGCCTCGTAAGTTTTTTACCCTTCGTTTTTTCGACACGTGGATTTTTACGGTAAAACGGGATTACCGTGGCTCGTCTTGGACTTCCCATCGCTGGAGAGTGGTGCACCATGGTAGTGTTCCGTTTCAAATCCATGCACGCATTTCTAAAAGTCATACGACACTGTTTCGCCATTTCGGACGGATGTTGCACCTTGCACCGTGGATGTTGCACCCTGTAGATATCGATTATTCAGACGGCCATAACTTCTGGCTCATTTAGAGTTACGGAAGCCATAACCTGTCAAAACGAAGGCCTCGATGAGTTCTATGGCTTTGACAGCTTTCAGCCGTCAACGGATAGATTAATGCCCAAAAAGGACCACCCGAATCTCCATCGGGTTTCGTAAGTTTTTTACCCTTCGTTTTTTCGACACGTGGATTTTTACGGTAAAACAGGATTATAGTGGCTGGCCTTCGATTTACCGTCGTTGGAGAGTGGTGCACCATGGTACTGTTCCGTTACAAATCCACGCACGCATTTCAAAAAGTCGTACGGCACTGTTTCGCCATTACGGACGGATGTTGCACCTTGCACTGTGGATGCTGCACACTATAGATATCGATTATTCGGACGACCATAACTTCTGGCTCGTTTAGAGATATGGGAGCCATAACCTGTCAAAACAAAGGCCTCGATGAGTTCTACGGCTTTGACAGCTTTCAGCCGTTAACGGATAGATTAATGCCCAAAAAGGACAACCCGAATCTCAATCGGGTCTCGTAAGTTTTTTACCCTTCGTTTTTTCGACACGTGGATTTTTACGGTAAAACGGGATTACCGTGGCACGTCTTCGACTTCCCATCGCTGGAGAGTGGTGCACCATGGTAGTGTTCCATTTCAAATCCATGCACGCATTTCTAAAAGTCGTACGGCACTGTTTCGCTATTTCGGACGGATGTTGCACCTTGCACCATGGATGTTGCACCCTGTAGATATCGATTATTCGAACGGCCATAACTTCTGGCTCGTTTAGAGTTACGGGAGGCATAACCTGTCAAAACGAAGGCCTCGATGAGTTCTACGGCTTTGACAGCTTTCAGCCGTCAACGGATAGATTAATGCCCAAAAAGGACAACCCGAATCTCAATCGGGTCTCGTAAGTTTTTTACCCTTCGTTTTTTCGACACGTGGATTTTTACGGTAAAACGGGATTACCGTGGCCCGTCTTCGACTTCCCATCGCTGGAGAGTGGTGCACCATGGTATTGTTCCGTTTCAAATCCATGCACGCATTTCTAAAAGTCGTACGGCACTGTTTCACCATTTCGGACGGATGTTGCACCTTGCACCGTGGATGTTGCACCCTGTAGAAATCGATTATTCGGACGGCCATAACTTCTGGCTCGTTTAGAGTTACGAGAGCCATAACCTGTCAAAACAAAGGGCTCGATGAGTTCTACGGCTTTGACAGCTTTCAGCCGTCAACGGATAGATGAATGCCGAAAAAGTACAACCGTAATCTCAATTGGGTCTCGTAAGTTTTCACCCTTCGTTTTTTCGACACGTGGATTTTTACGGTAAAACGGGATTACCGTGGCCCGTCTTCGACTTCCCATCGCTGGAGAGTGGTGCACCATGGTACTGTTCCATTTCAAATCCATGCATACATTTCTAAAAGTCGTATGGCACTGTTTCGCCATTTCGGACGGATGTTGCACCTTGCACCGTGGATGTTGCACCGTGTAGATATCGATTATTCGGACGGCCATAACTATTGGCTCGTTTAGAGTTACGGGAGCCATAAGCTGTCAAAACGAAGGCCTCGATAAGTTCTACGGCTTTGACTGCTTTCAGCTGTCAACGGATAGATTAATGCCCAAAAAGGACAACCCGAATCTCAATCGGATCTCGTAAGTTTTTAAACCTTTGTTTTTTCGACACGTGGATTTTTACGGTAAAACGGGATTACCGTGGCCCGTCTTCGACTTACCGTCGCTGGAGAGTGGTGCACCATGGTAGTTTTCCGTTTCAAATCCATGCACGCATTTCTAAAAGTCGTACGGCACTGTTTCGCCATTTGGGACGGATGTTGCACCTTGCACCGTGGATGTTGCACCCTGTAGATATCGATTATTCGGACGGCCATAACTTCTGGCCCGTTTAGAGTTACGGGAGCCATAACCTGTCAAAACGAAGGCCTCGATGAGTTCTACGGCTTTGACGGCTTTCAGCCGTCAACGGATAGATTAATTCCAAAAAAGGACAACCCGAATCTTAATCGGGCCTCGTATGTTTTTTACCCTTCGTTTTTTCGACACGTGGATTTTTACGGTAAAACGGGATAACCGTGGCTCGTCTTTGACTTCCCATCGCTGGAGAGTGGTGCACCATCGTAGTGTTCCGTTTCAAATCCATGCACGCATTTCTAAAAGTCGTACGGCACTGTTTCGCCATTTCGGACGGATGTTGCACCTTGCACCGTGGATGTTGCACCCTATAGATATCGATTATTCGGACGACCATAACTTTTGGCTCGTTTAGATTTACGGAAGCCATAACCTGTCAAAACAAAGGCCTCGATGAGTTCTATGGCTTTGACAGCTTTCAGCCGTCAACGGATAGATTAATGCCCAAAAAGGACAACCCGAATCTCCGTCGGGTCTCGTAAGTTTTTTACCCTTCGTTTTTTCGACACGTGGATTTTTACGGTAAAACAGGATTACAGTGGCTGGCCTTCGATTTGCCATCGTTGGAGAGTGGTGCACCATGGTACTCTTCCGTTACAAATCCACGCATGCATTTCAAAAAGTCGTACGGCACTGTTTCGCCATTTCGGACGGATGTTGCACCTTGCACCGTGGATGTTGCACACTGTAGATATCGATTATTCGGACGACCATAACTTCTGGCTCGTTTAGAGTTACGGGAGCCATAACCTGTCAAAACAAAGGCCTCGATGAGTTCTACGGCTTTGACAGCTTTCAGTCGTCAACGGATAGATTAATGCCCAAAAAGGACAACCCGAATCTCAATCGGGTCTCGTAAGTTTTTTACCCTTCGTTTTTTCGACACGTGGATTTTTACGGTAAAACGGGATTACCGTGGCCCGTCTTCGACTTCCCATCGCTGGAGAGTGGTGCACCATGGTAGTTTTCCGTTTCAAATCCATGCATGCATTTCTAAAAGTCGTACAGCACTGTTTCGCCATTTCGGACGGATGTTGCACCTTGCACCGTGGATGTTGCACCCTGTAGATATCGATTATTCGGACGGCCATAACTTCTGGCTCGTTTAGAGTTACGGGAGCCATAACCTGTCAAAACGAAGGGCTCGATGAGTTCTACGGCTTTGACAGCTTTCAGCCGTCAACGGATAGATTAATTCCCAAAAAGGACAACCCGAATCTAAATCGGGTCTCGTAACTTTTTTCCCTTCGTTTTTTCGACACGTGGATTTTTACGGTAAAACGGGATTAACGTGGCCCGTCTTCGACTTCCCATCGCTGGAGAGTGGTGCACCATGGTAGTGTTCCATTTCAAATCCATGCACGCATTTCTAAAAGTCGTACGGCACTGTTTCGCCATTTCGGACGGATGTTGCACCTTGCACCGTGGATGTTGCACCCTGTAGATATCGATTATTCGGACGGCCATACCTTCTGGCTCGTTTAGAGTTACGGGAGCCATAACCTGTCAAAACGAAGGCCTCGATGAGTTCTACGGCTTTGACAGCTTTCAGCCGTCAACGGATAGATTAATGCCCAAAAAGGACAACCCGAATCTCAATCGGGTCTCGTAAGTTTTTTACCCTTCGTTTTTTCGACACGTGGATTTTTACGGTAAAACGGGATTACCGTGGCCCGTCTTCGACTTCCCATCGCTGGAGAGTGGTGCACCATGGTAGTGTTCCATTTCAAATCCATGCACGCATTTCTAAAAGTCGTACGGCACTGTTTCGCCATTTCGGACGGATGTTGCACCTTGCACCATGGATGTTGCACCCTGTAGATATCGATTATTCGGACGGCCATAACTTCTGGCTCGTTTAGAGTAACGGGAGCCATAACCTGTCAAAACGAAGGCCTCGATGAGTTCTACGGCTTTGACAGCTTTCAGCCATCAATGGATAGATTAATGCCCAAAAAGGACAACCCGAATCTCAATCGGGTCTCGTAAGTTTTTTACCCTTCGTTTTTTCGACACGTGGATTTTTACGGTAAAACGGGATTACCGTGGCCCGTCTTCGACTTCCCATCGCTGAAGAGTGGTGCACCATGGTAGTGTTCCGTTTCAAATCCATGCACGCATTTCTAAAAGTCGAACGGCACTGTTTCACTATTTCGGACGGATGTTGCACCTTGCACCGTGGATGTTGCACCCTGTAGAAATCGATTATTCGGACGGCCATAACTTCTGGCTCGTTTAGAGTTACGGGAGCCATAACCTGTCAAAACAAAGGGCTCGATGAGTTCTACGGCTTTGACAGCTTTCAGCCGTCAACGGATAGATGAATGCCGAAAAAGTACAACCGTAATCTCAATTGGGTCTCGTAAGTTTTCGCCCTTCGTTTTTTCGACACGTGGATTTTTACGGTAAAACGGGATTACCGTGGCCCGTCTTCGACTTCCCATCGCTGGAGAGTGGTGCACCATGGTACTGTTCCATTTCAAATCCATGCATACATTTCTAAAAGTCGTATGGCACTGTTTTGCCATTTCGGACGGATGTTGCACCTTGCACCGTGGATGTTGCACCGTGTAGATATCGATTATTCGGACGGCCATAACTATTGGCTCGTTTAGAGTTACGGGAGCCATAAGCTGTCAAAACGAAGGCCTCGATAAGTTCTACGGCTTTGACTGCTTTCAGCTGTCAACGGATAGATTAATGCCCAAAAAGGACAACCCGAATCTCAATCGGATCTCGTAAGTTTTTAAACCTTTGTTTTTTCGACACGTGGATTTTTACCGTAAAACAGGATTACCGTGGCCCGTCTTCGACTTACCATCGCTGGAGAGTGGTGCACCATGGTACTGTTCCGTTTCAAATCCATGCACGCATTTCTAAAAGTCGTACGGCACTGTTTTGCCATTTCGGACGGATGTTGCACCTTGCACCGTGGATGTTGCACCCTGTAGATATCGATTATTCGGACGGCCATAACTTCTGGCTCGTTTAGAGTTACGGGAGCCATAACCTGTCAAAACGAAGGCCTCGATGAGTTCTACGGCTTTGACGGCTTTCAGCCGTCAACGGATAGATTAATTCCCAAAAAGGACAACCCGAATCTTAATCGGGCCTCGTATGTTTTTTACCCTTCGTTTTTTCGACACGTGGATTTTTACGGTAAAACGGGATAACCGTGGCTCGTCTTTGACTTCCCATCGCTGGAGAGTGGTGCACCATGGTAGTGTTCCGTTTCAAATCCATGCACGCATTTCTAAAAGTCGTACGGCACTGTTTCGCCATTTCGGACGGATGTTGCACCTTGCACCGTGGATGTTGCACCCTGTAGATATCGATTATTCGGACGACCATAACTTCTGGCTCGTTTAGATTTACGGAAGCCATAACCTGTCAAAACAAAGGCCTCGATGAGTTCTATGGCTTTGACAGCTTTCAGCCGTCAACGGATAGATTAATGCCCAAAAAGGACAACCCGAATCTCCGTCGGGTCTCGTAAGTTTTTTACCCTTCGTTTTTTCGACACGTGGATTTTTACGGTAAAACAGGATTACAGTGGCTGGCCTTCGATTTACCATCGTTGGAGAGTGGTGCACCATGGTACTCTTCCGTTACAAATCCACGCATGCATTTCAAAAAGTCGTACGGCACTGTTTCGCCATTTCGGACGGATGTTGCACCTTGCACCGTGGATGTTGCACACTTTAGATATCGATTATTCGGACGACCATAACTTCTGGCTCGTTTAGAGTTACGGGAGCCATAACCTGTCAAAACAAAGGCCTCGATGAGTTCTACGGCTTTGATAGCTTTCAGTCGTCAACGGATAGATTAATGCCCAAAAAGGACAACCCGAATCTCAATCGGGTCTCGTAAGTTTTTTACCCTTCGTTTTTTCGACACGTGGATTTTTACGGTAAAACGGGATTACCGTGGCCCGTCTTCGACTTCCCATCGCTGGAGAGTGGTGCACCATGGTAGTTTTCCGTTTCAAATCCATGCATGCATTTCTAAAAGTCGTACAACACTGTTTCGCCATTTCGGACGGATGTTGCACCTTGCACCGTGGATGTTGCACCCTGTAGATATCGATTATTCGGACGGCCATAACTTCTGGCTCGTTTAGAGTTACGGGAGCCATAACCTGTCAAAACGAAGGGCTCGATGAGTTCTACGGCTTTGATAGCTTTCAGCCGTCAACGAATAGATTAATTCCCAAAAAGGACAACCCGAATCTAAATCGGGTCTCGTAACTTTTTTTCCCTTCGTTTTTTCGACACGTGGATTTTTACGGTAAAACGGGATTACCGTGGCCCGTCTTCGACTTCCCATCGCTGGAGAGTGGTGCACCATGGTAGTGTTCCATTTCAAATCCATGCACGCATTTCTAAAAGTCGTACGGCACTGTTTCGCCATTTCGGACGGATGTTGCACCTTGCACCGTGGATGTTGCACCCTGTAGATATCGATTATTCGGACGGCCATAACTTCTGGTTCGTTTAGAGTTACGGGAGCCATAACCTGTCAAAACGAAGGGCTCGATGAGTTCTACGGCTTTGATAGCTTTCAGCCGTCAACGGATAGATGAATGCCCAAAAAGGACAACCCGAATCTCCGTCGGGTCTCGTAAGTCTTTTACCCTTCGTTTTTTCGACACGTGGATTTTTACGGTAAAACAGGATTACAGTGGCTGGCCTTCGATTTACCATCGTTGGAGAGTGGTGCACCATGGTACTCTTCCGTTACGAATCCATGCATGCATTTCAAAAAGTCGTACGGCACTGTTTCTCCATTTCGGACGGATGTTGCACCATGCACCGTGGATGTTGCACCGTGTAGATATCGATTATTCGGACGGCCATAACTATTGGCTCGTTTAGAGTTACGGGAGCCATAACCTATCAAAACAAAGGCCTCGATAAGTTCTACGGCTTTGACTACTTTCAGCCGTCAACGAATAGATTAATGCCCAAAAAGGACAACCCGAATCTCAATCGGATCTCGTAAGTTTTTAAACCTTCGTTTTTTCGACACGTGGATTTTTACGGTAAAACGGGATTACCGTGGCCCATCTTCGACTTACCATCGCTGGAGAGTGGTGTACCATGGTACTGTTCCGTTTCAAATCCATGCACGCATTTCTAAAAGTCGTACAGCACTGTTTCGCTATTTCGGACAGATGTTGCACCTTGCACCGTGGATGTTGCACCCTGTAGGTATCGATTATTCGGACGACCATAACTTATGGCTCGTTTAGAGTTATGGGAGCCATAACCTGTCAAAACGAAGGCCTCGATGAGTTCTACGGCTTTGACGGCTTTCAGCCGTCAACGGATAGATTAATTCCCAAAAAGGACAACCCGAATCTTAATCGGGCCTCGTAAGTTTTTTACCCTTCGTTTTTTCGACACGTGGATTTTTACGGTAACGGGATTACCGTGGCTCGTCTTCGACTTCCCATTGCTGGAGAGTGGTGCACCATGGTAGTGTTCCGTTTCAAATCCATGCACGCATTTCTAAAAGTCGTACGGCACTGTTTCGCCATTTCGGACGGATGTTGCACCTTGCACCTTGGATGTTGCACCCTGTAGATATCGATTATTCGGACGGCCATAACTTCTGGCTCGTTTAGAGTTACGGAAGCCATAACCTGTCAAAACGAAGGCCTCGATGAGTTCTATGGCTTTGACAGCTTTCAGCCATCAACGGATGGATTAATGCCCAAAAAGGACAACCCGAATCTCCGCCGGGACTCGTAAGTTTTTTACCCTTCGTTTTTTCGACACGTGGATTTTTACGGTAAAACAGGATTACAGTGGCTGGCCTTCGATTTACCATCGTTGGAGAGTGGTGCACCATGGTACTGTTCCGTTACAAATCCACGCACGCATTTCAAAAAGTCGTACGGCACTGTTTCGCCATTTCGAACGGATGTTGCACCTTGCACCGTGGATGCTGCACACTGTAGATATCGATTATTCGGACGACCATAACTTCTGGCTCGTTTAGAGTTACGGGAGCCATAACCTGTCAAAACAAAGGCGTCGATGAGTTCTACGGCTTTGACAGCTTTCAGCCGTCAATGAATAGATTAATGCCCAAAAAGGACAACCCGAATCTCAATCGGGTCTCGTAAGTTTTTTACCCTTCGTTTTTTCGACACGTGGATTTTTACGGGAAAACGGGATTATCGTGGCCCGTCTTCGACTTCCCATCGCTGGAGAGTGGTGCACCATGGTAGTGTTCTGTTTCAAATCCATGCACGCATTTCTAAAAGTCGTACGGCACTGTTTCGCCATTTCGGACGGATGTTGCACCTTGCACCGTGGATGTTGCACCCTAAAGATATCGATTATTCGGACGGCCATAACTTCCGGCTCGTTTAGAGTTACGGGAGCCATAACCTGTCAAAACGAAGGGCTCGATGAGTTCTACGGCTTTGATAGCTTTCAGCCGTCAACGGATAGATTAATGCCCAAAAAGGACAACCCGAATCTCAATCGGGTCTCGTAAGTTTTTTACCCTTCGTTTTTTCTACACGTGGACTTTTACGTTAAAACGGGATTACCGTGGCCCGTCTTCGACTTCCCATCACTGGAGAGTGGTGCACCATGGTAGTGTTCCATTTCAAATCCATGCACGCATTTCTAAAAGTCGTACGGCACTGTTTCGCCATTTCGGAAGGATGTTGCACCTTGCACCGTGGATGTTGCACCCTGTAGATATCGATTATTCGGATGGCTATAACTTCTGGCTCGTTTAGAGTTACGGGAGCCACAACCTGTCAAAACGAAGGGCTCGATGAGTTCTACCGCTTTGACAGCTTTCAGCCGTCAACGGATAGATGAATGCCCAAAAAGGACAACCCGAATCTCAATCAGGTCTCGTATGTTTTTTACCCTTCGTTTTTTCGACACGTGGATTTTTACGGTAAAACGGGATTACCGTGGCCCGTCTTCGACTTCCCATCGCTGGAGACTGGTGCACCATGGTGGTGTTCCATTTCAAATCCATGCACGC
The DNA here is from genome assembly GCA_030765085.1 of Allium cepa. NCBI lineage: Eukaryota > Viridiplantae > Streptophyta > Magnoliopsida > Asparagales > Amaryllidaceae > Allium > Allium cepa. The sequence goes on from CM060938.1 coordinate 872,890,209, forward strand.
ATTTCTAAAAGTCGTACGACGCTGTTTCGCCATTTCGGACGGATGTTGCACCTTGCACCGTGGATGTTGCACCCTGTAGATATCGATTATTCAGACGGCCATAACTTCTGGCTCGTTTAGAGTTACGGGAGCCATAACCTGTCAAAACGAAGGCCTCGATGAGTTCTACGGCTTTGACAGCTTTCAGCCGTCAATGGATAGATTAATGCCCAAAAAGGACAACCCGAATCTCGATCAGATCTCGTAAGTTTTTTACCCTTCGTTTTTTCGACACGTGGATTTTTACGGTAAAACAGGATTACCGTGGCCCGTCTTCGACTTCCCATCGTTGGAGAGTGGTGCACCATGGTACTGTTCCATTTCAAATTCATGCACGCATTTCTAAAAGTCGTACGCCACTGTTTCGCCATTTCGGACGGATGTTGCACCTTGCACCGTGGATGTTGCACCCTGTAGATATCGATTATTCGGACGGCCATAACTTCTGGCTCGTTTAGAGGTACTGGAGCCATAACCTGTCAAAACTAAGGCCTCGATGAGTTCTACGGCTTTGACAGCTTTCAGCCGTCAACGGATAAATTAATGCCCAATAAGGACAACCCGAATCTCAATCGGGTCTCGTAAGTTTTTTACCCTTCGTTTTTTCGACACGTGGATTTTTACGGTAATACAGGATTACCGTGGCCCGTCTTTGACTTCCCATCGCTGGAGAGTGGTGCACCATGGTACTGTTCCGTTTCAAATCCATGCATGCATTTTTAAAAGTCATACGGCACCGTTTCTCCATTTCGGACGGATGTTGCACCTTGCACCGTGGATGTTGCACCCTGTAGATATTGATTATTCGGACGGCCATAACTTCTGGCTCGTTTAGAGTTACGGGAGCCATAACCTGTCAAAACGAAGGAATCGATGAGTTCTACGGCTTTGATAGCTTTCAGCCATCAATGGATAGATTAATGCCGAAAAAGGACAACCCGAATCTCGATCGAGTCTCGTAAGTTTTTTACCCTTCGTTTTTTCTGCACGTGGATTTTTATGGTAAAACGAGATTACCGTGGCCCGTCTTTGACTTCCCATCGCTAGAGAGTGGTGTACCATGGTACTGTTCCATTTCAAATCCATGCACACATTTCTAAAAGTCGTACGGCACTGTTTCACCATTTCGGACGAATGTTGTACCTTGCACCGTGGATGTTGCACCGTGTAGATATCGATTATTCGGACGGCCATAACTATTGGCTCGTTTAGAGTTACGAGAGCCATAACCTGTCAAAACAAAGGCCTCGATAAGTTCTACGGCTTTGACTGCTTTCAGCCGTCAACGGATAGATTGATGCCCAAAAAGGACAACCCGAATCTCAATCGGATCTCGTAAGTTTTTAAACCTTCGTTTTTTCGACACGTGGATTTTTACGGTAAAACGGGATTACCGTGGCCCGTCTTCGACTTACCATCGCTGGAGAGTGGTGCACCATGGTACTGTTCCATTTCAAATCTATACACGCATTTCTAAAAGTCGTACGGCACTGTTTCGCCATTTCGGACGGATGTTGCACCTTGCACCGTGGATGTTGCACCCTGTAGATATCGATTATTCGGACGGCCATAACTTCTGGCTCGTTTAGAGTTACGGGAGCCATAACCTGTCAAAACGAAGGGCTCGATGAGTTCTACGGCTTTGACAGCTTTCAGCCGTCAACGGATAGATGAGTGCCCAAAAAGGACAACCCGAATCTCAATCAGGTCTCGTAAGTTTTTTACCCTTCGTTTTTTCGACACGTGGATTTTTACGGTAAAACGGGATTACAGTGGCTGGCCTTCGATTTACCATCCTTGGAGAGTGGTGCACCATGGTACTGTTCCGTTTCAAATCCACGCACGCATTTCTAAAAGTCGTACGGCACTGTTTCGCCATTTCGGACGGATGTTGCACCTTGCACCGTGGATGTTGCACACTGTAGATATCGATTATTCGGACGGCCATAACTTCTGGCTCGTTTAGAGTTACGGGAGCCATAACCTGTCAAAACAAATGCCTCGATGAGTTCTACGGCTTTGACAGCTTTCAGCCGTCAACGGATAGATTAATGCCCAAGAAGGACAACCCGAATCTCAATCGGGTCTCGTAAGTTTTTTACCCTTCGTTTTTTCGACACGTGGATTTTTGCGGTAAAACGGGATTACCGTGGCCCGTCTTCGACTTCCCATCGCTGGAGAGTGGTGCACCATGGTAGTATTCCGTTTCAAATCCATGCACGCATTTCTAAAAGTCGTACGACACTGTTTCACCATTTCGGACGGATGTTGCACCTTGCACCGTGGATGTTGCACCTTGTAGATATCGATTATTCAGACGGCCATAACTTCTGGCTCGTTTAGAGTTACGGGAGCCATAACCTGTCAATACGAAGGGCTCGATGAGTTCTACGGCTTTTACAGCTTTTAGATGTCAACGGATAGATTAATGCCCAAAAAGGACAACCCGAATCTCAATCGGGTCTCGTAAGTTTTTTACCCTTCGTTTTTTCGACACGTGGACTTTTACGGTAAAACGGGATTACCGTGGCTCGTCTTCGACTTCCCATCGCTGGAGAGTGGTGCACCATGGTAGTGTTCCATTTCAAATCCATGCACGCATTTCTAAAAGTCGTACGGCACTGTTTCGCCATTTCGGACGGATGTTGCACCTTGCACCGTGGATGTTGCACCCTGTAGATATCGATTATTCGGACGGCCATAACTTCTGGCTCGTTTAGAGTTACGGGAGCCATAACCTGTCAAAACGAAGGGCTCGATGAGTTCTACGGCTTTGACAGCTTTCAGCCGTCAACGGATAGATGAGTGCCCAAAAAGGACAACCCGAATCTCAATCGGGTCTCGTAAGTTTTTTACCCTTCATTTTTTCGACACGTGGATTTTTACGGTAAAACGGGATTACAGTGGCTGGCCTTCGATTTACCATCCTTGGAGAGTGGTGCACCATGGTACTGTTCCGTTTCAAATCCACGCACGCATTTCTAAAAGTCGTACGGCACTGTTTCGCCATTTCGGACGGATGTTGCACCTTGCACCGTGGATGTTGCACCTTGTAGATATCGATTATTCGGACGACCATAACTTCTGGCTCGTTTAGAGTTACGGGAGCCATAACCTGTCAAAACGAAGGCCTCGATGAGTTCTATGGCTTTGACGGCTTTCAGCCGTCAATGGATAGATTAATTCCCAAAAAAGACAACCCGAATCTCAATCGGGTCTCGTAAGTTTTTTACCCTTCGTTTTTTCGACACGTGGACTTTTGCGGTAAAACGGGATTACCATGGCTTGTCTTCGACTTCCCATCGCTGGAGAGTGATGCACCATGGTAGTGTTCCATTTCAAATCCATGCACGCATTTCTAAAAGTCGTACGGCACTGTTTCGCCATTTCGGACGGATGTTGCACCTTGCACCGTGGATGTTGCACCCTGTAGATATCGATTATTCGGACGGCCATAACTTCTGGCTCGTTTAGAGTTACGGGAGCCATAACCTGTCAAAACGAAGGGCTCGATGAGTTCTACGGCTTTGACAGCTTTCAGCCGTCAACGGATAGATGAGTGCCCAAAAAGGACAACCCGAATCTCAATCAGGTCTCGTAAGTTTTTTACCCTTCGTTTTTTCGACACGTGGATTTTTACGGTAAAACGGATTACAGTGGCTGGCCTTCGGTTTACCATCCTTGGAGAGTGGTGCACCATGGTACTGTTCCGTTTCAAATCCACGCACGCATTTCTAAAAGTCGTACGGCACTGTTTCGCCATTTCGGACGGATGTTGCACCTTGCACCGTGGATGTTGCACACTGTAGATATCGATTATTCGGACGGCCATAACTTCTGGCTCGTTTAGAGTTACGGGAGCCATAACCTGTCAAAACAAAGGCATCGATGAGTTCTACGGCTTTGACAGCTTTCAGCCGTCAACGGATAGATTAATGCCCAAGAAGGACAACCCGAATCTCAATCGGGTCTCGTAAGTTTTTTACCCTTCGTTTTTTCGACACGTGGATTTTTGCGGTAAAACGGGATTACCGTGGCCCGTCTTCTACTTCCCATCGCTGGAGAGTGGTGCACTATGGTAGTGTTCCGTTTCAAATCCATGCACGCATTTCTAAAAGTCGTACGACACTGTTTCGCCATTTCGGACGGATGTTGCACCTTACACCGTGGATGTTGCACCCTGTAGATATCGATTATTCGGACGACCATAACTTCTGGTTCGTTTAGAGTTACGGGAGCCATAACCTGTCAAAACCAAGGGCTCGATGAGTTCTACGGCTTTGACAGCTTTCAGCCGTCAACAGATAGATTAATGCCCAAAAAGGACAACCCGAATCTCAATCGGATCTCGTAAGTTTTTTACCCTTCGTTTTTTCGACACGTGGATTTTTACGGTAAACGGGATTACCGTGGCCCGTCTTCGACTTCCCATCGCTGGAGAGTGGTGCACCATGGTAGTATTCCGTTTCAAATCCATGCACGCATTTCTAAAAGTCGTACGGCACTGTTTCACCATTTCGGACGGATGTTGCACCTTGCACCGTGGATGTTGCACCTTGTAGATATCGATTATTCGGACGGCCATAACTTCTGGCTCGTTTAGAGTTACGGGAGCCATAACCTGTCAATACGAAGGGCTCGATGAGTTCTATGGCTTTGACTGCTTTTAGATGTCAACGGATAGATTAATGCCCAAAAAGGACAACCCGAATCTCAATCGGGTCTCGTAAGTTTTTTACCCTTCGTTTTTTCGACACGTGGACTTTTACGGTAAAACGGGATTACCGTGGCTCGTCTTCGACTTCCCATCGCTGGAGAGTGGTGCACCAAGGTAGTGTTCCATTTCAAATCCATGCACGCATTTCTAAAAGTCGTACGGCACTGTTTCGCCATTTCGGACGGATGTTGCACCTTGCACCGTGGATGTTGCACCCTGTAGATATCGATTATTCGGACGGCCATAACTTCTGGCTCGTTTAGAGTTACGGGAGCCATAACCTGTCAAAACGAAGGGCTCGATGAGTTCTACGGCTTTGACAGCTTTCAGCCGTCAACGGATAGATGAGTGCCCAAAAAGGACAACCCGAATCTCAATCGGGTCTCGTAAGTTTTTTACCCTTCGTTTTTTCGACACGTGGATTTTTACGGTAAAACGGGATTACAGTGGCTGGCCTTCTATTTACCATCCTTGGAGAGTGGTGCACCATGGTACTGTACCGTTTCAAATCCACGCACGCATTTCTAAAAGTCGTACGGCACTGTTTCGCCATTTCGGACGGATGTTGCACCTTGCACCGTGGATGTTGCACCCTGTAGATATCGATTATTCGGACGGCCATAACTTCTGGCTCGTTTAGAGTTACGGGAGCCATAACCTGTCAAAACGAAGGCCTCGATGAGTTCTATGGCTTTGACGGCTTTCAGCCGTCAATGGATAGATTAATTCCCAAAAAGGACAACCCGAATCTCAATCGGGTCTCGTAAGTTTTTTACCCTTCGTTTTTTCGACACGTGGACTTTTACGGTAAAACGGGATTACCATGGCTTGTCTTCGACATCCCATCGCTGGAGAGTGGTGCACCATGGTAGTGTTCCATTTCAAATCCATGCACGCATTTCTAAAAGTCGTACGGCACTGTTTCGCCATTTCGGACGGATGTTGCACCTTGCACCGTGGATGTTGCACCCCGTAGATATCGATTATTCGGACGGCCATAACTTCTGGCTCGTTCAGAGTTACGGGAGCCATAACCTGTCAAAACGAAGGGCTCGATGAGTTCTACGGCTTTGAAAGCTTTCAGCCGTCAACGGATAGATTAATTCCCAAAAAGGACAACCCGAATCTAAATCGGGTCTCGTAACTTTTTTCCCTTCGTTTTTTCGACACGTGGATTTTTACGGTAAAACGGGATTACCGTGGCCCGTCTTCGACTTCCCATCGTTGGAGAGTGGTGCACCATGGTACTGTTCCATTTCAAATTCATGCACGCATTTCTAAAAGTCGTACGCCACTGTTTCGCCATTTCGGACGGATGTTGCACCTTGCACCGTGGATGTTGCACCCTGTAGATATCGATTATTCGGACGGCCATAACTTCTGGCTCGTTTAGAGTTACTGGAGCCATAACCTGTCAAAACTAAGGCCTCGATGAGTTCTACGGCTTTGACAGCTTTCAGTCGTCAATGGATAAATTAATCCCCAATAAGGACAACCCGAATCTCAATCGGGTCTCGTAAGTTTTTTACCCTTCGTTTTTTCGACACGTGGATTTTTACGGTAATACAGGATTACCGTGGCCCGTCTTCGACTTCCCATCACTGGAGAGTGGTGCACCATGGTACTGTTCCGTTTCAAATCCATGCATGCATTTTTAAAAGTCATACGGCACCGTTTCTCCATTTCGGACGGATGTTGCACCTTGCACCGTGGATGTTGCACCCTGTATATATCGATTATTCGGACGGCCATAACTTCTGGCTCGTTTAGAGTTACGGGAGCCATAACCTGTCAAAACGAAGGAATCGATGAGTTCTACGGCTTTGATAGCTTTCAGCCATCAATGGATAGATTAATGCCGAAAAAGGACAACCCGAATCTCGATCGAGTCTCGTAAATTTTTTACCCTTCGTTTTTTCTGCACGTGGATTTTTAAGGTAAAACGAGATTACCGTGGCCCGTCTTTGACTTCCCATCGCTGGAGAGTGGTGTACCATGGTACTGTTCCATTTCAAATCCATGCACACATTTCTAAAAGTCGTACGGCACTGTTTCGCCATTTCGGACGAATGTTGTACCTTGCACCGTGGATGTTGCACCGTGTAGATATCGATTATTCGGACGGCCATAACTATTGGCTCGTTTAGAGTTACGGGAGCCATAACCTGTCAAAACAAAGGCCTCGATAAGTTCTACGGCTTTGACGGCTTTCAGCCGTCAACGGATAGATTGATGCCCAAAAAGGACAACCCGAATCTCAATCGGATCTCGTAAGTTTTTAAACCTTCGTTTTTTCGACACGTGGATTTTTACGGTAAAACGGGATTACCGTGGCCCGTCTTCGACTTACCATCGCTGGAGAGTGCTGCACCATGGTAGTGTTCCATTTCAAATCCATACACGCATTTCTAAAAGTCGTACGGCACTGTTTCGCCATTTCGGACGGATGTTGCACCTTGCACCGTGGATGTTGCACCCTGTAGATATCGATTATTCGGACGGCCATAACTTCTGGCTCGTTTAGAGTTACGGGAGCCATAACCTGTCAAAACGAAGGGCTCGATGAGTTCTACCGCTTTGACAGCTTTCAGCCGTCAACGGATAGATGAGTGCCCAAAAAGGACAACCCGAATCTCAATCAGGTCTCGTAAGTTTTTTACCCTTCGTTTTTTCGACACGTGGATTTTTACGGTAAAACGGGACTACAGTGGCTGGCCTTCGATTTACCATCCTTGGAGAGTGGTGCACCATGGTACTGTTCCGTTTCAAATCCACGCACGCATTTCTAAAAGTCGTACGGCACTGTTTCGCCATTTCGGACGGATGTTGCACCTTGCACCGTGGATGTTGCACACTGTAGATATCGATTATTCGGACGGCCATAACTTCTGGCTCGTTTAGAGGTACGGGAGCCATAACCTGTCAAAACAAAGGCCTCGATGAGTTCTACGGCTTTGACAGCTTTCAGCCGTCAACGGATAGATTAATGCCCAAGAAGGACAACCCGAATCTCAATCGGGTCTCGTAAGTTTTTTACCCTTCGTTTTTTCGACACGTGGATTTTTACGGGAAAACGGGATTATCGTGGCCCGTCTTCGACTTCCCATCGCTGGAGAGTGGTGCACCATGGTAGTGTTCTGTTTCAAATCCATGCACGCATTTCTAAAAGTCGTACGGCACTGTTTCGCCATTTCGGACGGATGTTGCACCTTGCACCGTGGATGTTGCACCCTAAAGATATCGATTATTCGGACGGCCATAACTTCCGGCTCGTTTAGAGTTACGGGAGCCATAACCTGTCAAAACGAAGGGCTCGATGAGTTCTACGGCTTTGATAGCTTTCAGCCGTCAACGGATAGATTAATGCCCAAAAAGGACAACCCGAATCTCAATCGGGTCTCGTAAGTTTTTTACCCTTCGTTTTTTCTACACGTGGACTTTTACGGTAAAACGGGATTACCGTGGCCCGTCTTCGACTTCCCATCACTGGAGAGTGGTGCACCATGGTAGTGTTCCATTTCAAATCCATGCACGCATTTCTAAAAGTCGTACGGCACTGTTTCGCCATTTCGGAAGGATGTTGCACCTTGCACCGTGGATGTTGCACCCTGTAGATATCGATTATTCGGATGGCTATAACTTCTGGCTCGTTTAGAGTTACGGGAGCCACAACCTGTCAAAACGAAGGGCTCGATGAGTTCTACCGCTTTGACAGCTTTCAGCCGTCAACGGATAGATGAATGCCCAAAAAGGACAACCCGAATCTCAATCAGGTCTCGTATGTTTTTTACCCTTCGTTTTTTCGACACGTGGATTTTTACGGTAAAACGGGATTACCGTGGCCCGTCTTCGACTTCCCATCGCTGGAGACTGGTGCACCATGGTGGTGTTCCATTTCAAATCCATGCACGCATTTCTAAAAGTCGTACGACGCTGTTTCGCCATTTCGGACGGATGTTGCACCTTGCACCGTGGATGTTGCACCCTGTAGATATCGATTATTCAGACGGCCATAACTTCTGGCTCGTTTAGAGTTACGGGAGCCATAACCTGTCAAAACGAAGGCCTCGATGAGTTCTACGGCTTTGACAGCTTTCAGCCGTCAATGGATAGATTAATGCCCAAAAAGGACAACCCGAATCTCGATCAGATCTCGTAAGTTTTTTACCCTTCGTTTTTTCGACACGTGGATTTTTACGGTAAAACAGGATTACCGTGGCCCGTCTTCGACTTCCCATCGTTGGAGAGTGGTGCACCATGGTACTGTTCCATTTCAAATTCATGCACGCATTTCTAAAAGTCGTACGCCACTGTTTCGCCATTTCGGACGGATGTTGCACCTTGCACCGTGGATGTTGCACCCTGTAGATATCGATTATTCGGACGGCCATAACTTCTGGCTCGTTTAGAGGTACTGGAGCCATAACCTGTCAAAACTAAGGCCTCGATGAGTTCTACGGCTTTGACAGCTTTCAGCCGTCAACGGATAAATTAATGCCCAATAAGGACAACCCGAATCTCAATCGGGTCTCGTAAGTTTTTTACCCTTCGTTTTTTCGACACGTGGATTTTTACGGTAATACAGGATTACCGTGGCCCGTCTTTGACTTCCCATCGCTGGAGAGTGGTGCACCATGGTACTGTTCCGTTTCAAATCCATGCATGCATTTTTAAAAGTCATACGGCACCGTTTCTCCATTTCGGACGGATGTTGCACCTTGCACCGTGGATGTTGCACCCTGTAGATATTGATTATTCGGACGGCCATAACTTCTGGCTCGTTTAGAGTTACGGGAGCCATAACCTGTCAAAACGAAGGAATCGATGAGTTCTACGGCTTTGATAGCTTTCAGCCATCAATGGATAGATTAATGCCGAAAAAGGACAACCCGAATCTCGATCGAGTCTCGTAAGTTTTTTACCCTTCGTTTTTTCTGCACGTGGATTTTTATGGTAAAACGAGATTACCGTGGCCCGTCTTTGACTTCCCATCGCTAGAGAGTGGTGTACCATGGTACTGTTCCATTTCAAATCCATGCACACATTTCTAAAAGTCGTACGGCACTGTTTCACCATTTCGGACGAATGTTGTACCTTGCACCGTGGATGTTGCACCGTGTAGATATCGATTATTCGGACGGCCATAACTATTGGCTCGTTTAGAGTTACGAGAGCCATAACCTGTCAAAACAAAGGCCTCGATAAGTTCTACGGCTTTGACTGCTTTCAGCCGTCAACGGATAGATTGATGCCCAAAAAGGACAACCCGAATCTCAATCGGATCTCGTAAGTTTTTAAACCTTCGTTTTTTCGACACGTGGATTTTTACGGTAAAACGGGATTACCGTGGCCCGTCTTCGACTTACCATCGCTGGAGAGTGGTGCACCATGGTACTGTTCCATTTCAAATCTATACACGCATTTCTAAAAGTCGTACGGCACTGTTTCGCCATTTCGGACGGATGTTGCACCTTGCACCGTGGATGTTGCACCCTGTAGATATCGATTATTCGGACGGCCATAACTTCTGGCTCGTTTAGAGTTACGGGAGCCATAACCTGTCAAAACGAAGGGCTCGATGAGTTCTACGGCTTTGACAGCTTTCAGCCGTCAACGGATAGATGAGTGCCCAAAAAGGACAACCCGAATCTCAATCAGGTCTCGTAAGTTTTTTACCCTTCGTTTTTTCGACACGTGGATTTTTACGGTAAAACGGGATTACAGTGGCTGGCCTTCGATTTACCATCCTTGGAGAGTGGTGCACCATGGTACTGTTCCGTTTCAAATCCACGCACGCATTTCTAAAAGTCGTACGGCACTGTTTCGCCATTTCGGACGGATGTTGCACCTTGCACCGTGGATGTTGCACACTGTAGATATCGATTATTCGGACGGCCATAACTTCTGGCTCGTTTAGAGTTACGGGAGCCATAACCTGTCAAAACAAATGCCTCGATGAGTTCTACGGCTTTGACAGCTTTCAGCCGTCAACGGATAGATTAATGCCCAAGAAGGACAACCCGAATCTCAATCGGGTCTCGTAAGTTTTTTACCCTTCGTTTTTTCGACACGTGGATTTTTGCGGTAAAACGGGATTACCGTGGCCCGTCTTCGACTTCCCATCGCTGGAGAGTGGTGCACCATGGTAGTATTCCGTTTCAAATCCATGCACGCATTTCTAAAAGTCGTACGACACTGTTTCACCATTTCGGACGGATGTTGCACCTTGCACCGTGGATGTTGCACCTTGTAGATATCGATTATTCAGACGGCCATAACTTCTGGCTCGTTTAGAGTTACGGGAGCCATAACCTGTCAATACGAAGGGCTCGATGAGTTCTACGGCTTTTACAGCTTTTAGATGTCAACGGATAGATTAATGCCCAAAAAGGACAACCCGAATCTCAATCGGGTCTCGTAAGTTTTTTACCCTTCGTTTTTTCGACACGTGGACTTTTACGGTAAAACGGGATTACCGTGGCTCGTCTTCGACTTCCCATCGCTGGAGAGTGGTGCACCATGGTAGTGTTCCATTTCAAATCCATGCACGCATTTCTAAAAGTCGTACGGCACTGTTTCGCCATTTCGGACGGATGTTGCACCTTGCACCGTGGATGTTGCACCCTGTAGATATCGATTATTCGGACGGCCATAACTTCTGGCTCGTTTAGAGTTACGGGAGCCATAACCTGTCAAAACGAAGGGCTCGATGAGTTCTACGGCTTTGACAGCTTTCAGCCGTCAACGGATAGATGAGTGCCCAAAAAGGACAACCCGAATCTCAATCGGGTCTCGTAAGTTTTTTACCCTTCATTTTTTCGACACGTGGATTTTTACGGTAAAACGGGATTACAGTGGCTGGCCTTCGATTTACCATCCTTGGAGAGTGGTGCACCATGGTACTGTTCCGTTTCAAATCCACGCACGCATTTCTAAAAGTCGTACGGCACTGTTTCGCCATTTCGGACGGATGTTGCACCTTGCACCGTGGATGTTGCACCTTGTAGATATCGATTATTCGGACGACCATAACTTCTGGCTCGTTTAGAGTTACGGGAGCCATAACCTGTCAAAACGAAGGCCTCGATGAGTTCTATGGCTTTGACGGCTTTCAGCCGTCAATGGATAGATTAATTCCCAAAAAAGACAACCCGAATCTCAATCGGGTCTCGTAAGTTTTTTACCCTTCGTTTTTTCGACACGTGGACTTTTGCGGTAAAACGGGATTACCATGGCTTGTCTTCGACTTCCCATCGCTGGAGAGTGATGCACCATGGTAGTGTTCCATTTCAAATCCATGCACGCATTTCTAAAAGTCGTACGGCACTGTTTCGCCATTTCGGACGGATGTTGCACCTTGCACCGTGGATGTTGCACCCTGTAGATATCGATTATTCGGACGGCCATAACTTCTGGCTCGTTTAGAGTTACGGGAGCCATAACCTGTCAAAACGAAGGGCTCGATGAGTTCTACGGCTTTGACAGCTTTCAGCCGTCAACGGATAGATGAGTGCCCAAAAAGGACAACCCGAATCTCAATCAGGTCTCGTAAGTTTTTTACCCTTCGTTTTTTCGACACGTGGATTTTTACGGTAAAACGGATTACAGTGGCTGGCCTTCGGTTTACCATCCTTGGAGAGTGGTGCACCATGGTACTGTTCCGTTTCAAATCCACGCACGCATTTCTAAAAGTCGTACGGCACTGTTTCGCCATTTCGGACGGATGTTGCACCTTGCACCGTGGATGTTGCACACTGTAGATATCGATTATTCGGACGGCCATAACTTCTGGCTCGTTTAGAGTTACGGGAGCCATAACCTGTCAAAACAAAGGCATCGATGAGTTCTACGGCTTTGATAGCTTTCAGCCGTCAACGGATAGATTAATGCCCAAGAAGGACAACCCGAATCTCAATCGGGTCTCGTAAGTTTTTTACCCTTCGTTTTTTCGACACGTGGATTTTTGCGGTAAAACGGGATTACCGTGGCCCGTCTTCTACTTCCCATCGCTGGAGAGTGGTGCACTATGGTAGTGTTCCGTTTCAAATCCATGCACGCATTTCTAAAAGTCGTACGGCACTGTTTCGCCATTTCGGACGGATGTTGCACCTTACACCGTGGATGTTGCACCCTGTAGATATCGATTATTCGGACGACCATAACTTCTGGTTCGTTTAGAGTTACGGGAGCCATAACCTGTCAAAACCAAGGGCTCGATGAGTTCTACGGCTTTGACAGCTTTCAGCCGTCAACAGATAGATTAATGCCCAAAAAGGACAACCCGAATCTCAATCGGATCTCGTAAGTTTTTTACCCTTCGTTTTTTCGACACGTGGATTTTTACGGTAAACGGGATTACCGTGGCCCGTCTTCGACTTCCCATCGCTGGAGAGTGGTGCACCATGGTAGTATTCCGTTTCAAATCCATGCACGCATTTCTAAAAGTCGTACGGCACTGTTTCACCATTTCGGACGGATGTTGCACCTTGCACCGTGGATGTTGCACCTTGTAGATATCGATTATTCGGACGGCCATAACTTCTGGCTCGTTTAGAGTTACGGGAGCCATAACCTGTCAATACGAAGGGCTCGATGAGTTCTACGGCTTTGACTGCTTTTAGATGTCAACGGATAGATTAATGCCCAAAAAGGACAACCCGAATCTCAATCGGGTCTCGTAAGTTTTTTACCCTTCGTTTTTTCGACACGTGGACTTTTACGGTAAAACGGGATTACCGTGGCTCGTCTTCGACTTCCCATCGCTGGAGAGTGGTGCACCAAGGTAGTGTTCCATTTCAAATCCATGCACGCATTTCTAAAAGTCGTACGGCACTGTTTCGCCATTTCGGACGGATGTTGCACCTTGCACCGTGGATGTTGCACCCTGTAGATATCGATTATTCGGACGGCCATAACTTCTGGCTCGTTTAGAGTTACGGGAGCCATAACCTGTCAAAACGAAGGGCTCGATGAGTTCTACGGCTTTGACAGCTTTCAGCCGTCAACGGATAGATGAGTGCCCAAAAAGGACAACCCGAATCTCAATCGGGTCTCGTAAGTTTTTTACCCTTCGTTTTTTCGACACGTGGATTTTTACGGTAAAACGGGATTACAGTGGCTGGCCTTCTATTTACCATCCTTGGAGAGTGGTGCACCATGGTACTGTACCGTTTCAAATCCACGCACGCATTTCTAAAAGTCGTACGGCACTGTTTCGCCATTTCGGACGGATGTTGCACCTTGCACCGTGGATGTTGCACCCTGTAGATATCGATTATTCGGACGGCCATAACTTCTGGCTCGTTTAGAGTTACGGGAGCCATAACCTGTCAAAACGAAGGCCTCGATGAGTTCTATGGCTTTGACGGCTTTCAGCCGTCAATGGATAGATTAATTCCCAAAAAGGACAACCCGAATCTCAATCGGGTCTCGTAAGTTTTTTACCCTTCGTTTTTTCGACACGTGGACTTTTACGGTAAAACGGGATTACCATGGCTTGTCTTCGACATCCCATCGCTGGAGAGTGGTGCACCATGGTAGTGTTCCATTTCAAATCCATGCACGCATTTCTAAAAGTCGTACGGCACTGTTTCGCCATTTCGGACGGATGTTGCACCTTGCACCGTGGATGTTGCACCCCGTAGATATCGATTATTCGGACGGCCATAACTTCTGGCTCGTTCAGAGTTACGGGAGCCATAACCTGTCAAAACGAAGGGCTCGATGAGTTCTACGGCTTTGACAGCTTTCAGCCGTCAACGGATAGATTAATTCCCAAAAAGGACAACCCGAATCTAAATCGGGTCTCGTAACTTTTTTCCCTTCGTTTTTTCGACACGTGGATTTTTACGGTAAAACGGGATTACCGTGGCCCGTCTTCGACTTCCCATCGTTGGAGAGTGGTGCACCATGGTACTGTTCCATTTCAAATTCATGCACGCATTTCTAAAAGTCGTACGCCACTGTTTCGCCATTTCGGACGGATGTTGCACCTTGCACCGTGGATGTTGCACCCTGTAGATATCGATTATTCGGACGGCCATAACTTCTGGCTCGTTTAGAGTTACTGGAGCCATAACCTGTCAAAACTAAGGCCTCGATGAGTTCTACGGCTTTGACAGCTTTCAGTCGTCAATGGATAAATTAATCCCCAATAAGGACAACCCGAATCTCAATCGGGTCTCGTAAGTTTTTTACCCTTCGTTTTTTCGACACGTGGATTTTTACGGTAATACAGGATTACCGTGGCCCGTCTTCGACTTCCCATCACTGGAGAGTGGTGCACCATGGTACTGTTCCGTTTCAAATCCATGCATGCATTTTTAAAAGTCATACGGCACCGTTTCTCCATTTCGGACGGATGTTGCACCTTGCACCGTGGATGTTGCACCCTGTATATATCGATTATTCGGACGGCCATAACTTCTGGCTCGTTTAGAGTTACGGGAGCCATAACCTGTCAAAACGAAGGAATCGATGAGTTCTACGGCTTTGATAGCTTTCAGCCATCAATGGATAGATTAATGCCGAAAAAGGACAACCCGAATCTCGATCGAGTCTCGTAAATTTTTTACCCTTCGTTTTTTCTGCACGTGGATTTTTAAGGTAAAACGAGATTACCGTGGCCCGTCTTTGACTTCCCATCGCTGGAGAGTGGTGTACCATGGTACTGTTCCATTTCAAATCCATGCACACATTTCTAAAAGTCGTACGGCACTGTTTCGCCATTTCGGACGAATGTTGTACCTTGCACCGTGGATGTTGCACCGTGTAGATATCGATTATTCGGACGGCCATAACTATTGGCTCGTTTAGAGTTACGGGAGCCATAACCTGTCAAAACAAAGGCCTCGATAAGTTCTACGGCTTTGACGGCTTTCAGCCGTCAACGGATAGATTGATGCCCAAAAAGGACAACCCGAATCTCAATCGGATCTCGTAAGTTTTTAAACCTTCGTTTTTTCGACACGTGGATTTTTACGGTAAAACGGGATTACCGTGGCCCGTCTTCGACTTACCATCGCTGGAGAGTGCTGCACCATGGTAGTGTTCCATTTCAAATCCATACACGCATTTCTAAAAGTCGTACGGCACTGTTTCGCCATTTCGGACGGATGTTGCACCTTGCACCGTGGATGTTGCACCCTGTAGATATCGATTATTCGGACGGCCATAACTTCTGGCTCGTTTAGAGTTACGGGAGCCATAACCTGTCAAAACGAAGGGCTCGATGAGTTCTACCGCTTTGACAGCTTTCAGCCGTCAACGGATAGATGAGTGCCCAAAAAGGACAACCCGAATCTCAATCAGGTCTCGTAAGTTTTTTACCCTTCGTTTTTTCGACACGTGGATTTTTACGGTAAAACGGGACTACAGTGGCTGGCCTTCGATTTACCATCCTTGGAGAGTGGTGCACCATGGTACTGTTCCGTTTCAAATCCACGCACGCATTTCTAAAAGTCGTACGGCACTGTTTCGCCATTTCGGACGGATGTTGCACCTTGCACCGTGGATGTTGCACACTGTAGATATCGATTATTCGGACGGCCATAACTTCTGGCTCGTTTAGAGGTACGGGAGCCATAACCTGTCAAAACAAAGGCCTCGATGAGTTCTACGGCTTTGACAGCTTTCAGCCGTCAACGGATAGATTAATGCCCAAGAAGGACAACCCGAATCTCAATCGGGTCTCGTAAGTTTTTTACCCTTCGTTTTTTCGACACGTGGATTTTTGCGGTAAAACGGTATTACCGTGGCCCGTCTTCTACTTCCCATCGCTGGAGAGTGGTGCACTATGGTAGTGTTCCGTTTCAAATCCATGCACGCATTTCTAAAAGTCGTACGGCACTGTTTCGCCATTTCGGACGGATGTTGCACCTTACACCGTGGATGTTGCACCCTGTAGATATCGATTATTCGGACGACCATAACTTCTGGTTCGTTTAGAGTTACGGGAGCCATAACCTGTCAAAACCAAGGGCTCGATGAGTTCTACGGCTTTGACAGCTTTCAGCCGTCAACAGATAGATTAGTGCCCAAAAAGGACAACCCGAATCTCAATCGGATCTCGTAAGTTTTTTACCCTTCGTTTTTTCGACACGTGGATTTTTACGGTAAACGGGATTACCGTGGCCCGTCTTCGACTTCCCATCGCTGGAGAGTGGTGCACCATGGTAGTATTCCGTTTCAAATCCATGCACGCATTTCTAAAAGTCGTACGACACTGTTTCACCATTTCGGACGGATGTTGCACCTTGCACCGTGGATGTTGCACCTTGTAGATATCGATTATTCAGACGGCCATAACTTCTGGCTCGTTTAGAGTTACGGAAGCCATAACCTGTCAATACGAAGGGCTCGATGA
This sequence comes from Allium cepa, assembly GCA_030765085.1. Classification (NCBI taxonomy): domain Eukaryota; kingdom Viridiplantae; phylum Streptophyta; class Magnoliopsida; order Asparagales; family Amaryllidaceae; genus Allium; species Allium cepa. The sequence continues at coordinate 872,907,329 of CM060938.1, forward strand.
GTTCTACGGCTTTGACAGCTTTTAGATGTCAACGGATAGATTAATGCCCAAAAAGGACAACCCGAATCTCAATCGGGTCTCGTAAGTTTTTTACCCTTCGTTTTTTCGACACGTGGACTTTTACGGTAAAACGGGATTACCGTGGCTCGTCTTCGACTTCCCATCGCTGGAGAGTGGTGCTCCATGGTAGTGTTCCATTTCAAATCCATGCACGCATTTCTAAAAGTCGTACGGCACTGTTTCGCCATTTCGGATGGATGTTGCACCTTGCACCGTGGATGTTGCACCCTGTAGATATCGATTATTCGGACGACCATAACTTCTGGCTCGTTTAGAGTTACGGGAGCCATAACCTGTCAAAACGAAGGGCTCGATGAGTTCTACGGCTTTGACAGATTTCAGCCGTCAACGGATAGATTAATTCCCAAAAAGGACAACCCGAATCTAAATCGGGTCTCGTAACTTTTTTCCCTTCGTTTTTTCGACACGTGGATTTTTACGGTAAAACGGGATTACCGTGGCCCGTCTTCGACTTCCCATCGTTGGAGAGTGGTGCACCATGGTACTGTTCCATTTCAAATCCACGCACGCATTTCTAAAAGTCGTACGGCACTGTTTCGCCATTTCGGACGGATGTTGCACCTTGCACCGTGGATGTTGCACCTTGTAGATATCGATTATTCGGACGGCCATAACTTCTGGCTCGTTTAGAGTTACGGGAGCCCTAACCTGTCAAAACGAAGGACTCGATGAGTTCTATGGCTTTGACGGCTTTCAGCCGTCAATGGATAGATTAATTCCCAAAAAAGACAACCCGAATCTCAATCGGGTCTCGTAAGTTTTTTACCCTTCGTTTTTTCGACACGTGGACTTTTGCGGTAAAACGGGATTACCATGGCTTGTCTTCGACTTCCCATCGCTGGAGAGTGCTGCACCATGGTAGTGTTCCATTTCAAATCCATGCACGCATTTCTAAAAGTCGTACGGCACTGTTTCGCCATTTCGGACGGATGTTGCACCTTGCACCGTGGATGTTGCACCCTGTAGATATCGATTATTCGGACGGCCATAACTTCTGGCTCGTTTAGAGTTACGGGAGCCATAACCTGTCAAAACGAAGGGCTCGATGAGTTCTACGGCTTTGACAGCTTTCAGCCGTCAACGGATAGATGAGTGCCCAAAAAGGACAACCCGAATCTCAATCAGGTCTCGTAAGTTTTTTACCCTTCGTTTTTTCGACACGTGGATTTTTACGGTAAAACGGGATTACAGTGGCTGGCCTTCGGTTTACCATCCTTGGAGAGTGGTGCACCATGGTACTGTTCCGTTTCAAATCCACGCACGCATTTCTAAAAGTCGTACGGCACTGTTTCGCCATTTCGGACGGATGTTGCACCTTGCACCGTGGATGTTGCACACTGTAGATATCGATTATTCGGACGGCCATAACTTCTTGCTCGTTTAGAGTTACGGGAGCCATAACCTGTCAAAACAAAGGCCTCGATGAGTTCTACGGCTTTGATAGCTTTCAGCCGTCAACGGATAGATTAATGCCCAAGAAGGACAACCCGAATCTCAATCGGGTCTCGTAAGTTTTTTACCCTTCGTTTTTTCGACACGTAGATTTTTACGGTAAAACGGGATTACCGTGGCCCGTCTTCTACTTCCCATCGCTGGAGAGTGGTGCACTATGGTAGTGTTCCGTTTCAAATCCATGCACGTATTTCTAAAAGTCGTACGGCACTGTTTCGCCATTTCGGACGGATGTTGCACCTTGCACCGTGGATGTTGCACCCTGTAGATATCGATTTTTCGGACGACCATAACTTCTGGTTCGTTTAGAGTTACGGGAGCCATAACCTGTCAAAACCAAGGGCTCGATGATTTCTACGGCTTTGACAGCTTTCAGCCGTCAACAGATAGATTATTGCCCAAAAAGGACAACCCGAATCTCAATCGGATCTCGTAAGTTTTTTACCCTTCGTTTTTTCGACACGTGGATTTTTACGGTAAACGGGATTACCGTGGCCCGTCTTCGACTTCCCATCGCTGGAGAGTGGTGCACCATGGTAGTATTCCGTTTCAAATCCATGCACGCATTTCTAAAAGTCGTACGGCACTGTTTCACCATTTCGGACGGATGTTGCACCTTGCACCGTGGATGTTGCACCTTGTAGATATCGATTATTCGGACGGCCATAACTTCTGGCTCGTTTAGAGTTACGGGAGCCATAACCTGTCAATACGAAGGGCTCGATGAGTTCTACGGCTTTGACAGCTTTTAGATGTCAACGGATAGATTAATGCCCAAAAAGGACAACCCGAATCTCAATCGGGTCTCGTAATTTTTTTACCCTTCGTTTTTTCGACACGTGGATTTTTACGGTAAAACGGGATTACCGTGGCCCGTCTTCGACTTCCCATCGCTATAGAGTGGTGCACCATGGTAGTGTTCCGTTTCAAATCCATGCATGCATTTCTAAAAGTCCTACGACACTGTTTCGCCATTTCGAACGGATGTTGCACCTTGCACCGTGGATGTTGCACCTTGAAGATATCGATTATTCGGACGGCCATAACTTCTGGCTCGTTTAGAGTTACGGGAGCCATAACCTGTCAAAACGAAGACCTCGATGAGTTCTACGGCTTTGACCGCTTTCAGCCGTCAACGGATAGATTAATGCCCAAAAAGGACAACCCGAATCTCAATCGGGTCTCGTAAGTTTTTTACCCTTCGTTTTTTCGACACGTGGATTTTTACGGTAAAACGGGATTACCGTGGCCCGTATTCGACTTCCCATCGCTGGAGATTGGTGCACCATGGTACTGTTCGGTTTCAAATTCATGCACGCATTTCTAAAAGTCGTACGGCACTGTTTCGCCATTTCGGACGAATGTTGCACCTTGCACCGTGGATGTTGCACCCTATAGATATCGATTATTCGGACGGCCATAACTATTGGCTCGTTTAGAGTTACGGGAGCCATAACCTGTCAAAACGAAGGCCTCGATAAGTTCTACGGCTTTGACTGCTTTCAGCCGTCAACGGATAGAATAATGCCCAAAAAGGACAACCCGAATCTCAATCGGATATCGTAAGTTTTTAAACCTTCATTTTTTCGACACGTGGATTTTTACAGTAAAACGGGATTACCGTGGCCCGTCTTCGACTTACCATCGCTAGAGAGTGGTGCACCATGGTACTGTTCCGTTTCAAATCCATGCACACATTTCTAAAAGTCGTACGACATTGTTTCGCCATTTCGGACCGATGTTGCACCTTGCACCGTGGATGTTGCACCCTGTAGATATCGATTATTCGGACGACCATAACTTCTGGCTCGTTTAGAGTTACGATAGCCATAACCTGTCAAAACGAAGGCCCCGATGAGTTCTATGGCTTTGACAGTTTTCAGCCGTCAACGGATAGACTAATTCCCAAAAAGGACAACCCGAATCTCAATCGGGTCTTGTAAGTTTTTTACCCTTCGTTTTTTCGACACGTGGATTTTTACGGTAAAACGGGATTACCGTGGCCCGTCTTCGACTTCCCATCGCTGGAGAGTGGTGCACCATGGTAGTGTTCCGTTTCAAATCCATGCACGCATTTCTAAAAGTCGTACGACACTGTTTCGCCATTTCGGACGGATGTTGCACCTTGCACCGTGGATGTTGCACCCTGTAGATATCGATTATTCGGACGGCCATAACTTCTGGCTCGTTTAGAGTTATGGGAGCCATAACCTGTCAAAACCAAGGGCTCGATGAGTTCTACGGCTTTGACAGCTTTCAGCCATCAACGGATAGATTAATGCCCAAAAAGGACAACCCGAATCTCAATCGGGTCTCGTAAGTTTTTTACCCTTCGTTTTTTCGACACGTGGTTTTTACAGTAAAACGGGATTACCGTGGCCCGTCTTCGACTTCCCATCGTTGGAGAGTGGTGCACCATGGTAGTGTTCCATTTCAAATTCATGCACGCATTTCTAAAAGTCGTACGGCACTGTTTCGCCATTTCGGACGGATGTTGCACCTTGCACCGTGGATGTTGCACCCTGTAGATATCGATTATTCGGACGGCCATAACTTCTGGCTCGTTTAGATTTACGGGAGCCATAACCTGTCAAAACTAAGGCCTCGATGAGTTCTATGGCTTTGACAGCTTTCAGCCGTCAACGGATAAATTAATGCCCAATAAGGACAACCCGAATCTCAATCGGGTCTCGTAAGTTTTTTACCCGTCGTTTTTTCGACACGTGGATTTTTACGGTAAAACAGGATTACCGTGGCCCGTCTTCGACTTCCCATCGCTGGAGAGTGGTGCACCATGGTACTGTTCCGTTTCAAATCCATGCATGCATTTCTAAAAGTCGTACGGCACTGTTTCTCCATTTCGGACGGATGTTGCACCTTGCACCGTGGATGTTGCACCCTGTAGATATCGATTATTCGGACGGCCATAACTTCTGGCTCGTTTAGAGTTACGGGAGCCATAACCTGTCAAAACCAAGGCCTCGATGAGTTCTACGGCTTTGACAGCTTTCAGCCGTCAACGGATAGATTAATTCCCAAAAAGGGCAACCCGAATCTCAATCGGGTCTCATAAGTTTTTTACCCTTCGTTTTTTCGACATGTGGATTTTTACGGTAAAACGCGATTACCGTGGCCCGTCTTCGACTTACCATCGCTGGAGAGTGGTGCACCATGGTACTATTCTGTTTCAAATCCATGCACGCATTTCTAAAAGTCGTACGACACTGTTTCGCCATTTCGGACGGATGTTGCACCTTGCACCGTGGATCTTGCACCCTGTAGATATCGATTATTCGGACGACCATAACTTCTGGCTCGTTTAGAGTTACGGGAGCCATAACCTGTCAAAACGAAGGCCACAATGAGTTCTACGGCTTTGACGGCTGTCAACCGTCAACGGATAGATTAATTCCCAAAAAGGACAACCCGAATCTCAATCGGGTCTCGTAAGTTTTTTACCCTTCGTTTTTTCGACACGTGGATTTTTACGGTAAAACGGGATTACCGTGGCTCGTCTTCGACTTCCCATCGCTGGAGAGTGGTGCACCATGGTAGTGTTCCGTTTCAAATCCATGCACGCATTACTAAAAGTCGTACGGCACTGTTTCGCCATTTCGGACGGATGTTGCACCTTGCACCGTGGATGTTGCACCCTGTAGATATCGATTATTCGGACGGCCATAACTTCTGGCTCGTTTAGAGTTACGGAAGCCATAACCTGTCAAAACGAAGGCCTCGATGAGTTCTATGGCTTTGACAGCTTTCAGCCGTCAACGGATAGACTAATGCCCAAAAAGGACAACCCGAATCTCCGTCGGTTCTCGTAAGTTTTTTACCCTTCGTTTTTTCGACACGTGGATTTTTACGGTAAAACAGGATTACAGTGGCTGGCCTTCGATTTACCATCGTTGGAGAGTGTTGCACCATGGTACTGTTCCGTTTCAAATCCGCGCACACATTTCTAAAAGTCGTACGACACTGTTTCGCCATTTCGGACGGATGTTGCACCTTGCACCGTGGATGTTGCACACTGTAGATATCGATTATTCGGAAGGCCATAACTTCTGGCTCGTTTATTGTTACGGGAGCCATAACCTGTCAAAACAAAGGCCTTGATGAGTTGTACGGCTTTGACAGCTTTCAGCTGTCAACGGATAGATTAATGCCCAAAAAGGACAACCCGAATCTCAATCGGGTCTCATAAGTTTTTTACCCTTCGTTTTTTCGACACGTGGATTTTTACGGTAAAACGGGATTACCGTGGCCCGTCTACGACTTCCCATCGCTGGAGAGTGGTGCACCATGGTAGTGTTCCGTTTCAAATCCGTGCACGCATTTCTAAAAGTCGTACGGCACTGTTTCGCCATTTCAGACGGATGTTGCACCTTGCACCATGGATGTTGCACCCTGTAGATATCGATTATTCGAACGGCCATAACTTCTGGCTCGTTTAGAGTTACGGGAGCCATAACCTGTCAAAACAAAGGGCTCGGTGAGTTCTATGGCTTTGACTGCTTTCAGCCGTCAACGGATAAATTAATGCCCAAAAAGGACAACCCGAATCTCAATCGGGTCTCTTAAGTTTTTTACCCTTCGTTTTTTCGACACGTGGATTTTTACGGTAAAACGGGATTACCGTGGCCCGTCTTCGGCTTCCCATCGCTGGAGAGTGGTGCACCATGGTAGTGTTCCGTTTCAAATCCATGCACGTGTTTGCGCGAAAAATGGGCAAACACCTCCAAGTCGTGAGATTTAATTGGTTTTATGTGATTCTTAATGATTTAGATGAGTTATGTAAATATGAAAAAAGCAGGGGCTGAAATGTAAAAGACACACAGATTTATAGTGGTTCGGCCAGAACGTGCCTACGTCCACTTTATATGTTATTATCTTCTTTCTTTCAGATTACAAGTACAATGCTTTGTGTATAAGTATATGAAAGTAGTTTGAAAGTTCCTTCCGTGCTTGAGCTCTCAAACTTGTCTACCATTGTTGTACCCTTGCCCCTCTATTTATAGAGTGAGGTAGGGGGCAGGGGTCTTGGATGTATATAGCTGCTGGTGGGCCCGGGCTGAAGCAATCTGGACTGGCAAATATCTGGTTCGGTCTTGGTCGCCTCGGCAGTTGGCCGATGGCGTTTGAACCGGTAGGACCTTGGTCCGGTACCAATCTGGTCCGGTGGTAGGAGTGTTGTGATGGACCGGTGTGGCTGGTCCGGTAGTAGGGTTGATCCGGTATGTGCGTGCTTGGTTCGACAATGCCTGGACGAGCCTTTGGACCGGTTGTGTGGAAGAGGCCTTGGTCTGGTGGCACGTTGGCTACCGAATGAGTTTTACCGAATGACCATGTGCTTGTATTGCCGAATGAGGCTTCATGTGGGAATGCCGAATGGGCTTTGGGCTGGATGGACTTCTATGCTTGTATTGAGCCTGGTGCTTGTCGAACGAAGTGGAGGTTGCGAGCCCGGGTGAAACTGTGACTCCTTGGTCTCGAGATCTTCTGGGTGAGAATTCGCCCAACATTTTCCCCCCAAAGTGGGGCACGTGCCTGCATGTGTCGCGCTTTGTTTCCTTGTGGTATGAAGGCTTGTTTTGTAATGCCATGGGCTGGATCGTTTGTCAAGATGGTTTATCGCCAGCTCAGAGCATGCCTAAGGATCGTTCTCGACCCCGTACATGTGTAAGTTGCTTAGCCATTTCCTAATTATCAGAATCAAATATCCGTTTAACCGATGAGCTTAAAAAGGGATGCCAAAGTGTAAATTCTCACGACGATAGGGTTAATAGCCATTCAGAGCGTGCCTATGGACCGTTCGTGGTTGCGTACACGTGTAAATGATCAACCCATGTTAGTGAGAGATTTACGACTTATTCATTGTTATCATATTCTTTATTTTATTAGTAACCTCTGGAGTTCGGTACTTATCTGAGTGAGGCGCCCTGCGTGCCCCCTGCTTCTGACTTTCGCTGGTCGAGACAACGTCATTCGGTGTTTGGTTGGTCCGGATGGATGTTTTCGTTCGGCATATGGTTGGTCCGGTATGCCGAACCATCTGGTCCGGTGGTGTTCCTCCAGTCTATATATAGGGGCTATACCCCCTTAGGTTTTCTTCACCGAATCAACAAGTGCCGAACCAACACTATACCGAGCCAACACTCTTGCCGAATCAAACGAAAGCCGAACCACTTCGTGCCGAACCAACTTGCCTACCGAATCAGGTATACACTTATTGCCGAATGGACTTACTACCGAATGGGCCTAATTTGCCGAATACATACGGACGTCTTCGTTTTACCGAATGGGCCTTAGGCCTTAGTACCGAATGGATGTATACCGAATGTACTCTTAGTGCTGAATGACATGTATACCGAATGAACTCTTGTACTTGGACTTTGAGTGGAACTCTGGACTTATGCATTCTTTTTCGCTTACATCTCTGTACTCCTTGTTCTAACAACCTGTCTTTTCACTTTTGTGTATGCAGATAAATGTCTCGCAAGGCGGAAACACGATCAGACAGACGGAAATCCAAGGATGGAGGCGAGTCTTCCTCCGTGCCCTCAGCCCAACCAGGATCCGGGCAGCATCGACCTGTTCCGAGGTCGTTAGTGGACGGATATGGTCCACAGGAACTTATGGTCTCCCCTCCCGATTGCTTTCCTAGCTCCCTAAAGGACGAGCAACTTGATGTCATATCTCGTTCATTTGGGATAGACAGGGCTCTTATGCTGCTGCCGGGAGATGGAGTGATGCCGTATAATCCCCCCGAAGGTTAGTTTGCTTACAGCAGGTACCATTGCATGTGTGGTGCTATCCCTCCTATCAATGCCTGGATAGTCAGCTTTACCACATATTTGAAAGTGGCTCCATTCCAGCTTCAATCGAACTCTTATGCCATTCTGGTAAGTCTTTTTGTCATCTTCCAGAGGAGGTACGGGCGCCCTCCTTCTAACCGGGAAATTCGATATTTGTATAACCTGAGAGGCTACAAGAAGGGGTCTCCGTATATTAGTCTGGAAGCGGCTGTGCCCTTCAAACCAGTCTTGGACTTATATTCAAAGTTCACCATGTTCAAGAAGGAATGGTTTTTTATCAAGGACGATTATGTTTCTTTCCGCCTTTTCACTTCCGGTTGTAAGATGAATTTCATTTATATTTTCCATGTTCTGACTGTAGTGCTTCTTCTGACACGCTTCTATTTCTTGCTAGCGACAGGTGGCATTGCTGTCGTGGAAGATGATTCTTTGGCGCGGATGGCTGCTGGAATAAAGGCCATTCCCGCGCGGGACAGGTCGGCTTCGTTCCTGATCAGGAACGCTACCCTCCTGGAGTACAATTTGATCCAGCCGCACCAGTCCGTGGTTAAGCAGAGGGACACGGATGAGGAGAAGGCTGCTAAAGCTAAGGAGGGGGCCACGGTGGAGAGTGGCAAGAGGAAACCCTTTGCACAGCATCCCGTCGCGGGAGGCAAGAAGCTTAAAGAGTCGGAGGGCCCCTCTCCTAGTACTTGCCCGATCATTCCGGAGGAGGAAGGTGTGGAAGAGGGCGAAGGAGGCGATATGGAAGGAGAGTCGGAGGGCGGAGGAGATGGAGATGGTCAGGGTGGTAGTGGTGTTGGTGCCTTAACTTCTGGGCAAGACTCTGAGCTGGATGAGGCCCTCCGCCAGGCCTTCGGGGAATCAGAAGGGGAATCGGGAGCGGAGAAGGCGAAGGGGACTGGCAAGGTCGGGGCTGGTGCCGATCTATCCCCCAGGGGTTCTTCAGCCATGGTGACTTCGGCGGTGCAAGGTGAACTTTTGTCCTCCGTCGATTCTGTTTTCGATAAGGACTTAGAAATATTTTATGGTTCACTTCCGTCCTGGAATGAGATTCAGGACTTATTGCAGTACCCCACTCCTCCGCAGGGTTTGTATAATAGACGTGCCTTCTCACTTTTTTTTTTACTTAACATGTTTCCTGAATTGTGGACCATTGTATGTTCGTAACACTTGTTCTTTATTCCAGGGGCAGGCCAGGTGGTTAAAACGTCAGACGTTCGACACCGCCTCGAACAATTCAAGTTGATGAGAGCTTCTGCGAAGCCTCCCACTGGTCGTACTGGGGACGTGGTCAAATACCGTCCTCTTCTTGGGGTCATCGAAGAGAGCATTCAGAAAAAGAAGAGGAGTCGTTCTTTATTTGAGCCTTCTCCTGGTCCGTAGTTTCCTGTTCAGCCTCCTCGTGATACCACGGAGGAGAGCACGGAGTTTATCCCTCCTCCACCTCCTTCTAAGAATCCCACTGTTATCCGCATAAGGCGCCCTGACGTGCCTCGTGACCCCTTTGCCGGTCATCCTGATTTAGATCCAAGCACTCTGGATATTTCATTTGATGAGGCCACGGGTGAGCACCTCCTTCCCCGCAACCCCATGGTACGAGTGTTAGATGAGGCTAAGTCCCTAGATCTTGATCTGCTTACCACTCGGGTAGTTACCATGAGAGACGAAGTCAAAGCTAATATCGATCGGGTGGCTGAAGAGACCAAGAAGTTAATGAAGTATCATGCTCAATTGGTCAAGGCCGGGGAGGAGATTGGGAGTGCTAATATTCGGTTGCGGCTGAAGGTTGCTGATCAGGCCGAGCAGCTTGCCGGTCAAGCCGTTCAGATTTCTCAGCATGAGGAAGCCTCCAGGCGGCTGAAAGAGACCATGGAAAAGGCTAGTAGGGCGGAATTACGGAAGATGGAGGCCGCCTGTAAGGAGCGGATCGACATGGCCATTGCGATAGTGGATGAGGTTCGGAATGCGGATCTCGAGCAGGTAGAGGAGTTGTCTGGAAGGCTTGAGGCTGCGGAGATGGCTCAAGTCAAGTTAAAGGAGGAGATGGAGGAGATGAGGAGATATCTCCAGGCTGACTGCCCGAGATACCGATCAGAGAGGGATGTCGCTGTCGCCAAGTTGCAGGCTTCCGAGGCCCGGGTGAGGGAGTTCGAGGAGAATGAGGGGATGATGGACGAGATGCTGCAGGACATGTACTTCCGTACTTGGAAGGAGGGCAGCTTTTCTTGGATGGATGACTATCCCCGGGTCATGGCCAAGATATATCTTCGGGCTTTAGAGGAGGCCAGGGTCGATGCGGGTAAGGAAGGTGGAGTGGCTTTTAGTCTGGATGTGGTCACTGCTCAGTTCTCGAAAGAGGAGCAAGCGGCGGTGAAGGAGGGGATGCGGTTGCTTGCTGCGGAGGAAGCGGGTGTGCAACTGGAGGATGAGGATCAAGCGGCGGACGCTGGTGAGTTATTCTTCTCTTTTCCTTTTCTTTCTGGGTTTCCATAACTTGATCGTTTATCGTTTGTTTAATGGATTCCTCTTCTGAATTAGACAGGTGGAACTTCCGATCAACATGCTGGGGGTTCCGGCCCTGCGGCCAAGTAGGCTTGGGAAGTTGGTGATGGAGTGTGGACGCAGCTTGTTACTTGTCCGGATTCGGCCGCTTTTTATTTCTTTTTACTGTTGTTTACGTTAGTCCAAAACATTGATGTGACTATAATAATATTATTTGCAGAGAATAACTTTGTGTGATTTTATAATATAAGCTGATTTTGTTATGTTTAAATGTTGTTGTCATTTTGACGTGCTGCGTGAGAAGTATAACTATGTATATGCCTGTGATTTTAGTCGTGTTTGATGTTAAGCCTTTGCTTGAAATATAATTTCATATTTTGCAATGTTAGTGTGACGTATGAATAAGCTGTATTTATGTACAAGAGAAGAGAGTACCGCCCTTCATGTTTTATTTGCAGGCGGTAGTTTCGAGCGTCTTGTGTAACTGATCATGAATATATCTGAGTACCTTGCCACCCAGTACGCAGGCTTAGATTCTCATGAGTGAGTGCTCCCTATTTGGTTTCCCGTACTTTAGAGTTTGATATACAGGATAGGAGAAAAGTATTTAAATGAAATGGAAATATAGAAAAAGTAAAACTTCCAGTCATGGAAGGCCGTCGATGTGCTTAAGTTCGTGGCAAACGGGTTTTGTAGTCACTTTCCCTAGCTGTGGGTCTTGGAGACATTTGTCACCCATCTTACGCCTCCGCACTTAAGACACATCGGAGCCGAGATCGCGCACGGTAACTACCCGAACCATTATGGTCCGTAATCGTGGGTATTATTCGATTTACCATGGTCGGCTAGCGTGGGTGCCGTTGGCCGTGAACTACCCCTGGCTGGCCACATCTTATGTTGGGGATTAAAGTAGGTTCACAGTTGCCGGCGAGCCGAACGCCGTAATGAGCTGCCATCGGCTATAGTCGGCCTTTATGATGACTTATAATCGGCTCATTACAGTTGGCATTGAGGGCAGGCGCGAGCAATGAGTTAACCCGCAGCAGAGGGATGCTGGAGCAAAAGAGTCTCATTGGCGAGTGCATAGAATCGTAGCGTACCTGTTAGGCCTTGTCCAGATGAGGCCGTGGTGCGTCTTGAGAGGAGATGCCATAAGATTTTGTTCAACAGAAAAGGATAAAGCTTAACAAGCAGCCAAGATATAAAGGAACAAGTTAAAAAAGAGACAAGATTTTTTAAAGTGGTTCGGCATGAAAATGCCTACGTCCACTGATTCTTTTTGTTAATTCACTCCATATGGGCAGTACAAGTTAAGAAAAGTATCGACGGAGGTGTCGGATGTTCCATGCCCTCTGGAACACCTCTCCGTCCACTATTGATAAAATATAAGCTCCGTTGTGGAGATCTTTATGAATTACATATGGTCCGTCCCAGATGGGGTCCAGTGCCCCGGGGCGCGGAAAGATTCGCCTGAGGACAAGATCTCCTTCTTGTAAGATGCGATGCTTGACTTTGGAGTTGTATAGTGCTGCCACTTTTTGTTTATGAGCTGCTGCTTTGAGTGCTGCATCGTTTCTCCTTTCCTCAATCAGATTCAAAGACATGAGGAGGAGTTCTTCGTTTTCTTCTGGATTGTAGTGGATCCTACGGTGGGAAGGAACAATAGTCTCAACAGGGAGCATTGCCTCCGATCCGTATGCCAAAGAGAAAGGAGTATGTCCCGTTGATGTTCTGAAAGATGTGCGGTAGGCCCAAAGTGCCGTGGGAAGTTCGTCCACCCAAGCGCCTTTTGACTTTTCAAGTTTCTTCTTGATTAGGGTTTTGAGAATTTTGTTGACAGCTTCGACTCGTCCGTTTGCCTGAGGGTAAGCTACTGATGAGAAGCTTTTATGAATTCCATGCTCTTGGCACCAGTCGGCGAATTCTTCGCTGTCAAATTGGAGTCCGTTGTCCGATATGATCTTGAGTGGTACTCCGTACCTGCACAGAATATTTTTGATCAAGAAGTTGATAACTTTTGCTGAAGATATTTTATTTAGGGGTTCCGCTTCCACCCATTTGGTGAAATAATCGACTGCCACTATAGCATATTTTGCTCCGCCCCTGCCCGTTGGCAGTTCGCCAATTAAATCAATTCCCCATACAGCAAAGGGCCAAGGGCTGGTCATTTGAGTAATCTCATTTGTGGGTAGTCGAGGAATCTTGGCAAATTTCTGACATCTGTGCATCTCTTGACGAAGTCTAAGGCGTCTTTGTTTAGTGTGGGCCAGTAATATCCATATCGGAGTATCTTTTTCGCCGGAGTCTGCCCTCCAGTGTGATCTCCGCAACTTCCTTGATGGATGTTGAATAAGATTTCCTTGGCTTCCCTTCCAGCGACGCATCTGAATAAGGGGCTAGAGAAGCCACGCCGATAGAGGATGCCTTCTTGTATTGTGTAGTGGGGAGCTTTCCTTAAAATTCTCCTGACTTCATCACGTTTGTCTGGTAGTGTGCCGTCCTGCAAATATTTCCGGATAGGAGTCATCCAAGTTGCTTCTTCAATTGCAGTTATCAGATTCACTTGTTCGAAACTTGGGGCTAGCTGCCTTGAGATGGCTAGTGCTCCGGAAATGGTGCTATTCTTCATACTAGCTTGCTTTGCTAGTTCATCGGCCTCTTGGTTATCTTCTCGAGGAATGTGTTTGATTAGATAATGGTCCAATTGGTCGAGCAGCAGTTTGGTTTTCTTTAGATATGCTGTGAGTCATTCTCCTCATGTCTGTAATTCTCCTAGTACTTAGTTTACTATAAGTTGAGAATCACTATGAAGACATAAAGAATTGACTCCAATTTCTAAGGCAAGCTCCAATCCCGCTATTACTGACTCATACTTCGCATCGTTGTTAGTGGCCGCGAATTCCAACCTTAATGCATAGTACAGCTTTCTTCCCCTGGGGGTGATTATCACAATACCTACCCCCGAGCCTTGTTCGTTTGATGCTCCATCTACAAAGAGGTTCCACTTGATGTTTTTTGCTATTTCAAACTGATCCTTGCCTTCGTTGGTAGTGAATTCGGCAATGAAATCGGCCATGGCTTGCCCCTTGATAGCGGTGCGAGGATGGTAGGTGACGTCATACTGACTTAGTTCAATGCACCATTTGAGGAGTCGTACAGAAGTGTCGGGACGATGGAGCACCTGTCTTAGTGGCTGATCGGTTAGTACTCTGATGGAGTGAGATTGGAAGTAGTGTCGCAGTTTTCGTGACGCGATCAATAAACAATATGTCAATTTCTCAAGTTTAGGATATCTGGCTTCTGCCCCTATAAATCTCTTACTTATAAAGTACACCGGGCGTTGTGTGCGGTCTTCTTCTCTTACCAGGGCAGCGCTTAGAGCATGAGATGATACAGCGAGGTATAGGTATAGCTCTTCGCCTTCGTTTGGAGTCGAGAGTACTGGTGGTTTCTGAAGGTGTTCGATCAGGTTAAGGAAGGCTTTTAAGCATTCACCGGTCCACTCGAATTTTCCTTTGTCTTTCTTGAGAGCTTCGAAGAAAGGGACGCACTTGTCAGTTGCTTTGGAAATGAATCTGCTTAGGGCAGCCACCTTTCCGTTTAGGCTCTGCATTTCTTTTCGAGTGGAAGGTATCCTTATTTCTTTTAGAGCCCGGATTTGTTCAGGGTTTGCTTCAATTCCTCTGGCATGGACGATGAATCCTAAGAATTTTCCCGAGGACACTCCGAAGGAGCACTTTAGAGGATTCAGCTTCATTCCATATTGGCGCAGTACCTGAAACATCTCGCTCAGGTGGCTTACATGATCGTCGGCTCTTCTAGACTTTACCAACATGTCATCCACATATACTTCCATAGTTCGTCCTATTAATTCCGCGAACATCTTGTTGACAAGGCGCTGATAGGTAGCTCCGGCATTTTTGAGTCCAAAAGGCATGACTTTGTAACAATATAATCCCCGGTCAGTGATAAAGCTAGTGTGGTCTTGATCGGGAGCGTGCATGGGAATCTGGTTGTATCCGGAGTATGCATCCATAAAAGATAAAAGTTCGTGCCCGGCAGTGCTGTCCACAAGCTGATCGATTCGGGGGAGCGGGAAGCAGTCTTTCGGGCAAGCGTCATTTAAGTTGGAGAAATCAATGCATGTTCGCCACTTCCCATTAGCTTTCTTTACTAGTACTGGGTTAGCGATCCATTCTGGGTAGATGGCTTCTCGTATGAAGTCATTAGCAAGTAGGTTCTTTACTTCCTCATCGAGGGCTGCTGATCGTTCTGCTCCCATGCTTCTCTTTTTCTGCTTTATCGGTACCTTGGTGGGATCGACGTTCAGCATGTGGCATGCTATGTCTGGGGAGATTCCCGTCATATCGGCATGTCTCCACGCAAATACATCTAAGTTGTGGCGGAGAAAGTCAATGAGTTGATCCTTCAATTCTGTTTTTAGCTGAGATCCTATTTTTAATAGTCTACTTGAATCATGTTTGTCTACAGATACGAATTCCATGGCCTCCGCAGGCTCAGCGGTAGCCTCCTCCTCCTTATCCCTGGGGTCTAGTTCATTGAAAGGATCGCTGGTGTACCGAAGAGGAGGGGCTTTCTTTAGTTGCTATGCTTCCAAGCTTTTCATGCAGAGAGTAGTCTCTGCATCTTTCCCTTTATTCTTTCTACGGTTATTGCGAAGTTCAGTTACATAGCAATCTCGAGCGGCGTCTTGATCTCCTTCAACTTCTCCTATTCCGTTATCTGTTGGGAATTTCATCTTTAGGCACCACGGGGCTAGGACAATTTGGAAGTCAGACAAGGCTGGTCTTCCCAAGAAGGCGTTGTAGGCCGAGTGGTTTTCTATTAGTACGAATGTTTGTTTTCGCACAACGGAGCGGGGATGACTTCCTATTTCGACGAAGAGGTCAAGTTGCCCGAGGGGTATTTTCGTATCTCCAGTGAAACTGTGCAGGGGTTTGTTGCAGGGAGACACATCCTTCATTGACAGCTTCATTTTGTCGAAAGCATGCTTGAATAGGATATTTACGGAGCTTCCTGTGTCTATTAGAATTCGGAAAACTTTAGCTGGACCGAACCAGGCAGAGATGACCATGGGATCCATATGCAGATACTGTCTTCCTTCTAAATCACGCCTACTGAATACGATGTCGTCACTCTCTCTCCGTTTCGGGTGGTGTTCTTCCATAATGAAGTTAACATAGCCTTCAGCATTTCTAAGTGACTTGCCGTATCTTTCCATCTCCGCCCAGCTTCTGTCGGCGATGTGTGGTCCTCCCGAGATGGTATGGACCACTATCTTCTCTTGACTAGAGCCACTGGTGTTGCGATTCCCTCCGCCTACTTCTGGGACGGGTCGCTTTGGGTTCTCATTGGCAGGAGTAGGAGTCCTGTTCTGACCTTTCACATAGCGTTCCAGCCTTCTTCTTCTGATGTGTTCTTCGATCAAGTCCCGGAGATGGTGGCATTCATTGGTGTCATGTCCGTGGGATTCGTGGAAGCGGCAGAACTTTCCAGACTTGAGTGCGTTATCATATTCTTTCTTGTGCGGGGGGCGCTTGTATCCGAGTTCGCCCTGAGTGGCTAGAAAGATGTTTTCGATTGTTTCATTCAAAGGAGTGTAGGAGTCAAATCTCGGTCCTGGTCGATATTGGCGTTTTTCAACCTTCCTGCCCCTAGCATTGTCTCTAGATTCATTTCTTCGAGTGTCCTTGGCTGCAGCGGGAACCTTGTCCGAAGTAGTCATACCTTGTTGCCCTGACTGCCTCTCAGTGGCGGCGTCTTCAAGTCTCATATACTTTCCAGCTTCATGGAAGAAATCAGGTAAAGTAGCTGGTTTTTCCTTAGTTAGTCTTCTTGCGAACTTGGTATCTGGGTGTACACCGCTACAAAGGGCCATTAGGGTGAGTTTCTCATCGGCATCTTGGACTGCGGCCGCTGCAGCGTTGAACCGAGTTAGATATTGTTGCAGTGTCTCTCCAGATTTCTGTTTGACATTGGATAGAGAATAAGCATCCTTGGGTTGTTCTATATAGATGCGGAACTGGCTAATGAACCTTTCTTTCAACATCTCCCATGAGCTGATAGATCCTTGGGGTAGATGGCAGAACCAGGAGGTAGCTAGATCTGCTAGGAATAGCGGAAAGCATTTACACAGCACCCCTTCTATTGCTCCGCTCATGAGCATATGCTGGGTGTATCTTTGTAAGTGTACGATGGGGTCGGAAGTTCCCTTGTAAGGTTCCATGGTTGGCATTTTCCATTCCCGGGGGGTGATGGCAGTTTCGATATTGCGGGTGAAGGGGCTGGTGACCCTAGCGCCTATTCCTCGGTCCCTTTGCTCCCGTTGGACGCATTCTCTGAATAGTCGTGCCATTCTTTCATCAGAATTTGGAGCGGATAGAAATGAACTTGGTTCTTCCCTGCGGGATCGATCTCGTCCAGATGACCTGTAGCGATGGTATAGTCTATCACTTCTGACGTTATCCAGTGGTTGCCTCTGGCTGCTCGGATGCATGCTAGGACCAGCTACAGTTGCCTCCTGCCTTGATCTTCCCCTGCGGGGTTCTGTTTCGAGCATTTCCATGGGGTCAACTTCGGGCTGGGTTCTAGCTCGGCTCCGTTCAGCGGGGTTTCTATGATTAGGTGGCATGACTGGCTCAGCTACATCCGACCCTCGCCTGGCGCCTCCCCCACTGGGTTCGGTTCCAAGCGCTTCATCGAGTCGGAGTTCGGGCTGAGTCCGGGCGCGGCCACTATCATTGTTGTTCCTGTTGATGGCTTCCTCGAAGAGGGAAGACCTTTGCTGTCTCCGAGATCCTCCAGATTGAGATTCATCCCATGATTCAGTGTTGCGGTTGGATTCTTCGACATCTCTCAAGCGTGACATGAGTTGGGTCACCAAAGCTTCTTGTTGGGATGCGAAGCGGTTAGTCACTTCCACCACAACTTTGTCTAAGTCTGCTCTAGTGATCACTGTCGGTTGTTCCGCGGCAAGGGCTGTTGGAATTGCCTGATCTACATGTGGCACTGCTGCTGTAGTGGGATGGTTCTCTTGATCTGGTTCCACTGGATTTGTAGCGCTGCTAGTTGCAGCGTTCTTTCCCTTGTTGGTGTCTTTTCTTGGCCTGGAAGTCATGTTTCCTAGGCAATGAAGGGTGCTATTGGGAAAGAAGGTTGAATGAGGGAAGCTGAAGCTTCGAGTTCGAAGTTCTCAGTGAAAGCACCAAAAATGTTTGCGCGAAAAGTGGGCAAACGCCTCCAAGTCGTGAGATTTAATTGGTTTTATGTGATTCTTAATGATTTAGATGAGTTATGTAAATATGAAAAAAGCAGGGGCTGAAATGTAAAAGACACACAGATTTATAGTGGTTCGGCCAGAACGTGCCTACGTCCACTTTATATGTTATTATCTTCTTTCTTTCAGATTACAAGTACAATGCTTTGTGTATAAGTATATGAAAGTAGTTTGAAAGTTCCTTCCGTGCTTGAGCTCTCAAACTTGTCTACCATTGCTGTACCCCTGCCCCTCTATTTATAGAGCGAGGTAGGGGGCAGGGGTCTTGGATGTATATAGCTGCTGATGGGCCCGGCGTGAAGCAATCTGGACTGGCAAATATCTGGTTCGGCGAAGCTCTGGTTCGGTCTTGGTCGCCTCGGCAGTTGGACCGGTGGCGTTTGGACCGGTAGGACCTTGGTCCGGTACCAATCTGGTCCGGTGGTAGGAGTGTTGTGATGGACCGGTATGGCTGGTCCGGTAGTAGGGTTGATCCGGTATGTGCGTGCTTGGTTCGACAATGCCTGGGGGAGCCTTTCGACCGGTTGTGTGGAAGAGGCCTTGGTCTGGTGGCACGTTGGCTACCGAATGAGTTTTACCGAATGACCACGTGCTTGTATTGCCGAATGAGGCTTCATGTGGGAATGCCGAATGGGCTTTGGGCTGGATGGACTTCTATGCTTGTATTGAGCCTGGTGCTTGTCGAACGAAGTGGAGGTTGCGAGCCCGGGTGAAACAGTGACTCCTTGGTCTCGAGATCTTCTGGGTGAGAATTCGCCCAACAGCATGCATTTCTAAAAGTCGTACGACACTGTTTTGCCATTTCGGACGGATGTTGCACCTTGCACCGTGGATGTTGCACCTTGTAGATATCGATTATTCGGACGGCCATAACTTCTGGCTCGTTTAGAGTTACGGGAGCCATAACCTGTCAAAACGAAGGGCTCGATGAGTTCTACGGTTTCGACGGCTTTCAGCCATCAACGGATAGATTAATGCCCAAAAAGGACAACCCGAATCTCAATCGGGTCTCGTAAGTTTTTTACCCTTCATTTTTTCGACACGTGGATTTTTACGGTAAAACGGGATTAACGTGGCCCGTCTTCGACTTCCCATCGCTGGAGAGTGGTGCACCATGGTAGTGTTCCATTTCAAATCCATGCACGCATTTCTAAAAGTCGTACGGCACTGTTTCGCCATTTCGGACGGATGTTGCACCTTGCACCGTGGATGTTGCACAATAAAGATATCGATTATTCGGACGGCCATAACTTCTGGCTCGTTTAGAGTTACGGGAGCCATAACCTGTCAAAACGAAGGCCTCGATGAGTTCTACGGCTTTGACAGATTTCAGCCGTCAACGGATAGATTAATGCCCAAAAAGGACAACCCGAATCTCAATCGGGTCTCGTTAGTTTTTTACCCTTCGTTTTTTCGACACGTGGATTTTTACAGTTAAACGGGATTACCGTGGCCTGTCTTCGACTTCCCATCGCTGGAGAGTGGTGCACCATGGTAGTGTTCCGTTTCAAATCCATGGACGCATTTCTAAAAGTCATACGACACTGTTTCGCCATTTCGGACGAATGTTGCGCCTTGCACCGTGGATGTTGCACCCTGTAGATATCGATTATTCCGACGGCCATAACTTCTGGCTCGTTTAGAGTTACGAGAGCCATAACCTGTCAAAATGAAGGCCTTGATGAGTTCTACGGTTTTGACAGCTTTCAGCCGTCAACGGATAGATTAATTCCCAAAAAGGACAACCCGAATCTCGATCGGGTCTCGTAAGTTTTTTACCCTTCGTTTTTTCGACACGTGGATTTTTACGGTAAAACGGGATTACCGTGGCCCTTCTTCGACTTCCCATCGCTGGAGAGCGGTGCACCATGGTACTGTTCCGTTTCAAATTCATGCACGCATTTCTAAAAGTCGTACGACATTGTTTCGCCATTTCGGACGGATGTTGCACCTTGCACCGTGGATGTTGCACCCTGTAGATATCGATTATTCGGACGGCCATAACTCTGGCTCATTTAGAGTTACGGGAGCCATAACCTGTCAAAACGAAGGCCTCGATGAGTTCTACGACTTTGACAACTTTCATCCTTCAACGGATAGATTAATGCCCAAAAAGGACAACCCGAATCTCGATCGGGTCTCGTAAGTTTTTTAGCCTTCGTTTTTTCGACACGTGGATTTTTATAGTAAAACGGGATTACCGTGGCCCGTCTTCGACTTCCCATCGCTGGAGAGTGGTGCACCATGGTACTGTTTCGTTTTAAATTCATGCACGCATTTCTAAAAGTCGTACGGCACTGTTTCTCCATTTCGGACGGATGTTGCACCTTACACCGTGGATGTTGCACCCTGTAGATATCGATTATTCGGACGGCCATAACTTCTGGCTCGTTTAGAGTTACGGGAGCCATAACCTGTCAAAACTAAGGCCTCGATGAGTTCTACGGCTTTGACAGCTTTCAGCCGTCAACGGATAAATTAATGCCCAATAAGGACGACCCGAATCTCAATCGGGTCTCGTAAGTTTTTTACCCTTCGTTTTTTCGACACGTGGATTCTTACGGTAAAACAGGATTACCGTGGCCCGTCTTCGACTTCCCATCGCTGGAGAGTGGTGCACCATGGTACTGTTCCGTTTCAAATCCATGCATGCATTTCTAAAAGTCGTACGGCACTGTTTCTCCATTTCGGACGGATGTTGCACCTTGCACCGTGGATGTTGCACCCTGTAGATATCGATTATTCGGACGGCCATAACTTCTGGCTCGTTTAGAGCTACGGAAGCCATAACCTGTCAAAACGAAGGCCTCGATGAGTTCTATGGCTTTGACAGCTTTAAGCCGTCAACGGATAGACTAATGCCCAAAAAGGACAACCCGAGTCTCCGTCGGGTCTCGTAAATTTTTTACCCTTCGTTTTTTCGACACGTGGATTTTTACGGTAAAACAGGATTACTGTGGCTGGCCTTCGATTTATGATCGTTGGAGAGTGGCGCACCATGGTACTGTTCCGTTTCAAATCCACGCACGCATTTCTAAAAGTCGTACGACACTGTTTCTCCATTTCAGACGGACGTTGCACCTTGCACCGTGGATGTTGCACACTGTAAATATCGATTATTCGGACGGCCATAACTTCTGGCTCGTTTAGAGTTACGGGAGCCATAACCTGTCAAAACAAAGGCCTCGATGAGTTGTACGGCTTTGACAGCTTTCAGCCGTCAACGGATAGATTAATGCCCAAAAAGGACAACCCGAATCTCAATCGGGTCTCGTAAGTTTTTTACCCTTCGTTTTTTCGACACGTGGATTTTTACGGTAAAACGGGATTACCGTGGCCCGTCTACGACTTCCCATCGCTGGAGAGTGGTGCACCATGGTAATGTTCCGTTTCAACGCATTTCTAAAAGTCGTACGGCACTGTTTCGCCATTTCGGACGGATGTTGCACCTTGCACCGTGGATGTTGCACCCTGTAGATATCGATTATTCGGACGGCCATAACTCCTGGCTCGTTTAGAGTTACGGGTGCCATAACCTGTCAAAACGAAGGGCTCGATGAGTTCTACGGCTTTGACAGCTTTCAGCCATCAACGGATAGATTAATGCCCAAAAAGGACAACCCGAATCTCAATCGGGTCTCGTATGTTTTTTACCCTTCGTTTTTTCGACACGTGGATTTTTATGGTAAAACGGGATTACCGTGGCCCGTCTTCGACTTCCCATCGCTGGAGAGTGGTGCACCGTGGTAGTGCTCCATTTCAAATCCATGCATGCATTTCTAAAAGTCGTACGACACTGTTTTGCCATTTCGGACGGATGTTGCACCTTGCACCGTGGATGTTTCACCTTGTCGATATCGATTATTCGGACGGCCATAACTTCTGGCTCGTTAAGAGTTACGGGAGCCATAACCAGTCAAAACGAAGGGCTCGATGAGTTCTACGATTTTGACGGCTTTCATCCATCAACGGATAGATTAATGCCCAAAAAGGACAACCCGAATCTCAATCGGGTCTCGTAAGTTTTTTACCCTTCGTTTTTTCGACACGTGGATTTTTACGGTAAAACGGGATTACCGTGGCCCGTCTTCGACTTCCCGTCGCTGGAGAGTGGTGCACCATGGTAGTGTTCCGTTTCAAATCCATGCACGCATTTCTAAAAGTCATACGGCACTGTTTCGCCATTTCGGACGGATGTTGCACCTTGCACCGTGGATGTTGCACCCTAAAGATATCGATTATTCGGACGGCCATAACTTCTGGCTCGTTTAGAGTTACGGGAGCCATAACCTGTCAAAACGAAGGCCTCGATAAATTCTATGGCTTTGATAGATTTCAGCCGTCAACGGATAGATTAATGCCCAAAAAGGACAACCCGAATCTCAATTGGGTCTCGTAAGTTTTTTACCCTTCGTTTTTTCGACACGTGGATTTTTACAGTAAAACGGGATTACCGTGGCCCGTCTTCGACTTCCCATCGCTGGAGAGTGGTGCACCATGGTAGTGTTCCGTTTCGAATCCATGCGTGCATTTCTAAAAGTCATCCGACACTGTTTCGCCATTTCGGACGGATGTTGCGCCTTGCACCGTGGATGTTGCACCCTGTAGATATCGATTATTCGGACGGCCATAACTTCTGGCTCGTTTAGAGTTACGGGAGCCATAACCTGTCAAAACGAAGGGCTCGATGAGTTCTACGGTTTTGACTGCTTTCAGCCGTCAACAGATAGATTAATGCCCAAAAAGGACAACCCGAATCTCAATCGGGTCTCGTAAGTTTTTTACCCTTCGTTTTTTCGACACGTGGATTTTTAAGGTAAAACGAGATTACCGTGGCCCGTCTTCGACTTCCCATCGCTGAAGAGTGGTGCACCATGGTAGTGTTCCGTTTCAAATCCATGCACGCATTTCTAAAAGTCGTACGGCACTATTTCGCCATTTCAGACGGATGTTGCACCTTGCACCGTGGATGTTGCACCCTGAAGATATCGATTATTCGGACGGCCATAACTTCTGGCTCGTTTAGTGTTACGGGAGCCATAACCTGTCAAAACGAAGGCCTCGATGAGTTCTACGGCTTTGACAGATTTCAGCCGTCAACGGATAGATTAATGCCCAAAAAGGACAACCCGAATCTCAATCGGGTCTCGTAAGTTTTTTACCCTTCATTTTTTTGACACGTGGATTTTTACGGTAAAACGGGATTACCGTGGCTCGTCTTCGACTTTCCATAGCTAGAGAGTGGTGCAACATGGTAGTGTTCCGTTTCAAATCCATGCACACATTTCTAAAAGTCGTACGGCACTGTTTCGCCATTTCGGACGGATGTTGCACCTTGCACCGTGGATGTTGCACCCTGTAGATATCGATTATTCGGACGGCCATAACTTCTGGCTCGTTTAGAGTTACGGGAGCCATAACCTGTCAAAACGAAGGCCTCGATGAGTTCTACGGCTTTGACAGCTTTCAGCCATCAACGGATAAATTAATGCCCAATAAGGACAACCCGAATCTCAATCGGGTCTCGTGAGTTTTTTACCCTTCGTTTTTTCGACACGTGGATTTTTACGGTAAAACAGGATTACCGTGGCCCGTCTTCGATTTCCCATCGCTAGAGAGTGGTGCACCATGGTACTGTTCCGTTTCAAATCCATGCATGCATTTCTTAAAGTCGTACGGCACTGTTTCTCCATTTCGGACGGATGTTGCACCTTGCACCGTGGATGTTGCACCCTGTAGATATCGATTATTCGGACGGCCATAACTTCTGGCTCGTTTAGAGTTACGGGAGCCATAACTTGTCAAAACGAAGGACTCGATGAGTTCTACGGCTTTGACAGCTTTCAGCCATCAATGGATAGATTAATGCTGAAAAAGGACAACCCGAATCTCGATCGGGTCTCGTAAGTTTTTTACCCTTCGTTTTTTCTGCACGTGGATTTTTACGGTAAAACGGGATTACCGTGGCCCGTCTTCGACTTCCCATCGCTGGAGAGTGGTGCACCATGGTACTGTTCCATTTCAAATCCATGCACACATTTCTAAAAGTCGTACGGCACTGTTTCGCCATTTCGGACGGATGTTGCACCTTGCACCGTGGATGTTGCACCGTGTAGATATCGATTATTCGGACGGCCATAACTATTGGCTCGTTTAGAGTTACGGGAACCATAACTTGTCAAAACGAAGGCCTCGATAAGTTCTACGGCTTTGACTGCTTTCAGCCGTCAACGGATTGATTAATGCCCAAAAAGGACAACCCGAATCTCAATCGGATCTCGTAAGTTTTTAAACCTTCGTTTTTTCGACACATGGATTTTTACGTTAAAATGGGATTACCGTGGCCCATCTTCGACTTACCATCGCTGGACAGTGGTGCACCATGGTACTGTTCCGCTTCAAATCCATGCACGCATTTCTAAAAGTCGTACGGCACTGTTTCGCCATTTCGGACGGATGTTGCGCCTTGCACCGTGGATGTTGCACCCTGTCGATATCGATTATTCGGACGGCCATAACTTCTGGCTCGTTTAGAGTTACGGGAGCCATAACCTGTCAAAACGAAGGCCTCGATGATTTCTATGGCTTTGTCGGCTTTCAGCCGTCAACGAATAGATTAATGCCCAAAAAGGACAACCCGAATCTCAATCGGCTCTCTTAAGTTTTTAAACATTCGTTTTTTCGACACGTGGATTTTTACGGTGAAACGGGATTACCGAGGCCCGTCTTCGACTTACCATCGCTGGAGAGTGGTGCACCATGGTAGTGTTCCGTTTCAAATCCATGCACGCATTTCTAAAAGTCGTACGGCACTGTTTCGCCATTTCGGACGGATATTGCACCTTGCACCGTGGATGTTGCACCATGTAGATATCGATTATTCGGACGGCCATAACTTCTGGCTCGTTTAGAGTTACGGTAGCCATAACCTGTCAAAAGAAGGCCTCGATGAGTTCCACGGCTTTGATGGCTTTTAGCCGTCAACGGATAGATTAATGCCCAAAAAGGACAACCCGAATCTCCATCGGGTCTCGTAAGTTTTTTGCCCTTCGTTTTTTCGACACGTGGATTTTTACGGTAAAATGGGATTACCGTGGCTCGTCTTCGACTTCCCATCGCTGGAGAGTGGTGCACTATGGTAGTGTTCCGTTTCAATTCCATCCACGCATTTCTAAAAGTCGTACGGCACTGTTTCGCCATTTCGGACGGATGTTGCACCTTGCATCGTGGATGTTGCACCCTGTAGATATCGATTATTCGGACGGCCATAACTTCTGGCTCGTTTAGAGTTACGGGAGCCATAACCTGTCAAAACGAAGGCCTCGATGAGTTCTACGGCTTTGACAGCTTTCAGCCGTCAACGGATAGATTAATGTCCAAAAAGGACAACCCGAATCTCAATCGGGTCTCGTAAGTTTTTTACCCTTCGTTTTTTCGACACGTGGATTTTTACGGTAAAACGGGATTACCGTGGCCCGTCTTCGACTTCCCATTGCTGGAGAGTGGTGCACCATGGTATTGTTCCGTTTGAAATCCATGCACGCATTTCTTAAAGTCGTACGGCACAGTTTCGCCATTTCGAACGGATGTTGCACCTTGCACCGTGGATGTTGCACACTGTAGATATCGATTATTCAAACGGCCATAACTATTGGCTCGTTTAGAGTTACGGGAGCCATAACCTGTCAAAACGAAGGCCTTGATGAGTTTTACGGCTTTGATAGCTTTTAGCCGTCAACGGATAGATTAATGCCCAAAAAGGACAACCCGAATCTCAATCGGGTCTCGTAAGTTTTTTACCCTTCGTTTTTTCGACACGTGGATCTTTACGGTAAAACAGGATTACCGTGGCCCGTCTTCGACTTCCCATCGCTGGAGAGTGGTACACCATGGTACTGTTCCATTTCAAATCAATGCACGCGTTTCTAAAAGTCGTATGGCACAGTTTCGCCATTTCGGACGGATGTTGCACCTTGCACCGTGGGTGTTGCACCCTGTAGATATCGATTATTCGGACGGCCATAACTTCTGGCTCGTTTAGAGTTACGGAAGCCATAACCTGTCAAAACGAAGGTCTCGATGAGTTCTACGGCTTTGACGGCTTTCAGCCGTCAACGGATATATTAATGCCCAATAAGGACAACCCGAATCTCAATCGGGTCTCGTAAGTTTTTTACCCTTCGTTTTTTCGACACGTGGATTTTTACGGTAAAACAGGATTACCGTGGCCCGTCTTCGATTTTCCATCGCTGGAGAGTGGTGCACCATGGTACTATTCCGTTTCAAATCCATGCTTGCATTTCTACAAGTCGTACGGCACTGTTTCGCCATTTCGGACGGATGTTGCACCTTGCACCGTGGATGTTGCACCCTGTAGATATCGATTATTCGGACGGCCATAACTTCTGGCTTGTTTAGATTTACGGGAGCCATAACCTGTCAAAACGAAGGCCTCGATGAGTTCTACGGCTTTGACAGCTTTCAGCCATCAACGGATAGATTAATGCCAAAAAACGACAACCCGAATCTCGATCGGGTCTCGTATGTTTTTTACCCTTTGTTTTTTCGACACGTGGATTTTTACGGTAAAACGGGATTACCGTGGCCCGTCTTCGACTTTCCATCGCTGGAGAGTGGTGCACCATGGTACTGTTCCGTTTCAAATCCATGCACACATTTCTAAAAGTCGTACGGCACTGTTTCGCCATTTCGGACGGATGTTGCACCTTGCACCGTGGATGTTGCACTGTGTAGATATCGATTATTCGGACGGCCATTACTATTGGCTCGTTTAGAGTTACGGGAGCTATAACCTGTCAAAACGAAGACCTCGATGAGTTCTACGGCTTTGACTGCTTTCAGCCGTCAACGGATAGATTAATGTCCAAAAAGGACAACCCGAATCTCAATCGGATCTCGTAAGTTTTTAAACCTTCGTTTTTTCGACATGTGTATTTTTACGGTAAAACGGGATTACCTTGGCCCGTCTTCGACTTACCATCGCTGGAGAGTGGTGCACCATGGTACTGTTCCATTTCAAATCCATGCACGCATTTCTAAAAGTCGTACGGCACTGTTTCGCCGTTTCGGACGGATGTTGCACCTTGCACCGTGGATGTTGCACCCTCTAGATATCGATTATTCGGACGACCATAACTTCTGGCTCGTTTAGAGTTACGAGAGCCATAACCTGTCAAAACGAAGGCCTCGATGAGTTCTACGGCTTTGACAGATTTCAACCGTCAACGGATAGATTAATGCCCAAAAAGGACAACCCGAATGTCAATCGGGTCTCGTAAGTTTTTTACCCTTCGTTTTTTCGACACGTGGATTTTTACGGTAAAACGGGATTACCGTGGCCCGTCTTCGACTTCCCATCGCTGGAGAGTGGTGCACCAAGGTACTGTTCCGTTTCAAATCCATGCACACATTTCTAAAAGTCGTACGGCACTGTTTCGCCATTTCGGATGGATGTTGCACCTTGCACCGTGGATGTTGCACCGTGTAGATATCGATTATTCGGACGGCCATTACTATTGGCTCGTTTAGAGTTACGGGAGCCATAACCTGTCAAAACGAAGGCCTCGATGAGATCTACGGCTTTGACTGCTTTCAGCCATCAATGGATAGATTAATGCCCAAAAAGGACAACCCGAATCTCAATCGGATCTCGTAAGTTTTTAAACCTTCGTTTTTTCGACATGTGGATTTTTACGGTAAAACGGGATTACCGTGGCCTGTCTTCGACTTACCATCGCTGGAGAGTGGTGCACCATGGTACTATTCTATTTCAAATCCATGCACGCATTTCTAAAAGTCGTACGGCACTGTTTCGCCATTTCGGACGGATGTTGCACCTTGCACCGTGGATGTTGCACCGTGTAGATATCGATTATTCGGACGGCCATTACTATTGGCTCGTTTAGAGTTACGGGAGCCATAACCTGTCAAAACGAAGGCCTCGATGAGTTCTAAGGCTTTGACTGCTTTCAGCCATCAACGGATAGATTAATGCCCAAAAAGGACAACCCGAATCTCAATCGGATCTCGTAAGTTTTTAAACCTTCGTTTTTTCGACATGTGGATTTTTACGGTAAAACGGGATTACCGTGGCCCGTCTTCGACTTACCATCGCTGGAGAGTGGTGCACCATGGTACTGTTCCATTTCAAATCCATGCACGCATTTCTAAAAGTCGTACGGCACTGTTTCGCCATTTCGGACGGATGTTGCACCTTGCACCGCGGATGTTGCACCCTGTAGATATCGATTATTCGGACGGCCATAACTTCTGGCTCGTTTAGAGTTACGGGAGCCATAACCTGTCAAAACGAAGGCCTCGATGAGTTCTATGGCTTTGACAGCTTTCAGCCGTCAACGGATAGATTAATGCCCAAAAAGGACAACCCGAATCTCGATCAGGTCTCGTAAGTTTTTTACCTTCGTTTTTTCGACACGTGGATTTTTACGGTAAAACGGGATTACCGTGGCCCGTCTTCGACTTCCCATCGCTGGAGAGTGGTGCACCATGGTACTGTTCCGTTTCAAATCCACGCACGCATTTCTAAAAGTCGTACGGCACTGTTTCGCCATTTCGGACGGATGTTGCACCTTACACCGTGGATGTTGCACCGTGTAGATATCGATTATTCAGACGGCCATAACTATTGGCTCGTTTAGAGTTACGGGAGACATAACCTATCAAAACGAAGGCCTTGATGAGTTCTACGGCTTTGACTGCTTTCAGCCATCAATGGATAGATTAATGCCCAAAAAAGACAACCCGAATCTCAATCGGATCTCGTAAGTTTTAAAACCTTCGTTTTTTCGACACGTGGATTTTTACGGTAAAACGGGATTACCGTGGCCCGTCTTCGACTTACCATCGCTGGAGAGTGGTGCACCATGGTACTATTCCATTTCAAATCCATGCACTCATTTCTAAAAGTCGTACGGCATTGTTTCGCCATTTCGGACGGATGTTGCACCTTGCACCGTGGACGTTGCACCCTGTAGATATCGATTATTCGGACGGCCATAACTTCTGGCTCGTTTAGAGTTACGGGAGCCATAACCTGTCAAAACGAAGGCCTCGATGAGCTCTACGCCTTTGACGGCTTTCAGCCGTCAACGGATAGATTAATTCCCAAAAAGGACAACCCGAATCTCTTTCGGGTCTTGTAAGTTTTTTACCCTTCGTTTTTTCGACACATGGATTTTTACGGTAAAACGGGATTACCGTGGCTCGTCTTCGAATTCCCATCGCTGGAGTGTGGTGCACTATGGTAGTGTTCCATTTCAAATCCATGCACGCATTTCTAAAAGTCGTACGGCACTGTTTCGCCATTTCGGACGGATGTTGCACCTTGCACCGTGGATGTTGCACCCTGTAGATATCGATTATTCGGACGGCCATAACTTCTGGCTCGTTTAGTGTTACGGGAGCCATAACCTGTCAAAACGAAGGCCTCGATGAGTTCTACGGCTTTGACAGCTTTCTGCCGTCAACGGATAGATTAATGCCCAAAAAGGACAACTCGAATCTCAATCGGGTCTCGTAAGTTTTTTACCCTTCGTTTTTTCGACACGTGGATTTTTACGGTAAAACGGGATTACCGTGGCCCGTATTCGACTTCCCATTGCTGGAGAGTGGTGCACCATGGTATTATTCCGTTTCAAATCCATGCACGCATTTCTAAAAGTCGTACGTAACAGTTTCGCCATTTCGGACGGATGTTGCACCTTGCACCGTGGATGTTGCACACTGTAGATATCGATTGTTCAAACGGCCATAACTATTGGCTCGTTTAGAGTTACGGGAGCCATAACCTGTCAAAACGAAGGCCTCGACGAGTTCTACGGCTATGATAGCTTTTAGCCTTCAACGGATAGATTAATGACCAAAAAGGACAACCCGAATCTCAATCGGGTCTCGTAAGTTTTTTACCCTTCGTTTTTTCGACACGTGGATTTTTACGGTAAAACAGGATTACCGTGGCCCGTCTTCAACTTCCCATCGCTGGAGAGTGGTGCACCATGGTACTGTTCCGTTTCAAATCCATGCATGCATTTCTAAAAGTCGTATGGCACAGATTCGCCATTTCGGACGGATGTTGCACCTTGCACCGTGGATGTTGCACCAAGTAGATATCGATTATTCAAACGGCCATAACTTCTGGCTCATTTAGAGTTACGGGAGCCATAACCTGTCAAAACGAAGGCCTCGATGAGTTGTACGGCTTTGATAGCTTTTAGCCATCAACGGATAGATTAATGCCCAAAAAGGACAACCCGAATCTCAATCGGGTCTCGTAAGTTTTTTACCCTTCGTTTTTTCGACACGTGGATTTTTACGGTAAAACAGGATTACCGTCGCCCGTCTTCGACTTCCCATCGCTGGAGAGTGGTGCACCATGGTACTGTTCCGTTCCAAATTCATGCACGCATTTCTAAAAGTCGTATGGCACTGTTTCGCCATTTCGGACAGATGTTGCACCTTGCACCGTGGATGTTGCACCCTGTAGATATCGATTATTCGTATGGCCATAACTTCTGGCTCGTTTAGAGTTACGGGACCCATAACCTGTCAAAACGAAGGCATCGATGAGTTCTACGGCTTTGACAGCTTTCAGCCGTCAACGGATAAATTAATGCCCAATAAGGACAACCCGAATCTCAATCGGGTCTCGTAAGTTTTTTGCCCTTCGTTTTTTCGACACGTGGATTTTTACGGTAAAACAGAATTACCGTGGCCCGTCTTCGACTTTCCATCGCTGGAGAGTGGTGCACCACGGTACTGTTCCGTTTCAAATCCATGCATGCATTTCTAAAAGTCGTACGGCACTGTTTCGCCATTTCGGACGGATGTTGCACCTTGCACCGTGGATGTTGCACCGTGTAGATATCGATTATTCGGACGGCCATTACTATTGGCTCGTTTAGAGTTACGGGAGCCATAACCTGTCAAAACGAAGGCCTCGATGAGTTCTACGGCTTTGACTGCTTTCAGCCGTCAACGGATAGGTTAATGCCCAAAAAGGACAACCCGAATCTCAATCGGATCTCGTAAGTTTTTAAACCTTCGTTTTTTCGATATGTGGATTTTTACGGTAAAACGGGATTATCGTGGCCCGTCTTCGACTTACCATCGCTGGAGAGTGGTGCACCATGGTACTATTCCATTTCAAATCCATGCACGCATTTCTAAAAGTCGTACGGCACTGTTTCGCCATTTCGGACGGATGTTGCACCTTGCACCGTGGATGTTGCACCCTGTAGATATCGATTATTCGGACGGCCATAACTTCTGGCTCGTTTAGAGTTACGGGAGCCATAACCTGTTAAAACGAAGGCCTCGATGAGTTCTACGGCTTTGACAGCTTTCAGCCATCAATGGAAAGATTAATGCCGAAAAAGGACAACCCGAATCTCGATCGGGTCTCGTAAGTTTTTACCCTTCGTTTTTTCGACACGTGGATTTTTACGGTAAAACGGGATTACCGTGGCCCGTCTTCGACTTCCCATCGCTGGAGAGTGGTGCACCATGGTACTGTTCCGTTTCAAATCCATGCACACATTTCTAAAAGTCGTACGGCACTGTTTCGCCATTTCGGACGGATGTTGCACCTTGCACCGTGGATGTTGCACCGTGTAGATATCGATTATTCGGACGGCCATTACTATTGGCTCGTTTAGAGTTACGGGAGCCATAACCTGTCAAAACGAAGGCCTCGATGAGTTCTACGGCTTTGACTGCTTTCAGCCGTCAACGGATAGGTTAATGCCCAAAAAGGACAACCCGAATCTCAATCGGATCTCGTAAGTTTTTAAACCTTCGTTTTTTGATATGTGGATTTTTACGGTAAAACGGGATTATCGTGGCCCGTCTTCGACTTACCATCGCTGGAGAGTGGTGCACCATGGTACTATTCCATTTCAAATCCATGCACGCATTTCTAAAAGTCGTACGGCACTGTTTCGCCATTTCGGACGGATGTTGCACCTTGCACCGTGGATGTTGCACCCTGTAGATATCGATTATTCGGACGGCCATAACTTCTGGCTCGTTTAGAGTTACGGGAGCCATAACCTGTCAAAACGAAGGCCTCGATGAGTTCTACGGCTTTGACAGCTTTCAGCCGTCAACGGATAGATTAATGCCCAAAAAGGACAACCCGAATCTCGATCGGGTCTCGTAAGTTTTTTACCCTTCGTTTTTTCGACACGTGGATTTTTACGGTAAAACGGGATTACCGTGGCCCGTCTTCGACTTCCCATCGCTGGAGAGTGGTGCACCATGGTAATGTTCCGTTTCAAATCCACGCACGCATTTCTAAAAGTCGTACGGCTCTGTTTCGCCATTTCGGACGGATGTTGCACCTTACACCGTGGATGTTGCACCGTGTAGATATCGATTATTCAGACGGCCATAACTATTGGCTCGTTTGAGTTACGGGAGCCATAACCTATCAAAACGAAGGCCTTGATGAGTTCTACGGCTTTGACTGCTTTCAGCCATCAACGGATAGATTAATGCCCAAAAAGGACAACCCGAATCTCAATCGGATCTCGCAAGTTTTTAAACCTTCGTTTTTTCGACACGTGGATTTTTACGGTAAAACGGGATTACCGTGGCCCGTCTTCGACTTACCATCGCTGGAGAGTGGTGCACCATGGTACTGTTACATTTCAAATCCATGCACTTATTTCTAAAAGCCGTACGGCATTGTTTCGCCATTTCGGACGGATGTTGCACCTTGCACCGTGGATGTTGCACCCTGTAGATATCGATTATTCGGACGGCCATAACTTCTGGCTCGTTTAGAGTTACGGGAGCCATAACCTGTCAAAACGAAGGCCTCGATCAGCTCTACTCCTTTGATGGCTTTCAGCCGTCAACGGATAGATTAGTGCCCAAAAAGGACAACCCGAATCTCCGTCGGGTCTCGTAAGTTTTTTACCCTTCGTTTTTTCGACACGTGGATTTTTACGGTAAAACGGGATTACCGTGGCTCGTCTTCGACTTCCCATCGCTGGAGAGTGGTGCACCATGGTACTGTTCCGTTTCAAATCCATGCATGCATTTCTAAAAGTCGTATGGCACAGTTTCGCCATTTCGGACGGATGTTGCACCTTGCACCGTGGATGTTGCACCCAGTAGATATCGATTATTCAAACGGCCATAACTTTTGGCTCATTTAGAGTTACGGGAGCCATAACCTGTCAAAACGAAGGCCTCGATGAGTTCTACGGCTTTGATAGCTTTTAGCCGTCAACGGATAGATTAATGCCCAAAAAGGACAACCCGAATCTCAATCGGGTCTCGTAAGTTTTTTACCCTTCGTTTTTTCGACACTTGGATTTTTATGGTAAAACAGGATTACCGTGGCCCGTCTTCGACTTCCCATCGCTGGAGAGTGGTGCACCATGGTACTGTTCCGTTTCAAATCCATGCATGCATTTCTAAAAGTCGTATGGCACAGTTTCGCCATTTCGGACGGATGTTGCACCTTGCACCGTGGATGTTGCACCCAGTAGATATCGATTATTCAAACGGCCATAACTTTTGGCTCATTTAGAGTTACGGGAGCCATAACCTGTCAAAACGAAGGCCTCGATGAGTTCTACGGCTTTGATAGCTTTTAGCCGTCAACGGATAGATTAATGCCCAAAAAGGACAACCCGAATCTCAATCGGGTCTCGTAAGTTTTTTACCCTTCGTTTTTTCGACACGTGGATTTTTACGGTAAAACAGGATTACCGTGGCCCGTCTTCGACTTCCCATCGCTGGAGAGTGGTGCACCATGGTACTGTTCCGTTCCAAATTCATGCACGCATTTCTAAAAGTCGTATGGCACTGTTTGGCCATTTCGGACGGATGTTGCACCTTGCACCGTGGATGTTGCACCCTGTAGATATCGATTATTCGTATGGCCATAACTTCTGGCTCGTTTAGAGTTACGGGAGCCATAACCTGTCAAAACGAAGGCCTCGATGAGTTCTACGGCTTTGACAGCTTTCAGCCGTCAACGGATAAATTAATGCCCAATAAGGACAACCCGAATCTCAATCGGGTCTCGTAAGTTTTTTACCCTTCATTTTTTCGACACGTGGATTTTTACGGTAAAACAGGATTACCGTGGCCCGTCTTCGACTTTCCATCGCTGGAGAGTGGTGCACCATGGTACTGTTCCATTTCAAATCCATGCATGCATTTCTAAAAGTCGTACGACACTGTTTCGCCATTTCGGACGGATGTTGCACCTTGCACCGTGGATGTTGCACCTTGTAGATATCGATTATTCGGACGGCCATAACTTCTGGCTCGTTTAGAGTTACGGGAGCCATAACCTGTTAAAATGAAGGCCTCGATGAGTTCTACGGCTTTGACAGCTTTCAGCCATCAATGGATAGATTAATGCCGAAAAAGGACAACACGAATCTCGATCGGGTCTCGTAAGTTTTTACCCTTCGTTTTTTCGACACGTGGATTTTTACGGTAAAACGGGATTACCGTGGCCCGTCTTCGACTTCCCATCGCTGGAGAGTGGTGCACCAAGGTACAGTTCCGTTTCAAATCCATGCACACATTTCTAAAAGTCGTACGACACTTTTTCGCCATTTCGGACGGATGTTGCACCTTGCACCGTGGATGTTGCACCGTGTAGATATCGATTATTCGGACGGCCATTACTATTGGCTCGTTTAGAGTTACGGGAGCCATAACCTGTCAAAACGAAGGCCTCGATGAGTTCTACGGCTTTGACTGCTTTCAGCCATCAACGGATAGATTAATGCCCAAAAAGGACAACCCGAATCTCAATCGGATCTCGTAAGTTTTTAAACCTTCGTTTTTTCGACATGTGGATTTTTACGGTAAAACGGGATTACCGTGGCCCGTCTTCGACTTACCATCGCTGGAGAGTGGTGCACCATGGTACTGTTCCGTTTCAAATCCACGCACGCATTTCTAAAAGTCGTACGGCACTGTTTCGCCATTTCGGATGGATGTTGCACCTTGCACCGTGGATGTTGCACCATGTAGATATCGATTATTCGGACGGCCATAACTTCTGGCTCGTTTAGAGTTACGGGAGCCATAACCTGTCAAAACGAAGGCCTCGATGAGTTCTACGGCTTTGACAGCTTTCAGCCGTCAACAAATAGATTAATGCCCAAAAAGGACAACCCGAATCTCAATCGGGTCTCGTAAGTTTTTTACCCTTCGTTTTTTCGACACGTGGATTTTTACGGTAAAACGGGATTACCGTGGCTCGTCTTCGACTTTCCATCGCTGGAGAGTGGTGCACCATGGTAGTGTTCCATTTCAAATCCATGCACGCATTTCTAAAAGTCGTACGGCACTGTTTCGCCATTTCGGACGGATGTTGCACCTTGCACCGTGGATGTTGCACCCTGTAGATATAGATTATTCAGACGGCCATAATTTCTGGCTCGTTTAGAGTTACGGGAGCCATAACCTGTCAAAACGAAGGCCTCGATGAGTTCTACGGCTTTGATAGCTTTCAGCCGTCAACGGATAGATTAATGCCCAAAAAGGACAACCCGAATCTCAAACTGGTCTCGTAAGTTTTTTACCCTTCGTTTTTTCGACAAGTGTATTTTTACGATAAAACGGGATTACCGTGGCCCGTCTTCGACTTCCCATCGCTGGATAGTGGTGCACCATGGTACTGTTCCGTTTCAAATCCATGCACGCATTTCTAAAAGTCGTACGGCACTGTTTCTCCATTTCGGACGGATGTTGCACCTTGCACCGTGGATGTTGCACCCTGTAGATATCGATTATTCGGACGGCCATAACTTCTGGCTCGTTTAGAGTTACGGGAGCCATAACCTGTCAAAACGATGGCCTCGATGAGTTCTGCGGCTTTGATAGCTTTCAGCTGTCAACGGATAGATTAATGCCCAAAAAGGACAACCCGAATCTCGATCGGGTCTCGTAAGTTTTTTACCCTTCGTTTTTTCGACACGTGGATTTTTACGGTAAAATGGGATTACCGGGGCCCGTCTTCGACTTCCCATCGCTGGAGAGTGGTGCACCATGGTATTGTTCCGTTTCAAATCCATGCACGCATTTCTAAAAGTCGTACGGCACTGTTTCGCCATTTTGGACGGATGTTGCACCTTGCACCGCGGATGTTGCACCCTGTAGATATCGATTTTTCGGACGGCCATAACTTCTGGCTCGTTTAGAGTTACGGGAGCCATAACCTGTCAAAACGAAGGCCTCGATGAGTTCTACGGATTTGATAGCTTTTAGCCGTCAACTGATAGATTAATTCCCAAAAAGGAGAACCCGAATCTCAGTCGGGTCTCGTATGTTTTTTACCCTTCATTTTTTCGACACGTGGATTTTTACGGTAAAACAGGATTACAGTGGCTGGCCTTCGATTTCCATCGTTGGAGAGTGGTGCACCATGGTACTGTTCCATTTCAAATCCATGCATGCATTTCTAAAAGTCGTACGGCACTGTTTCGCCATTTCGGACGGATGTTGCACCTTGCACCGTGGATGATGCACCCTGTAGATATCGATTATTCGGACGGCCATAACTTCTGGCTCGTTTAGAGTTACGGGAGCCATAACATGTCAAAATGAAGGCCTCGATGAGTTCTACGGTTTTGACAGCTTTTAGCCGTCAACGGATTGATTAATGCCCAAAAAGGACAACCCGAATCTCGATCAGGTCTCGTAAGTTTTTTACCGTTCGTTTTTTCGACACGTGGATTTTTACGGTAAAACGGGATTACCGTGGCCCGTCTTCGACTTCCCATCGCTGGAGAGTGGTGCACCATGGTAGTGTTACGTTTCAAATCCATGCACACATTTCTAAGAGTCGTACGGCACTGTTTCGCCATTTCGGACGGATGTTGCACCTTGCACCGTGGATGTTGCACCCTGTAGATATCGATTATTCGGACGGCCATAACTTCTAGCTCGTTTAGAGTTACGGGATCCATAACCTGTCAAAACGAAGGCCTCGATGAGTTCTACGGCTTTGACTGCTTTCAGCCGTCAACGGATAAATTAATGCCCAATAAGGACAACCCGAATCTCAATCGGGTCTCGTAAGTTTTTTACCCTTCGTTTTTTCGACACGTGGATTTTTACGGTAAAACGGGATTACCGTGGCCCGTCTTCGACTTAC
The DNA here is from genome assembly GCA_030765085.1 of Allium cepa. Lineage (NCBI taxonomy): Eukaryota > Viridiplantae > Streptophyta > Magnoliopsida > Asparagales > Amaryllidaceae > Allium > Allium cepa. The sequence goes on from CM060938.1 coordinate 872,944,650, forward strand.
CATCGCTGGAGAGTGGTGCACCATGGAACTGTTTCATTTCAAATCCATGCACTCATTTCTAAAAGTCGTACGGCACTGTTTCGCCATTTCGGACGGATGTTGCACCTTGAACCGTGGATGTTGCACCCTGTAGATATCAATTATTCGGACGGCCATAACTTCTGGCTCGTTTGGAGTTACGAGAGCCATAACCTGTCAAAACGAAGGCCTTGATGAGTTCTACGGCTTTGACGGCTTTGAGCCGTCAACGGATAGATTAATGCCCAAAAAGGACAACCCGAATCTCAATCGGGTCTCGTAAGTTTTTTACCCTTCGTTTTTTTGACACGTGGATTTTTACGGTAAAACAGGATTACCGTGGCCGGCCTTCGACTTCCCACCGTTGGAGAGTGGTGCACCATGGTAGTGTTCCGTTTCAAATCCATGCACGCATTTCTAAAAGTCATACGGCACTATTTCGCCATTTCGGACGGATGTTGCACCTTGCACCGTGGATGTTGCACCCTATAGATATCGATTATTCGGACGGCCATAACTTCTGGCTCGTTTAGAGTTACAGGAGCCATAACCTGTCAAAATGAAGGCCTCGATGAGTTCTACGGTTTTGACAGCTTTCAGCCGTCAACGGATTGATTAATGCCCAAAAAGGACAACCCGAATCTCGATCAGGTCTCGTAAGTTTTTTACCGTTCGTTTTTTCGACACGTGGATTTTTACGGTAAAACGGGATTACCGTGGCCCGTCTTCGACTTCCCATCGCTGGAGAGTGGTGCACCATGGTAGTGTTCCGTTTCAAATCCATGCACACATTTCTAAAAGTCGTACGACACTGTTTCGCCATTTCGGACGGATGTTGCACCTTGCACCGTGGATGTTGCACCCTGTAGATATCGATTATTCGGACGGCCATAACTTCTAGCTCGTTTAGAGTTACGGGATCCATAACCTGTCAAAACGAAGGCCTCGATGAGTTCTACGGCTTTGAATGCTTTCAGCCGTCAACGGATAAATTAATGCCCAATAAGGACAACCCGAATCTCAATCGGGTCTCGTAAGTTTTTTACCCTTCGTTTTTTCGACACGTGGATTTTTACGGTAAAACGGGATTACCGTGGCCCGTCTTCGACTTACCATCGCTGGAGAGTGGTGCACCATGGTACTGTTCCATTTCAAATCCATGCACTCATTTCTAAAAGTCGTACGGCACTGTTTCGCCATTTCGGACGGATGTTGCACCTTGAACCGTGGATGTTGCACCCTGTAGATATCGATTATTCGGACGGCCATAACTTCTGGCTCGTTTAGAGTTACGGGAGCCATAACCTGTCAAAACGAAGGCCTCGATGAGTTCTACGGCTTTGACGGATTTGAGCCGTCAACGGATAGATTAATGCCCAAAAAGGACAACCCGAATCTCAATCGGGTCTCGTAAGTTTTTTACCCTTCGTTTTTTCGACACGTGGATTTTTACGGTAAAACGGGATTACCGTGGCCGGTCTTCAACTTGCCACCGTTGGAGAGTGGTGCACCATGGTAGTGTTCCGTTTCAAATCCATACACGCATTTCTAAAAGTCGTACGGCACTATTTCGCCATTTCGGACGGATGTTGCACCTTGCACCGTGGATGTTGCACCCTATAGATATCGATTATTCGGACGGCCATAACTTCTGGCTTGTTTAGAGTTACAGGAGCCATAACCTGTCAAAATGAAGGCCTCGATGAGTTCTACGGTTTTGACAGCTTTCAGCCGTCAACGGATTGATTAATGCCCAAAAAGGACAACCCGAATCTCGATCAGGTCTCGTAAGTTTTTTACCGTTCGTTTTTTCGACACGTGGATTTTTACGGTAAAACGGGATTACCGTGGCCCGTCTTCGACTTCCCATCGCTGGAGAGTGGTGCACCATGATAGTGTTCCATTTCAAATCCATGCACACATTTCTAAAAGTCGTACGGCACTGTTTCGCCATTTCGGACGGATGTTGCACCTTGCACCGTGGATGTTGCACCCTGTAGATATCGATTATTCGGACGGCCATAACTTCTAGCTCGTTTAGAGTTACGGGATCCATAACCTGTCAAAACGAAGGCCTCGATGAGTTCTACGGCTTTGACTGCTTTCAGCCGTCAACGGATAAATTAATGCCCAATAAGGACAACCCGAATCTCAATCGGGTCTCGTAAGTTTTTTACCCTTCGTTTTTTCGACACGTGGATTTTTACGGTAAAACGGGATTACCGTGGCCCGTCTTCGACTTACCATCGCTGGAGAGTGGTGCACCATGGTACTGTTCCATTTCAAATCCATGCACTCATTTCTAAAAGTCGTACGGCACTGTTTCGCCATTTCGGACGGATGTTGCACCTTGAACCGTGGATGTTGCACCCTGTAGATATCGATTATTCGGACGGCCATAACTTCTGGATCGTTTAGAGTTACGGGAGCCATAACCTGTCAAAACGAAGGCCTCGATGAGTTCTACGGCTTTGACGGCTTTGAGCCGTCAACGGATAGATTAATGCCCAAAAAGGACAACCCGAATCTCAATCGGGTCTCGTAAGTTTTTTACCCTTCGTTTTTTCGACACGTGGATTTTTACGGTAAAACGGGATTACCGTGGTCGGTCTTCGACTTGCCACCGTTGGAGAGTGGTGCACCATGGTAGTGTTCCGTTTCAAATCCATGCACGCATTTCTAAAAGTCGTACGGCACTATTTCGCCATTTCGGACGGATGTTGCACCTTGCACCGTGGATGTTGCACCCTATAGATATCGATTATTCGGACGGCCATAACTTCTGGCTCGTTTAGAGTTACAGAAGCCATAACCTGTCAAAATGAAGGCCTCAATGAGTTCTACGGTTTTGACAGCTTTCTGCCGTCAACGGATTGATTAATGCCCAAAAAGGACAACCCGAATCTCGATCAGGTCTCGTAAGTTTTTTACCGTTCGTTTTTTCGACACGTGGATTTTTACGGTAAAACGGGATTACCGTGGCCCGTCTTCGACTTCCCATCGCTGGAGAGTGGTGCACCATGGTAGTGTTCCGTTTCAAATCCATGCACACATTTCTAAAAGTCGTACGGCACTGTTTCGCCATTTCGGACGGATGTTGCACCTTGCACCGTGGATGTTGCACCCTGTAGATATCGATTATTCGGACGACCATAACTTCTGGCTCGTTTAGAGTTACGGGATCCATAACCTGTCAAAACGAAGGCCTCGATGAGTTTTACGGCTTTGACTGCTTTCAGCCGTCAACGGATAAATTAATGCCTAATAAGGACAACCCGAATCTCAATCGGGTCTCGTAAGTTTTTTACCCTTCGTTTTTTCAACACGTGGATTTTTACGGTAAAACGGGATTACCGTGGCCCGTCTACGACTTACCATCGCTGGAGAGTGGTGCACCATGGTAGTGTTCCGTTTCAAATCCATGCACTCATTTCTAAAAGTCGTACGGCACTGTTTCGCCATTTCGGACGGATGTTGCACCTTGAACCGTGGATGTTGCACCCTGTAGATATCGATTATTCGGACGGCCATAACTTCTGGCTCGTTTAGAGTTACGGGAGCCATAACCTGTCAAAACGAAGGCCTCGATGAGTTCTACGGCTTAGACAGCTTTGAGCCATCAACGGATAGATTAATGCCCAAAAAGGACAACCCGAATCTCCATCGGGTCTCGTAAGTTTTTTACATTTTGTTTTTTCGACACGTGGATTTTTACGGTAAAACGGGATTACCGTGGCCCGTCTTCGACTTCCCATCGCTGGAGAGTGGTGCACCATGGTAGTGTTCCTTTTCAAATCCATGCACACATTTCTAAAAGTCGTACGGCACTGTTCGCCATTTCGGACGGATGTTGCACCTTGCACCATGGATGTTGCATCCTGTAGATATCGATTATTTGAACGGCCATAACTTCTGGCTCGTTTAGAATTACGAAAGCCATAACCTGTCAAAACGAAGGCCTCGATGAGTTCTACGGCTTTGACAGCTTTCAGCAATCAACGGATAGATTAATGCCCAAAAAGGACAACCCGAATCTCAATCGGGTCTCGTAATTTTTTTACCCTTCGTTTTTTCGACACGTGGATTTTTAACGTAAAACGGGATTACCGTGGTCCGTCTTCGACTTCCCATTGCTGGAGAGTGGTGCACCATGGTAGTTTTCCATTTCAAATCCATGCAGGCATTTCTAAAAGTCGTACGCCACTGTTTCGCCATTTCGGACGGATGTTGCACTTGCACCATGGATGTTGCACCCTGTAGACATCGATTATTCGGACGGCCATAACTTCTGGCTCTTTTAGAGTTACGGGAGCCATAACTTGTCAAAACTAAGGCCTCGATGAGTTCTACGGCTTCGACAGCTTTCAGCCGTCAACGGACAGATTAATGCCCAAAAAGGACAACCCGAATCTCGATCGGGTCTCGTAAGTTTTTTACCCTTCGTTTTTTCGACACGTGGATTTTTACGGTAAAATGGGATTACCGTGGCCCGTCTTCGACTTTACATCGCTGGAGAGTGGTGCACCATGGTACTGTTCCGTTTCAAATTCATGCACGCATTTCTAAAAGTCGTACGGTATTGTTTCGCCATTTCGGACGGATGTTGCACCTTGCACCGTGGATGTTGCACCCTGTAGATATCGATTATTCGGACGGCCATAACTTCTGGCTCGTTTAGAGTTACGGGAGCCATAACCTTTCAAAATGAAGGCCTCGATGAGTTCTACGGCTTTGACAGCTTTCAGCCGTCAACGGATAGAATAATGCCCAAAAAGGACAACCCGAATCTCGATCGGGTCTCGTAAGTTTTTTACCCTTCGTTTTTTCGACACGTGGATTTTTACGGTAAAACGAGATTACCGTGGCCCTTCTTCGACTTCCCATCGCTGGAGAGTGGTGCACCATGGTACTGTTCCGTTTCAAATTCATGCACGCATTTCTAAAAGTCGTATGGCACTGTTTCGCCATTTCGGACGGATGTTGCACCTTGCACCGTGGATGTTGCACCCTGTAGTTATCGATTATTCGGACGGCCATAACTTCTGGCTCATTTAGAGTTACGGGAGCCATAACCTGTCAAAACGAAGGCCTCGATGAGTTCTACGGGTTTGATAGCTTTCAGCCATCAACGGATAAATTAATGCCCAATAAGGACAACCCGAATCTCAATCGGGTCTCGTAAGTTTTTTACCCTTCGTTTTTTCGACACGTGGATTTTTACGGTAAAACAGGATTACCATAGCCCGTCTTCGACTTTCCATCGCTGGAGAGTGGTGCACCATGGTACTGTTTGGTTTCAAATCCATGCACGCATTTCTAAAAGTCGTACGGCACTGTTTCGCCATTTCGGACGGATGTTGCACCTTGCACCGTGGATGTTGCACCCTGTAGATATCGATTATTCGGACGGTCATAACTTCTGGCTTGTTTAGAGTTACGGAAGCCATAACCTATCAAAACGAAGGCCTAGATGAGTTGTACGGCTTTGACAGCTTTCAGCCATCAACGGATAGATTAATGCCCAAAAATGACAACCCGAATCTCGATCGGGTCTCGTAAGTTTTTTACCCTTCGTTTTTTGGACACGTGGATTTTTACGGTAAAAAGGGATTACCGTGGCCCGTCTTCGACTTCCCATCGCTGGAGAGTGGTGCACCACGGTACTGTTCCGTTTAAAATCCATGCACACATTTCTAAAAGTCGTACGGCACTGTTTCGCCATTTCGGACGGATGTTGCACCTTGCACCGTGGATGTTGCACCGTGTAGATATCGATTATTCGGACGGCCATAACTACTGGCTCGTTTAGAGTTACGGGAGCCATAACCTGTCAAAACGAAGGCCTCGATGAGTTCTACGGCTTTGACTGCTTTCAGCCGTCAACGGATAGATTAATGGCCATAAAGGGCAACCCGAATCTCAATCGGATCTCGTAAGTTTTTAACCTTCGTTTTTTCGACCCGTGGATTTTTACGGTAAAACGGGATTACCGTGGCCCGTCTTCGACTTACCATCGCTGGAGAGTGGTGCACCACGGTACTGTTCCATTTCAAATCCATGCACGCATTTCTAAAAGTCGTACTGCAATGTTTCGCCATTTCGGACGGATGTTGCACCTTGCACCGTGGATGTTGCACCCTGTAGATATCGATTATTCGGACGGCCATAACTTCTGGCTCGTTTATAGTTACGGGAGCCATTACCTGTCAAAACGAAGGCCTCGAAGAGTTCTATGGCTTTGACAGCTTTCAGCCGCCAATGGATAGATTAATGCCCAAAAAGGACAACTCGAATCTCAATCGGGTCTCGTAAGTTTTTTACCCTTCGTTTTTTCGACACGTGGATTTTTACAGTAAAACGGGATTACCGTGGCTCGTCTTCGACTTCCCATCGCTGGAGAGTGGTGCACCATGGTAGTGTTCCGTTTCAAATCCATGCACGCATTTCTAAAAGTCGTACGGCACTGTTTCGCCATTTCGGACGGATGTTGCACCTTGCACCGTGGATGTTGCACCCTGTAGATATCGATTATTCGGACGGCCATAACTTCTGGCTCGTTTAGAGTTACGGGAGACATAACCTGTCAAAACGAAGGCCTCGATGAGTTCTACGGCTTTGACAGCTTTCAGCTGTCAACGGATAGATTAATGCCCAAAAAGGACAACCCGAATCTCAATCGGGTCTCGTAATTATTTTACTCTTCGTTTTTTCGACACGTGGATTTTTACGGTAAAACAGGATTTCCGTGGCCCGTCTTCGACTTCCCATCGCTGGAGAGCGGTGCAATATGGTATTGTTCCGTTTAAAATCCATGCACGCATTTCTAAAAGTCGTACGGCACTTTTTCACCATTTCGGACGGATGTTGCACCTTGCACCGTGGATGTAGCACTCTGTAGATATCGATTATTCAAACGGCCATAACTTCTGACTCGTTTAGAGTTACGGGAGCCATAACCTGTCAAAACGAAGGCCTCGATGAGTTCTACGGCTTTGATAGCTTTTAGCCGTCAAAGGATAGATTAATGCCCAAAAAGGACAACCCGAATCTCGATCGGGTCTCGTAAGTTTTTTACCCTTCGTTTTTTCGACACGTGGATTTTTACGGTAAAACAGGATTACCGTGGCTGGTCTTCGATTTACCATCGCTGGAGAGTGGTGCACCATGGTACTGTTCCGTTTCAAATCCATGCATGCATTTCTACAAGTCGTACGGCACTGTTTCGCCATTTCGGACGGATGTTGCACCTTTCACCATTGATGTTGCACCCTGTAGATATCGATTATTCGGACGGCCATAACTTCTGACTCGTTTAGAGTTACGGGAGCCATAACCTGTTAAAATAAAGGCCTCGATGAGTTCTATGGCTTTGACAGGTTTCCGCCGTCAACGGATAGATTAATGCCCAAAAAGGACAACCCGAATCTCAATCGGGTTTCGTAAGTTTTTAACCCTTCGTTTTTTCGACACGTGGATTTTTGCGGTAAAACGGGATTACCGTGGCCCGTCTTCGACTTCCCATCGCTGGAGAGTGGTGCACCATTGTACTGTTCCGTTTCAAATCCATGCACACATTTCTAAAAGTTGTACGGCACAGTTTCGCCATTTCGGACGGATGTTGCACCTTGCACCGTGGATGTTGCACCCTGTAGATATCGATTATTCGGACGACCATAATTTCTGGCTCGTTTAGAGTTATGGGAGCCATATCCTGTCAAAACGAAGGCCTCGATGAGTTCTGCGGCTTTGACAGCTTTCAGCCTTCATCGGATAAATTAATGCCCAAAAAGGACAAGCCGAATCTCAATCGGGTCTCGTAATATTTTTACCCTTCGTTTTTTCGACACGTGGATTTTTACGGTAAAACGGGATTACCGTGGCCCGTCTTCGACTTCCCATCGCTGGAGAGTGGTGCACCATTGTACTGTTCCGTTTCAAATCCATGCATGCATTTCTAAAAGTCGTACGGCACAGTTTCTCCATTTCGGACGGATGTTGCACCTTGCACCGTGGATGTTGCACCCTGTAGATATCGATTATTCGGACGGCCATAACTTCTGGCTCGTTTAGAATTACGGGAGCCATAACCTGTCAAAACGAAGGCCTCGATGAGTTCTACGGCTTTGACAGCTTTCAGCCGTCAACGGATAGATTAATGCCAAAAAGGACAACCCGAATCTCAATCGGGTCTCGTAAGTTTTTTACCCTTCGTTTTTTCGACACGTGGATTTTTACGGTAAAACGGGATTACCGTGGCCCGTCTTCGACTTCCCATCGCTGGAGAGTGGTGCACCATGGTAGTGTTCCGTTTCAAATCCATGCACGCATTTCTAAAAGTCGTACGGCACTGTTTCGCCATTTCGGACGGATGTTGCACCTTGCACCGTGGATGTTGCACCCTGTAGATATCGATTATTCGGACGGCCATAACTTCTAGCTCGTTTAGAGTTATGGGAGCCATAACCTGGCAAAACGAAGGCCTCGATGAGTTCTATGGCTTTGACAGCTTTCAGCCGTCAACGGATAGATTAATGCCCAAAAAGGACAACCCGAATCTCAATCGGGTCTCGTAAGTTTTTTACCCTTCGTTTTTGGACACGTGGATTTTTACGGTAAAACGGGATTACCGTGGCCCGTCTTCGACTTCCCATCGCTGGAGAGTGGTGCACCATGGTACTGTTCCGTTTCAAATCCATGCACGCATTTCTAAAAGTAGTACGACACTATTTAACCATTTCGGACGGATGTTGCACCTTGCACCGTGGATGTTGCACCCTGTAGATATCGATTATTCGGACGACCATAATTTCTGGCTCGTTTAGAGTTATGGGAGCCATATCCTGTCAAAACGAAGGCCTCGATGAGTTCTGCGGCTTTGACAGCTTTCAGCCTTCATCGGATAAATTAATGCCCAAAAAGGACAACCCGAATCTCAATCGGGTCTCGTAATATTTTTACCCTTCGTTTTTTCGACACGTGGATTTTTACGGTAAAACGGGATTACCGTGGCCCGTTGTGACGACCGCCCATGACTCCCGCACCAAAACAAGAGAAAAGTGCGCTGAAAGGTGTGCAAGGCAGCCATGGACGATAGTCAGGGAAAAATAAAATCGCAGAATCTCTACCGTAACTCACAGCGCATGGATAAAATACAATAGAGAAATATATATAGTGGAGTCTCATAACAGAAAAATCATCATATAAGCATCACAGAAGTTTTATACAATCATCTCAACAAATCCATACATCAAGACCTCACTACAAACACTCATCAAATACAGCAGCGGATACCCAGTACATATAAGAAAATAATATGCATAGCCTCCTGCTCGTCTTCGTCATCATCAGCGGAAAACTCTAAGCACAGCACCTGCCACCTGCTACCTAGTCTGCCCATCCCAAACATGGATGAACAGCCCAAGGTAATAAGAGGAGACATAAAACCTTGAGTCAGACAAAGTCTTAGTGAGCAGTAAATTAACAATCAAGCATACCAAAAGAGCATAAGGAAATAAAGGAATAGGAACCAAACCATCCCACTCCACCTCTTTCTACAGTGATAGCCCCCAGACACACACTAAGGAGAAGTAAGCATAACATAGCAAATAAGTAAGGTAAAGCAATAATCACTCGAGTCAAGGACGATGTTTTCCAAATACAAACCCCCAAGGCCTAAACCAAGATCAGATAAGCACCCAGAAAACACCGCTCTTGAAGCCGAATGATGATACAACCAAACATCCAAACATCCATGACTCTGGCTATCACTGTTATCTTTGCCTTGATTTCACCGTTAGTTGAATGACCGCCTGTCAAGGGCTAATGGTAACCCCGGTTTAGCCATAACTCCGCACGTCATCGTGACCCGTGCCTAAGCCGAACGCATCAGCCCAGAGTACTAGCACGTCATCATGACCCGTGCCTGGAACGTCATCGTGACCCGTTCCAACGTACTCTTGCTTTGAGTATGCTAGAACCTTCAACAACGATGAGATCTAAGCCTCCAAGTCATCCTCCTCGACGACCACTTCCATACTAGCTCAAGCGCCTCTCAAGCTAACCATTATCCACCCCAACCCGGACCGCATCACCGAGTTATAACTTTGCACGTCGTCATGACCCGTGCTTGGAACGTCTTCGTGACCCGTCCCATCACAACATATGTCTTGCCTCATCACATCATAGCAAAGTCTCTCAACTTGGAACGTCATCATGACCCGTCCCATCTCAACACAAGCCTTGCCTCATCATATCATCGCAAAGTCCCAACTCAACCATGCTTTGCCTTCTCGCATCATGGCAAGATCCCACATCCTCGAATCCATCCATATGAGCTTCCACATCCGCTTCATATGCTATCGGCAGCTTTCACCATTCAAGAGCCTTTCCACTTAGCTTTTGAATCATCTTCAACCATCTTGTTCCAAATCAACTACAAGCTAACTTGGAGCAATCAAATCTAACATACATTCAAACATTCAACCATTCAAACAAGATCTATTGAGTAAAATCAACTATAATGGCAATTTCGTAATTAAATGAGCAAAAGTCCAACACATATAAAATCATGGTTTTTAGCATAGATCTATCAAATCTAGAACATGGGTTTTGTCTCTAATACTTATTAAATAACTTTCATAAGTAAACATCTTCAAAAATGATGGATCTACATGCAGACTTAAGGAAAATGCGAGAAAACGCTAACTTTAACACATAAACATATCACCAATCCACTACACTCCTTTGGGTCCGTGTGAGAGATAACTACCACTCACCAAATCACCAAAACAACCTAAAATGAATCAACTACAGATCTGGACAGCAAGGACTTGGACTTGATCCGGAGAAATTTCACTTGAAACGGTGAAATCTAGCCTCTTCGGATGAAAATCTTCAACTTTGGCTCTTGATCTTTGATCTTGATCTTCAATCTTCAATGGATGTTAGCACTTGATAGAAGTAGAGAAAGAAGTGATGAAAATACTGTAGTCGAGTTTCCAAAATGGCAGCACTTCGTCGCTTCGAAATCCGGTGCCAAAAAGTGAGCCGAACCCCTCTATTTATAGGCTGGAACCTCTATGAGTCGTCGCCCCATGAGTCGGTCCCGACTCATCATGAGTCGTCCACGACTCATCTCCTGCCGACTCATCCTTTTGCCGACTCAACAGACACAACAAGCCTCTGCCGACACAAGCCAACGCGACACAACACACACACGCGGGTTAACTGTGCCGCGACTTAACTCAACCCCGAGACACGCGACTCATACACAGGCCACTCACACGACTCAACACACTGCCTCCGACTCACGACTCATCCACCAAGCAACCTAACGACTTAACAAGCAGCCGACCTAACCCTTAAGTCGCTAACGACTCAACTGTCCCACCGACTCAACCCAAGGCCGACCCAACGACTCAACTAAGACGCGGGTTAACTAGGTTGTTAACGACCTATCCTACAGCCGACCTAACAACGCACGCTGCTATGCCGACTCAACACAACACAGCCCCCCAACGACTCATCATCTAAACGACTCATCTACGGGGCCGACTCACGACTCAACTACCCTAACGACCTAACGACTCATCAAGTCATACGACCCAACAACATACACATACCAACTTAGGTCGTCCACTCCTATAGGTCGCATACCACTAGGTCGGTCATTCCTAAGCCTTAACTCGTATAACTCTTAGGTCGTCAAACGACCTAACCTAGGTCGTATAAACGACTTAACTGGTTAACTCGTAAGCGAGTTAACCCCCTGACCTTACTAACTCATTAGGTCGCTTACATCTTTTAGGTCGGTCATCTTAACTCGGCAGACCACTGAGTCGCTCTTAACACTATAGGTCGGTCCATCCTTATCTCGGCCAATTCCATGAGTCGCCTAACTCTGCTATGCCTATGAGTCGGTCACGACTCAAGCCTTAACTCGGCTATGCCCATGAGTCGGTCACGACTCATTACTTCACCCGGGTCAACTTCTAAACGACTCGAGCTAGGGACATCACAAACAACACTAACAACCTGCAAATTCTACGATCTATCGACACGTAAAATACGGGTCGTTACATTCTCTCCCCCTTAGGAATTTCGCCCCCGAAATTCCAAGCAAACAACAGCAATCAAAATTACTCCGCATGCCTATCATCCACAGCAATCAACAATCCATGCAACCAATTCTAGCCTAGCATGCAGAATTCTAAGACTTAGAACAAGCTACAAATTCATGAGATGTCACGACACTTTAGGGCCATACCTCGAAGAGTCCGGGATGAGCTGCCTTCATCCTCTCTTCCTCCTCCCATGTACAGTCGTTAACATCATCACTCCATTGTACCTTGAGCAACGTAATCGTCTTCCTCCTAAGCTGTTTCGTATCGGTTTCAACAATACGAAGCGGCTTACGAGGTCTCGAAACAACTGGATCAACCTCCAAGTCTTCACAGCTATCAGCAGAAACCACAGTAGTTGGGTCGTGCACATACTTCCGTAGATAAGATACATGAAAAACATTGTGCACACTCGCCATCTTTTCCGGTAACTCCAATCTATAAGCGAGCTTTCCAATTCGCTCGATAATCGGGAATGGTCCAACAAATCTCGGAGTCAACTTTCCTTTGTTCCCGAATCTAACAACATTCTTCAATGGAGAAATCTTCACGAATACCATATCGCCTACGTCGAACTCCAAATCCTTTCGATGATTATCTGCATAACTTTTCTGACGATCTTGGGCTGCCTTCATTCGTTGCCGAATGATCTCTATACAATCCGAAGTCTGTCGAATCATCTCTGGCCCAAGTATCAGCTTTTCTCCAGTTTCCAACCAACATGTCGGAGAGTTACACGGTCTTCCATATAATGCCTCATATGGTGCCATACCAATGCTCGACTGATAACTGTTATTATAAGCAAACTCCACCAAATGAAGGTGATCTTCCCATGATCCTCCGAAGTCCAAAACACAAGCTCTAAGAAGATCTTCCAAAACCCGGTTGACTCTCTCAGTCTGACCATCTGTTTGAGGGTGATAAGCTGTACTCAAACACAACTCAGTTCCCAAAACTTCCTGGAAGCTCTTCCAAAATCCACTAGTGAACAATGGGTCTCGATCGCTCACTATATTCTTCGGAACACCATGGAATCGAACAATCCACTTCACATACAACTCAGCCAGTTTCGATGCAGTCCTAGTCGATCGAACGGGAATGAACCTTGCACTCTTGGTCAAACGATCTACAATGACCCAAATCCCTTCATTCCCTGCCCTGGTTCTAGGTAGACCATCAATAAAATCCATCGACACTTGCTCCCATTTCCACGTAGGAACCTCTAATGGCTGAAGTAATCCACTGGGCTTCTTCTGCTCAGCTTTCACCAACTGACAATTCATACACTTGGAAATAAAACTTCCAACATCATTCTTCATACCTTCCCAGTAGTAAGCTCTCTTCATATCCCGATACATCTTATTTCCTCCTGGATGAATTGTCAACTTCGAGTGATGACTTTCCCTTAGAACTTCATCTCTCAATCCATCTACATCGGGAACAACCAATCGTCCTTGCTTTCGAAGCCAACCCTCTCGATCGACCTCGAATCCCTTATCCTTCTCTGGTTCCAATCCAGATTCCAAATCACGGATAATCTTGACAAGCTTATCGTCTTTCTTTTGGCTCTTGCCAATTCTTTCCACAAGAGTAGGCCTTATTGATAAGTTTGCCAACATTTCAGGTTCCAATTCACATCTAGGCCTGAAATCAAATCCAGCCAAATACTCAAGACTCTTCCATTCCGAAAACATGGCTCCCAATCCTGCATGTCTTCGACTTAACGCATCAGCCACTGCGTTTCCTTTTCCCGGAGTATAGGCTATACCAAAATCATAAGATGCTAGAAACTCTAACCACCGTTGCTGTCGAAGATTCAGATCCTTTTGGGAGAACAGATACTTCAACGACTTATGATCCGTAAACAACTCGAATCTAACTCCCAATAGGTAGTGTCTCCAAATCTTCAAAGCAAACACAATCACCGCTAACTCCAAATCATGAGTCGGATAATTCCTTTCATGCGGCTTCAGTTGTCGACTAGCATACGCAACAACTTTATCCTTCTGCATTAGCACCGCTCCCAGTCCAGTGCCACATGCATCGGTGTAAACCACCATCTCATCATTCCCACTCGGAATAGTCAAAACAGGAGCACTTGTCAGTCGCTCTTTCAGGATTACGAAGGCTTGCTCACACTTGTCATCCCATCTGAACACTTGGTTCTTCTTCGTCAATCCTGTCAATGGTGCAGCTATCTTGGAAAAGTCTTTGATAAACCGACGATAATATCCTGCTAATCCAAGAAAACTTCTCACATCAGATGCATTCTTAGGTCTAACCCAATCCTGGATCGCTGCCACCTTAGCGGGATCAACCGCTATTCCATTTCCAGAGATAACATGGCCTAAGAACCTCACTTCATTCTTCCAGAAGTGACACTTCGAAAACTTAGCCTTCAGCTGATGTTTCCGCAAGATTTCCAAAACAATCCTCAAGTGCGTCTTGTGCTCTTCCTCAGTTCTGGAATAAATCAGAATATCATCAACGAACACAAGCACGAACTTATTCAACTGATCTCTGAATACTCTATTCATAAGATCCACAAAATATGCTGGTGCGTTAGTCAATCCAAACGGCATTACCAGCCACTCATAAAATCCGGATGGTGTCCTGAAAGCAGTCTTCGGCACACTATCCCTCGCCACTCTCAACTGGTGAAATCCCGTTGCCAAATCCATCTGAGAAAACACCTTAGCCTCGTGAAGCTGATCAAACAAGTCATCTATTCTCGGCAATGGATACTTGTTCTTCTTAGTCACCTTATTCAGCTCACGATAATCCACACACAACCTCAACGATCCATCCGCTTTGGTTGCGAACACAACGGGCGCACCCCATTCGGACACACTCCTCCGAATGAATCCTTTCCGTAAAAGGTCATCAACTTGCACCTTCAGCTCTTGCTGCTCCCTCGGTGCCATCCGCCTAAGAGGCATCACAACAGGTCTGGCTCCCTCAACTAGATCGATACGAAACTCGATCTCCCTATGCGGCGGCAACCCTTTGACTTCGTCAAAGACATCCTCAAATCCATTCACAATAGGCACCGATGACAGTCCATCCCGTGGAACAACCAGCGAATACATGAAGCTCATGAAGACGCCTTCCTCATGCTTACATCGTATCACAACCTTTCGCCCTTCCACATTCCCGACTGTCACCTCCAGCCTCTCACAATCAATCCTAGCCGCATACTTCCTAAGCCAGTCCATACCCAAAATAATTCCGAACCCCGCAAAGTTCAGAACAAAGCAATCACAAACAAACGAGCAATCATGACTCGAAACAACTAGACCACGGCATATCATACACAAACATGACGAACCCCCAACTGGATTAGTCACAACCAATGGCCTATCAACAATATCCGGTTTCAAACCCAACCGGCCTACCAAATCATCACAAACAAAAGAATGCGACGCTCCAGTATCAAACAACACTCTAACTGGAACACCACAAATGGAAAGAGTACCTTGAACCACCACACTCTTCCCCTTCTCTACAGCAGTAGGGACTCTTGAAGACGACGGCACAGCTTCCAAAGCATAGGCTTGCACAACCTGCCTATCTTTCCTCGGTTCTGGACAGTCCTTCTTAATGTGTCCCAGCTTATCACAGTTGTAACACTTCAACTGCACCTTCGGATTCTTGCAATCCCGAGAAAGATGACCCTTCTGACGGCAGTTATAACAAGTCACCTCGCCCTTTGGCTTCTTCTGACCATCCTTTCCCTTCTGTTGCTGCTGCTTCCTCTTCTTATTCCCACTCTGCTGTGGTTTAGATCCTTCCCTGGTTACAGCAACAACAGAACTTTCCCTAGGAAACAAACTCTCATGCCTCAGAGCTTTCTCCACCAGCTTCTCAAATGGATCGTCCAGATGATCCACTAACTGCCTTCCTAGATAAGCATCCAGACCAGTCACAAACTTTTCATTCTTCTGGTAGGGAGAATCAATATATGATCTGGCATACTTAGACAAAGCTTCGAACTCAGAAATATACTCCAGAACAGGCCTTCCGCCTTGTTTGAGCTCCACAAATCTCTTGAACAAAACAGACCTCTGAGCAGTAGAGATGAACTTGGCTTCAAATCTAACTTGGAACTGCTCCCAAGTAATCTCTTCTTCTGGTGTATCTATGGTGATAGAATTCCACCAATCCGCAGCCCTCCCTTGAAGCTGCCTCGATGCAAGCTTTCTCTTGGTTGCATCCTCAATCCCTAGATCACCAAAAATCCTTCGGCAAGCATCAATCCACCTCTGTACCTCAATAGTCGACTCCGTCCCTAAGAAAGCTTTTCCTCCAAGAGAAGTATAATCCTTGCAAAGCTTAGCAAAATCTACTGGCCTCGGAGCTTGGACTTGAACTCCCACATCCACAGATGATCCTGAAGCTGGTACCCTCCTCATGATAGAAGTCATCATTGCTTCAAACATAGCTCCATAATCAACAGCTTCCCTAGCAGCTCGACTATCTCTTGCAGCTTGTCTCTCGCTTCTACTCATTCTTATTATCTGTAAAGAAGAATGATTAGAACACCTTAAGAAACAACTGCATAAGGAGTTCAAATCCATCTAAGCTACTATATTACATATAGTAGTCATCCATCAAAATACAATTACGTCTCTCTTACGTAATTACGTCAGCGAGCGTTGGCTAAAATCGATTAACCAAAGCTCTGATACCAAATGTGACGACCGCCCATGACTCCCGCACCAAAACAAGAGAAAAGTGCGCTGAAAGGTGTGCAAGGCAGCCATGGACGATAGTCAGGGAAAAATAAAATCGCAGAATCTCTACCGTAACTCACAGCGCATGGATAAAATACAATAGAGAAATATATATAGTGGAGTCTCATAACAGAAAAATCATCATATAAGCATCACAGAAGTTTTATACAATCATCTCAACAAATCCATACATCAAGACCTCACTACAAACACTCATCAAATACAGCAGCGGATACCCAGTACATATAAGAAAATAATATGCATAGCCTCCTGCTCGTCTTCGTCATCATCAGCGGAAAACTCTAAGCACAGCACCTGCCACCTGCTACCTAGTCTGCCCATCCCAAACATGGATGAACAGCCCAAGGTAATAAGAGGAGACATAAAACCTTGAGTCAGACAAAGTCTTAGTGAGCAGTAAATTAACAATCAAGCATACCAAAAGAGCATAAGGAAATAAAGGAATAGGAACCAAACCATCCCACTCCACCTCTTTCTACAGTGATAGCCCCCAGACACACACTAAGGAGAAGTAAGCATAACATAGCAAATAAGTAAGGTAAAGCAATAATCACTCGAGTCAAGGACGATGTTTTCCAAATACAAACCCCCAAGGCCTAAACCAAGATCAGATAAGCACCCAGAAAACACCGCTCTTGAAGCCGAATGATGATACAACCAAACATCCAAACATCCATGACTCTGGCTATCACTGTTATCTTTGCCTTGATTTCACCGTTAGTTGAATGACCGCCTGTCAAGGGCTAATGGTAACCCCGGTTTAGCCATAACTCCGCACGTCATCGTGACCCGTGCCTAAGCCGAACGCATCAGCCCAGAGTACTAGCACGTCATCATGACCCGTGCCTGGAACGTCATCGTGACCCGTTCCAACGTACTCTTGCTTTGAGTATGCTAGAACCTTCAACAACGATGAGATCTAAGCCTCCAAGTCATCCTCCTCGACGACCACTTCCATACTAGCTCAAGCGCCTCTCAAGCTAACCATTATCCACCCCAACCCGGACCGCATCACCGAGTTATAACTTTGCACGTCGTCATGACCCGTGCTTGGAACGTCTTCGTGACCCGTCCCATCACAACATATGTCTTGCCTCATCACATCATAGCAAAGTCTCTCAACTTGGAACGTCATCATGACCCGTCCCATCTCAACACAAGCCTTGCCTCATCATATCATCGCAAAGTCCCAACTCAACCATGCTTTGCCTTCTCGCATCATGGCAAGATCCCACATCCTCGAATCCATCCATATGAGCTTCCACATCCGCTTCATATGCTATCGGCAGCTTTCACCATTCAAGAGCCTTTCCACTTAGCTTTTGAATCATCTTCAACCATCTTGTTCCAAATCAACTACAAGCTAACTTGGAGCAATCAAATCTAACATACATTCAAACATTCAACCATTCAAACAAGATCTATTGAGTAAAATCAACTATAATGGCAATTTCGTAATTAAATGAGCAAAAGTCCAACACATATAAAATCATGGTTTTTAGCATAGATCTATCAAATCTAGAACATGGGTTTTGTCTCTAATACTTATTAAATAACTTTCATAAGTAAACATCTTCAAAAATGATGGATCTACATGCAGACTTAAGGAAAATGCGAGAAAACGCTAACTTTAACACATAAACATATCACCAATCCACTACACTCCTTTGGGTCCGTGTGAGAGATAACTACCACTCACCAAATCACCAAAACAACCTAAAATGAATCAACTACAGATCTGGACAGCAAGGACTTGGACTTGATCCGGAGAAATTTCACTTGAAACGGTGAAATCTAGCCTCTTCGGATGAAAATCTTCAACTTTGGCTCTTGATCTTTGATCTTGATCTTCAATCTTCAATGGATGTTAGCACTTGATAGAAGTAGAGAAAGAAGTGATGAAAATACTGTAGTCGAGTTTCCAAAATGGCAGCACTTCGTCGCTTCGAAATCCGGTGCCAAAAAGTGAGCCGAACCCCTCTATTTATAGGCTGGAACCTCTATGAGTCGTCGCCCCATGAGTCGGTCCCGACTCATCATGAGTCGTCCACGACTCATCTCCTGCCGACTCATCCTTTTGCCGACTCAACAGACACAACAAGCCTCTGCCGACACAAGCCAACGCGACACAACACACACACGCGGGTTAACTGTGCCGCGACTTAACTCAACCCCGAGACACGCGACTCATACACAGGCCACTCACACGACTCAACACACTGCCTCCGACTCACGACTCATCCACCAAGCAACCTAACGACTTAACAAGCAGCCGACCTAACCCTTAAGTCGCTAACGACTCAACTGTCCCACCGACTCAACCCAAGGCCGACCCAACGACTCAACTAAGACGCGGGTTAACTAGGTTGTTAACGACCTATCCTACAGCCGACCTAACAACGCACGCTGCTATGCCGACTCAACACAACACAGCCCCCCAACGACTCATCATCTAAACGACTCATCTACGGGGCCGACTCACGACTCAACTACCCTAACGACCTAACGACTCATCAAGTCATACGACCCAACAACATACACATACCAACTTAGGTCGTCCACTCCTATAGGTCGCATACCACTAGGTCGGTCATTCCTAAGCCTTAACTCGTATAACTCTTAGGTCGTCAAACGACCTAACCTAGGTCGTATAAACGACTTAACTGGTTAACTCGTAAGCGAGTTAACCCCCTGACCTTACTAACTCATTAGGTCGCTTACATCTTTTAGGTCGGTCATCTTAACTCGGCAGACCACTGAGTCGCTCTTAACACTATAGGTCGGTCCATCCTTATCTCGGCCAATTCCATGAGTCGCCTAACTCTGCTATGCCTATGAGTCGGTCACGACTCAAGCCTTAACTCGGCTATGCCCATGAGTCGGTCACGACTCATTACTTCACCCGGGTCAACTTCTAAACGACTCGAGCTAGGGACATCACAAACAACACTAACAACCTGCAAATTCTACGATCTATCGACACGTAAAATACGGGTCGTTACACCCGTCTTCGACTTCCCATCGCTGGAGAGTGGTGCACCATTGTACTGTTCCGTTTCAAATCGATGCATGCATTTCTAAAAGTCGTACGGCACAGTTTCTCCATTTCGGACGGATGTTGCACCTTGCACCGTGGATGTTGCACCCTGTAGATATCGATTATTCGGACGGCCATAACTTCTGGCTCGTTTAGAATTACGGGAGCCATAACCTGTCAAAACGAAGGCCTCGATGAGTTCTACGGCTTTGACAGCTTTCAGCCGTCAACGGATAGATTAATGCCAAAAAGGACAACCCGAATCTCAATCGGGTCTCGTAAGTTTTTTACCCTTCGTTTTTTCGACACGTGGATTTTTACGGTAAAACGGGATTACCGTGGCCCGTCTTCGACTTCCCATCGCTGGAGAGTGGTGCACCATGGTAGTGTTCCGTTTCAAATCCATGCACGCATTTCTAAAAGTCGTACGGCACTGTTTCGCCATTTCGGACGGATGTTGCACCTTGCACCGTGGATGTTGCACCCTGTAGATATCGATTATTCGGACGGCCATAACTTCTAGCTCGTTTAGAGTTATGGGAGCCATAACCTGGCAAAACGAAGGCCTCGATGAGTTCTATGGCTTTGACAGCTTTCAGCCGTCAACGGATAGATTAATGCCCAAAAAGGACAACCCGAATCTCAATCGGGTCTCGTAAGTTTTTTACCCTTCGTTTTTGGACACGTGGATTTTTACGGTAAAACGGGATTACCGTGGCCCGTCTTCGACTTCCCATCGCTGGAGAGTGGTGCACCATGGTACTGTTCCGTTTCAAATCCATGCACGCATTTCTAAAAGTAGTACGACACTATTTAACCATTTTGGACGGATGTTGCACCTTGCACCGTGGATGTTGCACCCTGTAGATATCGATTATTCAAACGGCCATAACTTCTGGCTCGTTTGGATTTACGGGAGCCATAACCTGTCAAAACGAAGGCCTCGATGAGTTCTACGGCTTTGACAGCTTTCAGCCTTCAATGGATAGATTAATGCCCAAAAATGACAACCCAAATCTCGATCGGGTCTCGTAAGTTTTTTACCCTTCCATTTTTCGACACGTGGATTTTTACGGTAAAACGGGATTATCGTGGCCCGTCTTCGACTTCCCATCGCTGGAGAGTGGTGCACCATGGTACTGTTCCGTTTGAAATCCATGAACACATTTCTAAAAGTCGTACGGCACTGTTTCGCCATTTCGGACGGATGTTGCACCTTGCACCGTGGATGTTGCACCGTGTACATATCGATTATTCGGACGGCCATAACTACTGGCTCGTTTAGAGTTACGGGAGCTATAATCTGTCAAAACGAAGGCCTCGATGAGTTCTATGGCTTTGACTGCTTTCAGCCGTCAACGGATAGATTAATGCCCAAAAAGGACAACCCGAATCTCAATCGGATCTCGTTAGTTTTTAAATCTTCGTTTTTTCGACCCGTGGATTTTTACGGTAAAACGGGATTACCGTGGCCCGTCTTCGACTTACCATCACTGGAGAGTGGTGCACCATGGTACTGTTCCGTTTCAAATCCATGCACGCATTTCTAAAAGTCGTACGGCACTGTTTTGCCATTTCGGACGGATGTTGCACCTTGCACCGTGGATGTTGCACCCTGTAGATATCGATTATTCGGACGGCCATAACTTCTGGCTCGTTTATAGTTACAGGAGCCATTACCTGCCAAAACGAAGGCCTCGAAGAGTTCTACGGCTTTGACAGCTTTCAGCCGCCAACGGAATGATTAATGCCCAAAAAGGACAACCCGAATATCAATCGGGTCTCGTAAGTTTTTTACCCTTCGTTTTTTCGGCCCGTGGATTTTTACGGTAAAACGGGATTACCATGGCCCGTCTTCGACTTACCATCGTTGGAGAGTGGTGCACCATGGTACTGTTCCGTTTGAAATCCATGCACACATTTCTAAAAGTCGTACGGCACTGTTTCGCCATTTCGGACGGATGTTGCACCTTGCACCGTGGACGTTGCACCTTGTAGATATCGATTATTCGGACGGCCATAACTTCTGGCTCGTTTATAGTTACGGGAGCCATTACCTATCAAAACGAAGGCCTCGAAGAGTTCTACGGCTTTGACAGCTTTCTGCCGCCAACGGATAGATTAATGCCCAAAAAGGACAACCCGAATATCAATCGGGTTTCGTAAGTTTTTTACCCTTCGTTTTTTCGACACGTGGATTTTTACGGTAAAACGGGATTACCGTGGCTCGTCTTCGACTTCCGATCGCTGGAGAGTGGTGCACCATGGTAGTGTTCCGTTTCAAATCCATGCACGCATTTCTAAAAGTCGTACGGCACTGTTTCGCCATTTCGGACGGATGTTGCACCTTGCACCGTGGAAGTTGCACCCTATAGATATCGATTATTCGGACGGCCATAACTTCTGGCTCGTTTAGAGTCACGGGATCCATAACCTGTCAAAACGAAGGCCTCGATGAGTTCTACGGCTTTGACAGCTTTCAGCCGTCAACGGATAGATTAATGCCCAAAAAGGACAACCCGAATCTCAATCGGGTCTCGTAAGTATTTTACCCTTCGTTTTTTCGACACGTGGATTTTTACGGTAAAACGGGATTTCCGTGGCCCGTCTTCGACTTCCCATCGCTGGAGAGTGGTGCACCATGGTATTGTTCCGTTTCAAATCCATGCACGCATTTCTAAAAGTCGTACGGCACTGTTTCATCATTTCGGACGGATGTTGCACCTTGCACCGTGGATGTTGCACTCTGTAGATATCGATTATTCAAACGGCCATAACTTCTGACTCGTTTAGAGTTACGGGAGCCATAACCTGTCAAAACGAAGGCCTCGATGAGTTCTACGGCTTTGATATCTTTTAGCCATCAACGGATAGATTAATGCCCAAAAAGGACAACCCGAATCTCAATCGGGTCTCGTAAGTTTTTTACCCTTCGTTTTTTCGACACGTGGATTTTTACAGTAAAAAAGGATTACCGTGGCCCGTCTTCGACTTCCCATCGCTGGAGTGTGGTGCACCATGGTACTGTTCCGATTCTAATCCACGCACGCATTTCTAAAAGTTGTACGGCATTGTTTCGCCATTTCGGACGGATGTTGCACCTTGCACCGTTGATGTTGCACCCTATAGATATCGATTATTCGGACGGCCATAACTTCTGGCTCGTTTAGAGTTACGGGAGCCATAACCTGTCAAAATAAAGGCCTCGATGAGTTCTATGGCTTTGACATCTTTCAGCCGTCAACGGATAGATTAATGCCCAAAAAGGACAACCCTAATCTCAATCAGGTCTCGTAAGTTTTTTACACTTCGTTTTTTCGACACGTGGATTTTTACGGTAAAACGGGATTACCGTGGCCCGTCTTCGACTTCCCATCGCTGGAGAGTGGTGCACCATTGTACTGTTCCGTTTCAAATCTATGTACACATTTCTAAAAGTCGTACGGCACAGCTTCGCCATTTCGGACGGATGTTGCACCTTGCACCGTGGATGTTGCACCCTGCAGATATCGATTATTCGGACGGCCATAACTTCTGGCTCGTTTAGAGTTACGGTAGCCATAACCTGTCAAAACGAAGGCCTCGATGAGTTCTACGGCTTTGACGGCTTTGAGCCGTCAACGGATAGATTAATGCCCAAAAAGGACAACCCGAATCTCAATCGGGTCTCGTAAGTTTTTTACCCTTCGTTTTTTCGACACGTGGATTTTTACGGTAAAACGGGATTACCGTGGCCCGTCTTCGACTTACCATCGCTGGAGAGTGGTGCACCATGGTACTGTTCCATTTCAAATCCATGCACTCATTTCTAAAAGTCGTACGACACTGTTTCGCCATTTCGGACGGATGTTGCACCTTGAACCGTGGATGTTGCACCCTGTAGATATCGATTATTCGGACGGCCATAACTTCTGGCTCGTTTAGAGTTACGGGAGCCATAACCTGTCAAAACGAAGGCCTCGATGAGTTCTACGGCTTTGACGGCTTTGAGCCGTCAACGGATAGATTAATGCCCAAAAAGGACAACCCGAATCTCAATCGGGTCTCGTAAGTTTTTTACCCTTCGTTTTTTCGACACGTGGATTTTTACGGTAAAACGGGATTACCGTGGTCGGTCTTCGACTTGCCACCGTTGGAGAGTGGTGCACCATGGTAGTGTTCCGTTTCAAATCCATGCACGCATTTCTAAAAGTCGTACGGCACTATTTCGCCATTTCGGACGGATGTTGCACATTGCACCGTGGATGTTGCACCCTATAGATATCGATTATTCGGACGGCCATAACTTCTGGCTCGTTTAGAGTTACAGAAGCCATAACCTGTCAAAATGAAGGCCTCAATGAGTTCTACGGTTTTGATAGCTTTCTGCCGTCAACGGATTGATTAATGCCCAAAAAGGACAACCCGAATCTCGATCAGGTCTCGTAAGTTTTTTACCGTTCGTTTTTTCGACACGTGGATTTTTACGGTAAAACGGGATTACCGTGGCCCGTCTTCGACTTCCCATCGCTGGAGAGTGGTGCACCATGGTAGTGTTCCGTTTCAAATCCATGCACACATTTCTAAAAGTCGTACGGCACTGTTTCGCCATTTCGGACGGATGTTGCACCTTGCACCGTGGATGTTGCACCCTGTAGATATCGATTATTCGGACGACCATAACTTCTGGCTCGTTTAGAGTTACGGGATCCATAACCTATCAAAACGAAGGCCTCGATGAGTTTTACGGCTTTGACTGCTTTCAGCCGTCAACGGATAAATTAATGCCCAAAAAGGACAACCCGAATCTCAATCGGGTCTCGTAATATTTTTACCCTTCGTTTTTTCGACACGTGGATTTTTACGGTAAAACGGGATTACCGTGGCCCGTCTTCGACTTACCATCGCTGGAGAGTGGTGCACCATTGTACTGTTCCGTTTCAAATCCATGCATGCATTTCTAAAAGTCGTACGGCACAGTTTCTCCATTTTGGACGGATGTTGCACCTTGCACCGTGGATGTTGCACCCTGTAGATATCGATTATTCGGACGGCCATAACTTCTGGCTTGTTTAGAGTTACGGGAGCCATAACCTGTCAAAACGAAGGCCTCGATGAGTTCTACGGCTTTGACAGCTTTCAGCCGTCAACGGATTGATTAATGCCAAAAAGGACAACCCGAATCTCAATCGGGTCTCGTAAGTTTTTTACCCTTCGTTTTTTCGACACGTGGATTTTTACGGTAAAATGGGATTACCGTGGCCCGTCTTCGACTTCCCATCGCTGGAGAGTGGTGCACCATGGTAGTGTTCCGTTTCAAATCCATGCACGCATTTCTAAAAGTCGTACGGCACTGTTTCGCCATTTCGGACGGATGTTGCACCTTGCACCGTGGATGTTGCACCCTGTAGATATCGATTATTCGGACGGCCATAACTTCTGGCTCGTTTAGAGTTATGGAAGCCATAACCTGCCAAAATGAAGGCCTCGATGAGTTTTATGGCTTTGACAGCTTTCAGCCGTCAACGGATAGATTAATGCCCAAAAAGGACAACCCGAATCTTAATCGGGTCTCGTAAGTTTTTTACCCTTCGTTTTTCGATACGTGGATTTTTACGGTAAAACGGGATTACCGTGGCCCGTCTTCGACTTCCCATCGCTGGAGAGTGGTGCACCATGGTGCTGTTCCGTTTCAAATCCATGCACGCATTTCTAAAAGTCGTACGACACTATTTAACCATTTTGGACGGATGTTGCACCTTGCACCGTGGATGTTGCACCCTGTAGATATCGATTATTCAAACGGCCATAACTTCTGGCTCGTTTGGAGTTACGGGAGCCATAACCTGTCAAAACGAAGGCCTCGATGAGTTCTACGGCTTTGACAGCTTTCAGCCTTCAACGGATAGATTAATGCCCAAAAATGACAACCCAAATCTCGATCGGGTCTCGTAAGTTTTTTACCCTTCGTTTTTTCGGCCCGTGGATTTTTACGGTAAAACGGGATTACCATGGCCCGTCTTCGACTTACCATCGCTGGAGAGTGGTGCACCATGGTACTGTTCCGTTTCAAATCCATGTACGCATTTCTAAATGTCGTACGGCACTGTTTTGCCATTTCGGATGGATGTTGCACCTTGCACCGTGGACGTTGCATCCTGTAGATATCGATTATTCGGACGGCCTTAACTTCTGGCTCGTTTATAGTTACGGGAGCCATTACCTATCAAAACGAAGGCCTCGAAGAGTTCTACGGCTTTGACAGCTTTCTGCCGCCAACGGATAGATTAATGCCCAAAAAGGACAACCCGAATATCAATCGGGTCTCGTAAGTTTTTTACCCTTCGTTTTTTCGACACGTCGATTTTTACGGTAAAACGGGATTACCGTGACCCGTCTTCGACTTCCCATCGCTGGAGAGTGGTGCACCATGGTAGTGTTCCGTTTCAAATCCATGCACGAATTTCTAAAAGTCGTACGACACTGTTTCGCCATTTCGGACGGATGTTGCACCTTGCACCGTGGATGTTGCACCCTGTAGATATCGATTATTCGGACGGCCATAACTTCTGGCTCGTTTAGAGTTACGGGAGCCATAACCTGTCAAAACGAAGGCCTCGATGAGTTCTACGGCTTTGACAGCTTTCAGCCGTCGACGGATAGATTAATGCCCAAAAATGACAACCCGAATCTAAATCGGGTCTCGTAAGTATTTTACCGTTCGTTTTTTCGACACGTGGATTTTTACGGTAAAACGGGATTTCCGTGGCCCGTCTTCGACTTCCCATCGCTGGAGAGTGGTGCAACATGGTATTGTTCCGTTTCAAATCCATGCACGCATTTCTAAAAGTCGTACGACACTGTTTCACCATTTCGGACGGATGTTGCACCTTGCACCGTGGATGTTGCACTCTGTAGATATCTATTATCCAAACGACCATAACTTCTGACTCGTTTAGAGTTACGGGAGCCATAACCTGTCAAAACGAAGGCCTCGATAAGTTCTACGGCTTTGATATCTTTTAGCCGTCAACGGATAGATTAATGCCCAAAAAGGACAACCCGAATCTCAATCGGGTCTCGTAAGTTTTTTACCCTTCGTTTTTTCGACACGTGGATTTTTACAGTAAAACAGGATTACCGTGGCCCGTCTTCGACTTCCCATCGCTGGAGAGTGGTGCACCATGGTACTGTTCCGTTTCAAATCCACGCACGCATTTCTAAAAGTCGTACGGCACTGTTTCGCCATTTCGGACGGATGTTGCACCTTGCACCGTTGATGTTGCACCCTGTAGATATCGATTATTCGGACGACTATAACTTCTGGCTCGTTTAGAGTTACGGGAGCCATAACCTGTCAAAATAAAGGCCTCGATGAGTTCTATGGCTTTGACAGCTTTCAGCCGTCAACGGATAGATTAATGCCCAAAAAGGACAACCCGAATCTCAATCGGGTCTCGTAAGTTTTTTACACTTCGTTTTTTCGACACGTGGATTTTTACGGTAAAATGGGATTACCGTGGCCCATCTTCGACTTCCCATCGCTGGAGAGTGGTGCACCATTGTACTGTTCCGTTTCAAATCTATGCACACATTTCTTAAAGTCGTACGGCACAGCTTCGCCATTTCGGACGGATGTTGCACCTTGCAACGTGGATGTTGCACCCTGTAGATATCGATTATTCGGACGGCCATAACTTCTGGCTCGTTTATAGTTACAGGAGCCATTACCTGCCAAAACGAAGGCCTCGAAGAGTTCTACGGCTTTGACAGCTTTCAGCCGCCAACGGAATGATTAATGCCCAAAATGGACAACCCGAATATCAATCGGGTCTCGTAATATTTTTACCCTTCGTTTTTTCGACACGTGGATTTTTACGATAAAACGGGATTACCGTGGTTCGTCTTCGACTTCCCATCGCTGGAGAGTGGTGCACCATTGTACTGTTCCGTTTCAAATCCATGCACGCATTTCTAAAAGTCGTACGGCACAGTTTCGCAATTTAGGACGGATGTTGCACCTTGCACCATGGATGTTGCACCCTGTAGATATCGATTATTCGGACGGCCATAACTTCTAGCTCGTTTAGAGTTACGGGAGCCATAACCTGTCAAAACGAAGGCCTCGATGAGTTCTACGGCTTTGACAGCTTTCAGCCGTCAACGGATAGATTAATGCCCAAAAAGGACAACCCGAATCTCGATCGTGTCTCGTAAGTTTTTTACCCTTCGTTTTTTCGACACGTGGATTTTTACGGTAAAACGGGATCACCGTGGCCCTTCTTCGACTTCCCATCGCTGGAGAGTGGTGCACCATGTTACTGTTCCGTTTCAAATCCATGCACGCATTTCTAAAAGTCGTACGACACTGTTTCACCATTTCGGACGGATGTTGCACCTTGCACCGTGGATGTTGCACCCTGTAGATATCGATTATTCAAACGGCCATAACTTCTGGCTCGTTTAGAGTTACGGGAGCCATAACCTGTTAAAACGAAGGCCTCGATGAGTTCTACGGATTTGCTAGCTTATAGCCGTCAACGGATAGATTAATGCCCAAAAAGGACAACCCGAATCTCAATCGGGTCTCGTAAGTTTTTTACCCTTCGTTTTTTCGACACGTGGATTTTTACGGTAAAACAGGATTACCGTGGCCCGTCTTCGACTTCCCATCGCTGGAGAGTGGTGCACCGTGGTACTGTTCCATTTCAAATCCATGCACGCATTTCTAAAAGTCGTACGGAACTGTTTCGCCATTTCGGACGGATGTTGCACCTTGCACCGTTGATGTTGCACCCTATAGATATCGATCATTCGGACGGCCATAACTTCTGGCTCGTTTAGAGTTACGGGAACCATAACCTGTCAAAATAAAGGCCTCGATGAGTTCTATGGCTTTGACAGCTTTCAGCCGTCAACGGATAGATTAATGCCCAAAAAGGACAACCCGAATCCCAATCGGGTCTCGTAAGTTTTTTACCCTTCGTTTTTGGACACGTGGATTTTTACGGTAAAACGGGATTACTGTGGCCCGTCTTCGACTTCCCATCGCTGGAGAGTGGTGCAACGTGGTACTGTTCCGTTTCAAATCCATGCACGCATTTCTAAAAGTAGTACGACACTATTTAACCATTTTGGACGGATGTTGCACCTTGCACCGTGGATGTTGCACCCTGTAGATATCGATTATTCAAACGGCCATAACTTCAGGCTCGTTTGGATTTACGGGAGCCAAAACCTGTCAAAACGAAGGCCTCGATGAGTTCTACGGCTTTGACAGCTTTCAGCCATCAACGGATAGATTAACGCCAAAAAGGACAACCCGAATCTCCATCGGGTCTCGTAAGTTTTTTACCCTTCGTTTTTTCGACACGTGGATTTTTACGGTAAAACGGGATTACCGTGGCCCGTCTTCGACTTCCCATCGCTGGAGAGTGGTGCACCATGGTAGTGTTCCTTTTCAAATCCATGCACGGATTTCTAAAAGTCGTACGGCACTGTTTCGCCATTTCGGACGGATGTTGCACCTTGCACCATGGATATTGCACCCTGTAGATATCAATTATTCGGACGGCCATAACTTCTGGCTCGTTTAGAGTTACGGGAGCCATAACCTGTCAAAACGAAGGCCTCGATGAGTTCTACGGTTTTGACAGCTTTCAGCCGTCAACGGATAGATTAATGACCAAAAGGGACAACCCGAATCTCAATCGGGTCTCGTAAGTTTTTTACCCTTCGTTTTTTCGACACGTGGATTTTTACGGTAAAACGGGATTACCGTGGCCCGTCGTCGACTTTCCATCGCTGGAGAGTGGTGCACCATGGTATTGTTCCGTTTCAAATCCATGCACGCATTTCTAAAAGTCGTAAGACACTGTTTCGCCATTTCGGACGGATGTTGCACCTTGCACCGTGGATGTTGCACCCTGTAGATATCGATTATTCAAACGGCCATAACTTCTGGCTCGTTTAGAGTTACGGGAGCCATAACCTGTCAAAACGAAGGCCTCGATGAGTTCTACGGCTTTGCTAGCTTTTAGCCGTCAACGGATAGATTAATGCCCAAAAAGGACAACCCGAATCTCAATCGGGTCTCGTAAGTTTTTTACCCTTCGTTTTTTCGACACGTGGATTTTTACGGTAAAACAGGATTACCGTGGCCCGTCTTTGACTTCCCATCGCTGGAGAGCGGTGCACCATGGTACTGTTCCGTTTCAAATCCACGCACACATTTATAAAAGTCGTACGACACTGTTTCGCCATTTCAGACGGAAGTTGCACCTTGCACCGTTGATGTTGCACCCTGTAGATATCGATTATTCGGACGGCCATAACTTCTGGCTCATTTAGAGTTACGGGAGCCATAACCTGTCAAAATAAAGGCCTCGATGAGTTCTATGGCTTTGAAAGCTTTCAGATGTCAACGGATAGATTAATGCCCAAAAAGGACAACCCGAATCTCAATCGGGTCTCGTAAGTTTTTTACCCTTCGTTTTTTCGACACGTGGATTTTTACGGTAAAACGGGATTACCGTGGCCCATCTTCGACTACCCATCGCTGGAGAGTGGTGCACCATGGTACTGTTCCATTTCAAATCCACGCACGCATTTCTAAAAGTCGTACGGCACTGTTTCGCCATTTCGGACGGATGTTGCACCTTGCACCGTTGATGTTGCACCCTGTAGATATCGATTATTCGGACGGCCATAACTTCTGGCTCGTTTAGAGTTACGGGAGGCATAACCTGTCAAAACGAAGGCCTCGATGAGTTCTATGGCTTTGACAGCTTTCAGCCGTCAACGGATAGATTAATGCCCAAAAAGGACAACCCGAATCTCAATCGGGTCTCGTAAGTTTTTTACACTTCGTTTTTTCGACACGTGGATTTTTACGGTAAAACGGTATTACCGTGGCCCGTCTTCGACTTCCCATCGCTGGAGAGTGGTGCACCATTGTACTGTTCCGTTTCAAATCCATGCACGCATTTCTAAAAGTCGTGCCGCACAGTTTCGCAATTTCGGACGGATGTTGCACCTTGCACCGTGGATGTTGCACCCTGTAGATATCGATTATTCGGACGGCGATAACTTCTGGCTCGTTTAGAGTTACGGGAGCCATAACCTGTCAAAAGGAAGGCCTCGAAGAGTTCTACGGCTTTGACAGCTTTTAGCCGTCAACGGATAGATTAATGCCAAAAAGGACAACCCGAATCTCCATCGGGTCTCGTAAGTTTTTTACCCTTCGTTTTTTCGACACGTGGATTTTTACGGTAAAACGGGATTACCGTCGCCCGTCTTCGACTTCCCATCGCTGAAGAGTGGTGCACCATGGTAGTGTTCCGTTTCTAATCCATGCACGCATTTCTAAAAGTCGTACGGCACTGTTTCGCCATTTCGGACGGATGTTGCACCTTGCACCGTGGATGTTGCACCCTGTAGATATCGATTATTCGGATGGCCATAACTTCTGGCTCGTTTAGAGTTACGGGAGCCATAACCTGTCAAAACGAAGGCCTCGATGAGTTCTATGGCTTTGACAGCTTTCATCTGTCAACGGATAGATTAATGCCCAAAAAGGACAACCCGAATCTCAATCGGGTCTCGTAAGTTTTTTACCCTTCGTTTTTTCGACACGTGGATTTTTACAGTAAAACAGGATTACCGTGGCCCGTCTTCGACTTCCCATCGCTGGAGAGTGGTGCCCCATGGTACTGTTCCGTTTCAAATCCACGCACGCATTTCTAAAAGTCGTACGGCACTGTTTCGCCATTTCGGACGGATGTTGCACCTTGCACCGTTGATGTTGCACCCTGTAGATATCGATTATTCGGACGGCCATAACTTCTGGCTCGTTTAGAGTTACGGGAGCCATAACCTGTCAAAATAAAGGCCTAGATGAGTTCTATGGCTTTGACAGCTTTCAGCCGTCAACGGATAGATTAATGCCCAAAAAGGACAACCCGAATCTCAATCGGGTCTCGTAAGTTTTTTACACTTTGTTTTTTCGACACGTGGATTTTTACGGTAAAACGGGATTACAGTGGCCCGTCTTCGACTTCCCATCGCTAGAGAGTGGTGCACCATTGTACTGTTCCGTTTCAAATCTATGCACACATTTCTAAAAGTCGTACGGCACAGCTTCGCCATTTCGGACGGATGTTGCACCTTGCACCGTGGATGTTGCACCCTGTAGATATCGATTATTCGGACGGCCATAACTTCTGGCTCGTTTAGAGTTATGGGAGCCATAACCTGTCAAAACGAAGGCCTCGATGAGTTCTGCGGCTTTGATAGCTTTCAGCCGTCAACGGATAAATTAATGCCCAAAAAGGACAACCCGAATCTCAATCGGGTCTCGTAACATTTTTACCCTTCGTTTTTTCGACACGTCGATTTTTACGGTAAAACGGGATTACCGTGGCCCGTCTTCGACTTCCCATCGCTTGAGAGTGGTGCACCATTGTACTGTTCCATTTCAAATCCATGCACGCATTTTTAAAAGTCGTACGGCACGGTTTCGCAATTTCGGACGGATGTTGCACCTTGCACCATGGATGTTGCACACTGTAGATATCGATTATTCGGACGGCCATAACTTCTAGCTCGTTTAGAGTTACGGGAGCCATAACCTGTCAAAACGAAGGCCTCGATGAGTTCTACGGCTTTGACAGCTTTCAGTCGTCAACGGATAGATTAATGCCAAAAAGGACAACCCGAATCTCCATCGGGTCTCGTAAGTTTTTTACCCTTCGTTTTTTCGACACGTGGATTTTTACGGTAAAACGAGATTACCGTGGCCCATCTTCGACTTCCCATCGCTGGAGAGTGGTGCACCATGGTAGTGTTCCGTTTCAAATCCATGCACGGATTTCTAAAAGTCGTACGGCACTGTTTCGCCATTTTGGACGGATGTTGCACCTTGCACCGTGGATGTTGCACCCTGTAGATATCGATTATTCGGACGGCCATAACTTCTGGCTCGTTTAGAGTTACGGGAGCCATAACCTGTCAAAACGAAGGACTCGATGAGTTCTATGGCTTTGACAGCTTTCAGCCGTCAACGGATAGATTAATGCCCAAAAAGGACAACCCGAATCTCAATCGGGTCTCGTAAGTTTTTTACCCTTCGTTTTTTCGACATGTGGATTTTTACGGTAAAACGGGATTACCGTGGCCCTTCTTCGACTTCCCATCGCTGGAGAGTGGTGCACCATGGTACTGTTCCGTTTCAAATCCATGCACGCATTTCTAAAAGTCGTACGACACTGTTTCACCATTTCGGACGGATGTTGCACCTTGCACCGTGGATGTCGCACCCTGTATATATCGATTATTCAAACGGCCATAACTTCTGGCTCGTTTAGAGTTACGGGAGCCATAACCTGTCAAAACGAAGGCCTCGATGAGTTCTACGGCTTTGCTAGCTTTTAGCCGTCAACGGATAGATTAATGCCCAAAAAGGACAACCTGAATCTCAATCGGGTCTCGTAAGTTTTTTACCCTTCGTTTTTTCGACACGTGGATTTTTACGGTAAAACAGGATTACCGTGGCCCGTCTTCGACTTCCCATCGCTGGAGAGTGGTGCACCATGGTACTGTTCCATTTCAAATCGATGCACGCATTTCTAAAAGTCGTACGAAACTGTTTCGCCATTTCGGACGGATGTTGCACCTTGCACCGTTGATGTTGCACCCTGTAGATATCGATCATTCGGACGGCCATAACTTCAGGCTCGTTTAGAGTTACGGGAACCATAACCTGTCAAAATAAAGGACTCGATGAGTTCTATGGCTTTGACAGCTTTCAGCCGTCAACGGATAGATTAATGCCCAAAAAGGACAACCCGAATCTCAATCGGGTCTCGTAAGTTTTTTACACTTCGTTTTTTCGACACGTGGATTTTTACGGTAAAACGGGATTACCGTGGCTCGTCTTCGACTTCCCATCGCTGGAGAGTGGTGCACCATTGTACTGTTCCGTTTCAAATCCATGCACGCATTTCTAAAAGTCGTACGACACTGTTTTGCCATTTCGGACGGATGTTGCACCTTGCACCATGGATGTTGCACCCTGTAGATATCGATTATTCGGACGGCCATAACTTCTGGCTCGTTTAGAGTTACGGGAGCCATAACCTGTCGAAACGAAGGCCTCGATGAGTTCTATGGCTTTGACAGCTTTCAGCCGTCAACGGATAGATTAATGACCAAAAAGGACAACCCGAATCTCAATCGGGTCTCGTAAGTTTTTTACCCTTCGTTTTTTCGACACGTGGATTTTTACGGTAAAACGGGATTACTGTGGCCCGTCTTCGACTTCCCATCGCTGGAGAGTGGTGCACCATTGTATTGTTCCATTCAAATCCGTGCACGCATTTCTAAAAGTCGTACGACACTGTTTCGCCATTTCGGACGGATGTTGCACCTTGGACCGTGGATGTTGCACCCTGTAGATATCGATTATTCAAACGGCCATAACTTCTGGCTCGTTTAGAGTTACGGGAGCCATAACCTATCAAAACGAAGGCCTCGATGAGTTCTACGGCTTTGCTAGCTTTTAGCCGTCAACGGATAGATTAATGCCCAAAAAGGACAACCCGAATCTCAATCGGGTCTCGTAAGTTTTTTACCCTTCGTTTTTTCGACACGTGGATTTTTACGGTAAAACAGGATTACCGTGGCCCGTCTTCGACTTCCCATCGCTGGAGAGTGGTGCACCATGGTACTGTTCCGTTTCAAATCCACGCACGCATTTCTAAAAGTCGTACGACACTGTTTCGCCATTTCGGACGGAAGTTGCACCTTGCACCGTTGATGTTGCACCCAGTAGATATCGATTATTCGGACGGCCATAACTTCTGGCTCGTTTAGAGTTACGCGAGCCATAACCTATCAAAATAAAGGCCTCGATGAGTTCTATGGCTTTGAAAGCTTTCAGCCGTCAACGGATAGATTAATGCCCAAAAAGGACAACCCGAATCTCAATCGGGTCTCGTAAGTTTTTTACCCTTCGTTTTTTCGACACGTGGATTTTTACGGTAAAACGGGATTACCGTGGCCCGTCTTCGACTTCCCATCGCTGGAGAGTGGTGCACCAAGGTACTGTTCCGTTTCAAATCCACGCACGCATTTCTAAAAGTCGTACGGCACTGTTTCACCATTTCGGACGGATGTTGCACCTTGCACCGTTGATGTTGCACCCTGTAGATATCGATTATTCGGACGGCCATAACTTCTGGCTCGTTTAGAGTTACGGGAGGCATAACCTGTCAAAACGAAGGCCTCGATGAGTTCTATGGCTTTGACAGCTTTCAGCCGTCAACGGATAGATTAATGCCCAAAAAGGACAACCCGAATCTCAATCGGGTCTCGTAAGTTTTTTACACTTCGTTTTTTCGACACGTGGATTTTTACGGTAAAACGGGATTACCGTGGCCCGTCTTCGACTCCCCATCGCTGGAGAGTGGTGCACCATTGTACTGTTCCGTTTCAAATCCATGCACGCATTTCTAAAAGTCGTGCCGCACAGTTTCGCAATTTCTGACGGATGTTGCACCTTGCACCGTGGATGTTGCACCCTGTAGATATCGATTATTCGGACGGCGATAACTTCTGGCTCGTTTAGAGTTACGGGAGCGATAACCTGTCAAAAGGAAGGCCTCGATGAGTTCTACGGCTTTGACAGCTTTTAGCCGTCAACGGATAGATTAATGCCAAAATGGACAACCCGAATCTCCATCGGGTCTCGTAAGTTTTTTACCCTTCGTTTTTTCGACACGTGGATTTTTAAGGTAAAACGGGATTACCGTCGCCCGTCTTCGACTTCCCATCGCTGGAGAGTGGTGCACCATGGTAGTGTTCCATTTCAAATCCATGCACGCATTTCTAAAAGTCGTACGGCACTGTTTCGCCATTTCGGACGGATGTTGCACCTTGCACCGTGGATGTTGCACCCTGTAGATATCGATTATTCGGACGGCCATAACTTCTGGCTCGTTTAGAGTTACGGGAGCCATAACCTGTCAAAACGAAGGCCTCGATGAGTTCTATGGCTTTGACAGCTTTCATCCGTCAACGGATAGATTAATGCCCAAAAAGGACAACCCGAATCTCAATCGGGTCTCGTAAGTTTTTTTCCCTTCCTTTTTTCGACACGTGGATTTTACGGTAAAACGGGATTACCGTGGCCCGTCTTCGACTTCCCATCGCTGGAGAGTGGTGCACCATGGTACTGTTCCGTGTCAAATCCATGCAGGCATTTCTAAAAGTCATACGACACTGTTTCACCATTTCGGACGGATGTTGCACCTTGCACCGTGGATGTTGCACCCTGTAGATATCGATTATTCAAACGGCCATAACTTCTGGCTCGTTTAGAGTTACGGGAGGCATAACCTGTCAAAACGAAGGCCTCGATGAGTTCTACGGCTTCGATAGCTTTTAGCAGTCAACGGATAGATTAGTGCCCAAAAAGGACAACCCGAATCTCAATCGGGTCTCGTAAGTTTTTTACCCTTCGTTTTTTCGACACGTGGATTTTTACGGTAAAACAGGATTACCGTGGCCCGTCTTCGACTTCACATCCCTGGAGAGTGGTGCACCATGGTACTGTTCCGTTTCAAATCCATGCACGCATTTCTAAAAGTCGTACGGCACTGTTTCGCCATTTCGGACGGATGTTGCACCTTGCACCGTGGATGTTGCACCTTGTAGATATCGATTATTCGGATGGCCATAACTTCTGGCTCGTTTAGAGTTACGGGAGCCATAACCTGTCAAAATGAAGGCCTCGATGAGGTCTATGGCTTTGACAGCTTTCAGCCATCAACGGATTGATTAATGCCCAAAAAGGACAGCCCGAATCTCAATCGGGTCTCGTAAGTTTTTTACCCTTCGTTTTTTCGACACGTGGATTTTTACGGTAAAACGGGATTACCATGGTCCGTCTTCGACTTCCCATCGCTGGAGAGTGGTGCATCATGGTACTGTTCCGTTTCAAATCCATGCACACATTTCTAAAAGTCGTACGGCACTGTTTCGCCATTTCGGACGGATGTTGCACCTAGCACCTTGGATGTTGCACCCTATAGATATCGATTATTCGGACGACCATAACTTCTAGCTCGTTTAGAGTTACGGGAGCCATAACCTGTCAAAACGAAGGCCTCGATGAGTTCTATGGCTTTGATAGCTTTCAGCCGTCAACGGATAAATTAATGCCCAAAAAGGACAACCCGAATCTCAATCGGGTCTCGTAAGTTTTTTACCCTTCGTTTTTTCGACACATGGATTTCTACGGTAAAACAGGATTACAGTGGCTTGCCTTCGATTTACCATCGTTGGAGAGTGGTGCACCATGGTACTATTCCGTTTCAAATCCACGCATGCATTTCTAAAAGTCGTGCGGCACTGTTTCGCCATTTCGGACGGATGTTGCACCTTGCACCGTGGATGTTGCACACTGTAGATATCGATTATTCGGACGGCCATAACTTCTGGCTCGTTTAGAGTTACGGGAGCCATAACCTGTCAAAATAAAGGCCTAGATGAGTTCTACGGCTTTGACAGCTTTCAGCCGTCAACGGATAGATTAATGCCCAAAAAGGACAACCCGAATCTCAATCGGGTCTCGTAAGTTTTTTACCCTTCGTTTTTTCGACACGTGGATTTTTACGGTAAAACGGGATTACCGTGGCCCGTCTTCGACTTCCCATCGCTGTAGAGTGGTGCACCATGGTATTTTTCCGTTTCAAATCTATGCACACATTTCTAAAAGTCGTACGGCACTGTTTCACCATTTCGGACGGATGTTGCACCTTGCACCGTGGATGTTGCACCCTGTAGATATCGATTATTCAAACGGCCATAACTTCTGGCGCGTTTAGAGTTACGGGAGCCATGATATGTCAAAACGAAGGCCTCGATGAGTTCTACGGCTTTGATAGCTTTTAGCCGTCAACGGATAGATTAATGCCCAAAAAGGACAACCCGAATCTCAATCGGGTCTCGTAAGTGTTTTACCCTTCGTTTTTTCGACACGTGGATTTTTACAGTAAAACAGGATTACCGTGGCCCGTCTTCGACTTCCCATCGCTGGAGTGTGGTGCACCATGGTACTGTTCCGTTTCAAATCCACGCACGCATTTCTAAAAGTCGTACGGCACTGTTTCGTCATTTCGGACGGATGTTGCACCTTGCACCGTAGATTTTGCACCCTGTAGATATCGATTATTCGGACGGCCATAACTTCTGGGTCGTTTAGAGTTACGGGAGCCATAACCTGTCAAAACGAAGCCCTCGATGAGTTCTATGGTTTTGACGGCTTTCAGCCGTTAACAGATAGATTAATGCCCAAAAAGGACAACCCGAATCTCGATCGAGTCTCGTAAGTTTTTTACCCTTCGTTTTTTCGACACGTGGATTTTTATGGTAAAACGGGATTACCGTGGCCCGTCTTCGACTTCCAATCGTTGGAGAGTGGTGCACCACGGTACTGTTCCGTTTCAAATCCACGCACACATTTCTAAAAGTCGTACGGCACTGTTTCGCCATTTCGGACGGATGTTGCACCTTGCACCGCGTAGATATCGATTATTCGGACGACTATAACTTCTGGCTCGTTTAGAGTTACGGGATCCATAACCTGTCAAAACGAAGGCCTCGATGAGTTCTACGGCTTTGACTGCTTTCAGCCATCAACGGATAGATTAATGCCCAAAAAGAACATCCCGAATCTCAATCGGGTCTCGTAAGTTTTTAACCCTTCGTTATTTCGACCCATGGATTTTTACGGTAAAACGGGATTACCGTGGCCCGTCTTCGATTTACCATCGCTGGAGAGTGGTGCACCATTGTACTGTTCCGTTTCAAATCCATGCACGCATTTATAAAAGTCGTACGGCACTGTTTCGCCATTTCGGACGGATGTTGCACCTTGCACCGTGGATGTTGCACCCTGTAGATATCGATTATTCGGACGGCCATAACTTCTGGCTCGTTTAGAGTTATGGGAGCCATAACCTGTCAAAACGAAGGCCTCGATGAGTTCTACTGCTTTGACCGCTTTCAGCCGTCAACGGATAAATTAATACCCAAAAAGAACAATCCGAATCTCAATCGGGTCTCGTAAGTTTTTAACCCTTCGTTATTTCGACCCGTGGATTTTTACGGTAAAACGGCATTACCGTGGCCCGTCTTCGACTTACCATCGCTGGAGAGTGGTGCACCATGGTACTGTTCCGTTTCAAATCCGTGCACGTATTTCTAAAAGTCGTACGGCACTGTTTTGCCATTTCGGACGGATGTTGCGCCTTGCACCGTGGATGTTGCACCCTGTAGATATCGATTATTCGGATGGCCATAACTTCTGGCTCGTTTAGAGTTACGGGAGCCATAACCTGTCAAAATGAAGGCCTCGATGAGTTCTATGGCTTTGACATCTTTCAGCCATCAACGGATAGATTAATGCCCAAAAAGGACAACCCGAATCTCAATCGGGTCTCGTAAGTTTTTTACCCTACGTTTTTTCGACACATGGATTTTTACGGTAAAACGGGATTACCGTGGCCCGTCTTCGACTTCCCATCGCTGTAGAGTGGTGCACCATGGTATTGTTCCGTTTCAAATCTATGCACACATTTCTAAAAGTCGTACGGCACTGTTTCACCATTTCGGACGGATGTTGCACCTTGCACCGTGGATGTTGCACCCTGTTGATATCGATTATTCAAACGGCCATAACTTCTGGCGCGTTTAGAGTTACGGGAGCCATGATATGTCAAAACGAAGGCCTCGATGAGTTCTACGGCTTTGATAGCTTTTAGCCGTCAACGGATAGATTAATGCCCAAAAAGGACAACCCGAATCTCAATCGGGTCTCGTAAGTGTTTTACCCTTCGTTTTTTCGACACGTGGATTTTTACAGTAAAACAGGATTACCGTGGCCCGTCTTCGACTTCCCATCGCTGGAGTGTGGTGCACCATGGTACTGTTCCGTTTCAAATCCACGCACGCATTTCTAAAAGTCGTACGGCACTGTTTCGTCATTTCGGACGGATGTTGCACCTTGCACCGTAGATTTTGCACCCTGTAGATATCGATTATTCGGACGGCCATAACTTCTGGCTCGTTTAGAGTTACGGGAGCCATAACCTGTCAAAACGAAGCCCTCGATGAGTTCTATGGCTTTGACGGCTTTCAGCCGTTTACAGATAGATTAATGCCCAAAAAGGACAACCCGAATCTCGATCGAGTCTCGTAAGTTTTTTACCCTTCGTTTTTTCGACACGTGGATTTTTATGGTAAAACGGGATTACCGTGGCCCGTCTTCGACTTCCAATCGTTGGAGAGTGGTGCACCATGGTACTGTTCCGTTTCAAATCCACGCACACATTTCTAAAAGTCGTACGGCACTGTTTCGCCATTTCGGACGGATGTTGCACCTTGCACCGCGTAGATATCGATTATTCGGACGACTATAACTTCTGGCTCGTTTAGAGTTACGGGATCCATAACCTGTCAAAACGAAGGCCTCGATGAGTTCTACGGCTTTGACTGCTTTCATCCATCAACGGATAGATTAATGCCCAAAAAGAACAACCCGAATCTCAATCGGGTCTCGTAAGTTTTTAACCCTTCGTTATTTCGACCCATGGATTTTTACGGTAAAACGGGATTACCGTGGCCCGTCTTCGATTTACCATCGCTGGAGAGTGGTGCACCATCGTACTGTTCCGTTTCAAATCCATGCACGCATTTATAAAAGTCGTACGGCACTGTTTCGCCATTTCGGACGGATGTTGCACCTTGCACCGTGGATGTTGCACCCTGTAGATATCGATTATTCGGACGGCCATAACTTCTGGCTCGTTTAGAGTTATGGGAGCCATAACCTGTCAAAACGAAGGCCTCGATGAGTTCTACTGCTTTGACCGCTTTCAGCCGTCAACGGATAAATTAATACCCAAAAAGAACAACCCGAATCTCAATCGGGTCTCGTAAGTTTTTAACCCTTCGTTATTTCGACCCGTGGATTTTTACGGTAAAACGGCATTACCGTGGCCCGTCTTCGACTTACCATCGCTGGAGAGTGGTGCACCATGGTACTGTTCCGTTTCAAATCCGTGCACGTATTTCTAAAAGTCGTACGGCACTGTTTTGCCATTTCGGACGGATGTTGCGCCTTGCACCGTGGATGTTGCACCCTGTAGATATCCATTATTCGGATGGCCATAACTTCTGGCTCGTTTAGAGTTACGGGAGCCATAACCTGTCAAAATGAAGGCCTCGATGAGTTCTATGGCTTTGACATCTTTCAGCCGTCAACCGATAGATCAATGCCCAAAAAGGACAACCCGAATCTCAATCGGGTCTCGTAAGTTTTTTACCCTTCATTTTTTCGACACGTGGATTTTTACGGTAAAACGGGATTACCGTGGCCCGTCTTCGACTTCCCATCGCTGTAGAGTGGTGCACCATGGTATTGTTCCGTTTCAAATCTATGCACACATTTCTAAAAGTCGTACGGCACTGTTTCACCATTTCGGACGGATGTTGCACCTTGCACCGTGGATGTTGCTCCCTGTAGATATCGATTATTCAAACGGCCATAACTTCTGGCTCGTTTAGAGTTACGAGAGCCATAATATGTTAAAACGAAGGCCTCGATGAGTTCTACGGCTTTGATAGCTTTTAGCCGTCAACGGATAGATTAATGCCCAAAAAGGACAACCCGAATCTCAATCGGGTCTCGTAAGTTTTTTACCCTTCGTTTTTTCGACACGTGTATTTTTACGGTAAAACAGGATTACCATGGCCCGTCTTCGACTTCCCATCGCTGGAGAGTGGTACACCATGGTATTGTTCCATTTCAAATCCGTGCACGCATTTCTAAAAGTCGTACGGCACTGTTTCGCCATTTCGGACGGATGTTGCACCTTGCACCGTGGATGTTGCACCCTGTAGATATCGATTATTCGGACGGCCATTACTTCTGGCTCGTTTAGAGTTACGGGAGCCATAACCTGTCAAAATAAAGGCCTCGATGAGTTCTATGGCTTTGACAGCTTTCAGCCGTCAACGGATAGATTAATACCCAAAAAGGACAACCCGAATCTCAATCGGGTCTCGTAAGTTTTTTACCCTTTGTTTTTTCGACACGTGGATTTTTACGGTAAAACGGGATTACCGTGGCCCGTCTTCGACTTCCCATCGCTGGAGAGTGGTGCACCATGGTACTGTTCCATTTCAAATCCATGCACACATTTCTAAAAGTCGTACGACACAGTTTCGCCATTTCGGACGGATGTTGCACCTTGCACCGTGATGTTGCACCCTGTAGATATCGATTATTCGGACGGCCATAACTTCTGGCTCGTTAAGAGTTACGGGAGCCATCACCTGTCAAAACGAAGGCCTCGATGAGTTCTGCGGCTTTGACAGCTTTCAGCCGTCAACGGATAAATTAATGCCCAAAAAGGACAACCCGAAGCTCAATCGGGTCTCGTAATATTTTTACCCTTCGTTTATTCGACACGTGGATTTTTACGGTAAAACGGGATTACCGTGGCTCGTCTTCGACTTCCCATCGCTTGAGAGTGGTGCACCATGGTAGTGTTCCGTTACAAATCCATGCACGCATTTCTAAAAGTCGTACGACGCTGTTTCGCCATTTCGGACGGATGTTGCACCTTGCACCGTGGATGTTGCACCCTATAGATATCAATTATTCGGACGACCATAACTTCTGGCTCGTTTAGAGTTACGGGGGCCATAACCTATCAAAACGAAGGCCTCGATGAGTTCTACGGCTTTAACAGCTTTCAGCCGTCAACGGATAGATTAATGCCCAAAAAGGACAACCTGAATCTCAATCGGGTCTCGTAAGTTTTTTACCCTTCGTTTTTTCGACACGTAGATTTTTACGGTAAAACGGGATTACCATGGCATGTCTTTGACTTCCCATCGCTGGAGAGTGGTGCACCATGGTACTGTTCCATTTCAAATCCATGCACACATTTCTTAAAGTCGTACGGCACTGTTTCGCCATTTCGGACGGATGTTGCACCTTGCACCGTGGATGTTGCACCCTGTAGATATCGATTATTCGGAGGGCCATAACTTCTGGCTCGTTTAGAGTTACGGGAGCCATAACCTGTCAAAATGAAGGCCTCGATGAGTTCTACGGCTTTGACAGCTTTCAGCCGTCAACGGATAGATTAATGCCCAAAAAGGACAACCCGAATCTCAATCGGGTCTCGTAAGTTTTTTACCCTTCGTTTTTTCGACACGTGGATTTTTACGGTAAAACGGGAT
Organism: Allium cepa; assembly: GCA_030765085.1. Taxonomy (NCBI): domain Eukaryota; kingdom Viridiplantae; phylum Streptophyta; class Magnoliopsida; order Asparagales; family Amaryllidaceae; genus Allium; species Allium cepa. Next base: position 872,987,870 of record CM060938.1, read on the forward strand.
TACCGTGGCCCGTCTTCGACTTTCCATCGCTGGAGAGTGGTGCACCATGATAGTGTTCCGTTTCAAATCCATGCACGCATTTCTAAAAGTCGTACGGCATTGTTTCACCATTTCGGACGGATGTTGCACCTTGCACCGTGGATGTTGCACCCTGTAGATATCGATTATTTAAACGGCCATAACTTCTTGCTCGTTTAGAGTTACGGGAGCCGTAACCTGTCAAAACGAAGCCTCGATGAGTTCTACGGCTTTGACTGCTTTCAGCCATCAACGGATAGATTAATGCCCAAAAAGGACAACCCGAATCTCAATCGGGTCTCGTAAGTTTTTAACCCTTCGTTTTTTCGACACGTGGATTTTTATGGTAAAACGGGATTACGGTGGCTGGCCTTTGATTTACCATCGCTGGAGAGTGGTGCACCATGTACTGTTTCGTTTCAAATCCATGCACGCATTTCTAAAAATCCTACGACACTGTTTCGCCATTTAGGACGGATGTTGCACCTTGCACCGTGGATGTTGCACCCTGTAGATATCGATTATTCGGACGGCCATAACTTCTGGCTCGTTTAGAGTTACGGGAGCCATAACCTGTCAAAATGAAGGCCTCGATGAGTACTATGGCTTTGACAGCTTTCATCCGTCAACGGATAGATTAATGCCCAAAAAGGACAACCTGAATCTCAATCGGGTCTCGTAAGTTTTCTACCCTTCTTTTTTTCGACACGTGGATTTTTACGGTAAAACAGGATTACCGTGGCCCGTCTTCGACTTCCCATCGCTGGAGAGTGGCGCACCATGGTACTGTTCCGTTTCAAATCCATGCACGCATTTCTAAATGTCGTACGGCACTGTTTCGCCATTTCGGACTGATGTTGCACCTTGCACCATGGATGTTGCACATTGTAGATATCGATTATTCGGACGGCCATAACTTCTGGCTCGTTTAGAGTTACGGGATCCATAACCTGTCAAACCGAAGGCCTCGATGAGTTCTATGGCTTTGACAGCTTTCAGCCGTCAATGGATAGATTAATGGCCAAAAAGGACAACCCGAATCTCTATCGAGTCTCGTAAGTTTTTTACCCTTCGTTTTTTCGACACGTGGATTTTTACGGTAAAACAGGATTACCGTGGCCCGTCCTCGACTTCCAATCGCTGGAGAGTGGTGCACCATGGTACTGTTACGTTTCAAATCCACGCACACATTTCTAAAAGTCGTACGGCACTGTTTCGCCATTTCGGACGGATGTTTCACCTTGCACCGTGTAGATATCGATTATTCGGACGGCCATAACTTCTGGCTCGTTTAGAGTTACGGGAGCTATAACCTGTCAAAACGAAGGCCTCGATGAGTTCTACGGCTTTGACTGCTTTCAACCATCAACGGATAGATTAATGCCCAAAAGGAACAACCCGAATCTCAATCGGGTCTCGTAAGATTTTAACCCTTCGTTTTTTCGACCCGTGGATTTTTACGGTAAAACGGGATTACCGTGGCCCGTCTTCGACTTACCACCGCTGGAGAGTGGTGCACCATGGTACTGTTCCGTTTCAAATCCATGCACGCATTTCTAAAAGTCGTACGGCACTGTTTCGCCATTTCGGACGGATGTTGCACCTTGCACCGTGGATGTTGCACCCTGTAGATATCGATTATTCGGACGGCCATAACTTCTGGCTCGTTTAGAGTTACGGGAGCCATAACCTGTCAAAACGAAGGCCTCGATGAGTTCTATGACTTTGACAGCTTTCAGCCGTCAACGGATAGATTAATGCCCAAAAAGGACAACACGAATCTCAATCGGGTCTCGTAAGTTTTTTACCCTTCGTTTTTTCGACACGTGGATTTTTACGGTAAAACGGGATTACCGTGGCCCGTCTTCGACTTCCCATCGCTGGAGAGTGGTGCACCATGGTACTGTTCCGTTTCAAATCCATGCACGCATTTCTAAAAGTCGTACGGCACTGTTTCACCATTTCGGACGGATGTTGCACCTTGCACCGTGGATGTTGCACCCTGTAGATATCGATTATTCAAACGACCATAACTTCTGGCTCGTTTAGAGTTACGGGAGCCAAAACCTGTCAAAACGAAGGCCTCGATGAGTTCTACGGCTTTGATAGCTTTTAGCCGTCAACAGATAGATTAATGCCCAAAAAGGACAACCCGAATCTCAATCGGGTCTCGTAAGTTTTTTACCCTTCGTTTTTTCGACACGTGGATTTTTACGGTAAAACAGGATTACCGTGGCCCGTCTTCGACTTCCCATCGCTGGAGAGTGGTGCATGTTCCGTTTCAAATCTATGCACGCATTTCGAAAAGTCGTACGGCACTGTATCGCCATTTCGGATGGATGTTGCACCTTGCACCATGGATGTTGCACCCTGTAGATATCGATTATTCGGACGGCCATAACTTCTGGCTCGTTTCGAGTTACGGGAGCCATAACCTGTCAAAATGAAGGCCTCGATGAGTTCTATGACTTTGACTGCTTTCAGCCGTCAACGGATAGGTTAATGCCCAAAAAGGACAGCCCGAATCTCAATCGGGTCTCGTAAGTTTTTTACCCTTCGTTTTTTCGACACGTGGATTTTTACGGTAAAACGGGATTACCATGGCCCGTCTTCGACTTCCCATCGCTGGAGAGTGGTGCATCTTGGTACTGTTCCGTTTCAAATCCATGCACACATTTCTAAAAGTCGTACGACACTGTTTCGCCATTTCGGACGGATGTTGCACCTTGCACCGTGGATGTTGCACCCTATAGATATCGATTATTCGGACGACCATAACTTCTGGCTCGTTTAGAGTTACGGGAGCCATAACCTGTCAAAACGAAGGCCTCTATGAGTTCTACGGCTTTGACAGCTTTCAGCCGTCAACGGATAGATTAATGCCCAAAAAGGACAACCCGAATCTCAATCGGGTCTCGTAAGTTTTTTACCCTTCGTTTTTTCGACACGAGGATTTTTACGGTAAAACGAGATTACCGTGGCCTGTCTTCGACTTCCCATCGCTGGAGAGTGGTGCACTATGGTAGTGTTCCGTTTCAAATCCATGCACGCATTTCTAAAAGTCGTACGGCACTGTTTCGCCATTTCGGACGGATGTTGCACCTTGCACCGTGGATGTTGCACCCTGTAGATATCGATTATTCGGACCGCCATAACTTCTGGCTCGTTTAGAGTTACGGGAAGCATAACCTGTCAAAACGAAGGCCTCATTGAGTTCTACGGCTTTGACAGCTTTCAGCCATCAACGGATAGATTAATGCCCAAAAAGGACAACCAGAATCTCAATCGGGTCTCGTAAGTTTTTTACCCTTCGTTTTTTCGACACGTGGATTTTTACGGGAAAACGGGATTACCGTGGCCCGTCTTCGACTTTCCACCGCTGGAGAGTGGTGGAACATGGTAGTGTTCCATTTCATATCCATGCACGCATTTCTAAAAGTCGTACGACACTGTTTCGCCATTTCGGACGGATGTTGCACCATGCACCGTGGATGTTGCACCCTGTAGATATCGATTATTCGGACGGTCATAACTTCTGGCTCGTTTAGAGTTACGGGAGCCAAAACCTGTCAAAACGAAGGCCTCGTTGAGTTCTACGGCTTTGACAGCTTTCAGCCGTCAACGGATAGATTAATGCCCAAAAAGGACAACCCGAATCTCGATCGTGTCTCGTAAGTTTTTTACCCTCCGTTTTTTCGACACGTGGATTTTTACGGTAAAACGGGATTACCGTGGCCCGTCTTCGACTTCCCATCGCTGGAGAGTGGTGCACCATGGTACTGTTCCGTTTCAAATTCATGCACGCATTTCAAAAAGTCGTACGACACAGTTTCGCCATTTCGGACGGATGTTGCACCTTGCACCGTGGATGTTGCACCCTGTAGATATCGATTATTCGGACGGCCATAACTTCTGGTTCATTTAGAGTTACGGGAGCCATAACCTGTCAAAACGAAGGCCTCGATGAGTTCTACGGCTTTGACAGCATTCAGCCGCCAACGGATAAATTAATGCCCAAAAAGGACAACCCGAATCTCAATCGGGTCTCGTATGTTTTTTACCCTTCGTTTTTTCGACACGTGGATTTTTACGGTAAAACAGGATTACCGTGGCCCGTCTTCGACTTCCCATTACTAGAGAGTGGTGCACCATGGTACTGTTCCGTTTCAAATCCATGCACGCATTTCTAAAAGTCGTACGGCACTGTTTCGCCATTTCGGACGGATGTTGCACCTTGCACCGTGGATGTTGCACCTTGTAGATATCGATTATTCGGACGGCCATAACTTCTGGCTCGTTTAGAGTTACGGGAGCCATAACCTGTCAAAACGAAGGCCTCGATGAGTTCTACGGCTTTGATAGCTTTCAGCCGCCAACGGATAAATTAATGCCCAAAAAGGACAACCCGAATCTCAATCGGGCCTCGTAAGTTTTTTACCCTTCGTTTTTTCGACACGTGGATTTTTACGGTAAATCGGGATTACTGTGGCCCGTCTTCGACTTTCCATCGCTGGAGAGTGGTGCACCATGGTCCTGTTCCGTTTCAAATCCATGCACGCATTTCTAAAGGTCGTACGACACTGTTTCGCCATTTCGGATGGATGTTGCACCTTGCATCGTGGATGTTGCACCCCGTAGATATCGATTATTCGGACGGCCATAACTTCTGGCTCGTTTAGAGTTACGCGAGCCATAACCTGTCAAAATGAAGGCCTCGATGAGTTCTATGGCTTTGACTGCTTTCAGCCGTCAACGGATAGGTTAATGCCCAAAAAGGACAACCCGAATCTCAATCGGGTCTCGTAAGTTTTTTACCCTTTGTTTTTTCGACACGTGGATTTTTACGGTAAAACGGGATTACCGTGGCCCGTCTTCGACTTCCCATCGCTGGAAAGTGGTGCACCTTGGTACTGTTCCGTTTCAAATCCATGCACACATTTCTAAAAGTCGTACGGTACTGTTTCGCCATTTCGGACGGATGTTGCACCGTGCACCGTGGATGTTGCACCCCGTAGATATCGATTATTCGGACGGCCATAACTTCTGGCTCGTTTAGAGTTACGGGAGCCATAACCTGTCAAAACGAAGGCCTCGATGTGTTCTACGGCTTTGACAGTTTTCAACCGTCAACGGATAGATTAATGCCCAAAAAGGACAACCTGAATCTCAATCGGGTCTTGTAAGTTTTTTACCCTTCGTTTTTTCGACACGTGGATTTTTACGGTAAAACGAGATTACCGTGGCCCGTCTTCGACTTCCCCTCACTGGAAAGTGGTGCACGATGGTAGTGTTCCGTTTCAAATCCATGCACGCATTTCTAAAAGTCGTACGGCACTGTTTCGCCATTTCGGACGGATGTTGCACTTGCACCGTGGATGTTGCACCCTGTAGATATCGATTATTCGGACGGCCATAACTTCTGGCTCGTTTAGAGTTACGGGAAGCATAACCTGTCAAAACGAAGGCCTCATTGAGTTCTACGGCTTTGACAGCTTTCAGCTATCAACGGATAGATTAATGCCCAAAAAGGACAACCAGAATCTCAATCGGGTCACGTAAGTTTTTTACCCTTCGTTTTTTCGACACGTGGATTTTTACGGTAAAACGGGATTACCGTGGCCCGTCTTCGACTTCCCACCGCTGGAGAGTGGTGGACCATGGTAGTGTTCCATTTCATATCCATGCACGCATTTCTAAAAGTCGTACGACACTGTTTCGTCATTTCGAACGGATGTTGCACCTTGCACCGTGGATGTTGCACCCTGTAGATATCGATAATTCGGACGGCCATAACTTCTGGCTCGTTTAGAGTTACGGGAGCCATAACCTGTCAAAACGAAGGCCTCGTTGAGTTCTACGGCTTTGACAGCTTTCAGCCGTCAACGGATAGATTAATGCCCAAAAAGGACAACCCGGATCTCGATCGTGTCTCGTAAGTTTTTTACCCTCCGTTTTTTCGACACGTGGATTTTTACGGTAAAACGTGATTACCGTGGCCCGTCTTCGACTTCCCATCGCTAGAGAGTGGTGCACCATGGTATTGTTCCGTTTCAAATTGATGCACGCATTTCAAAAAGTCGTACGGCACTGTTTCGCCATTTCGGACGGATGTTGCACCTTGCACCGTGGATGTTGCACCCTGTAGATATCGATTATTCGGACGGCCATAACTTCTGGTTCATTTAGAGTTACGGGAGCCATAACCTGTCAAAACGAAGGCCTCGATGAGTTCTACGGCTTTGACAGCTTTCAGCCGCCAACGGATAAATTAATGCCCAAAAAGGACAACCCGAATCGCAATCGGGTCCCGTAAGTTTTTTACCCTTCATTTTTTCGACACGTGGACTTCTACGGTAAAACAGGATTACCGTGGCCCGTCTTCGACTTCCCATTGCTGGAGAGTGGTGCACCATGGTACTGTTCCGTTTCAAATCCATGCACGCATTTCTAAAAGTCGTACGACACTGTTTCGCCATTTCGGACGGATGTTGCACCTTGCACCGTGGATGTTGCACCTTGTAGATATCGATTATTCGGACGGCCATAACTTCTGGCTCGTTTAGAGTTACGGGAGCCATAACCTGTCAAAACGAAGGCCTCGATGAGTTCTACGGCTTTGACAGCTTTCAGCCGCCAACGGATAAATTAATGCCCAAAAAGGACAACCCGAATCTCAATCGGGCCTCGTAAGTTTTTTACCCTTAGTTTTTTCGACACGTGGATTTTTACGGTAAAACGGGATTACCGTGGCCCGTCTTCGACTTCCCATCACTGGAGAGTGGTGCACCATGGTACTGTTCCATTTCAAATCCATGCACACATTCCTAAAAGTCGTACGGCACTGTTTCGCCATTTCGGACTGATGTTGCACCTTGCACCGTGGATGTTGCACCCTGTAGGTATCGATTATTCGGACGGCCATATCTTCTGGCTCGTTTAGAGTTACGGGAGCCAAAACCTGTCAAAACGAAGGTCTCGTAAGTTTTTTACCCTTCGTTTTTTCGAAACATGGATTTCTACGGTAAAACAGGATTACAGTGGCTGGCCTTCGATTTACCATCGTTGGAGAGTGGTGCACCATGGTACTATTCCGTTTCAAATCCACGCATGAATTTCTAAAAGTCGTACGGCACTGTTTCGCCATTTCGGACGGATGTTGCACCTTGCACCGTGGATGTTTCACACTGTAGATATCGATTATTCGGACGGCCATAACTTCTGGCTCGTTTAGAGTTACAGGAGTCATAACCTGTCAAAACAAAGGCCTCGATGAGTTCTACGGCTTTGACAGCTTTCAGCCGTCAACGGATAGATTAATGCCCAAAAAGGACAACCCGAATCTCAATCGGGTCTCGTAAGTTTTTTACCCTTCGTTTTTTCGACACGTGGATTTTTACGGTAAAACGGGATTACCGTGGCCCGTCTTCGACTTCCCATCGCTGTAGAGTGGTGCACCATGGTATTGTTCCGTTTCAAATCTATGCACACGTTTCTAAAAGTCGTACGGCACTGTTTCACCATTTCGGACGGATGTTGCACCTTGCACCGTGGATGTTGCACCCTGTAGATATCGATTATTCAAACGGCCATAACTTCTGGCGCGTTTAGAGTTACGGGAGCCATGATATGTCAAAACGAAGGCCTCGATGAGTTCTACGGCTTTGATAGCTTTTAGCCGTCAACGGATAGATTAATGCCCAAAAAGGACAACCCGAATCTCAATCGGGTCTCGTAAGTGTTTTACCCTTCGTTTTTTCGACACGTGGATTTTTACAGTAAAACAGGATTACCGTGGCCCGTCTTCGACTTCCCATCGTTGGAGTGTGGTGCACCATGGTATTGTTCCGTTTCAAATCCACGCACGCATTTCTAAAAGTCGTACGGCACTGTTTCGTCATTTCGGACGGATGTTGCACCTTGTACCGTTGATTTTGCACCCTGTAGATATCGATTATTCGGACGGCCATAACTTCTGGCTCGTTTAGAGTTACGGGAGCCATAACCTGTCAAAACGAAGCCCTCGATGAGTTCTATGGCTTTGACAGCTTTCAGCCGTCAACAGATAGATTAATGCCCAAAAAGGACAACCCGAATCTCGATCGAGTCTCGTAAGTTTTTTACCCTTCGTTTTTTCGACACGTGGATTTTTACGGCAAAACGGGATTACCGTGGCCCGTCTTCGACTTCCAATCGTTGGAGAGTGGTGCACCACGGTACTGTTCCGTTTCAAATCCACGCACACATTTCTAAAAGTCGTACGGCACTGTTTCGCCATTTCGGACGGATGTTGCACCTTGCACCGCGTAGATATCGATTATTCGGACGACTATAACTTCTGGCTCGTTTAGAGTTACGGGATCCATAACCTGTCAAAACGAAGGCCTCGATGAGTTCTACGGCTTTGACTGCTTTCAGCCATCAACGGATAGATTAATGCCCAAAAAGAACAACCCGAATCTCAATCGGGTCTCGTAAGTTTTTAACCCTTCGTTATTTCGACCCGTGGATTTTTACGGTAAAACGGGATTACCGTGGCCCGTCTTCGACTTACCATCGCTGGAGAGTGGTGCACCATCGTACTGTTCCGTTTCAAATCCATGCACGCATTTATAAAAGTCGTACGGCACTGTTTCGCCATTTCGGACGGATGTTGCACCTTGCACCGTGGATGTTGCACCCTGTAGATATCGATTATTCGGACGGCCATAACTTCTGGCTCGTTTAGAGTTATGGGAGCCATAACCTGTCAAAACGAAGGCCTCGATAAGTTCTACTACTTTGACCGCTTTCAGCCTTCAACGGATAAATTAATACCCAAAAAGAACAACCCGAATCTCAATCGGGTCTCGTAAGTTTTTAACCCTTCGTTATTTCGACCCGTGGATTTTTACGGTAAAACGGGATTACCGTGGCCCGTCTTCGACTTACCATCGCTGGAGAGTGGTGCACCATGGTACTGTTCCGTTTCAAATCCATGCACGCATTTCTAAAAGTCGTACGGCACTGTTTTGCCATTTCGGACGGATGTTGCGCCTTGCACCGTGGATGTTGCACCCTGTAGATATCGATTATTCGGATGGCCATAACTTCTGGCTCGTTTAGAGTTACGGGAGCCATAACCTGTCAAAATGAAGGCCTCGATGAGTTCTACGGTTTTGACAGCTTTCAGCCATCAACCGATAGATCAATGCCCAAAAAGGACAACCCGAATCTCAATCGGGTCTCGTAAGTTTTTTACCCTTCATTTTTTCGACACGTGGATTTTTACGGTAAAACGGGATTACCGTGGCCCGTCTTCGACTTCCCATCGCTGTAGAGTGGTGCACCATGGTATTGTTCCGTTTCAAATCTATGCACACATTTCTAAAAGTCGTACGGCACTGTTTCACCATTTCGGACGGATGTTGCACCTTGCACCGTGGATGTTGCACCCTGTAGATATCGATTATTCAAACGGCCATAACTTCTGGCTCGTTTAGAGTTACGGGAGCCATAATATGTTAAAACGAAGGCCTCGATGAGTTCTACGGTTTTGATAGCTTTTAGCCGTCAACGGATAGATTAATGCCCAAAAAGGACAACTCGAATCTCAATCGGGTCTCGTAAGTTTTTTACCCTTCGTTTTTTCGACACGTGTATTTTTACGGTAAAACAGGATTACCGTGGCCCGTCTTCGACTTCCCATCGCTGGAGAGTGGTACACCATGGTATTGTTCCATTTCAAATCCATGCACGCATTTCTAAAAGTCGTACGGCACTGTTTCGCCATTTCGGACGGATGTTGCCCCTTGCACCGTGGATGTTGCACCCTGTAGATATCGATTATTCGGACGGCCATTACTTCTGGCTCGTTTAGAGTTACGGGAGCCATAACCTGTCAAAATAAAGGCCTCGATGAGTTCTATGGCTTTGACAGCTTTCAGCCGTCAACGGATAGATTAATACCCAAAAAGGACAACCCGAATCTCAATCGGGTCTCGTAAGTTTTTTACCCTTTGTTTTTTCGACACGTGGATTTTTACGGTAAAACGGGATTACCGTGGCCCGTCTTCGACTTCCCATCGCTGGAGAGTGGTGCACCATGGTACTGTTCCATTTCAAATCCATGCACACATTTCTAAAAGTCGTACGGCACAGTTTCGCCATTTCGGACGGATGTTGCACCTTGCACCGTGATGTTGCACCCTGTAGATATCGATTATTCGGACGGCCATAACTTCTGACTCGTTAAGAGTTACGGGAGCCATCACCTGTCAAAACGAAGGCCTCGATGAGTTCTGCGGCTTTGACAGCTTTCAGCCGTCAACGGATAAATTAATGCCCAAAAAGGACAACCCGAAGCTCAATCGGGTCTCGTAATATTTTTACCCTTCGTTTATTCGACACGTGGATTTTTACGGTAAAACGGGATTACCATGGCTCGTCTTCGACTTCCCATCGCTTGAGAGTGGTGCACCATGGTAGTGTTCCGTTACAAATCCATGCACGCATTTCTAAAAGTCGTACGACACTGTTTCGCCATTTCGGACGGATGTTGCACCTTGCACCGTGGATGTTGCACCCTGTAGATATCAATTATTCGGACGACCATAACTTCTGGCTCGTTTAGAGTTACGGGGACCATAACCTATCAAAACGAAGGCCTCGATGAGTTCTACGGCTTTAACAGCTTTCAGCCGTCAACGGATAGATTAATGCCCAAAAAGGACAACCTGAATCTCAATCGGGTCTCGTAAGTTTTTTACCCTTCGTTTTTTCGACACGTAGATTTTTACGGTAAAACGGGATTACCATGGCATGTCTTTGACTTCCCATCGCTGGAGAGTGGTGCACCATGGTACTGTTCCGTTTCAAATCCATGCACACATTTCTTAAAGTCGTACGGCACTGTTTCGCCATTTCGGACGGATGTTGCACCTTGCACCGTGGATGTTGCACCCTGTAAATATCGATTAATCAGAGGGCCATAACTTCTGGCTCGTTTAGAGTTACGGGACCCATAACCTGTCAAAATGAAGGCCTCGATGAGTTCTACGGCTTTGGCAGCTTTCAGCCGTCAACGGATAGATTAATGCCCAAAAAGGACAAACCGAATCTCAATCGGGTCTCGTAAGTTTTTTACCCTTCGTTTTTTCGACACGTGGATTTTTACGGTAAAACGGGATTACCGTGGCCCGTCTTCGACTTTCCATCGCTGGAGAGTGGTGCACCATGATAGTGTTCCGTTTCCAATCCATGCACGCATTTCTAAAAGTCGTACGGCACTGTTTCACCATTTCGGACGGATGTTGCACCTTGCACCGTGGATGTTGCACCCTGTAGATATCGATTATTTAAACGGCCATAACTTCTTGCTCGTTTAGAGTTACGGGAGCCGTAACCTGTCAAAACGAAGGCCTCAATGAGTTCTACGGCTTTGACAGCTTTCAGCCATCAACGGATAGATTAATGCCCAAAAAGGACAACCCGAATCTCAATCGGGTCTCGTAAGTTTTTAACCCTTCGTTTTTTCGACACGTGGATTTTTATGGTAAAACGGGATTACGGTGGTTGGCCTTTGATTTACCATCGCTGGAGAGTGGTGCACCATGTACAGTTTCGTTTCAAATCCATGCACGCATTTCTAAAAATCCTACGACACTGTTTCGCCATTTAGGACGGATGTTGCACCTTGCACCGTGGATGTTGCACTCTGTAGATATCGATTATTCGGACGGCCATAAGTTCTGGCTCGTTTAGAGTTACGGGAGCCATAACCTGTCAAAATGAAGGCCTCGATGAGTACTATGGCTTTGACAGCTTTCATCCGTCAACGGATAGATTAATGCCCAAAAAGGACAACCTGAATCTCAATCGGGTCTCGTAAGTTTTCTACCCTTCTTTTTTTCGACACGTGGATTTTTACGGTAAAACAGGATTACCGTGGCCCGTCTTCGACTTCCCATCGCTGGAGAGTGGCGCACCACGGTACTGTTCCGTTTCAAATCCATGCACGCATTTCTAAAAGTCGTACGGCACTGTTTCGCCATTTCGGACGGATGTTTCACCTTGCACCGTGTAGATATCGATTATTCGGACGGCCATAACTTCTGGCTCGTTTAGAGTTACGGGAGCCATAACCTGTCAAAACGAAGGCCTCGATGAGTTCTACGGCTTTGACTGCTTTCAACCATCAACGGATAGATTAATGCCCAAAAGGAACAACCCGAATCTCAATCGGGTCTCGTAAGATTTTAACCCTTCGTTTTTTCGACCCGTGGATTTTTACGGTAAAACGGGATTACCGTGGCCCGTCTTCGACTTACCATCGCTGGAGAGTGGTGCACCATGGTACTGTTCCGTTTCAAATCCATGCACGCATTTCTAAAAGTCGTGCGGCACTGTTTCGCCATTTCGGACGGATGTTGCACCTTGCACCGTGGATGTTGCACCCTGTAGATATCGATTATTCGGACGGCCATAACTTCTGGCTCGTTTAGAGTTACGGGAGCCATAACCTGTCAAAACGAAGGCCTCGATGAGTTCTATGACTTTGACAGCTTTCAGCCGTCAACGGATAGATTAATGCCCAAAAAGGAGAACCCGAATCTCAATCGGGTGTCGTAAGTTTTTTACCCTTCGTTTTTTCGACACGTGGATTACCGTGGCCCGTCTTCGACTTCCCATCGCTGTAGAGTGGTGCACCATGGTATTGTTCCGTTTCAAATCTATGCACACATTTCTAAAAGTCGTACGACACTGTTTCACCATTTCGGACGGATGTTGCACCTTGCACCGTGGATGTTGCACCCTGTAGATATCGATTATTCAAACGGCCATAACTTCTGGCTCGTTTAGAGTTACGGGAGCCATAATATGTTAAAACGAAGGCCTCGACGAGTTCTACGGCTTTGATAGCTTTTAGCCGTCAACGGATAGATTAATACCCAAAAAGGACAACCCGAATCTCAATCGGGTCTCGTAAGTTTTTTACCCTTTGTTTTTTCGACACGTGGATTTTTACGGTAAAACGGGATTACCGTGGCCCGTCTTCGACTTCCCATCGCTGGAGAGTGGTGCACCATGATAGTGTTCCGTTTCAAATCCATGCACGCATTTCTAAAAGTCGTACGGCACTGTTTCACCATTTCGGACGGATGTTGCACCTTGCACCGTGGATGTTGCACCCTGTAGATATCGATTATTCAAACGACCATAACTTCTGGCTCGTTTAGAGTTACGGGAGCCCTAACCTGTCAAAACGAAGGCCTCGATGAGTTCTACGGCTTTGATAGCTTTTAGCCGTCAACAGATAGATTAATGCCCAAAAAGGACAACCCGAATCTCAATCGGGTCTCGTAAGTTTTTTACCCTTCGTTTTTTCGACACGTGGATTTTTACGGTAAAACAGGATTACCGTGGCCCGTCTTCGACTTCCCATCGCTGGAGAGTGGTGCATGTTCCGTTTCAAATCCATGCACGCATTTCGAAAAGTCGTACGGCACTGTATCGCCATTTCGGATGGATGTTGCACCTTGCACCGTGGATGTTGCACCCTGTAGATATCGATTATTTGGACGGCCATAACTTCTGGCTCGTTTCGAGTTACGGGAGCCATAACCTGTCAAAATGAAGGCCTCGATGAGTTCTATGACTTTGACTGCTTTCAGCCGTCAACGGATAGGTTAATGCCCAAAAAGGACAACCCGAATCTCAATCGGGTCTCGTAAGTTTTTTACCCTTCGTTTTTTTGACACTTGGATTTTTACGGTAAAACGGGATTACTGTGGCCCGTCTTCGACTTCCCGTCGCTGGAAAGGGGTGCACCTTGGTACTGTTCCGTTTCAAATCCATGCACACATTTCTAAAAGTCGTACGGCACTGTTTCGCCATTTCGGACGGATGTTGCACCTTGCACCGTGGATGTTGCACCCCGTAGATATCGATTATTCGGACGGCCATAACTTCTGGCTCGTTTAGAGTTACGGGAGCCATAACCTGTCAAAACGAAGGCCTCGATGAGTTCTACGGCTTTGACAGCTTTCAGCCGTCAACGGATAGATTAATGCCCAAAAAGGACAACCCGAATCTCAATCGGGTCTCGTAAGTTTTTTACCCTTCGTTTTTTCGACACGTGGATTTTTACGGTAAAACGAGATTACCGTGGCCTGTCTACGACTTCCCATCGCTGGAGAGTGGTGTACCATGGTAGTGTTCCGTTTCAAATCCATGCACGCATTTCTATAAGTCGTACGGCACTGTTTCGCCATTTCGGACGGATGTTGCACCTTGCACCGTGGATGTTGCACCCTGTAGATATCGATTATTCGGACCGCCATAACTTCTGGCTCGTTTAGAGTTACGGGAAGCATAACCTGTCAAAACGAAGGCCTCATTGAGTTCTACGGCTTTGACAGCTTTCAGCCATCAACGGATAGATTAATGCCCAAAAAGGACAACCAGAATCTCAATCGGGTTTCGTAAGTTTTTTACCCTTCGTTTTTTCGACACGTGGATTTTTACGGTAAAACGGGATTACCGTGGCCCGTCTTCGACTTTCCACCGCTGGAGAGTGGTGGACCATGGTAGTGTTCCATTTCATATCCATGCACGCATTTCTAAAAGTCGTACGACACTGTTTCGCCATTTCGGACGGATGTTGCACCTTGCACCGTGGATGTTGCACCCTGTAGATATCGATTATTCGGACGGCCATAACTTCTGGCTCGTTTAGAGTTACGGGAGCCAAAACCTGTCAAAACGAAGGCCTCGTTGAGTTCTACGGCTTTGACAGCTTTCAGCCGTCAACGGATAGATTAATGCCCAAAAAGGACAACCCGAATCTCGATCGTGTCTCGTAAGTTTTTTACCCTCCGTTTTTTTGACACGTGGATTTTTACGGTAAAACGGGATTACCGTGGCCCGTCTTCGACTTCCCATCGCTGGAGAGTGGTGCACCATGGTACTGTTCCGTTTCAAATTCATGCACGCATTTCAAAAAGTCGTACGACACTGTTTCGCCATTTCGGACGGATGTTGCACCTTGCACCGTGGATGTTGCACCCTGTAGATATCGATTATTCGGACGGCCATAACTTCTGGTTCATTTAGAGTTACGGGAGCCATAACCTGTCAAAACGAAGGCCTCGATGAGTTCTACGGCTTTGACAGCTTTCAGCCGCCAACGGATAAATTAATGCCCAAAAAGGACAACCCGAATCTCAATCGGGTCTCGTAAGTTTTTTACCCTTCGTTTTTTCAACACGTGGATTTTTACGGTAAAACAGGATTACCGTGGCCCGTCTTCGACTTCCCATTACTGGAGAGTGGTGCACCATGGTACTGTTCCGTTTCAAATCCATGCACGCATTTCTAAAAGTCGTACGACACTGTTTCGCCATTTCGGACGGATGTTGCACCTTGCACCGTGGATGTTGCACCTTGTAGATATCGATTATTCGGACGGCCATAACTTCTGGCTCGTTTAGAGTTACGGGAGCCATAACCTGTCAAAACGAAGGCCTCGATGAGTTCTACGGCTTTGATAGCTTTCAGCCGCCAACGGATAAATTAATGCCCAAAAAGGACAACCCGAATCTCAATCGGGCCTCGTAAGTTTTTTACCCTTCGTTTTTTCGACACGTGGATTTTTACGGTAAATCGGGATTACCGTGGCCCGTCTTCGACTTTCCATCGCTGGAGAGTGGTGCACCATGGTCCTGTTCCGTTTCAAATCCATGCACGCATTTCTAAAAGTCGTACGACACTGTTTCGCCATTTCGGATGGATGTTGCACCTTGCATCGTGGATGTTGCACCCCGTAGATATCGATTATTCGGACGGCCATAACTTCTGGCTCGTTTAGAGTTACGCGAGCCATAACCTGTCAAAATGAAGGCCTCGATGAGTTCTATGGCTTTGACTGCTTTCAGCCGTCAACGGATAGGTTAATGCCCAAAAAGGACAACTCGAATCTCAATCGGGTCTCGTAAGTTTTTTACCCTTCGTTTTTTCGACACGTGGATTTTTACGGTAAAACGGGATTACCGTGGCCCGTCTTCGACTTCCCATCGCTGGAAAGTGGTGCACCTTGGTACTGTTCCGTTTCAAATCCATGCACACATTTCTAAAAGTCGTACGGCACTGTTTCGCCATTTCGGACGGATGTTGCACCTTGCACCGTGGATGTTGCACCCCGTAGATATCGATTATTCGGACGGCCATAACTTCTGGGTCGTTTAGAGTTACGGGAGCCATAACCTGTCAAAACGAAGGCCTCGATGTGTTCTACGGCTTTGACAGCTTTCAACCGTCAACAGATAGATTAATGCCCAAAAAGGACAACCTGAATCTCAATCGGGTCTTGTAAGTTTTTTACCCTTCGTTTTTTCGACACGTGGATTTTTACGGTAAAACGAGATTACCGTGGCCCGTCTTCGACTTCCCCTCACTGGAAAGTGGTACACGATGGTAGTGTTCCGTTTCAAATCCATGCACGCATTTCTAAAAGTCGTACGGCACTGTTTCTCCATTTCGGACGGATGTTGCACTTGCACCGTGGATGTTGCACCCTGTAGATATCGATTATTCGGACGGCCATAACTTCTGGCTCATTTAGAGTTACAGGAAGCATAACCTGTCAAAACGAAGGCCTCATTGAGTTCTACGGCTTTGACAGCTTTCAGCCATCAACGGGTAGATTAATGCCCAAAAAGGACAACCAGAATCTCAATCGGGTCTCGTAAGTTTTTTACCCTTCGTTTTTTCGACACGTGGATTTTTACGGTAAAACGGGATTACCGTGGCCCGTCTTCGACTTCCCACCGCTGGAGAGTGGTGGACCATGGTAGTGTTCCATTTCATATCCATGCACGCATTTCTAAAAGTCGTACGACACTGTTTCGTCATTTCGGACGGATGTTGCACCTTGCACCGTGGATGTTGCACCCTGTAGATATCGATAATTCGGACGGCCATAACTTCTGGCTCGTTTAGAGTTACGGGAGCCATAACCTGTCAAAACGAAGGCCTCGTTGAGTTCTACGGCTTTGACAGCTTTCAGCCGTCAACGGATAGATTAATGCCCAAAAAGGACAACCCGAATCTCGATCGTGTCTCGTAAGTTTTTTACCCTCCGTTTTTTCGACACGTGGATTTTTACGGTAAAACGGGATTACCGTGGCCCGTCTTCGACTTCCCATCGCTAGAGAGTGGTGCACCATGGTATTGTTCCGTTTCAAATTGATGCACGCATTTCAAAAAGTCGTACGGCACTGTTTCGCCATTTCGGATGGATGTTGCACCTTGCACCCTGGATGTTGCACCCTGTAGATATCGATTATTCGGACGGCCATAACTTCTGGTTCATTTAGAGTTACGGGAGCCATAACCTGTCAAAACGAAGGCCTCGATGAGTTCTACGGCTTTGACAGCTTTCAGCCGCCAACGGATAAATTAATGCCCAAAAAGGACAACCCGAATCTCAATCGGGTCCCGTAAGTTTTTTACCCTTCATTTTTTCGACACGTGGACTTTTACGGTAAAACAGGATTACCGTGGCCCGTCTTCGAATTCCCATTACTGGAGAGTGGTGCACCATGGTACTGTTCCGTTTCAAATCCATGCACGCATTTCTAAAAGTCGTACGGCACTGTTTCGCCATTTCGGACGGATGTTGCACCTTGCACCGTGGATGTTGCACCTTGTAGATATCGATTATTCGGACGGCCATAACTTCTGGCTCGTTTAGAGTTACGGGAGCCATAACCTGTCAAAACGAAGGCATCGATGAGTTCTACGGCTTTGACAGCTTTCAGCCGCCAACGGATAAATTAATGCCCAAAAAGGACACCCCGAATCTCAATCGGGCCTCGTAAGTTTTTTACCCTTAGTTTTTTCGACACGTGGATTTTTACGGTAAAACGGGATTACCGTGGCCCGTCTTCGACTTCCCATCACTGGAGAGTGGTGCACCATGGTACTGTTCCATTTCAAATCGATGCACACATTCCTAAAAGTCGTACGGCACTGTTACGCCATTTCGGACTGATGTTGCACCTTGCACCGTGGATGTTGCACCCTGTAGATATCGATTATTCGGACGGCCATATCTTCTGGATCGTTTAGAGTTACGGGAGCCAAAACCTGTCAAAACGAAGGCCTCGATGAGTTCTACGGCTTTGACAGCTTTCAGCCGTCAACGGATAGATTAATGCCCAAAAAGGACAACCCGAATCTCAATCTGGTCTCGTAAGTTTTTTACCCTTCGTTTTTTCGACACGTGGATTTTTACGGTAAAACGGGATTACCGTGGCCCGTCTTCGACTTCCCATCACTGGAGAGTGGTGCACCATGGTACTGTTCCATTTCAAATCCATGCACACATTCCTAAAAGACGTACGACACTGTTTCGCCATTTCGGACTGATGTTGCACCTTACACCGTGGATGTTGCACCCTGTAGATATCGATTATTCGGACGGCCATATCTTCTGGCTCGTTTAGAGTTACGGGAGCCATAACCTGTCAAAACGAAGGCCTCGATGAGTTCTACGGCTTTGACTGCTTTCAGCCGTCAACGGATAAATTAATGCCCAGAAAGGACAACCCGAATCTCAATCGGGTCTCGTAAGTTTTTTACCCTTCGTTTTTTCGACACGTGGATTTTTACGGTAAAACAGGATTACAGTGGCTGGCCTTCGATTTACCATCGCTGGAGAGTGGTGCACCATGGTACTGTTCTGTTTCAAATCCATGCACGCATTTCTAAAAGTCGTACGGCACTGTTTCGCCATTTCGGACGGATGTTGCATCTTGCACCGTGGATGTTGCACCCTGTAGATATCTATTATTCGGACGGCCATAACTTCTAGCTCGTTTAGAGTTACGGGAGCCATAACCTGTCAAAACGAAGGTCTCGATGAGTTCTACGGCTTTGACAGCATTCAGTCGTCAACGCATAGATTAATGCCCAAAAAGGACAACCCGAATCTCAATCGCGTCTCGTAAGTTTTTTACCCTTCGTTTTTTCGACACGTGGATTTTTACGGTAAAACAGGATTACAGTGGCTGGCCTTCGATTTACCATCGTTGGAGAGTGGTGCACCATGGTACTATTCTGTTTCAAATCCATGCACGCATTTCTAAAAGTCGTACGGCATTGTTTCGCCATTTCGGACGGATGTTGCACCTTGCACCGTGGATGTTGCACCCTGTAGATATATATTATTCGGACGGCCATAACTTCTGGCTCGTTAAGAGTTACGGGAGCCATAACCTGTCAAAACGAAGGCCTCAATGAGTTCTACGGCTTTGACAGCTTTCAGCCGTCAACGCATAGATTAATGCCGAAAAAGGACAACCCGAATCTCAATCGGGTCTCGTAAGTTTTTTACCCTTCGTTTTTTCGACACGTGGATTTTTACGGTAAAACGAGATTACCGTGGCCCGTCTTCGACTCTCCGTTGCTGGAGAGTGGTGCACCATGGTAGTGTTCCGTTTCAAATCCATGCACGCATTTCTAAAAGTTGTACGACACTGTTTCGCCATTTCGGACGGATGTTGCACCTTGCACCGTGGATGTTGCACCCTGTAGATATCGATTATTCGGACGGCCATAACTTCTGGCTCGTTTAGAGTTACGGGAAGCATAACCTGTCAAAACGAAGGCCTCATTGAGTTCTACAGCTTTGACAGCTTTCAGCCGTCAACGGATAGATTAATGCCCAAAAAGGACAACCAGAATCTCAATCGGGTCTCGTATGTTTTTTACCCTTCGTTTTTTCGATACGTGGATTTTTACGGTAAAACGGGATTACCGTGGCCCGTCTTCGACCTCCCACCGCTGGAGAGTGGTGGACCATGGTAGTGTTCCATTTCATATCCTTGCACGTGTTTCTAAAAGTCGTTCGACACTGTTTCGCCATTTCGGACGGATGTTGCACCTTGCACCGTGGATGTTGCACCCTCTAGATATCGATTATTCGGACGGCCATAACTTCTGGCCCGTTTAGAGTTACGGGAGCCATAACCTGTCAAAACGAAGGCCTCGTTGAGTTCTACGGCTTTGACAGCTTTCAGCCGTCAACGAATAGATTAATGCCCAAAAAGGACAACCCGAATCTCGATCGTGTCTCGTAAGTTTTTTACCCTCCGTTTTTTCGACACGTGGATTTTTACGGTAAAACGGGATTACCGTGGCCCGTCTTCGACTTCCCATCGCTGGAGTGTGGTGCACCATGGTACTATTCCGTTTCAAATTCATGCACGCATTTCAAAAAGTCGTACGACACTGTTTCGCCATTTCGGACGGATGTTGCACCTTGCACCGTGGATGTTGCACCCTGTAGATATCGATTATTCGGACGGCCATAACTTCTGGTTCATTTAGAGTTACGGGAGCCATAACCTGTCAAAACGAAGGCCTCGATGAGTTCTATGGCTTTGACAGCTTTCAGCCACCAACGGATAAATTAATGCCCAAAAAGGACAACCCGAATCTCAATCGGGTCTCGTAAGTTTTTTACCCTTCATTTTTTCGACACGTGGATTTTTACGGTAAAACAGGATTATTGTGGCCCGTCTTCAACTTTCCATTGCTGGAGAGTGGTGCACCATGGTACTATTCCGTTCCAAATCCATGCACGCATTTCTAAAAGTCATACGGCACTGTTTCGCCATTTCGGACGGATGTTGCACCTTGCACCGTGGATGTTGCACCTTGTAGATATCGATTATTCGGACGGCCATAACTTCTGGCTCGTTTAGAGTTACGGGAGCCATAACCTGTCAAAACGAAGGCCTCGATGAGTTCTACGGCTTTGACAGCTTTCAGCCGCCAACGGATAAATTAATGCCCAAAAAGGACAACCCGAATCTCAATCGGGCCTCGTAAGTTTTTTACCCTTCGTTTTTTCGACACGTGGATTTTTACGGTAAAATGGGATTACCGTGGCCCGTCTTCGACTTCCCATCGCTGGAGAGTGGTGCACCATGGTCCTGTTCCGTTTCAAATCCATGCACGCATTTCTAAAAGTCGTACGACACTGTTTCGCCATTTCGGACGGATGTTGCACCTTGCACCGTGGATGTTGCACCCTGTAGATATCGATTATTCGGACGGCCATAACTTCTGGTTCGTTTAGAGTTACGGGAGCCATAACCTGTCAAAACGAAGGCCTCGATGAGCTCTACGGCTTTGATAGCTTTCAGCCATCAAAGGATAGATTGATGCCCAAAAAGGACAACCCGAATCTCAATCTGGTCTCGTAAGTTTTTTACCCTTTGTTTTTTCGACACGTGGATTTTACAGTAAAACGGGATTACCGTGGCCCGTCTTCGACTTCCCATCGCTGGAGAGTGGTGCACCATGGTACTGTTCCATTTCAAATCCATGCACACATTCCTAAAAGTCGTGCGGCACTGTTTCGCCATTTCGGACTGATGTTGCACCTTGCACCGTGGATGTTGCACCCTCTAGATATCGATTATTCGGACGGCCATATCTTCTGGCTCGTTTAGAGTTACGGGAGCCAAAACCTGTCAAAACGAAGGCCTCGATGAGTTCTACGTCTTTGACAGCTTTCAGCCATCAACGGATAAATTAATGCCCAGAAAGGACAACCCGAATCTCAATCGGGTCTCGTAAGTTTTTTACCCTTCGTTTTTTCGACACGTGGATTTTTACGGTAAAACAGGATTACAGTGGTTGGCCTTCGATTTACCATCGCTGGAGAGTGGTGCACCATGGTACCGTTCTGTTTCAAATCCATGCACGCATTTCTAAAAGTCGTACGGCACTGTTTCGCCATTTCGGACGGATGTTGCATCTTGCACCGTGGATGTTGCACCCTGTAGATATCTATTATTCGGACGGCCATAACTTCTGGCTCGTTTAGAGTTACGGGAGACATAACCTGTTAAAACGAAGGTCTCGATGAGTTCTACGGCTTTGACAGCATTCAACCGTCAACGCATAGATTAATGCCCAAAAAGGACAACCCGAATCTCAATCACGTCTCGTAAGTTTTTTGCCCTTCGTTTTTTCGACACGTGGATTTTTACGGTAAAACAGGATTAAAGTGGCTGGCCTTCGATTTACCATCGCTGGAGAGTGGTGCACCATGGTACTATTCTGTTTCAAATCCATGCACGCATTTCTATAAGTCGTACGGCATTGTTTCGCCATTTCGGACGGATGTTGCACCTTGCACCGTGGATGTTGCACCCTGTAGATATCTATTATTCGGACGGCCATAACTTCTGGCTCGTTTAGAGTTACGGGAGCCATAACCTGTCAAAACGAAGGACTCAATGAGTTCTACGGCTTTGACAGCTTTCAGCCGTCAACGCATAGACTAATGCCCAAAAAGTACAACACGAATCTCAATCGGGTCTCGTAAGTTTTTTACCCTTTGTTTTTTCGACACGTGGATTTTAATGGTAAAACGGGATTACCGTGGCCTATCTTCGACTTTCCATTACTGGAGAGTGGTGCACCATGGTAGTGTTCCGTTTCAAATCCATGCACGCATTTCTAAAAGTCGTACGGCACTGTTTCGCCATTTCGGACGGATGTTGCACCGTGCACCGTGGATGTTGCATCCTGTAGATATCGATTATTCGGACGGCCATAACCTCTGGCTCGTTTAGAGTTACGGGAGCCATAACCTGTCAAAACAAAGGCCTCGATGAGTTCTACGGCTTTGACAGCTTTCAGCCGTCAACGGATAGATTAATGCCCAAAAAGGACAACCCGAATCTCAATCGGGTCTCGTAAATTTTTTACCCTTCGTTTTTTCGACACGTGGATTTCTACGGTAAAACGGGATTACCGTGAACCGTCTTCGACTTCCCATCGCTGGAGAGTGGTGCACCATGGCAGTGTTCCATTTCAAATCCATGCATGCATTTCTAAAAGTCGTGCGGCACTGTTTCGCCATTTCGGACTGATGTTGCACCTTGCACCATGGATGTTGCACCCTGTAGATATCGATTATTCGGACGGCCATATCTTCTGGCTCGTTTAGAGTTACGGGAGCCAAAACCTGTCAAAACGAAGGCCTCGATGAGTTCTACGGCTTTGACCGCTTTCAGCCGTCAACGGATAAATTAATGCCCAGAAAGGACAACCCAAATCTCAATCGGGTCTCGTAAGTTTTTTACCCTTCGTTTTTTCGACACGTGGATTTTTACGGTAAAACAGGATTACAGTGGCTGGCCTTCGATTTACCATCGCTGGGGAGCGGTGCACCATGGTACTGTTCTGTTTCAAATCCATGCACGCATTTCTAAAAGTCGTACGGCACTGTTTCGCCATTTCGGACGGATGTTGCATCTTGCACCGTGGATGTTGCACCCTGTAGATATCTATTATTTGGACGGCCATAACTTCTGGCTCGTTTAGAGTTACGGGAGCCATAACCTGTTAAAACGAAGGTCTCGATGAGTTCTACGGCTTTGACAGCATTCAGCCGTCAACGCAAAGATTAATGCCCAAAAAGGACAACCCGAATCTCAATCGCGTCTCGTAAGTTTTTTACCCTTCGTTTTTTCGACACGTGGATTTTTACGGTAAAACAGGATTACAGTGGCTGGCCTTCGATTTACCATCGCTGGAGAGTGGTGCACCATGGTACTATTCTGTTTCAAATCCATGCACGCATTTCTAAAAGTCGTACGGCACTGTTTCGCCATTTCGGACGGATGTTGCACCTTGCACCGTGGATGTTGCACCCTGTAGATATCTATTATTCGGACGGCCATAACTTCTGGCTCGTTTAGAGTTACGGGAGCCATAACCTGTCAAAACGAAGGCCTCAATGAGTTCTACGGCTTTGACAGCTTTCAGCCTTCAACGCATAGACTAATGCCCAAAAAGTACAACCCGAATCTCAATCGGGTCTCGTAAGTTTTTTACCCTTCGTTTTTTCGACACGTGGATTTTAACGGTAAAACGGGATTACCGTGTCCCATCTTCGACTTTCCATTGCTGGAGAGTGGTGCACCATGGTAGTGTTCCGTTTCAAATCCATGCACGCATTTCTAAAAGACGCACGGCACTGTTTCGCCATTTCGGACGGATGTTGCACCGTGCACCGTGGATGTTGCATCCTGTAGATATCGATTATTCGGACGGCCATAACCTCTGGCTCGTTTAGAGTTACGGGAGCCATAACCTGTCAAAACAAAGGCCTCGATGAGTTCTACGGCTTTGACAGCTTTCAGCCGTCAACGGATAGATTAATGCCCAAAAAGGACAACCCGAATCTCAATCTGGTCTCGTAAGTTTTTTACCCTTCGTTTTTTCGACACGTGGATTTTTACGGTAAAACGGGATTACCGTGGCCCATTTTCGACTTCCCATCGCTGGAGAGTGATGCACCATGGTAGTGTTCCGTTTCAAATCAATGCACGCATTTCTAAATAACGTACGGCACTGTTTCGCCATTTCGGACGGATGTTGCACCTTGCACCGTGGATGTTGCACCCTGCAGATATTGATTACTCGGACGGCCATAACTTCTTGCTCGTTTAGAGTTATGGGAGCCATAACCTGTCAAAACAAAGGCCTCGATGAGTTATACGGGTTTGACAGCTTTCAGCCGTCAACAGATAGATTAATGCCCAAAAAGGACAACCCGAATCTCAATCGGGTCTCGTAAGTTTTTTACCCTTCGTTTTTTCGACACGTGGATTTTTACGGTAAAACAGGATTACAGTGGCTGGCCTTCGATTTACCATCGCTGGAGAGTGGTGCACCATGGTACTGTTCTGTTTCAAATCCATGCACGCATTTCTAAAATTCGTACGGCACTGTTTCGCCATTTCGGACGGATGTTGCATTTTGCACCGTGGATGTTGCACCCTGTAGATATCTATTATTCGGACGGACATAACTTCTGGCTCGTTTAGAGTTACGGGAGCCATAACCTGTTAAAACGAAGGTCTCGATGAGTTCTACGGCTTTGACAGCATTCAGCCGTCAACGCATAGATTAATGCCCAAAAAGGACAACCCGAATCTCAATCGCGTCTCGTAAGTTTTTTACCCTTCGTTTTTTCGACACGTGGATTTTTACGGTAAAACAGGATTACAGTGGCTGGCCTTCGATTTACCATCGCTGGAGAGTGGTGCACCTTGGTACTATTCTGTTTCAAATCCATGCACGCATTTCTAAAAGTCGTACGGCACTGTTTCGCCATTTCGGACGGATGTTGCACCTTGGACCGTGGATGTTGCACCCTGTAGATATCTATTATTCGGACGGCCATAACTTCTGGCTCGTTTAGAGTTACGGGAGCCATAACCTGTCAAAACGAAGGCCTCAATGAGTTCTACGGCTTTGACAGCTTTCAGCCGTCAACGCATAGACTAATGCCCAAAAAGTACAACCCGAATCTCAATCGGGTCTCGTAAGTTTTTTACCCTTCGTTTTTTCGACACGTGGATTTTAACGGTAAAACGGGATTACCGTGGCCCATCTTCGACTTTCCATTGCTGGAGAGTGGTGCACCATGGTAATGTTCCGTTTCAAATCCATGCACGCATTTCTAAAAGTCGTACGGCACTGTTTCGCCATTTCGGACGGATGTTGCACCGTGCACCGTGGATGTTGCATCCTGTAGATATCGATTATTCGGACGGCCATAACCTCTGGCTCGTTTAGAGTTACGGGAGCCATAACCTGTCAAAACAAAGGCCTCGATGAGTTCTACGGCTTTGACAGCCTTCAGCCGTCAACGGATAGATTAATGCCCAAAAAGGACAACCCGAATCTCAATCGGGTCTCGTAAGTTTTTTACCCTTCGTTTTTTCGACACGTGGATTTTTACGGTAAAACGGGATTACCGTGGCCCGTTTTCGACTTCCCATCACTGGAGAGTGATGCACCATGGTAGTGTTCCGTTTCAAATCGATGCACGCATTTCTAAATAACGTACGACACTGTTTCGCCATTTCGGACGGATGTTGCACCTTGCACCGTGGATGTTGCACCCTGCAGATATCGATTACTCGGACGGCCATAACTTCTGGCTCGTTTAGAGTTACGGGAGCCATAACCTGTCAAAACAAAGGCCTCGATGAGTTATACGGGTTTGACAGCTTTCAGCCGTCAACAGATAGATTAATGCCCAAAAAGGACAACCCGAATCTCAATCGGGTCTCGTAAGTTTTTTACCCTTCGTTTTTTCGAACGTGGATTTTTACGGTAACACGGGATTACCGTGGCCCGTCTTCGACTTCCCATCGCTGGAGAGTGGTGCACCATGGTAGTGTTCTGTTTCAAATCCATGCACGCATTTCTAAAAGTCGTACGACACTATTTCACCATTTCGGACGGATGTTGCACCTTGCACAGTGGATGTTGCACCCTGTAGATATCGATTTTTTAAGCGGCCATAACTTCTGGCTCGTTTAGAGTTACGGGAGCCATAACCTGTCAAAACGAAGGCCTCGATGAGTTCTACGGCTTTAACTGCGTTCAGCCGTCAATGGATAGATTAATGCGCAAAAAGGACAACCCGAATCTCAATCGGGTATCGTAAGTTTTTAACCCTTCGTTTTTTCGACACGTGGATTTTTACGGTAAAACGGGATTACTGTAGCTGGTCTTCGATTTACCATCGCTGGACAGTGGTACCCCATGGTACTGTTCCGTTTCAAATCCATGCACGCATTTCTAAAAGTCATACGGCACTGTTTCGCCATTTCGGACGGATGTTGCATCTTGCACCGTGGATGTTGCACCATGTAGATATCGATTATTCGGACGGCCATAACTTCTGGCTCGTTTAAAGTTACGGGAGCCATAACCTGTCAAAATGAAGGCCTCGATGAGTTCTACGGCTTTGACGGCTTTCAGCCGTCAACGGATAGATTAATGCCCAAAAAGGACAACCCGAATCTCAATCGGGTCTCGTAAGTTTTTTACCCTTCGTTTTTTCGACACGTGGATTTTAACGGTAAAACGGGATTACCGTGGACCGTCTTCGACTTTCCATCGCTGGAGAGTGGTGCACCATGGTAGTGTTCCATTTCAAATCCATGCACGCATTTCTAAAAGTCGTACGACACTATTTCGCCATTTCGGACGGATGTTGCACCTTGCACCGTGGATGTTGCACCCTGTAGATATTGATTATTCGGACGACCATAACTTCCGGTTCATTTAGAGTTACGGGAGCCATAACCTGTCAAAACGAAGGCCTCGATGAGTTCTACGGCTTTGATAGCTTTCAGCCGTCAACGGATAGATTAATGCCCAAAAAGGACAACCCGAATCTCAATCGGGTCTCGTAAGTTTTTTACCCTTCGTTTTTTCGACACGTGGATTTTTACGGTGAAACGGGATTACCGTGGCCCGTCTTTGACTTCCCATCGCTGGAGAGTGGTGCACCATGGTAGTGTTCCATTTCAAATCAATGCACGCATTTCTAAAAGTCGTACGGCACTGTTTCGCCATTTCGGACGGATGTTGCACCTTGCACCGTGGATGTTGCACCCTGTAGATATCGATTATTCAAACGGCCATAACTTCTGGCTCGTTTAGAGTTACGGGAGCCATAACCTATCAAAATGAAGGCCTCGACGAGTT
This sequence comes from Allium cepa, assembly GCA_030765085.1. Taxonomy (NCBI): domain Eukaryota; kingdom Viridiplantae; phylum Streptophyta; class Magnoliopsida; order Asparagales; family Amaryllidaceae; genus Allium; species Allium cepa. The sequence goes on from CM060938.1 coordinate 873,015,461, forward strand.
CTATGGCTCTGACAGCTTTCAGCCCTCAACGGATAGATTAATGCCCAAAAATGACAACCCAAATGTCAATCGGGTCTCGTAAGTTTTTAACCCTTCATTTTTTCGACACGCGGATTTTTACGGTAAAAAAGGATAACCGTGGCCCGTCTTCGACTTCCCATCGTTGGAGAGTGGTGCAACATGGTACTATTCCGTTTCAAATCCATGCACGCATTTCTAAAAGTCGTACGGCACTGTTTCGCCATTTCGGACGGATGTTGCACCTTGCACCGTGGATGTTGCACCCTGTAGATATCGATTATTCGGACGGCCAAAACTACTGGCTCGTTTAGAGTTACGGGAGCCATAACCTGTCAAAACGAAGGCCTCGATGAGTTCTACGGCTTTGACAGCTTTCAGCCGTCAACGGAAAGATTAATGCCCAAAAAGGACAACCCGAATCTCAATCGAGTCTCGTAAGTTTTTTACCCTTCGTTTTTTCGACATGTGGATTTTTACGGTAAAACGGGATTACCGTGGCCCGTCCTCGACTTACCTTCGCTGGAGAGTGGTGCAACATGGTACTGTTCCATTTCAAATCCATGAACGCATTTCTAAAAGTCGTACGGAACTGTTTCGCCATTTCGGACGGATGTTGCACCTTGCACCGTGGATGTTGCACCCTGTAGATATCGATTATTCGGACGGCCATAACTTCTGGCTCGTTTAGAGTTACGGGAGCTATAACCTGTCAAAACGAAGGCCTCGATGAGTTCTACGGCTTTGATGGCTTTCAGCCGTCAACGGATAGATTAATGCCCAAAAAGGACAACCCGAATCTGAATCGGGTCTCGTAAGTTTTTTACCCTTCATTTTTTCGACACGTGGATTTTTATTGTAAAACGGGATTACCGTGGCCCGTCTTCGACTTCCCATCGCTGGAGAGTGGTGCACCATGGTACTGTTCCATTTCAAATCCATGCACACATTTCTAAAAGTCGTACGACACTGTTTCACCATGTCGGACGGATGTTGCACCTTGCACCGTGGATGTTGCACCCTGTAGATATCGATTATTCGGACGGCCATAACTTCTGGCTCGTTTAGAGTTACGGGAGACATAGCCTGTCAAAACCAAGGCCTCGATGAGTTCTATGGCTTTGACAGCTTTCAGCCGTCAACGGATAGATTAATGCCCAAAAAGGACAACCCGAATCTCAATCGGGTCTCGTAAGTTTTTTACCCTTCGTTTTTTCGACACGTGGATTTTTACGGTAAAACGGGATTACCGTGGGCCGTTTTCGACTTCCCATCGCTGGAGAGTGGTGCACCATGGTAGTGTTCCATTTCAAATTCATGCACGCATTTCTAAAAGTCGTACGGCACTGTTTCGCCATTTCGGACGGATGTTGCACCTTGCACCGTGGATGTTGCACCCTGTAGATATCGATTATTCGGACAGCCATAACTTCTGGCTCGTTTAGAGTTACGGAAGCCATAACCTGTCAAAACAAAGGCCTCGATGAGTTCTACGGCTTTGACAGCTTTCAGCCGTCAACGGATAGATTAATGCCCAAAAAGGACAACCCGAATCTCAATCGGGTCTCATAAGTTTTTTACCCTTCGTTTTTTCGACACGTGGATTTTTACGGTAACACGGGATTACCGTGGCTGCCTTCGACTTTCCATTGCTGGAGAGTGGTGCACCATGGTAGTGTTCCGTTTCAAATCCATGCACGCATTTCTAAAAGTCGTACGACGCTATTTCGCCATTTCGGACGGATGTTGCACCTTGCACCGTGGATGTTGCACCCTGTAGATATCGATTATTTAAGCGGCCATAACTTCTGGCTCGTTTAGAGCTACGGGAGCCATAACCTGTCAAAACGAAGGCCTCGATAAGTTCTACGGCTTTGACGGCATTCAGCCGTCAACAGATAGATTAATGCCCAAAAAGGACAACCCGAATCTCAATCGGGTCTCATAAGTTTTTTTACCCTTCGTTTTTTCGTCACGTGGATTTTTACGGTAAAACGGGATTACCTTGGCCCGTCTTCGACTTTCCATCACTGGAGAGTGGTGCACCATGGTAGTGTTCCGTTTCAAATCCATGCACGCATTTCTAAAAGTCGTACGGCACTGTTTCGCCATTTCGGACGGATGTTGCACCTTGCACCGTGGATGTTGCACACTGTAGATATTGATTATTCAAACGGCCATAACTTCTGGCTCGTTTGGAGTTACGGGAGCCATAACCTGTCAAAATGAAGGCCTCGATGAGTTCTACGGTTTTGACAGCTTTCAGCCCTCAACGGATAGATTAATGCCCAAAAAGGACAACCCAAATCTCAATCGGGTCTCGTAAGTTTTTAACCCTTCGTTTTTTCGACACGTGGATTTTTACGGTAAAAAAGGATAACCGTGGCCCGTCTTCGACTTCCCATCGCTGGAGAGTGGTGCACCCTGGTACTGTTCCGTTTCAAATCCATGCACGCATTTCTAAAAGTCGTACGGCACTGTTTCGCCATTTCGGACGGATGTTGCACCTTGCACCGTGGATGTTTCACCCTGTAGATATCGATTATTTAAGCGGCCATAACTTCTGGCTCGTTTGGAGTTACGGGAGCCATAACCTGTCAAAACGAAGGCCTCGATGAGTTCTACGGCTTTGACTGCGTTCAGCCGTAAACGGATAGATTAATGACCGAAAAGGACAACCCGAATCTCAATCGGATCTCGTAAGTTTTTAACCCTTCGTTTTTTCGACACGTGGATTTTTACGGTAAACCGGGATTACTGTGGCTCGTCTTCGATTTACCATCGCTGGAGAGTGGTGCACCATGGTACTGTTCCGTTTCAACTCCATGCACGCATTTCTAAAAGTCGTACGCACTGTTTCGCCATTTCGGACGGATGTTGCATCTTGCACCGTGGATGTTGTACCCTGTAGATATCGATTATTCGGACGGCCATAACTTCTAGCTCGTTTAGAGTAACGGGAGCCATAACCTATCAAAATGAAGGCCTCGATGAGTTCTACGGCTTTGACGGCTTTCAGCCGTCAACGGAGAGATTAATGCCCAAAAAGGACAACCCAAATCTCAATCGGGTCTCGTAAGTTTTTTACCCTTCGTTTTTTCGACACGTGGATTTTAACGGTAAAACGGGATTACCGTGGCCCGTCTTTGACTTCCCGTCGTTGGAGAGTGGTGCACCATGGTAGTGTTCCATTTCAAATCCATGCACGCATTTCTAAAAGTCGTACGACACTGTTTCGCCATTTCGGACGGATGTTGCTCCTTGCACCGTGGATGTTGCACCCTGTAGATATCGATTATTCGGACGACCATAACTACTGGCTTGTTTAGAGTTACGGGAGCCATAACCTGCCAAAATGAAGGCCTCAATGAGTTCTACGGCTGTGACGGCTTTTAGCCGTCAACGGATAGATTAATGCCCAAAAAGGACAACCCGAATCTCAATCGGGTCTCGTAAGTTTTTTACCCTTGGTTTTTTCGACACGTGGATTTTTACGGTAAAACTGAATTACCGTGGCCCGTCTTCGACTTCCCATCGCTGGAGAGTGGTGCACTATAGTAGTGTTCCATTTCAAATCCATGCACGCATTTCTAAAAGTCGTACGGCACTGTTTTGCCATTTCAGACGGATGTTGCACCTTGCACCGTGGATGTTGCACACTGTAGATATCGATTATTCAAACGGCCATAACTTCTGGCTCGTTTAGAGTTACGGGAGCCATAACCTGTCAAAACGAAGGCCTCGATGAGTTCTATGGCTTTGACAGCTTTCAGCCCTCAACGGATAGATTAATGCCCAAAAAGGACAACCCAAATCTCAATCAGGTCTCGTAAGTTTTTAACCCTTCGTTTTTTCGACACGTGGATTTTTACGGTAAAAATGGATAACCGTGGCCCGTCTTCGACTTCCCATCGCTGGAGAGTGGTGCACCATGGTAATGTTCCGTTTCAAATCCATGCACGCATTTCTAAAAGTCGTACGGCACTGTTTCGCCATTTCGGACGGATGTTGCACCTTGCACCGTGGATGTTGCACCCTGTAGATATCGATTATTCGGACGGCCATAATTACTGGCTCGTTTAGAGTTACAGGAGCCATAACCTGTCAAAAAGAAGGCCTCGATGAGTTCTACGGCTTCGACGTCTTTCATCCGTCAACGGAAAGATTAATGCCCAAAAAGGACAACCCGAATCTCAATCGGCTCTCGTAAGTTTTTTACCCTCCGTTTTTTCGACACGTGGATTTTTACGGTAAAACGGGATTACCGTGGCCCGTCTTCGACTTACCTTCGCTGGAGAGTGGTGCACCATGGTACTGTTCCGTTTCAAATCCATGCACGCATTTCTAAAAGTCGTACGGCATTGTTTTGCCATTTCGGACGGATGTTGCACCATGCACCGTGGATGTTGCACACTGTAGATATCGATTATTCAAACGGCCATAACTTCTGGCTCGTTTAGAGTTACGGGAGCCATAACCTGTCAAAACGAAGGCCTCGATGAGTTCTACGGCTTTGACGGCTTTCAGCCGTCAACGGATAGATTAATGCCCAAAAAGGACAACCCAAATTTCTATCGGGTCTCGTAAGTTTTTTACCCTTCGTTTTTTCGACACGTGGATTTTTACGGTAAAACGGGATTACCGTAGCCCGTCTTCGACTTCCCATCGCTGGATAGTGGTGCACCATGGTAGTGTTCCGTTTCAAATCCATGCACGCATTTCTAAAAGTCGTACGGAACTGTTTCGCCATTTCGGACGGATGTTGCACCTTGCACCGTGGATGTTGCACCCTGTAGATATCGATTATTCGGACGGCCATAACTTCTGGCTCGTTTAGAGTTACGGTAGCTATAACTGTCAAAACGAAGGCCTTGATGAGTTCTACGGCTTTGACAGCTTTCAGCCGTCAACGGATAGATTAATGCCCAAAAAGGACAACCCGAATCTGAATCGGGTCTCGTAAGTTTTTTACACTTTGTTTTTTCGACACGTGGATTTTTACGGTAAAACGGGATTACCGTGGCCCGTCTTCGACTTCCCATCGCTGGAGAGTGGTGCACCATGGTACTGTTCCGTTTCAAATCCATGCACGCATTTCTAAAAGTCGTACGACACTGTTTGGCCATGTCGGACGGATGTTGCACCTTGCACCGTGGATGTTGCACCCTGTAGATATCGATTATTCGGACGGCCATAACTTCTGGCTCGTTTAGAGTTACGGGAGCCATAGCCTGTCAAAACGAAGGCCTCGATGAGTTCTACGGCTTTGACAGCTTTCAGCCGTCAACGGATAGATTAATGCCCAAAAAGGACAACCCGAATCTCAATCGGGTCTCGTAAGTTTTTTACCCCTCGTTTTTTCGACACGTGGATTTTTACGGTAAAACGGGATTACCGTGGCCCGTTTTCGACTTCCCATCGCTGAAGAGTGGTGCACCATGGTAATGCTCCGTTTCAAATCCATGCACGTATTTCTAAAAGTCGTACGGCACTGTTTCGCCATTTCGGACGGATGTTGCACCTTGCACCGTGGATGTTGCACCCTGTAGATATCGATTATTCAAACGGCCATAACTTCTGGCTCGTTTAGAGTTACGGGAGCCATAACCTGTAAAAACGAAGGCCTCGATGAGTTCTACGGCTTTGATAGCTTTCAGCCGTCAACGGATAGATTAATGCCCAAAAAGGACAACCCGAATCTCAATTGGGTCTCGTAAGTTTTTTACCCTTCGTTTTTTCGACACGTGGATTTTTACGGTAAAACAGGATTACCGTGGCCCGTCTTCGACTTCCCATCGCTGGAGAGTGGTGCACCATTGTCCTATTCCGTTTCAAATCCATGCATGCATTTCTAAAAGTCGTACGACACTGTTTCGCAATTTCGGACGGATGTTGCACCTTGCATCGTGGATGTTGCACCCTGTAGATATCGATTATTCGGACGGCCATAACTTCTGGCTCGTTTAGAGTTACTGGAGCCATAACCTGTCAAAACGAAGGCCTCAATGAGCTCTACGGCTTTGATAGTTTTCAGCCGTCAACGGATAGAATAACGCCCAAAAAGGACAACCCGAATCTCAATCGGGTCTCGTAAGTTTTTTACCCTTCGTTTTTTCGACACGTGGATTTCTACGGTAAAACGGGATTACCATGGCCCGTCTTCGACTTCCCATCGCTGGATAGTGGTGCACCATGGTACTGTTCCATTACAAATCCATGCACACATTCCTAAAAGCCGTACGGCACTGTTTCGCCATTTCTGACGGATGTTGCACCTTGCACCGTGGATGTTGCACCCTGTAGATATCGATTATTCAGACGGCCATAACTTCTGGCTCGTTTAGAGTTACGGGAGCCATAACCTGTCAAAACGAAGGCCTCGATGAGTTCTGCGGCTTTGACAGCTTTCAGCCGTCAACGGATAAATTAATGCCCAAAAAGGACAACCCGAATCTCAATCGGGTCTCGTAAGTTTTTTACCCTTCGTTTTTTCGACACGTGGATTTTTACGGTAAAACAGGATTACAGTGGCTGCCTTCGATTTACCATCGCTAGAGAGTGGTGCACCATGGCACTGTTCTGTTTCAAATCCATGCACGTATTTCTAAAAGTCGTACGACACTGTTTCGCCATTTCGGACGGATGTTGCACCTTGCACCGTGGATGTTGCACCCTGTAGATATCGATTATTCGGACGGCCAAAACTTCTGGCTCGATTAGAGTTACTGGAGCCATAACCTGTCAAAACGAAGTCCTCGATGAGCTCTACGGTTTTGATAGCTTTCATCCTTCAACGGATAGATTAATGCCCAAAAAGGACAACCCGAATCTCAACCGGGTCTCGTAAGTTTTTTACCCTTCGTTTTTTCGACACGTGGATTTTTACGGTAAAACGGGATTACCGTGGCCCGTCTTCGACTTCCCATCGCTGGAGAGTGGTGCACCATGGTACTGTTCCATTTCAAATCCATGCACTCATTCCTGAAAATCGTACGGCACTGTTTCGCCATTTCGGACGGATGTTGCACCTTGCACCGTGGATGTTGCACCCTGTAGATATCGATCATTCGGACGGCCATAACTTCTAGCTCGTTTAGAGTAACGGGAGCCATAACCTATCAAAATAAAGGCCTCGATGAGTTCTATGGCTCTGACAGCTTTCAGCCCTCAACGGATAGATTAATGCCCAAAAATGACAACCCAAATGTCAATCGGGTCTCGTAAGTTTTTAACCCTTCATTTTTTCGACACGCGGATTTTTACGGTAAAAAAGGATAACCGTGGCCCGTCTTCGACTTCCCATCGTTGGAGAGTGGTGCAACATGGTACTATTCCGTTTCAAATCCATGCACGCATTTCTAAAAGTCGTACGGCACTGTTTCGCCATTTCAGACGGATGTTGCACCTTGCACCGTGGATGTTGCACCCTGTAGATATCGATTATTCGGACGGCCATAACTTCTGGCTCTTTTAGAGTTACGGAAGCCATAACCTGTCAAAACAAAGGCCTCGATGAGTTCTACGGCTTTGACAGCTTTCAGCCGTCAACGGATAGATTAATGCCCAAAAAGGACAACCCGAATCTAAATCGGGTCTCGTAAGTTTTTTACCCTTCGTTTTTTCGACACGTGGATTTTTACGGTAACACGGGATTACCGTGGCTGTCTTCGACTTTCCATTGCTGGAGAGTGGTGCACCATGGTAGTGTTCCGTTTCAAATCCATGCACGCATTTCTAAAAGTCGTACGACACTATTTCGCCATTTCGGACGGATGTTGCACCTTGCACCGTGGATGTTGCACCCTGTAGATATCGATTATTTAAGCGGCCATAACTTCTGGCTCGTTTAGAGCTACGGGAGCCATAACCTGTCAAAACGAAGGCCTCGATAAGTTCTACGGCTTTGACGGCATTCAGCCGTCAACAGATAGATTAATGCCCAAAAAGGACAACCCGAATCTCAATCGGGTCTCATAAGTTTTTTTACCCTTCGTTTTTTCGTCACGTGGATTTTTACGGTAAAACGGGATTACCTTGGCCCGTCTTCGACTTTCCATCGCTGGAGAGTGTTGCACCATGGTAGTGTTCCGTTTCAAATCCATGCACGCATTTCTAAAAGTCGTACGGCACTGTTTCGCCATTTCGGACGGATGTTGCACCTTGCACCGTGGATGTTGCACCCTGTAGATATCGATTATTTAAGCGGCCATAACTTCTGGCTCGTTTGGAGTTACGGGAGCCATAACCTGTCAAAACGAAGGCCTCGATGAGTTCTACGGCTTCGACTGCGTTCAGCCGTCAACGGATAGATTAATGACCGAAAAGGACAACCCGAATCTCAATCGGATCTCGTAAGTTTTTAACCCTTCGTTTTTTCGACGCGTGGATTTTTACGGTAAACCGGGATTACTGTGGCTCGTCTACGATTTACCATCGCTGGAGAGTGGTGCACCATGGTACTGTTCCGTTTCAACTCCATGCACGCATTTCTAAAAGTCGTACGGCACTGTTTCTCCATTTCGGACGGATGTTGCATCTTGCACCGTGGATGTTGTACCCTGTAGATATCGATTATTCGGACGGCCATAACTTCTAGCTCGTTTAGAGTAACGGGAGCCATAACCTATCAAAATGAAGGCCTCGATGAGTTCTACGGCTTTGACGGCTTTCAGCCGTCAACGGATAGATTAATGCCCAAAAAGGACAACCCAAATCTCAATCGGGTCTCGTAAGTTTTTTACCCTTCGTTTTTTCGACACGTGGATTTTAACGGTAAAACGGGATTACCGTGGCCCGTCTTTGACTTCCCGTCGTTGGAGAGTGGTGCACCATGGTAGTGTTCCAATTCAAATCCATGCACGCATTTCTAAAAGTCGTACGACACTGTTTCGCCATTTCGGACGGATGTTGCTCCTTGCACCGTGGATGTTGCACCCTGTAGATATCGATTATTCGGACGACCATAACTTCTGGCTTGTTTAGAGTTACGGGAGCCATAACCTGCCAAAATGAAGGCCTCGATGAGTTCTACGGCTGTAACGGCTTTCAGCCGTCAACGGATAGATTAATGCCCAAAAAGGACAACCCGAATCTCAATCGGGTCTCGTAAGTTTTTTACCCTTGGTTTTTTCGACACGTGGATTTTTACGGTAAAACTGAATTACCGTGGCCCGTCTTCGACTTCCCATCGCTGGAGAGTGGTGCACTATAGTAGTGTTCCGTTTCAAATCCATGCACGCATTTCTAAAAGTCGTACGGCACTGTTTTGCCATTTCGGACGGATGTTGCACCTTGCACCGTGGATGTTGCACAATGTAGATATCGATTATTCAAACGGCCATAACTTCTGGCTCGTTTAGAGTTACGGGAGCCATAACCTGTCAAAACGAAGGCCTCGATGAGTTCTATGGCTTTGACAGCTTTCAGCCCTCAACGGATAGATTAATGCCCAAAAAGGACAACCCAAATCTCAATCGGGTCTCTTAAGTTTTTAACCCTTCGTTTTTTCGACACGTGGATTTTTACGGTAAAAAAGGATAACCGTGGCCCGTCTTCGACTTCCCATCGCTGGAGAGTGGTGCACCATGGTAATGTTCCGTTTAAAATCCATGCACGCATTTCTAAAAGTCGTACGGCACTGTTTCGCCATTTCGGACGGATGTTGCACCTTGCACCGTGGATGTTGCACCCTGTAGATATCGATTATTCGGACGGCCATAATTACTGGCTCGTTTAGAGTTACAGGAGCCATAACCTGTCAAAAAGAAGGCCTCGATGAGTTCTACGGCTTCGACGTCTTTCATCCGTCAATGGAAAGATTAATGCCCAAAAAGGACAACCCGAATCTCAATCGGCTCTCGTAAGTTTTTTACCCTCCGTTTTTTCGACACGTGGATTTTTACGGTAAAACGGGATTACCGTGGCCCGTCTTCGACTTACCTTCGCTGGAGAGTGGTGCACCATGGTACTGTTCCGTTTCAAATCCATGCACGCATTTCTAAAAGTCGTACGGCATTGTTTTGCCATTTCGGACGGATGTTGCACCTTGCACCGTGGATGTTGCACACTGTAGATATCGATTATTCAAACGGCCATAACTTCTGGCTCGTTTAGAGTTACGGGAGCCATAACCTGTCAAAACGAAGGCCTCGATGAGTTCTACGGCTTTGACGGCTTTTAGCCGTCAACGGATAGATTAATGCCCAAAAAGGACAACCCAAATTTCTATCGGGTCTCGTAAGTTTTTTACCCTTCGTTTTTTCGACACGTGGATTTTTACGGTAAAACGGGATTACCGTAGCCCGTCTTCGACTTCCCATCGCTGGATAGTGGTGCACCATGGTAGTGTTCCGTTTCAAATCCATGCACGCATTTCTAAAAGTCGTACGGAACTGTTTCGCCATTTCGGACGGATGTTGCACCTTGCACCGTGGATGTTGCACCCTGTAGATATCGATTATTCGGACGGCCATAACTTCTGGCTCGTTTAGAGTTACGGTAGCTATAACTGTCAAAACGAAGGCCTTGATGAGTTCTACGGCTTTGAAAGCTTTCAGCCGTCAACGGATAGATTAATGCCCAAAAAGGACAACCCGAATCTGAATCGGGTCTCGTAAGTTTTTTACCCTTTGTTTTTTCGACACGTGGATTTTTACGGTAAAACGGGATTACCGTGGCCCGTCTTCGACTTCCCATCGCTGGAGAGTGGTGCACCATGGTACTGTTCCGTTTCAAATCCATGCACGCATTTCTAAAAGTCGTACGACACTGTTTGGCCATGTCGGACGGATGTTGCACCTTGCACCGTGGATGTTGCACCCTGTAGATATCGATTATTCGGACGGCCATAACTTCTGGCTCGTTTAGAGTTACGGGAGCCATAGCCTGTCAAAACGAAGGCCTCGATGAGTTCTACGGCTTTGACGGCTTTCAGCCATCAACGGATAGATTAATGCCCAAAAAGGACAACCCGAATCTCAATCGGGTCTCGTAAGTTTTTTACCCTTCGTTTTTTCGACACGTGGATTTTTACGGTAAAACGGGATTACCGTGGCCCGTCTTCGACTTCCCATCGCTGAAAAGTGGTGCACCATGGTAATGCTCCGTTTCAAATCCATGCACGTATTTCTAAAAGTCGTACGGCACTGTTTCGCCATTTCGGACGGATGTTGCACCTTGCACCGTGGATGTTGCACCCTGTAGATATCGATTATTCAAACGTCCATAACTTCTGGCTCGTTTAGAGTTACGGGAGCCATAACCTGTCAAAACGAAGGCCTCGATGAGTTCTACGGCTTTGATAGCTTTCAGCCGTCAATGGATAGATTAATGCCAAAAAAGGACAACCCGAATCTCAATCGGGACTCGTAAGTTTTTTACCCTTCGTTTTTTCGACACGTGGATTTTTACGGTATAACAGGATTACCGTGGCCCGTCTTCGACTTCCCATCGCTGGAGAGTGGTGCACCATTGTCCTATTCCGTTTCAAATCCATGCATGCATTTCTAAAAGTCGTACGACACTGTTTCGCAATTTCGGACGGATGTTGCACCTTGCATCGTGGATGTTGCACCCTGTAGATATCGATTATTCGGACGGCCATAACTTCTGGCTCGTTTAGAGTTACTAGAGCCATAACCTGTCAAAACGAAGGCCTCGATGAGCTCTACGGCTTTGATAGCTTTCAGCCGTCAACGGATAGAATAACGCACAAAAAGGACAACCCGAATCTCAATCGGGTCTCGTAAGTTTTTTACCCTTCGTTTTTTCGACACGTGGATTTCTACGGTAAAACGGGATTACCATGGCCCGTCTTCGACTTCCCATCGCTGGATAGTGGTGCACCATGGTACTGTTCCATTACAAATCCATGCACACATTCCTAAAAGCCGTACGGCACTGTTTCGCCATTTCTGACGGATGTTGCACCTTGCACCGTGGATGTTGCACCCTGTAGATATCAGTTATTCGGACGACCATAACTTCTGGCTCGTTTAGAGTTACGGGAGCCATAACCTGTCAAAACGAAGGCCTCGATGAGTTCTGCGGCTTTGACAGCTTTCAGCCGTCAACGGATAAATTAATGCCCAAAAAGGACAACCCGAATCTCAATCGGGTCTCGTAAGTTTTTTACCCTTCGTTTTTTCGACACGTGGATTTTTACGGTAAAACAGGATTACAGTGGCTGGCCTTCGATTTACCATCGCTAGAGAGTGGTGCACCATGGCACTGTTCTGTTTCAAATCCATGCACGTATTTCTAAAAGTCGTACGACACTGTTTCGCCATTTCGGACGGCTGTTGCACCTTGCACCGTGGATGTTGCACCATGTAGATATCGATTATTCGGACGGCCAAAACTTCTGGCTCGTTTAGAGTTACTGGAGCCATAACCTGTCAAAACGAAGTCCTCGATGAGCTCTACGGTTTTGATAGCTTTCATCCGTCAACAGATAGATTAATGCCCAAAAAGGACAACCCGAATCTCAACCGGGTCTCGTAAGTTTTTTACCCTTCGTTTTTTCGACACGTGGATTTTTACGGTAAAACGGGATTACCGTGGCCCGTCTTCGACTTCCCATCGCTGGAGAGTGGTGCACCATGGTACTGTTCCATTTCAAATCCATGCACTCATTCCTGAAAGTCGTACGGCACTATTTCGCCATTTCGGACGGATGTTGCACCTTGCACCGTGGATGTTGCACCCTGTAGATATCGATTATTCGGACGGCCATAACTTCTGGCTCGTTTAGAGTTACGGGAGCCATAACCTGTCAAAACGAAGGCCTCGATGAGTTCTACGGCTTTGACATCTTTCAGCCGTCAACGGATAAATTAATGCCCAAAAAGGACAACCTGAATCTCAATCGGGACTTGTAAGTTTTTTACCCTTCGTTTTTTCGACACGTGGATTTTTACGGTATAACAGGATTACCGTGGCCCATCTTCGACTTCCCATCGCTCGAGAGTGGTGCACCATGGTCCTGTTCCGTTTCAAATCCATGCACGCATTTCTAAAAGTCGTACGACACTGTTTCGCCATTTCGGACGGATGTTGCACCTTGCATCGTGGATGTTGCACCCTGTAGATATCGATTATTCGGACGGCCATAACTTCTGGCTCGTTTAGAGCTACGGGAGCCATAACCTGTCAAAACGAAGGCCTCGATGAGCTCTACGGCGTTGATAGCTTTCAGCCGTCAACGGATAGATTAATGCCCAAAAAGGACAACCCGAATCTCAATCGGGTCTCGTAAGTTTTTTACCCTTCGTTTTTTCGACACGTGGATTTTTACGGTAAAACGGGATTACCGCGGCCCGTCTTCGAATTCCCATCGCTGGAGAGTGGTGCACCATGGTACTGTTCCATTTCAAATCCATGCACATATTCCTAAAAGTCGTACGGCACTATTTCGCCATTTCGGACGGATGTTGCACCTTGCACCGTGGATGTTGCACCCTATAGACATCGATTATTCGGACGGCCATAACTTCTGGCTCGTTTGGAGTTACGGGAGCCATAACCTGTCAAAATGAAGGCCTCGATGAGTTCTACGGCTTTGACAGCTTTCAGCCATCAACGGATAAATTAATGCCCAAAAAGGACAACCCGAATCTCAATCGGGTCTTGTAAGTTTTTTACCCTTCGTTTTTTCGGCACGTGGATTTTTACGGTAAAACAGGATTACAGTGGCTGGCCTACGATTTACCATCGCTGGAGAGTGGTGCACCATGGTACTGTTCTGTTTCAAATCCATGCATGCATTTCTAAAAGTCGTACGGCACTGTTTCGCCATTTCGAAAGGATGTTGCACCTTGCACCGTGGATGTTGCACCCTGCAGATATCAATTATTCGGACGGCCATAAATTCTGGCTCGTTTAGAGTTACGGGAGCCATAACCTGTCAAAACGAAGGCCTCGATGAGTTCTACGGCTTTGACAGCTTTCAACCGTCAACGCATAGATTAATTCCCAAAAAGGACAACCCGAATCTCAATCGGGTCTCGTAAGTTTTTTACCCTTCGTTTTTTCGACACGTGGATTTTTACGGTAAAACAGGATCACCGTGGCTGGCCTTCGATTTACCATCGCTGGAGAGTGGTTCACCATGGTACTGTTCCGTTTCAAATCCATGCACACATTTCTAAAAGTCGTACGGCATTGTTTCGCCATTTCGGACGGATGTTGCACCTTGCACCGTGGATGTTGCACCTTGCACCGTGGATGTTGCACCTTGCACCGTGGATGTTGCGCCCTGTATATATCGATTATTCGAACGGCCATAACTTCTGGCTCGTTTAGAGTAACGGGAGCCATAACCTGTCAAAACAAAGGCCTCGATGAGTTCTACGGCGTTGACAGCTTTCAGCCGTCAACGGATAGATTAATGCTCAAAAAGGACAACCCGAATCTCAATCGGGTCTCGTAAGTTTTTTACCCTTCGTTTTCTCGACATGTGGATTTTTATGGTAAAACGGGATTACCGTGGCCCGTCTTCGACTTTCCATCACTGGAGAGTGGTGCACCATGGTGGTTGTTTGCGCCAAAATTGGTCACAAATCCCCAAGTATTGTGAAAGCACCAGTGTTGGAATATAAATCAGCAATATCCAAACACAAATCACAGATTTAAGCAAGCAACACGCAGTAAAATAGAAATTACGAACGATAAAACACAATTTATAGTGGTTCGGCTATCTCCAGCCTACGTCCACTTCAAAGGTTTTAACTTTTATTGATGTTCTTCACTGATTACTCTTGATTACAGCGGATTACAGTTGATGATAGCCTTGAAATCTGAATACAACAATGATAATGAAGTATGTAATTCAATCCGGTAGAGTCTGGACGTTCAATGGTGGAAGCTACCCCAAAAGTCCCCCTTTCTATTGGCTCTGGGGCTCTATTTATAGGCGTTGGAGGCCCAGATCTCGCTCAAACTTCGGGAGACTTCTTCTGGCACGTGAGTGGGCCCACGCGACCGACCCCACCAAGTTTCGTCTCGATCTGACATCGTTTCGAAGTGATTTCGAACCCATCAAGAAATGGTCCAATCGAGCTGAAACTTGGCAGGAGCAATCTTTATCTTGTATGTAAGCTACTGTGAAAATTTCATTGCATTTGGATCAGTAGATTGGAAGATATGATGGGTTCAAAATGGGGTTTGTTGCATGGCTGTTTGGTTCGAAACCATGCTTTCGAACCGATGGTTTCGAATCCATGGTGGCACATGTCTTCGTGTCGACGTGGAGCGCACACTTCGCTTCGATCCGGGTTTCGCTCCGAGTTGAATGCTTCGACTCCATATATCTCGGCGCATTCGAACCGATGGAAGACACGTCATCATGGTTGGTTGACCCAGTGGGTTCGAACTGGACTTCGTGATGGGTTCGAACTGGACCTCTGTGATGGGTTCGAACTGGACGTCGTGATGGGTTCGAACTGGACCTCTGTGATGGGTTCGAACTGGACCTCGTGATGGGTTCGAACTGGACCTCTTGATGGGTTCAAACTGGACTTCGTGATGGGTTCGAACTGGACCTTCGTGATGGGTTCGAACTGGACTTCGTGTGATGGGTTCGAACTGGACCTCGTGATGGGTTCGAACTGGACTTCGTGATGGGTTCGAACTGGACTTCGTGATGGGTTCAAACTGGGCAATGTCCATCCCTCTTAACTCGAATCCATCATAACTTGAGCATACGAACTCGGATTGACTTGAAATTTGAAACGCTGGCTTCTACAGCTTTGCTCATCATGTCTTGTCAATTGTGGCCCGTTCCGAACTCGGACAAAATTCATCGATATCCATGATTATCCTGCAATGCATGGTCAATATTCATGAATAGTAATCATTGATTTTTAGTAAATTTTGGGTATGTCAACTTTGCCAAAAGTTGGGATAACACTTTGCCCCCCAAAACATGCCTTTTTGCAAAAGGTATGTTTTGAACGGTCTTAAATCGAGTGTAATAAATTCATGTTTCATCGATAGCTGCCGTATTATCAATCAAGTTTGTGGCTGTTCGAAGCCGAATTATCATTCGTTCTTTTCGTAGAAGTTGAGGATGAAGTTTCATAGTCTCTCCGGACTATTATTGGTTACTCAGAACACTTACTAGGTCCATTCTAGACTTGGTGATTGAATAGAAAGATCCTATTGCACCCTGGCGTTGCCTTCTATCCCTTGCACTCTGGTCCCGGTTAGGACATATAGCGATGCCATGGTCGTTCTGGACCGATCATAGCCTCTCCGGGTTCTTGCTGGATCCCATCCTGTCACTCTCCGGTGAAGGGGAAACATCGCTTAAATGAATTGATCTTGTCGCTCTCCAGCGAAGCAACTCACTTCTTGCACTCCGGTTCAGCGTATATGAACATTAAGCGATGTCTTCGTCGTTCGACACCGATCATAGCCTCTCCGGGCTCTTGCTGGATCCCATCCTGTCACTCTCCGGTGAAGGGGAAACAACGCTTAAGTGAGTTGATCCTGTCGCTCTCCGGCGAAGCAACTCACTTCTTGCACTCCGGACCCCGTCTCCTTCTGGGTAGGGTCATAAAGCGATCATGTTTATATTGGTATTTAATGTTCATCCTTTGACTCTCCGGTCAAAAGGTTTATTGTAAGAAGTTCTAATTTATTTATTAAAATTCGAGTTCTAGATGTTCAATCTCAAACATCAGAAAAAAGCTAAACATTGCCTCTCCGGGCATATCGGTTTATCTCCATCTCAGAGCATGCCTAGTGATCTCTCCGGTTCCCGTACATGTGTAAGTGGAGTAACCGTTTTATTCTGAAAATAAATCTAAATGAAATTATTCGACCAAAGTTCAAATCACGGACTTGGCCCTCGCCATCTTCAATCAGTGGATTACGAGTCGTGATCCCGATCCAGGATCGTTCCTGTTAGCTGGAGGCGGTAGTTGTTCTGGCCTTACGGCCGCAGTCTGTTCTCTGACAAATTGGGGCAATCTACCACCCCTGGCATGTTCTTCCACCTCATCCTTTAGGTGGCGGCATTCATCTGTGGTGTGCCCATCCAGCTCATGGAATAGGCAATATTTTCCAGTCCTGTGCTCCCGCTCGGTGGGATCCCTTATAGGTGGCTTTCGATAGGGGAGTTGCCTCCGGGTTTCAGTGTAGATTCTTTCCAGGCCTCCAGTCAGATCTGTATACTGCCTAAATCTCGGTTCTCGGAATTTCTTCCGTTTATCAGGACCATCACGCCTGTCATCCTGTTTCCTTTTTCCCTTGTCCGCTCGAGACTGATCTCGGGAGGTTCCTTCGTTTTGCACGGCATTTGTTTCCAGCCTCTCGGCTCGTGATTCTTCCAATCGGATGAACTTTTCAGCCTTATGAAAGAATTCTCCAAGATCCTGCAGTGGATCTTTAGTCAGAGAATCTTTAAATTTGGTGCCCTCCGCGACTCCTGCCACCGCCGCCATCAAAATCATCGATGGATCCGGGCGATCTACAGAAGTCACTGTTACATTGAATCTTAGTAGAAAATCTTTTATGGACTCTCCGGTTCTCTGCTTGATCGAAGCTAAAGTCATCACACTCTTGGGTCGTGTCACATGGACCCTAAACTGTCTCATGAAGCAGTCAACAAGCTCGCTCCATGTCCTGATTGATCCAGTCTCTAGTTGCCTGAACCATAGTGCAGCTAAATCTGATAAATATAGAGGGAAGCATCGTGCCATCACTTCCTCGGATGCCCCCAGCACTTCCATGTGCCTGATGTATCTGGTAATATGCATGGTCGGGTCTGACCTTCCGTCATAGGGATCTAGCGTTGGTAATTTGAATTTTGGAGGGTTCCTTGCGTTTCGGATGTTCGGAGTGAACGGACTCCGACTGACTTCTTCCAGCCCTCCACTAGGCAATCCTCCTCTCATGATTCTTCGCATCAGGCCAATCATTCTCTCGTCTTCGTCTAGGGGTTGGCCCCTTGTCAAGTTCCTATCCTGCCCCCCGAGCCTTGAGGGGAATTCCGGTACGTACTCTTCTGGTGGCTCGTTGGCATATGCATTGGCTCCAACTTGTTGAGCTCCGTCTGTTGGTCTCCCAGTATCGGACCCTGAGGGTCTGCCCCCAAGGCCTTGTTGACCACCTTCAGCCCTGTATTCTGGTCTTGAACCTGACCTTCATTAGCTTCTGCAATCCTGATTCCTTGTCCCGCACTCGTAGCTGTTGTAGTTGGTCCAAGGTTTTGCATGTTCGTCGCCCTCATCTGTTCGAGGAAATTCTGCAGCATCTCCTGTTGACTCTTCATCATGCTTTCGCGTAATGAATTAGCCATAGCCTCCAACTCGTCTCTAGTGATGTAGACGGAAGCTTGTCCTTCTCCTGATCCTGAGGATGCTTCTTGGCTTCCTCCTTGTTGGCTCCTATCAACTCTTTGTCTTGTTTGTCGAGTCATTGTCTCTGAATTGGAAGTCTTCGAACTCTTGAATCTGAACTCTGAATGTAGCGGGTGCTAGTCCTTCTCAGTGAAAGCACCAAAGTGTTTGCGCCAAAAATGGTCACAAACCCCCAAGTATTGTGAAAGCACCAGTGTTGGAATATAAATCAGCAATATCCAAACACAAATCACAGATTTAAGCAAGCAACACGCAGTAAAATAGAAATTACGAACGATAAAACACAATTTATAGTGGTTCGGCTATCTCCAGCCTACGTCCACTTCAAAGGTTTTAACTTTTTTTGATGTTCTTCACTGATTACTCTTGATTACAGCGGATTACAGTTGATGATAGCCTTGAAATCTGAATACAACAATGATAATGAAGTATGTAATTCAATCCGGTAGAGTCTGGACGTTCAATGGTGGAAGCTCCCCCAAAAGTCCCCCTTTCTATTGGCTCTGGGGCTCTATTTATAGGCGTTGGAGGCCCAGATCTCGCTCAAACTTCGGGAGACTTCTTCTGGCACGTGAGTGGGCCCACGCGACCGACCCCACCAAGTTTCGTCTCGATCTGACATCGTTTCGAAGTGATTTCGAACCCATCAAGAAATGGTCCAATCGAGCTGAAACTTGGCAGGAGCAATCTTTATCTTGTATGTAAGCTACTGTGAAAATTTCATTGCATTTGGATCAGTAGATTGGAAGATATGATGGGTTCAAAATGGTGTTTATTGCATGGCTGTTTGGTTCGAAACCATGCTTTCGAACCGATGGTTTCGAATCCATGGTGGCACATGTCTTCGTGTCGACGTGGAGCGCACACTTCGCTTCGATCCGGGTTTCGCTCCGAGTTGAATGCTTCGACTCCATATATCTCGGCGCATTCGAACCGATGGAAGACACGTCATCATGGTTGGTTGACCCAGTGGGTTCGAACTGGACTTCGTGATGGGTTCGAACTGGACCTCTGTGATGGGTTCGAACTGGACTTCGTGATGGTTTCGAACTGGACCTCATGATGGGTTCGAACTGGACCTCGTGATGGGTTCAAACTGGACCTCGTGATGGGTTCGAACTGGACCTCGTGATGGGTTCGAACTGGACCTCGTGATGGGTTCGAACTGGACCTTCGTGATGGGTTCGAACTGGACCTCGTGATGGGTTCGAACTGGACCTCGTGATGGGTTCGAACTGGGCCTCGTGATGGGTTCGAACTGGGCAATGTCCATCCCTCTTAACTCGAATCCATCATAACTTGAGCATACGAACTCGGATTGACTTGAAATTTGAAACGCTGGCTTCTACAGCTTTGCTCATCATGTCTTGTCAATTGTGGCGCGTTCCGAACTCGGACAAAATTCATCGATATCCATGATTATCCTGCAATGCATGGTCAATATTCATGAATAGTAATCATTGATTTTTAGTAAATTTTGGGTATGTCAACTTTGCCAAAAGTTGGGATAACAGTGGTGTTCCGTTTCAAATCCATGCACGCATTTCTAAAAGTCGTGCGGCACTGTTTCACCATTTCGGGCGGATGTTGCACCTTGCACCGTGGATGTTACACCCTGCAGATATCAATTATTCGGACGGCCATAACTTCTGGCTCGTTTAGAGTTACGGGTGCCATAACCTGTCAAAACGAAGACCTCGATGAGTTCTATGGTTTTGACTGCTTTCAGCCGTCAACGGATAGATTAATGCCCAAAAAGGACAACCCGAATCTCAATCGGGTCTCGTAAGTTTTTAACCCTTCGTTTTTTCGACACGTGGATTTTTACGGTAAAACGGGATTACGGTGGCTGGTCTTCGATTTACCATCGCTGGAGAGTGGTGCACCATGGTACTGTTCTGTTTCAAATCCATGCACGCATTTCGAAAAGTCGTACGGCACTGTTTCGCCATTTCGGATGGATGTTGCAACTTGCACCGTGGATGTTCCACCCTGTAGATATCGATTATTCGGAAGGCCATAACTTCTGGCTCGTTTAGAGTTACAGGAGCCATAACCTGTCAAAATGAAGCCCTCGATGAGTTCTACGGCTTTGACAGCTTTAAGCCATCAACGGATAGATTAATGCCCAAAAAGGACAACCCGAATCTCAATCGGGTCTTGTAAGTTTTTTACCCTTCATTTTTTCGACACGTGGATTTTTACGGTAAAACGGGATTACCGTGGCCCGTCTTCGACTTCCCATCTCTGGAGAGTGGTGCACTATGGTAGTCTTCCATTTCAAATCCATGCACGCATTTCTAAAAGTCGTACCGCACTGTTTCGCCATTTCGGACGGATGTTGCACCTTTCACCGTGGATGTTGCACCCTGTAGATATCGATTATTTAAACGGCCATAACTTCTGGCTCGTTTAGAGTTACGGGAGCCATAACCTGTCAAAACAAAGGTCTCGATGAGTTTTACGGCTTTGACTGCTTTCAGCTGTCAACGGATAGATTAATGCCCAAAAAGGACAACCCGAATCTCAATCGGGTCTCGTAAGTTTTTAACCCTTCGTTTTTTCGACACGTGGATATTTACGGTAAAAAAGGATTACCGTGGCCTGTCTTCGACTTCCCATCGCTGGAGAGTGGTGCGCCATGGTACTGTTCCGTTTCAAATCCATGCACGCATTTCTAAAAGTCGTACGACACTGTTTCTCCATTTCGGACGGATGTTGCACCTTGCACCGTGGTTGTTGCACCCTGTAGATATCGATTATTCGGACTGCCATAACTTCTGGCTCGTTTAGAGTTACGGGAGCCATAACCTGTCAAAACGAAGGCCTTGATGAGTTCTACGGCCTTGATAGCTTTCAGCCATCAACGGAAAGATTAATTCTCAAAAAGGACAACCCGAATCTCAATCGGGTCTCGTAAGTTTTTTACCCTTCGTTTTTTCGACACTTGGATTTTTACGGTAAAACGGGATTACCGTGGCCCGTCTTCGACTTCCCATCGCTGGAGAGTGGTGCACCATGGTAGTGTTCCATGTCAAATCCATGCACGCATTTCTAAAAGTCGTACGGCACTTTTTTGCCATTTCGGACGGATGTTGCACCTTGCACCGTGGAAGTTGCACCTTGTAGATATCGATTATTCGGACGGCCATAACTTCTTGCGCGTTTAGAGTTACGAGAGCCATAACCTGTCAAAACGAAGGCCTCGATGAGTTCTACGGCTTTGACCGCTTTCAGCCGTCAACGGATAGACTAATGCCCAAAAAGGACAACCCGAATCTCCATCGGGTCTCGTAAGTTTTTTACCCTTCGTTTTTTCGACACGTGGATTTTTACGGTAAAACGAGATTACCGTGGCCCGTCTTCGACTTCCCATCGCTGGAGAGTGGTGCACCATGGTACTGTTCCGTTTCAAATCCATGCACGCATTTCTAAAAGTCGTACGACACTGTTTCGCCATTTCGGACGGATGTTGCACCTTGCACCATGGATGTTGCACCCTTTAGATATCGATTATTCGGACGACCATAACTTCTGGCTCGTTTAGAGTTACGGGAGCCATAACCTATCAAAACGAAGGCCTCTATGAGTTCTACGGTTTTGATAGCTTTCAGCCGTCAACGGATAGATTAATGCCCAAAAATCACAACCCGAATCTCAATCGGGTCTCGTAAGTTTTTTACCCTTCATTTTTTCGACACGTGGATTTTTACGGTAAAACGGGATTACCGTGGCCCGTCTTCGACTTCCCATCGCTGGAGAGTGGTGCACATGGTAGCGTTCCATTTCAAATCCATGCATGCATTTCTAAAATTCGTACGGCACTGTTTGTCCATTTCGGACGGATGTTGCACCTTGCACCGTAGATGTTGCACCCTGTAGATATCGATTATTCGGACGACCATAACTTCTGGCTCGTTTAGAGTTACGGGAGCCATAACCTGTAAAAACGAAGGCCTCGATGAGTTCTACGGCTTTGATAGCTTTCACCTGTCAACGGATAAATTAATGCCCAAAAAGGACAACCCGAATCTCAATCGGGTCTCGTAAGTTTTTTACCCTTCATTTTTTCGACACGTGGATTTTTACGGTAAAACAGGATTACCGTGGCCCGTCTTCGACTTCCCATCGCTGGAGAGTGGTGCACCATGGTAGTGTTCCGTTTCAAATCCATGCACGCATTTCTAAAAGTCGTACGGCACTGTTTCGCCATTTCGGACGGATGTTGCACCTTGCACCGTAGATGTTGCACCCTGTAGATATCGATTATTCGGACGGCCATAAATTCTGGCTCGTTTAGAGTTACGGGAGCCATAACCTGTCAAAACGAAAGCCTCGATGAGTTCTACGGCATTGACAGCTTTCAGCCATCAACGGATAGATTAATACCCAAAAAGGACAACCCGAATCTCAATCGGGTCACGTAAGTTTTTTACCCTTCGTTTTTTCGACAAGTGGATTTTTACGGTAAAACGGGATTAACGTCGCCCGTCTTCGACTTACCATCGCTGGAAAGTGGTGCACCATGGTACTCTTCCATTTTAAATCCATGCCCGTATTTTTAAAAGTCGTACGGTACTGTTTCTCCATTTCGGACGGATGTTGCACCTTGCACCGTGGATGTTGCACCCTGTAGATATCGATTATTCAAACGGCCATAACTTCTGGCTCGTTTAGAGTTACGGGAGCCATAACCTATCAAAACGAAGGCCTCAATGAGTTCTACGACTTTGACAGCTGTCAGCCGTCAACGGATAGACTAATGCCCAAAATGGACAACCCGAATCTCAATCGGGTCTCGTAAATTTTTTACCCTTCGTTTTTTCGACACGTGGATTTTTACGGTAAAACAGGATTACCGTGGCCCATCTTCGACTTCCCATCGCTGGAGAGTGGTGCACCATGGTACTGTTCCATTTCAAATCCATGCACGCATTTCTATAAGTCGTACGACACTGTTTCGCCATTTCGGACGGATGTTGCACCTTGCACCGTGGATGTTGCACCCTGTAGATATCGATTATTCGGACGGCCATAACTTCTGGCTCGTTTAGAGTTATGGGAGCCATAACCTGTCAAAACGAAGGCCTCGAGGAGTTCTACGGCTTCGACAGCTTTTAGTTGTCAACGGGTAGATTAATGCCCAAAAAGGACAACCCGAATCTCAATCGGGTCTCGTAAGTTTTTTACCCTTCGTTTTTTCGACACGTGGATTTTTACGATAAAACGGGATTACCGTGGCCCGTCTTCGACTTCCCATCGCTGGAGAGTGGTGCACCATGGCAGTGTTCCATTTCAAATTCATGCACGCATTTCTAAAAGTCGTACGACACTGTTTCGCCATTTCGGACGGATGTTGCACGTTGCACCGTGGATGTTGCACCCTGTAGATATCGATTATTCGGACGACAATAACTTCTGGCTCGTTTAGAGTTATGGGAGCCATAACCTGTCGAAACGAAGGCCTCGATGAGTTCTACGGCTTCGACAGCTTTCAGTTGACAACGGATAGATTAATGCCCAAAAAGGACAACCCGAATCTCAATCGGGTCTCGTAAGTTTTTTACCCTTCGTTTTTTCGACATGTGGATTTTTACGATAAAACGGGATTACCTTGGCCCGTCTTCGACTTCCCATCGCTGGAGAGTGGTGCACCATGGTAGTGTTCCGTTTCAAATTCATGCACGCATTTCTAAAAGTCGTACGGCATTGTTTCTCCATTTTAGACCGATGTTGCACCTAGCACCGTGGATGTTGCACCCTGTAGATATCGATTATTCGGACGGCCATAACTTCTGGCTCGTTTAGAGTTACGGGAGCCATAACCTATCAAAACGAAGGCCTCGATGAGTTCTACGGCTTTAACCGCTTTCAGCCGTCAATGGATAGATTAATGCCCAAAAAGGATAACCCGAATCTCAATCGGGTCTCGTAAGTTTTTTACCCTTCGTTTTTTCGACACGTGGATTTTTACGGTAAAACGGGATTACCATGGCCTGTCTTCGACTTCCCATCGCTGGAGAGTGGTGCACCATGGTACTGTTCCATTTCAAATCCATGCACGCATTTCTAAAAGTCGTACGGCACTGTTTCGCCATTTCGGACGGATGTTGCACCTTGCACCGTGGATGTTGCACCCTGTAGATATCGATTATTCGGATGGCCATAACTTCTGGCTCGTTTAGAGTTACGGGAGCCATAACCTGTCAAAATGAAGCCCTCGATGAGTTCTACGGCTTTGACAGCTTTAAGCCGTCAACGAATAGATTAATGCCTGAAAAGGACAACCCGAATCTCAATCGGGTCTCGTAAGTTTTTTACCCTTCATTTTTTCGACAGGTGGATTTTTACGGTAAAACGGGATTACCGTGGCCCGTCTTCGACTTCCCATCTCTGGAAAGTGGTGCACTATGGTAGTCTTCCATTTCAAATCCATGCACGTGTTATCCCAACTTTTGGCAAAGTTGAGATACCCATAATTTACTAGAAATCAATGATTACTATTCATGAATATCAACCATGCATTACAGGATAACCATGGATATCGATGAATTTTGTCCGAGTCCAGAACGGGCCACAGTTGATAGGACAGGACAAGAAAGATCATAGGAATCTGCATTCCAAATTTCAAGACAATCCGAGGTCGTATGCTCAAGTTATGATGGAATCAAGGTAAGAGGAATTGACATTGCTCGGTTCGAACCCATAGTGTTCGAACCCATCATATTCGAAACCATCACCCTACTTATGTTCGAACCCATCTGGTTCGAACCCACGAAATAAGTCTGCGCCTCGAATCCATAAGCATTTGCCCCAGTTCGAATCGATGGAGTTCATAGCCATCGGTTCGAAACCATCTATTTCGAACCCACCTGCGTTCGAACCGATAGCACTGCCATACCAATCTCGAACCCATCGGGTTCGAGTCCATCTAGTTAGCCTTGACTCCACTTCGAACCCATCACAAAACCTAGCTTCGAACCCATCACAGAGCCACACTTCGAACCCATCCTGAGCAGCTTCATTCGAACCCACTGGGTCAACCAACCACGATGACGTGTCTCCCATCGGTTCGACTGCGCCGGGATATATGGAGTCGAAGCGGTCAACATGGAGAGAAGTCCGGATCGATTCGAAACTTGCGCTCCACGTCACCACGAAGTCGCGTGCCACACTGGTTTCGAAATCATCGTTTCAAGCAACAGGGGTTCGAACGCAACAGCCTCACCGTGAAGTCAATTTCGAACCCTGCATATCTCCTAACCTACTGATCCAAATGCCATGAAATTTTCACAGATGCTTGCATACATGATGAAGAATGTCCACGCCAAATTTCACCTCGATTGGATGAATTCTTGATCGGTTCGAATGGAGTTCGAACCGATGCCAAAGTGGGCCCAAACTTCCCGGGACCGTACGTGTGGGCCCCCTCACGTGCCAGAAGAGGTCTCCCAAGTTTTCAGCGAGATAGCAGCAGCCTACGCCTATAAATAGACCTCCAGGTCATTCAGAAAAGGGATCTTTCCGCCATTAAACGCCAAGACTCTGCCGGATTCAAGTTTAACTATCAAAACCACCGTTGTACCTGAATTTCCGAACTACAATTCATTGTAATCCGCTGTAATCGATTGTAATCAGCGAAGAACATCAATAAAAGGAAAAACCTTTGAAGTGGACGTAGGCCGGAGATAGCCGAACCACTATAAAATCGTGTGTTCTTGTTTACATTTACTATTTTGCTACTTAGATCTGCGATTTGTGTTTGGATATTGCTGATTTATATTCCAACACTGGTGCTTTCACATTCATCGGGGTTTGTGACCAATTTTGGCGCAAACACTTTGGTGCTTTCACTGAGAAGAACCAGCACCCGCTACATCAGATTCAGAATTCAGATTCAAAAGTTTGAAGAAACTCCAATCCGGAAACAATGACTCGACATACGAGACAAAGAGTTGATAGGAGCCAACAAGGAGGAAGCCAAGAGGCATCCTCCAGATCAGGAGAAGGACAAGCTTCCGTCTACATCACCAGAGACGAGATGGAGGCCATGGCTAATTCATTGCGCGAAAGCATAATGAAGAGTCAACAGGAGATGCTGCAGAATTTCCTCGAGCAGATGAGGGCGGCAAATATGCAAAACCTTGGACCAGCTACAACAGCTACGAGTACGGGACAAGGAATAAGGATTGCAGATGCAAATGAAGGACAGGCTCAAGGCCAGAATACAGGGATTGAAGGTGGTCAACAAGGCCTTGGGGGCAGACCCTCAGGGTCCGATACTGGAAGGCCAACAGACGGAGCCCAACAGACAGGAGCCAATGCATACGCCAACGAGCCACCAGAAGAGTACGTACCGGAATTCCCTTCAAGGCTCGGGGGGCAGGACAGAAACTTGACAAGGGGGCAACCCCTAGACGGAGATGAGAGAATGATAGGCCTAATGCGACGAATCATGAGAGGAGGATTGCCTAGCGGAGGCCTAGAAGAAGTTAGTCGGAGTCCATTCACTCCGAACATCCGAAACGCAAGGAACCCTCCAAAGTTCAAATTACCAGCGCTAGATCCCTATGACGGAAGATCAGACCCAACCGTACACATCACAAGATATATCAGGCACATGGAAGTACTGGGGGCATCCGAGGAAGTGATGGCACGATGCTTCCCTCTATATTTATCAGATTTAGCTTCACTATGGTTCAGACAACTAGAGACTGGATCAATTGGAACATGGAGCGAGCTCGTTGATTGCTTCATGAGACAGTTCAGGGTCCACGTGACGCGACCCAAGAGTGTGATGACTTTAGCAACAATCAAGCAGAGGACCGGAGAGTCCATAAAAGACTTTCTACTCAGATTCAACGTGACAGTGACTTCTGTGGATCGCCCGGATCCATCAATGATTTTGATGGCGGCGGTGGCAGGAGTCGCGGAAGGCACCAAATTCAAGGATTCTCTAACTAAAGATCCACCGCAAGATCTTGGAGAATTCTTCCATAAAGCTGAAAAATTCATTCGATTAGAAGAATCACGAGTCGAGAGTCGTGAAATAAATGCCACGAAAAGCATAGGAACCTCTGGAGAACAGTCCAGAGCGGACAAGGGAAAAAGGAGACAGGATGACAGACATGATGGTCCTGATAAACGGAAGAAATCCCGAGAACCAAGATTCAGGCAATACACCGATCTGAATACAAGCCTAGAAAGAATCTACACTGAAACTCGGGGGCAAATCCCCTATCGAAAGCCACCTATAAGGGATCCCACCGAGCGGGAGCGCAGGACTGGAAAATATTGCCTATTCCATGAGCTGGATGGGCACACCACAGATGAATGCCGTCACTTGAAGGATGAGGTGGAAGAACACGCTAGGGGTGGTAGATTGCCGCAGTATGTCAGAGAACGGACAACAGCGACAAGGCATGAACAACTACCGCCTCCACCTTGCAAGAACGATCCTGGATCGGGATCACGACTCGTCATCAACTGATCAAAGATGGCAAGGGCCAAGTCCACGATCTGGACTTCGGTCGAATAATTTTATTTAGATTTATTTTCAGAATAAAATGGTTACTCCACTTACACATGTACGGGAACCGGAGAGATCCCTAGGCATGCTCTGAGATGGAGATGAACCGCTACGCCCGGAGAGGCAATCCTTAGTTTTTTCTGATGTTTGAGATTGAACATCTAGAACTTGAATTTTAATAAATAAATTTGAACTTCTTGCAATAAACCTTTTGACCGGAGAGTCAAAGGATGAACATTGAACACCAGTATAAACATGATCGCTTTATAACCCCATCCGGAGAGACGGGGTCCGAAGGCAAGAAGTGAGTTGCTTCGCCGGAGAGCGACGGGATCGACTCACTTATACAAGAAAGATTGCCTTCACCCGGAGAGGTGAATCCAGAAGGCAAGAAGTGAGTTGCTTCGCCGGAGAGCGACAGGATCGACTCACTTATCGTCGTTTCCCCTTCACCAGAGAGTGACAGGATGGGACCCGACAAGAGTCCGGAGAGACTATGATCGGCCGATGATTCAGGTCATGACATCGCTTAGTGTTCAACTGCTTTGAACCGGAGTGCAAGAAGTGGGTTGCTTCGCCGGAGAGCGACAGGATCAACTCACTTAAGCGCTGTTTCCCCTTCACCGGAAAGTGACAGGATGGGATCCAGCAAGAGCCCGGAGAGGCTATGATCGGTCCCGAACGACCATGATATCGCTATACGTCCTAACTGGGACCAGAGTGCAAGGAATAGAAGGCAACGCCAGAGAGCAATGGGATCTTTCTATTCAATCACTGAGTCTAGAGTGAGCTCAGTAAGGGTTTAGAGCAGCCAATAATAGTCCAGAGAAACTATAAAACTTCATTCTCAACTCCTACGGGAAGAACAAACATTGATTTGGCTTCGAACAGCCACATACTTGATCGATAATGCCACAGCTATCAACGAAACATGAATTTATTACACTTGATATAAGACCGTTCAAAACATACCTTTTACAAAAAGGCATGTTTTGGGGGGCAAAGTGTTATCCCAACTTTTGGCAAAGTTGAGATACCCATAATTTACTAGAAATCAATGATTACTATTCATGAATATCAACCATGCATTACAGGATAACCATGGATATCGATGAATTTTGTCCGAGTCCAGAACGGGCCACAGTTGATAGGACACGACAAGAAAGATCATAGGAATCTGCATTCCAAATTTCAAGACAATCCGAGGTCGTATGCTCAAGTTATGATGGAATCAAGGTAAGAGGAATTGACATTGCTCGGTTCGAACCCATAGTGTTCGAACCCATCATATTCGAAACCATCACCCTACTTATGTTCGAACCCATCTGGTTCGAACCCACGAAATAAGTCTGCGCCTCGAATCCATAAGCATTTGCCCCAGTTCGAATCGATGGAGTTCATAGCCATCGGTTCGAAACCATCTATTTTGAACCCACCTGCGTTCGAACCGATAGCACTGCCATACCAATCTCGAACCCATCGGGTTCGAGTCCATCTAGTTAGCCTTGACTCCACTTCGAACCCATCACAAAACCTAGCTTCGAACCCATCACAGAGCCACACTTCGAACCCATCCTGAGCAGCTTCATTCGAACCCACTGGGTCAACCAACCACGATGACGTGTCTCCCATCGGTTCGACTGCGCCGGGATATATGGAGTCGAAGCGGTCAACACGGAGAGAAGTCCGGATCGATTCGAAACTTGCGCTCCACGTCACCACGAAGTCGCGTGCCACACTGGTTTCGAAATCATCGTTTCAAGCAACAGGGGTTCGAATGCAACAGCCTCACCGTGAAGTCAATTTCGAACCCTGCATATCTCCTAACCTACTGATCCAAATGCCATGAAATTTTCACAGATGCTTGCATACATGATGAAGAATGTCCACGCCAAATTTCACCTCGATTGGATGAATTCTTGATCGGTTCGAATGGAGTTCGAACCGATGCCAAAGTGGGCCCAAACTTCCCGGGACCGTACGTGTGGGCCCCCTCACGTGCCAGAAGAGGTCTCCCAAGTTTTCAGCGAGATAGCAGCAGCCTACGCCTATAAATAGACCTCCAGGTCATTCAGAAAAGGGATCTTTCCGCCATTAAACGCCAAGACTCTGCCGGATTCAAGTTTAACTATCAAAACCACCGTTGTAACTGAATTTCCGAACTACAATTCATTGTAATCCGCTGTAATCGATTGTAATCAGCGAAGAACATCAATAAAAGGAAAAACCTTTGAAGTGGACGTAGGCCGGAGATAGCCGAACCACTATAAAATCGTGTGTTCTTGTTTACATTTACTATTTTGCTACTTAGATCTGCGATTTGTGTTTGGATATTGATGATTTATATTCCAACACTGGTGCTTTCACATTCATCGGGGTTTGTGACCAATTTTGGCGCAAACAGCACGCATTTCTAAAAGTCGTACAGCGTTGTTTCGCCATTTCGGACGGATGTTGCACCTTTCACCGTGGATGTTGCACCCTATAGATATCGATTATTTAAACGGCCATAACTTCTGGCTCGTTTAGAGATACGGGAGCCATAACCTGTCAAAACAAAGGCCTCGATGAGTTTTACGGCTTTGACTGCTTTCAGCTGTCAACGGATAGATTAATGCCCAAAAAGGACAACCTGAATCTCAATCTGGTCTCGTAAGTTTTTAACCCTTCGTTTTTTCGACACGTGGATTTTTACGGTAAAACGGGATTACTGTGGCCCGTCTTCGACTTCCCATCGCTGGAGAGTGGTGCACCACGGTACTGTTCCGTGTCAAATCCATGCACGCATTTCTAAAAGTCGTACGGCACTGTTTCGCCATTTCGGACGGATGTTGCATCTTGCACCGTGGATGTTGCACCCTGTAGATATTGATTATTCAAACGGCCATAACTTCTGGCTCGTTTAGAGTTACGGGAGCCATAACCTGTCAAAATGAAGGCCTCGATGAGTTCTATGGCTTTGATAGCTTTCAGCCGTCAACGGATAGATTAATGCCCAAAAAGGACAGCCCGAATCTCAATCGGGTCTCGTAAGTTTTTTACCCTTCATTTTTTCGACACATGGATTTTTACGGTAAAACGGGATTACCGTGGCCCATCTTCGACTCTCCGTTGCTGGAGAGTGGTGCACCATGGTAGTGTTCCGTTTCAAATCCATGCATGCATTTCTAAAAGTCGTGCGGCACTGTTTCGCCATTTCGGACGGATGTTCCACCCTGTAGATATCGATTATTCAAACGGCCATAACTTCTGGCTCGCTTAGAGTTACAGGAGCCACGACCTATCAAAACGAAGGCCTCGATGAGTTCTACGGCTTTGACAGCTTTCATCCCTAAACGGATAGATTAATGCAGAAAAAGGACAACCCGAATCTCAATCGGGTCTCGTAAGTTTTTAACCCTTCGTTTTTTCGACACGTGGATATTTACGGTAAAAAAGGATTACCGTGGCCTGTCTTCGACTTCCCATCGCTGGAGAGTGGTGCGCCATGGTACTGTTCCGTTTCAAATCCATGCACGCATTTCTAAAAGTCGTACGGCATTGTTTCTCCATTTCGGACGGATGTCGCACCTTGCACCGTGGTTGTTGCACCCTGTAGATATCGATTATTCGGACTGCCATAACTTCTGGCTCGTTTAGAGTTACGAGAGCCATAACCTGTCAAAACGAAGGCCTTGATGAGTTCTACGGCCTTGATAGCTTTCATCCATCAACGGAAAGATTAATTCCCAAATAGGACAACCCGAATCTCAATCGGGTCTCGTAAGTTTTTTACCCTTCGTTTTTTCGACACGTGGATTTTTACGGTAAAACGGGATTACCGTGGCCCGTCTTCGACTTCCCATCGCTGGAGAGTGGTGCACCATGGTAGCGTTCCATGTCAAATCCATGCACGCATTTCTAAAAGTCGTACGGCACTTTTTCGCCATTTCGGATGGATGTTGCACCTTGCACCGTGGAAGTTGCACCTTGTAGATATCGATTATTCGGACGGCCATAACTTCTTGCGCGTTTAGAGTTACGAGAGCCATAACCTGTCAAAACGAAGGCCTCGATGAGTTCTACGGCTTTGACCGCTTTCAGCCATCAACGGATAGATTAACGCCCAAAAAGGACAATCCGAATCTCCATCGGGTCTCGTAAGTTTTTTACCCTTCGTTTTTTCGACACGTGGATTTTTACGGTAAAACGGGATTACCGTGGCCCGTCTTCGACTTCCCATCGCTGGAGAGTGGTGCACCATGGTACTGTTCCGTTTCAAATCCATGCACGCATTTCTAAAAGTCGTACGACACTGTTTCGCCATTTCGGACGGATGTTGCACCTTGCACCATGGATGTTGCACCCTTTAGATATCGATTATTCGGACGACCATAACTTCTGGCTCGTTTAGAGTTACGGGAGCCATAACCTGTCAAAACGAAGGCCTCTATGATTTCTACGGCTTTGACAGCTTTCAGCCGTCAACGGATAGATTAATGCCCAAAAATCAGAACCTGAATCTCAATCGGGTCTCGTAAGTTTTTTACCCTTCATTTTTTCGACACGTGGATTTTTACGGTAAAACGGGATTACCGTGGCCCGTGTTCGACTTCCCATCGCTGGAGAGTGGTGCACATGGTAGTGTTCCATTTCAAATCCATGCACGCATTTCTAAAATTCGTACGACACTGTTTTTCCATTTCGGACAGATGTTGCACCTTGCACCGTAGATGTTGCACCCTGTAGATATCGATTATTCGGACGACCATAACTTCTGGCTCGTTTAGAGTTACGGGAGCCATAACCTGTAAAAATGAAGGCCTCGATGTGTTCTACGGCTTTGATAGCTTTCAGCTGTCAACGGATAAATTAATGCCCAAAAAGGACAACCCGAATCTCAATCGGGTCTCGTAAGTTTTTTACCCTTCGTTTTTTCGACACGTGGATTTTTACGGTAAAACAGGATTACCGTGGCCCGTCTTCGACTTACCATCGCTGGAGAGTGGTGCACCATGGTAGTGTTCCGTTTCAAATCCATGCACGCATTTCTAAAAGTCGTACGACACTGTTTCGCCATTTCGGACGGATGTTGCACCTTGCACCGTAGATGTTGCACCCTGTAGATATCGATTATTCGGACGGCCATAAATTCTGGCTCGTTTAGAGTTACGGGAGCCATAACCTGTCAAAACGAAAGCCTCGATGAGTTCTACGGCATTGACAGCTTTCAGCCATCAACGGATAGATTAATTCCCAAAAAGGACAACCCGAATCTCAATCGGGTCACGTAAGTTTTTTACCCTTCGTTTTTTCGACAAGTGGATTTTTACGGTAAAACGGGATTGCCGTGGCCCGTCTTCGACTTACCATCGCTGGAAAGTGGTGCACCATGGTACTGTTCCATTATAAATCCATGCACGTATTTTTAAAAGTCGTACGGTACTGTTTCTCCATTTCGGACGGATGTTGCACCTTGCACCGTGGATGTTGCACCCTGTAGATATCGATTATTCAAACGGCCATAACTTCTGGCTCGTTTAGAGTTACGGGAGCCATAACCTATCAAAACGAAGGCCTCAATGAGTTCTACGACTTTGACAGCTGTCAGCCATCAACGGATAGATTAATGCCCAAAAAGGACAACCCGAATCTCAATCGGGTCTCGTAAATTTTTTACCCTTCGTTTTTTCGACACGTGGATTTTTACAGTAAAACAGGATTACCGTGGCCCATCTTCGACTTCCCATCGCTAGAGAGTGGTGCACCATGGTACTGTTCCGTTTCAAATCCATGCACGCATTTCTATAAGTCGTACGGCACTGTTTCGCCATTTCGGACGGATGTTGCACCTTGCACCGTGGATGTTGCACCCTGTAGATATCGATTATTCGGACGGCCATAACTTCTGGCTCGTTTAGAGTTATAGGAGCCATAACCTGTCAAAACGAAGGCCTCGATGAGTTCTACGGCTTCGACAGCTTTCAGTTGTCAACGGATAGATTAATGCCCAAAAAGGACAACCCGAATCTCAATCGGGTCTCGTAAGTTTTTTACCCTTCGTTTTTTCGACACGTGGATTTTTACGATAAAACGGGATTACCGTGGCCCGTCTTCGACTTCCCATCGTTGGAGAGTGGTGCACCATGGTAGTGTTCCGTTTCAAATTCATGCACGCATTTCTAAAGGTCGTACGACACTGTTTCGCCATTTCGGACGGATGTTGCACCTTGCACCGTGGATGTTGCACCCTGTAGATATCGATTATTCGGGCGACAATAACTTCTGGCTCGTTTAGAAATATGGGAGCCATAACCTGTCGAAACGAAGGCCTCGATGAGTTCTACGGCTTCGACAGCTTTCAGTTGTCAACGGATAGATTAATGCCCAAAAAGGACAACCCGAATCTCAATCGGTTCTCGTAAGTTTTTTACCCTTCGTTTTTTCGACATGTGGATTTTTACGATAAAACGGGATTACCGTGGCCCGTCTTCGACTTCCCATCGCTGGAGAGTAGTGCACCATGGTAGTGTTCCGTTTCAAATTCATGCACGCATTTCTAAAAGTCGTACGGCACTGTTTCGCCATTTCGGACCGATGTTGCACCTAGCACCGTGGATGTTGCACCCTGTAGATATCGATTATTCGGACGGCCATAACTTCTGGCTCGTTTAGAGTTACGGGAGCCATAACCTATCAAAACGAAGGCCTCGATGAGTTCTACGGCTTTGACCGCTTTCAGCCGTCAATGGATAGATTAATGCCCAAAAAGGATAACCCGAATCTCAATCGGGTCTCGTAAGTTTTTTACCCTTCGTTTTTTCGACACGTGGATTTTTACGGTAAAACGGGATTACCATGGCCTGTCTTCGACTTCCCATCGCTGGAGAGTGGTGCACCATGGTACTGTTCCATTTCAAATCCATGCACGCATTTCTAAAAATCGTACGTCACTGTTTCGCCATTTCGGACGGATGTTGTACCTTGCACCGTGGATGTTGCACCCTGTAGATATCGATTATTCGGATGGCCATAACTTCTGGCTCGTTTAGAGTTACGGGAGCCATAACCTGTCAAAACGAAGGCCACGATGAGTTCTACGGCTTTGACAGCTTTCAGCCGTCAACGGATAGATTAATGCCCAAAAAGGACAACCTGAATCTCAATCGGGTCTCGTAAGTTTTTACCCTTCGTTTTTTCGACACGTGGATTTTTACGGTAAAACGGGATTACCGTGGCCCGTCTTCGACTTCCCATCGCTGGAGAGTGGTGCACCATGGTAGTATTCCATTTCAAATCCATGCACGCATTTCTAAAAGTCGTACGGCACTGTTTCGCCATTTCGGACGGATGTTGCACCTTGCACCGTGGATGTTGCACCCTGTAGATATCGATTATTCGAACGACCATAACTTCTGGCTCGTTTAGAGTTAAGGGAGCCATAACCTTTCAAAACGAAGGCCTCGATGAGTTCTACGGCTTTGATGGCTTTCAGCCGTCAACGGATAGATTAATGCCCAAAAAGGACAACCCGAATCTCAATCGGGTCTCGTAAGTTTTTTACCCTTCGTTTTTTCGACACGTGGATTTTTATGGTAAAAAGGGATTACCGTGACCCGTCTTCGACTTCCCCTCGCTGGAGAGTGGTGCACCATGGTACTGTTCCGTTTAAAATCCATACACGCATTTCTAAAAGTCGTATGGCACTGTTTCGCTATTTCGGACGGATGTTGCACCTTGCACCGTGGATGTTGCACCCTGTTGATATCGATTATTCGGACGGCCGTAACTTCTGGCTCATTTAGAGTTACGGAAGCCATAACCTGTCAAAACGAAGGCCTCAATGAGTTCTACGGTTTTGACCGCTTTCAGCCGTCAACGGATAGATTAATGCCCAAAAAGGACAACCTGAATCTCAATCGGGTCTCGTAAGTATTTTACCCTTCGTTTTTTCGACACGTGGATTTGTACGGTAAAAAAGGATTACCATGGCCCGTCTTCGACTTCCCATCGCTGGAGAGTGGTTCACCATGGTATTGTTGCGTTTCAAATCCATGCACGCATTTCTAAAAGTCGTACGGCACTGTTTCGCTATTTCGGACGGATGTTGCACCTTGCACCGTGGATGTTGCACCCTGTAGATATCGATTATTCGGACGACCATAACTTCTGGCTCGTTTAGAGTTACGGGAGCCATAACCTGTCAAAACGAAGGCCTCGATGAGTTTGACGGCTTTCAACAGTCAACGGATAGATTAATGCACAAAAAGGACAACCCGAATCTCAATCGGGTCTCGCAAGTTTTTTACCCTACGTTTTTTCGACACGTGGATTTTTACGGTAAAACAGGATTACCGTGGCTGGCCTTCGATTTACCATCGCTGGAGAGTGGTGCACCCTGGTACTATTCTGTTTCAAGTACATGCACGCATTTCTAAAAGTCGTACGGCACTGTTTCGCCATTTCGGACGGATGTTGCACCTTGCACCGTGGATGTTGCACCCTGTAGATATCGATTATTCGGACGACCATAACTTCTGGCTCGTTTGGAGTTACGGAGCCATCACCTGTCAAAACGATGGCCTCGATGAATTCTACGGCTTTGAATGCTTTCAGCCATCAACGGATAGATTAATGCCCAAAAAGGACAACCCGAATCTCAATCGGGTCTCGTAAGTTTTTTACCCTTCGTTTTTTCAACACGTGGATTTTTACGGTAAAACAGGATTACCGTGGCCCGTCTTCGACTTCCCATCGCTGGAGAGTGGTGCACCATGGTACTGTTCCGTTTCAAATCCATGCACGCATTTCTAAAAGTCGTACGACACTGTTTCACCATTTCGGACGGATATTGCACCTTGCGCCGTGGATGTTGCACCTTATAGATATCGATTATTCAAACGGCCATAACTTCTGCCTCGTTTAGAGTTACGGGAGCCATAACCAGTCAAAACGAAGGCCTCGATGAGTTCTACGGCTTTGATAGCTTTCAGCCATCAACGGATAGATTAATGCCTAAAAAGGACAACCCGAATCTCAATCGGGTCTCGTAAGTGTTTTACCCTTCGTTTTTTCGACACGTGGATTTTTACGGTAAAACGGGATCACCGTGGCCCGTCTTCGACTTCCCATCGCTGGAGAGTGGTGCACCATGGTAGTGTTCCGTTTCAAATCCATGCACGCACTTCTAAAAGTCGTACGACACTATTTCGCCATTTCGAACGGATGTTGCACCTCGCACCGTGGATGTAGCACCCTATAGATATCGATTATTCGGACGGCCATAACTTCTGGCTCGTTTAGAGTTACGGGAGCCATAACCTGTCAAAACGAAGGCCTCGATGAGTTCTATGGCTTTGACAGCTTTCAGCCGTCAACGGATAGATTAATGCCCAAAAAGGACAACCCGAATCTCAATCGGATGTCGTAAGTTTTTTACCCTTCTTTTTTCGACACGTGGATTTTTACGGTAAAACGGGATTACCGTGGCCCGTCTTCGACTTCCCAACGCTGGAGAGTGGTGCACCATGGTACTGTTCCGTTTCAAATCCATGCATGCATTTTTAAAAGTCATACGGCACCGTTTCGCCATTTCGGACGGATGTTGCACCTTGCACCGTGGATGTGGCACCCTGTAGATATCGATTATTCGGACGGCCATAACTTCTGGCTTGTTTAGAGTTACGGGAGCCATAACCTGTCAAAACGAAGGCCTCGATGATTTCTACGGCGTTGATAGCTTTCAGCCGTCAACGGATAGATTAATGCCCAAAAAGGAAAACCTGAATCTCAATCGGGTCTCGTAAGTTTTTTACCCTTCGTTTTTTCGACACGTGGATTTTTTCGGTAAAACGGGATTACCATGGCCTGTCTTCGACTTCCCGTCGCTGGAGAGTGGTGCACCATGGTAATGTTCCATTTCAAATCCAAGCATGCATTTCTAAAAGTCGTACGGCACTGTTTCGCCATTTCGGACGGATGTTGCACCTTGCACTGTGGATGTTGCACCCTGTAGATATCGATTATTCAGACGACCATAACTTCTGGCTCGTTTTGAGTTACGGGAGCCATAACCTGTCAAAACGAAGGCCTCGATGAGTTCTACGGCTTTGACAGCTTTCGCCATCAACGGATAGATTAATGCCCAAAAAGGACAACCGGAATCTCAATCGGGTCTCGTAAGTTTTTTACCCTTCGTTTTTTCGACCCGTGGATTTTTACGGTAAAACGGGATTACCGTGGCCCGTCTTCGACTTCCCATCGCTGGAGAGTGGTGAACCATGGTACTGTTCTGTTTCGAATCCATGCACGCATTTCTAAAAGTCGTACGACAGTGTTTCGCCATTTTGGACGGATGTTGCACCTTGCACCGTGGATGTTGCACCTTGCACCGTGGATGTTGCACCCTGTAGATATCGATTATTGGGACGGCCATAACTTCTGGCTCGTTTAGAGTTACGGGAGCGATAACCTGTCAAAACGAAGGGCTCGATGAGCT
Source organism: Allium cepa (assembly GCA_030765085.1). NCBI lineage: Eukaryota > Viridiplantae > Streptophyta > Magnoliopsida > Asparagales > Amaryllidaceae > Allium > Allium cepa. The sequence continues at coordinate 873,053,847 of CM060938.1, forward strand.
CTACGGCTTTGATAGCTTTCAGCCGTCAACGGATAGATTAATGCCCAAAAAGGACGACCCGAATCTCAATCGGGTCTCGTAAGTTTTTTACCGTTCGTTTTTTCGACACGTGGATTTTTACGGTAAAACGGGATTACCGTGGCCCGTCTTCGGCTTCCCATCGCTGGAGAGTGGTGCACCTTGGTACTGTTCCATTTCAAATCCATGCACACATTCCTAAAAGTCGTACGGCACTGTTTCGCCATTTCGGACGGATGTTACACCTTGCACCGTGGATGTTGCACCCTGTAGATATCGATTATTCGGACGGCCATAACTTCTGGCTCGTTTAGAGTTAAGGGAGCCATAACCTGTCAAAATGAAGGCCTCGATGAGTTCTATGGCTTTGACAGCTTTCAGCCGTCAACGGATAAATTAATGCCCAAAATGGACAACCCGAATCTCAATCGGGTCTCGTAAGTTTTTTACCCTTCGTTTTTTCGACACGTGGATTTTTACGGTAAAACAGGATTACAGTGGCTGGCCTTCGATTTACCATCGCTGGAGAGTGGTGCACCATGGTACTGTTCTGTTTCAAATCCATGCATGCATTTCTAAAAGTCGTACGACACTGTTTCGCCATTTCGGACGGATGTTGCACCTTGCACCGTGGATGTTGCACCCTGTAGATATCTATTATTCGGACGGCCATAAATTCTGGCTCGTTTAGAGTTACGGGAGCTATAACCAGTCAAAACAAAGGCCTCGATGAGTTCTACGTCTCTGACAGCTTTCAGCCGTCAACGCATAGATTAATGCCCAAAATGGACAACCCGATTCTCAATCGGGTCTCGTAAGTTTTTTACCCTTTGTTTTTTCGACACGTGGATTTTTATGGTAAAACAGGTTTACCGTGGCTGGCCTTCGATTTACCATCGCTGGTGAGTGGTGCACTATGGTACTGTTCCGTTTCAAATCCTTGCACACATTTCTAAAAGTTGTACGGCATTGTTTCGCCATTTCGGACGGATGTTGCACCTTGCACCGTGGATGTTACACCTTGCACCGTGGATGTTGCACCCTGTAGATATCGATTATTCGGACGGCCATAACTTCTGGCTCGTTTAGAGTTACGGGAGCCATAACCTGTCAAAACAAAGGCCTCGATGAGTTCTACGGCTTTGACAGCTTTCAGCCGTCAACGGATAGATTAATGCCCAAAAAGGACAACCCGAATCTGAATCGGGTCTCGTAAGTTTTTTACCCTTCGTTTTTTCGACACGTGGATTTTTACAGTAAAACGGGATTACCGTGGCCCGTCTTCGACTTCCCATCGCTAGAGAGTGTTGCACCATGGTAGTGTTCCGTTTCAAATCCATGCACGCATTTCTGAAAGTCGTACGGCACTGTTTCACCATTTCGGACGGATGTTGCACCTTTCACCGTGGATGTTGCACCCTGTAGATATCGATTATTTAAACGGCCATAACTTCTAGCTCGTTAAGAATTACGGGAGCCATAACCTGTCAAAACAAAGGCCTCGATGAGTTTTACGGCTTTGACTGCTTTCAGCCGTCAACGGATAGATTATTGCCCAAAAAGGACAACCCGAATCTGAATCGGGTCTCGTAAGTTTTTTACCCTTCGTTTTTTCGACACGTGGATTTTTACAGTAAAACGGGATTACCGTGGCCCGTCTTCGACTTCCCATCGCTGGAGAGTGTTGCACCATGGTAGTGTTCCGTTTCAAATCCATGCACGCATTTCTAAAAGTCGTACGGCACTGTGTCACCATTTCGGACGGATGTTGCACCTTTCACCGTGGATGTTGCACCCTGTAGATATCGATTATTCGGACGGCCATAACTTCTGGCTCGTTTAGAGTTACGGGAGCCATAACCTGTCAAAATGAAGGCCTCGATGAGTTCTACGGCTTTGACGGCTTTCAGCCGTCAACGGATAGATTAATGCCCAAAAAGGACAACCCGAATCTCAATCGGGTCTCGTAAGTTTTTTACCCTTCGTTTTTTCGACACGTGGATTTTAACGGTAAAACGGGATTACCGTGGCCCGTCTTCGACTTTCCATCGCTGGAGAGTGGTGCACCGTGGTAGTGTTCCATTTCAAATCCATGCACGCATTTCTAAAAGTCGTACGGCACTGTTTCGCCATTTCGGACGGATGTTGCACCTTGCACCGTGGATGTTGCACCATGTAGATATCGATTATTCGGACGGCCATAACTTCTGGTTCATTTAGAGTTACGGGAGCCATAACCTGTCAAAACGAAGGCCTCGATGAGTTCTACGGCTTTGACAGCTTTCAGCCACCAACGGAAAAATTAATGCCCAAAAAGGACAACCCGAATCTCAATCGGGTCTCGTAAGTTTTTTACCCTTCGTTTTTTCGACACGTGGATTTTTACGGTAAAACAGGATTACAGTGGCTGGCCTTCGATTTACCATCGCTGGAGAGTGGTGCACCATGGTACTGTTCTATTTCAAATCCATGCATGCATTTCTAAAAGTCGTACGGCACTGTTTCGCCATTTCGGACGGATGTTGCATCTTGCACCGTGGATGTTGCACCCTGTAGATATCTATTATTCGGACGGCCATAACTTCTGGCTCGTTTAGAGTTACGGGAGCCATAACCTATTAAAACGAAGGTCTCGATGAGTTCTACGGCTTTGACAGCATTCAGCCGTCAACGCATAGATTAATGCCCAAAAAGGACAACCCTAATCTCAATCGCGTCTCGTAAGTTTTTTACCCTTCGTTTTTTCGACACGTGGATTTTTACGGTAAAACAGGATTACAGTGGCTGGCCTTCGATTTACCATCGCTGGAGAGTGGTGCACCATGGTACTATTCTATTTCAAATCCATGCACGCATTTCTAAAAGTCGTACGGCACTATTTCGCCATTTCAGACGGATGTTGCACCTTGCACCGTGGATGTTGCACCCTGTAGATATCTATTATTCGGACGGCCATAACTTCTGGCTCGTTTAGAGTTACGGGAGCCATAACCTATCAAAACGAAGGCCTCGATGAGTTCTACGGCTTTGACGGCATTCAGCCGTCAACGGATAGATTAATGCCCAAAAAGGACAACACGAATCTCAATCGGGTCTCGTAAGTTTTTTTACCCTTCGTTTTTTCGTCACGTGGATTTTTACGGTAAAACGGGATTACCTTGTCCCGTCTTCGACTTTCCACCGCTGGAGAGTGGTGCACCATGGTAGTTTTCCGTTTCAAATCCATGCGCGCATTTCTAAAAGCCGTAGGTCACTGTTTCGCCATTTCGGACGGATGTTGCACCTTGCACCGTGGATGTTGCACACTGTAGATATCGATTATTCAAACGGCCATAACTTCTGGCTCGTTTAGAGTTACGGGAGCCATAACCTGTCAAAACAAAGGCCTCGATGAGTTCTACGGTTTTCACAGCTTTCAGCCCTCAACGGATAGATTAATGCCCAAAAAGGACAACCCAAATCTCAATCGGGTCTCGTAAGTTTTTAACCCTTCGTTTTTTCGACACGTGGATTTTTACGGTAAAAAAGGATAACCGTGGCCCGTCTTCGACTTCCCATCGCTGGAGAGTGGTGCACCCTGGTACTGTTCCGTTTCAAATCCATGCACGCATTTCTAAAAGTCGTACGGCACTGTTTCGCCATTTCGGACGGATGTTGCACCTTGCACCGTGGATGTTGCACCCTGTAGATATCGATTATTCGGACGACAATAACTTCTGGCTCGTTTAAAGTTATGGGAGCCATAACCTGTCGAAACGAAGGCCTCGATGAGTTCTACGGCTTCGACAGCTTTCAGTTGTCAACGGATAGATTAATGCCCAAAAAGGACAACCCGAATCTCAATCGGGTCTCGTAAGTTTTTTACCCTTCGTTTTTTCGACATGTGGATTTTTACGATAAAACGGGATTACCGTGGCCCTTCTTCGACTTCCCATCGCTGGAAAGTGGTGCACCATGGTAGTGTTCCGTTTCAAATTCATGCACGCATTTCTAAAAGTCGTACGGCACTGTTTCGCCATTTCGGACCGATGTTGCACCAAGCACCGTGGATGTTGCACCCTGTAGATATCGATTATTCGGACGGCCATAACTTCTGGCTCGTTTAGTGTTACGGGAGCCATAACCTATCAAAACGAAGGCCTCGATGAGTTCTACGGCTTTGACCGCTTTCAGCCATCAATGGATAGATTAATGCCCAAAAAGGATAACCCGAATCTCAATCGGGTCTCGTAAGTTTTTTACCCTTCGTTTTTTCGACACGTGGATTTTTACGGTAAAACGGGATTACCATGGCCTGTCTTCGACTTCCCATCGCTGGAGAGTGGGGCACCATGGTACTGTTCCATTTCAAATCCATGCACGCATTTCTAAAAGTCGTACGTCACTGTTTCGCCATTTCGGAAGGATGTTGCACCTTGCACCGTGGATGTTGCACCCTGTAGATATCGATTATTCGGACGGCCATAACTTCTGGCTCGTTTAGAGTTACGGGAGCAATAACCTATCAAAACGAAGGCCTCGATGAGTTCTACGGCTTTGACAGCTTTCAGCCGTCAATGGATAGATTAATGCCCAAATAGGACAACCTGAATCTCAATCGGGTCTCGTAAGTTTTTACCCTTCGTTTTTTCGACACGTGGATTTTTACGGTAAAACGGGATTACCGTGGCCCGTCTTCGACTTTCCATCGCTGGAGAGTGGTGCACCATGGTAGTGTTCCATTTCACATCCATGCACGCATTTCTAAAAGTCGTACGGCACTGTTTCGCCATTTCGGACGGATGTTGCACCTTGCACCGTGGATGTTGCACCATGTAGATATCGATTATTCGGACGGCCATAACTTCTGGTTCATTTAGAGTTACGGGAGCCATAACCTGTCAAAACGAAGGCCTCGATGAGTTCTACGGCTTTGACAGCTTTCAGCCACCAACGGATAAATTAATGCCCAAAAAGGACAACCCGAATCTCAATCGGGTCTCGTAAGTTTTTTACCCTTCGTTTTTTCGACACGTGGATTTTTACGGTAAAACAGGATTACCGTGGCCCATCTTCGACTTCCCATTGCTGGAGAGTGGTGCACCATGGAACTATTCCGTTTCAAATCCATGCACGCATTTCTAAAAGTCGTATGGCACTGTTTCGCCATTTCGGACGGATGTTGCACCTTGCACCGTGGATGTTGCACCTTGTAGATATCGATTATTCGGACGGCCATAACTTCTGGCTCGTTTAGAGTTACGGGAGCCATAACCTGTCAAAACGAAGGTCTCGATGAGTTCTACGGCTTTGACAGCTTTCAGCCGCCAAAGGATAAATTAATGCCCAAAAAGGACAACCCGAATCTCAATCGGGCCTCGTAAGTTTTTTACCCTTAATTTTTTCGACACGTGGATTTTTACGGTAAAATGGGATTACCGTGGCCCGTCTTCAACTTCCCATCGCTGGAGAGTGGTGCACCATGGTCCTGTTCCGTTTCAAATCCATGCACGCATTTCTAAAAGTCGTACGACACTGTTTCGCCATTTCGCACAGATGTTGCACCTTGCACCGTGGATGTTGCACCCTGTAGATATCGATTATTCGGACGGCCATAACTTCTGGTTCATTTAGAGTTACGGGAGCCATAACCTGTCAAAACGAAGGCCTCGATGAGCTCTACGGCTTTGATAGCTTTCAGCCTTCAAAGGATAGATTAATGCCCAAAAAGGACAACCCGAATCTCAATCTGGTCTCGTAAGTTTTTTACCCTTTGTTTTTTCGACACGTGGATTTTTACGGTAAAACGGGATTACCGTGGCCCGTCTTCGACTTCCCATCGCTGGAGAGTGGTGCACCATGGTACTGTTCCATTTCAAATCCATGCACACATTCCTAAAAGTCGTGCGGCACTGTTTTGCCATTTCGGACTGATGTTGCATCTTGCACCGTGGATGTTGCACCCTGTAGATATCGATTATTCGGACGGCCATATCTTCTGGCTCGTTTAGAGTTACGGGAGCCAAAACCTGTCAAAACGAAGGCCTCGATGAGTTCTACGGCTTTGACAGCTTTCAGCCGTCAACGGATAAATTAATGCCCAGAAAGGACAACCCGAATCTCAATCGGGTCTCGTAAGTTTTTTACCCTTCGTTTTTTCGACACGTGGATTTTTACGGTAAAACAGGATTACAGTGGCTGGCCTTCGATTTACCACCGCTGGAGAGTGGTGCACCATGGTACTGTTCTGTTTCAAATCCATGCACGCATTTCTAAAAGTCGTACGGCACTGTTTCGCTATTTCGGACGGATGTTGCATCTTGCACCGTGGATGTTGCACCCTGTAGATATCTATTATTCGGACGGCCATAACTTCTGGCTCGTTTAGAGTTACGGGAGCCATAACCTATTAAAATGAAGGTCTCGATGAGTTCTACAGCTTTGACAGCATTCAGCCATCAACGCATAGATTAATGCCCAAAAAGGACAACCCGAATCTCAATCGCGTCTCGTAAGTTTTTTACCCTTCGTTTTTTCGACACGTGGATTTTTACGGTAAAACAGGATTACAGTGGCTGGCCTTCGATTTACCATCGCTGGAGAGTGGTGCACCATGGTACTATTCTGTTTCAAATCCATGCACGCATTTCTAAAAGTCGTACGGCACTGTTTCGCCATTTCGGACGGATGTTGCACCTTGCACCGTGGATGTTGCACCCTGTAGATATCTATTATTCGGACGGCCATAACTTCTGGCTCGTTTAGAGTTACGGGAGCCATAACCTGTCAAAACGAAGGCCTCAATGAGTTCTACGGCTTTGACAGCTTTCAGCCGTCAACGCATAGATTAATGCCCAAAAAGTACGACCCGAATCTCAATCGAGTCTCGTAAGTTTTTTACCCTTCGTTTTTTCGACACGTGGATTTTAACGGTAAAACGGGATTACCGTGGCCCATCTTCGACTTTCCATTGCTGGAGAGTGGTGCACCATGGTAGTGTTCCGTTTCAAATCCATGCACGCATTTCTAAAAGTCGTACGGCACTGTTTCGCCATTTCGGACGGATGTTGCACCGTGCACCGTGGATGTTGCATCCTGTAGATATCGATTATTCGGACGGCCATAACCTCTGGCTCGTTTAGAGTTACGGGAGCCATAACCTGTCAAAACAAAGGCCTCGATGAGTTCTACAGCTTTGACAGCTTTCAACCGTCAACGGATAGATTAATGCCCAAAAAGGACAACCCGAATCTCAATCGGGTCTCGTAAGTTTTTTACCCTTCGTTTTTTCGACACGTGGATTTTTACGGTAAAACGGGATTACTGTGGCCCGTTTTCGACTTCCCATCGCTGGAGAGTGGTGCACCATGGTAGTGTTCCGTTTCAAATCGATGCACGCATTTCTAAATAACGTACGACACTGTTTCGCCATTTCGGACGGATGTTGCACCTTGCACCGTGGAAGTAGCACCCTGTAGATATCGATTACTCGGACGGCCATAACTTCTGGCTCGTTTAGAGTTACGGGAGCCATAACCTGTCAAAACAAAGGCCTCAATGAGTTATACGGGTTTGACAGCTTTCAGCTGTCAGCAGATAGATTAATGCCCAAAAAGGACAACCCGAATCTCAATCGGGTCTCGTAAGTTTTTTACCCTTCGTTTTTTCGACACGTGGATTTTTACGGTAACAAGGGATTACCGTGGCCCGTCTTCGACCTCCCATCGCTGGAGAGTGGTGCACCATGGTAGTGTTCCGTTTCAAATCCATGCATGCATTTCTAAAAGTCGTACGACACTATTTCACCATTTCGGACGGATGTTGCACCTTGCACAGTGGATGTTGCACCCTGTAGATATCGATTATTTAAGCGGCCATAACTTTTGGCTCGTTTAGAGTTACGGGAGCCATAACCTATCAAAACGAAGGCCTCGATGAGTTCTACGGCTTTAACTACGTTCAGCCGTCAACGGATAGATCAATGCCCAAAAAGGACAACCCGAATCTCAATCGGGTATCGTAAGTTTTTAACCCTTCGTTTTTTCGACACGTGGATTTTTACGGTAAAACGGGATTACTGTAGCTGGTCTTCAATTTACCATCGCTGGAGAGTGGTACACCATGGTACTGTTCCGCTTCAAATCCATGCACGCATTTCTAAAAGTCGTACGGCACTGTTTCGCCATTTCGGACGGATGTTGCATCTTGCACCGTGGATGTTGCACCATGTAGATATCGATTATTCGGACGGCCATAACTTCTGGCTCATTTAAAGTTACGGGAGCCATAACCTGTCAAAATGAAGGCCTCGATGAGTTCTACGGCTTTGACGGCTTTCAGCTGTCAACGGATAGATTAATGCCCAAAAAGGACAACCCGAATCTCAATCGGGTCTCGTAAGTTTTTTACCCTTCGTTTTTTCGACACGTGGATTTTAACGGTAAAACGGGATTACCGTGGCCCGTCTTCGACTTTCCATCGCTGGAGAGTGGTGCACCATGGTAGTGTTCCATTTCAAATCCATGCACGCATTTCTAAAAGTCGTACGACACTGGTTCGCCATTTCGGACGGATGTTGCACCTTGCACCGTGGATGTTGCACCCTGTAGATATCGATTATTCGGACGACCATAACTTCTGGCTCGTTTAGAGTTACGGGAGCCATAACCTGTCAAAATGAAGGCCTCGATGATTTCTACGGCTTTGACGGCTTTCAGCCATCAACGGATAGATTAATGCCCAAAAAGGACAACCCGAATCTCAATCGGGTCTCGTAAGTTTTTTACCCTTCGTTTTTTCGACACGTGGATTTTTACGGTAAAACGGGATTACCGTGGCCCGTCTTCGACTTCCCATCGCTGGAGAGTGGTGCACCATGGTAGTGTTCCGTTTCAAATCAATGCACGCATTTCTAAAAGTCGTACGGCACTGTTTCGCCATTTCGGACGGATGTTGCACCTTGCACCGTGGATGTTGCACCCTGTAGATATCGATTATTCAAACGGCCATAACTTCTGGCTCGTTTAGAGTTACGGGAGCCATAACCTATCAAAATGAAGGCCTCGATGAGTTCTATGTCTCTGACAGCTTTCAGCCCTCAACGGATAGATTAATGCCCAAAAAGGACAACCCAAATCTCAATCGGGTCTCGTAAGTTTTAAACCCTTCGTTTTTTCGACACGTGGATTTTTACGGTAAAAAAGGATAACCATGGCCCATCTTCGACTTCCCATCGTTGGAGAGTGGTGCAACATGGTACTATTCCGTTTCAAATCCATGCATGCATTTCTAAAAGTCGTACGGCACTGTTTCGCCATTTCGGACGGATGTTGCACCTTGCACCGTGGATGTTGCACCCTGTAGATATCGATTATTCGGACGGCCATAACTACTGGCTCGTTTAGAGTTACGGGAGCCATAACCTGTCAAAATGAAGGCATCGATGAGTTCCACGGTTTTGAAAGCTTTCAGCCGTCAACGGATAGATTAATACCCAAAAAGGACAACCCGAATCTCAATCGGGTCTCGTAAGTTTTTTACCCTTCGTTTTTTTGACACATGGATTTTTACGGTAAAACGGGATTACCGTGGCCCGTCTTCCACTTCCCATCGCTGGAGAGTGGTGCACCATGGTACTGTTCCATTTCAAATCCGTGCACGCATTTCTAAAAGTCGTACGACACTGTTTCACCATGTCGGACGGATGTTGCACCTTGCACCGTGGATGTTGCCCCCTGTAGATATCGATTATTCGGACGGCCATAACTTCTGGCTCGTTTAGAGTTACGGGAGACATAGCCTGTCAAAACCAAGGCCTCGATGAGTTCTATGGCTTTGACAGCTTTCAGCCGTCAACGGATAGATTAATGCCCAAAAAGGACAACCCGAATCTCAATCGGGTCTCGTAAGTTTTTTACCCTTCGTTTTTTCGACACGTGGAATTTTACGGTAAAATGGGATTACCGTGGGCCGTTTTCGACTTCCCATCGCTGGAGAGTGATGCACCATGGTAGTGTTCCATTTCAAATTCATGCACGCATTTCTAAAAGTCGTACGGCACTGTTTCGCCATTTCGGACGGATGTTGCACCTTGCACCGTGGATGTTGCACCCTGTAGATATCAATTATTCGGACGGCCATAACTTCTGGCTCGTTTAGAGTTACGGAAGCCATAACCTGTCAAAACAAAGGCCTCGATGAGTTATACGGCTTTGATAGCTTTCAGCCGTCAACGGATAGATTAATGCCCAAAAAGGACAACCCGAATCTCAATCGGGTCTCGTAAGTTTTTTACCCTTCGTTTTTTCGACACGTGGATTTTTACGGTAACACGGGATTACCGTGGCCGTCTTCGACTTCCCATCGCTGGAGAGTGGTGCACCATGGTAGTGTTCCGTTTCAAATCCATGCACGCATTTCTAAAAGTCGTACGACACTATTTCGCCATTTCGGACGGATGTTTCACCTTGCACCGTGGATGTTGCACCCTGTAGATATCGATTATTTAAGCGGCCATAACTTCTGGCTCGTTTAGAGCTACGGGAGCCATAACCTGTCAAAACGAAGGCCTCGATAAGTTCTACGGCTTTGACGGCATTCAGCCGTCAACGGATAGATTAATGCCCAAAAAGGACAAACCGAATCTCAATCGGGTCTCGTAAGTTTTTTTACCCTTCGTTTTTTCATCACGTGGATTTTTACGGTAAAACGGGATTACCTTGGCCCGCCTTCGACTTTCCACCGCTGGAGAGTGGTGCACCATGGTAGTGTTCCGTTTCAAATCCATGCACGCATTTCTAAAAGTCGTACGGCACTGTTTCGCCATTTCGGACGGATGTTGCACCTTGCACCGTGGATGTTGCACACTGTAGATATCGATTATTCAAACGGCCATAACTTCTGGCTCGTTTAGAGTTACGGGAGCCATAACCTGTCAAAACGAAGGCCTCGATGAGTTCTACGGTTTTGACAGCTTTCAGCCCTCAACGGATAGATTAATGCCCAAAAAGGACAACCCAAATCTCAATCGGGCCTCGTAAGTTTTTAACCCTTTGTTTTTTCGACACGTGGATTTTTACGGTAAAAAAGGATAACCGTGGCCCGTCTTCGACTTCCCATCGCTGGAGAGTGGTGCACCCTGGTACTGTTCCGTTTCAAATCCATGCACGCATTACTAAAAGTCGTACGGCACTGTTTCGCCATTTCGGACGGATGTTGCACCTTGCACCGTGGATGTTGCACCCTGTAGATATCGATTATTTAAGCGGCCATAACTTCTGGCTCGTTTGGAGTTACGGGAGCCATAACCTGTCAAAACGAAGGCCTCGATGAGTTCTACGGCTTTGACTGCGTTCAGCCGTCAACGGATAGATTAATGACCGAAAAGGACAACCCGAATCTCAATCGGGTCTCGTAAGTTTTTAACCCTTCGTTTTTTCGACACGTGGATTTTTACGGTAAACCGGGATTACTGTAGCTTGTCTTCGATTTACCATCGCTGGAGAGTGGTGCACCATGGTACTGTTCCGTTTCAACTCCATACACGCATTTCTAAAAGTCGTACGGCACTGTTTCGCCATTTCGGACGGATGTTGCATCTTGCACCGTGGATGTTGTACCCTGTAGATATCGATTATTCGGACGGCCATAACTTCTGGCTCGTTTAGATTTGCGGGAGCCATAACCTGTCAAAATGAAGGCCTCGATGAGTTCTACGGCTTTGACGGCTTTCAGCCGTCAACGGATAGATTAATGCCCAAAAAGGACAACCCGAATCTCAATCGGGTCTCGCAAGTTTTTTACCCTTCGTTTTTTCGACACGTGGATTTTAACGGTAAAACGGGATTACCGTGGCCCGTCTTCGACTTCCCATCGTTGGAGAGTGGTGCACCATGGTAGTGTTCCATTTAAAATCCATGCATGCATTTCTAAAAGTCGTACGGTACTGTTTCGCCATTTCGGACGGATGTTGCTCCTTGCACCGTGGATGTTGCACCCTGTAGATATCGATTATTCGGACGACCATAACTTCTGGCTCGTTTAGAGTTACGGGAGCCATAACCTGTCAAAATGAAGGCCTCGACGAGCTCTACGGCTGTGACGGCTTTCAGCCGTCAACGGATAGATTAATGCCCAAAAAGGACAACCCGAATCTCAATCGGGTCTCGTAAGTTTTTTACCCTTGGTTTTTTCGACACGTGGATTTTTACGGTAAAACTGAATTACCGTGGCCCGTCTTCGACTTCCCATCGCTGGAGAGTGGAGCACCATAGTAGTGTTCCGTTTCAAATCCATGCACGCATTTCTAAAAGTCGTACGGCACTGTTTTGCCATTTCGGACGGATGTTGCACCTTGCACCGTGGATGTTGCACACTGTAGATATCGATTATTCAAACGGCCATAACTTCTGGCTCGTTTAGAGTTACGGGAGCCATAACCTGTCAAAACGAAGGCCTCGATGAGTTCTATGGCTTTGACAGCTTTCAGCCCTCAACGGATAGATTAATGCCCAAAAAGGACAACCCAAATCTCAATCGGGTCTCGTAAGTTTTTAACCCTTCGTTTTTTCGACACGTGGATTTTTATGGTAAAAAAGGATAACCGTGGCCCGTCTTCGACTTCCCATCGCTGGAGAGTGGTGCACCATGGTACTGTTCCGTTTCAAATCCGTGCACGCATTTCTAAAAGTCGTACGGCACTGTTTCGCCATTTCGGACGGATGTTGCACCTTGCACCGTGGATTTTGCACCCTGTAGATATCGATTATTCGGACGGCCATAATTACTGGCTCGTTTAGAGTTACAGGAGCCATAACCTGTCAAAAAGAAGGCCTCGATGAGTTCTACGGCTTTGACGTCTTTCATCCGTCAACGGAAATATTAATGCCCAAAAAGGACAACCCGAATCTCAATCGTGTCTCGTAAGTTTTTTACCCTTCGTTTTTTCGACACGTGGATTTTTACGAAAAAACGGGATTACCGTGGCCCGTCTTCGACTTACCTTCGCTGGAGAGTGGTGCACCATGGCACTGTTCCGTTTCAAATCCATGCATGCATTTCTAAAAGTCGTACGACATTGTTTTGCCATTTCGGATGGATGTTGTACCTTGCACCGTGGATGTTGCACCCTGTAGATATCGATTATTCGGACGACCGTAACTTCTGGCTCCTTTAGAGTTACGGGAGCCATAACCTGTCAAAACGAAGGCCTCAATGAGTTCTACGGCTTTGACGGCTTTCAGCCGTCAACGGATACCCGAATTTCTATCGGGTCTCGTAAGTTTTTTACCCTTCGCTTTTTCGACACGTGGATTTTTACGGTAAAACGGCATTACCGTAGCCCGTCTTCGACTTCCCATCGCTGGATAGTGGTGCACCATGGTAGTGTTCCGTTTCAAATCCATGCACGCATTTCTAAAAGTCGTACGGACCTGTTTCGCCATTTCGGACGGATGTTGCACCTTGCACCGTGGATGTTGCACCCTGTAGATATCGATTATTCGGACGGCCATAACTTCTGGCTCGTTTAGAGTTACGGTAGCTATAACCTGTCAAAACGAAGGCCTCGATGAGTTCTACGGCTTTGACAGCTTTCAGCCGTGAACGGGTAGATTAATGCCCAAAAAGGACAACCCGAATCTGAATCGGGTCTCGTAAGTTTTTTACCCTTCGTTTTTTCAACACGTGGATTTTTACGGTAAAACGGGATTACGGTGGCTCGTCTTTGACTTCCCATCGCTGGAGAGTGGTGCACCACGGTACTGTTCTGTTTCAAATCCATGCACGCATTTCTAAAAGTCGTACGACACTGTTTGGCCATGTCGGACGGATGTTGCACCTTGCACCGTGGATGTTCCACCCCGTAGATATCGATTATTCAAACGGCCATAACTTCTGGCTCGTTTAGAGTTACGGGAGCCATAGCCTGTCAAAACGAAGGCCTCGATGAGTTCTACGGCTTTGACAGCTTTCAGCCCTCAACGGATAGATTAATGCCCAAAAAGGACAACCCGAATCTCAATCGGGTCTCGTAAGTTTTTTACCCTTCGTTTTCGACACGTGGATTTTTACGGTAAAACGGGATTACCGTGGCCCGTCTTCGACTTCACATCGCTGGAGAGTGGTGCACCATGGTACTGTTCCATTTCAAATCCATGCACGTATTTCTAAAAGTCGTACGACACTGTTTCGCCATTTCGGACGGATGTTGCACCTTGCACCGTGGTTGTTGCACCCTGTAGATATCGATTATTCGGACGGCCATAACTTCTGGCTCGTTTAGAGTTACGGGAGCCATAACCTGTCAAAACGAAGCCCTCGAAGAGTTCTATGGCGTTGATAGCTTTTAGCCATCAACGGAAAGATTAATTCCCAAAAAGGACAACCCGAATCTCAATCGGGTCTCGTAAGTTTTTTACCCTTCGTTTTTTCGACACGTGGATTTTTACGGTAAAACGGGATTACCGTGGCCCGTCTTCGACTTCCCATCGCTGGAGAGTGGTGCACCATGGTAGTGTTCCGTGTCAAATCAATGCACGCATTTCTAAAAGTCGTACGGCACTTTTTCGCCATTTCGGACGGATGTTGCACCTTGCACCGTGGATGTTGCACCCTGTAGATATCGATTATTCGGACGGCCATAACTTCTTGCGCGTTTAGAGTTACGGGAGCCATAACCTGTCAAAACGAAGCCCTCGATGAGTTCTACGGCTTTGACAGCTTTAAGCCGTCAACGGATAGACTAATGCCCAAAAAGGACAACCCGAATCTCCATCGGGTCTCGTAAGTTTTTTACCCTTCGTTTTTTCGACACGTGGATTTTTACGGTAAAACGGGATTACCGTGGCCCGTCTTCGACTTCCCATCGCTGGAGATTGGTGCACTGTTCCGTTTCAAATCCATGCACGCTTTTCTAAAAGTCGTACGACACTGTTTCGCCATTTCGGACGGATGTTGCACCTTGCACCGTGGATGTCGCACCCTATAGATACCGATTATTCGGACGGCCATAACTTCTGGCTCGTTTAGAGTTACGGGAGCCATAACCTGTCAAAACGAAGGCCTCTATGAGTTCTACGGCTCTGATAGCTTTCAGCCGTCAACGGATAGATTAATGCCCTAAAATCACAACCCGAATCTCAATCGGGTCTCGTAAGTTTTTTACCCTTCATTTTTTCGACACGTGGATTTTTACGGTAAAACGGGATTACTGTGGCCCGTCTTCGACTTCCCATCGCTGGAGAGTGGTGCACCATGGTAGTGTTCCGTTTCAAATCCATGCACGCATTTCTAAAAGTCGTACGGCACTGTTTCGCCATTTCGGACGGATGTTGCACCTTGCACCGTGGATTTTGCACCCTGTAGATATCGATTATTCGGACGACCATAACTTCTGGCTCGTTTAGAGTTACGGGAGCCATAACCTGTCAAAACGAAGGACTCGATGAGTTCTACAGTTTTGACAGCTTTCAGCCGTCAACGGACAGATTAATGCCGAAAAAGGACAACCAGAATCTCAATCGGGTCTCGTAAGTTTTTACCCTTCGTTTTTTCGACACGTGGATTTTTACGGTAAAACGGAATTATCATGGCCCGTCTTCGACTTCCCATCGCTGGAGAGTGGTGCACCATGGTAGTGTTCCGTTTCAAATCCATGCACGCATTTCTAGAAGTCGTACGGCACTGTTTCGCCATTTTGGACGGATGTTGCACCTTACACCGTGGATGTTGCACCCTGTAGATATCGATTATTCGGACGGCCATAACTTCTGGCTCGTTTAGAGTTACGGGAGCCATAACCTGTCAAAATGAAGGCCTAGATGACTTCTACGACTTTGACCGCTTTCAGCCGTCAACGGATAGATTAATGCCCAAAAAGGACAACCCGAATCTCAATCGGGTCTCGTAAGTTTTTTACCCTTCGTTTTTTCGACACGTGGATTTTTACGGTAACACGGGATTACCGTGGCCGTCTTCGACTTCCCATCGCTGGAGAGTGGTGCACCATGGTAGTGTTCCGTTTCAAATCCATGCACGCATTTCTAAAAGTCGTACGACACTATTTCGCCATTTCGGACGGATGTTGCACCTTGCACCGTGGATGTTGCACCCTGTAGATATCGATTATTTAAGCGGCCATAACTTCTGGGTCGTTTGGAGTTACGGGAGCCATAACCTGTCAAAACGAAGGCCTCGATGAGTTCTACGGCTTTGACGGCATTCAGCCGTCAACGGATAGATTAATGCCCAAAAAGGACAACCCGAATCTCAATCGGGTCTCGTAAGTTTTTAACCCTTCGTTTTTTCGACACATGGATTTTTACGGTAAACCGGGATTACTATAGCTTGTCTTCGATTACCATCGCTGGAGAGTGGTGCACCATGGTACTGTTCCTTTTCAACTCCATACACGCATTTCTAAAAGTCGTACGGCACTGTTTCGCCATTTCGGACGGATGTTGCATCTTGCACCGTGGATGTTGTACCCTGTAGATATCGATTATTCGGACGGCCATAACTTCTGGCTCGTTTAGAGTTACGGGAGCCATAACCTGTCAAAATGAAGGCCTCGATGAGTTCTACGGCTTTGACGGCTTTCAGCCGTCAACGGATAGATTAATGCCCAAAAAGGACAACCCGAATCTCAATCGGGTCTCGTAAGTTTTTTACCCTTCGTTTTTTCGACACGTGGATTTTAACGGTAAAACGGGATTACCGTGGCCCGTCTTCGACTTCCCATCGTTGGAGAGTGGTGCTCCATGTTAGTGTTCCATTTCAAATCCACGCACGCATTTCTAAAAGTCGTACGGTACTGTTTCGCCATTTCGGACGGATGTTGCTCCTTGCACCGTGGATGTTGCACCCTGTAGATATCGATTATTCGGACGACCATAACTTCTGGCTCGTTTAGAGTTACAGGAGCCATAACCTATCAAAATGAAGGCCTCGACGAGTTCTACGGCGGTGACGGCTTTCAGCCGTCAACGGATAGATTAATGCCCAAAAAGGACAACCCGAATCTCAATCGGGTCTCGTAAGTTTTTTACCCTTGGTTTTTTCGACACGTGGATTTTTACGGTAAAACTGAATTACCGTGGCCCGTCTTCGACTTCCCATCGCTGGAGAGTGGTGCACCATAGTAGTGTTCCGTTTCAAATCCATGCACGCATTTCTAAAAGTCGTACGGCACTGTTTTGCCATTTCGGACGGATGTTGCACCTTGCACCGTGGATGTTGCACACTGTAGATATCGATTATTCAAACGGCCATAACTTCTGGCTCGTTTAGAGTTACGGGAGCCATAACCTGTCAAAACGAAGGCCTCGATGAGTTCTATGGCTTTGACAGCTTTCAGCCCTCAACGGATAGATTAATGCCCAAAAAGGACAACCCAAATCTCAATCGGGTATCGTAAGTTTTTAACCCTTCGTTTTTCGACACGTGGATTTTTACGGTAAAAAAGGATAACCGTGGCCCGTCTTCGACTTCCCATCGCTGGAGAGTGGTGCACCACGGTACTGTTCCGTTTCAAATCCATGCATGCATTTCTAAAAGTCGTACGACACTGTTTCGCCATTTCGGACGGATGTTGCACCTTGCACCGTGGATGTTGCACCCTGTAGATATCGATTATTCGGACGGCCATAATTACTGGCTCGTTTAGAGTTACAGGAGCCATAACCTGTCAAAAAGAAGGCCTCGATGAGTTCTACGGCTTTGACATCTTTCATCCGTCAACGGAAAGATTAATGCCCAAAAAGGACAACCCGAATCTCAATCGGGTCTCGTAAGTTTTTTACCCTTCGTTTTTTCGACACGTGGATTTTTACGGAAAAACGGTATTACCGTGGCCCGTCTTCGACTTACCTTCGCTGGAGAGTGGTGCACCATGGTACTGTTCCGTTTCAAATCCATGCATGCATTTCTAAAAGTCGTACGGCATTGTTTTGCCATTTCGGATGGATGTTGTACCTTGCACCGTGGATGTTGCACCCTGTAGATATCGATTATTCGGACGACCGTAACTTCTGGCTCCTTTAGAGTTACGGGAGCCATAACCTGTCAAAACGAAGGCCTCGATGAGTTCTACGGCTTTGACGGCTTTCAGCCGTCAACGGATACCCGAATTTCTATCGGGTCTCGTAAGTTTTTTACCCTTCGCTTTTTCGACACGTGGATTTTTACGGTAAAACGGGATTACCGTAGCCCGTCTTCGACTTCCCATCGCTGGATAGTGGTGCACCATGGTAGTGTTCCGTTTCAAATCCATGCACGCATTTCTAAAAGTCGTACGGACCTGTTTCGCCATTTCGGACGGATGTTGCACCTTGCACCGTGGATGTTGCACCCTGTAGATATCGATTATTCGGACGGCCATAACTTCTGGCTCGTTTAGAGTTACGGTAGCTATAACCTGTCAAAACGAAGGCCTCGATGAGTTCTACGGCTTTGACAGCTTTCAGCCATGAACGGATAGATTAATGCCCAAAAAGGACAACCCGAATCTGAATCGGGTCTCGTAAGTTTTTTACCCTTCGTTTTTTTGACACGTGGATTTTTACGGTAAAACGGGATTACCGTGGCCCGTCTTTGACTTCCCATCGCTGGAGAGTGGTGCACCATGGTACTGTTCCGTTTCAAATCCTTGCACGCATTTCTAAAAGTCGTACGACACTGTTTGGCCATGTCGGACGGATGTTGCACCTTGCACCGTGGATGTTCCACCCTGTAGATATCGATTATTCAAACGGCCATAACTTCTGGCTCGTTTAGAGTTACGGGAGCCATAGCCTGTCAAAACGAAGGCCTCGATGAGTTCTACGGCTTTGACAGCTTTCAGCCCTCAACGGATAGATTAATGCCCAAAAAGGACAACCCGAATCTCAATCGGGTCTCGTATGTTTTTTACCCTTCGTTTTCGACACGTGGATTTTTACGGTAAAACGGGATTACCGTGGCCCGTCTTCGACTTCCCATCGCTGGAGAGTGGTGCACCATGGTACTGTTCCGTTTCAAATCCATGCACGTATTTCTAAAAGTCGTACGACACTGTTTCGCCATTTCGGACGGATGCTGCACCTTGCACCGTGGTTGTTGCACCCTGTAGATATCGATTATTTCGGACGGCCATAACTTCCGGCTCGTTTAGAGTTACGGGAGCCATAACCTGTCAAAACGAAGGCCTCGAAGAGTTCTACGGCGTTGATAGCTTTCAGCCATCAACGGAAAGATTAATTCCCAAAAAGGACAACCCGAATCTCAATCGGGTCTCGTAAGTTTTTTACCCTTCGTTTTTTCGACACGTGGATTTTTACGGTAAAACGGGATTACCGTGGCCCGTCTTCGACTTCCCATCGCTGGAGAGTGGTGCACCATGGTAGTGTTCCGTGTCAAATCCATGCACGCATTTCTAAAAGTCGTACGGCACTTTTTCGCCATTTCGGACGGATGTTGCACCTTGCACCGTGGATGTTGCACCCTGTAGATATCGATTATTCGGACGGCCATAACTTCTGGCTCGTTTAGAGTTATGGGAGCCATAACCTGTCAAAACGAAAGCCTTGATGAGTTCTACTGATTCGATAGCTTTAAGTTGGACAACCCGAATCTCAATCAGGTCACGTAAGTTTTTTACCCTTCGTTTTTTCGACACGTGGATTTTTACGATAAAACGGGATTACCGTGGCCCATCTTCGACTTCCCATCGCTGGAGAGTGGTGCACCAAGGTAGTGTTCCGTTTCAAATCCATGCACGCTTTTCTAAAAGTCGTACGACACTGTTTCGCCATTTCGGACGGATGTTGCACCTTGCACCGTGGATGTCGCACCCTGTAGATACCGATTATTCGGACGGCCATAACTTCTGGCTCGTTTAGAGTTACGGGAGCCATAACCTGTCAAAACGAAGGCCTCTATGAGTTCTACGGCTTTGATAGCTTTCAGCCGTCAACGGATAGATTAATGCCCTAAAATCACAACCCGAATCTCAATCGGGTCTCGTAAGTTTTTTACCCTTCATTTTTTCGACACCTGGATTTTTACGGTAAAACAGGATTACCGTGGCCCGTCTTCGACTTCCCATCGCTGGAGAGTGGTGCACCATGGTAGTGTTCCATTTCAAATCCATGCACGCATCTCTAAAAGTCGTACGGAACTGTTTCGCCATTTCGGACGGATGTTGCACCTTGCACCGTGGATGTTGCACCCTGTAGATATCGATTATTCAAACGACCATAACTTCTGGCTCGTTTGGAGTTACGGGAGCCATAACCTGAAAAAAAGAAGGCCTCGATGAGTTCTACGGATTTGATAGCTTTCAGCTGTCAACGGATAGATTAATGCCCAAAAAGGAAAACCCGAATCTCAATCGGGTCTCGTAAGTTTTTTACCCTTCATTTTTTCGACACGTGGATTTTTACGGTAAAACAGGATTACCGTGGCCCGTCTTCGACTTCCCATCGCTAGAGAGTGGTGCACCATGGTACTGTTCCGTTTCAAATCCATGCACGCATTTCTAAAAGTCGTACGGCACTGTTTCGCCATTTCGGACGGATGTTCCACCATGCACCGTGGATGTTGCACCCTGTAGATATCGATTATTCGGACGGCCATAACTTCTGGTTCGTTTAGAGTTACGGGAGCCATAACCTGTCAAAACGAAAGCCTCGATGAGTTCTACGGCTTTGACAGCTTTCAGCCATCAACGGATAGATTAATGCCCAAAAAGGACAACCCGAATCTCAATCGGGTCACGTAAGTTTTTTACCCTTCGTTTTTTCGACACGTGGATTTTTACGGTAAAACGGGATTACCGTGGCCCGTCTTCGACTTACCATCGCTGGAAAGTGGTGCACCATGGTACTGTTCCAATACAAATCCATGCACGCATTTCTAAAAGTCGTGCGGCACTGTTTCGCCATTTCGGACGGATGTTGCACCTTGCACCGTGGATGTTGCACCCTGTAGATATCGATTATTCAAACGGCCATAACATCTGGCTCGTTTAGAGTTACGGGAGCCATAACCTGTCAAAACGAAGGCCTCGATGAGTTCTACGGGTTTGACAGCTTTCAGCCGTCAACGGATAGATTAATGCCCAAAAAGGACAACCCGAATCTCAATCGGGTCTCGTAAATTTTTTGCCCTTCGTTTTTTCGACACGTGGATTTTTACGGTAAAACAGGATTACCGTGGCCCGTCTTCGACTTCCCATCGCTAGAGAGTGGTGCACCATGCTACTGTTCCGTTTCAAATCCATGCACGCATTTCTATAAGTCGTACGGCACTGTTTCGCCATTTCGGACGGATGTTGCACCTTGCACCGTGGATGTTGCACCCTGTAGATATCGATTATTCGGACGGCCATAACTTCTGGCTCGTTTAGAGTTATGGGAGCCATAACCTGTCAAAACGAAAGCCTTGATGAGTTCTACTGCTTCGACAGCTTTAAGTTGGACAACCCGAATCTCAATCGGGTCACGTAAGTTTTTTACCCTTCGTTTTTTCGACACGTGGATTTTTACGGTAAAACGGGATTACCGTGGCCCGTCTTTGACTTACCATCGCTGGAAAGTGGTGCACCATGGTACTGTTCCAATTCAAATCCATGCACGCATTTCTAAAAGTCGTGCGGCACTGTTTCGCCATTTCGGACGGATGTTCACCTTGCACCGTGGATGTTGCACCCTGTAGATATCAATTATTCGGACGGCCATAACTTCTGGCTCGTTTAGATTTACGGGAGCCATAACCTATCAAAACGAAGGCCTCGATGAGTTTTACGGCTTTGACAGCTTTCAGCCGTCAACGGATAGATTAATGCCCAAAAAGGACAACCCGAATCTCAATCGGGTCTCGAAAGTTTTTTACCCTTCGTTTTTTCGACACGTGGAATTTTACGGTAAAATGGGATTACCGTGGCCCGTCTTCGACTTCCCATCGCTGGAGAGTGGTGCACCATGGTACTGTTCCGTTTCAAATCCATGCACGCATTTCTAAAAGTCGTACGGCACTGTTTCACCATTTCGGACCGATGTTGCTCCTTGCACCGTGGATGTTGCACCCTGTAGATATCGATTATTCGGATGGCCATAACCTCTGGCTCGTTTAGAGTTATGGGAGCCACAACCTGTCAAAACGAAGGCCTCATGAGTTCTACGGCTTTGACCGATTTTAGCCATCAATGGATATATTAATGCCCAAAAAGGACAACCCGAATCTCAATCGGGTCTCGTAAGTTTTTTACCCTTCGTTTTTTCGACACGTGGATTTTTACGGTAAAACGGGATTACCATGGCATGTCTTCGACTTCCCATCGCTGGAGAGTGGTACACCATGGTACTGTTCCGTTTCAAATCCATGCACGCATTTCTAAAAGTCGTACGGCACTGTTTCGCCATTTCGGTCGGATGTTGCACCTTGCACCGTGGATGTTGCACCCTGTAGATATCGATTATTCGGACGGCCATAACTTCTGGCTCGTTTAGAGTTACGGGAGCCATAACCTGTCAAAACGAAGGCCTCGATGATTTTTACGGCTTTGACAGCTTTCAGCCGTCAACGGATAGATTAATGCCCAAAAAGGACAACCAAAATCTCAATCGGGTCTCGTAAGTTTTTACCCTTCGTTTTTTCGACACGTGGATTTTTACGGTAAAACGGGATTATCGTGGCCCGTCTTCGACTTCCCATCGCTGGAGAGTGGTGCACCATGGTAGTGTTCCGTTTCAATTCCATGCACGTATTTCTAAAAGTCGTACGGCACTGTTTCGCCATTTCGGACGGATGTTGCACCTTGCACCGTAGATGTTGCACCCTGTAGATATCGATTATTCGAACGGCCATAACTTCTGGCTCGTTTTGAGTTACGGGAGCCATAACCTGTCAAAACGAAGGCCTCGATGAGTTCTACGGCTTGGACCGATTTCAGCCGTCAATGGATATATTAATGCCCAAAAAGGACAACCCGAATCTCAATCGGGTCTCGTAAGTTTTTTACCCTTCGTTTTTTCGACACGTGGATTTTTACGGTAAAACGGGATTACCATGGCCTGTCTTCGACTTCCCATCGCTGGAGAGTGGTATACCATTGTACGGTTCCGTTTCAAATCCTTGCACGCATTTCTAAAAGTCGTACGGCACTGTTTCGCCATTTCTGTCGGATGTTGCACCTTGCACCGTGGATGTTGCACCCTGTAGATATCGATTATTCGGACGGCCATAACCTCTGGCTCGTTTAGAGTTACGAGAGCCATAACCTGTCAAAACGAAGGCCTTGATGAGTTCTACGGCTTTGACAGCTTTCAGCCGTCAACGGATAGATTAATGCCCAAAAAGGACAACCTGAATCTCAATCGGGTCTCGTAAGTTTTTACCCTTCGTTTTTTCGACACGTGGATTTTTACGGTAAAAAGGGATTACCGTGGCCCGTCTTCGACTTCCCATCGCTGGAGAGTGGTGCACCATGGTAATGTTCCGTTTCAAATCCATGCACGCATTTCTAAAAGTCGTACGGCACTGTTTCGCCATTTCGGACGGATGTTGCACCTTGCACCGTGGATGTTGCACCCTGTAGATATCGATTATTCGGACGACCATAACTTCTGGCTCGTTTAGAGTTACGGGAGCCATAACCTGTCAAAACAAAGGCCTCGATGAGTTCTATGGCTTTGACGGCTTTCATCTGTCAATGGATAAATTAATGCCCAAAAAGGACAACCCGAATCTCAATCGGGTCTCGTAAGTTTTTTACCCTTCGTTTTTTCGACACGTGGATTTTTACGGTAAAACAGGATTACCGTGGCCCATCTTCGACTTTCCATCGCTTGAGAGTGGTGCACCATGCTACTGTTCCGTTTCAAATCCATGCACGCATTTCTAAAAGTCGTACGGCACAGTTCCGCCATTTCGGACGGATGTTGCACCTTGCACCGTGGATGTTGCACCCTGTAGATATCGATTGTTCGGACGGCCATAACTTCTGGCTCGTTTAGAGTTATGGGAACCATAACCTGTCAAAACGAAGGCCTCGATGAGTTCTACGGCTTCGACAGCTTTCAGTTGTCAACGGATAGATTAATGTCCAAAATGGACAACCTGAATCTCAATCGGGTCTCGTAAGTTTTTTACCCTTCGTTTTTTCGACACGTGGATTTTTACGGTAAAACGGGATTACTGTGGCCCGTCTTCGACTTCCCATCGCTGGAGAGTGGTGCACCATGGTACTGTTCCGTTTCAAATCCATGCACGCATTTCTAAAAGTCGTACGGCACTGTTTCGCCATTTCGGACGGATGTTGCACCTTTCACCGTGGATGTTGCACCCTGTAGATATCGATTATTGGGACGGCCATAAATTCTGGCTCGTTTAGAGTTACGAGAGCCATAACCTGTCAAAACGAAGGCCTCGATGAGTCTACGGCTTTGACAGCTTACAGCCATCAACTGATAGATTAATGCCCAAAAAGGACAACCCGAATCTCAATCGGGTCTCGTAAGTTTTTTACCCTTCGTTTTTTCGACACATGGAATTTTAAGGTAAAACGGGATTACCGTGGCCCGACTTCGACTTCCCATCGCTGGAGAGTGGTGCACCATGGTACTGTTCCGTTTCAAATCCATGCACGCATTTCTAAAAGTCGTACGGCATTGTTTCGCCATTTCGGACCGATGTTGCACCTTGCGCCGTGGATGTTGCACCCTGTAGATATCAATTATTCGGACGGCCATAACTTCTGGCTCGTTTTGAATTATGGGAGCCATAACCTGTCAAAACGAAGGCCTCGATGAGTTCTACAGCTTTGACCGCTTTCAGCCATCAATGGATATATTAATGCCTAAAAAGGACAACACGAATCTCAATCGGGTCTCGTAAGTTTTTTACCCTTCGTTTTTTCGACACGTGGATTTTTACGGTAAAACGGGATTACCATGGCCTGTCTTCGACTTCCCATCGCTGGAGAGTGGTACACCATGGTACTGTTCCGTGTCAAATCCATGCACGCATTTCTAAAAGTCGTACGGCACTGTTTCGCCATTTCGAACGGATGTTGCACCTTGCACCGTGGATGTTGCACCCTGTAGATATCGATTATTCGGACGGCCATAACTTCTGGCTCGTTTAGAGTTACGGGAGCCATAACCTGTCAAAACGTCGGCCTCGATGAGTTCTATGGCTTTGATAGCTTTCAGCCGTCAATGGATAGACTAATGCCCAAAAAGGACAACCTGAATCTCAATTGTGTCTCGTATGTTTTTACCCTTCGTTTTTTCGACACGTGGATTTTTACGGTAAAACGGGATTACTGTGGCCCGTCTTCAACTTCCCATCACTGGAGACTGGTGCACCATGGTAGTGTTCCGTTTCAAATCCATGCACGCATTTCTAAAAGTCGTACGACACTGTTTCGCCATTTCGGACGGATGTTGCACCTTGCACCGTGGATTTTGCACCCTGTAGATATCGATTATTCGGACGACCATAACTTCTGGCTCGTTTAGATTTACGGGAGCCATAACCTGTCAAAATGAAGGCCTCGATGAGTTCTACGGCTTTGACGGCTTTCAGCCGTCAACGGATAGATTAATGCCCAAAAAGGACAACCCGAATCTCAATCGGGTCTCGTAAGTTTTTTACCCTTCGTTTTTTCGACACGTGGAATTTTACGGTAAAACAGGATTACCGTGGCCCGTCTTCGACTTCCCATCGCTGGAGAGTGGTGCACCATGGTACTGTTCCGTTCCAAATCCATGCACTTCTAAAAGTCGTACGACATTGTTTCGCCATTTCGGACCGATGTTGCACCTTGCACCGTGGATGTTGCACCCTGTAGATATCGATTATTCGGACGGCCATAACTTCCGGCTCGTTTAGATTTACGGGAGCCATAACCTGTCAAAACGAAGGCCTCGATGAGTTCTACGGCATTGACCGATTTCAGTCGTCAATGGATATATTAATGCCCAAAAAGGACAACCCGAATCTCAATCGGGTCTCGTAAGTTTTTTACCCTTCGTTTTTTCGACACGTGGATTTTACGGTAAAACGGGATTACCATGGCCTGTCTTCGACTTCCCATCGCTGGAGAGTGGTACACCATGGTACTGTTCCGATTCAAATCCATGCACGCATTTCTAAAAGTCGCACGGCACTGTTTCGCCATTTCGGTCGGATGTTGCACCTTGCACCGTGGATGTTGCACCCTGTAGATATCGATTATTCGGACGGCCATAACTTCTGGCTCGTTTAGAGTTACGGGAGCCATAACCTGTCAAAACGAAGGCCTCGATGAGTTCTACAGTTTTGACAGCTTTCAGCCGTCAATGGACAGATTAATGCCCAAAAAGGACAACCAGAATCTCAATCGGGTCTCGTAAGTTTTTACCCTTCGTTTTTTCGACACGTGGATTTTTACGGTAAAACGGAATTATCGTGGCCCGTCTTCGACTTCCCATCGCTGGAGAGTGGTGCACCATGGTAGTGTTCCGTTTCAAATCCATGCACGCATTTCTAGAAGTCGTACGGCACTGTTTCGCCATTTCGGACGGATGTTGCACCTTACACCGTGGATGTTGCACCCTGTAGATATCGATTATTCGGACGGCCATAACTTCTGGCTCGTTTAGATTTACGGGAGTCATAACCTGTCAAAATAAAGGCCTCGATGAGTTCTACGGCTTTGATCGATTTCAGCCGTTAATGGATATATTAATGCCCAAAAAGGACAACCCGAATCTCAATCGGGTCTCGTAAGTTTTTTACCCTTCGTTTTTTCGACACGTGAATTTTTACGGTAAAACGGGATTACCATTTCCTGTCTTCGACTTCCCATCGCTGGAGAGTGGTGCACCATGGTAGTGTTCCGTTTCAAATCCATGAACGCATTTCTAAAAGTCGTACGGCACTGTTTCGCCATTTCGGTCGGATGTTGCACCTTGCACCGTGGATGTTGCACCCTGTATATATCGATTATTCGGACGGCCATAAATTCTGGCTCGTTTAGAGTTACGAGAGCCATAACCTGTCAAAACGAAGGCCTCGATGAGTTCTACGGCTTTGACAGCTTTCAGCCGTCAACGAACAGATTAATGCCCAAAAAGGACAACCAGAATCTCAATCGGGTCTCGTAATTTTTTACCCTTCGTTTTTTCGACACGTGGATTTTTACGGTAAAACGGAATTATCGTGGCCCGTCTTCGACTTCCCATCGCTGAAGAGTGGTGCACCATGGTAGTGTTCCGTTTCAAATCCATGCACGCATTTCTAAAAGTCGTACGGCACTGTTTCGCCATTTCGGTCGGATGTTGCACCTTGCACCGTGGATGTTGCACCCTGTAGATATCGATTATTCGGACGGCCATAACCTTTGGCTCGTTTAGAGTTACGGGAGCCATAACCAGTCAAAACGAAGGCCTTGATGAGTTCTACGGCTTTGACCGCTTTCAGCCGTCAACGGATAGATTAATGCCCAAAAAGGACAACCTGAATCTCAATCGGCTCTCGTAAGTTTTTACCCTTCGTTTTTTCGACACGTGGATTTTTACGGTAAAAAGGGATTACCATGGCCCGTCTTCGACTTCCCATCGCTGGAGAGTGATGCACCATAGTAGTGTTCCGTTTCAAATCCATGCACGCATTCCTAAAAGTCGTACGGCACTGTTTCGCCATTTCGGACGGATGTTGCACCTTGCACCGTGGATGTTGCACCCTGTAGATATCGATTATTCGGACGACCATAACTTCTGGCTTGTTTAGAGTTACGGGAGCCATAACCTGTCAAAACGAAGGCCTCGATGAGTTCTACGGCTTTGAAGGCTTTCAGCCGTCAACGGATAAATTAATGCCCAAAAAGGACAACCCGAATCTCAATCGGGTCTCGTAAGTTTTTTACCCTTCGTTTTTTCGACACGTGGATTTTTACGGTAAAACAGGATTACCGTGGCCCGTCTTCGACTTCCCATCGCTAGAGAGTGGTGCACCATGCTACTGTTCCGTTTCAAATCCATGCACGCATTTCTATAAGTCGTACGGCACTGTTTCTCCATTTCGGACGGATGTTGCACCTTGCACCGTGGATGTTGCACCCTGTAGATATCGATTATTCGGACGGCCATAACTTCTGGCTCGTTTAGAGTTATGGGAGCCATAACCTGTCAAAACGAAGGCCTCGATGAGTTCTACGGCTTCGACAGCTTTCAGTTGTCAACGGATAGATTAATGCCCAAAAAGGACAACCCGAATCTCAATCGGGTCTCGTAAGTTTTTTACCCTTCGTTTTTTCGACACGTGGATTTTTACGGTAAAACGGGATTACCGTGGCCCGTCTTCGACTTCCCATCGCTGGAGAGTGGTGCACCATGGTAGTGTTCCGTTTCAAATCCATGCACGCATTTCTAAAAGTCGTACGGCACTGTTTCGCCATTTCGGTCGGATGTTGCACCTTGCACCGTGGATGTTGCACCCTGTAGATATCGATTATTCGGACGGCCATAAATTCTGGCTCGTTTAGAGTTACGAGAGCCATAACCTGTCAAAACGAAGGCCTCGATTAGTTCTACGGCTTTGACAGCTTTCAGCCATCAACGGATAGATTAATGCCCAAAAAGGACAACCCGAATCTTAATCGGGTCTCGTAAGTTTTTTACCCTTCGTTTTTTCGACACATGGAATTTTACGGTAAAACGGGATTACCGTGGCCCGTCTTCGACTTCCCATCGCTGGAGAGTGGTGCACCATGGTACTATTCCGTTTCAAATCCATGCACGCATTTCTAAAAGTCGTACGGCATTGTTTCGCCATTTCGGACCGATGTTGCACCTTGCACCGTGGACGTTGCACCCTGTAGATATCAATTATTCGGACGGCCATAACTTCTGGCTCGTTTAGATTTACGGGAGCCATAACCTATCAAAACGAAGGCCTCGACGAGTTCTACGGCTTTGACCGGTTTCAGCCGTCAATGGATATATTAGTGCCTAAAAAGGACAACCCGAATCTCAATCGGGTCTCGTAAGTTTTATACCCTTCGTTTTTTCGACACGTGGATTTTTACGGTAAAACGGGATTACCATGGCCTGTCTTCGACTTCCCATCGCTCGAGAGTGGTACACCATGGTACTGTTCCGTGTCAAATCCATGCACGCATTTCTAAAAGTCGTACGGCACTGTTTCGCCATTTCGGACGGATGTTGCACCTTGCACCGTGGATGTTGCACCCTGTAGATATCGATTATTCGGACGGCCATAACTTCTGGCTCGTTTAGAGTTACGGGAGCCATAACCTGTCAAAACGAAGGCCTCGATGAGTTCTACGGCTTTGACAGCTTTCAGCCGTCAACGGATAGACTAATGCCCAAAAAGTACAACCTGAATCTCAATCGTGTCTCGTAAGTTTTTACCCTTCGTTTTTTCGACACGTGGATTTTTACGGTAAAACGGGATTACCGTGGCCCGTCTTCGATTTCCCATCGCTGGAGAGTGGTGCACCATGGTAGTGTTCCGTTTCAAATCCATGCACGCATTTCTAAAAGTCGTACGGCACTGTTTCGCCATTTCGGACGGATGTTGCACCTTGCACCGTGGATTTTGCACCCTGTAGATATCGATTATTCGGACGACCATAACCTCTGGCTCGTTTAGAGTTACGGGAACCAAAACCTGTCAAAACGAAGGCCTCGATGAGTTCTACGGCTTTGATGGCTTTCAGCCGTCAACGGATAGATTAATGCCCAAAAAGGACAACCTGAATCTCAATCGTGTCTCGTAAGTTTTTACCCTTCGTTTTTTCGACACGTGGATTTTTACGGTAAAACGGGATTACCGTGGCCCGTCTTCGACTTCCCATCGCTGGAGAGTGGTACACCATGGTACTGTTCCATTTCAAATTCATGCACGCATTTCTAAAAGTCGTACGGCACTGTTTCGCCATTTCGGTCGGATGTTGCACCTTGCACCGTGGATGTTGCACCCTGTAGATATCGATTATTCGGACGACCATAACTTCTGGCTCGTTTAGAGTTAAGGGAGCCATAACAAGTCAAAACGAAATCCTTAGTGAGTTCTAAGGCTCTGACAGCTTTCAGCCGTCAACGGATTGTATAATTCCCAAAAAAGACTATCCGAATCTCAATCGGGTCTCGGAAGTTTTTTACCCTTCGTTTTTTCGACACGTGGATTTTTACGGTAAAACAGGATTATCGTGGCCCGTCTTCGACTTCACATCGCTGGAGAGTGGTGCACCATGGTAGTGTTCCGTTTCAAATCCATGCACACATTTCTAAAAGTCGTACGGCACTGTTTCGCCATTTCGAACGGATGTTGCCCCTTGCACCGTGGATGTAGCACCCTGTAGATATCGATTATTCGGACGGCCATAACTTCTGGCTCGTTTAGAGTTACGAGAGCCATAACCTGTCAAAACGAAGGCCTCGATGACTTCTACGGCTTTGATAGCTTTCAGCCGTCAGGGGATAGATTAATGCCCAAAAAGGACAACCCGAATCTCAATCGGATCTCCTAAGTTTTTTACCTTTCGTTTTTTCGACACGTGGATTTTTACGGTAAAACGGGATTACCGTGGCCCGTCTTCGACTTCCCATCGCTGGAGAGTGGTGCACCATGGTACTGTTCCGTTTCAAATCCATGCATGCATTTTTAAAAGTCGTACGGCACCGTTTCGCCATTACGGACGGATGTTGCACCTTGCACCGTGGATGTTGCACCCTGTAGATATCGATTATTCGGACGGCCATAACTTCTGGCTTGTTTAGAGTTACGAGAGCCATAACCTGTCAAAACGAAGGCCTCGATGATTTCTACGGCTTTGACAGCTTTCAGCCGTCAACGGATAGATTAGTGCCCAAAAAGGACAACCTGAATCTCAATCGGGTCTCGTAAGTTTTTTACCCTTCGTTTTTTCGACACGTGGATATTTTCGGTAAAACGGGATTACCGTGGCCCGTCTTCGACTTCCCATCACAAGAGAATGGTGCACCATGGTAGTGTTCCATTTCAAATCCATGCATGCATTTCTAAAAGTCGTACGACACTGTTTCGCCATTTCGGACGGATGTTGCACCTTGCACCGTGGATGTTGCACCCTGTAGATATCGATTATTCGGACGGCCATAACTTCTGGCTCGTTTAGAGTTATGGGAGCCATAACCTGTCAAAACGAAGGCCTCGATGAGTTCTACGGCTTCGACATCTTTCAGTTGTCAACAGATAGATTAATGCCCATAAAGGACAAACCGAATCTCAATCGAGTCTCGTATGTTTTTTACCCTTCGTTTTTTCGACACGTGGATTTTTACGGTAAAACGGGATTACCGTGGCCCGTCTTTGACTTCCCATCGCTGGAGAGTGGTGCGCCATGGTAGTGTTCCGTTTCAAATCCATGCACGCATTTCTAAAAGTCGTACGGCACTGTTTCGCCATTTCGGACGGATGTTGCACCTTGCACCGTGGATGTTGCACCTTGTAGATATCGATTATTCGGACGGCCATAACTTCTGGCTCGTTTAGAGTTACGGGAGCCATAACCTGTCAAAACGAAGGCCTCGATGAGTTCTACGGCTTTGACAGCTTTCAGCCTTCAACGGATAGATTAATGCCCAAAAAGGACAACCCGAATCTCAATCGGGTCTCGTAAGTTTTTTACCCTTTGTTTTTTCGACAGGTGGAATTTTACGGTAAAATAGGATTACCGTGGCCCGTCTTCGACTTCCCATTACTGGAGAGTGGTGCACCATGGTACTGTTCCGTTTCAAATCCATGCGCGCATTTCTAAAAGTCGTACGGCACTGTTTCGCCATTTCGGACGGATGTTGCACCTTGCACCGTGGATGTTGCACCCTGTAGATATCGATTATTCGGACGACCATAACTTCTGGCTCGTTTAGAGTTACGGGAGCCATAACCTGTCAAAACGAAGGCCTCGATGAGTTCTACGGCTTTGACCGATTTCAGCCGTCAACGGATAGATTAATGCCCAAAAAGGACAACCCGAATCTCAATCGGGTCTCGTAAGTTTTTTACCCTTCGTTTTTTCGACACGTGGATTTTTACGGTAAAACGGGATTACCATGGCCCGTCTTCGACTTCCCATCGCTGGAGAGTGGTACACCATGGTACTGTTCCGTTTCAAATCCATGCACGCATTTCTAAAAGTCGTACGGCACTGTTTCGCCATTTCGGTCGGATGTTGCACCTTGCACCGTCGATGTTGCACCCTGTAGATATCGATTATTCGGACGGCCATAACTTCTGGCCCGTTTAGAGTTACGGGAGCCTTAACCTGTCAAAACGAAGGCCTCGATGAGTTCTACGGCTATGACAGCTTTCAGCCGTCAACGGATAGATTAATGCCCAAAAAGGACAAACCGAATCTCAATCGGGGCCCGTAAGTTTTTTACCCTTCGTTTTTTCGACACGTGGATTTTTGCGGTAAAACGGGATTACCGTGGCCCGTCTTCGACTTCCCATCGCTGGAGAGTGGTGCACCATGGTAGTGTTCCGTTTCAAATCCATGCACTCATTTCTAAAAGTCGTACGACACTGTTTCGCCATTTCGGACGGATGTTGCACCTTGCACCGTGGATGTAGCACCCTGTAGATGTCGATTATTCGGACGGCCATAACTTCTGGCTCGTTTAGAGCTACGGGAGCCATAACCCGTCAAAATCAAGGCCTCGATGAGTTCTACGGCTTTGACGGATTTCAGCCGTCAACGGATAGATTAATGCCCAAAAAGGACAACCCGAATCTCAATCGGGTCTCGTAAGTTTTTTACCCTTCGTTTTTTCGACACGTGGATTTTTACGGTAAAACAGGATTACCGTGGCCCGTCTTCGACTTCCCATCGCTAGAGAATGGTGCACCATGCTACTGTTCCGTTTCAAATCCATGCACGCATTTCTAAAAGTCGTACGGCACTGTTTCGCCATTTCGGACGGATGTTGCACCTTGCACCGTGGATGTTGCACCTTGTAGATATCGATTATTCGGACGGCCATAACTTCTGGCTCGTTTAGAGTTACGGGAGCCATAACCTGTCAAAACGAAGGCCTCGATGAGTTCTACGGCTTTGACAGCTTTCAGCCTTCAACGGATAGATTAATGCCCAAAAAGGACAACCCGAATCTCAATCGGGTCTCGTAAGTTTTTTACCCTTTGTTTTTTCGACAGGTGGAATTTTACGGTAAAATGGGATTACCGTGGCCCGTCTTCGACTTCCCATTACTGGAGAGTGGTGCACCATGGTACTGTTCCGTTTCAAATCCATGCGCGCATTTCTAAAAGTCGTACGGCACTGTTTCGCCATTTCGGACGGATGTTGCACCTTGCACCGTGGATGTTGCACCCTGTAGATATCGATTATTCGGACGACCATAACTTCTGGCTCGTTTAGAGTTACGGGAGCCATAACCTGTCAAAACGAAGGCCTCGATGAGTTCTACGGCTTTGACCGATTTCAGCCGTCAACGGATAGATTAATGCCCAAAAAGGACAACCCGAATCTCAATCGGGTCTCGTAAGTTTTTTACCCTTCGTTTTTTCGACACGTGGATTTTTACGGTAAAACGGGATTACCATGGCCCGTCTTCGACTTCCCATCGCTGGAGAGTGGTACACCATGGTACTGTTCCGTTTCAAATCCATGCACGCATTTCTAAAAGTCGTACGGCACTGTTTCGCCATTTCGGTCGGATGTTGCACCTTGCACCGTCGATGTTGCACCCTGTAGATATCGATTATTCGGACGGCCATAACTTCTGGCCCGTTTAGAGTTACGGGAGCCTTAACCTGTCAAAACGAAGGCCTCGATGAGTTCTACGGCTATGACAGCTTTCAGCCGTCAACGGATAGATTAATGCCCAAAAAGGACAACCCGAATCTCAATCGGGGCCCGTAAGTTTTTTACCCTTCGTTTTTTCGACACGTGGATTTTTGCGGTAAAACGGGATTACCGTGGCCCGTCTTCGACTTCCCATCGCTGGAGAGTGGTGCACCATGGTAGTGTTCCGTTTCAAATCCATGCACTCATTTCTAAAAGTCGTACGACACTGTTTCGCCATTTCGGACGGATGTTGCACCTTGCACCGTGGATGTAGCACCCTGTAGATGTCGATTATTCGGACGGCCATAACTTCTGGCTCGTTTAGAGCTACGGGAGCCATAACCCGTCAAAATCAAGGCCTCGATGAGTTCTACGGCTTTGACGGATTTCAGCCGTCAACGGATAGATTAATGCCCAAAAAGGACAACCCGAATCTCAATCGGGTCTCGTAAGTTTTTTACCCTTCGTTTTTTCGACACGTGGATTTTTACGGTAAAACAGGATTACCGTGGCCCGTCTTCGACTTCCCATCGCTAGAGAATGGTGCACCATGCTACTGTTCCGTTTCAAATCCATGCACGCATTTCTAAAAGTCGTACGACACTGTTTCGCCATTTCGGACGGATGTTGCACCTTGCACCGTGGATGTTGCACCTTGTAGATATCGATTATTCGGACGGCCATAACTTCTGGCTCGTTTAGAGTTACGGGAGCCATAACCTGTCAAAACGAAGGCCTCGATGAGTTCTACGGCTTTGACAGCTTTCAGCCTTCAACGGATAGATTAATGCCCAAAAAGGACAACCCGAATCTCAATCGGGTCTCGTAAGTTTTTTACCCTTTGTTTTTTCGACAGGTGGAATTTTACGGTAAAATGGTATTACCGTGGCCCGTCTTCGACTTCCCATTACTGGAGAGTGGTGCACCATGGTACTGTTCCGTTTCAAATCCATGCGCGCATTTCTAAAAGTCGTACGGCACTGTTTCGCCATTTCGGACGGATGTTGCACCTTGCACCGTGGATGTTGCACCCTGTAGATATCGATTATTCGGACGACCATAACTTCTGGCTCGTTTAGAGTTACGGGAGCCATAACCTGTCAAAACGAAGGCCTCGATGAGTTCTACGGCTTTGCCGATTTCAGCCGTCAACGGATAGATTAATGCCCAAAAAGGACAACCCGAATCTCAATCGGGTCTCGTAAGTTTTTTACCCTTCGTTTTTTCGACACGTGGATTTTTACGGTAAAACGGGATTACCATGGCCCGTCTTCGACTTCCCATCGCTGGAGAGTGGTACACCATGGTACTGTTCCGTTTCAAATCCATGCACGCATTTCTAAAAGTCGTACGGCACTGTTTCGCCATTTCGGTCGGATGTTGCACCTTGCACCGTCGATGTTGCACCCTGTAGATATCGATTATTCGGACGGCCATAACTTCTGGCCCGTTTAGAGTTACGGGAGCCTTAACCTGTCAAAACGAAGGCCTCGATGAGTTCTACGGCTATGACAGCTTTCAGCCGTCAACGGATAGATTAATGCCCAAAAAGGACAACCCGAATCTCAATCGGGGCCCGTAAGTTTTTTACCCTTCGTTTTTTCGACACGTGGATTTTTGCGGTAAAACGGGATTACCGTGGCCCGTCTTCGACTTCCCATTGCTGGAGAGTGGTGCACCATGGTAGTGTTCCGTTTCAAATCCATGCACTCATTTCTAAAAGTCGTACGACACTGTTTCGCCATTTCGGACGGATGTTGCACCTTGCACCGTGGATGTAGCACCCTGTAGATGTCGATTATTCGGACGGCCATAACTTCTGGCTCGTTTAGAGCTACGGTAGCCATAACCCGTCAAAATCAAGGCCTCGATGAGTTCTACGGCTTTGACGGATTTCAGCCGTCAACGGATAGATTAATGCCCAAAAAGGACAACCCGAATCTCAATCGGGTCTCGTAAGTTTTTTACCCTTCGTTTTTTCGACACGTGGATTTTTACGGTAAAACAGGATTACCGTGGCCCGTCTTCGACTTCCCATCGCTAGAGAATGGTGCACCATGCTACTGTTCCGTTTCAAATCCATGCACGCATTTCTATAAGTCGTACGGCACTGTTTCGCCATTTCGGACGGATGTTGCACCTTGCACCGTGGATGTTGCACCCTGTAGATATCGATTATTCGGACGGCCATAACTTCTGGCTCGTTTAGAGTTACGGGAGCCATAACCTGTCAAAACGAAGGCCTCGATGAGTTCTACGGCTTTGACAGCTTTCAGCCTTCAACGGATAGATTAATGCCCAAAAAGGACAACCCGAATCTCAATCGGGTCTCGTAAGTTTTTTACCCTTTGTTTTTTCGACAGGTGGAATTTTACGGTAAAATGGGATTACCGTGGCCCGTCTTCGACTTCCCATTACTGGAGAGTGGTGCACCATGGTACTGTTCCGTTTCAAATCCATGCGCGCATTTCTAAAAGTCGTACGGCACTGTTTCGCCATTTCGGACGGATGTTGCACCTTGCACCGTGGATGTTGCACCCTGTAGATATCGATTATTCGGACGACCATAACTTCTGGCTCGTTTAGAGTTACGGGAGCCATAACCTGTCAAAACGAAGGCCTCGATGAGTTCTACGGCTTTGACCGATTTCAGCCGTCAACGGATAGATTAATGCCCAAAAAGGACAACCCGAATCTCAATCGGGTCTCCTAAGTTTTTTACCCTTCGTTTTTTCGACACGTGGATTTTTACGGTAAAACGGGATTACCATGGCCCGTCTTCGACTTCCCATCGCTGGAGAGTGGTACACCATGGTACTGTTCCTTTTCAAATCCATGCACGCATTTCTAAAAGTCGTACGGCACTGTTTCGCCATTTCGGTCGGATGTTGCACCTTGCACCGTCGATGTTGCACCCTGTAGATATCGATTATTCGGACGGCCATAACTTCTGGCCCGTTTAGAGTTACGGGAGCCTTAACCTGTCAAAACGAAGGCCTCGATGAGTTCTACGGCTATGACAGCTTTCAGCCGTCAACGGATAGATTAATGCCCAAAAAGGACAACCCGAATCTCAATCGGGGCCCGTAAGTTTTTTACCCTTCGTTTTTTCGACACGTGGATTTTTGCGGTAAAACGGGATTACCGTGGCCCGTCTTCGACTTCCCATCGCTGGAGAGTGGTGCACCATGGTAGTGTTCCGTTTCAAATCCATGCACTCATTTCTAAAAGTCGTACGACACTGTTTCGCCATTTCGGACGGATGTTGCACCTTGCACCGTGGATGTAGCACCCTGTAGATGTCGATTATTCGGACGGCCATAACTTCTGGCTCGTTTAGAGCTACGGGAGCCATAACCCGTCAAAATCAAGGCCTCGATGAGTTCTACGGCTTTGACGGATTTCAGCCGTCAACGGATAGATTAATGCCCAAAAAGGACAACCCGAATCTCAATCGGGTCTCGTAAGTTTTTTACCCTTCGTTTTTTCGACACGTGGATTTTTACGGTAAAACAGGATTACCGTGGCCCGTCTTCGACTTCCCATCGCTAGAGAATGGTGCACCATGCTACTGTTCCGTTTCAAATCCATGCACGCATTTCTAAAAGTCGTACGGCACTGTTTCGCCATTTCGGACGGATGTTGCACCTTGCACCGTGGATGTTGCACCTTGTAGATATCGATTATTCGGACGGCCATAACTTCTGGCTCGTTTAGAGTTACGGGAGCCATAACCTGTCAAAACGAAGGCCTCGATGAGTTCTACGGCTTTGACAGCTTTCAGCCTTCAACGGATAGATTAATGCCCAAAAAGGACAACCCGAATCTCAATCGGGTCTCGTAAGTTTTTTACCCTTTGTTTTTTCGACAGGTGGAATTTTACGGTAAAATGGGATTACCGTGGCCCGTCTTCGACTTCCCATTACTGGAGAGTGGTGCACCATGGTACTGTTCCGTTTCAAATCCATGCGCGCATTTCTAAAAGTCGTACGGCACTGTTTCGCCATTTCGGACGGATGTTGCACCTTGCACCGTGGATGTTGCACCCTGTAGATATCGATTATTCGGACGACCATAACTTCTGGCTCGTTTAGAGTTACGGGAGCCATAACCTGTCAAAACGAAGGCCTCGATGAGTTCTACGGCTTTGACCGATTTCAGCCGTCAACGGATAGATTAATGCCCAAAAAGGACAACCCGAATCTCAATCGGGTCTCGTAAGTTTTTTACCCTTCGTTTTTTCGACACGTGGATTTTTACGGTAAAACGGGATTACCATGGCCCGTCTTCGACTTCCCATCGCTGGAGAGTGGTACACCATGGTACTGTTCCGTTTCAAATCCATGCACGCATTTCTAAAAGTCGTACGGCACTGTTTCGCCATTTCGGTCGGATGTTGCACCTTGCACCGTCGATGTTGCACCCTGTAGATATCGATTATTCGGACGGCCATAACTTCTGGCCCGTTTAGAGTTACGGGAGCCTTAACCTGTCAAAACGAAGGCCTCGATGAGTTCTACGGCTATGACAGCTTTCAGCCGTCAACGGATAGATTAATGCCCA
Organism: Allium cepa; assembly: GCA_030765085.1. Taxonomy (NCBI): domain Eukaryota; kingdom Viridiplantae; phylum Streptophyta; class Magnoliopsida; order Asparagales; family Amaryllidaceae; genus Allium; species Allium cepa. Next base: position 873,092,239 of record CM060938.1, read on the forward strand.
AAAAGGACAACCCGAATCTCAATCGGGGCCCGTAAGTTTTTTACCCTTCGTTTTTTCGACACGTGGATTTTTGCGGTAAAACGGGATTACCGTGGCCCGTCTTCGACTTCCCATCGCTGGAGAGTGGTGCACCATGGTAGTGTTCCGTTTCAAATCCATGCACTCATTTCTAAAAGTCGTACGACACTGTTTCGCCATTTCGGACGGATGTTGCACCTTGCACCGTGGATGTAGCACCCTGTAGATGTCGATTATTCGGACGGCCATAACTTCTGGCTCGTTTAGAGCTACGGTAGCCATAACCCGTCAAAATCAAGGCCTCGATGAGTTCTACGGCTTTGACGGATTTCAGCCGTCAACGGATAGATTAATGCCCAAAAAGGACAACCCGAATCTCAATCGGGTCTCGTAAGTTTTTTACCCTTCGTTTTTTCGACACGTGGATTTTTACGGTAAAACAGGATTACCGTGGCCCGTCTTCGACTTCCCATCGCTAGAGAATGGTGCACCATGCTACTGTTCCGTTTCAAATCCATGCACGCATTTCTATAAGTCGTACGGCACTGTTTCGCCATTTCGGACGGATGTTGCACCTTGCACCGTGGATGTTGCACCCTGTAGATATCGATTATTCGGACGACCATAACTTCTGGCTCGTTTAGAGTTACGGGAGCCATAACCTGTCAAAACGAAGGCCTCGATGAGTTCTACGGCTTCGACAGCTTTCAGCCGTCAATGGATAGATTAATGCCCAAAAAAGGACAACCCGAATCTCAATCGGGTCTCGTAAGTTTTTTACCCTTCGTTTTTTCGACACGTGGATTTTTACGGTAAAACGGGATTACCGTGGCCCCTCTTCGACTTCCCATCGCTGGAGAGTGGTGCACCATGGTAGTGTTCCGTTTCAAATCCATGCACGTGTTACCCTATTTTTTGGTCAAAACTGGTATATCAACGAATTGGCATGGAATTATGAATATCAGGATTGGAGATTGGTTGGAATCAAGGCTACGATCGATATCGTCAAAATTTTGTTGAACTCCGATTGGGACGAAATTGATTGGAGATGATGATAAGGACTGGGAAAGGCTATGTTTCAAATTTCAGGTTAATCGGAGTTCGTATGAAGAAAATATGATGGATTCAAGGTAAGAATGGTATGTTGTTCGAATCCATCAAGGTGGTGCTCGGTTCGAATCCATCGGATTCGAACCCATCAGGGTCGCATCAATCGAAGGTATGACGCAGAGACGGTTCGAATCTATACGGTTCGTATCTATCAAAATAGGTTCGGCTTGGTGAAGTTCGTATCGATGGTGGTTCGAATCGATGAAGTTCGTATCGATCAGGAGAGGAGGGGAGTCGGCTTCGTGGATTCGAAGGAGGGGAGTCGGCTTCGTGGATTCGAAGGAGGGGAGTCGGCTTCGTGTATTCAAGGCGATGGATTCGAAGGAAATGGATTCGAAGAAGATGGATTCGAGGGGGATGGATTCGAAGGGAGTGGGTTCGATGTATAGGTTCGAACCAGGCAGAACACACGAAGCTTTGAACTTGAATCGATCATATCTTCCAAACCGTTGATCCAAATGCTATGAAATTTTTATAGGAGCTTACATACATGTTGAAGAATGTTCTCACCAAATTTCAGCTCAATTGGATGATTTCTTGATCGATTCGAACCTTACTTCGAATCGATCCCAAGGTGGGCCCGGACCTCCAGTTTTCAGGCAAGTGGGCCCCTTCACGTGCCTGAAGCGGTCTTCCCGGATTTTAGGAGAAATATCAGCCTCCTACGCTTATAAATAGAGCCCCTGGTCATTCAGAAAAGGGATCGGAGAATTTCTAGAGAAAAAGCACGCCCGGACGCAGCCAGAATTGCTTCAAAGCACCACCGCTGCCTTTGACTTTGAATTTTTGCTTAAGAACTGCTGTACTTAGTCATATAAAAGTTGTATTCTCCAAATATCGAGCAATAAAATAACAAAACTTCATAGTGGACGTAGGCAAATCGCCGAACCACTCTAAATTGTTGTCTTCTATGCAATTTACTTTCTGTTTCTTGGAGTTTTTGTTAGATAATCCTCATTTTAATTTGCTTTCTTCATTTATTATCTCTTCAAAAACTTCCGAAGAGTGTTGTGCCCAATTTTGACACAAACACTTTTTCTGGTGCTTTCACGGTATTCGGGGTTTGTGACCAACTTTGGCACAAACACTTTGGTGCTTTCACTGAGAAGGACTCGCACCCGCTGCATCGGATTTGAAAGTTAGATTTGAAGATTTTAAAGAGTTTGGATTCAAGGACGATGACTAGGCAAAATAGTAGAAGGCAGAGGCTGAGAGAAGCCAGCAGGAAGGAAGTCAACAAGCATCCTCCGGAGCCGGGGAAGGACAAGCATCAATCTACATAACTCGGGATGAAATGGAGGCTATGGCAATTTCTTTGCAAGAGAGATTGTTGAAGAGCCAACAGGAAATGATGTAGACTTTCTTCGAGCAAATGACAGCTGCAGGGATGCAGAACCTAGGGACAACAACAGCCGCTGTGGATGCAAGACAAGGGACTAGGGTTGTGGAACCTAATGGAGGACAGGATACGGAGCCACAAAGCAATCAACAAGGGCTTGGGGGCAGGCCCACAGGATCCAACACAGGAGGACCTTCGGAAGGAGTTCAACAGGCTAGAGCTAACGTTGCTGCTAATGAACCACACGAGGAATATGTGCCAGAGTTCCCTCGTGGGCATGGAGGGCAACCCCCAACAGACAATACCGGATTAATAGAAATCATCAGAAGAACTGTGCGAGGTGGTTTGACCAATGGAGACTTGGAAGGAGTGAATAGGAGTCCATTTTCTCGGGAAATAAGGATGGCTCAGAATCCACCTAAGTTTAAGCTACCTAGCGTGGAGGTTTATGATGGCAAGGCGGACCCAATTGATCACTTGATGAGGTACACCAGACACATGGAGGTGCTGGGGGCATCGGAGGAAGTGATGGCTCGATGCTTCCCTTTATATCTGACAGACTTAGCTGCAATGTGGTTTAGGCGGCTGGGAGAAGGATCTATCAGGACTTGGAGGGAATTGGTGGAAAAGTTTTTGGGACATTTTCGGGTTCACGTCAAGAGGCCGAAGAATGTGATGACATTAACATCGGTGATGCAAAGGATGGATGAATCGCTTAGAGCTTTTCTAACTCGATTCAATGCGGCAGTCGCTTCGGTGGATCGGCCTGATCCATCGATGGTTTTAATGGCAGCAGTATCAGGAGTCAGGGAGAACTCGGATTTCAAGGTATCTCTGATACGAGATCCCCCACAAGATCTCGACGAATTCTTTCATGAGGCAGAAAGGTTCCTTCGGCAAGAAGATGCAAGTACAGATTTAAAGTTGAAAAAGGTTAGTGCAATCGAGGTTGGAGCAGTATCCAGCGGTGGTTTGGATAAAGAAAAAGGAAAAAGGAAATTGGATGATGATTCTAGAAACGCTAGGAAGCGATGGAAGGATCCAAAGTTTTCCACATACACAGGATTGAACGAGACGCTAGAGCGGATATACATGGATACTCGGAATCGCCTTCCCTACCGGAGGCCAGCCAGGAGAGAGCCTTCTAAACGAGAGAGGGCATCAGGGAGGCATTGTCTCTTCCATGACTTAGACGGACATGACACCAATGGCTGCAGGCACTTGAAGGATATAATCGAGGAGCATGTAAGGAATGGACAGTTACGGCAATACGTCGGAACACGGAACGCAACGATGGAGCAGGAGCAACCACCGACCACCTCACGCCGTGATGATGTGAGGCCCAGGGACGATGGTCGATTGATCATCCATTAACCAGGATAATATGGAATAAGTAGCGGGCTATTAGCAAGCAACCAAGTCATTTACACATGTACGGGGACGGAGATAGCCCCTAGGCATGCTCTGAATGATGATAAACTGCAATGCTATGGTTTGTGAAATCTATCTTTTGCTTTTGGATTGGACACTGCTTTTCTTTTTGGATTTTGGTTTTGGAGTTTGGATCGAGCTCCTGGTTTTGCTTTCTTTTGATTTAGATTTTTCTTTGGATGATTGTTTTCGGTTTTGGATGCTGGTTTGGTTTTCTGGTTTTTTGGTTTTGGATTTGGATTTTTGGGATTGGATGTTGGATTGGATTTTGATTGGATTTTCATCTGGTTTTTGATAAATGGTCGTCGGGCATGGATTATGCCTGGCAAGGGGTGAGTCACTTTGCCCGAACGTGGTAGATTGACTCATTCAGGTCGTCGAGTATGGACTATGCTCGACAAGGGTCCGGAGTGACCAGGATTCGGCCTAGGACTTAGGCCTTGTATTATCAATTATTATTTTCAGGTCGTTGAGTATGGACTATGCTCAACAAGGGTCCGAAGAGACCAGGATTCGGCTTAGGACTTAAGCCATGGCATTGTACATCGTCCAGGGACACTGGACCGAGGTCGTCAAGTGTGGATTACGCTTGGCAAGAACCCGAAGAGGTTAGCTCAACGTCCAGGGACACTGGACCAAGGCCGTCAAGTGTGGATCAACAAGAACGCGATGAGGCTAGCTTAGCATCCAGGGACACTGGATCACGACCGTCAGGTGTAGATTGCGCTTGGTAAGGACCCAGAGAGGTTATTGTTGGGTGAATTCTCACCCAGAAGATCTCGAGACCAAGGAATCGTAGTTTCACCCGGGTTCGCGACCACATCATTCGGCAAACACATGGCTCGATACAAGAATGGAAGTCAATCCGGCATTCCCACTCGGCATAAGCTCATCCGGCATTCTCATCTGGTCAAACCTCATCCGGTCCTCCACCAAACAACCGGTCCAGAGACCACTGCCGAACCAAACCATCTCCGCTTCACTACCGAACCACACTTTCCTCAACATACCACCGAACCAACATGCCACCGGACCATAGCCTCTTCTCCACAACCGGTCCAAACAAGCACCGAACCAAGCTTCGCCTACCCACCTACCGAACCACCTCACTACCGAATACACACCTACCACCGGACCACTCCTACCACCGGTCCAAGCTCCTTGCTGAATGAGGCCTCGCCGAACCAGATAACTACCAGGCCAGATTGCTTCAGCCCGGGCCCACCAGCAGCTATATACATTCAGGACCCCTGCCCCCAGCCTCACTCTATAAATAGAGGGGAAGGGGTACAACAATGGCAGACAAGTTTGAGAGCTCAAGCACGGAAGGAACTTTCAAACTACTTTCATACACTTGTACACCAAGCATTGTACTTGTAATCTGAAAAAAGAAGATAATAACATATAAAGTGGACGTAGGCACGTTCTGGCCGAACCACTATAAATTTGCGTGTCTTTTACATTTCAGCCCCTGCCTTTTTCATATTTACATAACTCGTCTAAATCATTAAGAATCACATAAAATCAACTAAATCACACGACTTAGAGGTGTTTCCCCATTTTTTGTGCAAACATTTTTGGTGCTTTCATTGAGAGCTTCGAACTCGAAGCTTCGGCTTCCCTCATTCAACCTTCTTTCCCAATAGCACCTTTCATTGCCTAGGAAACATGACTTCCAGGCCAAGAAAAGACGCCAACAAGGGAAAGAACGCCGCAACTAGCAGCGCTCTAAATCCAGTAGATCCAGATCAAGAGAACCATCCCACTACAGTAGCAGTGCCACATGTAGATCAGGCAATTCCAACAGCCCCTGCCGCGGAACAACCGGCAGTAATCACTAGAGCAGACCTAGACAGAGTTGTGGTGGAAGTGACTAACCGCTTCGCCTCCCAACAAGAAGCTTTGGTGAACCAACTCATGTCACGCTTGAGGGATGTCGAAGAATCCAACCGCAACACTGAATCATGGGATGAATCTCAATCTGGAGGATCTCGGAGACAGCAAAGGTCTTCCCTCTTCGAGGAAGCCATCAACAGGAACAACAATGATAGGGGCCGCGCCCGGACTCAGCCCGAACTCCGACTCGATGAAGCACTTGGAACCGAACCCAGTGGGGGAGGCGCCAGGCGAGGGTCGGATGTGGCTGAGCCAGTCATGCCACCTAATCATAGAAACCCCGCTGAACGGAGCCGAGCTAGAACCCAGCCCGAAGTTGACCCCATGGAAATGCTCGAAACAGAACCCCGCAGGGGAAGATCAAGGCAGGGGGCAACTGTAGCTGGTCCTAGCATGCATCCGAGCAACCAGAGACAACCACTGGATCACGTCAGAAGTGATAGGCTATACCATCCCTACAGGTCATCTGGACGAGACCGATCTCGCAGGGAAGAACAAAGTTCATTTCTTTCCGCTCTAAATTCTGATGAAAGAATGGCACGACTATTCAGAGAATGCGTCCAACGGGAGCAAAGGGACCGAGGAATAGGCGCTAGGGTCACCAGCCCCTTTACCCGCAATATCGAAACTGCCATCACCCCCCGGGAATGGAAAATGCCAACCATGGAACCTTACAAGGGAACTTCCGACCCCATCGTACACTTACAAAGATACACCCAGCATATGCTCATGAGCGGAGCAACAGAAGGGGTGCTGTGTAAATGCTTTCTGCTATTCCTAGCAGATCTAGCTACCTCCTGGTTCTGTCATCTACCCCAAGGATCTATCAGCTCATGGGAGATGTTGAAAGAAAGGTTCATTAGCCAGTTCCGCGTCCACGTAGAACAACCCAAGGATGCTTATTCTCTATCCAATGTTAAACAGAAATCCGGAGAGACACTGCAACAATATCTAACTCGGTTCAACGCCGCAGCGGCCGCAGTCCAAGATGCCGATGAGAAACTCACCCTAATGGCCCTCTGTAGCGGTGTACATCCAAATACCAAGTTCGCAAGAAGACTAACTAAGGAAAAACCAGCTACTTTACCTGATTTCTTCCATGAAGCTGGAAAGTATATGAGACTTGAAGACGCCGCCACTGAGAGGCAGTCAGGGCAACAAGGTAAGACAACTTCGGACAAGATTCCCGCTGCAACCAAGGACATTCGAAGAAATGAATCTAGAGACAATGCTGGGGGCAAGAAGGTTGAAAAACGCCAATATCGACCAGGACCGAGATTTGACTCCTACACTCCTTTGAATGAAACCATCGAAAACATCTATCTAGCCACTCAGGGCGAACTCGGATACAAGCGCCCCCCGCACAAGAAAGAATCTGATAACGCCCTCAAGTCTGGAAAGTTCTGCCGCTTCCACGAGTCCCACGGACATGACACCAATGAATGCCACCATCTCCAGGACTTGATCGAAGAACACATCAGGAGAAGAAAGCTGGAACGCTATGTGAAAGGTCAGAACAGGACTCCAACTCCTGCCAATGAGAGCTCAAAGCGACCCCTTCCAGAAGTAAGCGGAGGGAATCGCAACACCAGTGGCTCTAGTCAAGAGAAGATAGTGGTCCATACCATCTCGGGAGGACCACACATCGCCGACAGAAGCTGGGCAGAGATGGAAAGATACGGCAAGTCACTTAGAAATGCTGAAGGCTATGTTAACTCCATTATGGAAGAATGCCACCCGAAACGGAAAGAGAGTGAGGACATCGTGTTCAGTAAGCGTGATTTAGAAGGAAGATAGTATCCGCATATGGATCCCATGGTCATCTCTGCCTGGTTCGGTCCAGCTAAGGTTTTCCGAATTCTAATAGACACAGGAAGCTCCGCAAATATCCTGTTCAAGCATGCTTTCGACAAAATGAAGCTGTCAATGAAGGATGTGTCTCCCTGCAACAAACCCCTGCACGGTTTCACTGGAGATGCGAAAATGCCCCTCGGGCAACTTGACCTCTTCATCGAAATAGGAAGTCATCCCCGCTCCGTTGTACGAAAACAAACGTTCGTACTAATAGAAAACCACTCGGCCTACAATGCCTTCTTGGGAAGACCAGCCTTGTCTGACTTCCAAATTGTCCTAGCCCCGTGGTGCCTAAAGATGAAATTCCCAACAGATGACGGAATAGGAGAAGTTGAAGGAGATCAAGACGCCGCTCGAGATTGCTATGTAACTGAACTTCGCAATAACCATAGAAAGAATAAAGGAAAAGATGCAGAGACTACTCTCTGCATGAAAAGCTTGGAAGCATAGCACCTAAAGAAAGCCCCTCCTCTTCGATACACCAGCGATCCTTTCAATGAACTAGACCCCAGGGATAAGGAGGAGGAGGCTACCGCTGAGCCTGCAGAGGCCATGGAATTCGTATCTGTAGACAAACATGATTCAAACAGACTATTAAAAATAGGATCTCAGCTAAAAACAGAATTGAAGGATCAACTCGTCGACTTTCTCCGCCACAACTTAGATGTATTTGCGTGGACACATGCCGATATGACAGGAATCTCCCCAGACATAGCATGCCACATGCTGAACATCGATCCCACCAGGACACCGATAAAGCAGAAAAAGAGAAGCATGGGAGCAGAACGATCAGCAGCCCTCCACGAGGAAGTAAAGAACCTACTTGCTAATGACTTCATACGAGAAGCCATCTACCCCGAGTGGATAGCTAACCCGGTACTAGTAAAGAAAGCTAATGGGAAGTGGCGAACATGCATTGATTTCTCCAACTTAAATGACGCTTGCCCGAAGGACTGCTTCCCGCTCCCCCGAATCGATCAACTTGTGGACAGCACTGCCGGGCACGAACTTTTATCTTTTATGGACGCATACTCCGGATACAACCAGATTCCCATGCACGCTCCCGATCAAGACCACACTAGCTTCATCACTGACCGGGGATTATATTGTTACAAAGTCATGCCTTTTGGACTCAAAAATGTCGGAGCCACCTATCAGCGCCTCGTCAACAAGATGTTCGCGGAATTAATAGGACGAACTATGGAAGTATATGTGGATGACATGTTGGTAAAGTCCAGGAAAGCCGACGATCATGTAAGACACCTGAGCGAGATGTTTCAGGTACTTCGCCGATATGGAATGAAGCTGAATCCTCTAAAGTGCTCCTTCGGAGTGTCATCGGGAAAATTCTTGGGGTTCATTGTCCATTCCAGAGGAATTGAAGAAAACCCTGAACAAATCCGGGCTCTAAAAGAAATAAGGATACCTTCCACCTGAAAAGAAATGCAGAGCTTAAACGGAAAGGTAGCCGCCCTAAGCAGATTCATTTCCAAAGCAACTGACAAGTGCGTCCCTTTTTTCGAAGCTCTCAAGAAAGACAAAGGAAAGTTCGAGTGGACCGATGAATGCTTAAAAGCCTTCCTTAACCTGATCGAACACCTTCAGAAACCACCAGTACTCTCAACTCCAAACGAAGGCGAAGAGCTATACCTATACCTCGCTGTATCATCTCATGCTCTAAGCGCTGCCCTGGTAAGAGAAGAAGACCGCACACAACGCCCGGTGTACTTTATAAGTAAGAGATTTACAGGGGCAGAAGCCAGATGTCCTAAACTTGAGAAATTGGCATATTGTTTATTGATCGCGTCACGAAAACTACGACACTACTTCCAATCTCACTCCATCAGAGTTCTAACCGATCAGCCATTAAGACAGGTGCTCCATCGTCCCGACACTTCTGGACGACTCCTCAAATGGTGCATTGAACTAAGTCAGTATGACGTCACCTACCATCCTCGCACTGCTATCAAGGGGCAAGCCCTGGCCGATTTCATTGCCGAATTCACTACCAACGAAGGCAAGGATCAGTTTGAAATAGCAAAAAACATCAAGTGGAACCTCTTTGTAGATGGAGCATCAAACGAACAAGGCTCGGGGGCAGGTATTGTGATAATCACCCCCAGGGGAAGAAAGCTGTACTATGCATTAAGGTTGGAATTCGTGACCACTAACAACGATGCGGAGTATGAGGCAGTAATAGCGGGATCGGAGCTTGCCTTAGAAATTGGAGTCAATTCTTTATGTCTTCACAGTGATTCTCAACTTATCGTAAACCGAGTACTAGGAGAATTCCAGACACGAGGAGAACGACTCACAGCATATCTAAAGAAAACCAAACTGCTACTCGACCAATTGGACCATTATCTAATCAAACACATTCCTCGAGAAGATAACCAAGAGGCCGATGAACTAGCAAAGCAAGCTAGTATGATGAATAGCACCATTTCCGGAGCACTAGCCATCTCAAGGCAGCTAGCCCCAAGTTTTGAACAAGTGAATCTGATAACTGCAATTGAAGAAGCAACTTGGATGACTCCTATCCGGAAATATCTACAGGATGGCACACTACCAGACAAACGTGATGAAGTCAGGAGAATTTTGAGGAAAGCTCCCCACTACACAATACAAGAAGGCATCCTCTATCGGCGTGGCTTCTCTAGCCCCTTATTCAGATGCGTCGCTGGAAGGGAAGCCAAGGAAATCTTATTCAACATCCATCAAGGTAGTTGCGGAGATCACACTGGAGGGCAGACTCTGGCGAAGAAGATACTCCGATATGGATATTACTGGCCCACACTAAACAAAGACGCCCTAGACTTCATCAAGAGATGCGATAGATGTCAGAAATTTGCCAAGATTCCTCGACTACCCACAAATGAGATTACTCAAATGACCAGCCCTTGGCCTTTTGCTGTATGGGGAATTGATTTAATTGGTGAACTGCCAACGGGCCGAGGCGGAGCCAAATATGCTATAGTGGCAGTCGATTATTTCACCAAATGGGTGGAAGCGGAACCCCTAAATAAAATATCTTCAGCAAAAGTTATCAACTTCTTGATCAAAAATATTCTATGCAGGTACGGAGTACCACTCAAGATCATATCAGACAACGGACTCCAATTTGACAGCGAAGAATTCGCCGACTGGTGCCAAGAGCATGGAATTCATAAAAGCTTCTCATCAGTAGCTTATCCTCAGGCAAACGGACAAGTCGAAGCTGTCAACAAAATTCTCAAAACCCTAATCAAGAAGAAACTCGAAAAGTCAAAAGGCGCTTTGGTGGACGAACTTCCTACGGCACTTTAGGCCTACCGCACATCTTTTAGAACATCAACGGGACATACTCCTTTCTCTTTGGCATACGGATCGGAGGCAATGCTCCCTGTTGAGGTTATTGTTCCTTCCCACCGTAGGATCCACTACAATCCAGAAGAAAACGAAGAACTCCTCCTCATGTCTTTGGATCTGATTGAGGAAAGGAGAAACGATGCAGCACTCAAAGCAGCAGCTCACAAACAGAAAGTGGTAGCACTATACAACTCCAAAGTCAAGCATCGCGTCTTACAAGAAGGAGATCTTGTTCTCAGGCGAATCTTTCCGCGCCCCGGGGCACTGGACCCCATCTGGGACGGACCATATGTAATTCATAAAGATCTCCACAACGGAGCTTATATTTTGTCAACAGTGGACGGAGAGGTGTTCCAGAGGGCATGGAACATCCGACATCTCCGTCGATACTTTTCTTAACTTGTACTGCCCATATGAAGTGAATTAACAAAGAGAATCAGTGGACGTAGGCGTTTTCATGCCGAACCACTTTAAAAATCTTGTCTCTTTTTAACTTGTTCCTTTATATCTTGGCTGCTTGTTAAGCTTTATCCTTTTCTGTTGAACAAAATCTTATGGCATCTCCACTCAAGACGCACCATGGCCTCATCTGGACAAGGCCTAATAGGTACGCTACGATTCTATGCACTCGCCAATGAGACTCTTTTGCTCCAGCATCCCTCTGCTGCGGGTTAACTCATTGCTCGCGCCTGCCCTCAAAGCCAACTGTAATGAGCCGATTATAAGTCATCATAAAGGCCGACTATAGCCTATGGCAGCTCATTACGGCGTTCGGCTCGCCGGCAACCGTGAACCTAGTTTAAGCCCCAACATAAGGTGTGGCCAGCCAGGGGTAGTTCACGGCCAACGGCACCCACGCTAGCCGGCCACGGTAAATCGAATAATACCCACGATTACGGACCATAATGGTTCGGGTAGTTACCGTGCGCGATCTCGGCTCCGATGTGTCTTAAGTGCGGCTGTGGTAAAAAAGAAAACTCCCCGCGGAGGCGTAAGATGGGTGACAAATGTCTCCAAGACCCACAGCTAGGGAAAGTGACTACAAAACCCGTTTGCCACGAACTTAAGCACATCGACGGCCTTCCGTGACTGGAAGTTTTACTTTTTCTATATTTCCATTTCATTTAAATAATTTTCTCCTATCCTGTATAACAAACTCTAAAGTACAGGAAACCGAATAGGGAGCATTCACTCATGAGAATCTAAGCCCGCGTACTGGGTGGCAAGGTACTTAGATACATTCATGATCAGTTACACAAGAAGCTCAAAACTACCGCCTGCAAATAAAACATGAAGGGCGGTACTCTCTTCTCTTGTACATAGATGCATAACTATAGCTTATTCATATGTCACGCCAACATTGCAAAACATGAAATTATATTTCAAGCAAAGGCTTAACATCAAACACAATTAAAATCACAGGCATATACATGGTTATACTTCTCACGCAGCACATCAAAATGACAACAACATTTAAACATAACAAAATCAGCTTATATTATGATATCACACCAAGTTATTCTCTGCAAATAATATTATTATTACAGTCACATCAATGTTTTGGACTAACGTAAACAACAGTAAAAAAAGAAAAAAAAAGAAATAAAAAGCAGCCGAATCCGGACGAGTAACCAGCTACGTCCACACTCCATCGCCAACTTCCCAAGCCTACTTGGCCGCAGGGCCGGAACCCCCAGCATGTTGATCGGAAGTTCCACCTGTCCAATTCAGAAAAGGAATCCATTAAACAAACGATAAACGATCAAGTTATGGAAACCCGGAAAGAAAAGGAAAAGAGAAGAATAACTCACCAGCGTCCACCGCTTGATCCTCATCCTCTAGTTGCACACCCGCTTCCTCCGCAGCAAGCAACCGCATCCCCACCTTCACCGCCACTTGCTCCTCTTTCGAGAACTGAGCAGTGACCACATCCAGGCTAAAAGCCACTCCACCTTCCCTGCCCGCATCGACCCTGGCCTCCTCTAAAGCCCGGAGATATATCTTGGCCATGACCCGTGGATAGTCATCCATCCAAGACAAGCTGCCCTCCTTCCAAGTGCGGAAGTACATGTCCTGCAGCATCTCGTCCATTATCCCCTCATTCTCCTCGAACTCCCTCACCCTGGCCTCGGAAGCCTGCAACTTGGCGACAGCGGCATCCCTCTCTGATCGGTATCTCGAGCAGTCAGCCTGGAGAGACCTCCTCATCTCCTCCATCTCCTCCTTTAACTTGACTTGAGCCATCTCCGCGGCCTCAAGCCTCCCAGACAACTCCTCTACCTGCTCGAGATCCGCATTCCGAACCTCATCCACTGTCGCAATGGCCATGTCGATCCGCTCCTTACAGGCGGCCTCCATCTTCCGTAATTCCGCCCTACTAGCCTTTTCCATGGTCTCTTTCAGACGCCTGGAGGCTTCCTCGTGCTGAGAAATCTGAACGGCTTGACTGGCGAGCTGTTCGGCCTGATCAGCAACCTTCAGCCGCAACCGAATATTAGCACTTCCAATCTCCTCCCCGGCCTTGACCAATTGAGCATGATACTTCATTAACTTCTTGGTCTCCTCAGCCACCCGATCAATATTAGCCTTGGCCTCGTCTCCCATGGTAACTACCCGAGTGGTAAGCAGATCAAGATCTAGAGACTTAGCCTCGTCTAACACTCGTACCATGGGGTTGCGGGGAAGGAGGTGCTCACCCGTGGCCTCATCAAACGAAATATCCCGAGAACTTGGGTCTAAATCAGGATGACCAGCAAAGGGGTCACGAGGCACATCAGGACGCCTTATATGGATGACTGTGGGATTCTTGAAAGGAGGTGGAGGGGGGATAAACTCTGTGCTCTCCTCCGTGGCATCACGAGGAGGCTGAACAGGAAGCTGCGGACCAGTGGAAGGCTCAAACAAAGAACGACTCCTCTTCTTTTTCTGAATGCCCTCTTCGATGACCCCAAGAAGAGGACGGTATTTGACCACGTCCCCAGTACGACCAGTGGGAGGCTTCGCAGAAGATCTCATCAACTTGAACTGTTCGAGGCGGTGTCGAACGTCTGACGTTTTAACCACCTGGTCTGCCCCTGGAATAAAGAACAAGTGTTACGAACATACAATGGTCCACAATTCAGGAAACATGTTAAGTAAAAAGAAAGAAAAGTGTGAAGGCACGTCTATTATACAAACCCTGCGGAGGAGTGGGGTACTGCAATAAGTCCTGAATCTCATTCCAGGACGAGAGTGAACCATAAAATATTTCTAAGTCCTTATCGAAAATGGAATCGACAGAGGACAAAAGTTCACCTTGCACCGCCGAAGTCACCCTGGCTGAGGAACCCCTGGGGGATAGATCGGCACCAGCCCCGACCTTGCCAGTCTCCTTCGCCTTCTCCGCTCCCGATTCCCCTTCCGATTCCCCGAAGGCCTGGCGGAGGGCCTCATCCAGCTCAGAGTCTTGCCCAGAAGTTAAGGCACCAGCACCACTACCACCCTAACCATCTCCATCTCCTCCGCCTTCCGACTCTCCTTCCGTATCGCCTCCTTCGCCCTCTTCCACACCTTCCTCCTCCGGAATGATCGGGCAAGTACTGGGAGAGGGGCCCTCCGATTCTTTAAGCTTCTTGCCCCCCGCGACGGGATGCTGTGCAAAGGGTTTTCTCTTGCCACTCTTCACCATGACCCCCTCCTTAGCTTTAGCAGCCTTCTCCTCAGCCGTGTCCCTCTGCTTAACAACGGACTGGTGCGGCTGGATCAAATTGTACTCCAGGAGGGTAGCGTTCCTAATCAGGAACGAAGCCGACCTGTCCCGCGCAGGAATGGCCTTTATTCCAGCAGCCATCCGCGCCAAAGAATCATCTTCCACGATGGCAATGCCACCTGTCGCTAGCAAGAAATAGAAGCGGGTCAGAAGAAACACTATAGTCAGAACATGGAAAATATAAGTGAAATTAATCTTACAGCCGGAAGTGAAAAGGCGGAAAGAAACAGAATCGTCCTTGACAAAGAACCATTCCTTCTTGAACATGGTGAACTTTGAATATAAGTCCAAGACCGGTTTGAAGGGCACGGCCGCTTCCAGACTAATATACGGAGACCCCTTCTTGTAGCCCCTCAGGTTATACAAATACCGAATTTCCCGGTTAGAAGGAGGGCGCCCGTATCTCCTCTGGAATATAACGAAGAGGCTTACCAGAATGGCATAGGAGTTCGGCTGAAGCTGGAATGGAGCTACTTTCAAGTATGTGGTAAAGCTGACTATCCAGGCGTTGATAGGAGGGATAGCACCACACATGCAATGGTACCTGCTGTAAGCGAAGTAACCTTCGGGGGGATTATACGGCATCACACCCTCTCCCGGCAGCTGCATGAGAGCCCTGTCTATCCCAAATGAACGAGAGATGACATCAAGTTGCTCCTCCTTTAGGGAGCTAGGAAAACAATCGGGCGGGGAGACCAGAAGTTCCTGTGGACCATATCCGTCCACCAACGACCTCGGAACAGGTCGATGCTGCCCAGATCCTGATTGGGCTGGGGGCACGGAAGAAGACTCGCCTCTATCTTTGGATTTCCGCCTATCTGATCGTGTTTCCGCCTTGCGAGACATTTATCTGCATACACAGAAGCAAAAAGACAGGTTGTTAGAACAAAGAATACAGAGATGTAAGCCAAAAAGAATGCATAAGTCCGGAATTCTGCTAAAATATCAAGTTCATTCGGCAGGTAGATAATAGGTTCATTCGGCACTACATGTCATTCGGCACTAAGAGTCATTCGGTATACATCCATTCGGCACTAAGGCCTAAGGCCCATTCGGCATTTGAAGTCCTTCGTACGTATTCGGCATAAGCACGTTCGGTTATCAAGTTCATTCGGCGAAAGGGGATATACCTGATTCGGCAAAAGCTTGGTTCGGCAAAGGGTTGGTTCGGCTATGAATTGATTCGGCTCTCTCTGATTCAGTGAAGAAAACCTAAGGGGGTATAGCCCCTATATATAGACTGGAGGAGCACCACCGGACCATATGGTTCGGCATACCGGACCACCCATATGCCGAATGAAACATCCATCCGGACCAACCAAACACCGAGTGACGTCGTCTCCACCAGCGAAAGTCAGAAGCGGGGGGCACGCGGAGCGCCTCACTCAGATAAGTACCGAACTCCAGAACTAACTAGTAAAATAAGGATTATGATAACGATGAATAAGTCGTAAATCTCTCACTAACATGGATTAATAATTTACACGTGTACGCGACCACGAACGGTCCATAGGCACGCTCTGAATGGCCATTAACCCTATCGTCGTGAGAATCTACACTTTGACATCCTTTTTTTTTAAGCTCATCGGTTAAACGAATATTTGATTCTGATAACTAGAAAATGCCTAAGCCACTTACACATGTACGGGGTCGCGAACGATCCCTAGGCATGCTCTGAGCTGGCAATAAACCACCTTGACAAACGATCCAGGGACCCACTCTAACGTGAGCCTGCAATCGATAATGCTAAACCCCCTCGGGGCACACTCTCTCGCCTCGAACGGCACGATTCACTTCATCTCGAACATTTTGATCACGAACGGTCGTTATTTGAAATCACACTAAAGCTATAAATTCCTTTGCAGGACATCAACGAGATATGAACATCCAGCCCATGGCATTACAAAACAAGCCTTTCTACCACAAGGAAACAAAGCGCGACACATGCAAGCACGTGCCCCACTTTGGGGGGCAAATGTTGGGCGAATTCTCACCCAGAAGATCTCGAGACCAAGGAATCACAGTTTCACCCGGGTTCGCGACCACATCATTCGGCAAACACATGGCTCGATACAAGCATGGAAGTCAATCCGGCATTCCCACTCGGCATAAGCTCATCCGACATTCTCATCCGGTCAAACCTCATCCGGTCCTCCACCAAACAACCGGTCCAGAGACCACTGCCGAACCAAACCATCTCCGCTTCACTACCGAACCACACTTTCCTCAACATACCACCGAACCAACATGCCACCGGACCATAGCCTCTTCTCCACAACCGGTCCAAACAAGCACCGAACCAAGCTTCGCCTACCCACCTACCGAACCACCTCACTACCGAATACACACCTACCACCGGACCACTCCTACCACCGGTCCAAGCTCCTTGCCGAATGAGGCCTCGCCGAACCAGATAACTACCAGGCCAGATTGCTTCAGCCCGGGCCCACCAGCAGCTATATACATTCAGGACCCCTGCCCCCAGCCTCACTCTATAAATAGAGGGGCAGGGGTACAACAATGGCAGACAAGTTTGAGAGCTCAAGCACGGAAGGAACTTTCAAACTACTTTCATACACTTGTACACCAAGCATTGTACTTGTAATCTGAAAAAAGAAGATAATAACATATAAAGTGGACGTAGGCACGTTCTGGCCGAACCACTATAAATCTGCGTGTCTTCTACATTTCAGCCCCTGCCTTTTTCATATTTACATAACTCATCTAAATCATTAAGAATCACATAAAATCAACTAAATCACACGACTTAGAGGTGTTTGCCCATTTTTTGTGCAAACAGTTATGGATCTGGATATCGACCCGGAGAGGTCCTGGATTCAGTTATTGGATATTGGATTCGGAACTATTCAAAACACGCCTTGTTATCACAAGGCATGTTTTGGGGGGCAAAATGTTACCCCATTTTTTGGTCAAAACTGGAGTATCAACGAATTGGCATGGAATTATGAATATCAGGATTGGAGATTGGTTGGAATCAAGGCTACGATCGATATCGTCAAAATTTTGTTGAACTCCGATCGGGACGAAATTGATTGGAGATAATGATAAGGACTAGGAAAGGCTATGTTTCAAATTTCAGGTTAATCGGAGTTCGTATGAAGAAAATATGATGGATTCAAGGTAAGAAAGGTATGTTGTTCGAATCCATCAAGGTGGTGCTCGGTTCGAATCCATCGGATTCGAACCCATCAGGGTCGCATCAATCGAAGGCATGATGCAGAGACGGTTCGAATCGATACGGTTCGTATCGATCAAAATAGGTTCGGCTTGGTGAAGTTCGTATCGATGGTGGTTCGAATCGATGAAGTTCGTATCGATCAGGAGAGGAGGGGAGTCGGCTTCGTGGATTCGAAGGAAGGGAGTCGGCTTCGTGGATTCGAAGGAGGGGAGTCAGCTTCGTGGATTCAAGGCGATGGATTCGAAGGAAATGGATTCGAAGAAGATGGATTCGAGGGGGATGGATTCGAAGGGAGTGGGTTCGATGTATAGGTTCGAACCAGGCAGAACACACGAAGCTTTGAACTTGAATCGATCATATCTTCCAAACCGTTGATCCAAATGCAATGAAATTTTTATAGGAGCTTACATACATGTTGAAGAATGTTCTCACCAAATTTCAGCTCAATTGGATGATTTCTTGATCGATTCGAACCTTACTTCGAATCGATCCCAAGGTGGGCCCGGACCTCCAGTTTTCGGGCAAGTGGGCCCCCCACGTGCCTGAAGCGGTCTTCCTGGATTTTAGGAGAAATATCAGCCTCCTACGCTTATAAATAGAGCCCCTGGTCATTCAGAAAAGGGATCGGAGAATTTCTAGAGAAAAAGCACGCCCGGACGCTGCCAGAATTGCTTCAGAGCACCACGGCTGCCTTTGACTTCGAATTTTTGCTTAAGAACTGCTGTACTTAGTCATATAAAAGTTGTATTCTCCGAATATCGAGCAATAAAATAACAAAACTTCATAGTGGACGTAGGCAAATCGCCGAACCACTCTAAATTGTTGTCTTCTGTGCAATTTACTTTCTGTTGCTTGGAGTTTTAGTTAGATAATCCTCATTTTAATTTGCTTTCTTCATTTATTATCTCTTCAAAAACTTCCGAAGAGTGTTGTGCCCAATTTTGACACAAACACTTTTTCTGGTGCTTTCACGGTATTCGGGGTTTGTGACCAATTTTGGCGCAAACAACATGCATTTCTAAAAGTCGTACGGCACTGTTTCGCCAATTCGGACGGATGTTGCATCTTGCACCGTGGATGTTGCACCATGTAGATATCGATTATTCGGACGACCATAACTACTGGCTCGTTTAGAATTACGGGAGCCATAACCTGTCAAAACGAAGGCCTCAATGAGTTCTATGGCTTTTACGGCTTTCAGCCGTCAACGGATAGATTAATGCCCAAAAAGGACAACCCGGATCTCAATCGGGTCTCGTAAGTTTTTTACCCTTCGTTTTTTCGACACGTGGATTTTTACGGTAAAACAGGATTACCGTGGCTGGCCTTCGATTTACCATCGCTGGAGAGTAGTGCACCATGGTACTGTTCCGTTTCAAATCCATGCACACATTTCTAAAAGTTGTACGGCACTGTTTCGCCATTTCGGACGGATGTTGTACCTTGCACCGTGGATGTGGCACCCTGTAGATATCGATTATTCGGACGGCCATAACTTCTGGCTCGTTTAGAGTTATGGGAGCCATAACCAGTCAAAACGAAGGCCTCGATGAGTTCTACGGCTTTGACAGCTTTCAGCTGTCAAAGTATAGATTAATCCCCAAAAAGGGCAACCCGAATCTCAATCGGGTCTCGTAAGTTTTTTACCCTTCGTTTTTTCGACACGTGGATTTTTACGGTAAAACGGGATTACCATGGCCCGTCTTCAACTTCCCATCGCTGGAGAGTGGTGCACCATGGTAGTGTTCCGTTTCAAATCCATGCACGCATTTCTAGAATTCGTACGGCACTGTTTCGCCATTTCGGATGGATGTTGCACCTTGCACCGTGGATGTTGCACCCTGTAGATATCGATTATTCGGACGGCCATAACTTCTGGCTCGTTTAGAGTTACGGGAGCCATAACCTGTCAAAACGAAGGCCTCGATGAGTTCTACGGCTTTGATAGCTTTCAGCCATCAACGGATAGATTAACGCCCAAAAAGGACAACCCGATTCTCAATCGGGTCTCGTTAGTGTTTTACCCTTCGTTTTTTCGATCGTGGATTTTTACGGTAAAACAAGATTACCGTGGCCCATCTTCGACTTCCCATCGCCGGAGAGTGGTGCACCATGGTAGTATTCCATTTCAAATCCATGCACGCATTTCTAAAAGTCGTACGACACTGTTTCGCCATTTCGAACGGATGTTGCACCTTGCACCGTGGATGTTGCACCCTGTAGATATCGATTATTCGGAAGGCCATAACTTCTGGCTCGTTTAGAGTTACGGGAGCCATAACCTGTCAAAACGAAGGCCTCGATGAGTTCTACGGCTTTGACAGCTTTCAGCCGTCAGCGGATAGATTAATGCCCAAAAAGGACAACCCGAATCTCAATCGAATCTCGTAAGTTTTTTACCCTTCGTTTTTTCGACACGTGGATTTTTATGGTAAAACGGGATTACCGTGGCCTGTCTTCGACTTCCCATCGCTGGAGAGTGGTGCACAATGGGTACTGTTCCATTTCAAATCCATGCATGCATTTCTAAAAGTCGTACGGCACCATTTCTCCATTTCAGACGGATGTTGCACCTTGCACCGTGGATGTTGCACCCTGTAGATATCGATTATTCGGACGGCCATAACTTCTGGCTAGTTTAGGGTTACGGGAGCCATAACCTGTCAAAACGAAGGCCTCGATGATTTCTACGGCTTTGACAGCTTTCATCCATCAACGGATAGATTAATGCCCAAAAAGGACAACCGGAATCTCAATCGGGTCTCGTAAGTTTTTTAACCTTCGTTTTTTCGACACGTGGATCTTTACGGTAAAACGGGAATACCGTGGCCCGTCTTCGATTTCCCATCGCTGGAGAGTGGTGCACTATGGTACTGTTTTGTTTCAAATCCATGCACGCGTTTCTAAAAGTCGTATGGCACTGTTTCGCCATTTCGGACGGATGTTGCACCTTGCACCATGGATGTTGCACCCTGTAGATATCGATTATTGGGACGACCATAATTTCTGGCTCGTTTAGAGTTACGGGAGCCATAACCTGTCAAAACGAAGGCCTCGATGAGTTCAATGGCTTTGACAGCTTTCAGCCGTCAACGGATAGATTAATGCCCAAAAAGGACAACCTGAATCTCAATCGTGTCTCGTAAGTTTTTTACCCTTCGTTTTTTCGACACGTGGATTTTTACGGTAAAACGGGATTACCGTGGCCTGTCTTCGACTTCCCATCGCTGGAAAGTGGTGCACCATGGTAGTGTTCCATTTCAAATCCATGCACGCATTTCTAAAAGTCATACGGCACTGTTTCGCCATTTCGGACGGATGTTGCACCTTGCACCGTGGATGTTGCACCCTGTAGATATCGATTATTCGGACGACCATAACTTCTGGCTCGTTTAGAGTTACGGGAGCCATAACCTGTCAAAACGAAGGCCTCGATGAGTTCTACGGCTTTGACAGCTTTCAACCGTCAACGGATAGATTAATGCCCAAAAAGGACAATCCGAATCTCAATCGGGTCTCGTGAGTTTTTTACCCTTCGTTTTTTCGACACGTGGATTTTTACGGTAAAACGGGATTACCGTGGCCCGTCTTCGACTTCCCATCGCTGGAGAGTGGAGCAACATGGTACTGTTCCATTTCAGATCCATGCACGCATTCCTAAAAGTCGTACGGCACTGTTTCGCCATTTCGGACGGATATTGCACCTTGCACCGTGGATGTTGCACCCTGCAGATATCGATTATTCGGACGGCCACAACTTCTGGCTCGTTTAGAGTTACGGAAGCCATTACCTATCAAAACGAAGGACTCGATGAGTTCTACGGCTTTGATAGCTTTCAGCCGTCAGCAGATAGATTAATGCCCAAAAAGGACAACCCGAATCTCAATCGGGTCTCGTAAGTTTTTTACCCTTCGTTTTTTCGACACGTGGATTTGTACGGTAAAACAGGATTACCGTGGCCCGTCATCGACTTCCCATCGCTGGAGAGTGGTGCACCACGGTGCTGTTCTGTTTGAAATCCATGCATGCATTTCTAAAATCGTACGGCACTGTTTCACCATTTCGGACGGATGTTGCACCTTGCACCGTGGGTGTTGCACCCTGTAGATATCGATTATTCAAACGGCCATAACTTCTGCCTCGTTTAGAGTTACGGGAGCCATAACCTGTCAAAACGAAGGCCTCGATGAACTCTACGGCTTTAACGGATTTCAGCCATCAACGGATAGATTAATGCCCAAAAAGGACAACCCTAATCTCAATCGGGTCTCGTGAGTTTTTTACCCTTCGTTTTTTCGACACGTGGATTTTTACGGTAAAACAGGATTACCGTGGCCCGTCTTCGACTTCCCATCGCTGGAGAGTGGTGCACCATGGTAGTGTTCCGTTTCAAATCCATGCATGCATTTCTAAAAGTCGTACGGCACTGTTTCGCCATTTCGGACGGATGTTGCACCTTGCACCGTGGATGTTGCACCCTGTAGATATCGATTATTCGGACGGCCATAACTTCTGGCTCGTTTAGAGTTACGGGAGCCATAACCTGTCAAAACGAAGGCCTCGATGAGTTCTATGGCTTTGACGGCCTTCAGCCGTCAACGGATAGATTAATTCCCAAAAAGGACAACCCGAATCTCAATCGGGTCTCGTAAGTTTTTTACCCTTCGTTTTTTCGACACGTGGATTTTTACGGTAAAACGGGATTACCGTGGCCCGTCTTCGACTTTCCATCGCTGGAGAGTGGTGCACCATGGTACTGTTCTGTTTCAAATCCATGCATGCATTTCTAAAATTCGTACGGCACCGTTTCGCCATTTCGGACGGATGTTGCACCTTGCACCGTGGATCTTGCACCATGTAGATATCGATTATTGGGACGACCGTAACTTCTGGCTCGTTTAGAGTTACGGGAGCCATAACCTGTCAAAACGAAGGCCTCGATGAGTTCAACGGCTTTGACAGCTTTCAGCCGTCAACGGATAGATTAATGCCCAAAATGGACAACCCGAATCTCAATCGGGTCTCGTAAGTTTTTTACCCTTCGTATTTTCGACACGTGGATTTTTACGGTAAAACGGGATTACCGTGGCCCGTCTTTGACTTCCATTCGCTGGAGAGTGGTGCACCATGGTACTGTTCTGTTTCAAATCCATGCACGCATTTCTAAAAGTCATACGGCACTGTTTTGCCATTTCGGACGGATGTTGCACCTTGCACCGTCGATGTTGCACCCTGTAGATATCGATTATTGGGACGACCATAACTTCTGGCTCGTTTAGAGTTACGGAAGCCATAATCTGTCAAAACGAAGGCCTCGATGAGTTCAACGGCTTTGACAGCTTTCAGCCGTCAACGGATAGATTAATGCCCAAAAAGGACAACCTGAATCTCAATCGGGTCTCGTAAGTTTTTTACCCTTCGTTTTTTCGACACGTGGATTTTTACGGTAAAACGGGATTACCGTGGCCCGTCTTCGACTTCCCATCGCTGGAAAGTGGTGCACCATGGTACTGTTCAATTTCAAATCCATGCACGCATTTCTAAAAGTCATACGGCACTGTTTCGCCATTTCGGACGGATGTTGCATCTTGCACCGTGGATGTTGCACCCTGTAAATATCGATTATTCGGACGACCATAAATACTGGCTCGTTTAGAGTTACGGGAGCCATAACCTGTCAAAACGAAGGCCTCGATGAGTTCTACGGCTTTGACGGCTTTCAGCCGTCAACGAATAGATTAATGCCCAAAAAGGACAACCCGAATCTGTAACGACCCGTATTTTACGTATTGTTATATCGTAGAATTATTAGGTCGATAGTGTTGTTTATGTTATCCCTAGCCTAGGTCGTTTGGGAGGTTAACTCGTGTAGGCAGCTTAAACTTAGGTCGTGATGGAGTTAGGTCGGTAGAGCGACCTAAGGTAGTTAGCGACCTAGGAAGTTAGGGTCGTGGGGAACGACCTAAGGAAGTTGACCGAGTTATGGTAGTAACCGACCTATGGTATTGGGCGACCTATAGAATTTGACCGGCTTAAGAGGTTTAGGTCGTTGGGTAGTTTAGGTCGGTGGCGACCTAGGGAGAAGAAGCGACTTAAGGGTTGCCGAGCTAGTGGAGTTAACGACCTAAGGGTTGTGAGCGACTTACGTTAGGTCGCAAGCAACTTAGTACAGTGAGTGGCCTATGGGGATAAGCGACCTAAAGGTTAGTGGCTTAGGTCGGCAGGACGAGTTAAGGATAGGTCGCGTGTGTTGTTAGGTCGGCCGTGTTTGTTAGGTCGCTAGGTGTGTTTGGTTGATAGGTTGTTAGGTCAGCAGTGCGTTAGGTCGCATAAGTGTTAGGTCGTGTGACCCTGTTTTTAGTTAAATCGTGTGGCCTGGGTTTGGTTAGGTCGCGACTTTTACTAAGTCGCGTACCAGTTAGGTCGTAGGTCGTTGAAGGCGGCATGGTTTTAGGTCGTATGTTGTTGGGTCAAGCTGTGTTGAGTCGCGCATAGGTTTGGACGTGCGCGTATTAGGTCAAGGGATTGTATAGGTCGGCAGCGACCTAAGTTAGGTCGTATGTTTTTAGGTCGGCAACGACCTAAGTCTAGGCGACCTAAGGGTTTTTCAGCCTATAAATAGAGGGGTTTGGCTCACTTTTTGGCACCGGTTTTTGAAGCGACGAAGTGCTGCCATTTTGGAAACTCGACTACAACATTTCTTCATCTCCTTTTCCCCATTCCAATCTAGTTCTAACATCCATCCAAGATCGAAGATCAAGATCGAAGATCGAAGAGCCAAAGTTGAAGATCTTCATCCATCGAAGCTAGATTTCATCGTTTCAAGCGGGATTTTGACGAATCAAGCTTGGATCTTTGCTGTCCAGATCTGAAGTGATTAGTTTTTGAAGTGTTTGGGTGATTTGGTGAGTGGTAGTTATCTCTCACGCGGACCCAAAGGAGTGTATTGGATTGGTGGTTTGTTGGAGTGTTGTAGATAGTGATTTTATGCATTCTTCCTTAGATCCAAGTGTAGATCCATTACTTATGAAGATGTTTACCTTTGCAAGTTCATTCATCTAGTTGTAGAGACAAAACCCATGATTTATATTTGTTAGATCTATGCTAAAAACCCATGATTCATGTATGTTAGACTTATGCTCACTTATTTACGAAATTGCCATTTTAGTTACAAATGCCTATTTAGATCTTGATTGACTACTTATTTGTTTGGATTAATGTTTGCCTTGTTTGATTGTTGTGAATGAGTTATCTAGTTGATAGATTTGGACAAGTATGGTCAAAGACGATTCAAAAGCTACGAAAGAGGCTCTTGAATGGTGAAAGTTGCTTAAGGCATATGTAGTGGATGTTGACGCTCATATGTATGGATTGGATGATGTTGAGATGGAATTTTGCCATGATGTGATGAGGCAAACCATGATGTTAAGATAAGCCTTTGCTATGATGAAGATGAGACGAGGCATAAGGTGATGTAACCTTGGTATAATCAAGAAGGATTG
This sequence comes from Allium cepa, assembly GCA_030765085.1. NCBI lineage: Eukaryota > Viridiplantae > Streptophyta > Magnoliopsida > Asparagales > Amaryllidaceae > Allium > Allium cepa. The sequence goes on from CM060938.1 coordinate 873,117,685, forward strand.
CTCCAAGCATGTTGATAACTTGAAGGGTAGTTCAAGTTGATTGATAATGGATGGCTCAAGAGGTAGTTTGGGCTAGGATGAGAATAGTCGTCAAGGAGGATGACTAGAAGGCTTGGATTTCATCGTTATTGAAGGTTCTAGCAGACTCAAAGCAAGAGTACAAGGGTTGCCCTAAAGACTACAGGTACGTGGTCTGGACACCCTAAAGACTACAGGTAGGTGGTCGAGTACTCTGGGTAGTTGCGAAAATTCCTAGGCACGGGTCATGATGACGGGTGGAGTTATGTCTAGAACCGGGGTTACCATTAGCCCTTGATAGATGGCTCAGGAAGGAGTCGGTCATTCAATTAACGGTGATTTCGAAGCAACGTTAACAGTGACAGTCAGAGTCATGGATGTTTGGACGTTTGGTTGTATCATCATTCGGTCTCAAGAGCGGTGTTTTCTGGGTGCTTATCTGATCTTGGTTTAGGCCTTGGGGGTTTGTATTTGGAAAACATTGACCTGGACTCGAGTGATTATTGCTTTACTTTAATTGCCTGCTATGTTATGCTTGCTTCTCCTTAATGTGTGTCTGGGAGCTATCACTGTAGAAAGAGGTGGAGTGGGATGGGTTGGTTCCTATTCCTTTTATCCCTTATACTATTTTGGTATGTTTGATAGTTGATTTACTGCTCACTAAGACTTTGTCTGACTCAAGGTTTTATGTCTCCTCTTATTACCTTGGGCTGTTCATCCATGTTGGGATGGGCAGACTAGGTAGCAGGTGACATGTGCTGTTCATGGAGGTTTACGCTGATGACAACGAAGACAAGCAGGAGGCTTTTGCATATTATTTCTTATTATATGTATTGGATATTCCGCTGATTGTTGATTACTCTGAGTGCTATGTAGTGAGGCTTCTTGTATTCATGATTCAGACCTTGTATAAAGCTATTATGATTAGATGATGATATTCTGTTCTATGGGAGCTTCACTATATTATATTTCTCTATTGTATTTTGTCCATGCGCTGTGAGTTTTACGATAGAGTCTGCGATGTTTTTACCTTACCCTGACAATCGTCCATGGCTGCCTGGCACACTTTCAGCGCACTATTTCCTTATTCGGTGCAGGAGTCATGGGCGGTCGTCACAGAATCTCAATCGGGTCTCTTAAGTTTTTTACCCTTCGTTTTTTCGACACATGGATTTTTACGGTAAAACGGGATTACCGTGGCCCGTCTTCGACTTCCCATCGCTAGAGAGTGGAGCAACATGGTATCGTTCCGTTTTAGATCCATTCACGCATTCCTAAAAGTCGTACGACACTGTTTCGCCATTTCGGACGGATGTTGCACCTTGCACCGTGGATGTTGCACCCTGCAGATATCGATTATTCGGACGGCCATAACTTCTGGCTCGTTTAGAGTTACGGGAGCCATAACCTGTCAAAACGAAGGCCTCGATGAGTTCTACGGCTTTGATAGCTTTCAGCCGTCAACGGATAGATTAATGCCCAAAAAGGACAACCCGAATCTCAATCGGGTATCGTAAATTTTTTACCCTTCGTTTTTTCGACACGTGGATTTGTACGGTAAAACAGGATTACCGTGGCCCGTCTTCGACTTCCCATCGCTGGAGAGTGGTGCACCATGGTGCTGTTCTGTTTCAAATCCATGCATGCATTTCTAAAATCGTATGGCATTGTTTCACCATTTCGGACGGATGTTGCACCTTGCACCGTGGATGTTGCACCCTATAGATATCGAATATTCAAACGGCCATAACTTCTGCCTCGTTTAGAGTTACGGGAGCCATAACCTGTCAAAACGAAGGCCTCGATGAGTTCTACGGCTTTGACGGCTTTCAGCCATCAACGGATAGATTAATGCCCAAAAAGGACAACCCTAATCTCAATCGGGTCTCGTGAGTTTTTTACCCTTCGTTTATTCGACACGTGGATTTTTATGGTAAAACAGGATTACCGTGGCCCGTCTTCGACTTCCCATCGCTGGAGAGTGGTGCACCATGGTAGTGTTCCGTTTCAAATCTATGCACGCATTTCTTAAAGTCGAACGGCACTGTTTCGCCATTTCGGACGGATGTTGCACCTTGCACCGTGGATGTTGCACCCTGTAGATATCGATTATTCGGACGACCATAACTTCTGGCTCGTTTAGAATTACGGGAGCCATAACCTGTCAAAACAAAGGCCTCGATGAGTTCTACGGCTTTGAAGGCTTTCAGCCGTCAACGGATAGATTAATGCCCAAAAAGGACAACCCGAATCTCAATCGGGTCTCGTAAGTTTTTTACCCCTCGTTTTTTCGACACGTGGATTTTTACGGTAAAACGGGATTATCGTGGCCCGTCTTCGACTTCCCATCGCTGGAGAGTGGTGCACCATGGTACTGTTTCATTTCAAATCCATGCAAGCATTTCTAAAAGTCGTACGGTACTGTTTCGCCATTTCGGACGGATGTTGCGCCTTGCACCGTGGATGTTGCACCCTGTAGATATCAATTATTCGGACGGCCATAACTTCTGGCTCGTTTAGAGTTACGGGAGCCATAACCTGTCAAAACGAAGGCCTCGATGAGTTCTACGGCTTTGTTAGCTTTCAGCCGTCAACGGATAGATTAATGCCCAAAAAGGACAATCTGAATCTCAATCGGGTCTCGTAAGTTTTTTACCCTTCATTTTTTCGACACGTGGATTTGTACGGTATAATAGGATTACCATGGCCCGTCTTCGACTTCCCATCGCTGGAGAGTGGTGCACCATGGTACTGTTCCGTTTCAAATCCATGCATGCATTTCTAAAAGTCGTACGGCACTGTTTCACCATCAATGGATAGATTAATGCCCAAAAAGGACAACCCGAATCTCAATCGGATCTCGTGAGTTTTTTACCCTTCGTTTTTTCGACACGTGGATTTTTACGGTAAAACAGGATTACCGGGGCCCGTCTTCGACTTCCCATCGCTGGAGAGTGGTGCACCATGGTACTGTTCCATTTCAAATCCATGCACGCATTTCTAAAATCGTACGGCACTGTTTCGCCATTTCGGACGGATGTTGCACCTTGCACCGTGGATGATGCACCCTGTAGATATCGATTATTCAGACGACCATAACTTCTGGCTCGTTTTGAGTTACGGGAGCCATAACCAGTCAAAACGAAGGCCTCGATGAGTTCTACGGCTTTGACGGCTTTCAGCCGTCAACGGATAGATTAATGCCCAAAAAGGACAACCCGAATCTCGATCGGGTCTCGTAAGTTTTTTACCCCTCGTTTTTTCGACACGTGGATTTTTACGGTAAAACGGGATTACCGTGGCCCGTCTTCGACTTCCCATCGCAAGAGAATGGTGCACCATGGTACTGTTCTATTTCAAATCCATGCATGCATTTCTAAAAGTCGTACGGCACCGTTTCGCCATTTCGGACGGATGTTGCACCTTGCACCGTGGATGTTGCACCCTGTAGATATCGATTATTCGGACGGCGATAACTTCTGGCTCGTTTAAAGTTACGTGAGCCATAACCACTCAAAAGGAAGGCCTCGATGATTTCTACGGCTTGTACAGCTTTCAGTCGTCAACGGATAGATTAATGCCCAAATAGGACAACCTGAATCTCAATCGGGTCTCGTCAGTTTTTTACCCTTCGTTTTTTCGACACGTGGATTTTTACGGTAAAACAGGATTACCGTGGCCCGTCTTCGACTTCCCATCGCAAGAGAATGGTGCACCATGTTACTGTTCTGTTTCAAATCCATGCACACATTTCTAAAAGTCGTACGGCACCGTTTCGCCATTTTGGACGGATGTCGCACCTTGCACCGTGGATGTTGCACCCTATAGATATCGATTATTCGGACGGCGATAACTTCTGGCTCGTTTAGGGTTACGTGAGCCATAACCTGTCAAAAGGAAGGCCTTGATGATTTCTACGGCTTTGACAACTTTCAGCCGTCAACGGATAGATTAATGCCCAAAAAGGACAACCTGAATCTGAATCGGGTCTCGTAAGTTTTTTACCCTTCGTTTTTTCGACACGTGGATTTTTACGGGAAAACGGGATTACCTTGGCCCGTCTTCGACTTCCCATCGCATGAGAATGGTGCACCATGGTAGTTTTCCGTTTCAAATCCCTGCACGCATTTCTAAAAGTCGTACGACAATGTTTCGCCATTTCGGACGGATGTTGCACCTTGCACCGTGGATGTTGCACCCTGTAGATATCGATTATTCGGACAGCCATAACTTCTGGCTCGTTTAGAGTTATGGGAGCCATAACATGTCAAAATGAAGGACTCGATGATTTCTACGGCTTTGACTGCTTTCAGCCGTCAACGGATAGATTAATGCCCTAAAAGGTCAACCCGAATCTCAATCGGGTCTCGTAAGTTTTTTACCCTTCGTTTTTTCGACACGTGGATTTTTACGGTAAAACGGGATTATCGTGGCCCGTCTTCGACTTCCCATCGCTGGAGAGTGGTGCACCACGGTACTGTTCTGTTTCAAATCCATGCACGCATTTCTAAAAGTCGTACGGCACTGTTTCTCCATTTCGGACTGATGTTGCACCTTGCACCGTGGATGTTGCACCCTGTAGATATCGATTATTGGGACGGCCATAACTTCTGACCCATTTAGAGTTACGGAAGCCATAACCTGTCAAAACGAAGGCCTCAATGAGTTCAACGGCTTTGACAGCTTTCAGCCGTCAACGGATAGATTAATGCCCAAAAAGGACAACCTGAATCTCAATCGGGTCTCGTAAGTTTTTTACCCTTCGTTTTTTCGACACGTGGATTTTTACGGTAAAATGGGATTACCGTGGCCCGTCTTCGACTTCCCATCGCTGGAAAGTGGTGCACCATGGTAGTGGTCCATTTCAAATCCATGCACGCATTTCTAAAAGTCGTACGGCACTGTTTCGCCATTTCGGACGGACGTTGCATCTTGCACCGTGGATGTTGCACCCTGTAGATATCGATTATTCGGATGACCATAACTTCTGGCTCGTTTAGAGTTACGGGAGCCATAACCTGTCAAAACGAAGGCCTCGATAAGTTCTACGGCTTTGATGGCTTTCAGCCGTCAACGGATAGATTAATGCCCAAAAAGGACAACCCGAATCTCAATCGGGTCTCGTAAATTTTTTACCCTTCGTTTTTTCGGCACGTGGATTTTTACGGTAAAACGGGATTACCGTGGCCCGTCTTCGACTTCCCATCGCTGGAGAATGGTGCACCATGGTACTGTTCCGTTTCAAATCCATGCACGCATTTCTAAAAGTCGTACGGCGCTGTTTCGCCATTTCGGACGGATGTTGCACCTTGCACCGTGGATGTTGCACCCTGTAGATATCGATTATTCGGACGGCCATAACTTCTGGATCGTTTAGAGTTACGGGAGTCATAACCTGTCAAAACGAAGGCCTCGATGAGTTCTACGGCTTTGACGGCTTTCAACCGTCAACGGATAGATTAATGCCCAAAAAGGACAACCCGAATCTCAATCGGGTCTCGTAAGTTTTTTACCCCTCGTTTTTTCGACACGTGGATTTTTGCAGTAAAACGGGATTACCGTGGTCCGTCTTCGGCTTCCCATCGCAAGAGAATGGTACACCATGGTACTGTTCTGTTTCAAATCCATGCACGCATTTCTAAAAGTCGTGCGGCACCGTTTCGCCATTTCGGACGGATGTTGCACCTTGCACCGTGGATGTTGTACCCTGTAGATATCGATTGTTCGGACGGCGATAACTTCTGGCTCGTTTAGAGTTACATGAGCCATAACCTGTCAAAAGGAAAGCCTCGATGATTTCTACGGTTTTGACAGCTTTCAGCCGTCAACGGATAGATTAATGCCCAAAAAGGACAACGTGAATCTCAATCGGGTCTCGTAAGTTTTTTACCCTTCGTTTTTTCGACACGTGGATTTTTACGGTAAAACGGGATTACCGTGGCCCGTCTTCGACTTCCCATCGCAAGAGAATGGTGCACCATGGTACTGTTCTGTTTCCAATCCATGCACGCATTTCTAAAAATCGTACGGCACCGTTTCGCCATTTCGGACGGATGTTGCACCTTGCACCGTGGATGTTGCACCCTATAGATATCGATTATTCGGACGGCGATAAATTCTGGCTCGTTTGGAGTTACGTGAGCCATAACCTGTAAAAAGGAAGGCCTCGATGATTTCTACGGCTTTGACAGCTTTCAGCCGTCAATGGATAGATTAATGCCCAAAAAGGACAACCTGAATCTCAATCGGGTCTCGTAAGTTTTTTACCCTTCGTTTTTTCGGCACGTGAATTTTTACGGTAAAACGGGATTACCGTGGCCCGTCTTCGACTTCCCATCGCATGAGAATGGTGCATCATGGAAGTGTTCCGTTTCAAATCCATGCACGCATTTCTAAAAGTCGTACGGCACTGTTTCGCCATTTCGGACGGATGTTGCACCCTGCACCGTGGATGTTGCACCCTGTAGATATCGATTATTCGAACGACCATAAATTCTGGCTCGTTTAGAGATATGGGAGCCATAACCTGTCAAAACGAAGGCCTCGATGATTTCTATGGCTTTGACTGCTTTCAGCCGTCAACGGATAGATTAATGCCCAGAAAGATCAACCCGAATCTCAATCGGGTCTCGTAAGTTTTTTACCCTTCGTTTTTTCGACACGTGGATTTTTACGGTAAAACGGGATTATCGTGGCCCGTCTTCGACTTCCCATCGCTGGAGAGTGGTGCACCATGGTACTGTTCTGTTTCAAATCCATGCGCGCATTTCTAAAAGTCGTACGGCACTGTTTCGCTATTTCGGACGGATGTTGCACCTTGCACCGTGGATGTTGCACCCTGTAGATATCGACTATTGGGGCGGCCATAACTTCTGACTCGTTTAGAGTTGCGGAAGCCATAACCTGTCAAAATGAAGGCCTCGATGAGTTCAACGGCTTTGACAGCTTTCAACCGTCAACGGATAGATTAATGCCCAAAAAGGACAACCTGAATCTCAATCGGGTCTCCTAAGTTTTTTACCCTTCGTTTTTTCGACTCGTGGATTTTTACGGTAAGACGGGATTACCGTGGCCCGTCTTCGACTTCCCATCGCTGGAAAGTGGTGCACCATGGTAGTGTTCCATTTCAAATCCATGCACGCATTTCTAAAAGTCGTACGGCACTGTTTCGCCATTTCGGACGGATGTTGCATCTTGCACCGTGGATGTTGCACCCTGTAGATATCGATTATTCGGACGACCATAACTTCTGGCTCGTTTAGAGTTACGGGAGCCATAACCTGTCAAAACGAAGGCCTCGATGAGTTCTACGGCTTTGATGGCTTTCAGCCGTCAACGGATAGATTAATGCCCAAAAAGGACAACCCAAATATCAATCGGGTCTCGTAAGTTTTTTACCCTTCGTTTTTTCGACACGTGGATTTTTACGGTAAAATGGGATTTCCGTGGCCCGTCTTCGACTTTCCATCGCTGGAGAGTGGTGCACCATGGCACTGTTCCGTTTCAAATCCATGCACACATTTCTAAAAGTCGTACGGCGCTGTTACGCCATTTCGGACGGATGCTGACCTTGCACCGTGGATGTTGGACCCTGTAGATATCGATTATTCGGACGGCCATAACTTCTGGCTCGTTTAGAGTTACGGGAGCCATAACCTGTCAAAATGAAGGCCTCGATGAGTTCTACGGCTTTGACAGCTTTCAGCCGTCAACGGATAGATTAATGCCCAAAAAGGTCAACCCGGATCTCAATCGGGTCTCGTAAGTTTTTTACCCTTCGTTTTTTCGACACGTGGATTTTTACGATAAAACGGGATTACCGTGGCCCGTCTTCGACTTCCCATCGCAAGAGAATGGTGCACCATGGTACGGTTCCGTTTCAAATCCATGCATGCATTTCTAAAAGTCGTACAAAACCGTTTCGCCATTTCGGACGGATGTTGCATCTTGCACCGTGGATGTTGCACCCTGTAGATATCGATTATTCGGACGGCGATAACTTCTGGCTCATTTAGAGTTACGTGAGCCATAACCTGTCAAAACGAAGGCCTCGATGATTTCTACGGCTTTGACAGCTTTCAGCCGTCAACGGACAGATTAATGCCCAAAAAGTACAACCTGAATCTCAATCGGGTCTCGTAGTTTTTTACCCTTCGTTTTTTCGACACGTGGATTTTTGCGGTAAAACGGGATTACCGTGGCCCGTCTTCGTCCTCCCATCGCTGGAGAGTGGTACACCATGGTAGTGTTCCATTTCAAATCCATGCACGCATTTCTAAAAGTCGCATGGAACTGTTTTGCTATTTCGGACGGATGTTGCACCTTGCACCGTGGATGTTGCACCTTGTAGATATCGATTATTCGGACGACCATAACTTCTGGCTCGTTTAGAGTTACGGGAGCCATAACCTATCAAAACGAAGGCCTCGATGAGTTCTACGGCTTTGATGGCTTTCATTCGTCAACGGTAGATTAATGCCCAAAAAGGACAACCCGAATCTCAATCGGGTCTCGTAAGTTTTTTGCCCTTCGTTTTTCGACACGTGGATTTTTACGGTAAAACGGGATTACCGTGGCCCGTCTTCGACTTCCCATCGCTGGAGGGTGGTGCACCATGGTACTGTTCCATTTCTAATCCATGCACGCATTTCTAATAGTCGTACGGCACTATTTTGCCATTTCGGACGGATGTTGCACCTTGCACCGTGGATGTTCTACCCTGTAGATATCGATTATTCGGACGGCCATAACTTCTGGCTCGTTTAGAGTTACGGGAGCCATAACCTGTCAAAACGAAGGCCTCGATGAGTTCTACGGGTTTGATGGCTTTCAGCCGTCAATAGATAGATTAATGCCCAAAAAGGACAACCTGAATCTCAATCGGGTCTCGTAAGTTTTTTACCCTTCGTTTTTTCGACACGTGGATTTTTACGGTAAAACGGGATTACCGTGGCCCATCTTCGACTTCCCATCGCTGGAGAGTGGTGCACCATGGTAGTGTTCCATTTCAAATCCATGCATGCATTTATAAAAGTCGTACGGCACTGTTTCGCCATTTCGCACGGATGTTGCACCTTGCACCGTGGATGTTGCACCCTATAGATATCGATTATTCGGACGACCATAACTTCTGGCTCATTTAGAGTTACGGGAGCCATAACCTGTCAAAACGAAGGCCTCGATGAGTTCTACGGCTTTGATAGCTTTCAGCCGTCAACGGATAGATTAATGCCCAAAAAGGACAACCCGAATCTCAATCGGGTCTCGTAAGTTTTTTACCCTTCGTTTTTTCGACATGTGGATTTTTACGCTAAAACGGGATTACCGTGGCCCGTCTTCGACTTCCCATCGCTGGAGAGTGGTGCACCATGGTACTGTTCTGTTTCAAATCCATGCACGCATTTCTAAAAGTCGTACGACACTGTTTCGCCATTTCGGACGGATGTTGCACCTTGCACCGTGGATGTTGCACCCTGTAGATATCGATTATTGAGATGGCCATAACTTCTGACTCATTTAGAGTTACGGAAGCCATAACCTGTCAAAACGAAGGCCTCGATGAGTTCAACGGCTTTGACAGCTTTCAGCCGTCAACGGATAGATTAATGCCCAAAAAGGACATCCTGAATCTCAATCGGGTCTCGTAAGTTTTTTACCCTTCGTTTTTTCGACACGTGGATTTTTACGGTAAAACGGGATTACCGTGGTCCGTCTTCGATTTCCCATCGCTGGAAAGTGGTGCACCATGGTAGTGTTCCGTTTCAAATCCATGCATGCATTTCTAAAAGTCGTACGGCACTGTTTCGCCATTTCGGACGGATGTTGCACCTTGCACCGTGGATGTTGCACCCTGCAGATACCGATTATTCGGACGGCCATAACTTCTAGCTCGTTTAGAATTACGGGGGCCATAACCCGTCAAAACGAAGGCCTCGATGAGTTCTACGGCTTTGATAGATTTCAGCCGTCAACGTATAGATTAATGTCCAAAAAGGACAACCCGAATCTCAATCGGGTCTCGTAAGTTTTTTACCCTTCGTTTTTTCGACACGTGGATTTGTACGGTAAAACAGGATTACCGTGGCCCGTCTTCGACTTCCCATCGCTGGAGAGTGGTGCACCATGGTCCTGTTCCGTTTCAAATCCATGCAAGCATTTCTAAAATCGTACGGCACTGTTTCACCATTTCGGACGGATGTTGCACCTTGCACCGTGGATGTTGCACCCTATAGATATCGATTATTTAAACGACCATAACTTCTGCCTCGTTTAGAGTTACGGGAGCCATAACCTGTCAAAACGAAGGCCACGATGAGTTCTACGGCTTTGATAGCTTTCAGCCATCAACGGATAGATTAATGCCCAAAAAGGACAACCCGAATCTCAATCGGGTCTCGTAAGTTTTTTACCCTTCATTTTTTCGACACGTGGATTTTTACGGTAAAACAGGATTGCCGTGGCCCGTCTTCGACTTCCCATCGCTGTAGAGGGGTGCACCATTGTACTGTTCCGTTTCAAATCCATGCACGTATTTCTAAATAGTCGTACGGCACTGTTTCGCCATTTCGGACGGATGTTGCACCTTGCACCGTGGATGTTGCACCCTGTAGATATCGATTATTCGGACGACCATAACTTCTGGCTCGTTTAGAGTTACGGGAGCCATAACCTGTCAAAACAAAGGCCTCGATGAGTTCTACGGCTTTGATGGCTTTCAGCCGTCAACGGATAGATTAATGCCCAAAAAGGACAACCCGAATCTCAATCGGGTCTCGTAAGTTTTTTACCCCTCGTTTTTTCGACACGTGGATTTTTACGGTAAAACGGGATTATCGTGGCCCGTCTTCGACTTCCCATCGCTGGAGAGTGGTGCACCATGGTACTGTTCCGTTTCAAATCCATGCACGCATTTCTAAAAGTCGTACGGCACCGTTTTGCCATTTCGGACGGATGTTGCACCTTGCACCGTGGATGTTGCACCCTGTAGATATCGATTATTCGGACGGCGATAATTTCTGGCTCGTTTAGAGTTACGTGAGCCATAACTTGTCAAAACGAAGGCCTTGATGATTTCTACGGTTTTGACAGCTTTCAGCCGTCAACGGATAGATTAATGCCCAAAAAGGACAACCTGAATCTCAATCGGGTCTCGTAAGTTTTTTACCCTTCGTTTTTTGACACGTGGATTTTTGCGGTAAAACGGGATTACCGTGGCCCGTCTTCGACTTCCCATCGCTGGAGAGTGGTGCACCATAGTAGGGTTCCATTTCAAATCCATGCACGCATTTCTAAAAGTCGTACGACACTGTTTCGCCATTTCGGACGGATGTTGCACCTTGCACCGTGGATGTTGCACCATGTAGATATCGATTATTCGGACGGCCATAACTTCTGGCTCGTTTAGAGTTACGGGAGCCATAACCTGTCAAAACGAAGGCCTCGATGAGTTCTACGGCTTTTATAGCTTTCAGCCGTCAACGGATAGATTAATGCCCAAAAAGGACAACCCGAATCTCAATCGGGTTTCGTAAGTTTTTTGCCCTTCGTTTTTTCGACACGTGGATTTTTACGGTAAAACGGAATTACCGTGGTCCGTCTTCGACTTCCCATCGCTGGAGAGTGGTGCACTATGGTACTGTTCCGTATCAAATCCATGCACGCATTTCTAAAAGTCGTACGGCACTGTTTCGCCATTTCGGACGGATGTTGCACCTTGCACCGTGGATGTTGCACCCTGTAGATATCGATTATTCGGACGGCCATAACTTTTGGCTCGTTTAGTGTTACGGGAGCCATAACCTGTCAAAACGAAGGCCTCGATGATTTCTACGGCTTTGATGGCTTTCATTCGTCAACGGATAGATTAATGCCCAAAAAGGACAACCCGAATCTCAATCGGGTCTCGTATGTTTTTTGCCCTTCGTTTTTTCGACACGTGGATTTTTACGGTAAAACGGGATTACCGTGGCCCGTCTTCGACTTCCCATCGCTGGAGGGTGGTGCACCATGGTACTGTTCCGTTTCAAATCCATGCACGCATTTCTAATAGTCGTACGACACTATTTTGCCATTTCGGACGGATGTTGCACCTTGCACCGTGGATGTTCTACCCTGTAGATATCGATTATTCGGACGACCATAACTTCTGGCTCGTTTAGAGTTACGGGAGCCATAACCTGTCAAAACGAAGGCCTCGATGAGTTCTACGGCTTTGATGGCTTTCAGCCGTCAACAGATGGATTAATGCCCAAAAAGGAGAACCGGAATCTCAATCGGGTCTCGTAAGTTTTTTACCCTTCGTTTTTTCGACACGTGGATTTTTACGGTAAAACGGGATTACCGTGGCCCATCTTCGACTTCCCATCGCTGGAGAGTGGTGCACCATGGTAGTGTTCCATTTCAAATCCATGCATGCATTTATAAAAGTCGTACGGCACTGTTTCGCCATTTCGCACGGATGTTGCACCTTGCACCGTGGATGTTGCACCCTGTAGATATCGATTATTCGGACGACCATAACTTCTGGCTCATTTAGAGTTACGGGAGCCATAACCTGTCAAAACGAAGGCCTCGATGAGTTCTACGGCTTTGATAGCTTTCAGCCGTCAACGGATAGATTAATGCTCAAAAAGGACAACCCGAATCTCAATCGGGTCTCGTAAGTTTTTTGCCCTTCGTTTTTTCGACACGTGGATTTTTACGGTAAAACGGGATTACCGTGGCCCGTCTTCGACTTCCCATCGCTGGAGAGTGGTGCACCATGGTACTGTTCTGTTTCAAATCCATGCACGCATTTCTAAAAGTCATACGACACTGTTTCGCCATTTCGGACGGATGTTGCACCTTGCACCATGGATGTTGCACCCTGTAGATATCGATTATTGGGATGGCCATAACCTCTGACTCGTTTACAGTTACGGAAGCCATAACCTGTCAAAACAAAGGCCTCGATGAGTTCAACGGCTTTGACAGATTTCAGCCGTCAACGGATAGATTAATGTCCAAAAAGGACAACCTGAATCTCAATCGGGTCTCGTAAGTTTTTTACCCTTCGTTTTTTCGACACGTGGATTTTTACGGTAAAACAGGATTACCGTGGCCCGTCTTCGACTTCCCATCGCTGGTGAGTGGTGCACCATGGTCCTATTCCATTTCAAATCCACGCTAGCATTTCTAAAATCGTACGGCACTGTTTCACCATTTCGGACGGATGTTGCACCTTGCACCGTGGATGTTGCACACTGCAGATACCGATTATTCGGACGGCCATAACTTCTGGCTCGTTTAGAATTACGGGAGCCATAACCTGTCAAAACGAAGGCCTCAATGAGTTCTACGGCTTTGATAGATTTCAGCCGTCAACGTATAGATTAATGTCCAAAAAGGACAACCCGAATCTCAATCGGGTCTCGTAAGTTTTTTACCCTTCGTTTTTTCGACACGTGGATTTGTACGGTAAAACAGGATTACCGTGGCCCGTCTTCGACTTCCCATCGCTGGTGAGTGGTGCACCATGATCCTATTCCGTTTCAAATCCATGCTAGCATTTCTAAAATCGTACGGCACTGTTTCACCATTTCGGACGGATGTTGCACCTTGCACCGTGGATGTTGCACCCTATAGATATCGATTATTTAAACGACCATAACTTCTGCCTCGTTTAGAGTTACGGGAGCCATAACCTGTCAAAACGAAGGCCTCGATGAGTTCTATGGCTTCGATAGCTTTCAGCCGTCAACGGATAGATTAATACCCAAAAAGGACAACCCGAATCTCAATCGGGTCTCGTAAGTTTTTTACCCTTCGTTTTTTCGACACGTGGATTTTTACGGTAAAACAGCATTGCCATGGCCCGTCTTCGACTTCCCATCGCTGGAGAGTGGTGCACCATTGTACTGTTCCGTTTCAAATCCATGCACGCATTTCTAAATAGTCGTACGGCACTGTTTCGCCATTTCGGACGGATGTTGCACCTTGCACCGTGGATGTTGCACCCTGTAGATATCGATTATTCGGACGACCATAACTTCTGGCTCGTTTAGAGTTACAGGAGCCATAACCTGTCAAAACAAAGGCCTCGATGAGTTCTACGGCTTTGACGGCTTTCAGCCGTCAACGGATAGATTAATGCCCAAAAAGGACAACCCGAATCTCAATCGGGTCTCGTAAGTTTTTTACCCCTCGTTTTTTCGACACGTGGATTTTTACGGTAAAACGGGATTATCGTGGCCCGTCTTCGACTTCCCATCGCTGGAGAGTGGTGCACCATGGTACTGTTCCGTTTCAAATCCATGCACGCATTTCTAAAAGTCGTACGGCACCGTTTTGCCATTTCGGACGGATGTTGCACCTTGCACCGTGGATGTTGCACCCTGTAGATATCGATTATTCGGACGGCGATAACTTCTGGCTCGTTTAGAGTTACGTGAGCCATAACTTGTCAAAACGAAGGCCTCGATGATTTCTACGGCTTTGACAGCTTTCAGCCGTCAACGGATAGATTAATGCCCAAAAAGGACAACCTGAATCTCAATCGGGCCTCGTAAGTTTTTTACCCTTCATTTTTTGACACGTGGATTTTTGCGGTAAAACGGGATTACCGTGGCCCGTCTTCGACTTTCCATCGCTGGAGAGTGGTGCACCATAGTAGGGGTCCATTTCAAATCCATGCACGCATTTCTAAAAGTCGTACGACACTGTTTCTCCATTTCGGACGGATGTTGCACCTTGCACCGTGGATGTTGCACCATGTAGATATCGATTATTCGGACGGCCATAACTTCTGGCTCGTTTAGAGTTACGGGAGCCATAACCTGTCAAAACGAAGGCCTCGATGAGTTCTACGGCTTTTATAGCTTTCAGCCATCAACGGATAGATTAATGCCCAAAAAGGACAACCCGAATCTCAATCGGGTTTCGTAAGTTTTTTGCCCTTCGTTTTTTCGACACGTGGATTTTTACGGTAAAACGGAAATACCGTGGCCCGTCTTCGACTTCCCATCGCTGGAGAGTGGTGCACTATGGTACTGTTCCGTTTCAAATCCATGCACGCATTTCTAAAAGTCGTACGGCACTGTTTCGCCATTTCGGACGGATGTTGCACCTTGCACCGTGGATGTTGCACCCTGTAGATATCGATTATTCGGACGGCCATAACTTCTGGCTCGTTTAGTGTTACGGGACCCATAACCTGTCAAAACGAAGACCTCGATGAGTTCTACAGCTTTGACAGCTTTCAGCCGTCAACGGATAGATTAATACCCAAAAAGGACAACCTGAATCTCAATCGGGTCTCGTAAGTTTTTTAACCTTCGTTTTTTCGACACGTGGATTTTTATGGTAAAACGGGATTACCATGGCCCGTCTTGGACTTCCCATCGCTAGAGAGTGGTGCACCATGGTAGTGTTCCGTTTCAAATCCATGCACGCATTTCTAAAAGTCGTACGGCACTGTTTCACCATTTCGGACGGATGTTGCAACTTGCACCGTGGATGTTGCACACTGTAGATATCGATTATTCGGACGACCATAACTTCTGGCTCGTTTAGAATTACGGGAGCCATAACCTGTCAAAACGAAGGCCTCGACGAGTTCTATGGCTTTGATGGCTTTCAGCCGTCAACGGATAGATTAATTCCCAAAAAGGACAACCTGAATCTCAATCGGGTCTCGTAAGTTTTTTACCCTTCGTTTTTTCGACACGTGGATTTTTACGGCAAAATGGGATTACCGTGGCCCATCTTCGACTTCCCATCGCTGGAGAGTGGTGCACCATGGTAGTGTTCCGTTTCAAATCCATGCACGCATTTCTAAAAGTCGTATGGCACTATTTCGCCATTTCGCACGGATGTTGCACCTTGCACCGTGGATGTTGCACCCTGTAGATATCGATTATTCGGACGACCATAACTTATGGCTCGTTTAGACTTATGGGAGCCATAACCTGTCAAAACAAAGGCCTCGATGAGTTCTACGGCTTTGACGGCTTTCAGCCATCAATGGATAGATTAATGACCAAAAAGGACAACCCGAATCTCAATCGGGTCTGGTAAGTTTTTTACCCTTTGTTTTTTCGACACGTGGATTTTTGTAGTAAAACGTGATTACCGTGGCCCGTCTTCGACTTCCCATCGCTGGAGAGTGGTGCACTATGGTACTGTTCCGTTTCAAATCCATGCACGCATTTCTAAAAGTCGTACGACACTGTTTCGCCATTTTGGACGGATGTTGCACCTTGCACCGTGGATGTTGCACCCTATAGATATCGATTATTCGGACGGCCATAACTTCTGGCTCGTTTAGAGTTACGGGAGCCATAACCTGTCAAAACGAATACCTCGATGAGTTCTACGGCTTAGACAGCTTTCAGCCGTCAACGGATAGATTAATGCCCAAAATGGACAACCTGAATCTCAACCGGGTCTCGTTAGTTTTTTACCCTTCGTTTTTTCGACACGTGGATTTTTACGGTAAAACGGGATTACCATGGCCCGTCTTCGACTTCCCGTCGTTGGAGAGTGGTGCACCATGGTAGTGTTCCGTTTCAAATCCATGCACGCATTTCTAAAAGTCGTACGGCACTGTTTCGCCATTTCGGACGGATGTTGTACCTCGCACCGTGGATGTTGCACCCTGTAGATATCGATTATTCGGACGACCATAACTTCTGGCTCGTTTAGAATTACGAGAGCCATAACCTGTCAAAACGAAGACATCGATGAGTTCTATGGCTTTGATGGCTTTCAGCCGTCAACGGATAGATTAATGCCCAAAAAGGACAACCCGAATCTCAATCGGGTCTCGTAAGTTTTTTACCCTTCGTTTTTTCGACACGTGGATTTTTACGGTAAAACGGGATTACCGTGGCCCATCTTCGACTTCCCATCGCTGGAGAGTGGTGCACCATGGTAGTGTTCCGTTTCAAATCCATGCACGCATTTCTAAAAGTCGTTGGCACTGTTTCGCCATTTCGCACGGATGTTGCACCTTGCACCGTGGATGTTGCACCCTGTAGATATCGATTATTCGGACGACCATAACTTCTGGCTCGTTTAGAGTTACGGGAACCATAACCTGTCAAAACGAAGGCCTCGATGATTTCTACGGCTTTGATAGCTTTCAGCCGTCAATGGATAGATTAATGCCCAAAAAGGACAACCCGAATCTCAATCGGGTCTCGTAAGTTTTTTACCCTTCGTTTTTTCGACACGTGGATTTTTACGGTAAAACGGGATTACCGTGGCCCGTCTTCGACTTCTCATCGCAAGAGAATGGTGCACCATGGTACTGTTCTGTTTCAAATCCATGCACGCATTTCTAAAAGTCGTACGGCACCGTTTTGCCATTTCGGACGGATGTTGCACCTTGCACCGTGGATGTTGCACCCTGTAGATATCGATTATTCGGACGGCGATAACTTCTGGCTCGTTTAGAGTTACGTGAGCCATAACCTGTCAAAAGGAAGGCCTCGATGATTTCTACGGCATTGACATCTTTCAGCCGTCAACGGATAGATTAATGCCCAAAAAGGACAACCAGAATCTCAATCGGGTCTCGTAAGTTTTTTACCCTTCGTTTTTCCGACACGTGGATTTTTACGGTAAAACAGGATTGCCGTGGCCCGTCTTCGACTTCCCATCGCATGAGAATGGTGCACCATGGTAGTGTTCCATTTCAAATCCATGCACGCATTTCTAAAAGTCGTACGACACTGTTTTGCCATTTCGGACGGATGTTGCACCTTGCACCGTGGATGTTGCACCCTGTAGATATCGATTATTCGGACGGCCATAACTTCTGGCTCGTTTAGAGTTACGAGAGCCATAACCTGTCAAAACGAAGGCCTCGATGATTTCTATGGCTTTGACTGCTTTCAGCCATTAACGGATAGATTAATGCCCAAAAAGGTCAACCCGAATCTCAATCGGGTCTCGTAAGTTTTTTACCATTCGTTTTTTCGACACGTGGAGTTTTACGGTAAAACGGGATTACCGTGGCCCGTCTTCGACTTCCCATCGCTGGAGAGTGGTGCACCATGGTACTGTTCTGTTTCAAATCCATGCACGCATTTCTAAAAGTCGTACGGCACTGTTTCGCCATTTCGGACGGATGTTGCACCTTGCACCGTGGATGTTGCACCCTGTAGATATCGATTATTGGGACGGCCATAACTTCTGACTCGTTTAGAGTTACGGAAGCCATAACCTGTCAAAACGAAGGCCTCGATGAGTTCAACGGCTTTGACAACTTTCAGCCGTCAACGGATAGATTGATGCCCAAAAAGGACAACCTGAATCACAATCGGGACTCGTAAGTTTTTTACCCTTCGTTTTCTCGACACGTGGATTTTTACGGTAAAACGGGATTACCGTGGCCCGTCTTCGACTTCCCATCGCTGGAAAGTGGTGCACCAAGGTAGTGTTCCGTTTCAAATCCATGCACGCATTTCTAAAAGTCGTACGGCACTGTTTCGCCATTTCGGACGGATGTTGCACCTTGCACCATGGATGTTGCACCTTGTAGATATCGATTATTCGGACGACCATAACTTCTGGCTCGTTTAGAGTTATGGGAGCCATAACCTGTCGAAACGAAGGCCTCGATGAGTTTTACGGCTTTGACGGCTTTCAGTCGTCAACGGATAGATTAATGCCCAAAAAGGACAACCCGAATCTCAATCGGGTCTCGTAAGTTTTTTACCCTTCGTTTTTTCGACACGTGGATTTTTACGGTAAAACGGGATTACCGTGGCCCGTCTTCGACTTTCCATCGCTAGAGAATGGTGCAACATGGCACTGTTCCGTTTCAAATCCATGCACGCATTTGTAAAAGTCGTACGGCACTGTTTCGCCATTTCGGACGGATGTTGCACCTTGCACCGTGGATGTTGCACCCTGCAGATATCAATTATTCGGACGGCCATAACTTCTGGCTCGTTTAGAATTACGGGAGCCATAACCTGTCAAAACGAAGGCCTCGATGAGTTCTACGGCTTTGATAGATTTCAGCCGTCAATGGATAGATTAATGCCCAAAAAGGACAACCCGAATCTCAATCGGGTCTCGTAAGTTTTTTACCCTTCGTTTTTTCGACACGTGGATTTGTACGGTAAAACAGGATTACCGTGGCCCGTCTTCGACTTCCCATCGCTGGAGAGTGGTGCTGTGACGACCGCCCATGACTCCCGCACCAAAACAAGGAAATAATGCGCTGAAAGGCGTGCCAGCCAGCCATGGACGATGGTCATGGCAAGATAAAACAGCAAAACTCTATCGTAACTCACAGCGCATGGATAAAATACAATAGAGAAATATATAGTAAAGCTCCATAACAGAAAATCATCATATAAGCATCATAGTAGTTTTATACAAACATATGAATCATCCATACATCAAAGCCTCACTACATAACACTCAATCAAATACATCAGCGGAACATCCAGTACATATAATATGAAATAATATGCAAAAGCCTCCTGCTCGTCTTCGTCATCATTAGCGTAGATCTCCAAGAACAACACCTGTCACCTGCTACCTAGTCTGTCCATCCCAAACATGGATGGACAGCCCAAGGTAATAAGAGGAGACATAAAACCTTAAGTCAGACAAAGTCTTAGGGAGCAGTAAATCAACTATCAAACATACCAAAAGAGCATAAGGGATAAAAGGAATAGGAACCAAACCATCCCACTCCACCTCTTTCTACAGTGATAGCCCCCCCCAGACACACACTAAGGAGAAGCAAGCATAACATAGCAAACAATTAAGGTAAAGCAATAATCACTCGAGTCAAGGTCGATGTTTTCCAAATACAAACCCCCAAGGCCTAAACCAAGATCAGATAAGCACCTAGAAAACACCGCTCTTGAGACCGAATGATGATACAACCAAACGTCCATACATCCATGACTCTGGCTTTCACTGTTATCATTGCCTTGATTTCACCGTTAGTTGAATGACCACCTGTCAAGGGCTAATGGTAACCCCGGTTCTAGTCATAACTCCGCACGCTACCTGTGCCTAGGACTTATCTACTCTGCCCAGAGTACTCGACTACCTGCCTGTAGTCTTTTGGGTGTCCCGACTACCTACCTGTAGTCGTTTTGGGCGCCCCATGTACTCTTGCTTTTGAGCATGCTAGAACCTTCAACAACGATGAGATCCAAGCCTCCTAGTCATCCTCCTCGACGACTATTCTCATACTAGCCCAAGCTACCTCTCGAGCAGTCCATTATCAACCAACTCGAACCACCCCTCGAGTTATCAACATGCTTGGAATGATCCCTGCCTGGATTACGCCAAGACTCACATCATACTTCGCTTCATCGCATCATAGCAAAGTTCCATCTCAACATCGTCCAATCCATACATATGAGCTTCAACATCCGCTACATATGTCTTAAGCATCTTTCACCATTCAAGATCCTCTTCCGTAGCTTTTGAATAGTCTTTGACCATACTTGTCCAAATCTATCAACTAGATAACTCATTCACAACAATCAAACAAGGCAAACATTAATCCTAACAAATAAGTAGTCAATCAGGATCTAAATAGACATTTATAACTAAAATGGCAATTTCGTAAATAAATGAGAATAGATCTAACATACATGGATCATGGGTTTTTAACATAGATCTAACAAATATAAATCATGGGTTTTGTCTCTACAACTTGATGAATGTTATCCCATTTTTTGGACAGAACTGGAATATCAATGTTGTGTGCATTTCCACCACGACCAAACTAAGAAGAAGCAAGCAAGCGTACAGCGAAGTCTCATTCGGCATCCAAGATGCCTTGGTTCATCCGGTGTTCCCAATACAAGAGCTCATTCGGCAAGAAGCATTCGGCACTCCAACACTCAGCTTCATTCGGCAGCTATATTCGGCATTCCCAATAATCAAACTCATTCGGCAATCATCCATTCGGCATCACCAAACCATGTAACCACCGGACCATGCAACCACCGAACCAGCTCCATCCTCACCATACTACTGCCGGTCGAGAAGTCAATGCCAAGCCAACATCTTACCACCTCCCACCGAATCAACCTCCTTTCCATCCACTACCAAGTAAACCATCGGTCCAACCATCCCAGCTACGACCGAACCAAGCTTCGCCGAACCAAAGTTGCCAGGCCAGATTGCTTCAGCCCAAGCCCACCAGCAGCTATAAACATCCAAGACCCCTGCACCCAGCCTTACTCTATAAATAGAGGGGCAGGGGTACAACAATGGGGGACAAGTTTTGAGACAAGTTTGAGAGCTCAAGCCTGGAAGGAACTCTCAAACAACTTTAGATACTTGTATTTGTACTTGTAATCTAAGGAAAAAAGGAGAATAACATATAAAGTGGACGTAGGCACGTTCTGGCCGAACCACTATAAATCTGTGTGTCTTTTACAGTTTAGTCCCTGCTTTTTATATATTTGCATAAATCACCCAAATCACTAAATACAACATAAAATCAACCAACTCATACGACTTTGGGTGTTTGCGGCCATTTTTTAGGCAAACAATGAATGAACTTGCAAAAGTAAACATCTTTATAAGTAATGGATCTACACTTGAATCTAAGGAAAAATGCATAAAACCACTATCTACAACACTCCAACAAACCACCAAACTAATATACTGCTTTGGGTCCGCGTGAGAGATAACCACCACTCACCAAATCACCCAAACACTTCAAAAACTATCAACTTCAGATCTGGACAGCGAAGATTCAAGCTTGATTCGTCGAAATCCCGCTTGAAACGATGAAATCTAGCTTCGTTGGATGAAGATCTTCAACTTTGGCTCTTGGATCTTCAATCTCGATCTTCGATCTTGGATGGATGTTAGAACTAGATTGGAGTGGAGAAAAGAAGATGAAGAAATGTTGTAGTCGAGC
The DNA here is from genome assembly GCA_030765085.1 of Allium cepa. Classification (NCBI taxonomy): domain Eukaryota; kingdom Viridiplantae; phylum Streptophyta; class Magnoliopsida; order Asparagales; family Amaryllidaceae; genus Allium; species Allium cepa. The sequence continues at coordinate 873,139,595 of CM060938.1, forward strand.
TCTCAAAATGGCAGCACTTCGTTGCTTCAAAAACCGATGCCAAAAAGTGAAGAAATGGTCGCGTATTTATAGCCCTTAAGTCGCTCTGGCCCTAACCCGTTCGGCTCCTTAAGTCGTTCGCGGGTTAGCGACTTAACCCACACGGCCTAACCCAAACACACACGACCTAACACGCACGCAAGATACGGCCTAACTCAACCCCGAGTCAACGATTTACGACTCATGCATGCGCGCGACTCAACACAGAACACATGCCGACTCAACCTAAGCCGGTCACGACTTAACGACCTAACAAAACACAACGCTAACCCCTAACACGTTAACCTGTTAACTCGTCCAAGCTTACTAGGTCGCCAACTCGTTCACTACTAACTCGTTAGCTCGGTAACACGCTATCCCCACTAACTCGGTAGCTCCACTAACTTGCTAACACGCTAACTCGTGCCAGCCCCTAAGCCTTAACTCACTAACTCTTGGGTCGGTCATACATACCTTAACTCGGCCAACACTTTCCTTAAGTCGTCTAAGCCTTAAGTCGGCCGAGCCCAACAAACCGCTTAACCCTTATGTCGTCACCCTATGAGTCGGTCACTGTCTCAACTAGATCTAACACTAAGTCGGCAACATCACTAACTCGCCTACCACCTTAAGTCGGCCCAACTCCTTAAGTCGCTCACACGAGCTATCCTCCATACGACTTAAGCTATGGTCGACTCAAACTCCAAATAACTTAACAACGACTTAAAGCAACTATTTTACGATTTTATCGACACGTAAAATACGGGTCGTTACATTCTCTCCCCCTTAGGAATTTCGCCTCCCAAATTCCAAGCAAACAACAGCAATCAAAGCTATTATGCATGCCTACCATCCATAGCAATCAACAAACCATGCATTCAATTCTAGCCTAGAATGCAGAATTCTAAGACTTAGAACAAGTTACAAATTCATGAGATGTTACGGCACTTTAGGGCCATACCTCGAAGAGTTCAGGATGAGCTGCCTTCATCCTCTCTTCCTCCTCCCACGTACAGTCGTCAACATCATCACTCCATTGTACCTTGAGCAACGTAATCGTCTTACTCCTAAGTTGTTTCATGTCAGTTCCAATAACACGAAGCGGCTTACAAGGTCTTCTAACCACTGGATCAACCTCTAAATCTTCACAGCTATCAGCAGGAACCACTGTAGTTGGGTCATGCACATACTTCCGTAGATAAGATACATGGAAAACATTGTGCACACCCGCCATCTTTTCCGGTAACTCCAATCTATAAGCGAGCTTTCCAATTTGCTCGATAATCGGGAATGGTCCAACAAATCTCGGAGTTAACTTTCCTTTCTTCCTGAATCGAATAACATTCTTCAGAGGAGAAATCTTCACAAAAACCATATCAGCTACGTCGAATTCCAAATCCTTACGACGATTATTGGCATAACTTTTCTGACGATCTTGGGCTGCCTTCATTCGTTGCCGAATGATCCCTATACGATCCGAAGTCTGTCGAATCATCTCTGGCCCAAGTAACAGTTTTTCTCCAGTTTCCAACCAACATGTCGGAGAGTTACACGGTCTTCCATACAGTGCTTCATATGGTGCCATACCAATACTTGACTGATAACTGTTATTATATGCAAATTCCACCAAATGAAGGTGATCTTCCCATGATCCTCCGAAATCCAAAACACAGGCTCTGAGAAGATCTTCCAAAACTCGGTTGACTCTCTCAGTCTGACCATCTGTTTGAGGGTGGTAAGTTGTACTCAAACACAACTTAGTTCCCAAAACTTCCTGGAAGCTCTTCCAAAATCCACTAGTGAACAATGGGTCTCGATCGCTCACTATACTCTTCGGAACACCATGGAATCGAAAAATCCACTTCACATACAACTCAGCCAACATCGATGCAGTCCTAGTTGATCGAACAGGAATGAATCTTGCACTCTTGGTCAATCGATCTACTATGACCCAAATCCCTTCATTCCCCGCTCTGGTTCTAGGTAGGCCATCGATAAAATATATCGACACTTGCTCCCACTTCCATGTAGGAACCTCTAATGGCTGAAGTAATCCACTGGGCTTCTTCTGCTCAGCTTTCACCAACTGGCAGTTTATACACTTAGAAATAAAATTTCCAACATCCTTCTTCATGCCTTCCCAATAATAGGTTCTTTTCATATCCCGATACATCTTATTTCCACCTGGATGAATTGTCAACTTCGAGTGATGACTTTCCCTAAGAACTTCATCTCTCAATCCATCTACATCAGGAACAACTAGTCCTCCTTGCTTTCGAAGCCAACCCTCTCGATCGACTTCAAATCCTTTATCCTTTTCTGGATTCAATCCAGATTCCAAATCTCGGATAATCTTGACAAGCTTATCGTCTCGCTTTTGCCTCTCGCCAATTCTCTCCACAAGAGTAGGCCTTATCGATAAGTTTGCCAACATCTCAGGTTCCAATTCACATCTAGGCCTGAAGTCAAATTCATCCAAATACTCTAGACTCTTCCATTCCGAAAACATGGCTCCCAATCCTACATGTCTTCGACTTAACGCATCTGCCACTGCGTTGCCTTTTCCCGGAGTATAGGCTATACCAAAATCATACGATGCTAAAAACTCTAGCCATCGTTGCTGCCGAAGATTCAAATCCTTTTGGGAGAAAAGATACTTCAACGACTTATGATCTGTAAACAATTCGAATCGAACTCCCAAAAGATAATGTCGCCATATCCTCAAAGCAAATACAATCGTCCTAACTCCAAATCATGAGTCGGATAATTCCTTTCATGCGGCTTCAGTTGTCGACTAGCATACGCAACAACTTTATCCTTCTGCATCAGCACTGCTCCAAGTCTAGTACCACATGCATCGGTGTAAACCACCATCTCATCATTCCCACTTGGAATAGTCAAAACAGGAGCACTCGTCAGTCACTCTTTCAGGATTACGAAAGCTTTCTCACACTTATCATCCCAGCTGAACACTTGGTTCTTTTTCATCAATCCTGTTAACGGTGCAGCTATCTTGGAAAAGTCTTTGATAAACCGACAATAATATCCTGCTAATCCAAGAAAACTTCTCACATCAGATGCATTCTTAGGTCTAACCCAATCCTGGATTGCTGCCACCTTAGCGGGATTAACCGCGATTCCATTTCCAGAGATAACATGGCCTAAGAACCTCACTTCACCCTTCCAGAAGTGACACTTCGAAAACTTAGCCTTTAACTGATGTTTTCGTAAGATTTCCAAAACAATTCTCAAGTGTGTCTTGTGTTCCTCCTCAGTTCTGGAATAAATCAGAATATCATCCACGAATACAAGCACAAACTTATTCAACTGATCTCTAAACACTCTATTCATAAGGTCCACAAAATACGCTGGTGCGTTAGTCAATCCAAACGGCATTACCAGCCACTCATAAAAATCGGATGGTGTCCTAAAAGCAGTCTTCGGCACACTATCCTTCGCCACTCTTAACAGGTGAAATCCTATTGCCAAATCCATCTGAGAAAACACCTTAGCTTCGTGAAGCTGATCAAACAAGTCATCTATTCTCGGCAATGGATACTTGTTCTTCTTAGTCACTTTATTCAGCTCGCGATAATCCACACACAACCTCAACGATCCATCCGCTTTGGTTGCGAACACAACTGGTGCACCCCATTCGGACACACTACGCCGAATGAATCCTTTCTGCAAAAGGTCATCAACTTGCACCTTCGACTCTTGCTGCTCCCTAGGCGCCATCCGCCTAAGAGGCATCACCACAGGTCTGGCTTCTTCAACTAGATCGATACGAAACTCGATCTCCCTATGCGGCGGTAGTCCTTTGACTTTGTCGAAACTCGTCTACCTGCCTGTAGTCTTTTGGGTGTCCCGACTACCTACCTGTAGTCGTTTTGGGCGCCCCATGTACTCTTTCTTTTGAGCATGCTATAACCTTCAACAACGATGAGATCCAAGCCTCCTAGTCATCCTCCTCGACGACTATTCTCATACTAGCCCAAGCTACCTCTCGAGCAGTCCATTATCAAGCAACTCGAACCATCCCTCGAGTTATCAACATGCTTGGAATGATCCCTGCCTGGATTACGCCAAGACTCACATCATACTTCGCTTCATCGCATCATAGCAAAGTTCCATCTCAACATCGTCCAATCCATACATATGAGCTTCAACATCCGCTACATATGTCTTAAGCGGCTTTCACCATTCAAGAGCCTCTTCCGTAGCTTTTGAATCGTCTTTGACCATACTTGTCCAAATCTATCAACTAGATAACTCATTCACAACAATCAAACAAGGCAAACATTAACCCTAACAAATAAGTAGTCAATCAGGATCTAAATAGACATTTATAACTAAAATGGCAATTTCGTAAATAAATGAGAATAGATCTAACATACATGGATCATGGATTTTTAACATAGATCTAACAAATATAAATCATGGGTTTTGTCTCTACAACTTGATGAATGAACTTGCAAAAGTACACATCTTTATAAGTAATGGATCTACACTTGAATCTAAGGAAAAATGCATAAAACCACTATCTACAACACTCCAACAAACCACCAAACCAATATACTCCTTTGGGTCCGCGTGAGAGATAACCACCACTCACCAAATCACCCAAACACTTCAAAAACTATCAACTTCAGATCTGGACAGCGAAGATTCAAGCTTGATTCGTCGAAATCCTGCTTGAAACGATGAAATCTAGCTTCGTTGGATGAAGATCTTCAACTTTGGCTCTTGGATTTTCAATCTCGATCTTCGATCTTGGATGGATGTTAGAACTAGATTGGAGTGGAGAAAAGAAGATGAAGAAATGTTGTGGTCGAGCTCTCAAAATGGCAGCACTTCGTTGCTTCCAAAACCGGTGCCAAAAAGTGAAGAAATGGTCGCGTATTTATAGCCCTTAAGTCGCTCTGGCCCTAACCCGTTCGGCTCCTTAAGTCGTTCGCGAGTTAGCGACTTAACCCACACGGCCTAACCCAAACACACAAGAACTAACACGCACGCTAGATACGGCCTAACTCAACCCCGAGTCAACGATTTACGACTCATGCATGCGCGCGACTCAACACAGAACACATGCAGACTCAACCTAAGCCGGTCACGACTTAACGACCTAACAAAACACAACGCTAACCCCTAACACGTTAACCTGTTAACTCGTCCAAGCTTACTAGATCGCCAACTCGTTCACTACTAACTCGTTAGCTCGGTAACACGCTATCCCCACTAACTCGGTAGCTCTACTAACTTGCTAACACGCTAACTCGTGCCAGCCCCTAAGCCTTAACTCACTAACTCTTAGGTCGGTCACACCTACCTTAACTCGGCCAACACTTTCCTTAAGTCGTCTAAGCCTTAAGTCGGCCGAGCCCAACAAACCGCTTAACCCTTAAGTCGTCACCCTATGAGTCGGTCGCTGTCTCAACTAGATCTAACACCAAGTCGACAACATCACTAACTCGCCTACCACCTTAAGTCGGCCCAACTCCTTAAGTCGCTCACACGAGCTATCCTCCATACGACTTAAGCTATGGTCGACTCAAACTCCAAATAACTTAACAACGACTTAAAGCAACTATTTTACGATTTTATCGACACGTAAAATACGGGTCGTTACAGGTGCACCATGGTGCTGTTTTGTTTCAAATCCATGCATGCATTTCTAAAATCGTACGGCACTGTTTCACCATTTCGGACGGATGTTGCACCTTGCACCGTGGATGTTGCACCCTGTAGATATCGATTATTCAAACGGCCATAACTTCTGCCTCGTTTAGAGTTACGGGAGCCATAACCTGTCAAAACGAAGGCCTCGATGAGTTCTACGGCTTTGATAGCTTTCAGCCATCAATGGATAGATTAATGCCTAAAAAGGACAACCCGAATCTCAATCGGGTCTCGTAAGTTTTTTACCCTTCGTTTTTTCGACACGTGGATTTTTACGGTAAAACAGGATTACCATGGCCCGTCTTCGACTTCCCATCGCTGGAGAGTGGTGCACCATTGTACTGTTCCATTTCAAATCCATGCATGTGTTTGTGCCAAAATTGGTCACAAACCCCAATGAATGTGAAAGCACCAGTGTTGGAATATAAATCAGCAATATCCAAACACAAATCGCAGATCTAAGTAGCAAAATAGTAAATGTAAACAAGAACACACGATTTTATAGTGGTTCGGCTATCTCCGGCCTACGTCCACTTCAAAGGTTTTTCCTTTTATTGATGTTCTTCGCTGATTACAATTGATTACAGCGGATTACAATGAATTGTAGTTCTGAAATTCAGGTACAACGGTGATTCTGATAGTTAAACTTGAATCCGGCAGAGTCTTGGCGTTTAAGGGCGGAAAGATCCCTTTTCTGAATGACCTGGAGGTCTATTTATAGGCGTAGGCTGCTGCTATCTCGCTGAAAACTTGGGAGACCACTTCTGGCATGTGAGGGGACCCACATGTACGGTCTCGGGAAGTTTGGGCCCACTTTGGCATCGGTTCGAACTCCATTCGAACCGATCAAGAATTCATCCAATCGAGGTGAAATTTGGCGTGGACATTCTTCATCATGTATGCAAGCATCTGTGAAAATTTCACGGCATTTGGATCAGTAGGTTAGGAGATATGATGGGTTCGAAATTGACTTCATAGCCAGGCTGTTAATTTCGAACCCCTGTTACTCGAAACGATGGTTTCGAAACCAGTGTGGCACGCGACTTCGTGGTGACGTGGAGCGCAAGCTTCGAATCGATCCGGACTCCTCTCCGTGTTGACCGCTTCGACTCCATATATCTCGGCGCATTCGAACCGATGGAAGACACGTCATCGTGATTGGTTGACTCAGTCGGTTCGAATGAAGCTACACAGGTTGGGTTCGAAGACGACATCATGGATGGGTTCGAAGTGTGGCTCTGTGATGGGTTCGAAGAGAGGACATTGTGATGGGTTCGAAGTAGGCAATGGCTTGGTGGGTTCGAAGTGGAGTCGAGGCTAATGGATGCGAACTAGGTGGACTAGAACCCGATGGGTTCGAGTGTGGCATGGCTGGGCTATCGGTTCGAACGCAGGTGGGTTCGAACTAGATGGTTTCGAACCGATGGATACGAACTCCATCGATTCGAACTGGGGCAAATGCTTTCGAGGCGCGACCTTATTTCTTTGGATTCGAACCAGATGGTTTCGAATGTGATGGGTTCGAACACAATGGGTTCGAACCGAGCAATGTCAATTCCTCTTATCTTGATTCCATCATAACTTGAGCATATGACCTCGGATTGACTTGAAATTTGGAGTGCAGACTTCCATGATCTTTCTTGTCGTGTCCTATCAATTGTGGCCCATTCCGGACTCGGACAAAATTCATCGATATCCATGGTTATCCTGCAGTGCATGGTTGATATTCATGAAGAGTAATCATTGGTTTCTAGTAAATTTTGGGTATCTCAACTTTGCCAAAAGTTGGGATAACATTTTGCCCCCCAAAACATGCCTTTTTGTAAAAGGTATGTTTTGAACGGTCTTAGATCAAGTGTAATAAATTCATGTTTCGTTGATATCTGTGGCATTATCAATCAAGTATGTGGCTGTTCGAAGCCAAATCAATAGTCGTTCTTCCCGTAGGAGTTGAGAATGAAGTTTCATAGTCTCTCCGGACTATTATTGGCTGCTCTAAACCCTTACTGAGCCCGTTCTAGACTCAGTGATTGAATAGAAAGGTCCTATTGCTCTCTGGCGTTGCCTTCTATCCCTTGCACTCCGGTCCCGGTTAGGACATATAGCGATACCATGGTCGTTCGGGACCGATCATAGCCTCTCCGGGCTCTTGCTGGATCCCATCCTGTCACTCTCCGGTGAAGGGGAAACAGCGCTTAAGTGAGTCGATCCTGTCGCTCTCCGGTGAAGCGACTCACTTCTTGCACTCCGGTTCAAAGCAGTTGAACATTAAGCGATGTCATGACCTGAATCATCGGCCGATCATAGTCTCTCCGGACTCTTGTCGGATCCCACCCTGTCACTCTCTGGTGAAGGGGAAACGACGATAAGTGAGTCGATCCTGTCGCTCTCCGGCGAAGCAACTCACTTCTTGCCTTCTGGATTCACCTCTCCGGGTGAAGGCGATCTTTCTTGTATAAGTGAGTCGATCCTGTCGCTCTCCGGCGAAGCAACTCACTTCTTGCCTTCGGACCCCGTCTCTCCGGATAGGGTCATAAAGCGATCATGTTTATATGTAATGTTCATCCTTTGACTCTCCGGTCAAAAGGTTTATTGCAAGAAGTTCTAATTTATTTATTGATATTCAAGTTCTAGATGTTCAATCTCAAACATCAGAAAAAACTAAGGATTGCCACTCCGGGCGCAGCGGTTTATCTCCATCTCAGAGCATGCCTAGGGATCTCTCCGGTTCCCGTACATGTGTAAGTGGAGTAACCGTTTATTCTGAAAATAAACCTAAATAAAGTTATTCGACCGAAGTCCAAATCGTGGACTTGGCCCTTGCCATCTTTGATCAGTTGATGACGAGTCGTGATCCCGATCCAGGATCGTTCCTGCAAGGTGGAGGCGGTAGTTGTTCATGCCTTGTCGCTGCTGTCCGTTCTCTGACATACTGCGGTAATCTACCACCCCTAGCGTGTTCTTCCACCTCATCCTTCAGGTGACGGCATTCATCTGTGGTGTGCCCATCCAGCTCATGGAATAGGCAATATTTTCCAGTCCTGCGCTCCCGCTCGGTGGGATCCCTTACAGGTGGCTTTCGATAGTGAAGTTGCCCCCTGGTTTCAGTGAAGACTCTTTCTAGGCTTGCATTCAGATCTGTGTACTGCCTGAATCTTGGTTCTCGGAATTTCTTCCGTTTATCAGGACCATCATGTCTGTCATCCTGTTTTCTCTTTCCCTTGTCCGCTCCGGACTGCTCTCCAGAGGTTCCTACGCTTTTCGTGGCATTTATTTCACAACTCCCGACTCGTGATTCTTCTAACCGAATGAACTTTTCGGCTTTATGAAAGAATTCTCCAAGATCTTGCGGCGGGTCCTTCGTTAGAGAATCTTTAAACTTGGTACCTTCCGCGACTCCTGCCACCGCCGCCATTAGAATCATCGATGGATCCGGGCGATCCACAGAAGTCACTGTCACGTTGAATCTGAGTAAAAAATCTTTTATGGACTCTCCGGTCCTCTGCTTGATTGTTGCTAAGGTCATCACGCTCTTGGGTCGCGTCACGTGGACCCTGAACTGTCTCATGAAGCAATCTACGAGCTCGCTCCATGTTCCGATTGATCCAGTCTCTAGTTGTCTGAACCATAGTGAAGCTAAATCTGTCAAATACAGGGGGAAACATCGCGCCATCACTTCCTCGGATGCCCCCAGCACTTCCATGTGCCTGATATATCTTGTGATGTGCATTGTTGGGTCTGACCTCCCGTCGTAAGGATCCAGCGTTGGTAGCTTGAATTTTGGAGGGTTCCTGGCATTTCTGATGTTTGGAGTGAATGGACTCCGACTAACTTCTTCTAGGCCTCCGCTAAGTAATCCTCCTCTCATGATTCTTCGCATGAGGCCAATCATTCTCTCGTCCCCGTCTAGGGGTTGCCCCCTTGTCAAGTTTCTGTCCTGCCCCCCGAGCCTTGAAGGGAATTCCGGTACGTACTCTTCTGGTGGCTCGTTGGCGTATGCATTGGCTCCTGTCTGTTGTGCTCCGTCTGTTGGTCTTCCAGCATCGGACCCTGAGGGTCTGCCCCCAAGGCCTTGTTGACCACCTTCAATCCCTGTATTCTGGCCTTGAGCCTGTCCTTCATTTGCTTCTGCAATCCTGATTCCTTGTCCCGTACTTGTAGCTGTCGTAGTTGGTCCAAGGTTTTGTATATTTGCTGTCCTCATTTGCTCGAGGAAATTCTGCAGCATCTCCTGTTGACTTTTCATTATGCTCTCGCGTAGTGAATTAGCCATTGCTTCCATCTCGTCTCTGGTAATGTAGACGGAAGCCGGTCCTTCTCTCGATCCAGAGGATGCTTCTTGGCTTCCTCCTTGTTGGCTCCTATCAACTCTTTGTCTTGTTTGTCGAGTCATTGTCACTGAATTGGAGTTTCTTCAAACTTTTGAATCCGAGTTCTGAATCTGATATAGCGGGTGCTAGTTCTTCTCAGTGAAAGCACCAAAGTGTTTGTGCCAAAATTGGTCACAAACCCCAATGAATGTGAAAGCACCAGTGTTGGAATATAAATCAGCAATATCCAAACACAAATCGCAGATCTAAGTAGCAAAATAGTAAATGTAAACAAGAACACACGATTTTATAGTGGTTCGGCTATCTCCGGCCTACGTCCACTTCAAAGGTTTTTCCTTTTATTGATGTTCTTCGCTGATTACAATTGATTACAGCGGATTACAATGAATTGTAGTTCTGAAATTCAGGTACAACGGTGATTCTGATAGTTAAACTTGAATCCGGCAGAGTCTTGGCGTTTAAGGGCGGAAAGATCCCTTTTCTGAATGACCTGGAGGTCTATTTATAGGCGTAGGCTGTTGCTATCTCGCTGAAAACTTGGGAGACCACTTCTGGCATGTGAGGGGACCCACATGTACGGTCTCGGGAAGTTTGGGCCCACTTTGGCATCGGTTCGAACTCCATTCGAACCGATCAAGAATTCATCCAATCGAGGTGAAATTTGGCGTGGACATTCTTCATCATGTATGCAAGCATCTGTGAAAATTTCACGGCATTTGGATCAGTAGGTTAGGAGATATGATGGGTTCGAAATTGACTTCATAGCCAGGCTGTTAATTTCGAACCCCTGTTACTCGAAACGATGGTTTCGAAACCAGTGTGGCACGCGACTTCGTGGTGACGTGGAGCGCAAGCTTTGAATCGATCCGGACTCCTCTCCGTGTTGACCGCTTCGACTCCATATATCTCGGCGCATTCGAACCGATGGAAGACACGTCATCGTGATTGGTTGACTCAGTCGGTTCGAATGAAGCTACACAGGTTGGGTTCGAAGACGACATCATGGATGGGTTCGAAGTGTGGCTCTGTGATGGGTTCGAAGAGAGGACATTGTGATGGGTTCGAAGTAGGCAATGGCTTGGTGGGTTCGAAGTGGAGTCGAGGCTAATGGATGCGAACTAGGTGGACTAGAACCCGATGGGTTCGAGTGTGGCATGGCTGGGCTATCGGTTCGAACGCAGGTGGGTTCGAACTAGATGGTTTCGAACCGATGGATACGAACTCCATCGATTCGAACTGGGGCAAATGCTTTCGAGGCGCGACCTTATTTCTTTGGATTCGAACCAGATGGTTTCGAATGTGATGGGTTCGAACACAATGGGTTCGAACCGAGCAATGTCAATTCCTCTTATCTTGATTCCATCATAACTTGAGCATATGACCTCGGATTGACTTGAAATTTGGAGTGCAGACTTCCATGATCTTTCTTGTCGTGTCCTATCAATTGTGGCCCATTCCGGACTCGGACAAAATTCATCGATATCCATGGTTATCCTGCAGTGCATGGTTGATATTCATGAAGAGTAATCATTGGTTTCTAGTAAATTTTGGGTATCTCAACTTTGCCAAAAGTTGGGATAACAGCATGCATTTCTAAAAGTTGTACGGCACTGTTTCGCCATTTCGGACGGATGCTGCACCTTGCACCGTGGATGTTGCACCCTGTAGATATCGATTATTCGGACGGCCATAACTTCTGGCTCGTTTAGTGTTACGGGAGCCATAACCTGCCAAAACGAAGGCCTCGATGAGTTCTACGGCTTTGACAGCTTTCAGCCGTCAACGGATAGATCAATGCCCAAAAAGGACAACCCGAATCTCAATCGGGTGTCATAAGTTTTTTACCCTTCGTTTTTTCGACACGTGGATTTTTACGGTAAAACGGGACTACCGTGGCCCGTCTTCGACTTCCCATCGCAAGAGAATGGTGCACCATGGTACAGTTCCATTTCAAATCCATGCACGCATTTCTAAAAGTCGTACGGCACCGTTTCGCCATTTCGGACGGATGTTGCACCTTGCACCGTGGATGTTGCACCCTGTAGATATCGATTATTCGGACGGCGATAACTTCTGGCTCGTTCAGAGTTACATGAGCCATAACTTGTCAAAACGAAGGCCTCGATGATTTCTACGGCTTTGACAGCTTTCAGCCGTCAACGGATAGATTAATGCCCCAAAAGGACAACCTGAATCTCAATCGGGTCTCGTAAGTTTTTTACCCTTCGTTTTTTCGACACGTGGAATTTTACGGTAAAACGGGATTACCATGGGCCGTCTTCGACTTCCCATTGCTGGAGAGTGGTGCACCATGGTAGTGTTCCATTTCAAATCCATGCACGCATTTCTAAAAGTCGTACGGCACTGTTTCGCCATTTCGGACGGATGTTGCACCTTGCACCGTGGATGTTGCACCCTTTAGATATTGATTATTCGGACGACCATAACTTCTGGCTCGTTTAGAATTACGGGAGCCATAACCTGTCAAAACGAAGGCCTCGATCAGTTCTACGGCTTTAATGGCTTTCAGCCCTCAACGGATAGATTAATGCCCAAAAAGGACAACCCGAATCTCAATCGGGTCTCGTAAGTTTTTTACCCTTCTTTTTTTCGACACGTGGATTTTTACGGTAAAAACAGGATTACCGTGGCCCATCTTCGACTTCCCATCACTGGAGAGTGGTGCACCATGGTACTGTTCCGTTTCAAATCCATGCACGCATTTCTAAAAGTCGTACGGCACTGTGTCGCCATTTCGGACGGATGTTGCGCCTTGCACCGTGGATGTTGCACCCTGTAGATATCGATTATTCGGACGGCCATAACTTCTGGCTCGTTTAGAGTTACGGGAGCCATAACCTGTCAAAACGAAGACCTCGATGAGTTCTACGGCTTTGACAGCTTTCAGCCGTCAACGGATAGATTAATGCCCGAAAAGGACAACCTGAATCTCAATCGGGTCTCGTAAGTTTTTTACCCTTCGTTTTTTCGACACGTGGATTTTTACGGTAAAACGGGATTACCGTGGCCCGCCTTTGACTTCCCATCGCTGGAGAGTGGCGCACCATGGTACAGTTCCGTTTCAAATCCATGCACGCATTTCTAAAAGTCGTACGACACTGTTTCGCCATTTCGGACGGATGTTGCACCTTGCACCGTGGATGTTGCACCCAGCAGATATCGATTATTCGGACGGCCATAACTTCTGGCTCGCTTAGAGTTACGGGAGCCATAACCTGTCAAAACGAAGGCCTCGATGAGTTCTATGGCTTTGATAGCTTTCAGCCGTCAACGGATAGATTAATGCCCAAAAAGTACAACCCGAATCTCTATCGGGTCTCGTAAGTTTTTTACCCTTCGTTTTTTCGACACGTGGATTTGTACGGTAAAACAGGATTACCGTGGCCCGTCTTCGACTTCCCATCGCTGGAGAGTCGTGCACCATGGTACTGTTCTGTTTCTAATCCATGCACGCATTTCTAAAAGTCGTACGGCACTGTTTCACCATTTCGGACGGATGTTGCACCTTGCACCGTGGATGTTGCACCCTGGAGATATCGATTATTCAAACAGCCATAACTTCTGCCTCGTTTAGAGTTACAGGAGCCATAACATGTCAAAACACAGGCCTCGATGAGTTCTATGGCTTTGATAGCTTTCAGCCATCAACGGATAGATTAATGCCCAAAAGGGACAACCCGAATCTCAATCGGGTCTCGTAAGTTTTTTACCCTTCGTTTTTTCGACACGTGGATTTTTACGGTAAAACAGGCTTACCGTGGCCCGTCTTCGACTTCCCATCGCTGGAGAGTGGTGCACCATGGTACTGTTCCGTTTAAAATCCATGCACCCATTTCTAAAAGTCGTACGACACTGTTTCGCCATTTCGGACGGATGTTGCACCTTGCACCGTGGATGTTGCACCCTGTAGATATCGATTATTCGGACGGCCATAACTTCTGGCTCGTTTAGAGTTACGGGAGCCAGAACCTATCAAAACGAAGGCCTCGATGAGTTCTACGGCTTTGACAGCTTTCAGCCGTCAACGGATAGATTAATGCCCAAAAAGTTCAACCCGAATCTCAATCGGGTCTCGTAAGTTTTTTACCCTTCGTTTTTTCTACACGTGGATTTTTACGATAAAACGGGATTACCGTAGCCCGTCTTCGACTTCCCATCGTAAGAGAATGGTGCACCATGGTACAGTTCCATTGCAAATCCATGCACGCATTTCTAAAAGTCGTACGACACCGTTTCGCCATTTCGGACGGATGTTGCACCTTGCACCGTGGATGTTGCACCCTGTAGATATCGATTATTCGGATGGCGATAACTTCTGGGTCGTTTAGAGTTACGTGGGCCATAACCTGTCAAAACGAAGGCCTCGATGATTTCTACGGCTTTGACAGCTTTCAGCCGTCAACGGATAGATTAATGCCCAAAAAGGACAACCTGAATCTCAATCGGGTCTCCTAAGTTTTTTACCCTTCGTTTTTTCGACACGTGGATTTTTGTGGTAAAACGGGATTACCGTGGCCCGTCTTCGACTTCCCATCGCTGGAGAGTGGTGCACAATGGTAGTGTTCCATTTCAAATCCATGCACGCATTTCTAAAAGTCGCATGGCGCTGTTTTGCCATTTTGGACGGATGTTGCACCTTGCACCGTGGATGTTGCACCCTATAGATATCGATTATTCGGACGACCATAACTTCTGGCTTGTTTAGAGCTACGGGAGCCATAAGCTGTCAAAACGTAGGCCTCGATGAGTTCTACGGCTTTGATGGCTTTCAGCCATCAACGGGTAGATTAATTCCCAAAAAGGACAACCCGAATCTCAATCTGGTCTCATAAGTTTTTTACCCTTCGTTTTTTTGACACGTGGATTTTTACGGTAAAACGGGATTACCGTGGCCCGTCTTCGACTTCCCATCGCTGGAGAGTGGTGCACCATGGTACTGTTCCGTTTCAAATCCATGCATGCATTTCTAAAAGTCGTACGGCACTGTTTCGCCATTTCGGACGGATGTTGCACCTTGCACCGTGGATGTAGCACCCTGTAGATATCGATTATTCGGACGGCCATAACTTCTGGCTCATTTAGAGTTACGGGAGCCATAACCTGTCAAAACGAAGACCTCGATGAGTTCTATGGCTTTGACAGCTTTCAGCCGTCAATGGATAGATTAATGGCCAAAAAGGACAACCTGAATCTCAATCGGGTCTCGTAAGTTTTTTACCCTTCGTTTTTCCGACACGTGGATTTTTACGGTAAAACGGGATTACCATGGCCCGTCTTCGACTTCCCATCGCTGGAGAGTGGTGCACCACGGTAGTGTTCCATTTCAATTCCATGCACGCATTTCTAAAAGTCATACGACACTGTTTCGCCATTTCGGACGGATGTTGCACCTTGCACCGTGGATGTTGCACCCTGCAGATATCGATTATTCGGACGACCATAACTTCTGGCTCGTTTAAAATTACGGGAGCCATAACCTGTCAAAACGAAGGCCTCGATGAGTTCTACGGCTTTGATGGCTTTCAGCCGTCAACGGATAGATTAATGCCCAAAAAGGACAACCCGAATCTCAATCGGGTTACGTAAGTTTTTTACGCTTCGTTTTTTCGACACGTGGATTTTTACGGTAAAACGGGATTACCGTGGCCCATCTTCGACTTCTCATGGCTGGGAAGTGGTGCACCATGGTAGTGTTCCGTTTCGAATCCATGCACGCATTTCTAAAAGTCGTACGGCACTGTTTCGCCATTTCGCACGGATGTTGCACCTTGCACCGTGGATGTAGCACCCTGTAGATATCGATTATTCGGACGACCATAACTTCTGGCTCGTTTAGAGTTACGGGAGCCATAACCTGTCAAAACAAAGGCCTCGATGAGTTCTACGGCTTTGATGGCTTTCATCCGTTAACGGATAGATTATTGCCCAAAAAGGACAACCCGAATCTCAATCGGGTCTCGTAAGTTTTTTACCCTTCGTTTTTTCGACACGTGGATTTTTACGGTAAAACGGGATTACCGTGGCCCATCTTCGACTTCCCATTGCTGGAGAGTGGTGCACCATGGTACTGTTTCGTTTCAAATCCATGCACGCATTTCTAAAAGTCGTACGGCACTGTTTCGCCATTTCGGACGGATGTTGCACCTTGCACCGTGGATGTTGCACCCTGTAGATTTCGATTATTCGGACGGCCATAACTTCTGGCTCGTTTAGAGTTACGGGAGACATAACCTGTCAAAACGAAGGCCTCGATGATTTCTACGGCTTTGACAGCTTTCAGCCATCAACGGATATATTAATGCCCAAAAAGGACAACCCGAATCTCAATCGGGTCTCGTAAGTTTTTTACCCTTCGTTTTTTCGACACGTGGATTTTTACGGCAAAACGGGATTACCGTGGCAGGTCTTCGATTTACCCTCGCTGGAGAGTGGTGCACCATGGTACTGTTCCATTTCAAATGCATGAACGCATTTCTAAAAGTCGTACGACACTGTTTCGCCATTTCGGACGGATGTTGCACCTTGCACCGTGGATGTTGCACCCTGTAGATATCGATTATTCGGACAATCATAATTTCCGGCTCGTTTAGAGTTACAGGAGCCATAACCTATCAAAACGAAGGCCTCGATGAGTTCTACGGCTTTGACAGCTTTCAGCCATTAACGGATAGATTAATGCCAAAAAGGACAACCCGAATCTCAATCGGGTCTCGTAAGTTTTTTACCCTTCGTTTTTTCGACACGTGGATTTTTACGGTAAAACATGATTACCGTGGCCCTTCTTCGACTTTCCATCGCTGAAGAGTGATGCACCATGGTACTGTTCCGTTTCAAATTCATGCACGCATTTCTAAAAGTCGTACGGCACTGTTTCTCAATTTCGGACGGATGTTGCACCTTGCACCGTGGATGTTGCACCCTGTAGACGTCGATTATTCGGACGGCTATAACTTCTGGCTCGTTTAGAGTTACGAGAGCCATAACTCGTCAAAACGAAGACCTCGATGAGTTCTACGCCTTTGACAGCTTTCAGCCGTCAACGGATAGATTAATGCCCAAAAAGAACAACCCGAATCTCAATCGGGTCTCGTAAGTTTTTTCCCTTCTTTTTTCGACACGTGGATTTTTCCGGTAAAACGGGATTACGGTGCCCCGTCTACGACTTCCCATCGCTGAAGAGTGGTGCACCATGGTACTGCTCCATTTCAAATCCATGTACGCATTTCTAAAGGTCGTACGGCACTGTTTCGCCATTTCGGACGGATGTTGCACCTTGCACCGTGGATGTTGCACCCTGTAGATATCGATTATTCGGACGGTCATAACTTCTGGCTCGTTTAGAGTTACGGGAGCGATAACCTGTCAAAACGAAGGCCTCGATGAGTTCTACGGCTTTGATAGCTTTCAGCCGTCAATGGATAGATTAATGCCCAAAAAGAACAACCCGAATCTCAATCGGGTCTCGTAAGTTTTTTACCCTTCGTTTTTTCGACACGTGGATTTTTACGGTAAAACGGGGATTACGGTGGCTGGTCTTCAATTTACCATCGCTGGAGAGTGGTGCACCATGGTACTGTTCTGTTTCAAATTCATGCACGCATTTCGAAAAGTCGTACGGCACTGTTTCGCCATTTCGGACGGATGTTGCACCTTGCACCGTGGATGTTGCAACCTGTAGATATCGATTATTCGGGCGGCTATAACTTCTTGCTCGTTTAGAGTTGCGGGAGCCATAACTCGTCAAAACGAAGGCCTCGATGAGTTCTACGGCTTTGATAGCTTTCAGTCGTCAACGGATAGATTAATGCCCAAAAAGGACAACCCGAATCTCAATCGGGTATCGTAAGTTTTTTACCCTTCGTTTTTTCGACACGTGGATTTTTACGGTAAAACGGGATTACGGTGCCCCGTCTTCGACTTCCCATCCCTGAAGAGTGGTGCACCATGGTATCGTTCCGTTTCAAATCCATGCACGCATTTCTAAAGGTCGTACGGCACTATTTCGCCATTTCGGACGGATGTTGCACCTTGCACCGTGGATGTTGCACCCTGTAGATATCGATTATTCGGACGGCCATAACTTCTGGCTCGTTTAGATTTACGGGAGCCATAACCTGTCAAAACGAAGGCCTCGATGAGTTCTACGTCTTTGACAGCTTTCAGCCATCAACGGATAGATTAATGCCCAAAAAGGACAACCAGAATCTCAATCGGGTCTCGTAAGTTTTTTACCCTTCGTTTTTTCGACACGTGGATTTTTACGGTAAAACGGGATTACGGTGCCCCGTCTTCGACTTACCATCGCTGAAGAGTGGTGCACCATGGTACTGTTCCGTTTCAAATCCATGCACGCATTTCTAAAGGTCGTACGGCACTGTTTCTCCATTTCGGACGGATGTTGCACCTTGCACCGTGGATGTTGCACCCTCTAGATATCGATTATTCGGACGGCCATAACTTCTGGCTCGTTTAGAGTTACGGGAGCCATAACCTGTTAAAACGAAGGCCTCGATCGGTTCTACGACTTTGACAGCTTTCAGCCGTCAACGGATACATTAATGCCCAAAAAGGATAACCCGAATCTCAATCCGGTCTCGTAAGTTTTTTACCCTTCGTTTTTTCGACACGTGGATTTTTACGGTAAAACTGGATTACGGTGGCTGGTCTTCGATTTACCATCGCTGGAGAGTGGTGCACCATGGTACGGTTCCGTTTTAAATCCATGCACGCATTTCTAATGGTCGTACGGTAGTGTTTCGCCATTTCGGACGGATGTTGCACCTTGCACCGTGGATGTTGCACCCTGTAGATATCGATTATTCGGACGGCCATAATTTCTGGCTCGTTTAGAGTTACGGGAGACATAACCTATCAAAACGAAGGCCTCGATGAGTTCTGCGGCTTTGACAGCTTTTAGCCGTCAACGGATAGATTAATGCCCAAAAAGGACAACCTGAATATCAATCGGGTCTCGTAAGTTTTTTACCCTTCGTTTTTTCGACACGTGGATTTTTAGGGTAAAATGGATTACCGTGGTCCGTCTTTGACTTCCCATCGCTGGAGAGTGGTGCACCATGGTACTGTTCCGTTTCAAATCCATGCACGCATTTCTAAAAGTCATACGGCACTGTTTCGCAATTTCGGACGGATGTTGCACCTTGCACCATGGATGTTGCACCCTGTAGATATCGATTATTCGGACGGCCATAACTTCTGGCACATTAAGAGTTACGGGAGCCATAACTTGTCAAAACGAAGGCCTCGATGATTTCTACGGCTTTGACAGCTTTCAGCCGCCAACGGATAGATTAATGCCCAAAAAGGACAACCCGAATCTCAATCGGGTCTCGTAAGTTTTTTACCCTTCGTTTTTTCGACACGTGGATTTTTACGTTAAAATGGGATTACCGTGGCCCGTCTTCGACTTCCCATCGCTGAAGAGTGATGCACCATGGTACTGTTCCGTTTCAAATCCATGCACGCATTTCTAAAAGTCGTACGGCACTGTTTCTCAATTTCGGACGGATGTTGCACCTTGCACCGTGAATGTTGCACCCTGTAGACGTCGATTATTCGGATGGCTAGAACTTCTGGCTCGTTTAGAGTTACGGGAACAATAACCTGTCAAAACGAAGGCCTCGATGAGTTCTATGGCTTTGACAGCTTTCAGCCGTCAACGGATAGATTAATGCCCAAAAAGGACAACCCGAATCTCAATCGGGTCTCGTAAGTTTTCTACCCTTCATTTTTTCGACACGTGGATTTTTACGGTAAAACGGGACTACCGTGGCCCGTCTTCGACTTCCCGTCGCTGGAGAGTGGTGCACCATGGTACTATTACGATTCAAATCCATGCACGCATTTCGAAAAGTCGTACGGCACTGTTTCGCCATTTCGGACGGATGTTGCACCTTGCACCGTGGATGTTGCAACCTGTTGATATCGATTATTCGGGCGGCTATAACTTCTGGCTCGTTTAGAGTTGCGGGAGCCATAACTCGTCAAAACGAAGGCCTCGATGAGTTCTACTGCTTTGATAGCTTTCAGCCGTCAACGGATAGATTAATGCCCAAAAAGGACAACCCGAATCTCAATCGGGTCTCGTAAGTTTTTTACCCTTCGTTTTTTCGACACGTGGATTTTTACGGTAAAACGGGATTACCGTGGCCTGTCTTCGACTTTCCATCGTTGGAGAGTGGTGCACTATGGTACTGTTCCGTTTCAAATCCATGCACGCATTTCTAAAAGTCGTACGGCACTGTTTCGCCATTTCGGACGGATGTTGCACCTTGCACCGTGGATGTTGCACCCTGTAGATATCGATCATTCGGACGGCCATAACTTCTGGCTCGTTTAGATTTACGGGAGCCATAACCTGTCAAAACGAAGGCCTCGATGAGTTCTACGTCTTTGACAGCTTTCAGCCATCAACGGATAGATTAATGCCCAAAAAGGACAACCCGAATCTCAATCGGGTCTCGTAAGTTTTTTACCCTTTGTTTTTTCGACACGTGGATTTTTACGGCAAAACGGGATTACGGTGCCCCGTCTTCGACTTACCATCGCTGGAGAGTGGTGCACCATGGTACTGTTCCGTTTCAAATGCATGAACGCATTTCTAAAAGTCGTACGGCACTGTTTCGCCATTTCGGACGGATGTTGCACCTTGCACCGTGGATGTTGCACCCTGTAGATATCGATTATTGGGACGGCCATAACTTTTAGCTCGTTTAGAGTTACGGGAGCCATAACCTTTCAAAACAAAGGCCTCGATGATTTCTACGGCTTTGACAGCTTTCAGCCGTCAACGAATAGTTTAATGCCCAAAAAGAACAACCCGAATCTCAATCGGGTCTCGTAAGTTTTTTACCCTTTGTTTTTTCGACACTTGGAGTTTTACGGTAAAACGGGACTACCGTGGCCCGTCTTCAACTTCCCATCACTGGAGAGTGGTGCACCAGGGTACTGTTCTGTTTCAAATCCATGCATGCATTTCGAAAAGTCATACGGCACTGTTTTGCCATTTCGGACGGATATTGCACCTTGCACCATGGATGTTGCACCCTGTAGATATCGATTATTCGGACGGCTATAACTTCTGGCTCGTTTAGAGTTACGGGAGCCATAACCTGTCAAAACGAAGGCCTCGATGAGTTCTACGGCTTTGACAGCTTTCAGCCGTCAACGAGTAGATTAATGCCCAAAAAGGACAACCCGAATCTCAATCGGGTCTCGTAAGTTTTTTACCATTTGTTTTTTCGACACGTGGATTTTTACGGTAAAACGGGATTACTGTGGCCCGTCTTCGACTTCCCATC
The DNA here is from genome assembly GCA_030765085.1 of Allium cepa. Classification (NCBI taxonomy): domain Eukaryota; kingdom Viridiplantae; phylum Streptophyta; class Magnoliopsida; order Asparagales; family Amaryllidaceae; genus Allium; species Allium cepa. The sequence continues at coordinate 873,160,962 of CM060938.1, forward strand.
GCTAGAGAGTGGTGCACCATGGTACCGTTCCGTTTCAAATCAATGCACGCATTTCTTAAAGTCGTACGGCACTGTTTCGCCATCGGACGGATGTTGCACCTTGCACCGTGGATGTTGCACCCTGTAGATATCGATTATTCGGACGACCATAACTTCTGGCTCGTTAAGAATTACGGGAGCCATAACCTTTCAAAACGAAGGCCTCGATGAGTTCTACGGCTTTGACTGCTTTCAGCCATCAACGGATATATTAATGCCCAAAAAGGACAACCCGAATCTCAATCGGGTCTCTTAATTTTTTACCCTTCGTTTTTTCGACACGTGGATTTTTACGGCAAAACGGGATTACCGTCGTTGGTCTTCGATTTACCATCGCTGGAGAGTGGTGAACCATGGTACTGTTCCGTTTCAAATGCATGAACGCATTTCTAAAAGTCGTACGACACTGTTTCGCCATTTCGGACGGATGTTGCACCTTGCTCCGTGGATGTTGCACCCTGTAGATATCGATTATTCGGACGGCTATAACTTCTGGCTCGTTTAGAGTTACGGGAGCCATAACCTATCAGAACGAAGACCTCGATGAGTTCTACGGCTTTGACAGCTTTCAGCCATCAACGAATAGATTAATGCCCAAAAAGGACAACCCGAATCTCAATCGGGTCTCGTAAGTTTTTTACCATTCGTTTTTTCGACGCGTGGATTTTTACGGTAAAACGGGATTACTGTGGCCCGTCTTCGACTTCCCCTCGCTGAAGAGTGGTGCACCATGGTACCGTTCCGTTTCAAATCCATGCACGCATTTCTAAAAGTCGTACGGCACTGTTTCGCCATCGGACGGATGTTGCACCTTGCACCGTGGATGTTGCACCCTGTAGATAACGATTATTCGGACGACCATAACTTCTGGCTCGTTAAGAATTACGGGAGCCATAACCTTTCAAAATGAAGGCCTCGATGAGTTCTACGGCTTTGACCGCTTTCAGCCATCAACGGATATATTAATGCCCAAAAAGGACAACCCGAATCTCAATCGGGTCTCGTAAGTTTTTTACCCTTCGTTTTTTCGACACGTGGATTTTTACGGCAAAACGGGATTACCGTTGCTGGTCTTCGATTTACCATCGCTGGAGAGTGGTGAACCATGGTACTGTTCCGTTTCAAATGCATGAACGCATTTCTAAAAGTCGTACGACACTGTTTCGCCATTTCGGACGGATGTTGCACCTTGCACCGTGGATGTTGCACCCTGTAGGTATCGATTATTAGGACGGCCATAACTTCTGGCTCGTTTATAGTTACGGGAGCCATAACCTATCAGAACGAAGGCCTCGATGAGTTCTACGGCTTTGACAGCTTTCAGCCGTCAATGGATAGATTAATGCCGAAAAAGGACAACCCGAATCTCAATCGGGTCTCGTAAGTTTTTTACCCTTCGTTTTTTCGACACGTGGATTTTTACTTTAAAAGGGCATTACTGTGGCCCGTCTTCGACTTTCCATCGTTGAAGAGGGATGCACCATGGTACTGTTCCGTTTCAAATCCATGCACGCATTTCTAAAAGTCGTACGGCACAGTTTCTCCATTTCGGACGGATGTTGCACCTTGCACCGTGGATGTTGCACCCTGTAGATGTCGATTATTCGGACGGCCATAACTTCTGGCTCGTTTAGAGTTACGGGAGTCATAACCTGTCAAAACGAAGGCCTCGATGAGTTCTACGGCTTTGAAAGCTTTGAGCCGTCAACGGATAGATTAATGCCCAAAAAGGACAACCCGAATCTCAATCGGGTCTCGTAAGTTTTTTACCCTTCGTTTTTTCGACACGTGGATTTTTACGGTAAAACGGGATTACCGTGGCCCGTCTTCGACTTCCCATCGCTGGAGAGTGGTGCACCATGGTAGTGTTCCGTTTCAAATCCATGCACGCATTTCTAAAATTCGTACGGCACTGTTTCGCCATTTCGGATGGATGTTGCACCTTGCATCGTGGATGTTGCACCCTGTAGATATCGATTATTCGGACGGCCATAACTTCTGGCTCGTTTAGAGTAACGGGAGCCATAACCTGTCAAAATGAAGACCTCGATGAGTTCTACAGCTTTGACAGCTTTCAGCCGTCAATGGATAGACTAATGCCCAAAAAGGACAACCTGAATCTCAATCGGGTCTCGTAAGTTTTTTACCCTTCGTTTTTTCGACACGTGGATTTTTACGGTAAAACGGGATTACCGTGGCCCGCCTTCGACTTCCCATCGCTGGAGAGTGGTACACCATCGTACTATTTCGTTTCAAATCCATGCACGCATTTCTAAAAGTCGTATGGCACTGTTTCGACATTTCGGACGGATGTTGCACCTTGCACCGTGGATGTTGCACCCTGTAGATATCGATTATTCGGACGGCCATAACTTCTGCCTCGTTTAGAGTTACGGGAGCCATAACCTGTCAAAATGAAGTCCTCGATGATTTCTACGGCTTTGATAGCTTTCAGCCGTCAACAGATAGATTAATGCCCAAAAAGGACAACCCGAATCTCAATCGGGTCTCGTAAGTTTTTTACCCTTCGTTTTTTCGACACGTGAATTTGTACGGTAAAACAGGATTACCGTAGCCTGTCTTCGACTTCCCATTGTCGGAGAGTGGTGCACCATGGTACTGTTCTGTTTCAAATCCATGCATGCATTTCTAAAAGTCGTACGACACTGTTTCACCATTTCGGACGGATGTTGCACCTTGCACCGTGGATGTTGCACCCTGTAGATATCGATTATTCAAACGGCCATAACTTCTGCCTCGTTTAGAGTTACAGGAGCCATAACCTGTCAAAACGAAGGCCTTGATGAGTTCTACGGCTTTGATAGCTTTCAGCCATCGACGGATAGATTAATGCCCAAAAAGGACTACCCGAATCTCAATCGGGTCTCGTAAGTTTTTTACCCTTCGTTTTTTCGACACGTGGATTTTTACGGTAAAACAGGCTTACCGTGGCCCGTCTTTGACTTCCCATCACTGGAGAGTGGTGCACCATGTTATTGTTCCGTTTCAAATCCATGCACGCATTTCTGAAAGTCGTACGGCACTGTTTCGCCTTTTCGGACGGATGTTGCACCTTGCACCGTGGATGTTGCACCCTGTAGATATCGATTATTCGGACGGCCATAACTTCTGGCTCGTTTAGAGTTACGGAAGCCATAACCTGTCAAAACGAAGGCCTCGATGAGTTCTACGGCTTTGACAACTTTCGGCCGTCAACGGATAGATTAATGCCCAAAAAGGTCAAACCGAATCTCAATCGGGTCTCGTAAGTTTTTTACCCTTCGTTTTTTTGACACGTGGATTTTTACGGTAAAACGGGATTACGGTGGCCCGTCTTTGACTTCCCATCGTAAGAGAATGGTGCAACATGGTACTGTTCTGTTTCAAATCCATGCACGCATTTCTAAAAGTCGTACGGCACCGTTTCGCCATTTCGGACGGATGTTGCACCTTGCACCGTGGATGTTGCACCCTGTAGATATCGATTATTCGGACGACGATAACTTCTGGCTCGTTTAGAGTTACATGAGCCATAACCTGTCAATAAGAAGGCCTCGATGATTTCTACGGCTTTGACAGCTTTCAACCGTCAACGGATAGATTAATGCCGAAAAAGGACAACCTGAATCTCAATCGGGTCTCGTAAGTTTTTTACCCTTCGTTTTTTCGACACGTGGATTTTTGCGATAAAACGGGATTACCGTGGCCCGTCTTCGACTTCCCATCGCTGGAGAGTGGCGCACCATGGTACTGTTTCGTTTCAAATCCATGCACGCATTTCTAAAAGTCGTACGGCGCTGTTTCGCCATTTCGGACGGATGTTGCACCTTGCACCGTGGATGTTGCACCCTATAGATATCGGACGACCATAACTTCTGGCTCATTTAGAGTTACGGGAGCAATAACCTGTCAAAACGAAGGCCTCGATGGGTTCTACGGCTTTGATGGCTTTCAGCCGTCAATGGATAGATTAATGCCCAAAGAGGACAACCCGAATCTCAATCGGGTCTCGTAAGTTTTTTACCCTTCGTTTTTTCGACACGTGAATTTTTACGGTAAAACAGGATTACCGTGGCTGGCCTTCGATTTACCATCGCTGGAGAGTGGTGCACCATGGTACTATTCCGTTTCAAATCCATGCACGCATTTCTAAAATTCGTACGGCACTGTTTCGCCATTTCGGACGGATGTTGCACCTTGCACCGTGAATGTTGCACCCTGTAGATATCGATTATTTAGACGGCCATAACTTCTGGCTCGTTTAGAGTAACGGGAGCCATAACCTGTCAAAACGAAGACCTCGATGAGTTCTACATCTTTGACAGCTTTCAGCCGTCAACGGATAGATTAATGCCCAAAAAGGACAACCTGAATCTCAATCGGGTCTCGTAAGTTTTTTACCCTTCGTTTTTTCGACACGTGGATTTTTACGGTAAAACGGGATTACCGTGGCCCGTCTTCGACTTCCCATCGCTGGAGAGTGGTGCACCATGGTAGTGTTCAGTTTCAAATCCATGCACGAATTTCTAAAAGTCGTACGGCATTTATTCGCCATTTCGGACGGATGTCGCACCTTGCACCGTGGATGTTGCACCCTGTAGATATCGATTATTCGGACGACCATAACTTCTGGCTCGTTTAGAATTACGGGAACCATAACCTGTCAAAACGAAGGCATCGATGAGTTCTACGGCTTTGACGGCTTTCAGCCGTCAACGGATAGATTAATGCCCAAAGAGAACAACCCGAATCTCAATCGGGTCTCGTAAGTTTTTTACCCTTCGTTTTTTCGACACGTGGATTTTTACGGTAAAACAGGATTACCGTGGCTGGCCTTCGATTTACCATCGCTGGAGAGTGGTGCACCATGGTACTGTTCCGTTTCAAATCCATGCACGCATTTCTAAAATTCGTACGGCACTGTTTCGCCATTTCGGACGGATGTTGCACCTTGCACCGTGGATGTTGCACCCTGTAGATATCGATTATTCGGACGGCCATAACTTCTGGCTCGTTTAGAATTCCGGGAGCAATAACCTGTCAAAACGAAGGCCTCGATGAGTTCTATGGCATTGACAGCTTTCAGCCGTCAACGGATAGATTAATGCCCAAAAAGGACAACCCGAATCTCAGTCGGGTCTCGTAAGTTTTTTACCCTTCGTTTTTTCGACACGTGGATTTTTACGGTAAAACGGGATACCCGTGGCCCGTCTTCGACTTCCCATTGCTGGAGAGTGGTGCACCATGGTAGTTTTTCGTTTCAAATCCGTGCACGCATTTCTAAAAGTCGTACGGCACTGTTTCTCCATTTCGGACGGATGTTGCACCTTGCACCGTGGATGTTGCACCCTGTAGATATCGATTATTCGGACGACCATAACTTCTGGCTCGTTTAGAGATATGGGAGCCATAACCTGTCAAAACGAAGGCCTCGATGAGTTCTACGGCTTTGATAGCTTTCAGCCGTCAACGGATAGATTAATGACCAAAAAGGACAACCTGAATCTCAATCGGGTCTCGTAAGTTTTTTACCCTTCGTTTTTTCGACACGTGGATTTTTACGGTAAAACGGGATTACCGTGGCCCGTCTTTGACTTCCCATCGCTGGAGAGTGGTGCACCATGATAGTATTCCATTTCAAATCCATGCACGCATTTCTAAAAGTCGTACGGCACTGTTTCGCCATTTCGGACAGATGTTGCACCTTGCACCGCGGATGTTGCACCCTGTAGATATCGATTATTCGGACGACCATAACTTCTGGCTCGTTTAGAGTTACGTGAGCCATAACTTGTCAAAATGAAGGTCTCGATGAGTTCTACGGCTTTGATGGCTTTCAGCCGTCAACGGATAGATTAATACCCAAAAAGGACAACTCGAATCTCAATCGGGTCTCGTAAGTTTTTTACCCTTCGTATTTTCGACTCGTGGATTTTTACGGCAATACGGGATTACCGTGGCCCGTCTTCGACTTCCCATCGCTGGAGAGTGGTGAACAATGGTACTGTTCCGTTTCAAATCCATGCACGCATTTCTAAAAGTCGTACGACACTGTTTCGCCATTTCGGACGGATGTTGCACCTTGCACCGTGGATGTTGCACCCTGTAGATATCGATTATTCGGACGACCATAACTTCTGGCTCGTTTAGAGTAACGGGAGCCATAACCTGTCAAAACGAAGGCCTCGATGAGTTCTACGGCTTTGACAGCTTTCAGCCGTCAACGGATAGATTAATGCCCAAAAAGGACAACCCGAATCTCAATCGGGTCTCGTAAGTTTTTTACCCTTCGTTTTTCCGACAAGTGGATTTTTACTGTAAAACGGGATTACCGTGGCCCGTCTTAGACTTCCCATCGCTGGAGAGTGGTGCACCATGGTAGTGTTCCGTTTGAAATCCATGCATGCATTTCTAAAAGTCGTACGGCACTGTTTCGCCATTTCGGACGGATGTTGCACCTTGCACCGTGGATGTTGCACCCTGTAGATATCGATTATTCGGACGACCATAACTTCAGGCTCGTTTAGAGTTATGGAAGCCATAACCTGTCAAAACGAAGGCCTCAATGAGTTCTACGACTTTGACGGCTTTCAGCCGTCAACGGATAGATTAATGCCCAAAAAGGACAACCCGGATCTCAATCGGGTCTCGTAAGTTTTTTACCCTTCGTTTTTTCGATACGTGGATTTTTACGGTAAAACGGGATTACCGAGGCCCGTCATCGCTGGAGAGTGGTGCACCATGGTACTGTTCCGTTTCAAATCCATGCACGCATTTCTAAAAGTCGTACGGCACTGTTTCGCCATTTCGGATGGATGTTGCACCTTGCACCGTGGATGTTGCACCCTGTAGATATCGATTATTCGGACGACCATAACTTCTGGCTCGTTTAGAGTTATGGGATCCATAACCTGTCAAAACGAAGGCCTCGATGACTACTACGGCTTTGACAGCGCCATTTTGGACGGATGTTGCACCTTGCACCGTGGATGTTGCACCATGTAGATATCGATTATTCGGACGGCCATAACTTCTGGCTCGTTTAGAGTTACTGGAGCCATAACCTATCAAAACGAAGGCCTCGATGAGTTCTACGGTTTTGACAGCTTTCAGCCATCAACGGATAGACAAATGCCCAAAAAGGACAACCCGAATCTCAATCGGGTCTCGTAAGTTTTTTACCCTTCGTTTTTTCGACACGTGGATTTTTACGGTAAAACGGGATTACGGTGGATGGTCTTCGATTTACCATCGGTGGAGAGTGGTGCACCATGATACTATTCCGTTTCAAATCCATGCATGCATTTCTAAAAGTCGTACGGCACTATTTCGCCATTTCGAACGGATGTTAGACCTTGCACCGTTGATATTGCACCCTGTAGATATCGATTATTCGGACGGCCATAACATCTGGCTCGTTTAGAGTTACGGGAGCCATAACCTGTCAAAACGAAGACCTCGATGAGTTCTACGGCATTGACAGCTTTCAGCCGTCGACGGATATATTAATACCCAAAAAGGACAACCCGAATCTCAATCGGGTCTCGTAAGTTTTTTACCCTACGTTTTTTCGACACGTGGATTTTTACGGTAAAACGGGATTACGGTGGCTGGTCTTCGATTTACTATCGTTGGAGAGTGTTGCACCATGGTACTGTTCCGTTTCAAATCCATGCACGCATTTTTAAAAGTCGTACGGCGCTGTTTCTCCATTTCGGACGGATGTTGCACCTTGCACCGTGGATGTTGCACCCTGTAGATGTCGATTATTCGGACGACCATAACTTCTGGCTCGTTTAGAGTTACGGGAGCCATAACCTGTCAAAACGAAGGCCTCGATGAGTTCTATGGCTTTGACAGCTTTCAGTCGGCAACGGATAGATTAATACCCAAAAAGGACAACCCGAATCTCAATCGGGTCTCGTAAGTTTTTTACCCTTCGTTTTTTCGACACGTGGATTTTTACGGTAAAACGGGACTACCATGGCCCGTCTTCGACTTTCCATCGCTGGAGAGTGGTGCACCATGGTACTGTTCCATTTCAAATCCATGCACGCATTTCGAAAAGTCGTACGGCACTGTTTCCCCATTTCGGACGCATGTTGCACCTTGCACCGTGGATGTTACACCCTGTAGATATCGATTATTCGGACGGCTATAACTTCTGGCTCGTTTAGAGTTACGGGAGCCATAACCTGTCAAAACGAAGGCCTCGATGAGTTCTACGGCTTTGACAGATTTCAGCCGTCAACGGATAGATTAATGCCCAAAAAGGACAACCCGAATCTCAATCGGGTCTCGTAAGTTTTTGTACCCTTCGTTTTTTCGACACGTGGATTTTTACGGTAAAACGGGATTACTGTGGCCCGTCTTCGACTTCCCATCGCTGGAGAGTGGTGCACCATGGTACTGTTTCGTTTCAAATCCATGCACGCATTTCTAAAAGTCGTACGGCACTGTTTTGCCATTTCGGACGGATGTTGCACCTTGCACCGTGGATGTTGCACCCTGTAGATATCGATTATTCGGACGGCCATAACTTCTGGCTCGTTTAGAGTTACGGGAGCCATAACCTGTCAAAACGAAGGCCTCGAAGAGTTCTACGGCTTTGAGAGCTTTCAGCCATCAACGGATATATTAATGCCCAAAAAGGACAACCCGAATCTCAATCGGGTCTCGTAAGTTTTTTACCCTTCGTTTTTTCGACACGTGGATTTTTACGGCAAAACGGGATTGCCGTGGCAGGTCTTCGATTTACTCTCGCTGGAGAGTGGCGCACCATGGTACTGTTCCATTTCAAATGCATGAACGCATTTCTAAAAGTCGTACGACACTGTTTCGCCTTTTCGGACGGATGTTGCACCTTGCACCGTGGATGTTGCACCCTGTAGATATCGATTATTCGGCCGGCCATAATTTCTGGCTCGTTTAGAGTTACAGGAGCCATAACCTATCAAAACGAAGGCCTCGATGAGTTCTACGGCTTTGAGAGCTTTCAGCCATTAACGGATAGATTAATGCCCAAAAAGGACAACCCGAATCTCAATCGGGTCTCGTAAGTTTTTTACCCTTCGTTTTTTCGACACGTGGATTTTTACGGTAAAACATGATTACCGTGGCCCGTCTTCGACTTTCCATCGCTGAAGAGTGATGCACCAAGGTACTGTTCCGTTTCAAATCCATGCACGCATTTCTAAAAGTCGTACGGCACTGTTTCTCAATTTCGGACGGATGTTGCACCTTGCACCGTGGATGTTGCACCCTGTAGACTTTGATTATTCGGACGGCTATAACTTCAGGCTCGTTTAGAGTTACGAGAGCCATAACTCGTCAAAACGAAGACCTCGATGAGTTCTACGGCTTTGACAGCTTTCAGCCGTCAACGGATAGATTAATGCCCAAAAAGAACAACCCGAATCTCAATCGGGTCTCGTAAGTTTTTACCCTTCTTTTTTCGACACGTGGATTTTTATGGTAAAACGGGATTACGGTGCCCCGTCTTCGACTTCCCATCGCTGAAGAGTGGTGCACCATGGTACTGCTCCGTTTCAAATCCATGTACGCATTTCTAAAGGTCGTATGGCACTGTTTCGCCATTTCGGACGGATGTTGCACCTTGCACCGTGGATGTTGCACCCTGTAGATATCGATTATTCGGACGGCCATAACTTCTGGCTCTTTTGAGTTACGGGAGCGATAACCTGTCAAAACGAAGGCCTCGATGAGTTCTACGGCTTTGATAGCTTTCAGCCGTCAATGGATAGATTAATGCCCAAAAAGAACAACCCGAATCTCAATCGGGTCTCGTAAGTTTTTTACCCTTCGTTTTTTAGACACGTGGATTTTTACGGTAAAACGGGGATTACGGTGGCTGGTCTTCGATTTACCATCGCTGGAGAGTGGTGCACCATGGTACTGTTCTGTTTCAAATCCATGCACGCATTTCGAAAAGTCGTACGGCACTGTTTTGCCATTTCGGACGGATCTTGCACCTTGCACCGTGGATGTTGCACCTTGTAGATATCGATTATTCGGATGGCTATAACTTCTGGCTCGTTTAGAGTTACGGGAGCCATAACCTGTCAAAACGAAGGCCTCGATGAGTTCTACGGCTTTGACAGCTTTGAGCCGTCAACGGATAGATTAATGCCCAACAAGGACAACCCGAATCTCAATCGGGTCTCGTAAGTTTTTTACCCTTCGTTTTTTCGACACGTGGATTTTTACGGCAAAACGGGATTACGGTGGCTGGTCTTCGATTTTCCATCGCTGGAGATTGGTGCACCATGGTACTGTTCCGTTTCAAATCCATGCACGCATTTCTAAAAGTCGTACGGCACTGTTTCGCCATGTCGGACGGATGTTGCACCTTGCACCGTGGATGTTGCACCCTGTAGATATCGATTATTCGGACGGCCATAACTTCTGGCTAGTTAACAGTTACGGGAGCCATAACCTGTCAAAACGAAGGCCTCGATGAGTTCTACGTCTTTGACAGCTTTCAGCCATCAACGGATAGATTAATGCCCAAAAAGGACAACCCGAATCTCAATCGGGTCTCGTAAGTTTTTTACCCTTCGTTTTTTCGACACGTGGATTTTTACGGTAAAACGGGATTACGGTGCCCCGTCTTCGACTTCCCATCGCTGAAGAGTGGTGCACCATGGTACTGTTCCGTTTCAAATCCATGCACGCATTTCTAAAGGTCGTACGGCACTGTTTCTCCATTTCGGACGGATGTTGCACCTTGCACCGTGGATGTTGCACCCTCTAGATATCGATTATTCGGACGGCCATCACTTCTGGCTCGTTTAGAGTTACGGGAGCCATTACCTGTCAAAACGAAGGCCTCGATCAGTTCTACGGCTTTGACAGCTTTCAGCCGTCAACGGATACATTAATGCCCAAGAAGGACAACCCGAATCTCAATCGGGTCTCGTAAGTTTTTTACCCTTCGTTTTTTCGACACGTGGATTTTTACGGCAAAACGGGATTACCGTGTCTGGTCTTCGATTTACCATCGCTGGAGAGTGGTGCACCATGGTACGGTTCCGTTTTAAATCCATGCACGCATTTCTAATGGTCGTACGACACTTTTTCGCCATTTCGGACGGATGTTGCACCTTGCACCGTGGATGTTGCACCCTGTAGATATTGATTATTCGGACGGCCATAACTTCTGGCTCGTTTAGAGTTACGGGAGACATAACCTATCAAAACGAAGGCCTCGATGAGTTCTGCGGCTTTGATAGCTTTTAGCCGTCAACGGATAGATTAATGCCCAAAAAGGACAACCCGAATCTCAATCGGGTCTCGTAAGTTTTTTACCCTTCGTTTTTTCGACACGTGGATTTTTACGGTAAAACGGGATTACCGTGGTCCGTCTTGGACTTCCCATCGCTGGAGAGTGGTGCACCATGGTACTGTTCCGTTTCAAATCCATGCACGCATTTCTAAAAGTCATACGGCACTGTTTCGCCATTTCGGACGGATGTTGCACCTTGCACCGTGGATGTTGCACCCTGTAGATATCGATTATTCGGACGGCCATAACTTCTGGCTCATTAAGAGTTACGGGAGCCATAACTTGTCAAAACGAAGGCCTCGATGAGTTCTACGACTTTGACAGCTTTCAGCCGCCAACGGATAGATTAATGCCCAAAAAGGACAACCCGAATCTCAATCGGGTCTCGTAAGTTTTTTACCCTTCGTTTTTTCGACACGTGGATTTTTACGTTAAAATGGGATTACGGTGGCCCGTCTTCGACTTCCCATCGCTGAAGAGTGATGCACCATGGTACTGTTCCGTTTCAAATCCATGCATGCATTTCTAAAAGTCGTACGGCACTGTTTCTCAATTTCGGACGGATGTTGCACCTTGCACCGTGGATGTTGCACCCTGTAGACGTCGATTATTCGGACGGCTATAACTTCTGGCTCGTTTAGAGTTACGGGAACAATAACCTGTCAAAACGAAGGCCTCGATGAGTTCTACGGTTTTGACAGCTTTCAGCCGTCAACGGATAGATTAATGCCCAAAAAGGACAACCCGAATCTCAATCGGGTCTCGTAAGTTTTCTACCCTTCATTTTTTCGACACGTGGATTTTTACGGTAAAACGGGACTACCGTGGCCCGTCTTCGACTTCCCGTCGCTGGAGAGTGGTGCACCATGGTACTATTACGTTTCAAATCCATGCACGCGTTTCGAAAAGTCGTACGGCACTGTTTCGCCATTTCGGACGGATGTTGCACCTTGCACCGTGGATGTTGCAACCTGTAGATATCGATTACTCGGGCGACAATAACTTCTGGCTCGTTTAGAGTTGCGGGAGCCATAACTCGTCAAAACGAAGGCCTCGATGAGTTCTACGGCTTTGATAGCTTTCAGCCGTCAACGGATAGATTAATGCCCAAAAACGACAACCCGAATCTCAATCGGGTCTCGTAAGTTTTTTACCCTTCGTTTTTTCGACACGTGGATTTTTACGGTAAAACGGGATTACCGTGGCCTGTCTTCGACTTTCCATCGTTGGAGAGTGGTGCACTATGGTACTGTTCCGTTTCAAATCCATGCATGCATTTCTAAAAGTCGTACGGCACTGTTTCGCCATTTCGGACGGATGTTGCACCTTGCACGTGGATGTTGCACCCTGTAGATATCGATCATTCGGACGGCCATAACTTCTGGCTCGTTAAGAATTACGGGTGCCATAACCTGTCGAAAAAAACGCCTCGATGAGTTCTACGGCTTTGATAGCTTTCAGCCATCAAAGGATATATTCATGCCCAAAAAGGACAACCCGAATCTCAATCGGGTCTCGTAAGTTTTTTACCCTTCGTTTTTTCGACACGTGGATTTTTACGGCAAAACGGGATTACCGTGTCTGGTCTTCGATTTACCATCGCTGGAGAGTGGTGCACCATGGTACTGTTCCGTTTCAAATGCATGAACGCATTTCTAAAAGTCGTACGGCACTGTTTCGCCATTTCGGACGGATGTTGCACCTTGCACCGTGGATGTTGCACCCTGTAGATATCGATTATTGGGACGGCCATAACTTTTAGCTAGTTTAGAGTTACGGGAACCATAACCTTTCAAAACAAAGGCCTCGATGAGTTCTACGGCTTTGACGGCTTTCAGCCGTCAACGAATAGATTAATACCCAAAAAGAACAACCCGAATCTCAATCGGGTCTCGTAAGTTTTTTACCCTTCGTTTTTTCGACACGTGGAGTTTTACGGTAAAACGGGACTACCGTGGCCTGTCTTCGACTTCCCATCGCTGGAGAGTGGTGCACCAGGGTACTGTTCTGTTTCAAATCCATGCATGCATTTCGAAAAGTCGTACGGCACTGTTTTGCCATTTCGGACGGATGTTGCACCTTGCACCGTGGATGTTGCACCCTGTAGATATCGATTGTTCGGACGGCTATAACTTCTGGCTCGTCTAGAGTTACGGGAGCCATAACCTGTCAAAACGAAGGCCTCGATGAGTTCTACGGCTTTGACAGCTTTCAGCCGTCAACGAATAGATTAATGCCCAAAAAGGACAACCCGAATCTCAATCGGGTCTCGTAAGTTTTTTACCATTTGTTTTTTCGACACGTGGATTTTTACGGTAAAACGGGATTACTGTGGCCCGTCTTTGACTTCCCATCGCTGGAGAGTGGTGCACCATGGTACCGTTCCGTTTCAAATCCATGCGCGCATTTCTAAAAGTCGTACGGCACTGTTTCGCCATCGGACGGATGTTGCACCTTGCACCGTGGATGTTGCACCCTGTAGATATCGATTATTCGGACGACCATAACTTCTGGCTCGTTAAGAATTACGGGAGCCATAACCTTTCAAAACGAAGGCCTCGATGAGTTCTACGGCTTTGACCACTTTCAGCCATCAACGGATATATTAATGCCCAAAAAGGACAACCTGAATCTCAATCGGGTCTTGTAATTTTTTACCCTTCGTTTTTTCGACACGTGGATTTTTACGGCAAAACGGGATTACCGTTGCTGGTCTTCGATTTACCATCGCTGGAGAGTGGTGAACCATGGTACTGTTCCGTTTCAAATGCATGAACGCATTTCTAAAAGTCGTACGACACTGTTTCGCCATTTCGGACGGATGTTGCACCTTGCACCGTGGATGTTGCACCCTGTAGATATCGATTATTCGGACGGCTATAACTTCTGGCTCGTTTAGAGTTACGGGAGCCATAACCTATCAGAACGAAGGCCTCGATGAGTTCTACGGCTTGACAGTTTTCAGCCATCAACGAATAGATTAATGCCCAAAAAGGACAACCCGAATCTCAATCGGGTCTCGTAAGTTTTTTAACCTTCGTTTTTTCGACGCGTGGATTTTTACGGTAAAACGGGATTACTGTGGCCCGTCTTCGACTTCCCATCGCTGGAGAGTGGTGCACCATGGTACCGTTCCGTTTCAAATCCATGCACGCATTTCTAAAAGTCGTACGGCACTGTTTCGCCATCGGACGGATGTTGCACCTTGCACCGTGGATGTTGCACCCTGTAGATAACGATTATTCGGACGACCATAACTTCTGGCTCGTTAAGAATTACGGGAGCCATAACCTTTCAAAACGAAGGCCTCGATGAGTTCTACGGCTTTGACCGCTTTCAGCCATCAACGGATATATTAATGCCCAAAAAGGACAACCCGAATCTCAATCGGGTCTCGTAAGTTTTTTACCCTTCGTTTTTTCGACACGTGGATTTTTACGACAAAACGGGATTACCGTTGCTGGTCTTCGATTTACCATCGCTGGAGAGTGGTGAACCATGGTACTGTTCCGTTTCAAATGCATGAACACATTTCTAAAAGTCGTACGACACTGTTTCGCCATTTCGGACGGATGTTGCACTTTGCACCGTGGATGTTGCACCCTGTAGATATCGATTATTCGGACGGCCATAACTTCTGGCTCGTTTAGAGTTACGGGAGCCATAACCTATCAGAACGAAGGCCTCGATGAGTTCTACGGCTTTGACAGCTTTCAGTCGTCAATGGATAGATTAATGCCGAAAAAGGACAACCCGAATCTCAATCGGGTCTCGTAAGTTTTTTACCCTTCGTTTTTTCGACACGTGGATTTTTACTTTAAAAGGGGATTACCGTGGCCCGTCTTCGACTTTCCATCGTTGAAGAGGGATGCACCATTGTACTGTTCCGTTTCAAATCCATGCACGCATTTCTAAAAGTCGTACGGCACTGTTTCTCCATTTCGGACGGATGGTGCACCTTGCACCGTGGATGTTGCACCCTGTAGATGTCGATTATTCGGACGACCATAACTTCTGGCTCGTTTAGAGTTACGGGAGCCATAACCTGTCAAAACGAAGGCCTCGATGAGTTCTACGGCTTTGACAGCTTTCAACCGTCAACGAATAGATTAATGCCCAAAAAGGATAACCCGAATCTCAATCGGGTCTCGTAAGTTTTTTACCCTTCGTTTTTTCGACACGTGGATTTTTACGGTAAAACGGGATTACGGCGCCCCGTCTTCGACTTCCCATCGCTGAAGAGTGGTGCACCATGGTACTGTTTCGTTTCAAATCCATGCACGCATTTCTAAAGGTCGTACGACACTGTTTCGCCATTTCGGACGGATGTTGCACCTTGCACCGTGGATGATGCACCCTCTAGATATCGATTATTCGGACGGCCATAACTTCTGGCTCGTTTAGAGTTACGGGAGCCATAACCTGTCAAAACGAAGGCCTCGATAAGTTCTACGGCTTTGACAGCTTTCAGCCGTCAACGGATACATTAATGCCCAAAAAGGACAACCCGAATCTCAATCGGGTCTCGTAAGTTTTTTACCCTTCGTTTTTTCGACACGTGGATTTTTATGGTAAAACTGGATTACGGTGGCTGGTCTTCGATTTACCATCGCTGGAGAGTGGTGCACCATGGTACTGTTCCGTCTTAAATCCATGCACGCATTTCTAATGGTGGTACGGCACTGTTTCGCCATTTCGGACGGATGTTGCACCTTGCACCGTGGATGTTGCACCCTCTAGATATCGATTATTCGGACGGCCATAACTTCTGGCTCGTTTAGAGTTACGGGAGCCATAACCTGTCAAAACGAAGGCCTCGATGAGTTCTGCGGCTTTGACAGCTTTCAGCCGTCAAGGGATAGGTTAATGCCCAAAAAGGACAACCCGAATCTCAATCGGGTCTCGTAAGTTTTTTACCCTTCGTTTTTTCGACACGTGGATTTTTATGGTAAAACTGGATTACGGTGGCTGGTCTTCGATTTACCATCGCTGGAGAGTGGTGCACCATGGTACTGTTCCGTCTTAAATCCATGCATGCATTTCTAATGGTGGTACGGCACTGTTTCGCCATTTCGGACGGATGTTGCACCTTGCACCGTGGATGTTGCACCCTGTAGATATCGATTATTCGGATGGCCATAACTTCTGGCTCGTTTAGAGTTACGGGAGCCATAACCTGTCAAAACGAAGGTCTCGATGAGTTCTACGGCTTTGACAGCTTTCAGCCGTCAATGGATAGATTAATGCCCAAAAAGGACAACCCGAATCTCAATCGGGTCTCGTAAGTTTTTTACCCTTCGTTTTTTCGACACGTGGATTTTTACTTTAAAAGGGGATTACCGTGGCCCGTCTTCGACTTTCCATCGTTGAAGATGGATGAACCATGGTACTGTTCCGTTTCAAATCCATGCACGCATTTCTAAAAGTCGTACGGCACTGTTTCTCCATTTCGGACGGATGTTGCACCTTGCACCGTGGATATTGCACCCTGTAGATGTCGATTATTCGGACGGTCATAACTTCTGGCTCGTTTAGAGTTACGGGAGCCATAACCTGTGAAAACGAAGGCCTCGATGAGTTCTACGGCTTTGACAGCTTTCAGCCGTCAACGGATAGATTAATGCCCAAAAAGGACAACCCGAACCTCAATCGGGTCTCGTAAGTTTTTTACCCTTCGTTTTTTCGACACGTGGATTTTTACGGTAAAACGGGATTACGGTGCCCCGTCTTAGACTTACCATCGCTGAAGAGTGGTGCACCATGGTACTGTTCCGTTTCAAATCGATGCACGCATTTCTAAAGGTCGTACGGCACTGTTTCGCCATTTCGGACGGATGTTGCTCCTTGCACCGTGGATGTTGCACCCTGTAGATATCGATTATTCGGATGGCCATAACTTCTGGCTCGTTTAGAGTTACGGGAGCCATAACCTGTCAAAACGAAGGCCTCGATGATTTCTACGGCTTTGACAGCTTTCAGCCGTCAACAGATAGATTAATGCCCAAAAAGGACAACCCGAATCTCAATCGGGTCTCGTAAGTTTTTTACCCTTCGTTTTTTCGACATGTGGATTTTTACGGTAAAACGGGATTACCGTTGCTGGTCTTCGATTTACCATCGCTGGAGAGTGGTGCACCATGGTACTGTTCCGTTTCAAATCCATGCACGCATTTCGAAAAGTCGTACGGCACTGCTTCGCCATTTCGGACTGATGTTGCACCTTGCACCGTGGATGTTGCACCCTGTAGATATCGATTATTCGGACGGCTATAAATTCTGGCTCGTTTAGAGTTACGGGAGCCATAACCTGTCAAAACGAAGGCCTCGATGAGTTCTACGGCTTTGACAGTTTTCAGCCGTCAACGGATAGATTAATGACCAAAAAGGACAGCCCGAATGTCAATCGGGTCTCGTAAGTTTTTTACCCTTCGTTTTTTCGACACGTGGACTTTTATGGTAAAACGTGATTACCGTGGCCCGTCTTCGCCTTTCCATCGCTGGAGAGTGGTGCACCATGGTACTGTTCCATTTCAAATCCATGCACGCATTTCTAAAAGTCGTACGGCACTGTTTCGCCATTTCGGACGGATGTTGCACCTTGCACCGTGGATGTTGCACCCTATAGATATCGATTATTCGGACGGCCATAACTTCTGGCTCGTTTAGAGTTACGGGAGCCATACCCTGTCAAAACGAAGGCCTCGATGAGTTCTACGGCTTTGACAGCTTTCAGCCGTCAACGGATAGATTATTGCCCAAAAAGGACAACCCGAATCTCAATCGGGTCTCGTAAGTTTTTTACCCTTCGTTTTTCCGACACGTGGATTTTTACGGTAAAACGGGATTAGGGTGCCCTGTCTTCGACTTCCCATCGCTGAAGAGTGGTGCACCGTGGTACTGTTCCGTTTCAAATCCATGCACGCATTTCTAAAGGTCGTACGACACTGTTTCGCCATTTCGGACGGATGTTACACCTTGCACCGTGGATGTTGCACCCTGTAGATATCGATTATTCGGATGGCCATAACTTCTGGCTCGTTTTGAGTTACGGGAGCCATAACCTGTCAAAACGAAGATCTCGATGAGTTCTACGGCTTTGACAACTTTCAGCCATCAATGGATAGATTAATGCCCAAAAAGGACAACCCGAATCTCAATCGGGTCTCGTAAGTTTTTTACCCTTCGTTTTTTCGACACGTGGATTTTTACTTTAAAAGGGGATTACCGTGGCCCGTCTTCGACTTTCCATCGTTGAAGAGGGATGCACCATGGTACTGTTCCGTTTCAAATCCATGCACGCATTTCTAAAGGTCGTACGGCACTGTTTCTCCATTTCGGACGGATGTTGCACCTTGCACCGTGGATGTTGCACCCCGTAGATATCGATTATTCGGACGGCCATAACTTTTGGCTCGTTTAGAGTTGCGGGAGCCATAACCTGTCAAAACGAAGGCCTCGATGAGTTCTACGGCTTTGACTGCTTTCAGCCGTCAACGGATAGATTAATGCCCAAAAAGGACAACCCGAATCTCAATCGGGTCTCGTAAGTTTTTTACCCTTCGTTTTTTCGACACGTGGATTTTTACGGTAAAACGGGATTATGGTGCCCCGTCTTCGACTTCCCATCGCTGAAGAGTGGTGCACCATGGTACTGTTCCGTTTCAAATCCATGCACGCATTTCTAAAGGTCGTACGGCACTGTTTCGCCATTTCGGACGGATGTTGCATCTTGCACCGTGGATGTTGCACCCTCTAGATATCGATTATTCGGACGGCCATAACTTCTGGCTCGTTTAGAGTTACGGGAGCCATAACCTGTCAAAATGAAGGCCTCGATGAGTTCTACGGCTTTGACAGCTTTCTTCCGTCAACGGATAGATTAATGCCCAAAAAGGACAACTTGAATCTCAATCGGGTCTCGTAAGTTTTTTACCCTTCGTTTTTTCGACACGTGGATTTTTACGGTAAAACGGGAGTACGGTGGCTGGTCTTCGATTTGCCATTGCTGGAGAGTGGTGCACCATGGTACTGTTCCGTTTCAAATCCATGCACGCATTTCTAAAAGTCGTACGGCACTGTTTCGCCATTACGGACGGATGTTGAACCTTGCACCATGGATGTTGCACCCTGTAGATATCGATTATTCGGACGGCCATAACTTTTGGCTCGTTTAGAGTTACGGGAGCCATAACCTGTCAAAACACAGGCATCGATGAGTTCTACGGTTTTGATAGCTTTCAGCCGTCAACGGATATATTAATGCCCTAAAAGGACAACCCGAATCTCAATCGGGTCTCGTAAGTTTTTTACCCTTCGTTTTTTCGACACGTGGATTTTTACGGTAAAACGGGATTACGGTGGCTGGTCTTCGATTTACTGTAATGACCTGAAATTTTGAAAGCGCATTTTAATGAATATTTAATCTAATTTAAATTAAATATAAACTTGTCAATGTTTAAATTGATGAAATTTTGGATGTTTAACAGTTATGTATGTTTTATAAAAGAAAGTTTGATTTGAAAATTTAAAATTTAATACTTCAAAACTATTTAAAAACAAAATCTGACCTATTCAATAGAAATTAAATTAAAGTTTCATTATTTGATATTTGATAACATACATATGAATACAATTTTAGTTTTTTAAAATAATTAGTTTTTAAAATAAATAAACATGGAAATATTTAACATAAATATGGAAGTGTAAAACAATATAGATATAAACATTTAACACTAGTATAAAACAAAGTCAATTATATGAATCTTTATACATTGCTTAATACACATATAAGTTGTACAGCAATTAAGTGTTGCATCCAGGAAAAAGATAATAATAATAATAAACTAAAAATCAAGGTAACCCAGTAATAAATATATATGTGCTTTGGTACAATTTATGGGTATAAGAACACAAAGTTTTACTTCCAATGAATAATGGAAGATCTGTAGCTTGTACAAACAAACAGGAAACTGAAACTTTTTTTTTACTTGAGAAATGAAGCTTAAGCATTTATTAGTTGTAAGCAAATAAGGAAAAACAGAGTTTTACTTCAAGTTAATAAAACAAGATGCTGTGTGCAACTTTGTGCTTCAGGAAAACAGAGTGAACTTAAATATAAAACAAGTCTCACTTCAAATATAATATAAAACAAAAAAAAATCTGTAGCTTACTAAACAGGTTTGGCCGAGATAATGATACTGTCTTGTACAACACAAAGCAAATAACATAAATATCTATATACCAAAATCTCAACTGTCAGTAACAATTAATTAATTGCTGTCAAAATTAATAACATAAGCATTTATTAGCACAAATTTTTGTTCAAGCAAGTACTACAGCCGATCCCTGTGATAATTTCATTTAGCAGTGTATTCAAACTTGGTCAAACAAGTGAAAACTTGTACCATTTAACCTACAGCTGTTGTTCAAAGTCTTTTTATTTATATGCATCATGTTATTGTGTTGTCTACAAAAATTTAAGAAACAAACCTGAGAAACATATGTTTTGGCTTTGAAAACAAAATTTAATTTAACAGCAAAAGCAAAGGAAGAGTTCAGGGTAGATCAACTTTAGTTCCTTCATCATACTTTCTGTTCAAAAGTTTTTGGTTGGTGAGTAAACTAATAAATTTCAACTTTAGTTTATATATTTGTTTATGATATGTGCTATATATATTTTAACTATCTGATCTGTGTATGTTGGTTTGATCTGAAAACTTTTACAGCTGTTCTTGATCAATGCTTCAAGTTTTTACAAAGTAAAGCAAATAAATTTACAAATCTTACTCATATAACTATTTAAATTTTGTATCGTGGGAATTTAAGTTTGTTTATATGAAAACAAAGACTGTAAAACATTTTGAAGTTAGACAGTATGATGTAAATACTGTTTTTCAATCTACAGGTAAACAAGAAATCAAAGTGAAAAACTCAAATGTTTAAATTTGAAATTTCAATAGCATATTTAGATTTCATACCAGAAATTATGATTTTTAACATAGAAATTATGATTTTTATGCAAAAGTAATACGAGCAGTTTTGAAATGAAACAAAAATGTATTTTTGTAAATTTTAGAAGATAGAGTAATCTTTAATTCTTGAGATTTGGAATGAAGCAAGAATTAAGTTGTATCAACACTACAAAAATAGTAAATTATTTTTCGAATGTAAGTATTTTGAGTTTGAATCTCAAATAGGGTTTTAGCTCACATTTTTTTTAGGCTCTGTAAATTATTGATTGCGGCATCATCATGAAACCGAGTGAAGCGCGACTGTAGGTGGAGCTAGGTGGAGGTGTAGACGACGTCTTGGTGAATTTTCATCACCTCTGGTGATGTGTGGTGGCTGCACGCGTGTTTGGTTCATCGGTGACGGTTTCGTTTGCTAGAGCTACCGGTCGTTTTTTTTGCTTCGACTTGTAATTGAAATTTTTGGTTTCGAATTCATACGAGATGGTGATTTGTGTTTTGTGGGGGTTGCCGCGAGGCGCCGATGGCCAAGCGCACCACCGTGCACGTGCACGGTGGCGGAGGTGTGTCAGAGTGATTCGCGAGTGACTGCATACGCGTGATGCTCAAGTGGTACTCGAGTGGTACGCGAGTAAGTGGGTAGGTTGGTTCGAGTAGGATGCGTTTGCGTGAGTGGATTACTGCAGTTAATTTAAAAAAAAAAGAGAAAAGGGAAGAAGAACTGGGGAGAATAGGAGAGAGTGGGAGAGAGAAGGAAGAAACAGGGGAGATGTAGGAGTGGTCTCGAGACTGTCTCGAGTTAGGTAGGGGTATGTCTCGGGTTCCATTCCATTTAAACATGCATGTTCTGTTTAGTATTTTTATAACCTAATAACTATATCAAGTTAGAAATTAGTTAGTTAGGTTAATATCTAATTAAAGGTTAGTCTGTAAAGGTAGGCAATTAAATAAGTAGTTAGAATGTTGATTAAATTATACTTGAATTTTAATTGGAACTTTAAGTTGATTTTGAAATAAAAATTTAATCATGAGTTAAATCAATTCAAATCTTAAGAATGTGATCACTAAAAAGCTAATTAGAGAATGAAAGTTAACTTACGTGATTAATTAAAGATATTACACTTTAATTAAATTGATAAATAAAGTAATTTGGTGATAATTAAATAATTAATTCATTTTAAAAAGTAAATCATTATTTAATAGTTAATTATTAAGAATAAATTAATTAATTGAGTAACTGAGTAATAGTTAATGAATAAAGGTTAATTAGTTTAAAATAATTAATTAAAGATGAGATGATTAACTAATTAATAAATTGATCATAAATCAGCTAATTAATCAGTTTATAGAATAAAATAGTTTATTCTTAAGCAGATAATTTAGTTAAGTAAAACCAAACTGTTTGGTATGCATTGATAATTGTGTTGATTTACTGTGATATATGTTGATGATATTTCTGTGATATGTTGTGATATATTATGGATATCTGTAATAACTGTGTATGGTTTATCTGTTATATATGTTCTGTGAATACTGATATTGAATTAAACTGTTAAGTTAAATAGACAACTTGGCCCTTAAAATGGCGTTTGGATCCGATGAGACCGGGATCGGAAGAATCAATGTTGATTCTCCGAAAACCACATCGATCCAATTTAAACGTTAGGTCGTGAATTCTGAAGTGAAGATCGAGATGGTGTTTTCAGAATGCAAGGGTTATCGTCGTTAACTCTGAGGGTGATTCCAAAATGAGTGTAACGAGATAATGTCTTCGGTTTCGTTCGAACCCGGAACGAACTTGTATGGATTGAATGCTTTCAACACATCGTCAGGCGGACGATGAGCATTCTAAGTGATATGTTCTTTAAAGGTAATCGTAGCCTCAAGACTCATCAACCGGGAATGGCTAAAACAGGGGAGATGCAGCAAGGTTAGGTGGGTCATGCCCAAGCAGGACAAGATATTCCCCTGTCTAGATATCCCTTTTTATTTCGGCTTAGTGGGCAGTTGTTGGCCACAACTGCGGGGTTATCTTGTTCGGGACTGTTCAGTAAGGAATGGTTCCGGCCTTGTGTTGCAGGGGATGAAGGGAGTAATCCTCGGTACGGTGATCTAGGCCCCGTACTGTGACGGGCGGTACCCCAGTAGCCCTGCCATTGTATGGGATCCAATTTCCAATAAGCGCCGTACGATTTGATTGTGCCCAACTATGTTGAAATGTGAGATGTAAGCATTTCAGCTATTTCTGTATTTTACTTGAAAACCCTAGACACTATTATAATATCACAGAATTTCCTATCAAATGTTTTGGTTAGCGTAAGGTAAAAACTTACCCGTATTTATTTGTGGGGAGTCTTACGTGATACCTTTATTTTCAAAAAGATTTCCAAAGTTAAGCAACTTTAACATGTTTACTCATACCAGACCCATGTCTGACCCGGAGTTTATATTTTGTGTTTTCATAAACTCTTGGGTACTCAAATTTTTACGAGTAGCCAAGTGATAGGTATCTAGAAGTGTTGCTATCTGGAGGAGCTTGGAGCAGGAGTCCAGGCGTGTATATATATATATATATATATACATATATATATATATATATATATATATATATATTGTCCGCTGCGTTAGATTGTGTATGTGATGTATTTTGGATATGTAGTGACAGATATGTATGTATGACTATCTCATGTATATGATGTTATGTGACTCTGATGTATGTATAACTATGTAATAGTTATGTGATGTATTATATTTTGTTCCATTCCTCTGTGAGATTCTGATGTTGTTATTCTTTTTCTCTATCTTTTCTATTTCTATCTCTTTCTTTCTTAATGATGAAACGTCTTTCTGGAGTTGAGAAAGGCGGGTCGTCACAGCTGGTATCAGAGCGCTAGGTTGAGCGAGTACTAGGCTCTTGTGTTATATTTATCTTGAGAGTGCGTATTTGTATTTTCATATGATTATATATATCTCTATCTAAATTTGTTGAGTTACCTGTTCAGGTGACCGACATGAGTTCAGGAAGAAGAGGCAGAGTTAGGGCCAGTACTTCTACAGATAATGGACGGAGTCAAAATGTTAGTGAGGCTGTCAATCCAGTACCATCTCAAGTTAGCTTTGCAGCCTTATGCAAGGATTTCAAACATCTTGGAGGTCAACCATTCAGAGGTTCGGAGTCAATAATTGAAGTTCAGGAATGGCTACGCTCTTGTGAACGTATGTTCAAGAGTATGAGATTGTCTGATGAGCGTAAGAGGCATATGGCATCATGGCAACTGCAAGGTGGTGCAGCAGCATGGTGGAATTCAACTATTGCTAATATTTCTGAGGATGACATCTCTTGGGACAGATTCAAGGAGTTGTTTGAAGAGAAGTATGTGCCGACGGCAGGGAAAACCCAATTGTATCAGGATTTTCTGAATTTGAAGCAGGGTAGTATGTCTATTTCGGAATATGAAACCAGATTCAACGAGCTCTCTTGTTATGGTCAAGGACTCATCGATACCCCTCTGAAAAAGAATGAGAAATTTGTGCAAGGGTTGAGGCCTGAATTCCATGGAAAGTTGACGGTGCTTCTGAAGGGATCTTTTGTTGATTTGATTGATATGGCGTTAAGGTATGAAAGTTTGATGAGTAAGAAACCGGGGACTCCAGCTGCAGTTTCTGGTGGGAATTCCACTAATCCGAATAAGCGGAAGTTCGATCCTAGGTGGAGGAAGCCGAATAAGAAGAAACCTAGGAATAACAACGGGCCTCGCAAGTGTTACATTTGTCAGCAGGAAGGGCATTTGGCAAATAAGTGTCCTAGGAAGGGATTCCGGCAGCAGCATCAACAGCAACAGAATGGCCCAGGATCAGCTATGGTTCAGAAATCATTGTGCTTTAATTGTCATCAGCCAGGGCACATGATAAAGAACTGTCCACTTCTGCAGAAAGCACCTCAGAATAAAGTTTTTGCTTTGGAAGCCGGACCATCTGCATCTTCGAAGGGCAAAGGAGTTTTAGAAGGTACTTTACTTTTAAATGGAAAATATATTAGAGTTTTGTTTGATTCGGGTGCTTCATTGAGTTTTATTTCTTTGGACTCTGTTGGAAAGCTTTCTCTTACTCCTAGTTCTGTAGATAGTTCTATCTTGGTATCTAATCCTATAGGAGGGGTGACTAAATTGGATACTATCTGTAAGGACTTGAAGATCTCTTATCTATCCCACAGCTTTTCTTGTGACCCGTATGTGTTGAAATTTAAGGGATTTGATCTTATTTTGGGTATGGATTGGCTGGATAAGTATAAAGCCGTTTTGAATTGTGATGAGAGAACAGTTTCGTTGGAAACTGATCTGGGTAGAATTGCCAGAGTGTCGTGTGATGATTCTGGAATTCACTTGAGCAGTCTTTTGCATGGAATTGAGAATCCTGAAGAGAGAGTTGAAGATATCGATGTGGTTCGAGATTTTGCTGATGTTTTTGAAGAAGTTAAGTGTCTGCCACCACATCGAGAGATAGAGTTCCGTATTGATTTGATTCCAGGAGCTGTGCCAGTAATTCAACCCAGTAGGAGAATGGCTCCTAGGGAAAGAGAAGTGTTGATTAAGCAGACTCAAGATCTTTTAGAGAAGGGATTGATCAGACCTAGTTTTTCTTGTTGGGGTTCGGCAGCAGTATTTGTGACTAAATCGGATGGATCACTGAGGTTCTGTGTGGATTATAGAGAACTGAATAAAGTGACTATCCGTAACAAATATCCTCTTCCTCGCATTGATGATCTTTTTGACCAGTTGCATGGTGCATCTATCTTTTCTCAATTGGATCTAGCTTCGGGTTTCCATCAGTTGAGGGTAGCAGAAGACAGTATTCCCTTGACTGCATTTAGGGGACCGAATTGTTTCTATGAGTGGTTGGTTATGCCGTTCGGATTAACCAACGCTCCTGCCTATTTCGTTGATCTTATGAATCGAGTCTTTAGAGATGTGCTGAATAAGTTTGTGCTGGTATTCATTGATGATATCTTGGTCTATTCCAAATCCGAAGAAGAGCACAGGGAACATTTGAGGATTGTGTTAGAGACTCTGAGGAAGAATGTGCTGAAGGCGAAGTTTTCGAAGTGTCACTTCTGGAAATCGGAAGTAAAATTTTTAGGGCACATTGTTTCTGGTGAAGGCATTTCTGTAGACCCAGCAAAAGTTGAAACTATTCTGGAGTGGAAACAGCCAGAGACACCGACGGAAGTTCGCAGTTTCTTAGGATTGGCGGGCTACTACAGGAAATTTATCAGGGATTATTCCAAGATTTCTTCACATCTGACTAAGCTGACCAGGAAGGGAGCGAAATTCAAATGGACGCCTCAGTGTGAAGAAGCTTTTCAGGAATTGAAGATAAGACTTACTAGTGCACCAGTACTTGCTATCCCAGATGGGAAAAGCAAATTCGAAGTTTACACTGATGCTTGTATTATGGGTTTGGGAGCAGTTCTGATGCAGAACGGACGAGTTATTGCGTATGCTAGTCGGCAGTTGAAGCCTCATGAAAAGAACTATGCTACGCATGATCTTGAATTGCTTGCCATTGTTTTTGCTCTAAAGATTTGGAGACATTATCTTTTAGGAGAGAAGTTTGAATTGTTCACGGATCACAAACCGTTGAAATATTTATTCTCTCAAAAAGATCTGAATCTGAGACAGCAGCGGTGGGTTGAATTTCTTGCTTCCTATGATTTGGATATTCTGTACACTCCGGGGAAAGCGAATGTTGTAGCTGATGCTCTCAGTAGGAATGCAGTTCTATCTCTTTTGGAAGTTGTTCCATCTCTCCAAGGAAGGATCATTAGTAAGCAAATGGAAGATAAATCTTTTGAGGAAATAATTCTTGGAGCTAAGGACGGGCGATATTCAGATTTCAAGGTGGATGATCAAGGTACTCTAAGGATTAAAGGTCGTTTATGTGTGCCTAATATTGATGGACTGAGGCAAGAAGTCCTAGCTGAGTGCCATCGTTCTAAATTGAATATTCATCCTGGAATTTTGAAGATGTATAAAGATATGAAGAGAGTTTTCTGGTGGCCGAATATGAAGAAGGATGTAGCTACTTTTGTGAACAGTTGTGCCATCTGCCAACAGGTTAAAGGTGATCAACAGAAATCTGCCGGATTATTGCAACCTCTGGAAATCCCGAATTGGAAATGGGAAATGATCTCGATGGATTTTATCGATGGTTTGCCTAGAACCAGAAAAGGGAATGATGGTATATGGGTTATTGTAGATCGTTTAACTAAGAGTGCCCATTTTATACCAGTAAAGGCAACCCGTACTGCAGTTTCTTTGGCGGAAATTTTCTTGAAGGAGATAGTTCGATTGCATGGTGTTCTAGTCAGCATAGTAAGTGACCGTGATCCTATTTTCACTAGCAAATTTTGGGAAGCTCTGCAATCAGCAATGGGAACAGATTTGGGATTGAGTACAGCCTATCATCCTCAAACGGACGGACAGACAGAGAGGCTGAATCGTATTCTTGAGGATATGCTACGGGCTTGTGTTTTAGATTTTGGGGGATCTTGGGAAGACCATCTTCATCTTGTGGAATTTTCTTATAATAACAGTTATCGAGCGAGTATTAAGATGGCTCCGTATGAAGCTTTATACGGAAGGCCGTGTAGATCTCCATCTTGTTGGATTGAATCGAAGGATCGTATTGTGCTTGGACCTGATCTTATTCGTGAAGCTTCTGCGAAGGTTGAGCTTATCAAGAAAAGGATGAAAGCTGCTCAAGATCGTCAGAAGAAATATGCGGATAGAAGACGAAGGCCATTGGAATTTGAGATCGGAGACTTGGTTTTTGTTAAAGTTTCCCCAATTAAAGGTGCTGTAAGATTCGGGAAGACGGGAAAACTTGCTCCGAGATACATTGGACCATTTCGAGTATTGGAGAGAATTGGAGCTGTAGCCTATAGGATTGAATTACCAGAGCGGATGTCTGGGATTCACAATGTGTTTCATGTATCGCATTTGAGGAAATTTGTTCATGATCCGTCACTGGTTGTAGAACCGGTAATTCAAGAAGATTTGGAAATTGAACCAAATTTAACTGTAGTCAGAAATCCAGTTCAGATTGTGGACAGAGACGAGAAGCAACTCAGGAACAAAGTGGTGAAACTCGTCAAGGTGCAATGGAGTGAGGATCCCAGAGACTGTACCTGGGAAACTCTCGATAGTGTTAAGAATGCTCATTCGGATTTATGTTCGGATAACTAGTGATGTTTGTTAGAGTAGATTGTTTGTTTGTTTGCTATTGTATGAATGATATGTGTGTTTGGATTGTGAATATAAAAGCTTTTGATTTAACTGTTGTTTTAATTTCGAGGACGAAATTCTTTTAAGGGGGAAGGAATGTAATGACCCGAAATTTTGACAGCGCATTTTAATGAATATTTAATCTAATTTAAATTAAATATAAACTTGTCAATGTTTAAATTGATGAAATTTTGGATGTTTAACAGTTATGTATGTTTTATAAAAGAAAGTTTGATTTGAAAATTTAAAATTTAATACTTCAAAACTATTTAAAAACAAAATCTGACCTATTCAATAGAAATTAAATTAAAGTTTCATTATTTGATATTTGATAACATACATATGAATACAATTTTAGTTTTTTAAAATAATTAGTTTTTAAAATAAATAAACATGGAAATATTTAACATAAATATGGAAGTGTAAAACAATATAGATATAAACATTTAACACTAGTATAAAACAAAGTCAATTATAAGAATCTTTATACATTGCTTAATACACATATAAGTTGTACAGCAATTAAGTGTTGCATCCAGGAAAAAGATAATAATAATAATAAACTAAAAATCAAGGTAACCCAGTAATAAATATATATGTGCTTTGGTACAATTTATGGGTATAAGAACACAAAGTTTTACTTCCAATGAATAATGGAAGATCTGTAGCTTGTACAAACAAACAGGAAACTGAAACTTTTTTTTTACTTGAGAAATGAAGCTTAAGCATTTATTAGTTGTAAGCAAATAAGGAAAAACAGAGTTTTACTTCAAGTTAATAAAACAAGATGCTGTGTGCAACTTTGTGCTTCAGGAAAACAGAGTGAACTTAAATATAAAACAAGTCTCACTTCAAATATAATATAAAACAAAAAAAAATCTGTAGCTTACTAAACAGGTTTGACCGAGATAATGATACTGTCTTGTACAACACAAAGCAAATAACATAAATATCTATATACCAAAATCTCAACTGTCAGTAACAATTAATTAATTGCTGTCAAAATTAATAACATAAGCATTTATTAGCACAAATTTTTGTTCAAGCAAGTACTACAGCCGATCCCTGTGATAATTTCATTTAGCAGTGTATTCAAACTTGGTCAAACAAGTGAAAACTTGTACCATTTAACCTACAGCTGTTGTTCAAAGTCTTTTTATTTATATGCATCATGTTATTGTGTTGTCTACAAAAATTTAAGAAACAAACCTGAGAAACATATGTTTTGGCTTTGAAAACAAAATTTAATTTAACAGCAAAAGCAAAGGAAGAGTTCAGGGTAGATCAACTTTAGTTCCTTCATCATACTTTCTGTTCAAAAGTTTTTGGTTGGTGAGTAAACTAATAAATTTCAACTTTAGTTTATATATTTGTTTATGATATGTGCTATATATATTTTAACTATCTGATCTGTGTATGTTGGTTTGATCTGAAAACTTTTACAGCTGTTCTTGATCAATGCTTCAAGTTTTTACAAAGTAAAGCAAATAAATTTACAAATCTTACTCATATAACTATTTAAATTTTGTATCGTGGGAATTTAAGTTTGTTTATATGAAAACAAAGACTGTAAAACATTTTGAAGTTAGACAGTATGATGTAAATACTGTTTTTCAATCTACAGGTAAACAAGAAATCAAAGTGAAAAACTCAAATGTTTAAATTTGAAATTTCAATAGCATATTTAGATTTCATACCAGAAATTATGATTTTTAACATAGAAATTATGATTTTTATGCAAAAGTAATACGAGCAGTTTTGAAATGAAACAAAAATGTATTTTTGTAAATTTTAGAAGATAGAGTAATCTTTAATTCTTGAGATTTGGAATGAAGCAAGAATTAAGTTGTATCAACACTACAAAAATAGTAAATTATTTTTCGAATGTAAGTATTTTGAGTTTGAATCTCAAATAGGGTTTTAGCTCACATTTTTTTTAGGCTCTGTAAATTATTGATTGCGGCATCATCATGAAACCGAGTGAAGCGCGACTGTAGGTGGAGCTAGGTGGAGGTGTAGACGACGTCTTGGTGAATTTTCATCACCTCTGGTGATGTGTGGTGGCTGCACGCGTGTTTGGTTCATCGGTGACGGTTTCGTTTGCTAGAGCTACCGGTCGTTTTTTTTGCTTCGACTTGTAATTGAAATTTTTGGTTTCGAATTCATACGAGATGGTGATTTGTGTTTTGTGGGGGTTGCCGCGAGGCGCCGATGGCCAAGCGCACCACCGTGCACGTGCACGGTGGCGGAGGTGTGTCAGAGTGATTCGCGAGTGACTGCATACGCGTGATGCTCAAGTGGTACTCGAGTGGTACGCGAGTAAGTGGGTAGGTTGGTTCGAGTAGGATGCGTTTGCGTGAGTGGATTACTGCAGTTAATTTAAAAAAAAAAAGAGAAAAGGGAAGAAGAACTGGGGAGAATAGGAGAGAGTGGGAGAGAGAAGGAAGAAACAGGGGAGATGTAGGAGTGGTCTCGAGACTGTCTCGAGTTAGGTAGGGGTATGTCTCGGGTTCCATTCCATTTAAACATGCATGTTCTGTTTAGTATTTTTATAACCTAATAACTATATCAAGTTAGAAATTAGTTAGTTAGGTTAATATCTAATTAAAGGTTAGTCTGTAAAGGTAGGCAATTAAATAAGTAGTTAGAATGTTGATTAAATTATACTTGAATTTTAATTGGAACTTTAAGTTGATTTTGAAATAAAAATTTAATCATGAGTTAAATCAATTCAAATCTTAAGAATGTGATCACTAAAAAGCTAATTAGAGAATGAAAGTTAACTTACGTGATTAATTAAAGATATTACACTTTAATTAAATTGATAAATAAAGTAATTTGGTGATAATTAAATAATTAATTCATTTTAAAAAGTAAATCATTATTTAATAGTTAATTATTAAGAATAAATTAATTAATTGAGTAACTGAGTAATAGTTAATGAATAAAGGTTAATTAGTTTAAAATAATTAATTAAAGATGAGATGATTAACTAATTAATAAATTGATCATAAATCAGCTAATTAATCAGTTTATAGAATAAAATAGTTTATTCTTAAGCAGATAATTTAGTTAAGTAAAACCAAACTGTTTGGTATGCATTGATAATTGTGTTGATTTACTGTGATATATGTTGATGATATTTCTGTGATATGTTGTGATATATTATGGATATCTGTAATAACTGTGTATGGTTTATCTGTTATATATGTTCTGTGAATACTGATATTGAATTAAACTGTTAAGTTAAATAGACAACTTGGCCCTTAAAATGGCGTTTGGATCCGATGAGACCGGGATCGGAAGAATCAATGTTGATTCTCCGAAAACCACATCGATCCAATTTAAACGTTAGGTCGTGAATTCTGAAGTGAAGATCGAGATGGTGTTTTCAGAATGCAAGGGTTATCGTCGTTAACTCTGAGGGTGATTCCAAAATGAGTGTAACGAGATAATGTCTTCGGTTTCGTTCGAACCCGGAACGAACTTGTATGGATTGAATGCTTTCAACACATCGTCAGGCGGACGATGAGCATTCTAAGTGATATGTTCTTTAAAGGTAATCGTAGCCTCAAGACTCATCAACCGGGAATGGCTAAAACAGGGGAGATGCAGCAAGGTTAGGTGGGTCATGCCCAAGCAGGACAAGATATTCCCCTGTCTAGATATCCCTTTTTATTTCGGCTTAGTGGGCAGTTGTTGGCCACAACTGCGGGGTTATCTTGTTCGGGACTGTTCAGTAAGGAATGGTTCCGGCCTTGTGTTGCAGGGGATGAAGGGAGTAATCCTCGGTACGGTGATCTAGGCCCCGTACTGTGACGGGCGGTACCCCAGTAGCCCTGCCATTGTATGGGATCCAATTTCCAATAAGCGCCGTACGATTTGATTGTGCCCAACTATGTTGAAATGTGAGATGTAAGCATTTCAGCTATTTCTGTATTTTACTTGAAAACCCTAGACACTATTATAATATCACAGAATTTCCTATCAAATGTTTTGGTTAGCGTAAGGTAAAAACTTACCCGTATTTATTTGTGGGGAGTCTTACGTGATACCTTTATTTTCAAAAAGATTTCCAAAGTTAAGCAACTTTAACCTGTTTACTCATACCAGACCCATGTCTGACCCGGAGTTTATATTTTGTGTTTTCATAAACTCTTGGGTACTCAAATTTTTACGAGTAGCCAAGTGATAGGTATCTAGAAGTGTTGCTATCTGGAGGAGCTTGGAGCAGGAGTCCAGGCGTGTATATATATATATATATACATACATATATATATATATATATATATATATATATATATTGTCCGCTGCGTTAGATTGTGTATGTGATGTATTTTGGATATGTAGTGACAGATATGTATGTATGACTATCTCATGTATATGATGTTATGTGACTCTGATGTATGTATAACTATGTAATAGTTATGTGATGTATTATATTTTGTTCCATTCCTCTGTGAGATTCTGATGTTGTTATTCTTTTTCTCTATCTTTTCTATTTCTATCTCTTTCTTTCTTAATGATGAAACGTCTTTCTGGAGTTGAGAAAGGCGGGTCGTCACAGCTGGTATCAGAGCGCTAGGTTGAGCGAGTACTAGGCTCTTGTGTTATATTTATCTTGAGAGTGCGTATTTGTATTTTCATATGATTATATATATCTCTATCTAAATTTGTTGAGTTACCTGTTCAGGTGACCGACATGAGTTCAGGAAGAAGAGGCAGAGTTAGGGCCAGTACTTCTACAGATAATGGACGGAGTCAAAATGTTAGTGAGGCTGTCAATCCAGTACCATCTCAAGTTAGCTTTGCAGCCTTATGCAAGGATTTCAAACATCTTGGAGGTCAACCATTCAGAGGTTCGGAGTCAATAATTGAAGTTCAGGAATGGCTACGCTCTTGTGAACGTATGTTCAAGAGTATGAGATTGTCTGATGAGCGTAAGAGGCATATGGCATCATGGCAACTGCAAGGTGGTGCAGCAGCATGGTGGAATTCAACTATTGCTAATATTTCTGAGGATGACATCTCTTGGGACAGATTCAAGGAGTTGTTTGAAGAGAAGTATGTGTCGACGGCAGGGAAAACCCAATTGTATCAGGATTTTCTGAATTTGAAGCAGGGTAGTATGTCTATTTCGGAATATGAAACCAGATTCAACGAGCTCTCTTGTTATGGTCAAGGACTCATCGATACCCCTCTGAAAAAGAATGAGAAATTTGTGCAAGGGTTGAGGCCTGAATTCCATGGAAAGTTGACGGTGCTTCTGAAGGGATCTTTTGTTGATTTGATTGATATGGCGTTAAGGTATGAAAGTTTGATGAGTAAGAAACCGGGGACTCCAGCTGCAGTTTCTGGTGGGAATTCCACTAATCCGAATAAGCGGAAGTTCGATCCTAGGTGGAGGAAGCCGAATAAGAAGAAACCTAGGAATAACAACGGGCCTCGCAAGTGTTACATTTGTCAGCAGGAAGGGCATTTGGCAAATAAGTGTCCTAGGAAGGGATTCCGGCAGCAGCATCAACAGCAACAGAATGGCCCAGGATCAGCTATGGTTCAGAAATCATTGTGCTTTAATTGTCATCAGCCAGGGCACATGATAAAGAACTGTCCACTTCTGCAGAAAGCACCTCAGAATAAAGTTTTTGCTTTGGAAGCCGGACCATCTGCATCTTCGAAGGGCAAAGGAGTTTTAGAAGGTACTTTACTTTTAAATGGAAAATATATTAGAGTTTTGTTTGATTCGGGTGCTTCATTGAGTTTTATTTCTTTGGACTCTGTTGGAAAGCTTTCTCTTACTCCTAGTTCTGTAGATAGTTCTATCTTGGTATCTAATCCTATAGGAGGGGTGACTAAATTGGATACTATCTGTAAGGACTTGAAGATCTCTTATCTATCCCACAGCTTTTCTTGTGACCCGTATGTGTTGAAATTTAAGGGATTTGATCTTATTTTGGGTATGGATTGGCTGGATAAGTATAAAGCCGTTTTGAATTGTGATGAGAGAACAGTTTCGTTGGAAACTGATCTGGGTAGAATTGCCAGAGTGTCGTGTGATGATTCTGGAATTCACTTGAGCAGTCTTTTGCATGGAATTGAGAATCCTGAAGAGAGAGTTGAAGATATCGATGTGGTTCGAGATTTTGCTGATGTTTTTGAAGAAGTTAAGTGTCTGCCACCACATCGAGAGATAGAGTTCCGTATTGATTTGATTCCAGGAGCTGTGCCAGTAATTCAACCCAGTAGGAGAATGGCTCCTAGGGAAAGAGAAGTGTTGATTAAGCAGACTCAAGATCTTTTAGAGAAGGGATTGATCAGACCTAGTTTTTCTTGTTGGGGTTCGGCAGCAGTATTTGTGACTAAATCGGATGGATCACTGAGGTTCTGTGTGGATTATAGAGAACTGAATAAAGTGACTATCCGTAACAAATATCCTCTTCCTCGCATTGATGATCTTTTTGACCAGTTGCATGGTGCATCTATCTTTTCTCAATTGGATCTAGCTTCGGGTTTCCATCAGTTGAGGGTAGCAGAAGACAGTATTCCCTTGACTGCATTTAGGGGACCGAATTGTTTCTATGAGTGGTTGGTTATGCCGTTCGGATTAACCAACGCTCCTGCCTATTTCGTTGATCTTATGAATCGAGTCTTTAGAGATGTGCTGAATAAGTTTGTGCTGGTATTCATTGATGATATCTTGGTCTATTCCAAATCCGAAGAAGAGCACAGGGAACATTTGAGGATTGTGTTAGAGACTCTGAGGAAGAATGTGCTGAAGGCGAAGTTTTCGAAGTGTCACTTCTGGAAATCGGAAGTAAAATTTTTAGGGCACATTGTTTCTGGTGAAGGCATTTCTGTAGACCCAGCAAAAGTTGAAACTATTCTGGAGTGGAAACAGCCAGAGACACCGACGGAAGTTCGCAGTTTCTTAGGATTGGCGGGCTACTACAGGAAATTTATCAGGGATTATTCCAAGATTTCTTCACATCTGACTAAGCTGACCAGGAAGGGAGCGAAATTCAAATGGACGCCTCAGTGTGAAGAAGCTTTTCAGGAATTGAAGATAAGACTTACTAGTGCACCAGTACTTGCTATCCCAGATGGGAAAAGCAAATTCGAAGTTTACACTGATGCTTGTATTATGGGTTTGGGAGCAGTTCTGATGCAGAACGGACGAGTTATTGCGTATGCTAGTCGGCAGTTGAAGCCTCATGAAAAGAACTATGCTACGCATGATCTTGAATTGCTTGCCATTGTTTTTGCTCTAAAGATTTGGAGACATTATCTTTTAGGAGAGAAGTTTGAATTGTTCACGGATCACAAACCGTTGAAATATTTATTCTCTCAAAAAGATCTGAATCTGAGACAGCAGCGGTGGGTTGAATTTCTTGCTTCCTATGATTTGGATATTCTGTACACTCCGGGGAAAGCGAATGTTGTAGCTGATGCTCTCAGTAGGAATGCAGTTCTATCTCTTTTGGAAGTTGTTCCATCTCTCCAAGGAAGGATCATTAGTAAGCAAATGGAAGATAAATCTTTTGAGGAAATAATTCTTGGAGCTAAGGACGGGCGATATTCAGATTTCAAGGTGGATGATCAAGGTACTCTAAGGATTAAAGGTCGTTTATGTGTGCCTAATATTGATGGACTTAGGCAAGAAGTCCTAGCTGAGTGCCATCGTTCTAAATTGAATATTCATCCTGGAATTTTGAAGATGTATAAAGATATGAAGAGAGTTTTCTGGTGGCCGAATATGAAGAAGGATGTAGCTACTTTTGTGAACAGTTGTGCCATCTGCCAACAGGTTAAAGGTGATCAACAGAAATCTGCCGGATTATTGCAACCTCTGGAAATCCCGAATTGGAAATGGGAAATGATCTCGATGGATTTTATCGATGGTTTGCCTAGAACCAGAAAAGGGAATGATGGTATATGGGTTATTGTAGATCGTTTAACTAAGAGTGCCCATTTTATACCAGTAAAGGCAACCCGTACTGCAGTTTCTTTGGCGGAAATTTTCTTGAAGGAGATAGTTCGATTGCATGGTGTTCTAGTCAGCATAGTAAGTGACCGTGATCCTATTTTCACTAGCAAATTTTGGGAAGCTCTGCAATCAGCAATGGGAACAGATTTGGGATTGAGTACAGCCTATCATCCTCAAACGGACGGACAGACAGAGAGGCTGAATCGTATTCTTGAGGATATGCTACGGGCTTGTGTTTTAGATTTTGGGGGATCTTGGGAAGACCATCTTCATCTTGTGGAATTTTCTTATAATAACAGTTATCGAGCGAGTATTAAGATGGCTCCGTATGAAGCTTTATACGGAAGGCCGTGTAGATCTCCATCTTGTTGGATTGAATCGAAGGATCGTATTGTGCTTGGACCTGATCTTATTCGTGAAGCTTCTGCGAAGGTTGAGCTTATCAAGAAAAGGATGAAAGCTGCTCAAGATCGTCAGAAGAAATATGCGGATAGAAGACGAAGGCCATTGGAATTTGAGATCGGAGACTTGGTTTTTGTTAAAGTTTCCCCAATTAAAGGTGCTGTAAGATTCGGGAAGACGGGAAAACTTGCTCCGAGATACATTGGACCATTTCGAGTATTGGAGAGAATTGGAGCTGTAGCCTATAGGATTGAATTACCAGAGCGGATGTCTGGGATTCACAATGTGTTTCATGTATCGCATTTGAGGAAATTTGTTCATGATCCGTCACTGGTTGTAGAACCGGTAATTCAAGAAGATTTGGAAATTGAACCAAATTTAACTGTAGTCAGAAATCCAGTTCAGATTGTGGACAGAGACGAGAAGCAACTCAGGAACAAAGTGGTGAAACTCGTCAAGGTGCAATGGAGTGAGGATCCCAGAGACTGTACCTGGGAAACTCTCGATAGTGTTAAGAATGCTCATTCGGATTTATGTTCGGATAACTAGTGATGTTTGTTAGAGTAGATTGTTTGTTTGTTTGCTATTGTATGAATGATATGTGTGTTTGGATTGTGAATATAAAAGCTTTTGATTTAACTGTTGTTTTAATTTCGAGGACGAAATTCTTTTAAGGGGGAAGGAATGTAATGACCCGAAATTTTGACAGCGCATTTTAATGAATATTTAATCTAATTTAAATTAAATATAAACTTGTCAATGTTTAAATTGATGAAATTTTGGATGTTTAACAGTTATGTATGTTTTATAAAAGAAAGTTTGATTTGAAAATTTAAAATTTAATACTTCAAAACTATTTAAAAACAAAATCTGACCTATTCAATAGAAATTAAATTAAAGTTTCATTATTTGATATTTGATAACATACATATGAATACAATTTTAGTTTTTTAAAATAATTAGTTTTTAAAATAAATAAACATGGAAATATTTAACATAAATATGGAAGTGTAAAACAATATAGATATAAACATTTAACACTAGTATAAAACAAAGTCAATTATATGAATCTTTATACATTGCTTAATACACATATAAGTTGTACAGCAATTAAGTGTTGCATCCAGGAAAAAGATAATAATAATAATAAACTAAAAATCAAGGTAACCCAGTAATAAATATATATGTGCTTTGGTACAATTTATGGGTATAAGAACACAAAGTTTTACTTCCAATGAATAATGGAAGATCTGTAGCTTGTACAAACAAACAGGAAACTGAAACTTTTTTTTTACTTGAGAAATGAAGCTTAAGCATTTATTAGTTGTAAGCAAATAAGGAAAAACAGAGTTTTACTTCAAGTTAATAAAACAAGATGCTGTGTGCAACTTTGTGCTTCAGGAAAACAGAGTGAACTTAAATATAAAACAAGTCTCACTTCAAATATAATATAAAACAAAAAAAAATCTGTAGCTTACTAAACAGGTTTGGCCGAGATAATGATACTGTCTTGTACAACACAAAGCAAATAACATAAATATCTATATACCAAAATCTCAACTGTCAGTAACAATTAATTAATTGCTGTCAAAATTAATAACATAAGCATTTATTAGCACAAATTTTTGTTCAAGCAAGTACTACAGCCGATCCCTGTGATAATTTCATTTAGCAGTGTATTCAAACTTGGTCAAACAAGTGAAAACTTGTACCATTTAACCTACAGCTGTTGTTCAAAGTCTTTTTATTTATATGCATCATGTTATTGTGTTGTCTACAAAAATTTAAGAAACAAACCTGAGAAACATATGTTTTGGCTTTGAAAACAAAATTTAATTTAACAGCAAAAGCAAAGGAAGAGTTCAGGGTAGATCAACTTTAGTTCCTTCATCATACTTTCTGTTCAAAAGTTTTTGGTTGGTGAGTAAACTAATAAATTTCAACTTTAGTTTATATATTTGTTTATGATATGTGCTATATATATTTTAACTATCTGATCTGTGTATGTTGGTTTGATCTGAAAACTTTTACAGCTGTTCTTGATCAATGCTTCAAGTTTTTACAAAGTAAAGCAAATAAATTTACAAATCTTACTCATATAACTATTTAAATTTTGTATCGTGGGAATTTAAGTTTGTTTATATGAAAACAAAGACTGTAAAACATTTTGAAGTTAGACAGTATGATGTAAATACTGTTTTTCAATCTACAGGTAAACAAGAAATCAAAGTGAAAAACTCAAATGTTTAAATTTGAAATTTCAATAGCATATTTAGATTTCATACCAGAAATTATGATTTTTAACATAGAAATTATGATTTTTATGCAAAAGTAATACGAGCAGTTTTGAAATGAAACAAAAATGTATTTTTGTAAATTTTAGAAGATAGAGTAATCTTTAATTCTTGAGATTTGGAATGAAGCAAGAATTAAGTTGTATCAACACTACAAAAATAGTAAATTATTTTTCGAATGTAAGTATTTTGAGTTTGAATCTCAAATAGGGTTTTAGCTCACATTTTTTTTAGGCTCTGTAAATTATTGATTGCGGCATCATCATGAAACCGAGTGAAGCGCGACTGTAGGTGGAGCTAGGTGGAGGTGTAGACGACGTCTTGGTGAATTTTCATCACCTCTGGTGATGTGTGGTGGCTGCACGCGTGTTTGGTTCATCGGTGACGGTTTCGTTTGCTAGAGCTACCGGTCGTTTTTTTTGCTTCGACTTGTAATTGAAATTTTTGGTTTCGAATTCATACGAGATGGTGATTTGTGTTTTGTGGGGGTTGCCGCGAGGCGCCGATGGCCAAGCGCACCACCGTGCACGTGCACGGTGGCGGAGGTGTGTCAGAGTGATTCGCGAGTGACTGCATACGCGTGATGCTCAAGTGGTACTCGAGTGGTACGCGAGTAAGTGGGTAGGTTGGTTCGAGTAGGATGCGTTTGCGTGAGTGGATTACTGCAGTTAATTTAAAAAAAAAAAGAGAAAAGGGAAGAAGAACTGGGGAGAAGAGGAGAGAGTGGGAGAGAGAAGGAAGAAACAGGGGAGATGTAGGAGTGGTCTCGAGACTGTCTCGAGTTAGGTAGGGGTATGTCTCGGGTTCCATTCCATTTAAACATGCATGTTCTGTTTAGTATTTTTATAACCTAATAACTATATCAAGTTAGAAATTAGTTAGTTAGGTTAATATCTAATTAAAGGTTAGTCTGTAAAGGTAGGCAATTAAATAAGTAGTTAGAATGTTGATTAAATTATACTTGAATTTTAATTGGAACTTTAAGTTGATTTTGAAATAAAAATTTAATCATGAGTTAAATCAATTCAAATCTTAAGAATGTGAGCTTATCACTAAAAAGCTAATTAGAGAATGAAAGTTAACTTACGAGATTAATTAAAGATATTACACTTTAATTAAATTGATAAATAAAGTAATTTGGTGATAATTAAATAATTA
The DNA here is from genome assembly GCA_030765085.1 of Allium cepa. Lineage (NCBI taxonomy): Eukaryota > Viridiplantae > Streptophyta > Magnoliopsida > Asparagales > Amaryllidaceae > Allium > Allium cepa. Next base: position 873,201,395 of record CM060938.1, read on the forward strand.
ATTCATTTTAAAAAGTAAATCATTATTTAATAGTTAATTATTAAGAATAAATTAATTAATTGAGTAACTGAGTAATAGTTAATGAATAAAGGTTAATTAGTTTAAAATAATTAATTAAAGATGAGATGATTAACTAATTAATAAATTGATCATAAATCAGCTAATTAATCAGTTTACAGAATAAAATAGTTTATTCTTAAGCAGATAATTTAGTTAAGTAAAACCAAACTGTTTGGTATGCATTGATAATTGTGTTGATTTACTGTGATATCTGTTGATGATATTTCTGTGATATGTTGTGATATATTATGGATATCTGTAATAACTGTGTATGGTTTATCTGTTATATATGTTCTGTGAATACTGATATTGAATTAAACTGTTAAGTTAAATAGACAACTTGGCCCTTAAAATGGCGTTTGGATCCGATGAGACCGGGATCGGAAGAATCAATGTTGATTCTCCGAAAACCACATCGATCCAATTTAAACGTTAGGTCGTGAATTCTGAAGTGAAGATCGAGATGGTGTTTTCAGAATGCAAGGGTTATCGTCGTTAACTCTGAGGGTAATTCCAAAATGAGTGTAACGAGATAATGTCTTCGGTTTCGTTCGAACCCGGAACGAACTTGTATGGATTGAATGCTTTCAACACATCGTCAGGCGGACGATGAGCATTCTAAGTGATATGTTCTTTAAAGGTAATCGTAGCCTCAAGACTCATCAACCGGGAATGGCTAAAACAGGGGAGATGTAGCAAGGTTAGGTGGGTCATGCCCAAGCAGGACAAGATATTCCCCTGTCTAGATATCCCTTTTTATTTCGGCTTAGTGGGCAGTTGTTGGCCACAACTGCGGGGTTATCTTGTTCGGGACTGTTCAGTAAGGAATGGTTCCGGCCTTGTGTTGCAGGGGATGAAGGGAGTAATCCTCGGTACGGTGATCTAGGCCCCGTACTGTGACGGGCGGTACCCCAGTAGCCCTGCCATTGTATGGGATCCAATTTCCAATAAGCGCCGTACGATTTGATTGTGCCCAACTATGTTGAAATGTGAGATGTAAGCATTTCAGCTATTTATGTATTTTACTTGAAAACCCTAGACACTATTATAATATCACAGAATTTCCTATCAAATGTTTTGGTTAGCGTAAGTTAAAAACTTACCCGTATTTATTTGTGGGGAGTCTTACGTGATACCTTTATTTTCAAAAAGATTTCCAAAGTTAAGCAACTTTAACCTGTTTACTCAAACCAGACACATGTCTGACCCGGAGTTTATATTTTGTGTTTTCATAAACTCTTGGGTACTCAAATTTTTACGAGTAGCCAAGTGATAGGTATCTAGAAGTGTTGCTATCTGGAGGAGCTTGGAGCAGGAGTCCAGGCGTGTGTGTGTGTGTATATATATATATATATATATATATATATATATATATATATATATATATATATATTGTCCGCTGCGTTAGATTGTGTATGTGATGTATTTTGGATATGTAGTGACAGATATGTATGTATGACTATCTCATGTATATGATGTTATGTGACTCTGATGTATGTATAACTATGTAATAGTTATGTGATGTATTATATTTTGTTCCATTCCGCTGTGAGATTCTGATATTGTTATTCTTTTTCTCTATCTTTTCTATTTCTATCTCTTTCTTTCTTAATGATGAAACGTCTTTCTGGAGTTGAGAAAGGCGGGTCGTCACATTTACCATCGCTGGAGAGTGGTGCACCATGGTACTGTTCCGTTTCAAATCCATGCACGGATTTCTAAAAGTCGTACGGCACTGTTTCGCCATTACGGACGGATGTTGAACCTTGCACCGTGGATGTTGCACCCTGTAGATATCGATTGTTCGGACGGCCATAACTTCCGGCGCGTTTAGAGTTACGGGAGTCATAACCTGTCAAAACGAAGGCATCGATGAGTTCCACGGTTTTGACAGCTTTCAGCCGTCAACGGATAGATTAATACCCAAAAAGGACAACCCGAATCTCAATCGGGTCTCGTAAGTTTTTTACCCTTCGTTTTTCTGACAAGTGGATTTTTACGGTAAAACGGGATTACCGTGGCCCGTCTTCGACTTCCCCTCGCTGGAGAGTGGTGCACCATGGTACTGTTCCGTTTCAAATCCATCCACGCATTTCAAAAAGTCATACGGAACTGTTTCGCCATTTCGAACGGATGTTGCACCTTGCATCGTGGATGTTGCATCCTGTAGATATCGATTATTCGGACGGCCATAACTTCTGGCTCGTTTTGGGTTACGGGAGCCATAACCTGTCAAAACGAAGGCCTCGATGAGTTCTACGGCTTTAACAGCTTTCAGCCGTCAACGGATAGATTAATGCCCAAAAAGGACAACCCGAATCTCAATCGGGTCTCGTAAGTTTTTTACCCTTAGTTTTTTCGACACGTGGATTTTTACGGTAAAACGGGATTACCGTGGCCCGCTCCGACTTCCCAGCGCTGGAGAGTGGTGCACCATGGTAATGTTCCGTTTCAAATCCATGCACGCATTTCTAAAAGTCATACGGCACTGTTTTGCCATTTCGGACGGATGTTGCACCTTGCACCGTGGATGTTGCACCCTGTAGATATTGGTTATTCGGACGGCCATAACTTCTGGCTCGTTAAGAGTTACGGGAGCCATAACCTGTCAAAACGAAGGCCTCAATGAGTTTTGCGGTTTTGACAGCTTTCAGCCATCAACGGATAGATTAATTCCCAAAAAGGACAACCCGAATCTCAATCGGGTCTCGTAAGTTTTTTACCCTTCGTTTTTTCGACACGTGGATTTTTACGGTAAAACGGGATTACCGTGGCCCGCTTCGACTTCCCATCGCTGGAGAGTGGTGCACCATGGCAATGTTCCGTTGCAAATCCATGCACGCATTTCTAAAAGTCATACGGCACTGTTTTGCCATTTCCGACGGATGTTGCACCTTGCACCGTGGATGTTGCACCCTGTAGATATCGATTATTCGGACGGCCATAACTTCTGGCTCGTTAAGAGTTACGGGAGCCATAACCTGTCAAAACGAAGGCCTCAATGAGTTTTGCGGCTTTGACAGCTTTCAGCCGTCAACGGATAGATTAATGCCCAAAAAGGACAACCCGAATGTCAATCGGGTCTCTTAAGTTTTTCACCCTTCGTTTTTTCGACACGTGTATTTATACGGTAAAACGGGATTACCGTGGCCCGTCTTCGACTTCCCATCGCTGAAGAGTGGTGCACCATGGTACTGTTTCGTTTCAAATCCATGCACGCATTTCTAAAAGTCGTACGACACTGTTTCGCCATTTCGGACGGATGTTGCACCTTGCACCGTGGATGTTGCACCCTGTAGATATCGATTATTCGGACGGCCATAACTTCTGGCTCGTTCAGAGTTACGGGAGCCATAACCTATCAAAACGAAGGCCTCGATGAGTTCTACGGCTTTGACAGCTTTCAGCTGTCAATGGATAGATTAATGCCCAAAAAGGACAACCCGAATCTCAATCGGGTCTCGTAAGTTTTTTACCCTTCGTTTTTTTGACACGTGGATTTTTACGGTAAAACGGGATTACCGTGGCCCGTCTTCGACCTCCCATGGCTGGAGAGTGGTGGACCATGGTACTGTTCTGTTTCAAATCCATGCATGCATTTCTAAAAGTCGTACGGCACTACTTTGCCATTTCGAACGGATGTTGCACCTTGCATCATGGATGTTGCATCCTGTAGATATCGATTATTCGGACGACCATAACTTCTGGCTCGTTTAGAGTTACGGGAGCCATAACCTGTCAAAACGAAGGCCTCGATGAGTTCTACGGTTTTGACCGCTTTCAGCCGTCAACGGATAGATTAATGCCCAAAAAGGACAACCCGAATCTCGATCGGGTCTCGTAAGTTTTTTACCCTTCGTTTTTTCGACACGTGGATTTTTGCGGCAATACAGGATTACAGTGGCTGGTCTTCGATTTACCATCGCTGGAGAGTGGTGCACCATGGTACTGTTCCGTTTCAAATCCATGCACGCATTTCTAAAAGTCGTACGACACTGTTTCGCCATGTGGGACGGATGTTGCACCTTGCACCGTGGATGTTGCACCCTGTAGATATCGATTATTCGGACGGCCATAACTTCTGGCTCGTTAAGAGTTACGGGAGCCATAACCTGTCAAAACGAAGGCCTCAATGAGTTTTGCGGCTTTGACAGCTTTCAGCCGTCAACGGATAGATTAATTCCCAAAAAGGACAACCCGAATCTCAATCGGGTCTCGTAAGGTTTTTACCCTTCGTTTTTTCGACACGTGTATTTTTACGGTAAAACGGGATTACCGTGGCCCGTCTTCGACTTCCCATCGCTGAAGAGTGGTGCACCATGGTACTATTTCGTTTCAAATCCATTCACGCATTTCTAAAAGTCGTACGACACTGTTTCGCCATTTCAGACGGATGTTGCACCTTGCACCGTGGATGTTGCACCATGTAGATATCGATTATTCGGACGGCCATAACTTCTGGCTCGTTCAGAGTTACGGGAGCCATAACCTATCAAAACAAAGGCCTCGATGAGTTTTATGGCTTTGACAGCTTTCAGCCGTCAACGGATAGATTAATCCCCAAAAAGGACAACCCGAATCTCAATCGGGTCTCGTAAGTTTTTTACCCTTCGTTTTTTCGACACGTGGATTTTTACGGTAAAACGGGATTACCGTGGCCCGCTTCGACTTCCCATCGCTGGAGAGTAGTGCACCATGGTAATGTTTCGTTTCAAATCCATGCACGCATTTCTAAAAGTCATACGGCACTGTTTTGCCATTTCGGACGGATGTTGCACCTTGCACCGTGGATGTTGCACCCAGTAGATATCGATTATTCGAACGGGAATAACCTCTAGCTCGTTTAGAGTTACGGGAGCCATAACCTGTCAAAACGAAGGCCTCGATGAGTTCTACGGCTTTGACAGCTTTCAGCCATCAACGGATATATTATTGCCCAAAAAGGACAACCCGAATCTCAATCGGGTATCGTAAGTTTTTTACCCTTCGTTTTTTCGACACGTGGATTTTTACGGCAAAACGGGATTACCGTGGCTGGTCTTCGATTTACCATCGCTGGAGAGTGGTGCACTATGGTACTTTTCCATTTCAAATCCATGCACGCATTTCTAAATGCCGTACGGCATTGTTTCGCCATTTCGGACGGATGTTGCACCTTGCACGTGGATGTTGCACCTTGTAGATATCGATTATTCGGACGGCTATAACTTCTGGCTCGTTTAGAGATACGGGAGCCATAACCTGTCAAAACGAAGGCCTCAATGAGTTCTACGGCTTTGACAGCTTTCAGCCGTCAACGGATAGATTAATGCCCAAAAAGGACAATCCGAATCTCAATCAGGTCCCGTATGTTTTTTACCCTTCGTTTTTTCGACACGTGGATTTTTACGGTAAAACGGGATTACCGTGGCCCGTCTTCGACTTCGCATCACTGGAGAGTGGTGCACCATGGTACTGTTTCGTTTCAAATCCATGCACACATTTCTAAAAGTCTTACGGCACTGTTTCGCCATTACGGACGGATGTTGAACCTTGCACCGTGGATGTTGCACCCTGTAGATATCGACTATTCGGACGGCCATAACTTCTGGCTCGTTTAGAGTTACGGGAGTCATAACCTGTCACAACGAAGGCCTCGATGAGTTCTACGGTTTTGACTGCTTTCAGCCGTCAACGGATAGATTAATGCCCAAAAAGGACAACCCGAATCTCAATCGGGTCTCGTAAGTTTTTTACCCTTCGTTTTTTTGACACATGGATTTTTACGGTAAAACGGGATTACTGTGGCTCGTCTTCGACTTCCCATGGCTGGAGAGAGGTGGACCATGGTACTGTTCCGTTTCAAATCCATGCATGCATTTCTAAAAGTCGTACGGCACTGTTTCGCCATTTCGAACGGATGTTGCACCTTGCATCATGGATGTTGCATCCTGTAGATATCGATTATTCGGACGACCATAACTTCTGGCTCGTTTAGAGTTACGGGAGCCATACCATGGTACTGTTCCGTTTCAAATCCATGCACGCATTTCTAAAAGTCGTACGGCACTGTTTCGCCATGTCGGACGGTTGTTGCACCTTGCACCGTTGATGTTGCACCCTGTAGATATCGATTATTCGGACGGCCATAACTTCTGGCTCGTTAAGAGTTACGGGAGCCATAACCTGTCAAAATGAAGGCCTCGATGAGTTTTGCGGTTTTGACCGCTTTCAGCCGTCAACGGATAGATTAATGCCCAAAAAGGACAACCCGAATCTCAATCGGGTCTCGTAAGCTTTTTACCCTTCGTTTTTTCGACACGTGTATTTTTACGGTAAAATGGGATTACCGTGGCCCGTCTTCGACTTCCCATCGCTGAAGAGTGGTGCGCCATGGTACTGTTTCATTTCAAATCCATGCACGCATTCCTAAAAGTCGTACGACACTGTTTCGCTATTTCAGACGGATGTTGCACCTTGCACCGTGGATGTTGCACCCTGTAGATATCGATTATTCGGACGGCCATGACTTCTGGCTCGTTCAGAGTTATGGGAGCCATAACCTATCAAAACGAAGGCCTCGATGAGTTCTACGGCTTTGACGGCTTTCAGCCGTCAACGGATAGATTAATGCCCAAAAAGGACAACCCGAATCTCAATCGGGTCTCGTAAGTTTTTTACCCTTCGTTTTTTCGACACGTGGATTTTTACGGTAAAACGGGATTACCGTGGCCCGCTTCGACTTCCCATCGCTGGAGAGTGGTGCACCATGGTAATGTTCCATTTCAAATCCATGCACGTATTTCTAAAAGTCATACGGCACTGTTTTGCCATTTCGGACGGATGTTGCACCTTGCACCGTGGATGTTGCACCCTGTAGATATCGATTATTCGGACGGGGATAACTTCTGGCTCGTTTAGAGTTACGGGAGCCATAACCTGTCAAAACGAAGGCCTCGATGAGTTCTACGGCTTTGACAGCTTGCAGCCATCAACGGATATATTAATGCCCAAAAAGGACAACCCGAATCTCAATCGGGTATCGTAAGTTTTTTACCCTTCGTTTTTTCGACACGTGGACTTTTACGGCAAAACGGGATTACCGTGGCCCGTCTTCGACTTCCCATCGCTGGAGAGTGGTGCACCATGGTACTGTTCCGTTTCAAATCCATGCACGCATTTCTAAAAGTCATACGGCACTGTTTTTCCATTTCGGACGGATGTTGCACCTTGCACCGTGGATGTTGCACCCTGTAGATATCGATTATTCGGACGGGGATAACTTCTGGCTCGTTTAGAGTTACGGGAGCCATAACCTGTCATAACGAAGGCCTCGATGAGTTCTACGGCTTTGACAGCTTTCAGCCATCAACGGATATATTAATGCCCAAAAAGGACAACCTGAATCTCAATCGGGTATCGTAAATTTTTTACCCTTCGTTTTTTCGACGCGTGGATTTTTACGGTAAAACGGGATTACCGTGGCCCGTCTTCGACTTCCCATCGCTGGAGAGTGGTGCACCATGGTACTGTTCCGTTTCAAATCCATGCACGCATTTCTAAAAGTCATACGGCACTGTTTTGCCATTTCGGACGGATGTTGCACCTTGCACCGTGGATGTTGCACCCTGTAGATATCGATTATTCGGACGGGGATAACTTCTGGCTCGTTTAGAGTTACGGGAGCCATAACCTATCAAAACGAAGGCCTCGATGAGTTCTACGGCTTTGACAGCTTTCAGCCATCAACGGATATATTAATGCCCAAAAAGGACAACCCGAATCTCAATCGGGTATCGTAAGTTTTTTACCCTTCGTTTTTTCGACACGTGGATTTTTACGGCAAAACGGGATTACCGTGGCTGGTCTTCGATTTACCATCGCTGGAGAGTGGTGCACTATGGTACTTTTCCATTTCAAATCCATGCACGCATTTCTAAAAGCCGTACGGCACTGTTTCGCCATTTCGGACGGATGTTGCACCTTGCACCGTGGATATTGCACCCTGTAGATATCGATTATTCGGACGGCCATAACTTCTGGCTCGTTTAGATTTCCGGGAGCCATAACCTGTCAAAACGAAGACCTCGATGAGTTCTACGGCTTTGACAGCTTTCAGCCGTCAACGGATAGATTAATACCCAAAAAGGACAACCTGAATCTCAATCGGGTCTCGTAAGTTTTTTACCCTTCGTTTTTTCGACACGTGGATTTTTGCGGTAAAACGGGATTACCGTGGCCCGTCTTCGACTTCCCATCGCTGAAGAGTGATGCACCATGGTACTGTTCCATTTCAAATCGATGCACGCATTTCTAAAAGTCGTACGACACTGTTTCTCCATTTCGGACGGATGTTGCACCTTGCACCATGGATGTTGCACCCTGTAGATATCGATTATTCGGACGGCCATAACTTCTGGCTCGTTTAGAGTTACGGGAGCCATAACCTTTCAAAACGAAGGCCTCGATGAGTTCTATGGCTTTGGCAGCTTTCAGCCGTCAACGGATAGATTAATGCCCGAAAAGGACAACCCGAATCTCAATCGGGTCTCGTATGTTTTTTACCCTTCATTTTTTCGACACGTGTATTTTTACGGTAAAACGGGACTAACGTGGCTCGTCTTCGACTTCCCATCGCTCGAGAGTGGTGCACCATGGTACTGTTCCGTTTCAAATCCACGCACGCATTTCTAAAAGTTATACGGCACTGTTTTGCCATTTCGGATGGATGTTGCACCTTGCACCGTGGATGTTGCACCCTGTAGATATCGATTATTCGGACGGCCATAACTTCTGGCTCGTTCAGAGTTTCGAGAGCCATAACCTATCAAAATGAAAGCCTCGATGAGTTCCACGGCTTTGACAGCTTTCAGCCGTCAACGGATAGATTAATGCCCAAAAAGGACAACCTGAATCTCAATCGGGTCTCGTAAGTTTCTTACCCTTCGTTTTTTCGACACATGGATTTTTACGGTAAAACGGGATTACCGTGGCCCGCTTCGACTTCCCATCGCTGGAGAGTGGTGCACCATGGTAATGTTCCGTTTCAAATCCATGCACGCCTTTCTAAAAGTTGTACGGCACTGTTTCTCCATTTCGGACGGATGTTGCACCTTGCACCGTGGATGTTGCAACCTGTAGATATCGATTATTCGGACGGCCATAACTTCTGGCTCGTTTAGAGTTACGGGAGCCATAACCTGTCAAAACGAAGGCCTCGATGAGTTCTACGGCTTTGACAGCTTTCAGCCGTCAACGGATAGATTAATGCCCAAAAAGGACAACCCGAATCTCTATCGGGTCTCGTAAGTTTTTTACCCTTCGTTTTTTCGACACGTGTATTTTTACGGTAAAATGGGATTACGGTGGCCCGTCTTCGACTTCCCATCGCTGAAGAGTGGTGCACCATGGTACTGTTTTGTTTCAAATCCATGCACGCATTTCTAAAAGTCGTACGACACTGTTTCGCCATTTCAGACGGATGTTGCACCTTGCACCGTGGATGTTGCACCCTGTAGATATCGATTATTCGGACGGCCATAACTTCTGGCTCGTTCAGAGTTACGCGAGCCATAACCTATCAAAACGAAGGCCTCGATGAGTTCTACGGCTTTGACAGCTTTCAGCCGTCAACGGATAGATTAATGCCCAAAAAGGACAACCCGAATCTCAATCGGGTCTCGTAAGTTTCTTACCCTTCGTTTTTTCGACACGTGGATTTTTACGGTAAAACGGGATTAACATGGCCCGCTTCGACTTCCCATCGCTGGAGAGTGGTCCACCATGGTAATGTTCCATTTCAAATCCATGTACGCATTTCTAAAAGTCATACGACACTGTTTTGCCATTTCGGATGGATGTTGCACCTTGCACCGTGGATGTTGCACGCTGTAGATATCGATTATTCGGACGGCCATAACTTCTGGCTCGTTTAGAGTTACGGGATCCATAACCTTTCAAAACGAAGGCCTCGATGAGTTTACGGCTTTGACAGCTTTCAGCCGTCAACGGATAGATTAATGCCCAAAAAGGACAAATCGAATCTCAATCGGGTCTCGTAAGTTTTTTACCCTTCGTTTTTTCGACACGTGTATTTTTACAGTAAAACGGGATTACCGTGGCCCGTCTTCGACTTCCCATCGCTGAAGAGTGGTGCACCATGGTACTCTTTCGTTTCAAATCCATGCACGCATTTCTAAAAGTCGTACGACACTGTTTCGCTATTTCAGACGGATGTTGCACCTTGCACCGTGGATGTTGCACCCTGTAGATATCGATTATTCGGACGGCCATAACTTCTGGCTCGTTCAGAGTTACGGGAGCCATAACCTATCAAAACGAAGGCCTCGATGAGTTCTACGGCTTTGACAGCTTTCAGCCGTCAACAGATAGATTAATGCCCAAAAAGGACAACCCGAATCTCAATCGGGTCTCGTAAGTTTTTTACCCTTCGTTTTTGCCACACGTTTATTTTTACGGCAAAACGGGATTACCGTGGCTGGTCTTCGATTTACCATCGCTGGAGAGTAGTGCACCATGGTACTGTTCCATTTCAAATCCATGCACGCATTTCTAAATGCCATACGGCACTGTTTCGCCATTTCGGACGGATGTTGCACCTTGCACGTGGATGTTGCACCCTGTAGATATCGATTATTCGTACGACTATAACTTCTGGCTCGTTTAGAGTTACGGGAGCCATAACCTGTCAAAACGAAGGCCTCGATGAGTTCTACGGCTTTGACAGCTTTCATCCGTCAACGGATAGATTAATGCCCAAAATGGACAACCCGAATCTCAATCGGGTCTCGTAAGTTTTTTACCCTTCGTTTTTTCGACACGTGGATTTTTACGGTAAAACGGGATTACCGTGGACCGTCTTCGACTTCCCATCGCTGGAGAGTGGTGCACCATGGTACTGTTCCGTTTCAAATCCATGCACGCATTTCTAAAAGTCATACGACACTGTTTCGCCATTTCGGACGGATGTTGCACCTTGCACCGTGGATGTTGCACCCTGTAGATATCGATTATTCGGACGGCCATAACTTCTGGCTCGTTTAGAGTTACGGGAGACATAACCTGTCAAAACGAAGACCTCGATGAGTTCCACGGCTTTGACAGATTTCAGCCATCAAGTGATAGATTAATGCCCAAAAAGGACAACCCGAATCTCAATGGGGTCTCGTAAGTTTTTTACCCTTCGTTTTTTCGACACGTGGATTTTTACGGTAAAACGGGATTACGGTGGCTGGTCTTCGATTTACCATCGCTGGAGAATGGTGCACCATGGTACTGTTCCATTTCAAATCCATGCACGCATTTCTAAAAGTCGTACGGCACTGTTTTGCCATTTCGGACGGATGTTGCACCTTGCACCGTGGACGTTGCACCCTGTAGATATCGAGTATTCGGACGACCATAACCTCTGGCTCGTTTAGAGTTACGGGAGTCATAACCTGTCAAAACGAAGGCCTCGATGAGTTCTACGGCTTTGACAGCTTTCAGCCGTCAACGGATAGATTAATGCCCAAAAAGGACAACCCGAATCTCAATCGGGTCCCTTATGTTTTTTAACCTTCGATTTTTTGACACGTGGATTTTTACGGTAAAACGGGATTACCGTGGCTCGTCTTCGACTTCCCATCGCTGAAGAGTGGTGCACCAGAGTACGGTTCGGTTTCAAATCCATGCACGCATTTCTAAAAGTGGTACAACACTGTTTCGCCATTTCGGACGGATGTTGCACCTTGCACCGTGGATGTTGCACCCTGTAGATATCGATTATTCGGACGGCCATAACTTCTGGCTCGTTTAGAGTTACGGGAGTCATAACCTGTCAAAACAAAGGCCTCGATGAGTTCTACGGCTTTGACAGCTTTCAGCCATCAACGGATAGATTAATGCCCAAAAAGGACAACCCGAATCTCAATCGGGTCTCGTAAGTTTTTTACCCTTCGTTTTTTCGACACGTGGATTTTTTCGGCAAAACGGGATTACGGTGGCTGGTCTTCGATTTAGCATCGCTGGAGAGTGGTGCACCATGGTACTGTTCCGTTTCAAATCCATGCATGCATTTCTAAAAGTCGTACGACACTGTTTCGCCATGTCGGACGGATGTTGCACCTTGCACCGTGGATGTTGCACTCTGTAGATATCCATTATTCGGACGGCCATAACTTCTGGCTCGTTAAGAGTTACGGGAGCCATAACCTGTCAAAACGAAGGCCACGATGAGTTCTACGGCTTTGACAGCTTTCAGCGGTCGACGGATAGATTAATGCGCAAAAAGGACAACCCGAATCTCAACCGGGTCTCGTAAGTTTTTTACCCTTTGTTTTTTCGGCACGTGGATTTTTACGGTAAAACGGGATTACCGTGGCCCGTCTTCGACTTCCCATCGTTGTAGAGTGATGCGCCATGGTACTGTTCCGTTTCAAATCCATGCATGAATTTCTAAAGGTCGTACGACACTGTTTCGCCATTTTGGATGGATGTTGCACCTTGCACCGTGGTTGTTGCACCCTGTAGATATCGATTATTCGAACGTCCATAACTTCTGGCTCGTTTAGAGTTACGGGAGCCATAACCTGTCAAAACGAAGGCCTCGATGAGTTCTACGGTTTTGATGGCTTTTTGCCGTCAACGGATAGATTAATGCCCAAAAAGGACAACCCGAATTTCAATCGGGTCTCGTAAGTTTTTTACCCTTCGTTTTTTCGACACGTGGATTTTTACGGTAAAACGGGACTACCGTGGCCCATCTTCGACTTCCCATCGCTGGAGAGTGGTGCACCATGGTACTGTTCCGTTTCAAATCCATGCACGCATTTCTAAAAGTCATAAGGCACTGTTTCGCCATTTCGGACGGATGTTGCACCTTGCACCGTGGATGTTGCACCCTATAGATATCGATTATTCGGACGGCCATAACTTCTGGCTCGTTTAGAGTTACGTGAGCCATAACCTGTCAAAACGAAGGCCCCGATGAGTTCTACGGCTTTGACAGCTTTCAGCCGTCAACGGATAAATTAATGCCCAAAAAGGACAGCACGAATCTCAATCGGGTCTCGTAAGTTTTTTACCCTTCGTTTTTTCGACATGTGGATTTTTACGGCAAAACGGGATTACGTTGGCTGGTCTTCGATTTACCATCGCTGGAGAGTGGTGCACCATGGTACTGTTTCGTTTCAAATCCATGCACGCATTTCTAAAAGTCGTACGGCACTGTTTCGCCATGTCGGACGGATGTTGCACCTTGCACCATGGATGTTGCACCCTGTAGATATCGATTATTCGGACGGCCATAACTTCTGGCTCGTTTAGAGTTACGGGCGCCATAACCTGTCAAAACGAAGGCCTCGATGAGTTCTACGGCTTTGCGGCTTTTAGCCGTCAATGGATAGATTAATGCCCATAAAAGACAACCCGAATCTCAATCGGGTCTCGTAAGTTTTTTACCCTTCGTTTTTTGGGCACGTGGATTTTTACGGTAAAACGGGATTACCGTGGCCCGTCTTCGACTTCCCGTCGCTGAAGAGTGATGCACCATGGTACTGTTCTGTTTCAAATCCATGCATGCGTTTCTAAAAGTCGTACGGCGCTGTTTCTCCATTTCGAACGGATGTTGCACCTTGCACCGTGGATGTTGCACCCTGTAGATATCGATTATTCGGACGGCCATAACTTCTGGCTCGTTTAGAGTTACGGGAGCCATAACCTGTCAAAACGAAGGCCTCGATGAGTTCTACGGCTTTGATAGCTTTCAGCCATCAACGGATAGATTAATGCCCAAAAAGGACAACCCGAATCTCAATCGGGTCTCGTAAGTTTTTTACCCTTTGTTTTTTCGACACGTGGATTTTTACGGTAAAACGGGACTACCGTGGCCCGTCTTCGACTTCCCATCGCTGGACAGTGGTGCACCGTGGTACTGTTCCATTTCAAATCCATGCACGCATTTCTAAAAGTCATACGGCACTGTTTCGCCATTTCGGACGGATGTTGCATCTTGCACCGTGGATGTTGCACCCTGTAGATATCGATTATTCGAACGGCCATAACTTCTGGCTCGTTTAGAGTTACGGGAGCAATAACCTGTCAAAACGAAGACCTCGATGAGTTCTACGGCTTTGACAGCTTTCAGCCGTCAACGGATAGATTATTGCCCAAAATGGACAACCCGAATCTCAATCGGGTCTCGTAAGTTTTTTACACTTCGTTTTTTCGACACGTGGATTTTTACGGTAAAACGGGATTACGGTGGTTGGTCTTCGATTTACCATCGCTGGAGAGTCATGCACCATGGTACTGTTCCGTTTCAAATCCATGCACGCATTTCTAAAAGTTGTACGACACTGTTTCGCCATTTTGGACGGATGTTGCACCTTGCACCGTGGATGTTGCACCCTGTAGATATCGATTATTCGGACGGCCATAACTTCTGGCTCGTTTAGAGTTACGGGAGCCTTAACCTGTCAAAACGAAGGCGTCGATGAGTTCCACGGTTTTGATGGCTTTCAGCCATCAACGGATAGATTAATGCCCAAAAAGGACAACCCGAATCTCAATCGGATCTCGTAAGTTTTTTACCCTTCGTTTTTTCGACACGTGGATTTTTACGGTAAAACGGGATTACCGTGGCCCATCTTCGACTTCCCATCGCTGAAGAGTGATGCACTATAGTAATGTTCCGTTTCAAATCCATGCACACATTTCTAAAAGTCGTACGAAACAGTTTCTCCATTTCGGACGGATGTTGCACCTTGCACTATGGATGTTGCACCCTGTAGATATCGATTATTCGGACGGCCATAACTTCTGGCTCGTTTAGAGTTACGGGAGCCATAACCAGTCAAAACGAAGGCCTCGATGAGTTCTACGGCTTTGACAGCTTTCAGCCGTCAACGGATAGATTAATGCCCAAAACAGACAACCCGAATCTCAATCGGGTCTCGTAAGTTTTTTACCCTTCGTTTTTTCGACACGTGGATTTTTACGGCAAAAGGGGTTTACCGTGGCTGGTCTTCGATTTACCATCGCTGGAGAGTGGTGCACCATGGTACTGTTCTGTTTCAAATCCATGCACGCATTTCTAAAAGTCGTACGGCACTGTTTCGCCATTTCGGACGGATGTTGCACCTTGCACCGTGGATGTTGCACCCTGTAGATATCGATTATTCGGACGGCCATAACTTCTGGCTCGTTAAGAGTTACGGGAGCCATAACCTGTCCAAACGAAGGCCTCGATGATTTCTATGGCTTTGACAGCTTTCAGCCGTGAACGGATAGATTAATGCCTAAAATGGACAATCCGAATCTCAATCGGGTCTCGTAAGTTTTTTACCCTTCGTTTTTTCGACACGTGGATTTTTACGGTAAAAAGGGATTACCGTGGCCCGTCTTCGACTTCCCGTCGCTAAAGAGTGATGCACCATGGTACTATTTCGTATCAAATCCATGCATGCATTTTTAAAAGTCGTACGGCGCTGTTTCTCCATTTCGAACGGATGTTGCACCTTGAACCGTGGATGTTGCACAATGCAGATATCGATTATTCGGACGGCCATAACTTCTGGCTCGTTTAGAGTTACGGGAGCCATAACCTGTCAAAACGAAGGCCTCGATGATTTCTACGGCTTTGACAGCTTTTAGCCATCAACGGATAGACTAATGCCCAACAAGGACAACCCGAATCTCAATCGGGTCTCGTAAGTTTTTTACCCTTCGTTTTTTCGACACAAGGATTTTTACGGTAAAACGGGACTACTGTGGCCCGTCTTCGACTTCCCATCGCTGGAGAGTGGTGCACCATGGTACTGTTCCGTTTCAAATCCATGTACGCATTTCTAAAAGTCATACGGCACTGTTTCGCCATTTCGGACGGATGTTGCACCTTGCACCGTGGATGTTGCACCCTGTAGATATCGATTATTCGGACGGCCATAACTTCTTGCTCGTTTAGAGTTACGGGAGCCATAACCTGTCAAAACGAAGATCTCGATGAGTTCTACGGGTTTGACAGCTTTCAGCCATCAACGTATAGATTAATGCCCAAAAAGGACAACCCGAATCTCAATCGGGTCTCGTAAGTTTTTTACCCTTCGTTTTTTCGACACGTGGATTTTTACGGTAAAACGGGATTACGGTGGCTGGTCTTCGATTTACCATCGCTAGAGAGTGGTGCACCATGGTACTGTTCCGTTTCAAATCCATGCACGCATTTCTAAAAGTCGTACGGCACTGTTTCGCCATTTCGGACGGATGTTGCACCTTGCACCGTGGATGTTGCAACCTGTAGATATCGATTATTCGGACGGCCATAACTTCTGGCTCGTTTATAGTTACGGGAGCCAAAACCTGTCAAAACGAAGGCCTCGATGAGTTCTACGGCTTTGACGGCTTTCAGCCGTCAACGGATAGATTAATGCCCAAAAAGGACAACCCGAATCTCAATCGGGTCTCGTAAGTTTTTTACCCTTCGTTTTTTCGACACGTGGATTTTTACGGTAAAACGGGATGGCCCGTCCTCGACATCCCATCGCTGTAGAGTGGTGCACCATGGTACTGTTCCGTTTCAAATCAATGCACGCATTTCTAAAAGTCATACGACACTGTTTCGCCATTTCGGACGGATGTTGCACCTTGCACCGTGGATGTTGCACCCTGTAGATATCGATTATTCGGACGGGCATAACTTCTGGCTCGTTTAGATTTACGGGAGCCATAACTTGTCAAATCGAAGGCCTCGATGAGTTCTACGGCTTTGACGGCTTTCAGCCGTCAACGGATAGATTAATGCCCATAAAGGACAACCCGAATCTCAATCGGGTCTCGTAAGTTTTTTACCCTTCGTTTTTTCGACACGTGGATTTTTACGGCAAAACGGGATTACCGTGGCTGGTCTTCGATTTACCAACGCTGGAGAGTGGTGCACCAAGGTACTGTTCGGTTTCAAATCCATGCACGCATTTCTAAAAGCCGTACGGCACTGTTTCGCCATTTCGGACGGATGTTGCACCTTGCACGTGGATGTTGCACCCTGTAGATATCGATTATTCGGACGGCCATAACTTCTGGCTCATTAAGAGTTACGGGAGCCATAACCTGCCAAAACGAAGGCCTCGATGATTTCTACGGTTTTGACGGCTTTCAGCCATTAGAGGATAGATTAATCCCAAAGAGGACAACCCGAATCTCAATGCCTCGTAAGTTTTTTACCCATCGTTTTTTCGACACGTGGATTTTTACGGCAAAACGGGATTACCGTGGCTGGTCTTCGATTTACCATCGCTGGAGAGTGGTGCACCATGGACCTGTTCCGTTTCAAATTCATGCACGCATTTCTAAAAGTCGTACGGCACTGTTTCGCCATTTCGGACGGATGTTGCACCTTGCACCGTGGATGTTGCACCCTATAGATATCGATTATTCAGACGGCTATAACTTCTGGCTAGTTTAGAGTTACGGGAGCCATAACCTGTCAAAACGAAGGCCTCGATGAGTTCTACGGCATCGACGGCTTTCAGCCATCAACATATAGATTAATGCCCAAAAAGGACAACTCGAATCTCAATCGGGTCTCGTAAGTTTTTTACCCTTCGTTTTTTCGACACGTGGATTTTTACGGTAAAACGGGATTACCGTGGCCCGTCTTCGACTTCCCATCGCTAGAGAGTGGTGCACCATGGTATTATTCCGTTTAAAATCCATGCACGCATTTCTAAAAGTCATACGGCACTGTTTCGCCATGTCGGACGGATGTTGCACCTTGCACCGTGGATGTTGCACCCTGTAGATATCGATTATTCGGACGGCCATAACTTCTGGCTCGTTAAGAGTTACGGGAGCCATAACCTGTCAAAACGAAGGCCTCGATGAGTTCTACGGCTTTGACGGATTTCAGCCATCAACGGATATATCAATGCCCAAAAAGGACAACCCGAATCTTAATCGGGTCTTGTAAGTTTTTTACCCTTCGTTTTTTCGACACGTGGATCTTTACGGCAAAACGGGATTACCGTGGCTGGTCTTCGATTTACCATCGCTGGAGAGTGGTGCACCATGGTACTGTTTCGTTTCAAATCCATGCACGCATTTCTAAAAGCCGTACGGCACTGTTTCGCCATTTCGGACGGATGTTGCACCTTGCACGTGGATGTTGCACCCTGTAGATATCGATTATTCGGACGGCTATAACTTCTAGCTCGTTTAGAGTTAAGGGAGCCATAACCTATCAAAATGAAGGCCTCGATGAGTTCTACAGCTCTGACAGCTTTCAGCTGTCAACGGATAGATTAATGCCCAAAAAGGACAACCCGAATCTCAATCGGGTCTCGTAAGTTTTTTACCCTTCGTTTTTGCGACACGTGTATTTTTACGGTAAAACAGGATTACCGTGGCGCGTCTTCGACTTCCCTTCGCTGGAGAGTGGTGCACCATGGTACTGTTCCGTTTCAAATCCATGCACGCATTTCTAAAAGTCGTACGGCACTGTTTCGCCATTTCGGATGGATGTTGCACCTTGCACCTTGGATGTTGCACCCTGTAGATATCGATTATTCGGACGGCCATGACTTCTGGCTCGTTTAGAGTTACGGGAGCCATAACCTGTCAAAACGAAGGCCTCGATGAGTTCTATGGCTTTGACAGCTTTCAACCGTCAACGGATAGATTAATGCCCGAAAAGAACAACCCGAATCTCAATCGGGTCTCGTAAGTTTTTTACCCTTCGTTTTTTCGACACGTGGATTTTTACGGTAAAACGGGATTACAGTGGCTGGTCTTCGATTTACCATCGCTGGAGAGTGGTGCACCATGGTACTGTTCCGTTTCAAATCCATGCACGCATTTCTAAAAGTCGTACGGCACTGTTTCGCCATTTCGGACGGATGTTGCTCATTGCACTGTGGATGTTGCACCCTGTAGATATCGATTATTCGGACTGGCATAACTTCTGGCTCGTTTAGAGTTACGGGAGCCATAACCTGTCAAAACGAAGACCTCGATGAGTTCTACGGCGTTGACAGCTTTCAGCCATCAACAAATATATTAATGCCCAAAAAGGACAACCCGAATCTCAATCGGGTCTCGTAAGTTTTTTACCCTTCGTTTTTTCGACACATGGATTTTTACGGCAAAACGGGATTACCGTGGATGTTTTTCGATTTACCATCGCTGGAGAGTGGTGCACCATGGTACTGTTCCGTTTCAAATCCATGCACGCATTTCTAAAAGTCATACGGCACTGTTTCGTCATTTCGGACGTATGTTGCACCGTGCACTGTGGATGTTGCACCCTATAGATATCGATTATTCGGACGGCTATAACTTCTGGTCGTTTAGATTTACGGGAGCCATAACCTGTCAAAACGAAGGCCTCGATGAGTTCTACGGCATTGACGGCTTTTAGCCGTCAACAGGTAGATTAATGCCCAAAAAGGGCAACCCGGATCTCAATCGGGTCTCGTAAGTTTTTTACCCTTCGTTTTTTCGACACGTGGATTTTTACGGTAAAACGGGATTACGGTGGCCCGTCATCGACTTCCCATCACTAGAGAGTGGTGCACCATGGTAATATTCGGTTTCAAATCCATGCACGCAATTCTAAAAGTCATACGGCACTGTTGTGCCATGTCGGTCGGATGTTGCACCTTGCACCGTGGATGTTGCACCCTGTAGATATCGATTATTCGGACGGCCATAACTTCTGGCTCGTTAAGAGTTACGGGAGCCATAACCTGTCAAAACGAAGGCCTCGATGAGTTTTACGGGTTTGACGGCTTTCAGCCATCAACGGATATATTAATGCCC
This sequence comes from Allium cepa, assembly GCA_030765085.1. Lineage (NCBI taxonomy): Eukaryota > Viridiplantae > Streptophyta > Magnoliopsida > Asparagales > Amaryllidaceae > Allium > Allium cepa. Next base: position 873,221,246 of record CM060938.1, read on the forward strand.
AAAAAGGACAACCCGAATCTCGGGTCTCGTAAGTTTTTTACCCTTCATTTTTTCGACACGTGGATTTTTACGGCAAAACGGGATTACCGTGAATGGTCTTCTATTTACCATCGCTGGAGAGTGGTGCACCATGGTACTGTTCTGTTTCAAATCCATGCATGCATTTCTAAAAGCCGTGCGGCACCGTTTCGCCATTTCGGACGGATGTTGCACCTTGCACGTGGATGTTGCACCCTATAGATATCGATTATTCGGACGGCTATAGCTTCTAGCTCGTTTAGAGTTACGGGAGCCATAATCTATCAAAACGAAGGCCTCGATGAGTTCTACGGCTATGACCGCTTTCAGCCGTCAACGGATAGATTAATGCCCAAAAAGGATAACCCGAATCTCAATTGGGTCTCGTAAGTTTTTTACCCTTCGTTTTTTCGACACGTGTATTTTTACGGTAAAACGGGATTACCGTGACCCGTCTTCGACTTCCCTTCGCTGGAGAGTGGTGCACCATGGTACTGTTCCGTTTCAAATCCATGCACGAATTTCTAAAAGCCGTACGGCACTGCTTCGCCATTTCGGACGGATGTTGCACCTTGCACCGTGGATGTTGCACCCTGTAGATATCGATTATTCGGACGGCCATAACTTCTGGCTCGTTTAGAGTTACGGGAGCCATAACCTGTCAAAAAGAAGGCCTCGATGAGTTCTACGGCTTTGACAGCTTTCAGCTGTCAACGGATAGATTAATGCCCAAAAAGGACAACCCGAATCTCAATCGGGTCTCGCAAGTTTTTTACCCTTCGTTTTTTCGACACGTGGATTTTTACGGTAAAACGGGATTACCGTGGCCCGCCTTCGAATTCCCATCGCTGGAGAGTGGTGCACCATGGTAATGTTCTGTTTCAAATCCATGCACGCATTTCTAAAAGTTGTACGGCACTGTTTCGCCATGTCGGACGGATGTTGCACCTTGCACCGTGGATGTTGCACCCTGTAGATATCGATTATTGGGATGGCCATAACTTCTGGATCGTTAAGATTTACGGGAGCCATAACCTGTCAAAACGAAGGCCTCGATGAGTTCTACGGCTTTGACAGCTTTCAGCCGTCAACGGATTGATTAATGCCCAAAACGGACAACACGAATCTCAATCGGGTCTCGTAAGTTTTTTACCCTTTGTTTTTTCGACACGTGGATTTTTACGGTAAAACGGGATTACCGTGGCCCGTCTTCGACTTCCCATCGCTAGAGAGTGGTGCACCATGGTAATGTTCCGTTTCAAATCCATGCACGCATTTCTAAAAGTCATACGGCACTGTTTCGCCATGTCAAACGGATTTTGCACCTTGCACCGTGGATGTTGCACCCTGTAGATATCGATTATTCGGACGGCCATAACTTCTGGCTCGTTAAGAGTTACGGGAGCCATAACCTGTCAAAACGAAGGCCTCGATGAGTTCTACGGCTTTGACGGCTTTCAGCCATCAACGGATATATTAATGCCCAAAAAGGACAACCCGAATCTCAATCGGGTCTCGTAAGTTTTTTACCCTTCGTTTTTTCGACACGTGGATTTTTACGGCAAAACGGGATTACCGTGGCTGATCTTCGATTTACCATCGCTGGAGAGTGGTGCACCATGGTACTGTTCCGTTTCAAATCCATGCATGCATTTCTAAAAGCCGTACGGCACTGTTTCGCCATTTCGGACGGATGTTGCACCTTGCACGTGGATGTTGCACCCTATAGATATCGATTATTCGGACGGCTATAGCTTCTAGCTCGTTTAGAGTTACGGGAGCCATAACCTATCAAAACGAAGGCCTCGATGAGTTCTACGGCTCTGACAGCTTTCAGCCGTCAACGGATAGATTAATGCCCAAAAAGGACAACCCGAATCTCAATCGGGTCTCATAAGTTTTTTACCCTTCGTTTTTTCGACACGTGGATTTTTACGGCAAAACGGGATTACCATGGCTGGTCTTCTATTTACCATCGCTGGAGAGTGGTGCACCATGGTACTGTTCCGTTTCAAATCCATGCACGCATTTCTAAAAGCCGTACGGCACCGTTTCGCCATTTCGGACGGATGTTGCACCTTGCACGTGGATGTTGCACCCTATAGATATCGATTATTCGGACGGCTATAGCTTCTAGCTCGCTTAGAGTTACGGGAGCCATAACCTATCAAAACGAAGGCCTCGATGAGTTCTACGGCTCTGACCGCTTTCAGCCGTCAACGGATAGATTAATGCCCAAAAAGGACAACCCGAATCTCAATTGGGTCTCGTAAGTTTTTTACCCTTCGTTTTTTCGACACGTGTATTTTTACGGTAAAACGGGATTACCTTGACCCGTCTTCGACTTCCCTTCGCTGGAGAGTGGTGCACCATGGTACTGTTCCGTTTCAAATCCATGCACGAATTTCTAAAAGCCGTACGGCACTGCTTCGCCATTTCGGACGGATGTTGCACCTTGCACCGTGGATGTTGCACCCTGTAGATATCGATTATTCGGACGGCCATAACTTCTGGCTCGTTTAGAGTTACGGGAGCCATAACCTGTCAAAAAGAAGGCCTCGATGAGTTCTAAGGCTTTGACAGCTTTCAGCCGTCAACGGATAGATTAATGCCCAAAAAGGACAACCCGAATCTCAATCGGGTCTCGCAAGTTTTTTACCCTTCGTTTTTTCGACACGTGGATTTTTACGGTAAAACGGGATTACCGTGTCCCGCCTTCGAATTCCCATCGCTGGAGAGTGGTGCACCATGGTAATGTTCTGTTTCAAATCCATGCACGCATTTCTAAAAGTTGTACGGCACTGTTTCGCCATGTCGGACGGATGTTGCACCTTGCACCGTGGATGTTGCACCCTGTAGATATCGATTATTGGGATGGCCATAACTTCTGGCTCGTTAAGATTTACGGGAGCCATAACCTGTCAAAACGAAGGCCTCGATGAGTTCTACGGCTTTGACGGCTTTCAGCCGTCAACGGATTGATTAATGCCCAAAACGGACAACTCGAATCTCAATCGGGTCTCGTAAGTTTTTTACCCATTGTTTTTTCGACACGTGGATTTTTACGGTAAAACGGGATTACCGTGGCCCGTCTTCGACTTCCCATCGCTAGAGAGTGGTGCACCATGGTAATGTTCCGTTTCAACTCCATGCACGCATTTCTAAAAGTCATACGGCACTGTTTCGCCATGTCGGACGGATGTTGCACCTTGCACCGTGGATGTTGCACCCTGTAGGTATCGATTATTCGGACGGCCATAACTTCTGGCTCGTTAAGAGTTACGGGAGCCATAACCTGTCAAAACGAAGGCCTCGATGAGTTCTACGGCTTTGACGGCTTTCAGCCATCAACGGATATATTAATGCCCAAAAAGGACAACCCGAATCTCAATCGGGTCTCGTAAGTTTTTACCCTTCGTTTTTTCGACACGTGGATTTTTACGGTAAAACGGGATTACCGTGGCCCGTCTTCGACTTCCCATCGCTGGAGAGTGGTGCACCATGGTACTGTTCCGTTTCAAATCCATGCACGCATTTCTAAAAGCCGTACGGCACTGTTTCGCCATTTCGGACGGATGTTGCACCTTGCACATGGATGTTGCACCCTATAGATATCGATTATTCGGACGGCTATAGCTTCTAGCTCGTTTAGAGTTACGGGAGCCATAACCTATCAAAACGAAGGCCTCGATGAGTTCTACGGCTCTGACAGCTTTCAGCCGTCAACGGATAGATTAATGCCCAAAAAGGACAACCCGAATCTCAATCGGGTCTCATAAGTTTTTTACCCTTCGTTTTTTCTACACATGTATTTTTACGGTAAAACGGGATTACCGTGTCCCGTCTTCGACTTCCCTTCACTGGAGAGTGGTGCACCATGGTACTGTTCCGTTTCAAATCCATGCATGCATTTCTAAAAGCCGTACGTCACTGTTTCGCCATTTCGGACGGATGTTGCACCTTGCACCGTGGATGTTGCACCCTGTAGATATCGATTATTCGGACGGCCATAACTTCTGGCTCGTTTAGAGTTACGGGAGACATAACCTGTCAAAAAGAAGGCCTCGATGAGCTCTATGGCTTTGACAACTTTCAGCCGTCAACGGATAGATTAATGCCCAAAAAGGACAACCCGAATCTCAATCGGGTCTCGTAAGTATTTTACCCTTCGTTTTTTCGACACGTGGATTTTTACGGTAAAACGGGATTACCGTGGCCCGTCTTCGACTTCCCATCGCTGGAGAGTGGTGCACCATGGTAATGTTCCGTTTCAAATCCATGCACGCATTTCTAAAAGTCGTACGGCACTGTTTTGCCATGTCGGACGGATGTTGCACCTTGCACCGTGGATGTTGCACCCTGTAGATATCGATTATTCGAATGGCCGTAACTTCTGGCTCGTTAAGATTTACGGGAGCCATAACCTGTCAAAACGAAGGCCTCGATGAGTTCTACGTCTTTGACGGCTTTTAGCCGTCAACGGATTGATTAATGCCCAAAACGGATAACCCGAATCTCAATCGCGTCTCGTAAGTTTTTTACCATTCGTTTTTTCGACACGTGGATTTTTACGGTAAAACGGGATTACCGTAGCCCGTCTTCGAATTCCCATCGCTAGAGAGTGGTGCATCATGGTAATGTCCCGTTTCAAATCCATGCACGAATTTCTAAAAGTCATACGGCACTGTTTCGCCATTTCGGACGGATGTTGCACCTTGCACCGTTTATGTTGCACCCTGTAGATATCGATTATTCGGACGGGCATAACTTCTGGCTCGTTTAGAGTTACAGAAGGCATAACCTGTCAAAACGAAGGCCTCAATGAGTTCTACGGCTTTGACAGCTTTCAGCCATCAATGGATATATTAATGCCCAAAAAGGACAACCCGAATCTCAATCGGATCTCGTAAGTTTTTTACCCTTCGTTTTTTCGACACGTGGTTTTTTACGGCAAAACGGGATTACCGTGGCTGGTCTTCGATTTACCATCGCTGGAGAGTGGTGCACCATGGTACTGTTCTGTTTCAAATCCATGCAGGCATTTCTAAAAGTCGTATGGCACTGTTTCGCCATTTCGGACGGATGTTGCACCTTGCACCGTGGATGTTGCACCTTGCACCGTGGATGTTGCACCCTGTAGAAATCGATTATTCGGACGGCTATAACTTCTGGCTCGTTTAGAGTTACGGGAGCCATAACCTGTCAAAATGAAGGCCTCGATGAGTTCTACGGCTTTGACGGCTTTCAGCCGTCAACGGATAGAATAATGCCCAAAAAGGACAACCCGAATCTCAATCGGGTATCGTAAGTTTTTTGCCCTTCGTTTTTTGGACACGTGGATTTTTACGGTAAAACGGGATTACGGCGCCCCGTCTTTGACTTCCCATCGCTGAAGAGTGGTGCACCATGGTACTGTTCCGTTTCAAATCCATGCACGCATTTCTAAAGGTCGTACGGCACTGTTTCGCCCTTTCGGACGGATGTTGCACCTTGCGCCGTGGATGTTGCACCCCGTAGATATCGATTATTCGGACGACCATAACTTCTGGCTCGTTAAGAGTTACGGGAGCCATAACCTGTCAAAACGAAGGCCTCGATGAGTTCTATGGCTTTGACAGCTTTTAGCCATCAACGGATAGATTAATGCCGAAAAAGAACAACCCGAATCTTAATCGGGTCTCGTAAGTTTTTTACCCTTCGTTTTTTCGACACGCGCATTTTTACGGTAAAACGGGATTACCGTGGCCCGTCTTCGACTTCCCATCGCTGAAGAGTGATGCACCATGGTACTGTTCCGTTTCAAATCCATGCACGCATTTCTAAAAGTCGTACGGCACTGTTTCGCCATGTCGGACGGATGTTGCACCTTGCACCGTGGATGTTGCACCCTGTAGATATCGATTATTCGGACAGCCATAATTTCTGGCTCGTTAAGAGTTACGGGAGCCATAACCTGTCAAAACGAAGGCCTCGATGATTTCTACGGCTTTGACAGCTTTCAACCGTCAACGGATAGATTAATGCCCAAAAAGGACAACCCGAATCTCAATCGGGTCTCGTAAGTTTTTTACCCTTCGTTTTTTCGACACGTGGATTTTTACGGTAAAACGGGATTACCGTGGCCCGTGTTTGCGCCAAAATTGGTCACAAACACCCAATACCGCGAAAGCGCCTGTTTACATACTTAAATCGATAATAATCAACACAGAACTCAGCGACAATCAATATAGAATTCAGATCTAAGCAACAAATCACAATAATTCGCAGATAACAATCACAAACACAGGATTTATAGTGGTTCGGCGTTCGTGCCTACGTCCACTTTGAAGGTTTTCTCTTTATTGCTTTGCTTGATAGATCGATTACAATGAATTACAGTTGATAATAGCTTTGAAATCTGAATACAACGGTGATTATGATGGATAGAATGGAATCCGGCAGAGTCTTGGTGTTCAATGGCAGAAGTTCCTGGAAGATCCCCTTTTCTGAAGGCTTCATGGTGCTATTTATAGGCGTTGGAGGCCCAGATCTCGCTCAAACTTCGGGAGACTTCTTCTGGCATGTGAGTGGGCCCACGCGACCGACCCCACCAAGTTTCGTCTCGATCTGACATCGATTCGAAGTGATTTCGAACCCATCAAGAAATGGTCCGATCGAGCTGAAATTTGGCAGGAACAATCTTTACCTTGTATGGAAGCTACTGTGAAAATTTCGTTGCATTTGGATCAGTGGTTAAGGAGATATGATCGGTTCGAAATGATGATTCTTGAGTTCGAACCGATCACTTCGAAACCACGTACTTCGAATCGATCGGCTCGCGTGGCTTCGTGATGAGGTGGCGCGTGTTTCTCGAATCGATCCGGTCTTCTCTCCGGGTTGAACGCTTCGTCTCCGTGAATTGTGCCGACTTCGTATCGATGGAGTGACTAGTTGACTCGATCGTTCCTGGTTTCAAGCGCGATCGATTCGAATCGAGGAGTTCCTATGGGTTCGAACCTGATCGATTCGAACCAGATCGATTCGAAGTGACTTGGGTTTGAAGCTAGAGGGTTTTTAATGGATTCGAACATTCTTGTGAGGATGGATTCGAGGTAAGGGCTTGCATGTTGGAGTCGAAGCAAGGTTAAGTTCATGGCTTTGAACCGATGCATGGATTCGATGTGAGATTTTGGGAGGATGGATTCGAAGGTAGGAATGTAGGGTGGATACGAAGCTAGGCAAAGTCATGGGTTCGAAGGCAGGCCATTGTGATGGATCCGAGGGTGATGGTTTCGAAGTACTTCAACGTGATGGGTTCGAACCAAACAATGACTACCTTTCTCAAATTGAATCCATCATATCTTGAGCATATGAACTCGGATTGACTTGAAATGACGACTCCTACGACCTTTCTGGTCATGTCTTATCAATTGTGGCCTGATCCGGACTCGGACAAAATTCATCGATATCCATAGCGAAGTGAAGTACAACCAATCTCTGAGACGAATTGTCTTTTGTTTCTGATCGATCCTTTGATATCACGGCTTTGCTAAAAAGCGGGATAACATTTTCCCCCCAAAACATGCCTTGCGGTAGGAAGGTGTGTTTTGTAATGCCTTGAATTGGATGTTCGTATCCTATTATCAACCTGCAAAGAACTTGATAGTTTCATATGGCCTTAAATGACGATCGTTCGGGATCGATTTATTTGAGATGAAGCGCGGCCATTCATGGTAAGGCGCCTAACTTCAAATGACGATCGTTCGTGATCGAGTCATTCGAGGTGAAGTGCGACCGTACGCGGTCGAGCGTATAAATCCATGCGTCGATCGTTCGGGATCGCATGCTGCTTGAGGTGAATCGGGACCATTCGCGGTCTGCGCCGTTCGTGGCATAGGATGGAATAGGACCATTCGCGGTCGATGCCGTTCGCGGCAAATGATGAGATGGAACCGTTCGCGGTCGATTGTCGTTCGTGGCAAATGGTGATCGTTCGTGACCGAGTGCCGTTCAAGGCGAATAGTGACCGTTCGAGGTCGGATTTCAAAATTAGTGAATCATGACCGTTCGCGGTCGGTGCCATTCAAGGCAGAGAGTGATCGTTCGCGATCGTGTGCCGTTCGAGGCGAATTTGTCACCGTTCGCGGTCGGGTGTTGGACCTCAAGTGACGACCGTTCGCGATCGAGCCATTTGAGGTGAGGTGAGTTGTGACCGTTCGAGGTTGGATTGTGACCGTTCAAGGTCGGATGTCATTCGAGGCGATAAAGTGTGCCCGGGAGGGCTTGATGTTATCGATGCCAGGGTCACGTTCGGGTGAGTTCCTGGATCGTTTGTCAGGGCGGTTCATCGCCATCTCAGAGCATGCCTAAGGATCGTTCGCGACCCCATACATGTGTAAGTAGCTTAGCCATTCCAGAGTTGTCAGAATCAAATATCTATTAAACGGATGAGTTTTAAAACAGAAATGTCCAAACAAGCAAAGTTTAAATTTTCAAATCAAAACGAAACGAAAGCAAAGCATGGATGTCAAAGTGTAAGTTCCCACTACGAAACGGTTAATGATAACTCAGAGCATGCCTGGAGATCGTTCGCGATCTCGCACATGTGTAAATGATTTAATTGCGTTAGTGGAAGCTTACAACTTGTTCATCGTTATTTCACTCAATTGATAACCAAACGGTGCCTTGATTCAGGGTCGCCTCTAGCTGAAGTGGATGGTAGTCGCTCTGGTTCCGCCGCATGAGTTCGCCTCCTTACATATTGAAGGAGCATACCGTTCCTGATATGCCCTTCCACCTCGTCCTTCAGGTGCCTACAATCATTGGTGTTATGACCGTTTAATTCATGGAATACACAAAACTTATCTGATTTCCTTTTGTCAGAGGTTGGATCCCTTCGCATTGGCCTACGATACGGAATCTGATCTTTTGTATCCTGATAAATTCGTTCCAGGCTCTCATTCAGCTCAGTGTAGGTGGTGAATCGCGGCTCCCTCCGTTGCCGCTTTGATCTGTCTCCGTCATTCTCAGTCTTTATTTTACCGTTATCCTTGTCCGAGACCTTCTTAGGAGGCTTTTCGTCTTTAAGTGCATAAACTTCTATCCCATCTCCTTCTTCTCTTTCTGCATTCGCATCCTCCAATCGTAAAAACTTTTCTGCCTCATGATAGAATTCTCCCAGATCCACAGGCGGATCCTTAGTTAATGAATTTTTGAACTTCGTTCCATCAGCTATTCCAGACACGGCCGCCATCGTAACCATGGATGGATCCGGTCGATCCACCGAAGCTGCTGCCGCATTGAACCGTGTCAGGAAACTTCTCAATGTTTCTCCAGCCTTCTGTTTTAAAGCTGCCAACGTCATAACATTCTTGGGTCTTGTAATGTGAACCCTGAATTGCCTCATAAATCTCTTAGTTAAATCATTCCATGTTCCGATGGATCCACTCTCCAGTTGCCTGAACCATAACGCCGCAATATCCGCCAAGTACAATGGGAAGCACCGGGCCATAACCTCCTCTGATGCCCCCAGAACTTCCATATGCCTCATATATTTCGTTAGATGGACCGTGGGGTCCGTTCTCCCGTCATACATATCCAACGATGGTAATTTGAAATCCGGTGGGTTCCTAGCTTGCCTGATTGCTGAAGTAAAAGGACTCCTATTAACATCCTCCAAATCTTTGTTCACCAAACCGCCTCTCAAAGCTCGCCTAACCATCTCTGCCAACCTGTCGTTGTCTCCAAGATGCAATCTTCGATCACTACTTTCAACCTGCCCCCCGAGTTCATGAGGGAACTCTGGGATCTGCCCCCTTGACTGAGCGTTCACCCCTTTACTACTACCGGGTTGCGCAGATGCTCCTCTTTCTCTCTCCGAAACTGGATCAACGTTCTCCATTGGTGTGCCCCCTAATCCGGGTGCGACGCCGGATGGTCCTGCTTCGTTCTGGACTCCATTGGCTCCTCTATTCTGTGCTCCAAGCTGTCCTATCTGTTGAAATAAACTCTGAATCAACTCCTCTTGCTTCTCCATCATAGTCTCCATCTCGTCCTTTGTGATGAAGATCGATGGTTGGTTCGCTCCTGAGGAAGCCTCTTGACTTCCTTGTTGTTCGCTTCTCTCTGGCCTTGGCCTTCTACTCAGTTGTCTCGTCATAATTTCTCAACTCTAAACTTTCAAATTTTCTCTGAATCAACTATCAATTGGTAGAACTCCTGAGTTCAGCTCTCAGTGAATGCACCAAAATGTTTGCACCAAAATTGGTCACGAACACCCAATACCGCGAAAGCGCCTGTTTACGTACTTAAATCGATAATAATCAACACAGAACTCAGCGACAATCAATATAGAATTCAGATCTAAGCAACAAATCACAATAATTCGCAGATAACAATCACAAACACAGGATTTATAGTGGTTCGACGTTCGTGCCTACGTCCACTATGAAGGTTTTCTCTTTATTGCTTTGCTTGATAGATCGATTACAATGAATTACAGTTGATAATAGCTTTGAAATCTGAATACAACGGTGATTATGATGGATAGAATGGAATCCGGCAGAGTCTTGGTGTTCAATGGCAGAAGTTCCTGGAAGATCCCCTTTTCTGAAGGCTTCAGGGTGCTATTTATAGGCGTTGGAGGCCCAGATCTCGCTCAAACTTCGGGAGACTTCTTCTGGCACGTGAGTGGGCCCACGCGACCGACCCCACCAAGTTTCGTCTCGATCTGACATCGATTTGAAGTGATTTCGAACCCATCAAGAAATGGTCCGATCGAGCTGAAACTTGGCAGGAACAATCTTTACCTTGTATGGAAGCTACTGTGAAAATTTTGTTGCATTTGGATCAGTGGTTAAGGAGATATGATCTGTTCGAAATGATGATTCTTGAGTTCGAACCGATCACTTCGAAACCACGTACTTCGAATCGATCGGCTCGCGTGGCTTCGTGATGAGGTGGCGCGTGTTTCTCGAATCGATCCGGTCTTCTCTCCGGGTTGAACGCTTCGTCTCCGTGAATTGTGCCGACTTCGTATCGATGGAGTGAGTAGTTGACTCGATCGTTCCTGGTTTCAAGCGCGATCGATTCGAATCGAGGAGTTCCTATGGGTTCGAACCGGATCGGTTCGAAGTGACTTGGGTTCGAAGCTTGATGGTTTTTAATGGATTCGAACATTCTTGTGAGGATGGATTCGAGGAAAGGGCTTGCATGTTGGAGTCGAAGCAAGGTTAAGTTCATGGCTTTGAACCGATGCATGGATTCGATGTGAGGTTTCGGGAGGATGGATTCGAAGGTAGGAATGCAGGGTGGATACGAAGCTAGGCGAAGTCATGGGTTCGAAGGCAGGCCATTGTGATGGATCCGAGGGTGATGGTTTCGAAGTACTTCAACGTGATGGGTTCGAACCAAACAATGACTACCTTTCTCAAATTGAATCCATCATATCTTTAGCATACGAACTCGGATTGACTTGAAATTTGAAATGACGACTCCTACGACCTTTCTGGTCATGTCTTATCAATTGTGGCCTGATCCGGACTCGGACAAAATTCATCGATATCCATAGCGAAGTGAAGTACAACCAATCTCTGAGACGAATTGTCTTTTGTTTCTGATCGATCCTTTGATATCACGGCTTTGCTAAAAAGCGGGATAACAGCCCGTCTTCGACTTCCCATCGCTGGAGAGTGGTGCACCATGGTAATGTTCCGTTTCAAATCCATGCACGCATTTCTAAAAGTCATACGGCACTGTTTTGACATTTCGGACGGATGTTGCACCTTGCACCGTGGATGTTGCACCCTGTAGATATTGATTATTCGGATGGTCATAACTTCTGACTCGTTAGGAGTTACGGGAGCCATAACCTGTCAAAACGAAGGCCTCGATGAGTTCTACAGCTTTGAAAGCTTTCAGCCGTCAACGGATTGATTAATGCCCAAAACGGACAACCCGAATCTCAATCGGGTCTCGTAAGTTTTTTACCCTTTGTTTTTTCGACACGTGGATTTTTACGGTAAAACGGGATTACCGTGGCCCGTCTTTGACTTCCCATCGCTAGAGAGTGGTGCACCATGGTAATGTTCCGTTTCACATCCATGCACGCATTTCTAAAAGTCATACGGCACTGTTTCTCCATTTCGGACGGATGTTGCACCTTGCACCGTGGATGTTGCACCCTATAGATATCGATTATTCGGACGGGCATAACTTCTGGCTCGTTTAGAGTTACGGAAGCCATTACCTGTCAAAACGAAGGCCTCAATGGGTTCTATGGCTTTGATAGCTTTCAGCCATCAACGGATATATTAATGCCCAAAAATGACAACCCGAATCTCAATCGGGTCTTGTAAGTTTTTTACTCTTCGTTTTTTCGACACGTGGATTTTTACGGCAAAACGGGATTACGGTGGCTGGTCTTCGATTTACCATCGCTGGAGAGTGGTGAACCATGGTACTGTTCCGTTTCAAATCCATGCATGCATTTCTAAAAGTCGTACGACACTGTTTCGCCATTTCGGACGCATGTTGCACCTTGCACCGTGGATGTTGCACCCCGTAGATATCGATTATTCAGACGGCCATAACTTCTGGCTCGTTAAGAGTTAGGGAGTCATAACCTGTCAAAACGAAGGCCTCGATGAGTTCTACGGCTTTGATGGCTTTCAGCCATCAACGGATAGAATAATGCCCAAAAAGGACAACCCGAATCTCAATCTGGTCTCGTAAGTTTTTTACCCTTCGTTTTTTCGACACATGGATTTTTACGGCAAAACGGGATTAAGGTGGCTGGTCTTCGATTTTCCATCGCTGGAGATTGGTGCACCATGGTACTGTTCCGTTTCAAATCCATGCACGCATTTCTAAAAGTAGTACGGCACTGTTTCGCCATGTCGGACGGATGTTGCACCTTGCACCGTGGATGTTGCACCCTGTAGATATCGATTATTCGGACGGCCATAACTTCTGGCTCGTTAACAGTTACGGGAGCCATAACCTGTCAAAACGAAGGCATCGATGAGTTCTACGGCTTTGACCACTTTCAGCCATCAACGGATATATTAATGCCCAAAAAGGACAACCCGAATCTCAATCGGGTCTCGTAAGTTTTTTACCCTTCGTTTTTTCGACACGTGGATTTTAACGGTAAAACGGGATTACCGTGGCCCGTCTTCAACTTCCCATCGCTGGAGAGTGGTGCACCATGGTACTGTTCCATTTCAAATCCATGCACGCATTTCTAAAAGCCGTACGGCACTGTTTCGCCATTTCGGACGGATGTTGCACCTTGCACGCGGATGTTGCACCCTGTAGATGTCGATTATTCGGACGGCTATAACTTCAGGCTCGTTAAGAGTTACGGGAGCCATAACCTGTCAAAACGAAGGCCACGATGAGTTCTACGGCTTTGACAGCTTTCAGCCGTCAACGGATTGATTAATGCCCAAAACGGACAACCCGAATCTCAATCGGGTCTCGTAAGTTTTTTACCCTTCGTTTTTTCGACACGTGGATTTTTATGGTAAAACGGGATTACCGTGGCCCGTCTTCGACTTCCCCTCGCTGGAGAGTGGTGCACCATGGTACTGTTCCGTTTCAAATCCATGCATGCATTTCTAAAAGTCGTACGGCACTGTTTCGCCATTTCGGACGGATGTTGCACCTTGCACCGTGGATGTTGCACCCTGTAGATATCGATTATTCGGACGGCCATAACTTCTGGCTCGTTTAGAGTTACGGGAGCCATAACCTGTCAAAACGAAGGCCTCGATGAGTTTTACGGCTTTGATAGCTTTCAGCCATCAACGGATATATTAATGCCCAAAAAGGACAACCCGAATCTCAATAGGGTCTCGTAAGTTTTTTACCCTTCGTTTTTTCGACACGCGGATTTTTACGGCAAAACGGGATTACCGTGTCCCGTCTTCGATTTGCCATCGCTGGAGAGTGGTGCACCATGGTACTGTTCCGTTTCAAATCCATGCACGCATTTCTAAAAGCCGTACGGCACTGTTTCGCCATTTCGGACGGATGTTGCACCTTGCACCCTGGATGTTGCACCCTGTAGATATCGATTATTCGGATGGCCATAACTTCTGGCTCGTTAAGAGTTACGGGAGCCATAACCTGTCAAAACGAAGGCCTCGTTGAGTTCTACGGCTTTGACAGCTTTCAGCCGTCAACGGATTGATTAATGCCCAAAACGGACAAACCGAATCTCAATCGGGTCTCGTAAGTTTTTTACCCTTTGTATTTTCGACACGTGGATTTTTACGGTAAAACGGGATTACCGTGGCCCGTCTTCGACTTTCCATCGCTGAAGAGTGGTGCACCATGGTAATGTTCCGTTTCAAATCCATGCACGAATTTCTAAAGGTCATACGACACTGTTTCGCCATTTCGGACGGATGTTGCACCTTGCACCGTGGATGTTGCACCCTGTAGATATCGATTATTCGAACAGCCATAACATCTGGCTCGTTAAGAGTTACGGGAGCCATAACTTGTCAAAACGAAGGCCTCGATGAGTTCTACGGCTTTGATAGCTTTCAGCCGTCAACGGATAGATTAATGCCTAAAAGGGACAACCCGAATCTCAATCGGGTCTCGTAAGTTTTTTACCCTTCGTTTTTTCGACACGTGGATTTTTACGGTAAAACGGGATTACCGTGGCCCGTATTCGACTTCCCATCGCTGGAGAGTGGTGCACCATGGTATTGTTCCGTTTCAAATCCATGCACGCATTTCTAAAGGTCGTACGACACTGTTTCGCCATTTCGGACGGATGTTGCACCTTGCACCGTGGATGTTGCACCCTGTAGATATCGATTATTCGGACGGCATAACGTCTGGCTCGTTAAGAGTTACGGGAGCCATAACCTGTCACAACGAAGGCCTCGATGAGTTCTATGGCTTTGACGGCTTTCAGCCGTCAACGGATAGATTAATGCTGAAAAAGGACAACCCGAATCTCAATCGGGTCTCGTAAGTTTTTTACCCTTCGTTTTTTCGACACGTGCATTTTTACGGTAAAACGGGATTACCGTGGCCCGTCTTTGACTTCCCATCGCTGAAGAGTGATGCACCATGGTACTATTCCGTTTCAAATCCATGCACGCATTTCTAAAAGTCGTATGGCACTGTTTCGCCATGTCGGACGGATGTTGCACCTTGCACCGTGGATGTTGCACCCCGTAGATATCGATTATTCAGACGGCCATAACTTCTGGCTCGTTAAGAGTTAGGGAGCCATAACCTGTCAAAACGAAGGCCTCGATGAGTTCTACGGCTTTGATGGCTTTCAGCCGTCAACGGATAGATTAATGCCCAAAAAGGACAACCCGAATCTCAATCGGGTCTCGTAAGTTTTTTACCCTTCGTTTTTTCGACACGCGGATTTTTACGGTAAAACGGGATTACCGTGGCCCGTCTTCGACTTCCCATCGCTGGAGAGTGGTGCACCATGGTAATGTTCCGTTTCGAATCCATGCACGCATTTCTAAAAGTCGTATGGCACTGTTTCGCCATGTCGGACGGATGTTGCACCTTGCACCGTGGATGTTGCACCCTATAGATATCTATTATTCGGACGGCCATAACTTCTGGCTCGTTAAGAGTTACGGGAGCCATAACCTGTCAAAACGAAGGCCTCGATGAGTTCTACGGCTTTGATGGCTTTCAGTCATCAACGGATAGATTAATGCCCAAAAAGGACAACCCGAATCTCAATCGGGTCTCGTAAGATTTTTACCCTTCGTTTTTTCGACACGTGGATTTTTACGGTAAAACGGGATTACCGTGGCCCGTCTTCGACTTGCCATCGCTGAAGAGTGGTGCACCACGGTACTGTTCCATTTCAAATCCATGCACGCATTTCTAAAAGTCGTACGGCACTGTTTCGCCATTTCGGACGGATGTTGCACCCTGCACCGTGGATGTTGCACCGTGTAGATATCGATTATTCGGACGGCCATAACTTCTGGCTTGTTTAGAGTTACAGAAGCCATAACCCGTCAAAACGAAGGCCTCGATGAGTTCTATGGCTTTGACAGATTTAAGCCGTCAACGGATAGACTAATGCCCAAAAAGGACAACCCGAATCCCAATCGGGTCTCGTAAGTTTTTTACCCTTCGTTTTTTCGAAACGTGGATTTTTACGGTAAAACGGGATTACCTTAGCCCGTCTTAGACTTCCCATCGCTGAAGAGTGATGCACCATGGTACTGTTCCGTTTCGAATCCATGCACGCATTTCTAAAGGTCGTACGGCACTGTTTCGCCATTTCGGACGGATGTTGCACCTTGCACCGTGGATGTTGCACCCTGTAGATATCGATTATTCGGACGGCATAACGTCTGGCTCGTTAAGAGTTACGGGAGCCATAACCTGTCACAACGAAGGCCTCGATGAGTTCTATGGCTTTGACGGCTTTCAGCCGTCAACGGATAGATTAATGCTGAAAAAGGACAACCCGAATCTCAATCGGGTCTCGTAAGTTTTTTACCCTTCGTTTTTTCGACACGTGCATTTTTACGGTAAAAAGGGATTACCGTGGCCCGTCTTCGACTTCCCATCGCTGAAGAGTGATGCACCATGGTACTGTTCCGTTTCAAATCCATGCACGCATTTCTAAAAGTCGTATGGCACTGTTTCGCCATGTCGGACGGATGTTGCACCTTGCACCGTGGATGTTGCACCCCGTAGATATCGATTATTCAGACGGCCATAACTTCTGGCTCGTTAAGAGTTAGGGAGCCATAACCTGTCAAAATGAAGGCCTCGATGAGTTCTACGGCTTTGATGGCTTTCAGCCGTCAACGGATAGATTAATGCCCAAAAAGGACAACCCGAATCTCAATCGGGTCTCGTAAGTTTTTTACCCTTCGTTTTTTCGACACGCGGATTTTTACGGTAAAACGGGATTACCGTGGCCCGTCTTCGACTTCCCATCGCTGGAGAGTGGTGCACCATGGTAATGTTCCGTTTCGAATCCATGCACGCATTTCTAAAAGTCGTATGGCACTATTTCGCCATGTCGGACGGATGTTGCACCTTGCACCGTGGATGTTGCACCCTATAGATATCGATTATTCGGACGGCCATAACTTCTGGCTCGTTAAGAGTTACGGGAGCCATAACCTGTCAATACGAAGGCCTCGATGAGTTCTACGGCTTTGATGGCTTTCAGTCATCAACGGATAGATTAATGCCCAAAAAGGACAACCCGAATCTCAATCGGGTCTCGTAAGATTTTTACCCTTCGTTTTTTCGACACGTGGATTTTTACGGTAAAACGGGATTACCGTGGCCCGTCTTCGACTTGCCATCGCTGAAGAGTGGTGCACCACGGTACTGTTCCATTTCAAATCCATGCACGCATTTCTAAAAGTCGTACGGCACTGTTTCGCCATTTCGGACGGATGTTGCACCCTGCACCGTGGATGTTGCACCGTGTAGATATCGATTATTCGGACGGCCATAACTTCTGGCTTGTTTAGAGTTACAGAAGCCATAACCCGTCAAAACGAAGGCCTCGATGAGTTCTACGGCTTTGACAGATTTAAGTCGTCAACGGATAGACTAATGCCCAAAAAGGACAACCCGAATCCCAATCGGGTCTCGTAAGTTTTTTACCCTTCGTTTTTTCGACACGTGGATTTTTACGGTAAAACGGGATTACCGTAGCCCGTCTTAGACTTCCCATCGCTGAAGAGTGATGCACCATGGTACTGTTCCGTTTCAAATCCATGCACGCATTTCTAAAAGTCGTACGGCACTGTTTCTCCATTTCGGACGGATGTTGCACCTTGCACCGTGGATGTTGCACCCTGTAGATATCGATTATTCGGACGGCCATAACTTCTGGCTCGTTTAGAGTTACGGGAGCCATAACCTGTCAAAACGAAGGTCTCGATGAGTTTTACGGCTTTGATAGCTTTCAGCCATCAACGGATATATTAATGCCCAAAAAGGACAACCCGAATCTCAATAGGGTCTCGTAAGTTTTTTACCCTTCGTTTTTTCGACACGCGGATTTTTACGGCAAAACGGGATTACCGTGGCCCGTCTTCGATTTGCCATCGCTGGAGAGTGGTGCACCATGGTACTGTTCCGTTTCAAATCCATGCACGCATTTCTAAAAGCCGTACGACACTGTTTCGCCATTTCGGACGGATGTTGCACCTTGCACCATGGATGTTGCACCCTGTAGATATCGATTATTCGGATGGCCATAACTTCTGGCTCGTTAAGAGTTACGGGAGCCATAACCTGTCAAAACGAAGGCCTCGTTGAGTTCTACGGCTTTGACAGGTTTCAGCCGTCAACGGATAGATTAATGCCCAAAAAGGACAACCCGAATCTCAATCGGGTCTCGTAAGTTTTTTACCCTTCGTTTTCTCGACACGTGGATTTTTACGGAAAAAGGGGATTACGGTGGCTGGTCTTCGATTTCCCATCGCTGGAGAGTGGTGCACCATGGTACTGTTCCATTTCAAATCCATGCACGCATTTCTAAAAGTCGTACGGCACTGTTCCGCCATGTCGGACGGATGTGGCACCTTGCACCGTGGATGTTGCACCCTGTAGATATCGATTATTCGGACGGCCATAACTTCTGGCTCGTTAAGAGTTATGGGAGCCATAACCTTTCAAAATGAAGGCCTCGATGAGTTCTACGACTTTGATAGCTTTCAGCCGTCAACGGATAGATTAATGCCCAAAAAGGACAACCCGAATCTCAATCGGTCTCGTAAGTTTTTTACCCTTTGTTTTTTCGACACGTGGATTTTTACGGTAAAACGGGATTACCGTGGCCCGTCTTCAACTTGCCATCGCTGAAGAGTGGTGCACTACGGTACTGTTCCGTTTCAAATCCATGCACGCATTTCTAAAAGTCGTACGGCACTGTTTCGCCATTTCGGACGGATGTTGCACCTTGCACCGTGGATGTTGCACCCTGTAGATATCGATTATTCGGACGGCCATAACTTCTGGGTTGTTTAGAGTTACGGAAGCCATAACCCATCAAAACGAAGGCCTCGATGAGTTCTACGGCTTTGACAGCTTTCAGCCGTCAACGGATAGACTAATGCCCAAAAAGGACAACCCGAATCTCAGTCGGGTCTCGTAAGTTTTTTACCCTTCGTTTTTTCGACACGTGGATTTTTACGGTAAAACGGGATTACGGTGCCCCGTTTTCGACTTCCCATCGCTGAAGAGTGGCGCACCATGGTACTTTTCCGTTTCAAATCCATTCACGCATTTCTAAAGGTCGTACGGCACTGTTTCGCCATTTCGGACGGATGTTGGACCTTGCACCGTGGATGTTGCACCCTGTAGATATCGATTATTCGGACGGCCATAACTTCTGGCTCGTTTAGAGTTACGAGAGCCATAACCTGTCAAAACGAAGGCCTCAATGAGTTCTACGGCTTTGACAGCTTTTAGCCGTCAACGGATAGATGAATGCCCAAAAAGGACAACCCGAATCTCAATCGGGTCTCGTAAGTTTTTTACCCTTCGTTTTTTCAACACGTGGATTTTTACGGTAAAACGGGATTACCGTAGCCCGTCTTTGACTTCCCATCGCTGAAGAGTGATGCACCATGGTACTGTTCCGTTTCAAATCCATGCACGCATTTCTAAAAGTCGTACGGCACTGTTTCTCCATTTCGGACGGATGTTGCACCTTGCACCGTGGATGTTGCACCCTTTAGATATCGATTATTCGGACGGCCATAACTTCTGGCTCGTTTAGAGTTAAGGGAGCCATAACCTGTCGAAACGAAGGCCTCGATGAGTTCTACGGCTTTGACAGCTTTCAGCTTTCAACGGATAGATTAATGCCCAAAAAGGACAACCTGAATCTCATTCGGGTCTCGTAAGTTTTTTACCCTTCGTTTTTTCAACACGTGGATTATTACGGTAAAACGGGATTACCGTGGCCCGTCTTTGACTTCCCATCGCTGGAGAGTGGTGCACCATGGTACGGTTCCATTTCAAATCCATGCACGCATTTCTAAAAGTCGTACGGCACTGTTTCGCCATGTCGGACGGATGTTGCACCTTGCACCGTGGATGTTGCACCCTGTAGATATCGATTATTCGGACGGCCATAACTTCTGGCTCGTTTAGAGTTACGGGAGCCATAACCTGTCAAAACGAAGGCCTCGATGAGTTCTACGGCTTTGACGGCTTTCAGCCGTCAACGGATAGATTAATGCCCAAAAAGGACAACCCGAATCTCAATCGAGTCTCGTTAGTTTTTTACCCTTCGTTTTTTCGACACGTGGATTTTTACGGTAAAACGGGATTACCGTAGCCCGTCTTAGGCTTCCCATCGCTGAAGAGTGATGCACAATGGTACTGTTCCGTTTCAAATCCATGCATGCATTTCTAAAAGTCGTACGGCACTGTTTCTCCATTTCGGACGGATGTTGCACCTTGCACCGTGGATGTTGCACTCTGTAGATATCGATTATTCGGACGGCCATAACTTCTGGCTCGTTTAGAGTTACGGGATTCATAACCTATCAAAACGAAGGGCTCGATGAGTTCTACGTCTTTGACAGCTTTCGACCGTCAACGGATAGATTAATGCCCGAAAAGGACAACCCGAATCTCAATCGGGTCTCGTAAGTTTTTTACCCTTCGTTTTCTCGACACGTGGATTTTTACGGAAAAACGGGATTACGGTGGCTGGTCTTCGATTTACCATCGCTGGAGAGTGGTGCACCATGGTACTGTTCCATTTCAAATCCATGCACGCATTTCTAAAAGTCGTACGGCATTGTTTCGCCATGTCGGACGGATGTTGCACCTTGCACCGTGGATGTTGCACCCTATAGATATCGATTATTCGGATGGCCATAACTTCTGGCTCGTTAAGAGTTACGGGAGCCATAACCTGTCAAAACGAAGGACTCGATGAGTTCTACGGCTTTGATAGCTTTCAGTCGTCAACGGATAGATTAATGCCCAAAAAGGACAACCCGAATCTCAATCGGGTCTCGTAAGATTTTTACCCTTCGTTTTTTCGACACGTGGATTTTTACGGTAAAACGGGATTACCGTGGCCCGTCTTCGACTTGCCATCGCTGAAGAGTGGTGCACCACGGTACTGTTCCGTTTCAAATCCATGCACGCATTTCTAAAAGTCGTACGGCACTGTTTCGCCATTTCGGACGGATGTTGCACCTTGCACCGTGGATGTTGCACCGTGTAGATATCGATTATTCGGACGGCCATAACTTCTGGCTTGTTTAGAGTTACAGAAGCCATAACCCGTCAAAACGAAGGCCTCGATGAGTTCTACGGCTTTGACAGATTTAAGCCGTCAACGGATAGACTAATGCCCAAAAAGGACAACCCGAATCTCAATCGGGTCTCGTAAGTTTTTTACCCTTCGTTTTTTCGACACGTGGATTTTTACGGTAAAACGGGATTACGGTGCCCCGTTTTCGACTTCCCATCGCAGAAGAGTGGTGCCCCATTGTACTTTTTCGTTTCAAATCCATTCACGCATTTCTAAAGGTCGTACGGCACTGTTTTGCCATTTCGGACGGATGTTGCACCTTGAACCGTGGATGTTGCACCCTGTAGATATCGATTATTCGGACGGCCATAACTTCTGGCTCGTTTAGAGTTACGGGAGCCATAACCTGTCAAAACGAAGGCCTCGATGAGTTCTACGGCTTTGACAGCTTTCAGCCATCAACGGATAGATTAATACCCAAAAAGGACAACCTGAATCTCAATCGGGTCTCGTATGTTTTTTACCCTTCGTTTTCTCGACACGTGGATTTTTACGGAAAAACGGGATTACGGTGGCTGGTCTTCGATTTACCATCGCTGGAGAGTGGTGCACCATGGTACTGTTCCGTTTCAAATCCATGCACGCATTTCTAAAAGTTGTACGGCACTGTATCGCCATTTCGGACGGATGTTGCACCTTGCACCGTGGATGTTGCACCCTGTAGATATCAATTATTCGGACGGCCATAAATTCTGGCTCGTTTAGAGTTACGGGAGCCATAACCTATCAAAACGAAGGCCTCGATGAGTTCTACAGCTTTGATAGCTTTCAGCCGTCAACGGATAGATTAACGCCCAAAAAGGACAACCCGAATCTCAATCGGGTCTCGTAAGTTTTTTACCCTTCGTTTTATCGACACGTGGATTTTTACGGTAAAACGGGATTACCGTGGCCAGTCTTCGACTTCCCATCGCTGAAGAGTGGTGCACCATGGTACTGTTCCGTTTCAAATCCATGCACGCATTTCTAAAAGTTGTACGGCACTGTTTCGCCATTTCGGACGGATTTTGCACCTTGCACCGTGGATGTTGCACCCTGTAGATATCGATTATTCGGACGGCCATAACCTCTTGCTCGTTTAGAGTTACGGGAGCCATAACCTGTCAAAATGAAGGCCTTGATGAGTTCTACAGCTTTGACAGCTTTCAGCCGTCAACGGATAGATTAATGCTTAAAAAGGACAACCCGAATCTCAATCGGGTCTCGTAAGTTTTTTACCCTTCGTTTTTTCGACACGTGGATTTTTACGATAAAACGGGATTACCGTTGCCCGTCTTAGACTTCCCATCGCTGAAGAGTGATGCACCATGGTACTGTTCCGTTTCAAATCCATGCACGCATTTCTAAAAGTTGTACTACACTGTTTCTCCATTTCGGACGGATGTTGCACCTTGCACCGTGGCTGATGCACCCTGTAGATATCGATTATTCAGACGGCCATAACTTCTGGCTCGTTTAGAGTTACGGGAGCCATAACCTGTCAAAACGAAGGCCTCGATGAGTTCTACGGCTTTCATAGCTTTCAGCCGTCAACGGATAGATTAATGCCCAAAAAGGACAACCCGAATCTCAATCGGGTCTCGTAAGTTTTTTACCCTTCGTTTTCTCGACACGTGGATTTTTACGGAAAACGGGATTACGGTGGCTGGTCTTCGATTTACCATCGCTGGAGAGTGGTGCACCATGGTACTGTTCCATTTCAAATCCATGCACGCATTTCTAAAAGTCGTACGGCACTGTTTCGCCATGTCGCACGGATGTTGCACCTTGCACCGTGGATGTTGCACCCTGTAGATATCGATTATTCGGACGGCCATAACTTCTGGCTAGTTAAGAGTTACGGGAGCCATAACCTGTCAAAACGAAGGCCTCGATGAGTTCTACACCTTTGATAGCTTTCAGCCGTCAACGGATAGATTAATGCCCAAACAGGGCATCCCGAATCTCAATCGGGTCTCGTAAGTTTTTTACCCTTCGTTTTTTCGACACGTGGATTTTTACGGTAAAACGGATTACCGTGGCCCGTCTTCGACTTGCCATCGCTGAAGAGTGGTGCACCACGGTACTGTTCCGTTTCAAATCCATGCACGCATTTCTAAAAGTCGTACGGCACTGTTTCGCCATTTCGGACGGATGTTGCACCTTGCACCGTGGATGTTGCACCGTGTAGATATCAATTATTCGGACGACCACAACTTCTGGCTTGTTTAGAGTTACGGAAGCCATAACCCGTCAAAACGAAGGCCTCGATGAGTTCTACGGCTTTGACAGCTTTCAGCCCTCAACGGATAGACTAATGCCCAAAAAGGACAACCCGAATCTCAATCGGGTCTCGTAAGTTTTTTACCCTTCGTTTTTTCAACACGTGGATTTTTACGGTAAAACGGGATTACGGTGCCCCGTTTTCGACTTCCCATCGCTAAAGAGTGGTGCACCATGGTACTTTTCCGTTTCAAATCCATTCACGCTGTTATCCCGCTTTTTGGCAAAGCCGTGATACCAAAAGATTGGTCGAAAACGAAAGACAGTTCGTCTCAGAGATTGGTTATACTTCACTTTGCTATGGATATCGATGAATTTTGTCCGAGTCTGGATCAAGCCACAATTGATAGGACATGACAAGAAAGGTCGTAGGAGTCATCATTTCAAATTTCAAGTTAATCCGAGTTCGTATGCTCAAGATAGGATGGATTCAAAGTGAGAAAGGTGGTCACTGTCTGTTTCGAACCCATCGCACCGGAGTACTTCGAAACCATCCACTGTCTTTGCTTCGAACCCATCCACTGTCTCTCCTTCGAACCCATCTAGTTCGAACCCATCCACGCCCTTGCCTTCGAAACCATGAAGTTCGAACCCAAGCCACGTTCGAACCCATCAGCTAGTACCTGCTTCAACTCCATCGCCTTCGACTCCATCGCCTTCGACTCCATCGCCTTCGACTCCATCGCCTTCGACTCCATCGCCTTCGAATCCACCACAATGGCCTACCTTCGAATCCATGACTTCACTCAGCTTCGCACCCTTACTTCGAATCCATGCAAGCCCTTAATTCGAACCCATCGAGCGACCCAGTTCGAACCGATCAAGTTCGAACCCATAGGGATTCCTTGATTCGAATCGGTTACGTTCGAAGCCAGGAATACTCCTTAGTTCGAATCCACCGAGTCAGTTGGTTTGGATGACGTGTTCGCCGTAGTTCACGGAGTAGAAGCGGTCCATTCGGAGATAAGTTAGGATCGATTCGAAAGATACGCGCCACGTCACTGCAAACCCACGTGCACTCATGGGTTCGAACTCATGGGTTCGAAGTCATGGGTTCGAAACACACAGCCAACCGAGAAAACCCCATTTCGAACCGAGCATATCTCCTTAACCACAAATCCAAATGCAACCAAATTTTCACAGTAGCTTTCATATGAGGTAAAGATTGTCCCTGCCAAGTTTCAGCTCGATAGGACCATTTCTTGAAGGGTTCGAAATCACTTCGAACCGATGTCAGATCGAGACGAAACTTGGTGGGGTCGGTCGCGTGGGCCCACCCATGTGCCAGAAGAGGTCTCCCGAAGTTTCAGCCAGATCTGCGCCTCCAACGCCTATAAATAGCACCCTGAAGCCTTCAGAAAAAGGGATCTTCCGAGAACTTCTGCCATTGAACGCTGAGACTCTGCCGGATTAACGTCTATTGATCAGAATCACTGTTGTGTTCAGATTTCAAAGCTATTATCTACTGTAATCCATTGTAATCGATTGAATCGAGCAAGGCAATAAAGAGAAATCCTTCAAAGTGGACGTAGGCACGAACGCCGAACCACTATAAATCCTGTGTTTGTGATTGTTGCTTGTGAATTACTGTGATTTGTTACCTAGAGCTGAATTCTATATTGATTGTTGCTGAGTTCTGTGTTGATTATTATCAAATTGAATACGTAAACGGGTGCTGTCGTGGTATTGGGTGTTTGTGACCAATTTTGGCGCAAACATTTTTGTGCTTTCACTGAGAAACTGAACTCAGGAGTTCTACCAGTTGATAATTGATTCAGAGAAAGTTTGAAAGTTTAGACTTGAGAAGTTATGACGAGACAATCGAGTAGAAGGCCAAGGCCAGAGAGAAGTGAACAGCAAGGAAGTCAGGAAGCTTCCTCAGGAGCGAATCAACCATCGATCTATATCACTAGGGACGAGATGGAGACGATGATGAAGAAGCAAGAGGAATTGATCCAGAGTTTGTTTCAACAGATAGGACAGCTTGGAGCGCAGGATAGAGGAGCCAATGGAGTCCAGAACGAAACAGGACCATCCGGCGTCGCTCCCGGATTAGGGGGCACACCCATGGAGAACGTTGGCCCAATTTCGGAGGGAGAAAGAGAAGTATCTGCGCGACCTGGAGACAGCAGAGGAATGAACGCTCAGTCAAGGGGGCAGATCTCAGAGTTCCCTCGTGAACTCGGGGGGCAGGATGAAAGTAACGAACGAAGGTTACATCTTGGAGACACCGACAAGTTGGCAGAGATGGTTAGGCGAGCGATGAGACGCGGTTTGGTGAACAAAGACCTAGAGGATGTTAATAGGAGTCCTTTCACTCCGGCA
This sequence comes from Allium cepa, assembly GCA_030765085.1. Lineage (NCBI taxonomy): Eukaryota > Viridiplantae > Streptophyta > Magnoliopsida > Asparagales > Amaryllidaceae > Allium > Allium cepa. Next base: position 873,247,149 of record CM060938.1, read on the forward strand.
ATCAGACGAGCTAGAAACCCACCAGATTTCAAATTACCATCGTTGGATATGTATGACGGGAGAACGGACCCCACGGTCCATCTGACAAAATATATGAGGCATATGGAAGTGCTGGGGGCATCAGAGGAAGTTATGGCCCGGTGTTTTCCACTATACTTGGCGGATATTGCGGCGTTATGGTTCAGGCAATTAGATAGTGGGTCCATCGGAACATGGAACGATTTAACTGAGAGATTTATGAGGCAATTCAGGGTTCACATTACAAGACCTAAGAATGCGATGACACTGGCAACTTTGAAACAGAAGGCTGGAGAAACGTTGAGAAGTTTCCTGACACGGTTCAATGTGGCGGCGGCTTCGGTGGACAGACCGGATCCATCCATGGTTATGATGGCGGCTGTGTCCGGAATAGCAGACGGAACGGAATTCAAAAATTCATTAACTAAGGATCCACCCGTAGATCTGGGAGAATTCTACCACGAGGCGGAAAAGTTTTTACGATTAGAGGATGCGAATGCGGAAAGAGAAGAGGGAGATGGGATAGAAGTTTATGCACTCAAAGATGAAAAGCCCCCTAGAAAGGATTCGGACAAGGATAAAGGTAAAAGAAAGATTGAGAATGACAGAGATAGATCAAAGTGGCAATGGAGGGAACCACGATTCACCACCTACACTGAGTTGAACGAGAGCCTGGAGCGAATTTACCAGGATACCAAAGAACAGATTCCATATCGTAGGCCAATGCGAAGGGAACCTACCTCTGACGAAAGGAAATCAGATAAGTTCTGTGTATTCCATGAATTAAACGGTCATAACACTAACGATTGTAGGCACCTGAAGGACGAGGTGGAAGGGCATATCAGGAACGGTATGCTCCTTCAATATGTAAGGAGGCGAGCTCCTGTGGCGGAACCAGAATGACCACCGTCCACATCAGCTAGGGGCGATCCTGAATCAAGGCACCGTTTGGTTATCAATTAAGTAAGATAACGATGAACAAGTTGTAAGCTTCCACTAACGCAATCAAATCATTTACACATGTGCGAGATCGCGAACGATCTCCAGGCATGCTCTGGATGATCATTGACCGTTTCGTAGTGGGAACTTACACTTTGACATCCATGCTTTGCTTTCATGTCATTTCAATTTGAACATTTAGACTCTGTTTGTTTGGACATTGTTTTTGAAACTCATCCGTGTAATAGATATTTGATTCTGATAACTCTGGAATGGCTAAGCTACTTACACATGTACGGGGTCGCGAACGATCCTTAGGCATGCTCTGAGATGGCGATGAACCGCCTTGACAAACGATCCAGGATCTCACCCGAACGTGACCCTGGCATCGATAGTACCAAGCCCTCCCGGGCACACAAACTCGCCTCGAACGGCACAACTCGACTTCGAACAGTTACAACTCAACACACCTCAAATGGCTTGATCGCGAACGGTCGTCACTTGAGGTCCAACACCCGACCGCGAACGGTCACAAATCCGCCTCGAACGGCACACCATCGCGAACGATCACTCTCTGCCTTGAACGGCACCGACCGCGAACGGTCATGATTCACAAATTATAAAATCCGACCTCGAACGGTCACCATTCGCCTTGAACGGCACTTGGTCGCGAACGATCATCAATTGCCACGAACGGCATCGACCGTGAACGGTCCCATTCAATCCTTTGCCATAAATAGCATCGACCGCGAACGGTCCTATTCTCATCATTTGCCGCGAACGGCATCGACCGCGAACGGTCCTATTCCATCCTATGCCGCGAACGGCACGGACCGCGAACGGTCCCAATTCACCTCAAACGATCACGAACGATCGTCATTTGAAGTTAAGCGCTCGACCATGAACGGCCGCGCTTCATCCCAAATGGCTTGATCCCGAACGATCGTCATTTGAGGCCGTAAGAAACTGTCAAATTCTTTACAGGTCGATGACAGGATAAGAACATCCAACTCGAGGCATTACAAAACACACCTTCCTACCGCAAGGCATGTTTTAGGGGGCAAAATGTTATCCCGCTTTTTGGCAAAGCCGTGATACCAAAAGATTGGTCGAAAACGAAAGATAGTTCGTCTCAGAGATTGGTTATAATTCACTTTGCTATGGATATCGATGAATTTTGTCCGAGTCTGGATCAAGCCACAATTGATAGGACATGACAAGAAAGGTCGTAGGAGTCGTCATCTCAAATTTCAAGTCAATCCGAGTTCGTATGCTCAAGGTAGGATGGATTCAAAGTGAGAAAGGTGGTCACTGTCTGTTTCGAACCCATCGCACCGGATTACTTCAAAACCATCCACTGTCTTTGCTTCGAACCCATCCACTGTCTCTCCTTCGAACCCATCTAGTTCGAACCCATCCACGCCCTTGCCTTCGAAACCATGAAGTTCGAACCCAAGCCACGTTCGAACCCATCAGCTAGTACCTGCTTCGACTCCATCGCCTTCGACTCCATCGCCTTCGAATCCACCACAATGGCCTACCTTCGAATCCATGACTTCACTCAGCTTCGCACCCTTACTTCGAATCCATGCAAGCCCTTAATTCGAACCCATCGAGCGACCCAGTTCGAACCGATCAAGTTCGAACCCATAGGGATTCCTTGATTCGAATCGGTCAAGTTCGAAGCCAGGAATACTCCTTAGTTCGAATCCACCGAGTCAGTTGGTTTGGATGACGTGTTCGCCGTAGTTCACGGAGTAGAAGCGGTCCATTCGGAGATAAGTTAGGATCGATTCGAAAGATACGCGCCACGTCACTGCAAACCCACGTGCACTCATGGGTTCGAACTCATGGGTTCGAAGTCATGGGTTCGAAACACACAGCCAACCGAGAAAACCCCATTTCGAACCGAGCATATCTCCTTAACCACAAATCCAAATGCAACCAAATTTTCACAGTAGCTTTCATATGAGGTAAAGATTGTCCCTGCCAAGTTTCAGCTCGATTGGACCATTTCTTGATGGGTTCGAAATCACTTCGAACCGATGTCAGATCGAGACGAAACTTGGTGGGGTCGGTCGCGTGGGCCCACTCACGTGCCAGAAGAGGTCTCCCGAAGTTTCAGCCAGATCTGGGCCTCCAACGCCTATAAATAGCACCCTGAAGCCTTCAGAAAAAGGGATCTTCCGAGAACTTCTGCCATTGAACGCTGAGACTCTGCCGGATTAACGTCTATTGATCAGAATCACTGTTGTATTCAGATTTCAAAGCTATTATCTACTGTAATCCATTGTAATCGATTGAATCGAGCAAGGCAATAAAGAGAAATCCTTCAAAGTGGACGTAGGCACGAACGCCGAACCACTATAAATCCTGTGTTTGTGATTGTTGCTTGTGAATTACTATGATTTGTTACCTAGAGCTGAATTCTATATTGATTGTTGCTGAGTTCTATGTTGATTATTATCAAATTGAATACGTAAACGGGTGCTTTCGTGGTATTGAGTGTTTGTGACCAATTTTGGCGCAAACATACGCATTTCTAAAGGTCGTACGGCACTGTTTTGCCATTTCGGACGGATGTTGCACCTTGCACCGTGGATGTTGCACCCTGTAGATATCGATTATTCGGACGGCCATAACTTCTGGCTCGTTTAGAGTTACGGGAGCCGTAACCTGTCAAAACGAAGGCCTCGATGAGTTCTACGGCTTTGACAGCTTTCAGCCGTCAACGGATAGATTAATGCCCAAAAAGGACAACCCGAATCTCAATCGGGTCTTGTAAGTTTTTTACCCTTCGTTTTCTCGACACGTGGATTTTTACGGAAAAACGGGATTAGGGTGGCTGGTCTTCGATTTACCATCGTTGGAGAGTGGTGCACCATGGTACTGTTCCATTTCAAATCCATGCACGCATTTCTAAAAGTCGTACGACACTGTTTCGCCATGTCGGACGGATGTTGCACCTTGCACCGTGGATGTTGCACCCTGTAGATATCGATTATTCGGACGGCCATAACTTCTGGCTCGTTAAGAGTTACGGGAGCCATAACCTGTCAAAACGAAGGCCTCGATGAGTTCTACGGCTTTGATAGCTTTCAGTCGTCAACGGATAGATTAATGCCCAAAAAGGACAACCCGAATCTCAATCGGGTCTCGTAAGTTTTTTACCCTTCGTTTTTTCGACACGTGGATTTTTAAGGTAAAACGGGATTACCGTGGCCCGTCTTCGACTTGCCATCGCTGAAGAGTGGTGAACCACGGTACTATTCCGTTTCAAATCCATGCACGCATTTCTAAAAGTCCTACGGCACTGTTTCGCCATTTCGGACGGATGTTGCACCTTGCACCGTGGATGTTGCACCCTGTAGATATCGATTATTCCGACGGCCATAACTTCTGGCTTGTTTAGAGTTACGGAAGCCATAACCCGTCAAAACGAAGGCCTCGATGAGTTGTACGTCTTTGACAGCTTTCAGCCATCAACGGATAGACTAATGCCCAAAAAGGACAACCCGAATCTCAATCGGGTCTCGTAAGTTTTTTACCCTTCGTTTTTTCGACACGTGGATTTTTACGATAAAACGGGATTACGGTGCCCCGTTTTCGACTTCCCATCGCTGAAGAGTGGTGCACCATGGTACTTTTCCATTTCAAATCCATTCACGCATTTCTAAAGGTCGTACGGCGCTGTTTTTCCATTTCGGACGGATGTTGCACCTTGCACCGTGGATGTTGCACCATGTAGATATCGATTATTCGGACGGCCATAACTTCTGGCTCGTTTAGAGTTACGGGAGCCATAACCTGTCAAAACGAAGGCCTCGATGAGTTCTATAGCTTTGACAGCTTTCAGCCGTCAACGGATAGATTAATGCCCAAAAAGGACAAACCGAATCTCAATCGGGTCTCGTAAGTTTTTTACCCTTCGTTTTCTCGACATGTGGATTTTTACGGTAAAACGGGATTACCGTGGTCCATCTTCGACTTGCCATCGCTGAAGAGTGGTGCACCACGATACTGTTCCGTTTTAAATCCATGCACGCATTTTTAAAAGTCGTACGACACTGTTTCGCCATTTCGGACGGATGTTGCACCTTGCACCGTGGATGTTGCACCCTGTAGATATCGATTATTCGGACGGCCATAACTTCTGGCCCATTAAGAGTTACGGGAGCCATAACCTGTCAAAACGAAGGCCTCGATGAGTTCTGCGGCTTTGATAGCTTTCAGCCATCAATGGATAGATTAATGCCCAAAAAGGACAACCCGAATCTCAATCGGGTCTCGTAAGTTTTTTACCCTTCGTTTTTTCGACACGTGGATTTTTACGGTAAAACGGGATTACCGTTGCCCGTCTTCGACTTGCCATCGCTGAAGAGTGGTGCACCACGGTACTGTTCCATTTCAAATCCATGCACGCATTTCTAAAAGTCGTACGGCACTGTTTCGCCATTTCGGACGGATGTTGCACCTTGCACCGTGGATGTTGCACCCTGTAGATATCGATTATTCGGACGGCCATAACTTCTGGCTTGTTTAGAGTTACGGAAGCCATAACCCGTCAAAACGAAGGCCTCGATGAGTTGTACGGCTTTGACAACTTTCAGCTGTCAACTGATAGACTAATGCCCAAAAAGGACAACCCGAATCTCAATCGGGTCTCGTAAGTTTTTTACCCTTCGTTTTTTCGACACGTGGATATTTACGGTAAAACGGGATTACGGTGCCCCGTTTTTGACTTCCCATCGCTTAAGAGTGGTGCACCATGGTACTTTTCCATTTCAAATCCATTCGAACATTTCTAAAGGTCGTACGGCACTGTTTTGCCATTTCGGACGGATGTTGCACCTTGCACCGTGGATGTTGCACCCTGTAGATATCGATTATTCGGACGGCCATAACTTCTGGCTCGTTTAGAGTTACGGGAGCCATAACCTGTCAAAACGAAGGCCTCGATGAGTTCTACGGCTTTGACAGCTTTCAGCCGTCAACGGATAGATTAATACCCAAAAAGGACAACCCGAATCTCAATCAGGTCTCGTAAGTTTTTTACCCTTCGTTTTCTCGACACGTGGATTTTTACGGAAAAACGGGATTACGGTGGCTGGTCTTCGATTTACCATCGCTGGAGAATGGTGCACCATGGTACTGTTCCATTTCAAATCCATGCACGCATTTCTAAAAGTCGTACGGCACTGTTTCGCCATGTCGGACGGATGTTGCACCTTGCACCGTGGATGTTGCACCCTGTAGATATCGATTATTCGGACGGCCATAACTTCTGGCTCGTTAAGAGTTACGGGAGCCATAACCAGTCAAAACGAAGGCCTCGATGAGTTCTACGGCTTTGATAGCTTTCAGCCGTCAACGGATAGATTAATGCGCAAAAAGGACAACCCGAATCTCAATCGGGTCTCGTAAGTTTTTTACCCTTCGTTTTTTCGACACGTGGATTTTTACGGTAAAACGGGATTACCGTGGCCCGTCTTCGACTTGCCATCGCTGAAGAGTGGTGCACCACGGTACTGTTCCGTTTCAAATCCATGCACGCATTTCCAAAATTCGAACGGCACTGTTTCGCCATTTCGGACGGATGTTGCACCTTGCACCGTGGATGTTGCACCCTGTAGATATCGATTATACTAACGACCATAACTTCTGGCTCGTTTAGAGTTACGGGAGCCATAACCCGTCAAAACGAAGGCCTCGATGAGTTGTACGGCTTTGACAGCTTTCAGCCGTCAACGGATAGACTAATGCCCAAAAAGGACAACCCGAATCTCAATCGGGTCTCGTAAGTTTTTTACCCTTCGTTTTTTCGACACATGGATTTTTACGGTAAAACGGGATTAAGGTGCCCCGTTTTCGACTTCCCATCGCTTAAGAGTGGTGCACCATGGTACTTTTCCGTTTCAAATCCATTCACGCATTTCTAAAGGTCGTACGGCACTGTTTTGCCATTTCGGACGGATGTTGCACCTTGCACCGTGGATGTTGCACCCTGTAGATATCGATTATTCGGACGGCCATAACTTCTGGCTCGTTTAGAGTAACGGGAGCCATAACCTGTCAAAACGAAGGCCTCGATGAGTTCTACGGCTTTGACAGCTTTCAGCCGTCAACGGATAGATTAATGCCCAAAAAGGACAACCTGAATCTCAATCGGGTCTCGTAAGTTTTTTACCCTTCGTTTTCTCGACACGTGGATTTTTACGGAAAAACGGGATTACGGTGGCTGGTCTTCGATTTACCATCGCTGGAGAGTGGTGCACCATGGCACTGTTCCATTTCAAATCCATGCACGCATTTCTGAAAGTCGTACGACACTGTTTCGCCATGTCGGACGGATGTTGCACCTTGCACCGTGGTTGTTGCACCCTATAGATATCGATTATTCGGACGGCCATAACTTCTGGCTCGTTAAGAGTTATGGGAGCCATAACCTGTCAAAACGAAGGCCTCGATGAGTTCTACGGCTTTGATAGCTTTGAGCCATCAACGGATAGAATAACGCCGAAAAAGGACAACCCGAATCTCAATCGGGTCTCGTAAGTTTTTTACCCATGGTTTTTTCGACACGTGGATTTTTACGGTAAAACGGGATTACCGTGGCCCGTCTTCGACTTCCCATCACTAGAGAGTGGTGAACTATGGTACTATTCCGTTTCAAATTCATGCACGCATTTCTAAAAGTCGTACGAAACTGTTTCGCCATTTCGGACGGATGTTGCGCCTTGCACCGTGGATGTTGCACCCTGTAGATATCGATTATTCGGACGGCCATAACTTCTGGCTCGTTTAGAGTTACGGGAGCCATAACCTATCAAAATGAAGGCCTCGATGAGTTCTACGGCTTTGACAGCGTTCAACCGTCAACGGATAGACTAATCCCCAAAAAGGACAACCCGAATCTCAATCGGGTCTCGTAAGTTTTTTACCCTTCGTTTTTTCGACGCGTGGATTTTTACGGAAAAACGGGATTACGGTGGCTGGTCTTCGATTTACCATCGCTGGAGAGTGGTGCACCATGGTACTGTTCCGTTTCAAATCCATGCACGCATTTCTAAAAGTCGTACGGCACCGTTTCGCCATGTCGGACGGATGTTGCACCTTGCACCGTGGATGTTGCACCCTGTAGATATCGATTATTCGGACGGCCATAACTTCTGGCTCGTTAAGAGTTACGGGAGCCATAACCTGTCAAAACGAAGGCCTCAATGTGTTCTACGGCTTTGACAGCTTTCAGCCGTCAACGGATAGATTAATGCCCAAAAAGGACAACCCGAATCTCAATCGGATCTCGTAAGTTTTTTACCCTTCGTTTTTTCGACACGTTGATTTTTACGGTAAAACGGGATTACCGTGGCCCGTCTTCGACTTCCAATCGCTGGAGAGTGGTGCACCATGGTACTGTTCCGTTTCAAATCCATGCACGCATTTCTAAAAGTCGTACAGCACTGTTTCGCCATTTCGGACGGATGTTGCACCTTACACCGTGGATGTTGCACCCTGTAGATATCGATTATTCGGACGACCATAACTTCTGGCTCGATTAGAGTTACGGGAGCCATAACCTGTCAAAATGACGGCCTCGATGAGTTCTACGGCTCTGATGGCTTTCAGCCGTCAATGGATAGATTAATGCCCAAAAAGGACATCCCGAATCTCAATCGGGTCTCGTAAGTTTTTTACCCTTCGTTTTTTCGACACGTGGATTTTTACGGTAAAACGGGATTACCGTGGCCCGTCTTCGACTTTCCATCGCTGGAGAGTGGTACACTATGGTACTGTTCCGTTTCAAATCCATGCACGCATTTCTAAAAGTCATACGACGCTGTTTCGCCATTTCGGACGGAAGTTGCACCTTGCACCGTGGATGTTGCACCCAGTAGATATCGATTATTCAGACGGCCATAACTTCTGGCTCGTTTAGAGTTACGGGAGCCATAACCTATCAAAACGAAGGCCTCAATGAGTTCTACGGCTTTAACAGCTTTTAGCCGTCAACGGATAGACTAATGCCCGAAAAGGACAACCCGAATCTCAATCGGGTCTTGTAAGTTTTTTACACTTCGTTTTTTCGACACGTGGATTTTTACGGAAAACCGGGATTACGGTGGCTGGTCTTCGATTTATCATCGCTGGAGAGTGGTGCAGCATGGCATTGTTCCATTTCAAATCCATGCACGCATTACAAAAAGTCGTACGGTACTGTTTCGCCATGTCGGACGGATGTTGCACCTTGCACCGTGATGTTGCACCCTGTAGATATCGATTATTCGGACGGCCATAACTTCTGGCTCGTTAAGAGTTACGGGAGCCATAATCTGACAAAACGAAGGCCTTGATGAGTTCTACGGCTTTGACAGCTTTCAGCCATCAACGGATAGATTAATTCCCAAAAAGGACAACCCGAATCTCAATCGGGTCTCGTAAGTTTTTTACCCTTCGTTTTTTCGACACGTGGATTTTTACGGTAAAACGGGATTACCGTGGCCCATCTTCGACTTTCCATCGCTGGAGAGTGGTGCACCATGGTACTGTTCCATTTCAAATCCATGCACGGATTTCTAAAAGTCGTACGACACAGTTTCGCCATTTCGGACGGATGTTGCACCTTGCACCGTGGATGTTGCACCCTGTATATATCGATTATGCGGACGGCCATAACTTCTGGCTCGTTTAGAGTTACTGGAGCCATAACCTATCAAAACAAAGGCCTCGATGAGTTCTACGGCTTTGACGGCTTTCAGCCGTCAACGGATAGACTAATGCCCAAAAAGGACAACCCGAATCTCAATCGGGTCTCGTAAGTTTTTTACCCTTCGTTTATTCGACACGTGGATTTTTACGGAAAAACGGGATTACGGTGGCTGGTCTTCGATTTACCATCGCTGGAGAGTGGTGCACCATGGCACTATTCCGTTTCAAATCCATGCACGCATTACTAAAAGTCGTACGGCACTGTTTCGCCATGTCGGACGGATGTTGCACCTTGCACCGTGGATGTTGCACCCTGTAGATATCGATTATTCGGACGGCCATAACTTCTAGCTCGTTAAGAGTTACGGGAGCCATAACCTTTCAAAACGAAGTCCTCGATGAGTTCTATGGCTTTGATGGATTTCAGCCGTCAACGGATATATTAATGCCCAAAAAGGACAACCCGAATCTCAATTGGGTCTCGTAAGTTTTTTACCCTTCGTTTTTTCGGCACATGGATTTTTACGGTAAAACGAGATTACCGTGGCCCGTCTTCGACTTCCCATCGCTGAAGAGTGGTGCACCACGGTACTGTTCCGTTTCAAATCCATTCACGCATTTCTAAAGATCGTGCGGCACTGTTTCGCCATTTCGGACGGATGTTGCACCTTGCACCGTGGATGTTGCACCCTGTAGATATCGATTATTCGGACGGCCATAACTTCTGGCTCGTTTAGAGTTACGGAAGCCATAACCTGTCAAAACGAAGGCCTCGATGAGTTCTATGGCTTTGACAGCTTTCAGCCGCCAATGGATAGATTAATGCCCAAAAAAGACAGCCCGAATCTCAATCGGGTCTCGTAAGTTTTTTATCCTTCGTTTTTTCGACACGAGGATTTTTACGGTAAAACGGGATTACCGTGGCCCGTCTTCGACTTCCCATCGCTGGAGAGTGGTGCACCATGGTACTGTTCCATTTCAAATCCATGCACGCATTTCTAAAAGTCGTACGACACTGTTTCGCCATGTCGGACGGAAGTTGCACCCTGTAGATTTCGATTATTCGGACGGCCATAACTTCTGGCTCGTTAAGAGTTACGGGAGCCATAACCTTTCAAAACGAAGGTCTCGATGAGTTCTACGGCTTTGACAGCTTTCCGCTGTCAATGGATAGATTAATGCCCAAAAAGGACAACCCGAATCTCAATCGGGTCTCGTAAGTTTTTTACCCTTCGTTTTTCGACACGTGGACTTTTACGGCAAAACGGGATTACCGTAGCCCGTCTTCGACTTCCCATCGTTGGAGAGTGGTGCACCATGGTATTGTTCCATTTTGAATCCATGCACGCATTTCTAAAAGTCGTACGACACTGTTTCGCCATTTCGGACGGATGTTGCACCTTGCACCGTGGATGTTGCACCCTGTAGATATCGATTATTCGGACGGCCATAACTTTTGGCTCGTTTAGAGTTACGGGAGCCATAACCTGTCAAAACGAAGGCCTCGATGAGTTCTACGGCTTTGACAGCTATCAACCGTCATCGGATAGATTAATGCCCAAAAAGGACAACCCGAATCTCAATCGGGTCTTGTAAGTTTTTTACCCTTCGTTTTTTCGACACGTGGATTTTTATGTTAAAACGGGATTACCGTGGCCCGTCTTCGACTTTCCATCGCTGGAGAGTGGTGCACTATGGTACTGTTCCATTTCAAATCCATGCACGTATTTCTAAAAGTCGTACGACACTGGTTTGCCATTTCGGACGGATGTTGCACCTTGCACCGTGGATGTTGCACCCAGTAGATATCGATTATTCGGACGACCATAACTTCTGGGTCGTTTATTGTTACGTGAGCCATAACCTGTCAAAACGAAGGACACGATGAGTTCTACGGCTTTGACAGTTTTCAGCCGTCAACGGATAGATTAATGCCCAAAAAGGACAACCCGAATCTCAATTGGGTCTCGTAAGTTTTTTACCCTTCGTTTTTTCGACACGTGGATTTTTACGGTAAAACGGGATTACGGTGCCCCGTTTTCGACTTCCCATCGCTGAAGAGTGGTGCACCATGGTACTATTCCGTTTCAAATCCATGCACGCATTTCTAAAGGACGTACGACACTGCTTCGCCATTTCGGACGGATGTTGCACCTGGCACAGTGGATGTTGCACCCTGTAGATATCGATTATTCGGATGGCCATAACTTCTGGCTCGCTTAGAGTTACGGGAGCCATAACCTATCAAAATGAAGGCCTCGATGAGTTCTACGGCTTTGACCGCTTTCAGCCGTCAACGGATAGACTAATGCCCAAAAAGGACAACCCGAATCTCAATCGGGTCTCGTAAGTTTTTTACCCTTCGTTTTTTCGACACGTGGATTTTTACGGAAAAACGGGATTACGGTGGCTGATCTTCGATTTACCATCGCTGGAGAGTGGTGCACCATGGCACTATTCCGTTTCAAATCCATGCACGCATTACTAAAAGTCGTACGGCACTGTTTCGCCATGTCGGGCGGATGTTGCACCTTGCACCGTGGATGTTGCACCCTGTAGATATCGATTATTCGGACGGCCATAACTTCTGGCTCGTTAAGAGTTACCGGAGCCATAACCTGTCAAAATGAAGGCCTCGATGAGTTCTACGGTTTTGACGGCTTTCAGCCGTCAACGGATATATTAATGCCCAAAAAGGACAACCCGAATCTCAATTGGGTCTCGTAAGTTTTTTACCCTTCGTTTTTTCGACACGTGGATTTTTACGGTAAAACGAGATTACCGTGGCCCGTCTTCGACTTCCCATCGCTGAAGAGTGGTGCACCACGGTACTGTTCCATTTCAAATCCATGCACGCATTTCTAAAAGTCGTACGACACTGTTTCGCCATTTCGGACGGATGTTGCACCTTGCACCGTGGATGTTGCACCCTGTAGATATCGATTATTCGGACGGCCATAACTTCTGGCTCGTTTAGAGTTACGGAAGCCATAACCTGTCAAAACGAAGGCCACGATGATTTCCACGGCTTTGACAGCTTTCAGCCATCAACGGATAGACTAATACCCAAAAAGGACAATCCGAATCTCAATCGGGTCTCGTAAGTTTTTTACCCTTCGTTTTTTCGACACGTGGATTTTTACGGTAAAACGGGATTACCGTGGCCCGTCTTCGACTTCCCATCACTGGAGAGTGGTGCACCGTGGTACTGTTCCGTTTCAAATCCATGCACGCATTTCTAAAAGTCGTACGGCACAGTTTCACCATTTCGGACGGATGTTGCACCCTGTAGATATCGATTATTCGGACGGCCATAACTTCTGGCTCGTTAAGAGTTATGGGAGCCATAACCAGTCAAAACGAAGGCCTCGATGAGTTCTACGGCTTTGACGGCATTCAGCCATCAACGGATATATTAATGCCCAAAAAGGACAACCCGAATCTCAATCGGGTCTCGTAAGTTTTTTACCCTTCGTTTTTCGACACGTGGATTTTTGCGGTAAAACGAGATTACCGTGGCCCGTCTTCGACTTCCCATCGCTGAAGAGTGGTGCACCACAGTACTGTTCCATTTCAAATCCATGCACGCATTTCTAAAAGTCGTACGACACTGTTTCGCCATTTCGGACGGATGTTGCACCTTGAACCGTGGATGTTGCACCCAATAGATATCGATTATTTGGACGGCCATAAGATCTGGCTCGTTTAGAGTTACGGAAGCCATAACCTGTCAAAACGAAGGCCTCGATGAGTTCCACGGCTTTGACAGCTTTCAGCCGTCAACGGATAGACTAATGCCCAAAAAGGACAACCCGAATCTCAATCGGGTCTCGTAAGTTTTTTGCCCTTCGTTTTGTCGACACGTGGATTTTTGCGGCAAAACGGGATTACGGTGGCTGGTCTTCGATTTACCATCGCTGGAGAGTGGTGCACCATGGTACTGCTCCATTTCAAATCCATGCACGCATTTCTAAAAGTCGTACGACACTATTTCGCCATGTCGGACGGATGTTGCACCTTGCACCGTGGATGTTGCACCCTGTAGATATCGATTATTCGGACGGCCATAACTTCTGGCTCGTTAAGAGTTACGGGAGCCATGACCTGACAAAACGAAGGTCTCGATGAGTTCTACAGCTTTGACGGCTTTCAGCCGTCAACAGATAGAGTAATGCCCAAAAAGGACAACCCGAATCTCAATCGGGTCTCGTAAGTTTTTTATCCTTCGTTTTTTCAACACGTGGATTTTTACGGTAAAACGGGATTACCGTGGCCCGTCTTCGACTTGCCATCGCTGGAGAGTGGTGCACCATGGTACTGTTCCGTTTCAAATCCATGCACGCATTTCTAAAAGTCGTACAGCACAGTTTCGCCATTTCGGACGGATGTTGCACCTTGCACCGTGGATGTTGCACCCTGTAGATATCTATTATTCGGACGGCCATAACTTCTGGCTCGTTAAGGGTTACGGGAGCCATAACCTGTCAAAACGAAGGCTCGATGAGTTCTACGGCTTTGACGGCTTTCAGCCGTCAATGGATTGATTAATGCCCAAAAAGGACAACCCGAATCTCAATCGGGACTCGTAAGTTTTTTACCCTTCGTTTTTTCGACACATGGATTTTTACGGTAAAACGGGATTACCGTGGCCCGTCTTTGACTTTCCATCGCTGGAGAGTGGTGCACCATGGTACTGTTCCGTTTCAAATCCATGCACGCATTTCTAAAAGTCGTACGCCACTATTTCGCCATGTCGGACGGATGTTGCACCTTGCACCGTGGATGTTGCACCCTGTAGATATCGATTATTCGGACGGCCATAACTTCTGGCTCGTTAAGGGTTACGGGAGCCATAACCTGTCAAAACGAAGGCCTCGATGAGTTCTACGGCTTTGACAGCTTTCAGTAGTAAACGGATAGATTAATGCCCAAAAAGGACAACCCGAATCTCAATCGGGTCTCGTAAGTTTTTTACCCTTTGTTTTTTCGACACGTGGATTTTTACGGTAAAACGGGATTACCGTGGCCCGTCTTCGACTTCCCATCGCTGGAGAGTGGTGCACCAGGGTACTGTTCCGTTTCAAATCCATGCATGCATTTCTAAAAGTCGTACGGCACTGTTTCGCCATTTCGGATGGATGTTGCACCTTGCACCGTGGATGTTGCACCCTGTGGATATCGATTATTCGGACGGCCATAACTTCTGGCTCGTTTAGAGTTACGGGAGCCATGACCCGTCAAAATGAAGGCCTCGATGAGTTCTACGGCTTTGACAGCTTTCAGCCATCAACGGATAGATTAATGCCCAAAAAGGACAACCCGAATCTCAATCGTGTCTCGTAAGTTTTTTACCCTTCGTTTTTTCGACACGTGGATTTTTACGGTAAAACGGGATTACCGTGGCCCGTCTTCGACTTTCCATCGCTGGAGAGTGGTGCACTATGGTACTGTTCCATTTCAAATCCGTGCACGTATTTCTAAAAGTCGTACGACACTGTTTCGCCATTTCGGACGGATGTTGCACCTTGCACCGTGGATGTTGCACCCAGTAGATATCGATTAATCGGACGGCCATAACTTCTGGCTCGTTTATAGTTACGTGAGCCATAACCTATCAAAACAAAGGCCACGATGAGTTCTACGGCTTTGACAGCTTTCAGCCGTCAACGGATAGACTAATGCCCAAAAAGGACAACCCGAATCTCAATCGGGTCTCGTAAGTTTTTTACCCTTCGTTTTTTCGACACGTGGATTTTTACGGAAAAACGGGATTACGGTGGCTGGTCTTCGATTTACCATCGCTGGAGAGTGGTGCACCATGGCACTATTCCGTTTCAAATCCATGCACGCATTACTAAAAGTCGTACGGCACTGTTTCGCCTTGTCGGACGGATGTTGCACCTTGCACCGTGGATGTTGCACCCTGTAGATATCGATTATTCGGACGGCCATAACTTCTAGCTCGTTAAGAGTTACGGGAGCCATAACCTGTCAAAATGAAGGCCTCGATGAGTTCTACGGCTTTGACGGCTTTCAGGCGTCAACGGATATATTAATGCCCAAAAAGGACAACCCGAATCTCAATCGGGTCGCGTAAGTTTTTTACCCTTCGTTTTTTCGACACGTGGATTTTTACGGTAAAACGGGATTACCGTGGCCCGTGTTCGACTTCCCATCGCTGAAGAGTGGTGCACCACGGTACTGTTCCGTTTCAAATCCATGCACGCATTTCTAAAAGTCGTACGGCACTGTTTCGCCATTTCGGACGGTTGTTGCACCTTGCACCGTGGATGTCGCACCCTGTAGATATCGATTATTCGGACGGCCATAACTTCTGGCTCGTTTAGAGTTACGGGAGCCATAACCTGTCAAAACGAAGGCCTCGATGAGTTCCACGGCTTTGACAGCTTTCAGCCGTCAACGGATAGATTAGGGCCCAAAAAGGACAACCCGAATCTAAATCGGGTCTCGTAAGTTTTTTACCCTTCGTTTTTTCGACACGTGGATTTTTACGGAAAAACGGGATTACGGTGCCCCGTTTTCGACTTCCCATCGCTGAAGAGTGGTGCATCATGGTACTTTTCCGTTTCAAATCTATTCACGCATTTCTAAAGGTCGTACGGCACTGTTTTGCCATTTCGGACGGATGTTGCACCTTGCACCGTGGATGTTGCACCCTGTAGATATCGATTATTCGGACGGCCATAACTTCTGGCTCGTTTAGAGTTACGGGAGCCATAACCTGTCAAAATGAAGGCCTCGATGAGTTCTACGGCTTTGACAGCTTTCAGCCGTCAACGGATAGATTAATGCCCAAAAAGGACAACCCGAATCTCAATCGGGTCTCGTAAGTTTTTTACCCTTCGTTTTCTCGACACGTGGATTTTTACGGAAAAACGGGATTACGGTGGCTGGTCTTCGATTTACCATCCTTGGAGAGTGGTGCACCATGGTACTGTTCCATTTCAAATCCATGCGCGCATTTCTAAAAGTCGTACGGCACTGTTCGCCATGTCGGACGGATGTTGCACCTTGCACCGTGGATGTTGCACCCTATAGATATCGATTATTCGGACGGCCATAACTTCTGGCTCGTTAAGAGTTACGGGAGCCATAACCTGTCAAAACGAAGGCCTCGATGAGTTCTACGGCTTTGATAGCTTTCAGCCATCAACGGATAGATTAATGCCCAAAAAGGACAACCTGAATCTCAATCGGGTCTCGTAAGTTTTTTACCCTTCGTTTTTTCGACACGTGGATTTTTACGGTAAAACGGGATTACCGTGACCCGTCTTCGACTTGCCATCGCTGAAGAGTGGTGCACCACGGTACTGTTCCATTTCAAATCCATGCACGCATTTCTAAAAGTCGTACGGCACTGTTTCGCCATTTCGGACGGATGTTGCACCTTGCACCGTGGATGTTGCACCCTGTATATATCGATTATTCGGACGACCATAACTTCTGGCTTGTTTAGAATTACGAAAGCCATAACCCGTCAAAACGAATGCCTCGATGAGTTCTACGGCTTTGACAGCTTTCAGCCGTCAACGGATAGACTAATGCACAAAAAGGACAACCCGAATCTCAATCGGGTCTCGTAAGTTTTTTACCCTTCGTTTTTTCGACACGTGGATTTTTACGGTAAAACGGGATTACGGTGCCCCGTTTTCGACTTCCCATCGCTGAAGAGTGGTGCACCATGGTACTTTTCCGTTTCAAATCCATTCACGCATTTCTAAAGGTCGTACGGCACTGTTTTGCCATTTCGGACGGATGTTGCACCTTGCACCGTGGATGTTGCACCCTGTAGATATCGATTATTCGGACGGCCATAACTTCTGGCTCATTTAGAGTTACGGGAGCCATAAACTGTTAAAACGAAGGCCTCGATGAGTTCTACGATTTTGATAGCTTTCAGCCGTCAACGGATAGATTAATGCCCAATAAGGACAACCCGAATCTCAATCGGGTCTCGTAAGTTTTTTACCCTTCGTTTTCTCGACACGTGGATTTTTACAGTAAAACGGGATTACCGTGGCCCGTCTTCGACTTGCCATCGCTGAAGAGTGGTGCACCATGGTATTGTTCCATTTCAAATGCATGCACGCATTTTTAAAAGTCGTACGGCACTGTTTCGCCATTCCGGATGGATGTTGCACCTTGCACCGTGGATGTTGCACCCTATAGATATCGATTATTCGGACGGCCATAACTTATGCCTCATTAAGAGTTACGGGAGCCATAACCTGTCAAAACGAAGGCCTCGATGAGTTCTATGGCTTTGATAGCTTTCAGCCGTCAACGGATAGATTAATGCCCAAAAAGGACAACCCGAATCTCAATCGGGTCTCGTAAGTTTTTTACCCTTCGTTTTTTCGACACGTGGATTTTTACGGTAAAACGGGATTACCGTGGCCCGTCTTCGACTTACCATCGCTGGAGAGTGGTGCACCACGGTACTGTTACGTTTCAAATCCATGCACGCATTTCTAAAAGTCGTACGGCACTGTTTCGCCATTTCGGACGGATGTTGCACCTTGCACCGTGGATGTTGCACCCTGTAGATAACGATTATTCGGACGGCCATAACTTCTGGCTTGTTTAGAGTTACGGAAGCCATAACCCGTCAAAACGAAGGCCTCGATGAGTTGTACGGCTTTGACAGCTTTCAGCTGTCAACGGATAGACTAATGCCCAAAAAGGACAACCCGAATCTCAATCGGGTCTCGTAAGTTTTTTACCCTTCGTTTTTTCGACACGTGGATTTTTACGGTAAAACGGGATTACGTTGCCCCGTTTTCGACTTCCCATCGCTGAAGAGTGGTGCACCATGGTACTTTTCTGTTTCAAATCCATTCACGCATTTCTAAAGGTCGTACGGCACTGTTTTGCCATTTCGGACGGATGTTGCACCTTGCACTGTGGATGTTGCGCCCTGTAGATATCGATTATTCGGACGGCCATAACTTCTGGCTCGTTTAGAGTTATAGGAGCCATAACCTGTCAAAACGAAGGCCTCGATGAGTTATACGGCTTCGACAGCTTTCAGCCGTCAACGGATAGATTAATGCCCAAAAAGGACAACCCGAATCTCAATCGGGTCTCGTAAGTTTTTTACCCTTCGTTTTCTCGACACGTGGATTTTTACAGAAAAACGGGATTACGGTGGCTGGTCTTCGATTTACCATCGCTGGAGAGTGGTGCACCATGGCACTGTTCCATTTCAAATCCATGCACGCATTTCTAAAAGTCGTACGGCACTGTTTCGCCATGTCGGACGGATGTTGCACCTTGCACCGTGGATGTTGCACCCTGTAGATATCGATTATTCGGACGGCCATAACTTCTGGCTCGTTAAGAGTTACGGGAGCCATAACCTGTCAAAACGAAGGCCTCGATGAGTTCTACGGCTTTGATAGGTTTCAGCCGTCAACGGATAGATTAATGCCCAAAAAGGACAACCCGAATCTCAATCAGGTCTCGTAAGTTTTTAACCCTTCGTTTTTTCGACACGTGGATTTTTACGGTAAAATGGGATTACTCTCCAGTGATGCAACATCCGTCCGAAATGGCGAAACAGTGCCGTACGACTTTTAGAAATGCGTGCATGGATTTGAAACGGAACAGTACCATGGTGCACCACTCTCCGGCGATGGGAAGTCGAAGACGGGCCGCGGTAATCCTGTTTTACCGTAAAAATCCACATGTCGAAAAAACGAAGGGTAAAAAACTTACGAGACCCGATTGAGATTCGAGTTGTCCTTTTTGGGCATTAATCTATCCATTGACGGCTGAAAGCTGTCAAAGCCGCAGAACTCATCGAGGCCTTCGTTTTGACAGGTTATGGCTCCCGTAACTCTAAACGAGCCAGAAGTTATGTCCGTCCGAATAATCGATATTTACAGGGTGCAACATCCGCGGTGCAAGGTGCAACATCCGTCCGAAATGGCGAAACAGTGCCGTACGACTTTTAGAAATGCGTGCATGGATTTGAAACGGAACAGTACCATGGTGCACCACTCTCCAGCGATGGTAAATCGAAGGCCAGCCACCGTAATCCCGTTTTACCGCAAAAATCCACGTGTCGAAAAAACATAGGGTAAAAAACTTACGAGTCCCGATTGAGATTCGGGTTGTCCTTTTTGGGCATTAATCTATCCGTTGACAGCTGAAAGCTGTCAAAGCCGTTGAAATCATCGAGGCGTTCGTTTTGACAGGTTATGGCTCCCGTAACTCTATACGAGCCAGAAGTTATGTCCATCCGAATAATCGATATCTACAGGGTGCAACATCCACGGTGCAAGGTGCAACATCCGTCCAAAATGGCGAAACAGGGCCGTACCACTTTTAGAAATGCGTGTATGGATTTGAAATGGAACAGTACCATGGTGCACCAGTCTCCAGCGATGGGAAGTCGAAGATGGGCCACGGTAATCCTGTTTTACCGTAAAAATCCACGTGTCGAAAAAACGAAGGGTAAAAAACTTACGAGACCCGATTGAGATTCGGGTTGTCCTTTTTGGGCATTAATCTATCCGTTGACGGCTGAAAGTTGTCAAAGCCATAGAACTCATCGAGGCCTTCGTTTTGACAGGTTATGGCTCCCGTAACTCTAAACGAGCCAGAAGTAATGGCCGTTTGAATAATCGATATCTACAGGGTGCAACATCCACGGTGCATGGTGCAACATCCGTCCGAAATGGTGAAAGAGTGTCGTACGACTTTTAAAAATGCGTACATGGAATTGAAATGGAGCAATACTATGGTGGACCAGTCTCCAGCGATGGGAAGTCGAAGATGGGCCACGGTAATCCCGATTTACCGTAAAAATCGACGTGTCAAAAAAAAAACGAAGGGTAAAAAACTTACGAGACCCGATTAAGATTCGGGTTGTCCTTTTTGGGAATTAATCTATCCATTGACAGCTGAAAGCTGTCAAAGCCGTAGAACTCATCGAGGCCTTCGTTTTGATAGGTTATGGCTCCCGTAAATCTAAACGAGCCATAAGTTATGGCCGTCCGAATAATCGATATCCACAGGGTGCAACATCCACGGTGCAAGGTGCAACATCCGTCCGAAATGGCGAAACAGTGACGTACGACGTTTAGAAATGCGTGCATGGATTTGAAATGGAACAGTACCATGGTGCACCACTCTCCAGCGATGGTAAATAGAAGGCCAACCACGGTAATCCTGTTTTACCGTAAAAATCCACGTGTCGAAAAAACGAAGGGTAAAAAACTTACGAGACCCGATTGAGATTCGGGTTGTCCTTTTTGGGCATTAATCTATCCCATGATGGCCATAAGCTGTCAAAGCCGTAAAACTCATCGAGGCCTTCGTTTTGACAGGTTATGGCTTTTGTAACTCTAAATGAGCCAGAAGTTTTGGCCGTCCGAATAATCAATATCTACAGGGTGCAACATCCACGGTGCAAGGTGCAAGGTGCAACATCCGTCCGAAATGGCGAAACAGTGCCGTACGACTTTTAGAAATGCGTGCATGGATTTGAAACGGAACATTACCATGGTGCACCTTTCTCCAGCGATGGGAAGTCGAAGACGGACCACGGTAATCCCGTTTTACCATAAAAATCCACGTGTCAAAAAAATGAAGGGTAAAAAACTTACGAGTCCCGATTGAGATTCGGGTTGTCCTTTTTCGGCATTAATCTATCCATTGACGGCTGAAAGCTGTCAAAGCCGTTGAACTCATCGAGGCCTTCGTTTTGACAGGTTATGGCTCCCGTAACTCTAAACGAGCCAGAAGTTATGGCCGTCCGAATAATCGATATCTACAGGGCGCAACATCCACGGTGCAAGGTGCAACATCCGTCCGAAATGGAGAAACAGTGCCGTACGACTTTTAGAAATGCATGCATGGATTTGAAACGGAACAGTACCATAGTGCATCACTCTCCAGTGATGGTAAATCGAAGACAAGCCACTGTAATCCCGTTTTACCGTAAAATTCCACGTGTCGAAAAACGAAGGGTAAAAAACTTACGAGACCCGATTGAGATTCGGGTTGTCCTTTTTGGGCATTTATCTATCCGTTGACGGCTGAAAGCTGTCAAAGCCATAGAAATCATCGAAGCCTTCGTTTTGACAGATTATGGCTCCCGTAACTTTAAACGAGCCAGAAGTTATGGCCGTCCGAATAATCGATATCTACAGGGTGCAACATCCACGGTGCAAGGTGCAACATCCGTCTGAAATGGCGAAACTGTGCCGTATGACTTTTAGAAATGCGTGCATGGATTTGAAACGGAACAGTACCATGGTGCACCACTCTCCAGCGATGGGAAATCGAAGACGGACCACGGTAATCCTGTTTTACCGTAAAAATCCACGTGTCGAAAAAACGAAGGGTAAAAAACTTACGAGAACCGATTGAGATTCAGGTTGTCCTTTTTGGGCATTAATCTATCCGTTGATGGCTGAAAGCTGTCAAAGCCGTAGAACTCATCTAGGCCTTCGTTTTGACAGGTTATGGCTCCCGTAACTCTAAACGAGCCAGAAGTTATGTCCGTCCGAATAATCGATATCTACAGGGTGCAACATCCCCGGTGCAAGGTGCAACATCCGTCCGAAATGGCGAAACAGTGCCGTACGACTTTTAGAAATACGTGCATGGATTTGAAACGGAACAGTACCATGGTGCACCACTCTCCAGCGATGGTAAATCGAAGGCCAGCCACCGTAATCCCGTTTTACCGTAAAAATCCACGTGTCGAAAAAACGAAGCGTAAAAAACTTACGAGTCCCGATTGAGATTCGGGTTGTCCTATTTGGGCATTAATCTATCCGTTGACGGCTGAAAGCTGTCAAAGCCATTGAAATCATCGAGGCCTTCGTTTTGATAGGTTATGGCTCCCGTAAATCTAAACGAGCCAGAAGTTATGGCCGTCCGAATAATCGATATCTACAGGGTGCGACATCCCCGGTGCAAGGTGCAACATCCGTCCGAAATGGCGAAACAGTGCCGTACGACTTTCAGAAATGCGTGCATGGATTTGAAACGGAACAGTACCATGGTGTACCACTCTCTAGCGATGGTAAATCGAAGACCAGCCACCGTAATCCTGTTTTACCGTAAAAATCCACGTGTCGAAAAAACGAAGGGTAAAAAACTTACGAGACCCGATTGAGATTCGGGTTGTCCTTTTTGGGAATTAATCTATCCATTGATGGCTGAAAGCTATCAAAGCCGTAGAACTCATCGAGGCCTTCGTTTTGACAGGTTATGGCTCCCGTAACTCTAAACGAGCCAGAAGTTATGTCCGTCCGAATAATCGATATCTACAGGGTGCAACATCCCCGGTGCAAGGTGCAACATCCGTCCGAAATGGCGAAACAGTGCCGTACGACTTTTAGAAATGCGTGCATGGATTTGAAACGGAACAGTACCATGGTGCACCACTCTCCAGCGATGGTAAATCGAAGGCCAGCCACCGTAATCCCGTTTTACCGTAAAAATCCACGTGTCGAGAAAACGAAGCGTAAAAAACTTACGAGTCGCGATTGAGATTCGGGATGTCCTTTTTGGGCATTAATCTATCCGTCGTTGGCTGAAAGCTGTCAAAGCCATTGAAATCATCGAGGCCTTCGTTTTGACAGGTTATGGCTCCCGTAACTCTAAACGAGCCAGAAGTTATGGCCGTCCGAATAATCGATTCTACAGGGTGCAACATTCACGGTGCAAGGTGCAACATCCGTCCGAAATGGTGAAACAGTGCCGTACGACTTTTAGAAATGCGTGTATGGATTTGAAACGAAACAGTACCATGGTGCACCACTCTCCAGCGATGGTAAATCGAAGACCAACCACGGTAATCCTGTTTTACCGTAAAAATCCACGTGTCGAAAAAACGAAGGGTAAAAAACTTACGAGACCCGATTGAGATTCGGGTTGTCCTTTTTGGGCATTAATCTATCCGTTGACGGCTGAAAGCTGTCAAAGCCGTAGAACTCATCGAGGCCTTCGTTTTGACAGGTTATGGCTCCTGTAACTCTAAACGAGCCAGAAGTTATGGTCGTCCGAATAATCGATTCTACAGGGTGCAACATCCACGGTGCATGGTGCAACATCCGTCCGAAATGGTGAAACAGTGTCGTACGACTTTTAAAAATGCGTACATGGATTTGATAAGGAACAATACCATGGTGCACCACATTCCAGCGATGGGAAGTCGAAGACGGGCCACGATAATCCCGTTTTACCGTAAAAATCCACGTGTCGAAAAAAGAAGGGTAAAAAACTTACGAGAACCGATTGAGGTTCGGGTTGTCCTTTTGGGCATTAATATATCCGTTGACGGCTGAAAGCCGTCAAAGCCGTAGAACTCATCGAGGCCTTCGTTTTGACAGGTTATGGCTCCCGTAACTCTAAACGAGCCAGAAGTTATGGCCGTCCGAATAATCGATTCTACAGGGTGCAACATCCCCGGTGCAAGGTGCAACATCCGTCCGAATGGCGAAACAGTGCCGTACGACTTTCAGAAATGCGTGCATGGATTTGAAACGGAACAGTACCATGGTGTACCACTCTCTAGCGATGGTAAATCGAAGACCAGCCACCGTAATCCTGTTTTACCGTAAAAATCCACGTGTCGAAAAAACGAAGCGTAAAAAACTTACGAGTCCCGATTGAGATTCGGGTTGTCCTTTTTGGGCATTAATCTATCCGTTGACAGCTGAAAGCTATCAAAGCCGTTGAAATCATCGAGGCCTTCGTTTTGACAGGTTATGGCTCCCGTAACTCTAAACGAGCCAGAAGTTACGGCCGTCCGAATAATCGATATCTATAGGGTGCAACATCCACGGTGCAAGGTGCAACATCCGTCCGAAATGGCGAAACAGTGCCGTACGACTTTTAGAAATGCATGCATGGATTTGAAACGGAACAGTACCATGGTGTACCACTCTCTAGCGATGGTAAATCAAAGACCAGCCACCGTAATCCTGTTTTACCGTAAAAATCCACGTGTCGAAAAAACGAAGGGTAAAAAACTTACGAGACCCGATTGAGATTAGGGTTGTCCTTTTTGGGCATTAATCTATCCGTTGACGGCTGAAAGCTGTCAAAGCCATAGAACTCATCGAGGCCTTCGTTTTGACGTGTTATGGCTCCCGTAGCACTAAACGAGGCAGAAGTTATGGCCGTCCGAATAATCGATATCTACAGGGTGCAACATCCACGGTGCGAGGTGCAACATCCGTCTGAAATGGCGAAACTGTGCCGTACGACTTTTAGAAATGCGCGCATGGATTTGAAACGGAACAGTACCATGGTGCACCACTCTCCAGCGATGGGAAATCGAAGACGGGCCACGGTAATCCTGTTTTACCGTAAAAATCCACGTGTCGAAAAAACGAAGGGTAAAAAACTTACGAGACCCTATTGAGATTCGGGTTGTCCTTTTTGGGCATTAATCTATCCGTTGACGGCTGAAAGCTGTCAAAGCCGTAGAACTCATCGAGGCCTTCGTTTTGACAGGTTATGGCTCCTGTAACTCTAAACGAGCCAGAAGTTATGGTCGTCCGAATAATCGATTCTACAGGGTGCAACATCCACGGTGCATGGTGCAACATCCGTCCGAAATGGTGAAACAGTGTCGTACGACTTTTAAAAATGCGTACATGGATTTGATAAGGAACAATACCATGGTGCACCACTTTCCAGCGATGGGAAGTCGAAGACGGGCCACGATAATCCCGTTTTACCGTAAAAATCCACGTGTCGAAAAAACGAAGGGTAAAAAACTTACGAGACCCGATTGAGGTTCGGGTTGTCCTTTTGGGCATTAATATATCCGTTGACGGCTGAAAGCCGTCAAAGCCGTAGAACTCATCGAGGCCTTCGTTTTGACAGGTTATGGCTCCCGTAACTCTAAACGAGCCAGAAGTTATGGCCGTCCGAATAATCGATTCTACAGGGTGCAACATCCCCGGTGCAAGGTGCAACATCCGTCCGAATGGCGAAACAGTGCCGTACGACTTTCAGAAATGCGTGCATGGATTTGAAACGGAACAGTACCATGGTGTACCACTCTCTAGCGATGGTAAATCGAAGACCAGCCACCGTAATCCTGTTTTACCGTAAAAATCCACGTGTCGAAAAAACGAAGCGTAAAAAACTTACGAGTCCCGATTGAGATTCGGGTTGTCCTTTTTGGGCATTAATCTATCCGTTGACAGCTGAAAGCTGTCAAAGCCGTTGAAATCATCGAGGCCTTCGTTTTGACAGGTTATGGCTCCCGTAACTCTAAACGAGCCAGAAGTTACGGCCGTCCGAATAATCGATATCTATAGGGTGCAACATCCACGGTGCAAGGTGCAACATCCGTCCGAAATGGCGAAACAGTGCCGTACGACTTTTAGAAATGCATGCATGGATTTGAAACGGAACAGTACCATGGTGTACCACTCTCTAGCGATGGTAAATCGAAGACCAGCCACCGTAATCCTGTTTTACCGTAAAAATCCACGTGTCGAAAAAACGAAGGGTAAAAAACTTACGAGACCCGATTGAGATTAGGGTTGTCCTTTTTGGGCATTAATCTATCCGTTGACGGCTGAAAGCTGTCAAAGCCATAGAACTCATCGAGGCCTTCGTTTTGACGTGTTATGGCTCCCGTAGCACTAAACGAGGCAGAAGTTATGGCCGTCCGAATAATCGATATCTACAGGGTGCAACATCCACGGTGCGAGGTGCAACATCCGTCTGAAATGGCGAAACTGTGCCGTACGACTTTTAGAAATGCGCGCATGGATTTGAAACGGAACAGTACCATGGTGCACCACTCTCCAGCGATGGGAAATCGAAGACGGGCCACGGTAATCCTGTTTTACCGTAAAAATCCACGTGTCGAAAAAACGAAGGGTAAAAAACTTACGAGACCCTATTGAGATTCGGGTTGTCCTTTTTGGGCATTAATCTATCCGTTGATGGCTGAAAGCTGTCAAAGCCATAGAACTCATCGAGGCCTTCGTTTTGACAGGTTATGGCTCCCGTAACTCTAAACGAGCCAGAAGTTATGTCCGTCCGAATAATCGATATCTACAGGGTGCAACATCCCCGGTGCAAGGTGCAACATCCGTCCGAAATGGCGAAACAGTGCCGTACGACTTTTAGAAATGCGTGCATGGATTTGAAACGGAACAGTACCATGGTGCACCACTCTCCAGCGATGGTAAAACGAAGGCCAGCCACCATAATCCCGTTTTACCGTAAAAATACACGTGTCGAAAAAACGAAGCATAAAAAACTTACGAGTCCCGATTGAGATTCGGGTTGTCCTTTTTGGGCATTAATCTATCCGTTGACAGCTGAAAGCTGTCAAAGCCGTTGAAATCATCGAGGCCTTCGTTTTGACAGGTTATGGCTCCCGTAACTCTAAACGAGCCAGAAGTTATGGCCGTCCGAATAATCGATTCTACAGGGTGCAACATTCACGGTGCAAGGTGCAACATCCGTCTGAAATGGTGAAACAGTGCCGTACGACTTTTAGAAATGCGTGTATGGATTTGAAACGGAACAGTACCATGGTGCACCACTCTCCAGCGATGGTAAATCGAAGGCCAACCACGGTAATCCTGTTTTACCGTAAAAATCCACGTGTCGAAAAAACAAAGGGTAAAAAACTTACGAGACCCGATTGAGATTCGGGTTGTCCTTTTTGGGCATTAATCTATCCGTTGACGGCTGAAAGCTGTCAAAGCCGTAGAACTCATCGAGGCCTTCGTTTTGACAGGTTATGGCTCCTGTAACTCTAAACGAGCCAGAAGTTATGGTCGTTTGAATAATCGATATCTACAGGGTGCAACATCCACGGTGCATGGTGCAACATCCGTCCGAAATGGTGAAACAGTGTCGTACGACTTTTAAAAATGCGTACATGGATTTGATAAGGAACAATACCATGGTGCACCACTTTCCAGCGATGGGAAGTCGAAGACGGGCCACGGTAATCCCGTTTTACCGTAAAAATCCACGTGTCGAAAAAACGAAGGGTAAAAAACTTACGAGACCCGATTGAGATTCGGGTTGTCCTTTTTGGGAATTAATCTATCCGTTGATGGCTGAAAGCTATCAAAGCCGTAGAACTCATCGAGGCCTTCGTTTTTACAGGTTATGGCTTCCGTAACTCTAAACGAGCCAGAAGTTATGGCCGTCCGAATAATAGATAGCTACAGGGTGCAACATCCACGGTGCAAGGTGCAACATCCGTCCGAAATGGCGAAACAGTGCCGTACGACTTTCAGAAATGCGTGCATGGATTTGAAACGGAACAGTACCATGGTGTACCACTCTCCTGCGATGGTAAATCGAAGACCAGCCACCGTAATCCTGTTTTACCGTAAAAATCCACGTGTCGAAAAAATGAAGGGTAAAAAACTTACGAGACCCGATTGAGATTCGGGTTGTCCTTTTTGGGCATTAATCTATCCGTTGACGGCTGAAAGCTGTCAAAGCCGTAGAACTCATCGAGCCCGTCGTTTTGACATGTTATGGCTCCCATAACTCTAAACAAGCCAGAAGTTATGGCCGTTTGAATAATCGATATCTACAGGGTGCAACATCCACGGTGCATGGTGCAACATCCGTCCAAAATGGTGAAACAGCGCCGTACGACTTTTAAAAATGCGTACATGGATTTGATAAGGAACAATACCATGGTGCACCACTCTCCAGCGATGGGAAATCGAAGACGGGCCACGGTAATCCCGTTTTACCGTAAAAATCCACGTGTCAAAAAAACGAAGGGTAAAAAACTTACGAGACCCGACTGAAATTCGGGTTGTCCTTTTTGGAAATTAATCTATCCGTTGATGGCTGAAAGCTGTCAAAGCCGTAGAACTCATCGAGGCCTTCGTTTTGACAGGTTATGGCTCCCGTAACTCTAAACGAGCCAGAAGTTATGGCCGTCCGAATAATCGATATCTACAGGGTGCAACATCCACGGTGCTAGGTGCAACATCCGTCCGAAATGGCGAAACGGTGCCGTACGACTTTTAGAAATGCGTGCATGGATTTGAAACGGAACAGTACCATGGTGTACCACTCTCCAGCGATGGTAAATCGAAGCCCAGCCACCGTAATTCTGTTTTACCGTAAAAATCCACGTGTCGAAAAAACGAAGGTTAAAAAACTTACGAGACCCGATTGAGATTCGGATTGTCCTTTTTGGGCATTAATCCATCCGTTGATGGCTGAAAGCAGTCAAAGCCGTAGAACTCATCGAGGCCTTCGTTTTGACATGTTATGGCTCCCGTAACTCTAAACGAGGCAGAAGTTATGGCCGTCCGAATAATCAATATCTACAGGGTGCAACATCCACGATGCAAGGTGCAACATCCGTCCGAAATGGCGAAACTGTGTCGTACGGCTTTTAGAAATGCGTGCATGGATTTGAAACGGAACAGCACCATGGTGCACCACTCTCCAGCGATGGTAAATCGAAGACCAGCCACCGTAATCCTGTTTTACCGTAAAAATCCACGTGTCGAAAAAACGAAGGGTAAAAAAGTTACGAGACCCGTTGAGACTCGGGTTGTCCTTTTTGGTGATTAATCTATCCGTTGACGGCTGAAAGCTGTCAAAGCCATAGAACTCATCGAGGCCTTCGTTTTGACAGGTTATGGCTCCCGTAACTCTAAACGAGCCAGAAGTTTTGGCTGTCCGAATAATCGATATCTACAGGGTGCAACATCCACGGTGCAAGGTGCAACATCCGTCTGAAATGGTGAAACAGTGCCGTACGACTTTCAGAAATGCGTGCATGGATTTGAAACGGAACAGTACCATGGTGCACCACTCTCCAGCGATGGTAAATCGAAGGCCAACCACGGTAATCCTGTTTTACCGTAAAAATCCACGTGTCGAAAAAACGAAGGGTAAAAAACTTACGAGACCCGATTGAGATTCGGGTTGTCCTTTTTGGGCATTAATCTATCCGTTGACGGCTGAAAGCTGTCAAAGCCGGAGAACTCATCGAGGCCTTCGTTTTGACAGGTTATGGCTCCCGTAACTCTAAACGAGCCAGAAGTTATGGCCGTTTGAATAATCGATATCTACAGGGTGCAACATCCACGGTGCATGGTGCAACATCCGCCCGAAATGGTGAAACAGTGCCGTACGACTTTTAAAAATGCGTACATGGATTTGATAAGGAACAATACCATGGTGCACCACTCTCCAGCGATGGGAAGTCGAAGACGGGAAACGGTAATCCCGTTTTACCGTAAAAATCCACGTGTCGAAAAAACGAAGGGTAAAAAACTTACGAGACCTGATTGAGATTCGGGTTGTCCTTTTTGGGAATTAATCTATCCGTTGATGGCTGAAAGCTGTCAAAGCCGTAGAACTCATCGAGGCCTTCGTTTTGACAGGTTATGGCTACCGTAACTCTAAACGAGCCAGAAGTTATGGCCGTCCGAATAATCGATATCTACAGGGTGCAACATCCACGGTGAAAGGTGCAACATCCGTCCGAAATGGCGGAACAGTACCGTGGTGTACCACTCTCCAGCGATGGTAAATCGAAGACCAGCCACCGTAATCCTGTTTTACCGTAAAAATCTACGTGTCGAAAAAACGAAGGGTAAAAAACTTACGAGACCCGATTGAGATTCGGGTTGTCCTTTTTGGGCATTAATCTATCCATTGACGACTGAAAACTGTCAAACCCGTAGAACTCATCGAGGCCTTCGTTTTGACAGGTTATGGCTCCCGTAACTCTAAACGAGACAGAAGTTATGGCCGTCCGAATAATCGATATCTACAGGGTGCAACATCCACGGTGCAAGGTGCAACAACCGTCCGAAATGGCGAAACAGTGTCGTACGGCTTTTAGAAATGCGTGCATGGATTTGAAACGGAACAGTACCATGGTGCATCACTCTCCAGTGATGGTAAATCGAAGACCAGCCACCGTAATCCTATTTTACCGTAAAAATCCACGTGTCGAAAAAACGAAGGGTAAAAAACTTACGAGACCCGTTGAGATTCGGGTTGTCCTTTTTGGGCATTAATCTATCCATTCACGGCTGAAAGCTGTCAAAGCCGTTGAACTCATCGAGGCCTTCGTTTTGACAGGTTATGGCTCCCGTAACTCTAAACGAGCCAGAAGTTATGGCCGTCCGAATAATCGATATCTACAGGGTGTAACACCACGGTGCAAGGTGCAACATCCGTCCGAAATGGCGAAACAGTGTCATACGACTCTTAGAAATGCGTGAATGGATTTGAAACGGAAGAGTACCATGGTACACCACTCTCCAGCGATGGTAAATCGAAGGCCAACCAAGGTAATCCTGTTTTACCGTAAAAATTCACGTGTCGAAAAAAGGAAGGGTAATGAACTTACGAGACCCGATTGAGATTCGGGTTGTCCTTTATGGGCATTAATCTATCCGTTGACGGCTGAAAGCTGTCAAAGCCGTAGAACTCATCGAGGCCTTCGTTTTGACTGGTTATGGCTTTTGTAACTCTAAACGAGCCAGAAGTTATGGCCGTCCGAATAATCGATATCTACAGGGTGCAACATCCACGGTGCAAGGTGCAACATCCGTCCGAAATGTCGAAACAGTGCCGTACGACTTTTAGAAATGCGTGCACGGATTTGAAACGGAACAATACCATGGTGCACCACTCTCCAGCGACGGGAAGTTGAAGACGGGCCACGGTAATCTTGTTTTACCGTAAAAATCCACGTGTCGAAAAAACGAAGGGTAAAAAACTTACGAGTCCCCATTGAGATTCGGGTTGTCCTTTTTGGGCATTAATCTATCCGTTGATGGCTTAAAGCCGTCAAAGGCGTAGAACTCATCGAGGCCTTCGTTTTGACAGGTTATGGCTCCCGTAACTCTAAACGAGCCAGAAGTTATGGCCGTCCGAATAATCGATATCTACAGGGTGCAACATCCACGGTGCAAGGTGCAACATCCGTCCGAAATGGCGAAACTGTGCCGTACGACTTTTAGAAATGCGTGCATGGATTTGAAACGGAACAGTACCATGGTGCACCACTCTCCAGCGATGGGAAGTCGAAGATGGGCCACGGTAATCCTGTTTTACCGTAATAATCCACGTGTCGAAAAAACGAACGGTAAAAAACTTACGAGACCCGATTGAGATTCGGGTTGTCCGTTTTGGGCATTAATCTATCCGTCGATGGCTGAAAGCTGTCAAAGCCATAGAACTCATCGAGGCCTTAGTTTTGACAGGTTATGGCTCCCGTAACTCTAAACGAGCGAGAAGTTATGTCCGTCCGAATAATCGATATCTACAAGGTGCAACATCCACGGTGCAAGGTGCAACATCCGTCTGAAATGGCGAAACAGTGCCGTACGACTTTTAGAAATGCGTGCGTGGATTTGAAACGGAACAGTACCATGGTGCACCACTCTCCAGCGATGGTAAATCGAAGGCCAGCCACCGTAATCCCGTTTTACCGTAAAAATCCAAGTGTCGAAAAAACGAAGGGTAAAAAACTTACGAGTCCCGATTGAGATTCGGGTTGTCCTTTTTGGGCATTAATCTATCCGTTGACAGCTGAAAGCTGTCAAAGCCGTTGAAATCATCGAGGCCTTCGTTTTGACAGGTTATGGCTCCCGTAACTCTAAACGAGCCAGAAGTTATGGCCGTCCGAATAATCGATTCTACAGGGTGCAACATTCACGGTGCAAGGTGCAACATCCGTCTGAAATGGTGAAACAGTGCCGTACGACTTTTAGAAATGCGTGTATGGATTTGAAACGGAACAGTACCATGGTGCACCACTCTCCAGCGATGGTAAATCGAAGGCCAACCACGGTAATCCTGTTTTACCGTAAAAATCCACGTGTCGAAAAAACAAAGGGTAAAAAACTTACGAGACCCGATTGAGATTCGGGTTGTCCTTTTTGGGCATTAATCTATCCGTTGACGGCTGAAAGCTGTCAAAGCCGTAGAACTCATCGAGGCCTTCGTTTTGACAGGTTATGGCTCCTGTAACTCTAAACGAGCCAGAAGTTATGGTCGTTTGAATAATCGATATCTACAGGGTGCAACATCCACGGTGCATGGTGCAACATCCGTCCGAAATGGTGAAACAGTGTCGTACGACTTTTAAAAATGCGTACATGGATTTGATAAGGAACAATACCATGGTGCACCACTTTCCAGCGATGGGAAGTCGAAGACGGGCCACGGTAATCCCGTTTTACCGTAAAAATCCACGTGTCGAAAAAACGAAGGGTAAAAAACTTACGAGACCCGATTGAGATTCGGGTTGTCCTTTTTGGGAATTAATCTATCCGTTGATGGCTGAAAGCTATCAAAGCCGTAGAACTCATCGAGGCCTTCGTTTTTACAGGTTATGGCTTCCGTAACTCTAAACGAGCCAGAAGTTATGGCCGTCCGAATAATAGATAGCTACAGGGTGCAACATCCACGGTGCAAGGTGCAACATCCGTCCGAAATGGCGAAACAGTGCCGTACGACTTTCAGAAATGCGTGCATGGATTTGAAACGGAACAGTACCATGGTGTACCACTCTCCTGCGATGGTAAATCGAAGACCAGCCACCGTAATCCTGTTTTACCGTAAAAATCCACGTGTCGAAAAAATGAAGGGTAAAAAACTTACGAGACCCGATTGAGATTCGGGTTGTCCTTTTTGGGCATTAATCTATCCGTTGACGGCTGAAAGCTGTCAAAGCCGTAGAACTCATCGAGCCCGTCGTTTTGACATGTTATGGCTCCCATAACTCTAAACAAGCCAGAAGTTATGGCCGTTTGAATAATCGATATCTACAGGGTGCAACATCCACGGTGCATGGTGCAACATCCGTCCAAAATGGTGAAACAGCGCCGTACGACTTTTAAAAATGCGTACATGGATTTGATAAGGAACAATACCATGGTGCACCACTCTCCAGCGATGGGAAATCGAAGACGGGCCACGGTAATCCCGTTTTACCGTAAAAATCCACGTGTCAAAAAAACGAAGGGTAAAAAACTTACGAGACCCGACTGAAATTCGGGTTGTCCTTTTTGGAAATTAATCTATCCGTTGATGGCTGAAAGCTGTCAAAGCCGTAGAACTCATCGAGGCCTTCGTTTTGACAGGTTATGGCTCCCGTAACTCTAAACGAGCCAGAAGTTATGGCCGTCCGAATAATCGATATCTACAGGGTGCAACATCCACGGTGCTAGGTGCAACATCCGTCCGAAATGGCGAAACGGTGCCGTACGACTTTTAGAAATGCGTGCATGGATTTGAAACGGAACAGTACCATGGTGTACCACTCTCCAGCGATGGTAAATCGAAGCCCAGCCACCGTAATTCTGTTTTACCGTAAAAATCCACGTGTCGAAAAAACGAAGGTTAAAAAACTTACGAGACCCGATTGAGATTCGGATTGTCCTTTTTGGGCATTAATCCATCCGTTGATGGCTGAAAGCAGTCAAAGCCGTAGAACTCATCGAGGCCTTCGTTTTGACATGTTATGGCTCCCGTAACTCTAAACGAGGCAGAAGTTATGGCCGTCCGAATAATCAATATCTACAGGGTGCAACATCCACGATGCAAGGTGCAACATCCGTCCGAAATGGCGAAACTGTGTCGTACGGCTTTTAGAAATGCGTGCATGGATTTGAAACGGAACAGCACCATGGTGCACCACTCTCCAGCGATGGTAAATCGAAGACCAGCCACCGTAATCCTGTTTTACCGTAAAAATCCACGTGTCGAAAAAACGAAGGGTAAAAAAGTTACGAGACCCGTTGAGACTCGGGTTGTCCTTTTTGGTGATTAATCTATCCGTTGACGGCTGAAAGCTGTCAAAGCCATAGAACTCATCGAGGCCTTCGTTTTGACAGGTTATGGCTCCCGTAACTCTAAACGAGCCAGAAGTTTTGGCTGTCCGAATAATCGATATCTACAGGGTGCAACATCCACGGTGCAAGGTGCAACATCCGTCTGAAATGGTGAAACAGTGCCGTACGACTTTCAGAAATGCGTGCATGGATTTGAAACGGAACAGTACCATGGTGCACCACTCTCCAGCGATGGTAAATCGAAGGCCAACCACGGTAATCCTGTTTTACCGTAAAAATCCACGTGTCGAAAAAACGAAGGGTAAAAAACTTACGAGACCCGATTGAGATTCGGGTTGTCCTTTTTGGGCATTAATCTATCCGTTGACGGCTGAAAGCTGTCAAAGCCGGAGAACTCATCGAGGCCTTCGTTTTGACAGGTTATGGCTCCCGTAACTCTAAACGAGCCAGAAGTTATGGCCGTTTGAATAATCGATATCTACAGGGTGCAACATCCACGGTGCATGGTGCAACATCCGCCCGAAATGGTGAAACAGTGCCGTACGACTTTTAAAAATGCGTACATGGATTTGATAAGGAACAATACCATGGTGCACCACTCTCCAGCGATGGGAAGTCGAAGACGGGAAACGGTAATCCCGTTTTACCGTAAAAATCCACGTGTCGAAAAAACGAAGGGTAAAAAACTTACGAGACCTGATTGAGATTCGGGTTGTCCTTTTTGGGAATTAATCTATCCGTTGATGGCTGAAAGCTGTCAAAGCCGTAGAACTCATCGAGGCCTTCGTTTTGACAGGTTATGGCTACCGTAACTCTAAACGAGCCAGAAGTTATGGCCGTCCGAATAATCGATATCTACAGGGTGCAACATCCACGGTGAAAGGTGCAACATCCGTCCGAAATGGCGGAACAGTACCGTGGTGTACCACTCTCCAGCGATGGTAAATCGAAGACCAGCCACCGTAATCCTGTTTTACCGTAAAAATCTACGTGTCGAAAAAACGAAGGGTAAAAAACTTACGAGACCCGATTGAGATTCGGGTTGTCCTTTTTGGGCATTAATCTATCCATTGACGACTGAAAACTGTCAAACCCGTAGAACTCATCGAGGCCTTCGTTTTGACAGGTTATGGCTCCCGTAACTCTAAACGAGACAGAAGTTATGGCCGTCCGAATAATCGATATCTACAGGGTGCAACATCCACGGTGCAAGGTGCAACAACCGTCCGAAATGGCGAAACAGTGTCGTACGGCTTTTAGAAATGCGTGCATGGATTTGAAACGGAACAGTACCATGGTGCATCACTCTCCAGTGATGGTAAATCGAAGACCAGCCACCGTAATCCTATTTTACCGTAAAAATCCACGTGTCGAAAAAACGAAGGGTAAAAAACTTACGAGACCCGTTGAGATTCGGGTTGTCCTTTTTGGGCATTAATCTATCCATTCACGGCTGAAAGCTGTCAAAGCCGTTGAACTCATCGAGGCCTTCGTTTTGACAGGTTATGGCTCCCGTAACTCTAAACGAGCCAGAAGTTATGGCCGTCCGAATAATCGATATCTACAGGGTGTAACACCACGGTGCAAGGTGCAACATCCGTCCGAAATGGCGAAACAGTGTCATACGACTCTTAGAAATGCGTGAATGGATTTGAAACGGAAGAGTACCATGGTACACCACTCTCCAGCGATGGTAAATCGAAGGCCAACCAAGGTAATCCTGTTTTACCGTAAAAATTCACGTGTCGAAAAAAGGAAGGGTAATGAACTTACGAGACCCGATTGAGATTCGGGTTGTCCTTTATGGGCATTAATCTATCCGTTGACGGCTGAAAGCTGTCAAAGCCGTAGAACTCATCGAGGCCTTCGTTTTGACTGGTTATGGCTTTTGTAACTCTAAACGAGCCAGAAGTTATGGCCGTCCGAATAATCGATATCTACAGGGTGCAACATCCACGGTGCAAGGTGCAACATCCGTCCGAAATGTCGAAACAGTGCCGTACGACTTTTAGAAATGCGTGCACGGATTTGAAACGGAACAATACCATGGTGCACCACTCTCCAGCGACGGGAAGTTGAAGACGGGCCACGGTAATCTTGTTTTACCGTAAAAATCCACGTGTCGAAAAAACGAAGGGTAAAAAACTTACGAGTCCCCATTGAGATTCGGGTTGTCCTTTTTGGGCATTAATCTATCCGTTGATGGCTTAAAGCCGTCAAAGGCGTAGAACTCATCGAGGCCTTCGTTTTGACAGGTTATGGCTCCCGTAACTCTAAACGAGCCAGAAGTTATGGCCGTCCGAATAATCGATATCTACAGGGTGCAACATCCACGGTGCAAGGTGCAACATCCGTCCGAAATGGCGAAACTGTGCCGTACGACTTTTAGAAATGCGTGCATGGATTTGAAACGGAACAGTACCATGGTGCACCACTCTCCAGCGATGGGAAGTCGAAGATGGGCCACGGTAATCCTGTTTTACCGTAATAATCCACGTGTCGAAAAAACGAACGGTAAAAAACTTACGAGACCCGATTGAGATTCGGGTTGTCCGTTTTGGGCATTAATCTATCCGTCGATGGCTGAAAGCTGTCAAAGCCATAGAACTCATCGAGGCCTTAGTTTTGACAGGTTATGGCTCCCGTAACTCTAAACGAGCTAGAAGTTATGTCCGTCCGAATAATCGATATCTACAAGGTGCAACATCCACGGTGCAAGGTGCAACATCCGTCTGAAATGGCGAAACAGTGCCGTACGACTTTTAGAAATGCGTGCGTGGATTTGAAACGGAACAGTACCATGGTGCACCACTCTCCAGCGATGGTAAATCGAAGGCCAGCCACCGTAATCCCGTTTTACCGTAAAAATCCAAGTGTCGAAAAAACGAAGGGTAAAAAACTTACGAGTCCCGATTGAGATTCGGGTTGTCCTTTTTGGGCATTCATCTATCCGTTGACGGCTGAAAGCTGTCAAAGCCGTTGAAATCATCGACGCCTTCGTTTTGACAGATTATGGCTCCCGTAACTCTAAACGAGCCAGAAGTTATGTCCGTCCGAATAATCGATATCTACAAGGTGCAACATCCACGGTGCAAGGTGCAACATCCGTCCGAAATGGCGAAACAGTGCCGTACGACTTTTAGAAATGCGTGTATGGATTTGAAACGGAACAGTACCATGGTGCACCACTCTCCAGTGATGGAAAGTCGAAGATGGGCCACGGTAATCCTATTTTACCGTAAAAATCCACGTGTCGAAAAAACGAAGGGTAAAAAACTTACGAGACCCGATTGAGATTCGGGTTGTCCGTTTTGGGCATTAATCTATCCGTTGATGGCTGAAAGCTGTCAAAGCCGTAGAACTCATCGATGCCTTCGTTTTGACAGGTTATGGCTCCCTAACTCTAAACGAGCCAGAAGTTATGTCCGTCCGAATAATCGATATCTACAAGGTGCAACATCCACGGTGCAAGGTGCAACATCCGTCCGAAATGGCGAAACAATGTCGTACGACTTTTAGAAATGCATGCACGGATTTGAAACGGAACAGTACCATGGTGCACCACTCTCCAGCGATGGTAAATCGAAGGCCAGCCACAGTAATCCCGTTTTACCGTAAAAATCCACGTGTCGAAAAAACGAAGGGTAAAAAACTTACGAGTCCCGATTGAGATTCGGGTTGTCCTTTTTGGACATTAATCTATCCGTTGACGGCTGAAAGCTGTCAAAGCCGTTGAACTCATCGAGGCCTTCGTTTTGACAGGTTATGGCTCCTGTAACTCTAAACGAGCCAGAAGTTATGGCCATTCGAATAATCGATTCTACAGGGTGCAACATCCACGGTGCATGGTGCAACATCCGTCCGAAATGGTGAAACAGTGTCGTACGACTTTTAAAAATGCGTACGTGGATTTGATAAGGAACAATACCATGGTGCACCACTTTCCAGCGATGGGAAGTCGAAGACGGGCCACGGTAATCCCGTTTTACCGTAAAAATCCACGTGTCGAAAAAACGAAGGGTAAAAAACTTACGAGACCCGATTGAGGTTCGGGTTGTCCTTTTTGGGCATTAATCTATCCGTTGACGGCTGAAAGCTGTCAAAGCCGTTGAAATCATCGAGGCCTTCGTTTTGACAGATTATGGCTCCCGTAACTCTAAACGAGCCAGAAGTTATGGCCGTCCGAATAATCGATTCTATAGGGTGCAACATCCCCGGTGCAAGGTGCAACATCCGTCCGAAATGGCGAAACAGTGCCGTACGACTTTCAGAAATGCGTGCATGGATTTGAAACGGAACAGTACCATGGTGTACCACTCTCTAGCGATGGTAAATCGAAGACCAGCCACCATAATCCCGTTTTACCGTAAAAATACACGTGTCGAAAAAACGAAGCGTAAAAAACTTACGAGTCCCGATTGAGATTCGGGTTGTCCTTTTTGGGCATTAATCTATCCGTTGACGGCTGAAACCTATCAAAGCCGTAGAACTCATCGAGGCCTTCGTTTTGACAGGTTATGGCTCCCGTAACTCTAGACGAGCCAGAAGTTATGGCCGTCCGAATAATCGATATCTACAAGGTGCAACATCCACGGTGCAAGGTGCAACATCCGTCCGAAATGGCGAAACAATGTCGTACGACTTTTAGAAATGCATGCACGGATTTGAAACGGAACAGTACCGTGGTGCACCACTCTCCAGCGATGGGAAGTCGAAGATGGGCCACGGTAATCCTGTTTTACCGTAATAATCCACGTGTCGAAAAAACGAACGGTAAAAAACTTACGAGACCCGATTGAGATTCGGGTTGTCCGTTTTGGGCATTAATCTATCCGTTGATGGCTGAAAGCTATCAAAGCCATAGAACTCATCGAGGCCTTAGTTTTGACAGGTTATGGCTCCCGTAACTCTAAACGAGCTAGAATTATGTCCGTCCGAATAATCGATATCTACAAGGTGCAACATCCACGGTGCAAGGTGCAACATCCGTCCGAAATGGCGAAACAGTGCCGTACGACGTTTAGAAATGCGTGCGTAGATTTGAAACGGAACAGTACCATGGTGCACCACTCTCCAGCGATGGTAAATCGAAGGCAGCCACCATAATCCCGTTTTACCGTAAAAATCCAAGTGTCGAAAAAACGAAGGGTAAAAAACTTACGAGTCCCGATTGAGATTCGGGTTGTCCTTTTTGGGCATTCATCTATCCGTTGACGGCTGAAAGCTGTCAAAGCCGTTGAAATCATCGACGCCTTTGTTTTGACAGATTATGGCTCCCGTAACTCTAAACGAGCCAGAAGTTATGTCCGTCCGAATAATCGATATCTACAAGGTGCAACATCCACGGTGCAAGGTGCAACATCCGTCCGAAATGGCGAAACAGTGCCGTACGACTTTTAGAAATGCGTGTATGGATTTGAAACGGAACAGTACCATGGTGCACCACTCTCCAGTGATGGAAAGTCGAAGATGGGCCACGGTAATCCTATTTTACCGTAAAAATCCACGTGTCGAAAAAACGAAGGGTAAAAAACTTACGAGACCCGATTGAGATTCGGGTTGTCCATTTTGGGCATTAATCTATCCGTTGATGGCTGAAAGCTGTCAAAGCCGTAGAACTCATCGATGCCTTCGTTTTGACAGGTTATGGCTCCCTAACTCTAAACGAGCCAGAAGTTATGTCCGTCCGAATAATCGATATCTACAAGGTGCAACATCCACGGTGCAAGTTGCAACATCCGTCCGAAATGGCGAAATAGTGCCGTACGACTTTTAGAAATGCATGCACGGATTTGAAACGGAACAGTACCATGGTGCACCACTCTCCAGCGATGGTAAATCGTAGGCCAGCCACCGTAATCCCATTTTACCGTAAAAATCCACGTGTCGAAAAAACGAAGGGTAAAAAACTTACGAGTCCCGATTGAGATTCGGGATGTCCTTTTTGGACATTAATCTATCCGTTGACGGCTGAAAGCTGTCAAAGCCGTAGAACTCATCGAGGCCTTCGTTTTGACAGGTTATGGCTTTTGTGACTCTAAACGAGCCAGAAGTTATGGCCGTCCGAATAATCGATATCTACATGGTGCAACATCCACGGTGCAAGGTGCAAGGTGCAACATCCGTCCGAAATAGCGAAACAGTGCCATACGACTTTTAGAAATGTGTGCATGGATTTGAAACGGAACAATACCATGGTGCACCACTCTCCAGTGATGGGAAGTCGAAGACGGGCCACGGTAATCCTGTTTTACCGTAAAAATCCACGTGTCGAAAAAACGAAGGGTAAAAAACTTACGAGTCCCGATTGAGATTCGGGTTGTCCTTTTTGGGCATTAATCTATCCGTTGATGGCTGAAAGCTGTCAAAGCCGTAGAACTCATCGAGGCCTTCATTTTGACATGTTAGGCTCCCGTAATTCTAAACGAGCCAGAAGTTATGGCCGTCCGAATAATCGATATCTACAGGGTGCAACATCCACGGTGCAAGGTGCAACATCCGTCCGAAATGGCGAAACAGTGCCGTACGACTTTTAGAAATGCGTGTATGGATTTGAAACGGAACAGTACCATGGCGCACCACTCTCCAGCGATGGGAAGTCGAAGACGGGCCACGGTAATCCTGCTTTACCGTAAAAATCCATGAGTCGAAAAAACCAAGGGTAAAAAACTTACGAGACCCTATTGAGATTCGGGTTGTCCGTTTTGGGCATTAATCTATCCGTTGACGGCTGAAAGCGGTCAAACCCGTAGAACTCATCGACGCCTTCATTTTGAAAGGTTATGGCTCCTGTAACTCTAAACGAGCCAGAAGTTATGGCCGTTTAAATAATCGATGTCTATAGGGTGCAACATCCACGGTGCATGGTGCAACATCCGTCCGAAATGGCGAAACAATGCCGTACGACTTTTACAAATGCGTGCATGGTTTTGAAACGGAACAGTACCATGGTGCACCACTCTCCAGCGATGGGAAGTCGAAGACGGGCCACGGTAATCCCGTTTTACCGTAAAAATCCACGTGTCGAAAAAACGAATGGTAAAAAACTTACGAGTCCCGATTGAGATTCAGGTTGTCCTTTTTGGGCATTAATCTATCCGTTGACGGCTGAAAGCTATCAAAGCCGTTGATCTCATTGAGGGCTTTGTTTTGACAGGTTATGGCTCCCGTAACTCTAAACGAGGCAGAAGTTATGCCTGTCCGAATAATCGATATCTACATGGTGCAACATCCACGGTGCAAGGTGCAACATCCGTCCGAAATGGCGAAACTGTGCCATACGACTTTTAGAAATGCATGCATGGATTTGAAACGGAATAGTGCCATGGTGCACTACTCTCTAGCGATGGGAAGTCGAAGACGAGCCACGGTAATCCTGTTTTACCGTAAAAATCCACGCGTTGAAAAAACGAAGGGTAAAAAACTTAAGAGACCCGATTGAGGTTCGGGTTGTCCTTTTTGGGCATTAATCTATCCGTTGACGGCTGAAAGCTGTCAACACCATAGAACTCATCGAGGCCTTCGTTTTAACAGACTATAGCTCCCGTAACTGTAAACGAGCCAGAAGTTATGGCCGTTCGAATAATCGATATCTACAGGGTGCGACATCCACGGTGCAAGGTGCAACATCCGTCCGAAATGGCGAAACAGTGCCGTACGACTTTTAGAAATACGTATATGGATTTGAAACGGAACAGTACCATGGTGCACCACTCTCCAGCGATGGGAAGTCGAAGACTGGCCACGGTAATCCTGTTTTACCGTAAAAATCCACGTGTCGAAAAAACGAAGGGTAAAAAACTTACGAGACCCGATTGAGATTCGGGTTGTCCTTTTTGGGCATTAATCTATCAGTTGACGGCTGAAAGCTGTCAAAGCCGTAGAACTCATCGAGGCCTTTGCTTTGCCAGGTTATGGCTCCTGTAACTCTAAACGAGCCAGAAGTTATTGCCGTTTGAATAATCGATATCTATTGGGTGCAACATCCGCGGTGCATGGTGCAACATCTGTTCGAAATGGTGAAACAGTGCCGTACGACTTTTAGAAATGCGTGCATGGATTTGAAACGGAACAGTACCATGGTGCACCACTCTCCAGTGATGGGAAGTCGAAGACGGGCCACGGTAATCCTGTTTTACCGTAAAAATCCACGTGTCGAAAAAATGAAGGGTAAAAAACTTACGAGACCCGATTGAGATTCGGGTTGTCCTTTTTGGGCATTAATCTATCCATTGACGGCTGAAAGCTGTAAAAGCCGTAGAACTCATCGAGGCCTTCGTTTTAACAGGTCATGGCTCCCGTAACTCTGAACGAGGCAGAAGTTATGGCCGTCCGAATAATCGATATCTACAGGGTGCAACATCCATGGTGCAAGGTGCAACATCCGTCCGAAATGGCGAAACAGTGCCGTACGACTTTTAGAAATGCGTGCATGGATTTGAAACGGAACAGTACCATGGTGCACCACTCTCCAGCGATGGTAAATCGAAGGCCAGCCACGGTAATCCTATTTTACCGTAAAAATCCACGTGTCGAAAAAACGAAGGGTAAAAAACTTACGAGACCCGATTGAGATTCAGGTTGTCCTTTTTGGGCATTAATCTATCCATTGACGGCTGAAAGCTGTCAGAGCCGTAGAACTCATCGAGGCCTTCGATTTGACAGGTTATGGCTTTTGTAACTCTAAACGAGCCAAAAGTTATGGCCGTCCAAATAATCGATATCTATAGGGTGCAACATCCACGGTGCAAGGTGCAAGGTGCAACATCCGTCCGAAATGGCGAAACAGTGCCGTACGACTTTTAGAAATGCGTGCATGGATTTGAAACGGAACAGTACCATGGTGCACCACTCTCCAGTGATGGGAACTCGAAGACGGGCCACGGTAATCCCGTTTTACCGTAAAAATCCACGTGTCGAAAAAACGAAGGGTAAAGAACTTACGAGTCCCTATTGAGATTCGGGTTGTCCTTTTTGGGCATTAATTTATCCGTTGACGGCCGAAAGCTGTCAAAGTCGTTGAACTCATCGAGGCCTTCGTATTGACAGGTTTTGGCTCCCGTAACTCTAAACGAGCCAGAAGTTATGGCCATCCGAATAATCGATATCTACAGGGTGCAACATCCACGGTGCAAGGTGCAACAACCGTCTGAAATGGCGAAACAGTGCCGTACGACTTTTAGAAATGCATGCATTGATTTGAAATGGAACAGTACGATGGTGCACCACTCTCCAGCGATGGTAAATCGAAGACCACCCACCGTAATCCCGTTTTACCGTAAAATTCCACGTGTCGAAAAAACGAAGGGTAAAAAACTTACGAGACCCGATTGAGATTCGGGCTGTCCTTTTTGGGCATTAATCTATCCGTTGACCGCTGAAAGCTGTCAAAGCCATAGAACTCATCGAGGCCTTCGTTTTGACGAATTATGGCTCCCGTAACTCTAAACGAGCCAGAAGTTATGGTCGTCCGAATAATCGATATCTACAGGGTGCAACATCCAAGGTGCAAGGTGCAACATCCGTCCGAAATGGCAAAACAGTGTCATACAACTTTTAGAAATGCGTGCATGGATTTGAAACGGAACAGTACCATGGTGCACCACTCTCCAGCGATGGGAAGTCGAAGACGGGCCAAGGTAATCCTGTTTTACCGTAAAAATCCACGTGTTCAAAAAACGAAGGGTAAAAAACTTACGAGACCCGATTGAGATTCGGGTTGTCCTTTTTGGGAATTAATCTATCCGTTGACGGCTGAAAGCTGTCAAAGCCGTAGAACTCATCGAGGCCTTCGTTTTGACAGGTTATGGCTCCCGTAACTCTAAACGAGCCAGAAGTGACGGTCGTCCGAATAATCAATATCTACAGGGTGCAACATCCACGGTGCAAGGTGCAACATCCGTCCGAAATGGCAAAACAGTGCCGTACGACTTTTAGAAATGCGTGTATGGATTTGAAACGGAATAGTACTATGGTGCACCACTCTCCAGTGATGGGAAGTCGAAGACGGGCCACGGTAATCCTGTTTTACCGTAAAAATCCACATGTCAAAAAAACGAAGGGTAAAAAACGTACGAGACCCGATTGAGATTCGGGTTGTCCTTTTTGGGCATTAATCTATCCGTTGACGGCTGAAAGCTGTCAAAGCCGTAGAACTCATCGAGGCCTTCGTTTTGACAGGTTATGGCTCCTGTAACTCTAAATGAGCCAGAAGTTATGGTCGTTTGAATAATCGATATCTATAGGGTGCAACATCCACGGTGCATGGTGCAACATCCGTCCGAAATGGTGAAACATTGCCGTACAACTTTTAGAAATGCGTGCATGGATTTGAAACGGAACGGTACCATGGTGCACCACTCTCCAGCGATGGGAAGTCGAAGACGGGCCACGGTAATCCCGTTTCACCGTAAAAATCCACGTGTCGAAAAAACGAAGGGTAAAAAACTTACGAGTCCCGATTGAGATTCGGGTTGTCCTTTTTGGGCATTAATCTATCCTTTGAC
The DNA here is from genome assembly GCA_030765085.1 of Allium cepa. Classification (NCBI taxonomy): domain Eukaryota; kingdom Viridiplantae; phylum Streptophyta; class Magnoliopsida; order Asparagales; family Amaryllidaceae; genus Allium; species Allium cepa. Next base: position 873,292,144 of record CM060938.1, read on the forward strand.
GGCTGATAGCTATCAATGCCGTTGAACTCATCGAGGCTTTCGTTTTGAAAGGTTATGGCTCCCGTATCTCTAAACGAGCTAGAAGTTATGGCCGTCCGAATAATCGATATCTACAGGGTGCAACATCCACGGTGCAAGATGCAACATCCGTCCGAAATGGCGAAACAGTGCCGTACAACTTTTAGAAATGCGTGCATGGATTTGAAATGGAACAGTGCCATGGTGCACCACTCTCCAGCGATGGGAAGTCGAAGACGGGCCACGGTAATCCTGTTTTACCGTAAAAATCCACTTGTTGAAAAAACGAAGGGTAAAGAACTTACGAGACCCGATTGAGATTCGGGTTGTCCTTTTTGGGCATTAATCTATCCGTTGATGGCTGAAAGCTGTCAAAGCCATAGAACTCATTAAGGCCTTCGTTTTGACAGGTTATGGCTCCCGTAACTCTAAACGAGCCAGAAGTTATGGCCGTCCGAATAATCGATATCTACAGGGTGCAACATCCACGGTGCAAGGTGCAACATCCCTCCAAAATGGCGAAACAGTGTCGTACGACTTTTAGAAATGCGTGTATGGATTTGAAACGGAACAGTACCATGGTGCACCACTCTCCAGCGATGGGAAGTCGAAGACGGGACACGGTAATCCTGTTTTACCGTAAAAATCCACGTGTCGAAAAAACGAAGGGTAAAAAACTTACGAGACCTGATTGAGATTCGGGTTGTCCTTTTTTGGCATTAATCTATCCGTTGACGGCTGAAAGCTGTCAAAGCCGTAGAACTCATCGACGCCTTCGTTTTGACAGGTTATGGCTCCTGTAACTCTAAACGAGACAGAAGTTATGGCCGTTTGAATGATCGATATCTATAGGGTGCAACATCCACAGTGCATGGTGCAACATCCGTCCGAAATGGCGAAACAGTGCCGTACGACTTTTAGAAATGCGTGCATGGATTTGAAATGGAACAGTACCATGGTGCACCACTCTCCAGCGATGGGAAGTCGAAGACGGGCCACGGTAATCCCGTTTTACCGTAAAAATCCAAGTGTCGAAAAAACGAAGGGTAAAAAACTTACGAGACCCGATAGAGATTCAGGTTGTCCTTTTTGGGCATTAATCTATCCGCTGACGGCTGAAAGCTATCAAAGCCGTTGAAATCATCGAGGCCTTCGTTTTGACAGGTTATGGCTCCTGTAACTCTAAACGAGCCAGACGTTATGGCCGTCCGAATAATCGATATGTATAGGGTGCAACATCCGCGGTGCAAGGTGCAACATCCGTCCGAAATGGCGAAACAGTGCCGTACGACTTTTAGAAATGCGTGCATGGATTTGAAACGGAATAGTACCAAGGTGCACCACTCACCAGCAATGTTAAATCGAAGGCCAGCCACGGTAATCCCGTTTTACCGTAAAAATCCACGTGTCGAAAAATCGAAGGGTAAAAAACTTATGAGACCCGATTGAGATTTGGGTTGCCCTTTTTGGGCATTAATCTATACGTTGACGGCCATAAGCTATCAAAGCCGTAGAACTCATCGACGCCTTCGTTTTGACAAGTGATGGCTTTTGTAACTCTAAACGAGCCAGAAGTTATGGCCGTCCGAATAATCGATATCTACAGGGTGCAACATCCACGATGTAAGGTGCAACATCCGTTCGAAATGGCGAAACTGTGCCGTACGACTTTTAGAAATGCGTGCATGGATTTGAAATGGAACAGTACCATGGTGCACCACTCTCTAGCGATGGGAAGTCGAAGACGGGCCACGGTAATTGTAACGACCCGTATTTTACGTGTCGATAGATCGTAGAATTTGCAGGTCGTTAGTGTTGTTCGTGTTATCTCTAGCTTAAGTCGTATGGGGAGATAAACCGTGGATTAGAGTCTTGAGTCGTGGCCGACTTAAGGTAGTGGCCGACTCATAGGTTGGAGCGACTTAAGAGTTGGGCCGACTCATGGGTGGTTGAGTCGTATGGCCGAGTTAAGGGGTAGACTACCTAAGGCTTGGGTCGTGTTAGCCGAGTTGAAGGGTCACCGGGACAAGTAGTGACCGACCTAAGGTAGGGGCCGAGCTATAGGAGTTAACTGGATAGGGATTTGGACCGACCTAAGGGGTTGACCGACTTAGTGGTGATGCCGAGTTAGCTGAGTGAGCGACTCAGAGGTGTGACCGACATAAGACAGTTAAGGGTTATGGTCTTAGGTCGTTAGGAGATAGGTCGTGGATGACCTATGGGGGGGTTAACGACCTAATTTAGGTTGTGTATGTTTTAAGTCGTAGGCGGGATAAGGTTGTGTTAAGTCGGCAGGGTGCGTTGAGTCTTGAGTCGGCATGTGTTCTGGGTTTAGGTCGGCAGGAAACTAGGTCGTGTGACCCTATGTGTGTGTCGTGTGGTTGGGTCGGCATCTGGTTTAGTTGATAAGTCGGCAAGGTGTGTTAGGTAGTTGGGTCGGTCATGCCGTGTTATAATTAGGTCGTGTGGACTCGTGTCTTTAGTTAAGTCGTAGAACGACTCAGTGTTAGGTCGGCAGAGTGTTGGGTCGGCAGAAGGTTAGGTCGGCGGCGACTTAGGGACGGCCGAGATAAGGGTTTTCCAGCCTATAAATAGAGGGGTTTGGCTCACTTTTTGGCACCGGATTTCGAAGCGACGAAGTGCTGCCATTTTGGAAACTCGACTTCAGTATTTTCTTCACTTCTTTCTCTACTTCTATCAAGTGCTAACATCCATTGAAGATTGAAGATCAAGATCAAAGATCAAGAGCCAAAGTTGAAGATTTTCATCCGAAGAAGCTAGATTTCACCGTTTCAAGTGAAATTTCTCCGGATCAAGCTCAAGTCCTTGCTGTCCAGATCTGAAGTTGATTGATTTTAGGTTGTTTTGGTGATTTGGTGAGTGGTAGTTATCTCTCACGCGGATCCAAAGGAGTATATTGGATTGGTGGCATGTTTGGGTGTTAAAGTTAGAGATTTCATGCATTTTTCTTAGATCTAAGTCTAGATCCATGGTTTTTGAAGATGTTTACTTATGCAAGTTTGTTTAATAAGTATTAGAGACAAAACCCATGTTTTATATTTGATAGATCTATGCTAAAAACCATGATTTCACATATGTTGGACTTTTGCTCATTTATTTACGAAATTGCCATTATAGTTGATATTGCTTATATTGCTTAATAGATCTTGTTTGAATGATTGATTATTTGAATGTATGATTGATTTGATTGTTTCCAAGTTAGCTAGTAGTTGATTTGGAACAAGATGATGAAAGAGGATTCAAAAGCTATGGAAGAAGGCTCTTGAATGGTGAAAGCTGCTTAAGGCATATGTAGCGGATGTTGAAGCTCATATGTATAGATTGGATGATGTTGAGATGGGACTTTGCCATGATTTGATGAGGCAAACCATGTTGTTGAGTTGAGACTTTGCTTTGATGCGATGAAGCGAAGTATGATGTGAGTCTTGGCTTAATCCAAGCAGGGATCATTCCAAGCATGTTGATAACTTGAAGAGTAGTTCAAGTTGGTTGATAATGGATTGTTCAAGAGGTAGCTTGAGCTTGTATGAGGATAGTCGTCAAGAAGGATGGCTAGGAGGCTTGGATCTCGTCGTTGTTGAAGGTTCTAGCATGCTCAAAAGCAAGAGTACATGGGGCGCCCATAACGACTACAGGTAGGTAGTCGGGACACCCAAAAGACTACAGGTAGGTAGTTGAGTACTCTGGGCAAAGTAGATAAGTCCTAGGCACAAGGCAGTGTGCGGAGTTATGGTTAGAACCGGGGTTACCATTAGCCCTTGACAGATGGTCATTCAACTAACGGTGAAATCGAGGCAAGGATAACAGTGATAGCCAGAGTCATGGATGTTTGGTTGTATTATCATTCGGCTTCAAGAGCGGTGTTTTCTGGGTGCTTATCTGATCTTGGTTTAGGCCTTGGGGGTTTGTATTTGGAAAACATCGTCCTTGACTCGAGTGGTATTCGCTTTACCTTAATTGTCTATGTTGTTATGCTTGCTTCTCCTTAGTGTATGTCTGGGGCTATCACTGTAGAAAGAGGTGGAGTGGGATGGTTTGGTTCCTATTCCTTTTATCCTTTATGCTCTTTTGGTATGCTTGATAGTTGATTTACTGCTCACTAAGACTTTGTCTGACTCAAGGTTTTATGTCTCCTCTTATTACCTTGGGCTGTTCATCCATGTCGGGATGGGCAGACTAGGTAGCAGGTGACAGGTGCTGTGCTAGGAGTTCTACGCTAAAGATGACGAAGACGAGCAGGAGGCTTTGCATATTAGTTTTCTTACTATATGTACTGGGTATCCGCTGCTGTATTTGGTTGAGTGATTTGTAGTGAGGCTTTCATGTATGGATTTGAGTAGATGATTGTATGAAACTACTGTGATGCTTATATGATGATGTTCTGTTCTATGGAGCTTCACTATATTATATTTCTCTATTGTATTTTATCCATGCGCTGTGAGTTATGCGATAGAGATTCTTCTGTTTTGTTTTACCCTGACTATCGTCCATGGCTGCCTGGCACACCTTTTAGCGCATTATTTCCTTGATTTGGTGCGGGAGTCATGGGCGGTCGTCACATTTGGTATCGGAGCTTTGGTTAATCGATTTTAGCCAACGCTCGCTGATGTAACTACGTAAGAGAGACGTAATTGTAATTTGATGGATGATTACTATATATAATATAGTAGTTTAGAAGGGTTTGAACTCCTTATGCAGTTGTTTCTTAAGGTGTTCTAATCATTCTTATTTACAGATATTAAGGATGAGTCGAAGTGAGAGACAAGCTGCGAGGGGTAGCCGTGATGCTAGGGAAGCTGTTGATTATGCTCCTATGTTTGAGGCCATGATGACTTCAATCATGAGGAGAATACCAGCTTCAGGATCATCTGTGGATGTGGGAGTTCAAGTCCAAGCTCCGAGACCGGTGGATTTTGCCAAGCTTTGCAAGGATTATACTTCTCTTGGAGGAAAAGCTTTCTTGGGGACGGAGTCGACTATTGAGGTGCAGAGATGGATTGATGCTTGCAAAAGAATCTTTGGTGACTTAGGGATTGAGGATGCAACTAAGAGGAAGCTTGCATCGAGACAGCTTCAGGGAAGAGCTGCTGATTGGTGGAATTCTATCACCATCGATACTCCAGAAGAAGAGATTACTTGGGAGCAATTCCAAGTTAGATTTGAAGCTAAGTTCATCTCTACTTCCCAGAAATCGGTCTTGTTTAAGAGGTTTGTGGAACTCAAGCAGGGTGGGAGGCCTGTTCTTGAGTATATTTCTGAGTTTGAAGCTTTGTCTAAGTATGCCAGATCGTATATTGATTCTCCCTACCAGAAGAATGAAAAGTTTGTGACTGGTCTGGATGCTTATCTTGGGAGGCAGTTGGTGGATCATCTGGATGATCCATTTGAAAAGCTTGTGGAGAAAGCTCTTAGGCATGAGAGTTTGTTTCCTAGGGAAAGTTCTGTTGTTGCTATAACTAGGGAAGGATCTAAACCACAGCAGAGTGGCAATAAGAAGAGGAAACAGCAGCAACAGAAGGGTAGGGATGGCCAGAAGAAGCCGAAGAGTGAAGTGACTTGCTATAACTGCCAGCAGAAGGGCCATCTTTACAAAGACTGTAAGAATCCCAAAGTGCCGGGAAAGTGTTACAACTGTGATAAGTTGGGACATATCAAGAAGGATTGTCCAGAGCCAAGGAAGGATAGGCAGGTTGTGCAAGCCTATGCTTTGGGGGCTGTTCCATCGTCTTCGAAAGCTCCTACTGCTGAAGAGAAGGGGAAGAGTGTGGTTGTTCAAGGTACTCTTTCTATTTGTGGTATTCCAGTTAGAGTGTTGTTTGATACTGGAGCGTCGCATTCTTTTGTTTGTGATGATTTGGTAGGCCGGTTGGGTTTGAAACCGGATATTGTTGATAGGCCATTGGTTGTGACTAATCCGGTAGGGGGTTCGTCATGTTTGTGTATGTTATGCCGTGGTCTAGTTGTGTCGAGTCATGATTGCTCGTTTGTTTGTGATTGTTTTGTTCTGAACTTTGCGGGGTTCGGAATTATTTTGGGTATGGACTGGCTTAGGAAGTATGCGGCTAGGATTGATTGTGAGAGGCTTGAGGTGACAGTCGGGAATGTGGAAGGGCGAAAGGTTGTGATACGATGTAAGCATGAAGAAGGCGTCTTCATGAGCTTCATGTATTCGCTAGTTGTTCCACGGGATGGACTGTCATCGGTGCCTATTGTGAATGAGTTTGAGAATGTCTTTGAGGAAGTCAAAGGGTTGCCGCCGCATAGGGAGATCGAGTTTCGTATCGATCTAGTTGAGGGAGCCAGACCTGTTGTGATGCCTCTTAGGCGGATGGCACCGAGGGAGCAGCAAGAGCTGAAGGTGCAAGTTGATGACCTTTTGCGGAAAGGATTCATTCGGAGAAGTGTGTCCGAATGGGGTGCGCCCGTTGTGTTCGCAACCAAAACGGATGGATCGTTGAGGTTGTGTGTTGATTATCGTGAGCTGAATAAGGTGACTAGGAAGAACAAGTATCCATTGCCGAGAATAGATGACTTGTTTGATCAGCTTCACGAGGCTAAGGTGTTTTCTCAGATGGATTTGGCAACGGGATTTCACCAGTTGAGAGTGGCGAAGGATAGTGTGCCGAAGACTGCTTTCAGGACACAATCCGGGTTTTATGAGTGGCTGGTAATGCCGTTTGGGTTGACTAACGCGCCAGCATATTTTGTGGATCTTATGAATAGAGTGTTCAGAGATCAGTTGAATAAGTTCGTGCTTGTGTTCGTGGATGATATTTTGGTTTATTCCAGAACTGAGGAAGAGCACAAGACGCACTTGAGGATTGTTTTAGAAATCTTACGGAAACATCAGCTGAAGGCTAAGTTTTCGAAGTGTCACTTCTGGAAGAATGAAGTGAGGTTCTTAGGTCATGTTATTTCTGGAAATGGAATAGCGGTTGATCCCGCTAAGGTGGCAGCGATCCAGGATTGGGTTAGGCCTAAGAATGCATCTGATGTGAGAAGTTTTCTTGGATTAGCAGGATATTATCGTCGGTTTATCAAAGACTTTTCCAAGATAGCTGCACCGTTGACAGGATTGACGAAGAAGAACCAAGTGTTCAGATGGGATGATAAGTGTGAGCAAGCTTTCGTAATCCTGAAAGAGCGACTGACGAGCGCTCCTGTTTTGACTATTCCAAGTGGGAATGATGAGATGGTGGTTTACACCGATGCATGTGGCACTGGACTAGGAGCGGTGCTAATGCAGAAGGATAAAGTTGTTGCGTATGCTAGTCGACAACTAAAGCCGCATGAAAGGAATTATCCGACTCATGATTTGGAGTTAGCGGCGATTGTGTTTGCTTTGAAGATGTGGAGACACTATCTATTGGGAGTTAGATTCGAGCTGTTTACAGATCATAAGTCGTTGAAGTATCTGTTTTCCCAAAAGGATTTGAATCTTCGACAGCAAAGGTGGCTAGAGTTCTTAGCATCGTATGATTTTGGTATAGCCTATACTCCAGGGAAAGGTAACGCAGTGGCTGATGCGTTAAGTCGAAGACATGCAGGATTGGGAGCCATGTTTTCGGAATGGAAGAGTCTTGAGTATTTGGCTGGATTTGATTTCAGGCCTAGATGTGAATTGGAACCTGAGATGTTGGCAAACTTATCGATAAGGCCTACTCTTGTGGAAAGAATTGGCGAGAGGCAAAGGAGAGATGATAAGCTTATCAAGATTATCCGTGATTTGGAATCCGGATTGGATCCAGAAAAGGATAAAGGATTTGAAGTCGATCGAGAGGGTTGGCTTCGAAAGCAAGGGCGACTAGTTGTTCCCGATGTAGATGGATTGAGAGATGAAGTTCTGAGGGAGAGTCATCACTCGAAGTTGACAATTCATCCAGGTGGAAATAAGATGTATCGGGATATGAAGAGAACCTACTACTGGTAAGGTATGAAGAAGGATGTTGGAAATTTTATTTCCAAGTGTATGAATTGCCAGTTGGTGAAAGCTGAGCAGAAGAAGCCCAGTGGATTGCTTCAGCCATTAGAGGTTCCTACATGGAAGTGGGAGCAAGTGTCGATGGACTTTATCGATGGTCTACCTAGGACAAGAGCAGGGAATGAAGGGATTTGGGTCATAGTAGATCGTTTGACCAAGAGTGCAAGGTTCATTCCTGTTCGATCGACTAGGACTGCATCGAAGTTGGCTGAATTATATGTGAAGTGGATAGTTCGTTTCCATGGTGTTCCGAAGAGTATAGTGAGCGATCGAGATCCATTGTTCACTAGTAGATTTTGGAAGAGCTTCCAGGAAGTTTTGGGAACTGAGTTGTGTTTGAGTACAGCTTATCACCCTCAAACAGATGGTCAGACTGAGAGAGTCAACCGAGTTTTGGAAGATCTTCTTAGAGCATGTGTTTTGGACTTCGGAGGATCATGGGAAGATCACCTTCATTTGGTGGAGTTTGCTTATAATAACAGTTATCAGTCGAGTATCGGTATGGCACCATATGAGGCATTATATGGAAGACCGTGTAACTCTCCGACATGTTGGTTGGAAACTGGAGAAAAGCTGATACTTGGGCCAGAGATGATTCGACAGACTTCGGATTGTATAGAGATCATTCGGCAAAGAATGAAGGCAGCCCAGGATCGTCAGAAAAGTTATGCAGATAATCGTCGAAAGGATTTGGAATTCGACGTGGGTGATATGGTTTTTGTGAAGATTTCTCCATTGAAGAATGTTGTTAGATTCGGGAACAAAGGAAAGTTAACTCCGAGATTTGTTGGACCATTCCCGATTATCGAGCGAATTGGAAAGCTCGCTTATAGATTGGAGTTACCGGAAAAGATGGCGGGTGTGCACAATGTTTTTCATGTATCTTATCTACGGAAATACGTGCACGACCCAACTACGGTGGTTTCTGCTGATAGCTGTGAAGACTTAGAGGTTGATCCCGTGGGTACGAGACCTCGTGAGCCGCTTCGTATTGTTGAAACCGATACGAAACAGCTTAGGAGGAAGACGATTACGTTGCTCAAGGTACAATGGAGTGATGATGTTAACGACTGTACATGGGAGGAGGAAGAGAGGATGAAGGCAGCTCATCCCGGACTCTTCGAGGTATGGCCCTAAAGTGTCGTGACATCTCATGAATTTGTAGCTTGTTCTAAGTCTTAGAATTCTGCATGCTAAGTTAGAATTGGTTGCATGGATTGTTGGTTGCTATGGATGATAGGCATGCGGAATAATTGTGATTGATGTTGTTTGCTTGGAATTTCGGGGGCGAAATTCCTAAGGGGGAGAGAATGTAACGACCCGTATTTTACGTGTCGATAGATCGTAGAATTTGCAGGTCGTTAGTGTTGTTCGTGTTATCTCTAGCTTAAGTCGTATGGGGAGATAAACCGTGGATTAGAGTCTTGAGTCGTGGCCGACTTAAGGTAGTGGCCGACTCATAGGTTGGAGCGACTTAAGAGTTGGGCCGACTCATGGGTGGTTGAGTCGTATGGCCGAGTTAAGGGGTAGACTACCTAAGGCTTGGGTCGTGTTAGCCGAGTTGAAGGGTCACCGGGACAAGTAGTGACCGACCTAAGGTAGGGGCCGAGCTATAGGAGTTAACTGGATAGGGATTTGGACCGACCTAAGGGGTTGACCGACTTAGTGGTGATGCCGAGTTAGCTGAGTGAGCGACTCAGAGGTGTGACCGACATAAGACAGTTAAGGGTTATGGTCTTAGGTCGTTAGGAGATAGGTCGTGGATGACCTATGGGGGGGTTAACGACCTAATTTAGGTTGTGTATGTTTTAAGTCGTAGGCGGGATAAGGTTGTGTTAAGTCGGCAGGGTGCGTTGAGTCTTGAGTCGGCATGTGTTCTGGGTTTAGGTCGGCAGGAAACTAGGTCGTGTGACCCTATGTGTGTGTCGTGTGGTTGGGTCGGCATCTGGTTTAGTTGATAAGTCGGCAAGGTGTGTTAGGTAGTTGGGTCGGTCATGCCGTGTTATAATTAGGTCGTGTGGACTCGTGTCTTTAGTTAAGTCGTAGAACGACTCAGTGTTAGGTCGGCAGAGTGTTGGGTCGGCAGAAGGTTAGGTCGGCGGCGACTTAGGGACGGCCGAGATAAGGGTTTTCCAGCCTATAAATAGAGGGGTTTGGCTCACTTTTTGGCACCGGATTTCGAAGCGACGAAGTGCTGCCATTTTGGAAACTCGACTTCAGTATTTTCTTCACTTCTTTCTCTACTTCTATCAAGTGCTAACATCCATTGAAGATTGAAGATCAAGATCAAAGATCAAGAGCCAAAGTTGAAGATTTTCATCCGAAGAAGCTAGATTTCACCGTTTCAAGTGAAATTTCTCCGGATCAAGCTCAAGTCCTTGCTGTCCAGATCTGAAGTTGATTGATTTTAGGTTGTTTTGGTGATTTGGTGAGTGGTAGTTATCTCTCACGCGGATCCAAAGGAGTATATTGGATTGGTGGCATGTTTGGGTGTTAAAGTTAGAGATTTCATGCATTTTTCTTAGATCTAAGTCTAGATCCATGGTTTTTGAAGATGTTTACTTATGCAAGTTTGTTTAATAAGTATTAGAGACAAAACCCATGTTTTATATTTGATAGATCTATGCTAAAAACCATGATTTCACATATGTTGGACTTTTGCTCATTTATTTACGAAATTGCCATTATAGTTGATATTGCTTATATTGCTTAATAGATCTTGTTTGAATGATTGATTATTTGAATGTATGATTGATTTGATTGTTTCCAAGTTAGCTAGTAGTTGATTTGGAACAAGATGATGAAAGAGGATTCAAAAGCTATGGAAGAAGGCTCTTGAATGGTGAAAGCTGCTTAAGGCATATGTAGCGGATGTTGAAGCTCATATGTATAGATTGGATGATGTTGAGATGGGACTTTGCCATGATTTGATGAGGCAAACCATGTTGTTGAGTTGAGACTTTGCTTTGATGCGATGAAGCGAAGTATGATGTGAGTCTTGGCTTAATCCAAGCAGGGATCATTCCAAGCATGTTGATAACTTGAAGAGTAGTTCAAGTTGGTTGATAATGGATTGTTCAAGAGGTAGCTTGAGCTTGTATGAGGATAGTCGTCAAGAAGGATGGCTAGGAGGCTTGGATCTCGTCGTTGTTGAAGGTTCTAGCATACTCAAAAGCAAGAGTACATGGGGCGCCCATAACGACTACAGGTAGGTAGTCGGGACACCCAAAAGACTACAGGTAGGTAGTTGAGTACTCTGGGCAAAGTAGATAAGTCCTAGGCACAAGGCAGTGTGCGGAGTTATGGTTAGAACCGGGGTTACCATTAGCCCTTGACAGATGGTCATTCAACTAACGGTGAAATCGAGGCAAGGATAACAGTGATAGCCAGAGTCATGGATGTTTGGTTGTATTATCATTCGGCTTCAAGAGCGGTGTTTTCTGGGTGCTTATCTGATCTTGGTTTAGGCCTTGGGGGTTTGTATTTGGAAAACATCGTCCTTGACTCGAGTGGTATTCGCTTTACCTTAATTGTCTATGTTGTTATGCTTGCTTCTCCTTAGTGTATGTCTGGGGCTATCACTGTAGAAAGAGGTGGAGTGGGATGGTTTGGTTCCTATTCCTTTTATCCTTTATGCTCTTTTGGTATGCTTGATAGTTGATTTACTGCTCACTAAGACTTTGTCTGACTCAAGGTTTTATGTCTCCTCTTATTACCTTGGGCTGTTCATCCATGTCGGGATGGGCAGACTAGGTAGCAGGTGACAGGTGCTGTGCTAGGAGTTCTACGCTAAAGATGACGAAGACGAGCAGGAGGCTTTGCATATTAGTTTTCTTACTATATGTACTGGGTATCCGCTGCTGTATTTGGTTGAGTGATTTGTAGTGAGGCTTTCATGTATGGATTTGAGTAGATGATTGTATGAAACTACTGTGATGCTTATATGATGATGTTCTGTTCTATGGAGCTTCACTATATTATATTTCTCTATTGTATTTTATCCATGCGCTGTGAGTTATGCGATAGAGATTCTTCTGTTTTGTTTTACCCTGACTATCGTCCATGGCTGCCTGGCACACCTTTTAGCGCATTATTTCCTTGATTTGGTGCGGGAGTCATGGGCGGTCGTCACAGTAATCCTGTTTTACCGTAAAAATCCACGTGTTGAAAAAACGAAGGGTAAAAAACTTACGAGCCCCGATTGAGATTCGGGTTGTCCAATTTGGGCATTAATCTATCCGTTGACGGCTGAAAGCAATCAAAGCCGTAGAACTCATCGAGGCCTTCGTTTTGACAGGTTATGGCTCCCGTAACTCTTAACGAGCCAGAAGTTATGGTCATCCGAATAATCGATATCTACAGGGTGCAACATCCACGGTTCAAGGTGCAACATCCGTCCGAAATTGCGAAACAGTGCCGTACGACTTTTAGAAATGCGTGTATGGATTTGAAACGGAACATTACCATGGTGCACCACTCTCCAGCGATGGGAAGTCGAAGACGGGCCACGGTAATCCTGTTTTACCGTAAAAATCCACGTGTCGAAAAAACAAAGGGTAAAAAACTTACGAGACCCGATTGTGATTCGGGTTGTCCTTTTTGGGCATTAATCTATCCGTTGACGGCTGAAAGCTGTCAAAGCCGTAGAACTCATCGACGCCTTCGTTTTGACATGTTATGGCTCATGTAACTCTAAACGAGCCAGAAGTTATGGCCTTTTGAATAATCGATGTCTATAGGGTGCAACATCCACGGTGCATGGTGCAACATCCGTCCGAAATGGCGAAACAGTGCCGTACGACTTTTAGAAACGCGTGCATGGATTTGAAACGGAATAGTACCATGGTACACCACTCGCCAGCGATGGGAAGTCGAAGACGTGCCACGGTAATCCCGTTTAACCGTAAAAATCCACGTGTCGAAAAAACGAAGGGTAAAAAACTTACGATACCCGATTGAGATTCGAGTTGTCCTTTTTGGGCATTAATCTATCCGTTGACGGCTGAAAGCTGTCAAAGCCGTTGAACTCATCGAGGCCTTCATTTTGACAGGTTATGGCACCCGTAACTCTAAACGAGCCAGAAGTTATGGCCGTCCGAATAATCGATATCTATAGGGTGCAACATCCACGGTGCAAGGTGCAACATCCGTCCGAAATGGCGAAACAGTGCCGTACGACTTTTAGAAATGCGTGCATGGATTTGAAACGGAACAGTACCATGGTGCACCACTCTCCAACGATGGTAAATCGAAGATGAGCCACCGTAATCCCGTTTTACCATAAAATTCCACATGTCGAAAAAATGAAGGGTAAAAAACTTACGAAACCCGATTGAGATTCGGGTTGTCCCTTTTGGGCATTAATATATCCGTTGACGGCTGAAAGCTGTCAAAGCCATAGAACTCATCGAGGCCTTCGTTTTGACAGATTATGGCTCCCGTAACTCTAAACGAGCCAGAAGTTATGGCCGTCCGAATAATCGATATCTACAGGGTGCAACTTCCACGGTGCAAGGTGCAACATCCGTCCGAAATGGCAAAACTGTGCCGTACGACTTTTAGAAATGCGTGCATGGATTTGAAATGGAACTGTACCATGGTGCTCCACTCTCTAGCGATGGGAAGTCGAAGACGGGCCACGGTAATCCTGTTTTACCGTAAAAATCCACGTGTTGAAAAAACGAAGGGTAAAAAACTTACGAGCCCCGATTGAGATTCGGGTTGTCCTTTTTGTGCATTAATCTATCCGTTGACGGCTGAAAGCAATCAAAGCCGTAGAACTCATCGAGGCCTTTGTTTTGACAGGTTATGCCTCCCGGAACTCTTAACGAGCCAGAAGTTATGGCCGTCCGAATAATCGATATCTACAAGGTGCAACATCCACGGTGCAAGGTGCAACATCCGTCCGAAATGGCGAAACAGTGCCGTACGACTTTTAGAAATGCGTGGATTTGAAACGGAACAGTACCATGGTGCACCACTCTCCAGCGTTGGGAAGTCGAAGACGGGCCCCGGTAATCCTGTTTTACCGTAAAAATCCACGTGTCGAAAAAACGAAGGGTAAAAAACTTACGAGACCCAATTGATATTTGGGTTGTCCTTTTTGGGCATTAATCTATCCGTTGACGGCTGAAAGCAGTCAAAGCCGTAGAACTCATCGAGGCCTTCGTTTTGACAGGTTATCGCTCCCGTAACTCTTAACGAGCCAGAAGTTATGGTCGTCCGAATAATCGATATCTACAGGGTGCAACATCCACAGTGCAAGGTGCAACATCCGTCCGAAATTGCGAAACAGTGCCGTACGACTTTTAGAAATGCGTGTATGGATTTGAAACGGAACATTACCATGGTGCACCACTCTCCAGCGATGGAAAGTCGAAGACGGGCCACGGTAATCCTGTTTTACCGTAAAAATCCACGTGTCGAAAAAACGAAGGGTAAAAAACTTACGAGACCCGATTGTGATTCGGGTTGTCCTTTTTGGGCATTAATCTATCCGTTGACGGCTGAAAGCTGTCAAAGCCGTAGAACTCATCGACGCCTTCGTTTTGACAAGTTATGGCTCATGTAACTCTAAACGAGCCAGAAGTTATGGCCTTTTGAATAATCGATATCTATAGGGTGCAACATCCACGATGCATGGTGCAACATCCGTCCGAAATGGCGAAACAGTGCCGTACGACTTTTAGAAACGCGTGCATGGATTTGAAACGGAACAGTACCATGGTACACCACTCTCCAGCGATGGGAAGTCGAAGACGTGCCACGGTAATCCCGTTTAATCGTAAAAATCCACGTGTCGAAAAAACGAAGGGTAAAAGACTTACGATACCCGATTGAGATTCGAGTTGTCCTTTTTGGGCATTAATCTATCCGTTGACGGCTGAAAGCTGTCAAAGCCGTTGAACTCATCGAGGCCTTCGTTTTGACAGGTTATGGCTCCCGTAACTCTAAACGAGCCAGAAGTTATGGTCGTCCGAATAATCGATATCTATAGGGTGCAACATCCACGGTGCAAGGTGCAGCATCCGTCCGAAATGGCGAAACAGTGCCGTACGACTTTTAGAAATGCGTGCATGGATTTGAAACGGAACAGTACCATGGTGCACCACTCTCCAGCGATGGTAAATCGAAGACCAGCCACCGTAATCCCGTTTTACCATAAAATTCCACGTGTCGAAAAAATGAAGGGTAAAAAACTTACGAGACCCGATTGAGATTCGGGTTGTCCTTTTTGGGCATTATTATATCCGTTGACGGCTGAAAGCTGTCAAAGCCATAGAACTCATCGAGGCCTTCGTTTTGATAGATTATGGCTCCCGTAACTCTAAACGAGCCAGAAGTTATGGCCGTCCGAATAATCGATATCTACAGGGTGCAACATCCACGGTGCAAGGTGCAACATCCGTCCGAAATGGAAAAACTGTGTCGTACGACTTTTAGAAATGCATGCATTGATTTGAAATGGAACTGTACCATGGTGCTCCACTCTCTAGCGATGGGAAGTCGAAGACGGGCCACGGTTATCCTGTTTTACCGTAAAAATCCACGTGTTGAAAAAACGAAGGGTAAAAAACTTACGAGCCCCGATTGAGATTCGGGTTGTCCTTTTTGTGCATTAATCTATCCGTTGACGGCTGAAAGCAATCAAAGCTGTAGAACTCATCGAGGCCTTTGTTTTGACAGGTTATGGCTCCCGTAACTCTTAACGAGCCAGAAGTTATGGCCGTCCGAATAATCGATATCTACAAGGTGCAACGTCCACGGTGCAAGGTGCAACATCCGTCCGAAATGGCGAAACAGTGCCGTACGACTTTTAGAAATGCGTGTATGGATTTGAAACGGAATAGTACCATGGTGCACCACTCTCCAGCGATGGAAAGTCGAAGACGGGCCACGGTAATCCTGTTTTACCGTAAAAATCCACGTGCCGAAATAACGAAGGGTAAAAAACTTACGAGACCCGATTAATATTCGGGTTGTCCTTTTTGGGCATTAAACTATCCATTGACGGCTGAAAGCAGTCAAAGCCGGAGATCTCATCGACGCCTTCGTTTTGACAGGTTATGGCTCCTGTAACTCTAAACGAGCCAGAAGTTATGGCCGTTTGCATAATCGATATCTATAGGGTGCAACATCCATGGTGCATGGTGCAACATCCATCCGAAATGGCGAAGCAGTGCCGTACGACTTTTAGAAATGCGTGCATCGATTTAAAACGGAACAGTACCATGGTGCACCACTCTCCAGCGATGGGAACTCGAAGACGGGCCACGGTAATCCCGTTTTACCGTAAAAATCCATGGGTCGAAAAAACGAAGGGTAAAAAACTTACGAGTCCCGATTGAGATTCGGGTTGTCCTTTTTGGGCATTAATCTATCCGTTGACGGCTGAAAGCTATCAATGCCGTTAAACTCATCGAGGCCTTCATTTTGACAGGTTATGGCTCCCGTATCTCTAAACGAGCCAGAAGTTATGGCCGTCCGAATAATCGATATCTACAGGGTGCAACATCCACGGTGCAAGGTGCAACATCCATCCGAAATGGCGAAACAGTGCCTTACGACTTTTAGAAATGCGTGCATGGATTTGAAACGGAACAGTACCAAGGTACACCACTCTCCAGCGATGGTAAATCGAAGGCCAGCCACGGTAATCCCGTTTTACCGTAAAAATCCACGTGTCGAAAAATCGAAGGGTAAAGAACTTACGAGACCCGATTGAGATTCGTGTTGTCCTTTTTGGGCATTTATCTATCCGTTGATGGCCATAAGCTGTCAAAGCCGTAGAACTCATCGACGCCTTCGTTTTGACAAGTTATGGCTTTTGTAACTCTAAACGAGCCAGAAGTTATGGCCGTCCGAATAATCGATATCTACAGGGTGCAACATCCACGGTGCAAGGTGCAACATCCGTTCGAAATGGCGAAACTATGTCGTACGACTTTTAGAAATGCGTGCATGGATTTGAAATGGAACAGTACCATGGTGCACCACTCTCTAGCGATGGAAAATCGAAGACGGGCCACGGTAATCCTGTTTTACCGTAAAAATCCACGTGTTGAAAAAACGAAGGGTAAAAAACTTACGAGCCCCGATTGAGATTCGGGTTGTCCTTTTTGGGCATTAATCTATCCGTTGACGGCTGAAAGCAATCAAAGCCGTAGAACTCATCGAGGCCTTCGTTTTGACAGGTTATGGCTCCCGTAACTCTTAACGAGCCAGAAGTTATGGCCGTCCGAATAATCGATATCTACAGGATGCAACATCCACGGTGCAAGGTGCAACATCCGTCAAAAATGGCGAAACAGTACCGTACGTCTTTTAGAAATGCGTGTATGGATTTGAAAGGGAACATTACCATGGTGCACCACCCTCCAGCGATGGGAAGTCGAAGACGGGCCACGGTAATCCTGTTTTACCGTAAAAATCCACGTGTCGAAAAAACGAAGGGTAAAAACTTACGAGATCCGATTGTGATTCGGGTTGTCCTTTTTGGGCATTAATCTATCCGTTGACGGCTGAAAGCTGTCAAAGCCGTAGAACTCATCGACGCCTTCGTTTTGACAAGTTATGGCTTTTGTAACTCTAAACGAGCCAGAAGTTATGGCCGTCCGAATAATCGATATCTACAGGGTGCAACATCCACGGTGCAAGGTGCAACATCCGTTCGAAATGGCGAAACTATGTCGTACGACTTTTAGAAATGCGTGCATGGATTTGAAATGGAACAGTACCATGGTGCACCACTCTCTAGCGATGGAAAATCGAAGACGGGCCACGGTAATCCTGTTTTACCGTAAAAATCCACGTGTTGAAAAAACGAAGGGTAAAAAACTTACGAGCCCCGATTGAGATTCGGGTTGTCCTTTTTGGGCATTAATCTATCCGTTGACGGCTGAAAGCAATCAAAGCCGTAGAACTCATCGAGGCCTTCGTTTTGACAGGTTATGGCTCCCGTAACTCTTAACGAGCCAGAAGTTATGGCCGTCCGAATAATCGATATCTACAGGATGCAACATCCACGGTGCAAGGTGCAACATCCGTCAAAAATGGCGAAACAGTACCGTACGTCTTTTAGAAATGCGTGTATGGATTTGAAAGGGAACATTACCATGGTGCACCACCCTCCAGCGATGGGAAGTCGAAGACGGGCCACGGTAATCCTGTTTTACCGTAAAAATCCACGTGTCGAAAAAACGAAGGGTAAAAACTTACGAGATCCGATTGTGATTCGGGTTGTCCTTTTTGGGCATTAATCTATCCGTTGACGGCTGAAAGCTGTCAAAGCCGTAGAACTCATCGACGCCTTCGTTTTGACAAGTTATGGCTCATGAAATCTAAACGAGCCAGAAGTTATGGCCTTTTGAATAATCGATATCTATAGGGTGCAACATCCACGGTGCATGGTGCAACATCCGTCCGAAATGGCGAAACAGTGCCGTACGACTTTTAGAAACGCGTGCATGGATTTGAAACGGAACAGTACCATGGTGCACCACCCTCCAGCGATGGGAAGTCAAAGACGTGCCACGGTAATCCCGTTTAACCGTAAAAATCCACGTGTCGAAAAAACGAAGGGTAGAAAACTTACGATACCCGATTGAGATTCGAGTTGTCCTTTTTGGGCATTAATCTATCCGTTGACGGCTGAAAGCTGTCAAAGCCGTTAAACTCATCGAGGCCTTCGTTTTGACAGGTTATGGCTCCCGTAACTCTAAACGAGCCAGAAGTTATGGCCGTCCGAATAATCGATATCTATAGGGTGCAACATCCACGGTGCAAGGTGCAACATCCGTCCGAAATGGCGAAACAGTGCCGTACGACTTTTAGAAATGCGTGCATGGATTTGAAACGGAACAGTACCATGGTGCACCACTCTCCAGCGATGGTAAATCGAAGACCAGCCACCGTAATCCCGTTTTACCATAAAATTCCACGTGTCGAAAAAATGAAGGGTAAAAAACTTACGAGACCCGATTGAGATTCGGGTTGTCCTTTTTGGGCATTATTATATCCGTTGACGGCTGAAAGCTGTCAAAGCCATAGAACTCATCGAGGCCTTCGTTTTGACAGATTATGGCTCCCGTAACTCTAAACGAGCCAGAAGTTATGGCCGTCCGAATAATCGATATCTACAGGGTGCAACATCCACGGTGCAAGGTGCAACATCCGTCCGAAATGGCAAAACTGTGCCGTACGACTTTTAGAAATGTGTGCATGGATTTGAAATGGAACTGTACCATGGTGCTCCACTCTCTAGCGATGGGAAGTCGAAGACGGGCCACGGTAATCCTGTTTTACCGTAAAAATCCACGTGTTGAAAAAACGAAGGGTAAAAAACTTACGAGCCCCGATTGAGATTCGGGTTGTCCTTTTTGTGCATTAATCTATCCGTTGACGGCTGAAAGCAATCAAAGCCGTAGAACTCATCGAGGCCTTTGTTTTGACAGGTTATGGCTCCCGTAACTCTTAACGAGCCAGAAGTTATGGCCGTCCGAATAATCGATATCTACAAGGTGCAACATCCACGGTGCAAGGTGCAACTTCCGTCCGAAATGGCGAAACAGTGCCGTACGACTTTTAGAAATGCGTGTATGGATTTGAAACGGAACAGTACCATGGTGCACCACTCTCCAGCGATGGGAAGTCGAAGACGGGCCACGGTAATCCTGTTTTACCGTAAAAATCCACGTGTCGAAAAAACGAAGGGTAAAAAACTTACGAGACCCGATTGATATTCGGGTCGTCCTTTTTGGGCATTAATCTATCCATTGACGGCTGAAAGCAGTCAAAGCCGTAGATCTCATCGACGCCTTCGTTTTGACAGGTTATGGCTCCTGTAACTCTAAACGAGCCAGAAGTTATGGCCGTTTGAATAATCCATATCTATAGGGTGCAACATCCACGGTGCATGGTGCAACATCCACGGTGCACGGTGCAACATCCATCCGAAATGGCGAAACAGTGCCGTACGACTTTTAGAAATGCGTGCATGGATTTGAAACAGAACAGTACCATGGTGCACCACTCTCCAGCGATGGGAACTCGAAGACGGGCCACGGTAATCCCGTTTTACCGTAAAAATCCATGGGTCGAAAAAACGAAGGGTAAAAAACTTACGAGTCCCGATTGAGATTCGCATTGTCCTTTTTGGTCATTAATCTATCCGTTGACGGCTGAAAGCTATCAATGCCGTTGAGCTCATCAAGGCCTTCGTTTTGACAGGTTATGGCTCCCGTATCTCTAAACGAGCCAGAAGTTATGGCCGTCCGAATAATCGATATCTACAGGGTGCAACATCAACGGTGCAAGGTGCAACATCCTTCCGAAATGGCGAAACAGTGCCTTACGACTTTTAGAAATGCGTGCATGGATTTGAAACGGAACAGTACCAAGGTACACCACTCTCCAGCGATGGTAAATCGAAGGCCAGCCACGGTAATCCCGTTTTACCGTAAAAATCCACGTGTCGAAAAATCGAAGGGTAAAGAACTTACGAGACCCGATTGAGATTCGGGTTGTCCTTTTTGGGCATTAATCTATCCGTTGACGGCCATAAGCTGTCAAAGCCTCAGAACTCATCGACGCCTTCGTTTTGACAAGTTATGGCTTTTGTAACTCTAAACGAGCCAGAAGTTATGGCCGTCCGAATAATCGATATCTACAGGGTGCAACATCCACGGTGCAAGGTGCAACATCCGTTCGAAATGGCGAAACTATGTCGTACGACTTTTAGAAATGCGTGCATGGATTTGAAATGGAACAGTACCATGGTGCACCACTCTCTAGCGATGGGAAGTCGAAGACGGACCACGGTAATCCTGTTTTACCGTAAAACTCCACGTGTTGAAAAAACGAAGGGTAAAAAACTTACGAGCCCCGATTGAGATTCGGGTTGTCCTTTTTGGGCATTAATCTAACCGTTGACGGCTGAAAGCAATCAAAGCCGTAGAACTCATCGAGGCCTTCGTTTTGACAGGTTATGGCTCCCGTAACTCTTAACGAGCCAGAAGTTATGGCCGTCCGAATAATCGATATCTACAGGATGCAACATCCATGGTGCAAGGTGCAACATCCGTCCAAAATGGCGAAACAGTGCCGTACGTCTTTTAGAAATGCGTGTATGGATTTGAAATGGAACATTACCATGGTGCACCACCCTCCAGCGATGGAAAGTCGAAGACGGGCCACGGTAATCCTGTTTTACCGTAAAAATCCACGTGTCGAAAAAACGAAGGGTAAAAACTTACGAGACCCGATTGTGATTCGGGTTGTCCTTTTTGGGCATTAATCTATCCGTTGACGGCTCAAAGCTGTCAAAGCCGTAGAACTCATCGAAGCCTTCGTTTTGACAGGTTATGGCTCATGAAATCTAAACGAGCCAGAAGTTATGGCCTTTTGAATAATCGATATCTATAGGGTGCAACATCCACGGTGCATGGTGCAACATCCGTCCGAAATGGCGAAACAGTGCCGTACGACTTTTAGAAACGCGTGCATGGATTGGAAACGGAACAGTACCATGGTGCACCACTCTCCAGCGATGGGAAGTCGAAGACGTGCCACGGTAATCCCGTTTAACCGTAAAAATCCACGTGTCGAAAAAACGAAGGGTAAAAAACTTACGATATCCGATTGAGATTCGAGTTGTCCTTTTTGGGCATTAATCTATCCGTTGACGGCTGAAAGCTGTCAAAGCCGTTAAACTCATCGAGGCCTTCGTTTTGACAGGTTATGGCTCCCGTAACTCTAAACGAGCCAGAAGTTATGGCCGTCCGAATAATCGATATCTATAGGGTGCAACATCCACGGTGCAAGGTGCAACATCCGTCCGAAATGGCGAAACAGTGCCGTACGAATTTTAGAAATGCGTTAATGGATTTGAAACGGAACAGTACCATGGTGCATCGAAGACCAGCCACCGTAATCCCGTTTTACCATAAAATTCCACGTGTCGAAAAAATGAAGGGTAAAAAACATACGAGACCCGATTGAGATTCGGGTTGTCCTTTTTGGGCATTAATATATCCGTTGATGTCTGAAAGCTGTCAAAGCCATAGAACTCATCGAGGCCTTCATTTTGACAGAGTATGGCTCCCGTAACTATAAACGAGCCAGAAGTTATGGCTGTCCGAATAATCGATATCTACAGGGTGCAACATCCACGGTGCAAGGTGCAACATCCGTCCGAAATGGCAAAACTGTGCCGTACGACTTTTAGAAATGCGTGCATGGATTTGAAATGAAACAGTACCATGGTGCACCACTCTCTAGCGATGGGAAGTCGAAGACGGGCCACGGTAATCCTGTTTTACCGTAAAAATCCACGTGTTGAAAAAACGAAGGGTAAAATACTTACGAGCCCCGATTGAGATTCGGGTTGTCCTTTTTGGGCATTAATCTATCCGTTGACGGCTGAAACAATCAAAGCCGTAGAACTCATCGAGGCCTTTGTTTTGACAGGTTATGGCTCCCGTAACTCTTAACGAGCCAGAAGTTATGGTCGTCCGAACAATCGATATCTAAGGTGCAACATCCACGGTGCAAAGTGCAATATCCGTCCGAAATGGCGAAACAGTGTCGTACGACTTTTAGAAATGCGTGTATGGATTTGAAACGGAACAGTACCATGGTGCACCACTCTCCAGCGATGGGAAGTCGAAGACGGGCCACGGTAATCCTGTTTTACCGTTAAAATCCACGTGTCGAAAAAACGAAGGGTAAAAAACTTACGAGACCCGATTGATATTCGGTTTGTCCTTTTTGGGCATTAATCTATCCATTGACGGCTGAAAGCTGTCAAAGCCGTAGATCTCATCGACGCCTTCGTTTTGACAGGTTATGGCTCCTGTAACTCTAAACGAGCCAGAAGTTATGGCCGTTTGAATAATCGATATCTATAGGGTGCAACATCCATGGTGCATGGTGCAACATCCGTCCGAAATGGCGAAACAGTGCCGTACGACTTTTAGAAATGCGTGCATGGATTTGAAACGGAACAGTACCATGGTGCACCACTCTCCAGCGATGGGAAGTCGAAGACGTGCCACGGTAATCCCGTTGTACCGTAAAAATCTACGTGTCGAAAAAACGAAGGGTAAAAAACTTACGAGTCCCGATTGAGATTCAGGTTGTCCTTTTTGGCCACTAATCTATCCGTTGACGGTTGAAAGCTGTCAAGACCGTTGAAATCATCGAGGCCTTCATTTTGACAAGTTATGGCTCCCGTAATTCTAAACGAGCCAGAAGTTATGGCCGTCCGAATAATCAATATCTATAGGGTGCAACATCCACGGTGCAAGGTGCAACATCCGTCCGAAATGGCGAAACAGTGCCGTATGACTTTTAGAAATGTGTGCATGGATTTGAAACGGAACAGTACCATGGTGCACCACTCTCCAGCGATGGTAAATCGAAGACCAGCCACCGTAATCCCGTTTTACCATAAAATTCCACGTGTCGAAAAAATGAAGGGTAAAAAACTTACGAGACCCGATTGAGATTCGGGTTGTCCTTTTTGGGCATTACTATATCCGTTGACGGCTGAAAGCTGTGAAAGCCATAGAACTCATCGAGGCCTTCGTTTTGACAGATTATGGCTCCCGTAACTCTAAACGAGCCAGAAATTATGGCCGTCCGAATAATCGATATCTACAGGGTGCAGCATCCAAGGTGCAAGGTGCAACATCCGTCCGTAATGGCGAAACTGTGCCGTACGTCTTTTAGAAATGCGTGCATGGATTTGAAATGGAACAGTACCATGGTGCACCACTCTCTAGCGATGGGAAGTTGAAGACGGGCCACGGTAATCCTGTTTTACCGTAAAAATCCACGTGTTGAAAAAACGAAGGGTAAAAAACTTACGAGGCCCGATTTAGATTCGGATTGTCCTTTTTGGGCATTAATCTATCCATTGACGGGTGAAAGCTTTCAAAGCCGTAGAACTCATCGAGGCCTTCGTTTTGACAGGTTATGGCTCCCGTAACTCTAAACGAGCCAGAAGTTATGGCCGTCCGAATAATCGATATCTACAGGGAGCAACATCCACGGTGCAAGGTGGAACATCCGTCCGAAATGGCGAAATAGTGCCGTAGAACTTTTAGAAATGCGTGTATGGATTTGAAACAGAACAGTACCATGGTGCACCACTTTCCAGCGATGGGAAGTCGAAGATGGGCCACGGTAATCCTGTTTTACCGTAAAAATCCACGTGTCGAAAAAACGAAGGGTAAAAAACTTACGAGACCCGATTGAGATTCGGGTTGTCCTTTTTGGGCATTAATCTATCAGTTGATGGCTAAAAGCGGTCAAAGCTGTAGAACTCATCGAGGCCTTTGTTTTAACAGGTTATGCCTCCCGTAAATCTAAATGAGGCAGAAGTTATGGCCGTCCGAATAATCGATATCTACAGGGTGCAACATCCACGGTGCAAGGTGCAACATCCGTCCGAAATGGCGAAACAGTGCCGTACGACTTTTAGAAATGCGTGCATGGATTTGAAACGGAACAGTACCATGGTGCACCACTCTCCAGCGATGGTAAATCGAAGGCCAGCCACGATAATCCTGTTTTACCGTAAAAATCCACGTGTCAAAAAAATGGAGGGTAAAAAACTTACGAGACCCGATTGAGATTCGGGTTGTCCTTTTTGGGCATTAATCTATCTGTTGACGGCTGAAAGCCGTCAAAGCCGTAGAGCTCATCAATGCCTTCGTTTTGACAGGTTATGGCTCTCGTAACTCTAAACGAGCCAGAAGTTATGGCCGTTTGAATAATCGATATCTACAGGGTGCAACATCCACGGTGCAAGGTGCAACATCCGTCCGAAATGGCGAAACAGTGCCGTACGACTTTTAGAAATGTGTGCATGTATTTGAAACGGAATAGTACCATGGTGCACCACTCTCCAGCGATGGTAAATCGAAGACCAGCCACCGTAATCCTTTTTGGGCATTAATCTATCCGTTGATGGCTGAAAGTTGTCAAAGCCGTAGAACTCATCGAGGCCTTCGTTTTGACAGGTTATGGCTCCCGTAACTCCAAACGAGCCAGAAGTTATGGCCGTCCGAATAATCGATATCTACAGGGTGCAACATCCACGGTGCCAGGTGCAACATCCGTCCGAAATGGCGAAACACTGCCGTACGACTTTTAGAAATGCGTGCATGGATTTGAAACGGAACAGTACCATGGTGCACCACTCTCCAGCGATGCTAAGTCGAAGGCCAGCCATGGTAATCCTGTTTTACCTTAAAAATCCACGTGTCGAAAAAACGAAGGGTAAAAAACTTACGAGACCCGATTGAGATTTGGGTTGTCCTTTTTGGGCATTAATCTATCCGTTGACGACTAAAAGCTGTCAAAACCGTAGAACTCATCGAGGCCTTCGTTTTGACAGGTTATGGCTCCTGTAACTCTAAACGAGCCAGAAGTTATGGCTGTTTGAATAATCGATATCTATAAAGTGCAACATCCACGGTGCATGGTGCAAAATCCGTCCAAAATGGTGAAACAGTGTCGTACGACTTTTAGAAATGCGTGCATGGATTTGAAACGGAATAGTACCATGGTGCACCACTCTCCAACAATGGTAAATCGAAGGCCAGCCACGGTAATCCCGTTTTACCGTAAAAATCCACGTGTCGAAAAATCGAAGGGTAAAAAACTTACGAGACCCGATTGAGATTCGGGTTGTCCTTTTTGGGCATTAATCTATCCGTTGACGGCCATAAGCTTTCAAAGCCGTAGAACTCATCGACGCCTTCGTTTTGACAAGTTATGGCTTTTATAACTCTAAACGAGCCAGAAGTTATGGCCGTCCGAATAATCGATATCTACAGGGTGCAACATCCACGGTGCAAGGTGCAACATCTATTCGAAATGGAGAAACTGTGCCGTACGACTTTTAGAAATGCGTGCATGGATTTGAAATGGAATAGTACCATTGTGCACCACTCTCTAGCGAAGGGAAGTCGAAGACGGGACACGGTAATCCTGTTTTACCGTAAAAATCCACGTGTTGAAAAAACGAAGGGTAAAAAACTTACGGGCCCCGATTGAGATTCGGGTTGTCCTTTTTGGGCATTAATCTATCCGTTGACGGCTGAAAGCAATCAAAGCCATAGAACTCATCGAGGCCTTCGTTTTGACAAGTTATGGCTCCCGTAACTCTTAACGAGCCAGAAGTTATGGCCGTTCGAATAATCGATATCTACAGGATGCAACATCCACGGTGCAAGGTGCAACATCCGTCCAAAATGGCGAAACAGTGCCGTACGACTTTTAGAAATGCGTGTATGGATTTGAAACGGAACATTACCATGGTGCACCACTCTCCAGCGATGGGAAGTTGAAGATGGGCCACGGTAATCCTGTTTTACCGTAAAAATCCACGTGTCGAAAAAACGAAGGGTAAAAAACTTACGAGCCCCGATTGAGATTCGGGTTGTCCTTTTTGTGCATTAATCTATCCGTTGATGGCTGAAAGCTGTCAAAGCCGTAGAACTCATCGAGGACTTCGTTTTGACAGTTTATGGCTCCCGTAACTCTAAACGAGGCAGAAGTTGTGGCCGTCCGAATAATCGATATCTACAGGGTGCAACATCAACGGTGCAAGGTGCAACATCCGTCCGAAATGGCGAAACAGTGCCGTACGACTTTTAGAAATGCGTGCATGGATTTGAAATGGAACAGTACCATGGTGCACCACTCTCCAGCGATGGTAAATCGAAGGCCAGCCACGGTAATCCTATTTTACAATAAAAATCCACGTGTCGAAAAAACGAAGGGCAGAAAACTTACGAGACCCGATTGAGATTCGGGTTGTCCTTTTTGGGCATTAATCTATCCGTTGATGGCTTAAAGCGGTCAAAGACGTAGAACTCATCGAGGCCTTCGATTTGACAGGTTATAGCTTTTGTAACTCTAAACGAGCCAGAAGTTATGGCCGTCCGAATAATCGATATCTGCAGGGTGCAACATCCACGGTGCAAGGTGCAACATCCGTCCGTAATGGAGAAACAGTGTCGTACGACTTTTAGAAATGCGTGCATGTATTTGTAATGGAACAGTACCATGGTGCACCACTCTCCAGCGATGGGAAGTCGAAGACGGGCCACGGTAATCCCGTTTTACCGTAAAAATCCACGTGTCGAAAAAACGAAGGGTAAAAAACTTACGAGTCCCGATTGAGATTCGGGTTGTTCTTTTTGGGCATTAATTTATCCGTTGACGGCCGAGAGCTGTCAAAGCTGTTGAACTCATCGAGGCCTTCGTATTGACAGGTTATGGCTCCCGTAACTCTAAACCAGCCAGAATTTATGGCCGTCCGAATAATCGATATCTACAGGGTGCAACATCCACGGTGCAAGGTGCAACATCCGTCCGAAAAGGTGAAACATTGCCGTACGACTTTTAGAAATGCGTGCATGGATTTGAAACGGAACAGTACCATGATGCACCACTCTTCAG
Organism: Allium cepa; assembly: GCA_030765085.1. Lineage (NCBI taxonomy): Eukaryota > Viridiplantae > Streptophyta > Magnoliopsida > Asparagales > Amaryllidaceae > Allium > Allium cepa. Next base: position 873,319,637 of record CM060938.1, read on the forward strand.
CGATGGTAAATCGAAGACAAGCCACCGTAATCCCGTTTTACCGTAAAATTCCACGTGTCGAAAAAACGAAGGGTAAAAAACTTACGAGACCCGATTGAGATTCGGGTTGTCCGTTTTGGGCATTAATCTATCCATTGACGGCTGAAAGCTGTCAAAGCCATAGAACTCATCGAGGCCTTCGTTTTGACAGATTATGGCTCCCGTAACTCTAAACGAGCCAGAAGTTATGGCCGTCCGAATAATCGATATCTACAGGGTGCAACATCCACGGTGCAAGGTGCAACATCCGTCCGTAATGGCGAAGCTGTGCCGTACGACTTTTAGAAATGCGTGCATGGATTTGAAATGGAACAGTACCATGGTGCATCACTCTCTAGCGATGGGAAGTCGAAGACGGGCCACGGTAATCCTGTTTTACCGTAAAAATCCACGTGTTGAAAAAACGAAGGGTAAAAAACTTACGAGGCCCGATTTAGATTCGGATTGTCCTTTTTGGGCATTAATCTATCCATTGACGGGTGAAAGCTTTCAAAGCCGTAGAACTCATCGAGGCCTTCGTTTTGACAGGTTATGGCTCCCGTAACTCTAAACGAGCCAGAAGTTATGGCCGTCCGAATAATCGATATCTACAGGGAGCAACATCCACGGTGCAAGGTGGAACATCCGTCCGAAATGGCGAAATAGTGCCGTAGAACTTTTAGAAATGCGTGTATGGATTTGAAACAGAACAGTACCATGGTGCACCACTTTCCAGCGATGGGAAGTCGAAGATGGGCCACGGTAATCCTGTTTTACCGTAAAAATCCACGTGTCGAAAAAACGAAGGGTAAAAAACTTACGAGACCCGATTGAGATTCGGGTTGTCCTTTTTGGGCATTAATCTATCAGTTGATGGCTAAAAGCGGTCAAAGCTGTAGAACTCATCGAGGCCTTCGTTTTGACAGGTTATGGCTCCTGTAACTCCAAACGAGCCAGAAGCTATTGCCGTTTGAATAATCGATATCTATAGGGTGCAACATCCGCGGTGCATGGTGCAACATCCGTCCGAAATGGTGAAACAGTGCCGTACGACTTTTAGAAATGCGTGCATGGATTCAAAACGGAACAGTACCATGGTGCACCACTCTCCAGCGATGGGAAGTCGAAGACGGGCCACGGTAATCCCGTTTTACCGTAAAAATCCACGTGTCGAAAAAACGAAAGGTAAAAAACTTACGAGACCCTATTGAGATTCGGCTTGTTCTTTTTGGGCATTAATCTATCCATTGACGGCTGAAAGCTATCAAAGTCATAAAACTCATCGAGGCCTTTGTTTTAACAGGTTATGGCTCCCGTAAATCTAAACGAGGCAGAAGTTATGGCCGTCCGAATAATCGATATCTACAGGGTGCAACATCCACGGTGCAAGGTGCAACATCTGTCCGAAATGGCGAAACAGTGCCGTACGACTTTTAGCAATGCGTGCATGGATTTGAAATGGAACAGTACCATGGTGCACCACTCTCCAGCAATGGTAAATCGAAGACCATCCACCGTAATCCTGTTTTACCGTCAAAATCCACGTGTCGAAAAAACGAAGGGTAAAAAACTTACGAGACCCGATTGAGATTCGGGTTGTCCTTTTTGTGCATTAATCTATCCGTTGACGGCTGAAAGCTATCAAAGCAGAAGAACTCATCGAGGCCTTCGTTTTGACAGGTTATGGCTTTTGTAACTCTAAACGAGCCAGAAGTTATGGCTGTCCGAATAATCGATAACTATAGGGTGCAACATCCACGGTGCAAGGTGCAACATCCGTCCGATATGGCGAAACAGTGCCGTATGACTTTTAGAAATGCGTGCATCGATTTGAAACGGAACAGTACCATGGTGCACCACTCTCCAGGGATGAGAAGTCGAAGACGGGCCACGGTAATCCTGTTTTACCGTAAAAATCCACGTGTCGAAAAAACGAAGGGTAAAAAACTTACGAGACCCGATTGAGATTCGGGTTGTCCTTTTTGGGCATTAATCTATCCATTCAAGGCTGAAATTAGTCAAAGCTGTAGAACTTATCGAGGCCTTCTTCATTTTGATAGGTTATGGGTCCCGTAACTCTAAACGAGTCAGAAGTTATGGCCGTTTCAATAATCGATATCTACAGGGTGCAACATCCACGGTGCAAGGTGCAACATCCGTCCGAAATGGTGAAACAGTGCCGTACGACTTTTAGAAATGCGTGCATGGATTTGAAACAGAACAGTACCATGGTGCACCACTCTCCAGCGATGGGAAATCGAAGACGGGCCACCGTAATCCCGTTTTACCGTAAAAATCCACGTGTCGAAAAAACGAAGGGTAAAAAACTTACGAGACCCGATTGATGCGGGTAGTCCTTTTTGTGCATTAATCTATCCGTTGACGGCTGAAAGCTGTCAAAGCCGTAGAACTCATCGAGGACTTCGTTTTGACAGGTTATGGCTCCCGTAACTCTAAACGAGGCAGAAGTTATGGCCGTCCGAATAATCGATATCTACAGGGTGCAACATCCACGGTGCAAGGTGCAACATCCGTCCGAAATGGCGAAACAGTGTCGTACGACTTTTAGAAATGCGTGCATGGATTTGAAACGGAACAGTACCATGGTGCACCACTCTCCAGCGATGGTGAATCGAAGGCCAGCCACGGTAATCATGTTTTACCATAAAAATCCACGTGTCGAGAAAACGAAGGGTAAAAAACTTACGAGACCCGATTGAGATTTGGGTTGTCCTTTTTGGGCATTAATCTATCCATTGACGGCTGAAAGCGGTCAAAGCCATAGAACTCATCGAGGCCTTCGATTTGACAGGTTATAGCTTTTGTAACTCTAAACGAGCTAGAAGTTACGGCCGTCCAAATAATCGATATCTACAGGGTGCAACATCCACGGTGCAAGGTGCAAGGTGCAACATCCGTCCGAAATGGAGAAACAGTGCCGTACAACTTTTAGAAATGCGTGCATGGATTTGAAATGGAACAGTACCATGGTGCACCACTCTCCAGCGATGGGAAGTCGAAGAAGGGCCACGGTAATCCCGTTTTGCCGTAAAAATCCAAGTGTCGAAAAAACGAAGGGTAAAAAACTTACGAGTCCCGATTGAGATTCGGGTTGTCCTTTTTGGGCATTAATTTATCCGTTGACGGCCAAAAGCTGTCATAGCTGTTGAACTCATCGAGGCCTTCGTATTGACAGGTTATGGCTCCCGTAACTCTAAACGAGCCAGAAGTTATAGCCGTCCGAATAATCGATATCTACAGGGTGCAACATCCACGGTGCAAGGTGCAACATCCGTCCGAAGTGGCGAAACAGTGTCGTACGACTTTTAGAAATGCATGCATGGATTTGAAACGGAACAGTACCATGGTGCACCACTCTCCAGCGATGGTAAATCGAAGACCAGCCACCGTAATCCCGTTTTACCGTAAAATTCCACGTGTCGAAAAAACGAAGGGTAAAAAACTTACGAGACCCGATTGAGATTCGGGATGTCCTTTTGGGCATTAATCTATCCGTTGACGGCTGAAAGCTGTCTAAGCCGTAGAACTCATCGAGGCCTTCGTTTTGACAGGTTATGGCTCCCGTAACTCTAAACGAGCCAGAAGTTATGGCCGTCCGAATAATCGATATCCACAGGGTGCTACATCCACCGTGCAAGGTGCAACATCCGTCCGAAATGGCGAAACAGTGCTGTACGACTTTTAGAAATGCGTGCATGGATTTGAAACGGAACAGTACCATGGTGTGCCACTCTCCAGCGATGGGAAGTCGAAGACGGGCCACGGTAATCCTGTTTTACCGTAAAAATCCACGTGCCGAAAAAACGAAGGGTAAAAAACATACGAGACCCGATTGAGATTCGGATTGTCCTTTCTGGGCATTATTATATGCGCTGACGGCTGAAAGCAGTCAAAGCTGTAGAACTCATCGAGGCCTTCATTTTGACAGGTTATGGCTCCCGTAACTCTAGACGAGTCAGAAGTTATGGCGGTTTGAATAATCGATATCTACAGGGTGCAACATCCACGGTGCAAGGTGCAACATCCGTCCGAAATGGTGAAACGGTGCTGTACGACTTTTAGAAATGCGTGCATGGATTTGAAATGGAACATTACCATGGTGCACCACTCTCCAGTGATGGGAAGTCGAAGACGGGCCACGGTAATCCCGTTTTACCGTAAAAATCCACGTGTCGAAAAAACGAAGGGTAAAAAACTTACGAGAACCGATTGAGATTCGGGTTGTCCTTTTTGGGCATTAATCGATCCGTTGATGGCTGAAAGCCGTCAAAGCCGTAAAACTCATCGAGGCCTTTGTTTTGACAGGTTATGGCTCCCGTAACTCTAAACGAGCCAGAAGTTATGGCCATCCGAATAATCGATATCTACAGGGTGCAACATCCACGGTGCAAGGTGCAACATCCGTCCAAAATGGCGAAACTATGTCGTACGACTTTTAGAAATGCGTGCATGGATTTGAAACGGAACAGTACCATGGTGCACCACTCTCCAGCGATGGTAAATTGAAGACCAGCCACCGTAATCCTATTTCACCATAAAAATCCACATGTCGAAAAAACGAAGGGTAAAAAACTTACGAGACCCGATTGAGATTCGGGTTGTCCTTTTTGGCCATTAATCTATCCGTTGACGGCTGAAAGCTGTCAAAGCCGTAGAACTCATCGAGGCCTTCGTTTTGACAGGTTATGGCTCCCGTAACTCTAAACGAGCCAGAAGTTATGCCCGTCCGAATAATCGATATCTACAGGGTGCAACATCCACGGTGCAAGGTGCAACATCCGTCCGAAATGGCGAAACAGTGCCGTACGAATTTTTGAAATGCGTGCATGGTTTTGAAACGGAACAGTACCATGGTGCACCACTCTCCAGCGATGGTAAATCGAAGGCCGACCACGGTAATCCTGTTTTACCGTAAAAATCCACGTGTAGAAAAAACGAAGGGAAAAAACTTACGAGACCCGATTGAGATTCGAGTTGTCCTTTTTGGGCATTAATCTATACGTTGACGGCTGGAAGCTGTCAAAGCCGTAGAACTCATCGAGGCCTTCGTTTTGACAGGTTATGGCTCCTGTAAATCAAAACGAGCCAGAAGTTATTGCCGTTTGAATAATCGATATCTATAGGGTGCAACATCCGCGGTGCATGGTGCAACATCCGTCCGAAATGGTGAAACAGTGTCGTACGACTTTTAGAAATGCGTGCATGGATTTGAAACGGAACAGTACCATGGTGCACCACTGTCCAGCGATGGTAAATCGAAGACCAGCCACCGTAATCCCATTTTGCCATAAAAATCCACGTGTCGAAAAAACGAAGGGTAAAAAACTTACGAGACCCGATTGAGATTCGAGTTGTCCTTTTTGGGCATTAATCTATCCGTTGACGGCTGAAAGCTGTCAAAGCCGTAGAACTCATCGAGGCCTTCATTTTGATAGGTTATGGCACCCGTAACTCTAGACGAGCCAGAAGTTATTGCCGTTTGAATAATCGATATCTATAGGGTACAACATCCGCGGTGCATGGTGCAACATCCGTCCGAAATGGTGAAACAGTGTCGTACGACTTTTAGAAATACGTGCACGGATTTGAAACGGAACAGTACCATGGTGCCCCACTCTCCAGCGATGGTAAATCGAAGACCTGCCACCGTAATCCCGTTTTACCGTAAAATTCCACGTGTCGAAAAAACGAAGGGTAAAAAACTTACGAGACCCGATTGAGATTCGGGTTGTCCTTTTTGGGCATTAATCTATCCGTTGACGGCTGAAAGCTGTCAAAGCCATAGAACTCATCGAGGCCTTCGTTTTGACAGATTATGGCTCCCGTAACTCTAAACGAGCCAGATGTTATGGCCGTCCGAATAATCGATATCTACAGGGTGCAACATCCACGGTGCAAGGTGCAACATCCGTCCGAAAGGGCGAAACAGTGCCGTACGACTTTTAGAAATGCATGCATGGATTTGAAACGGAACAGTACCATGGTGCACCACTCACCAGCCATGGTAAATCGAAGACCAGCCACCGTAATCCCGTTTTACCGTAAAATTCCACGTGTCAAAAAAACGAAGGGTAAAAAACTTAGGAGACCCGATTGAGATTCGGGTTGTCCTTTTTGGGCATTAATCTATCCGTTGATGGCTGAAAGCTGTCAAAGCCATAGAACTCATCGAGGCCTTCGTTTTGACAGATTATGGCTCCCGTAACTCTAAACGATCCAGAAGTTATGGCCGTCCGAATAATCGATATCTACAGGGTGCAACATCCACGGTGCAAGGTGCAACATCCGTCCGAAATGGCGAAACAGTGCCGTACGACTTTTAGAAATGCGTGCATGGATTTGAAATGGAACAGTACCATGGTGCACCACTCTCCAGCGATGGGAAGTCAAACACGGGCCACGGTAATCCTGTTTTATCGTAAAAATACACGTGTCGAAAAAACGAAGTGTAAAAAACTTACGAGACCCGATTGAGATTCTAGTTGTCCTTTTTGGGCATTATTATATCCGTTGACGGCTGAAATTAGTCAAAGCCGTAGAACTCATCGAGGCCTTCATTTTGATAGGTTATGGGTGCCGTTGCTCTAAATGAGTCAGAAGTTATGGCCGTTTGAATAATCGATATCTACAGGGTGCAACTTCCACGGTGCAAGGTGCAACATCCGTCCGAAATGGTGAAACAGTGCCGTACGACTTTTAGAAATGCGTGCATGGATTTGACATGGAACATTACCACGGTGCACCACTCTCCAGCGATGGGAAGTCGAAGAAGGGCCACGGTAATCCCGTTTTACCGTAAAAATCCACGTGTCGAAAAAACGAAGGGTAAAAAACTTACGAGACCCGATTGAGATTCGGGTTGTCCTTTTTGGGCATTAATCGATCAGTTGACGGCTGAAAGCTGTCAAAGCCGTAGAACTCATCGAGGCCTTCGTTTTGACAGTTATGGCTCCCGTAACTCTAAACGAGCCAGAAGTTATGGCCGTCCGAATAATCGATATCTACAGGGTGCAACATCCACGGTGCAAGGTGCAACATCCGTCCGAAATGGCGAAACAGTGCCGTACGACTTTTAGAAATGCGTGCATGGATTTGAAACGGAACAGTACCATGGTGCACCGCTCTCCAGCGATGGTAAATCGAAGACCAGCCACCATAATCCCGTTTTACCGTAAAAATCCATATGTCGAAAAAACGAAGGGTAAAAAACTTACGAGACCCGAACGAGATTCGGGTTGTCCTTTTTGAGCATTAGTCTATCCGTTGATGGTTGAAAGCTGTCAAAGCCGTAGAACTCATCGAGGCCTTCGTTTTGATAGGTTATGGCTCCCGTAACTCTAAACGAACCAGAAGTTATGGCCGTCCGAATAATCGATATCTACAGGGTGCAACATCCACGGTGCAAGGTGCAACATCCGTCCGAAATGGCGAAACAGTGCCGTACGACTTTTAGAAATGCGTGCATGGATTTGAAACGGAACAGTACCATGGTGCACCACTCTCCAGCGATGTTAAATCGAAGGCCAGCCACCGTAATACCGTTTTACCGTAAAAATCCACGTGTCGAAAAAACGAAGGGAAAAAAACTTACGAGACCCGATTGAGATTCTGGTTGTCCTTTTTGGGCATTAATCTATCCGTTGATGGCTGAAAGTTGTCAAAGCCGTAGAACTCATCGAGACCTTCGTTTTGACAGGTTATGGCTTTTGTAACTCTAAACGAGCCAGAAGTTATGGCTGTCCGAATAATCGATATCTATAGGGTGCAACATCCACGGTGCAAGGTGCAACATCCGTCCGAAATGGCGAAACAGTGCCGTACGACTTTTAGAAATGCGTGCATGGATTTGAAATGGAACTGTACCATAGTGCACCACTCTCCAGCGATGGGAAGTCGAAGATGGGCCACGGTAATCCCGTTTTACCGTAAAAATCCATGTGTCGAAAAAACGAAGGGTAAAAAACTTACGAGACCCGATTGAGATTCGGGTTGTCCTTTTTGGGCATTAATCTATCCGTTGACGGCTGAAAGTTGTCAAAGCCGTAGAACTCATCGAGACCTTCGTTTTGACAGGTTATGGCTTTTGTAACTCTAAACGAGCCAGAAGTTATGGCTGTCCGAATAATCGATAACTATAGGGTGCAACATCCACGGTGCAAGGTGCAACATCCGTCCGATATGGCGAAACAGTGCCGTATGACTTTTAGAAATGCGTGCATAGATTTGAAACGGAACAGTACCATGGTGCACCACTCTCCAGGGATGAGAAGTCGAAGACGGGCCACGGTAATCCTGTTTTACCGTAAAAATCCACGTGTCGAAAAAACGAAGGGTAAAAAACTTACGAGACCCGATTGAGATTCGGGTTGTCCTTTTTGGGCATTAATCTATCCATTGACGGCTGAAATTAGTCAAAGCTGTAGAACTTATCGAGGCCTTCTTCATTTTGATAGGTTATGGGTCCCGTAACTCTAAACGAGTCAGAAGTTATGGCCGTTTCAATAATCGATATCTACAGGGTGCAACATCCACGGTGCAAGGTGCAACATCCGTCCGAAATGGTGAAACAGTGTCGTACGACTTTTAGAAATGCGTGCATGGATTTGACATGGAACATTACCATGGTGCACCACTCTCCAGCGATGGGAAGTCGAAGACGGGCCATGGTAATCCCGTTTTACCGTAAAAATCCACGTTTCGACAAAACGAAGGGTAAAAAACTTACGAGACCCGATTGAGATTCGGGTTGTCCTTTTTGGGCATTAATCGATCCGTTGACGGCTGAAAGCTGTCAAAGCCGTAGAACTCATCGAGTCCTTCGTTTTGACAGTTATGGCTCCCGTAACTATAAACAAGCCAGAAGTTATGGCCGTCCGAATAATCGATATCTACAGGGTGCAACATCCACGGTGCAAGGTGCAACATCCGTCCGCAATGGCGAAACAGTGCCGTACGACTTTTAGAAATGCGTGCATAGATTTGAAACGGAACAGTACCATGGTGCACCAGTCTCCAGCGATGGTAAATCGAAGACCAGCCACGGTAATCCTGTTTTACCGTAAAAATCCACGTGTCGAAAAAAGGAAGGGTAAAAAACTTACGAGACCCGATTGAGATTCGGGTTTTCCTTTTTGGGCATTAATCTATCCGTTGACGGCTGAAAGCCCTCAAAGCCGTAGAACTCATCGAGACATTCGTTTTGACAGGTTATGGCTCCCGTAACTCTAAACGAGCCAGAAGTTATGGCCGTCCGAATAATCGATATCTACAGGGTGCAACATCCATGGTGCAAGGTGCAACATCCGTCCGAAATGGCGAAACAGTGCCGTACGACTTTAAGAAATGCGTGCATGGATTTGAAACGGAACAGTACCATGGTGCACCGCTCTCCAGCGATGGTAAATCGAAGACCAGCCACCGTAATCCCGTTTTACCGTAAAAATCCACATGTCGAAAAAACGAAGGGTAAAAAACTTACGAGACCCGAATGAGATTCGGGTTGTCCTTTTTGGGCATTAATCTATCCGTTGACAGTTGAAAGCTGTCAAAGCTGTAGAACTCATCGAGGCCTTCGTTTTGATAGGTTATGGCTCCCGTAACTCTAAACGAGCCAGAAGTTATGGCCGTCCGAATAATCGATATCTACAGGGTGCAACATCCACGGTGCAAGGAGCAACATCCGTCCGAAATGGCGAAACAGTGCCGTACGACTTTTAGAAATGCGTGCATTGATTTGAAATGGAACAGTACCATGGTGCACCACTCTCCAGCGATGGTAAATCGAAGGCCAGCCACCGTAATACCGTTTTACCGTAAAAATCCACGTGTCGAAAAAACGAAGGGTAAAAAACTTACGAGACCCGATTGAGATTCTGGTTGTCCTTTTTGGGCATTAATCTATCCGTTGACGGCTGAAAGCTATCAAAGCCGTTGAACTCATCGAGGCCTTCGTTTTGACAGGTTTTGGCTCCCGTAACTCTAAGCGAACCAGAAGGTATGGCTGTCCGAATAATCGATATCTACAGGGTGCAACATCCAGGGTGCAAGGTGCAACATCCGTCCGAAATGGCGAAACAGTTCCGTACGACTTTTAGAAATGCGTGCATGGATTTGAAACGGAACAGTACCATGGTGCACCACTCTCCAGCGGTGGTAAATCGAAGACGGGCCACGGTAATCCTGTTTTACCGTAAAATTCCACGTGTCGAAAAAACGAAGGGTAAAAAACTTACGAGACCCGATTGAGATTCGGGTTGTCCTTTTTGGGCACTAATCTATCCGTTGACGGCTGAAAGCTGTCAAAGCCATAGAACTCAACGAGGCCTTCGTTTTGATAGGTTATGGGTCCCGTAACTCTAAACGAGTCAGAAGTTATGGCCGTTTGAATAATCGATATCTACAGGGTGCAACATCCACGGTGCAAGGTGCAACATCCGTCCGAAATGGTGAAACAGTGTCGTACGACTTTTAGAAATGCGTGCATGGATTTGACATGGAACATTACCATGGTGCACCACTCTCCAGCGATGGGAAGTCGAAGACGGGCAACGGTAATCCCGTTTTACCGTAAAAATCCACGTGTCGAAAAAACGAAGGGTAAAAAACTTACGAGACCCGATTGAGATTCGGGTTGTCCTTTTTGGGCATTAATCGATCCGTTGACGGCTGAAAGCTGTCAAAGCCGTAGAACTCATCGAGTCCTTCGTTTTGACAGTTATGGCTCCGGTAACTATAAACGAGCCAGAAGTTATGGCCGTCTGAATAATCGATATCTACAGGGTGCAACATACACGGTGCAAGGTGCAACATCCATCTGAAATGGCGAAACAGTGCCGTACGACTTTTAGAAATGCGTGCATGGATTTGAAACGGAACAGTACCATGGTGCACCAGTGTCCAGCGATGGTAAATCGAAGACCTGCCACGGTAATCATGTTTTACCGTAAAAATCCACGTGTCGAAAAAACGAAGGGTAAAAAACATACGAGACCCGATTGAGATTCGGGTTGTCCTTTTTGGGCATTAATCTATCCGTTGACGGCTGAAAGCTGTCAAAGCCGTAGAACTCATCGAGGCCTTCGTTTTGACAGGTTATGGCTCCCGTAACTCTAAACGAGCCAGAAGTTATGGCCGTCCGAATAATCGATATCTACAGTGTGCAACATCCACGGTGCAAGGTGCAACATCCGTCCGAAATGGCGAAACAGTGCCATACGACTTTTAGAAATGCGTGCATGGATTTGAAACGGAACAGTACCATGGTGCACTACTCTCCAGCGATGGGAAGTCAAAGACGGGCCACGGTAATCCCGTTTTACCGTAAAAATCCACGTGTCGAAAAAACGAAGGGTAAAAAACTTACGTGTCCCGATTGAGATTCGGGTTGTCCTTTTTGGGCATTAATCTATCCGTTGACGGCTGAAAGCTGTCAAAGCCGTAGAACTCATCGAGGCCTTCATTTTGATAGGTTATGGCTCCCGTAACTCTAAACGAGCCAGAAGTTATGGCCGTCCGAATAATCGATATCTACAGGGTGCAACATCCACGGTGCAAGGTGAAACATCCGTCCGAAATGGCGAAACAGAGCCGTACGACTTTTAGAAATGCGTGCATGGATTTGAAACGGAACAGTACCATGGTGCACTACTCTCCAGCGATGGGAAGTCGAAGACGGGCCACGGTAATCCCGTTTTACCGTAAAAATCCACGTGTCGAAAAAACGAAGGGTAAAAAACTTACGTGTCCCGATTGAGATTCGGGTTGTCCTTTTTGGGCATTAATCTATCCGTTGACGGCTGAAAGCTGTCAAAGCCGTAGAACTCATCGAGGCCTTCATTTTGACAGGTTATGGCTCCCGTAACTCTAAACGAGCCAGAAGTTATGGCCGTCCGAATAATCGATATCTACAGGGTGCAACATCCACGGTGCAAGGTGAAACATCCGTCCGAAATGGCGAAACAGAGCCGTACGACTTTTAGAAATGCGTGCATGGATTTGAAACGGAACAGTACCATGGTGCACCACTCTCCAGCGATGGTAAATCGAAGACCAGCCACCGTAATCCCGTTTTACCGTAAAATTCCACGTGTCGAAAAAACGAAGGGTAAAATACTTACGAGACCCGATTGAGATTCGGGCTGTCCTTTTTGGGCATTAATCTATCCATTGACGGCTGAAAGCTGTCAAAGCCATAGAACTCAACGAGGCCTTCGTTTTGACAGATTATGGCTCCTGTAACTCTAAACGAGCCAGAAGTTATGGTCGTCCGAATAATCGATATCTACAGGGTGCAACATCCACGGTGCAAGGTGCAACATCCGTCCAAAATGGCGAAACAGTGCCGTATGACTTTTAGAAATGCGTGCATGGATTTGAAATGGAACAGTACCATGGTGCACCACTCTCCAGGGATGGGAAGTCGAAGACGGGCCACGGTAATCCCGTTTTACCGTAAAATTCCACGTGTCGAAAAAACGAAGGGTAAAATACTTACGAGACCCGATTGAGATTCGGGTTGTCCTTTTTGGGCATTAATCTATCCATTGACGGATGAAAGCTGTCAAAGCCATAGAACTCAACGAGGCCTTTGTTTTGACAGATTATGGCTCCTGTAACTCTAAACAAGCCAGAAGTTATGGCCGTCCGAATAATCGATATCTACAGGGTGCAACATCCACGGTGGAAGGTAAAACATTCGACCGAAATGGCGAAACAGTGCCGTATGACTTTTAGAAATGCATGCATGGATTTGAAACGGAACAGTACCATGGTGCACCACTCTTCAGCGATGGTAAATCGAAGACCAGCCACCGTAATCCCATTTTACCGTAAAATTTCACGTGTCGAAAAAACGAAGGGTAAAAAACTTACGAGACCCGATTGAGATTCGGGTTGTCCTTTTTGGGAATTAATCTATCCGTTGATGGCTTAAAGCTGTCAAAGCCATAGAACTCAACGAGGCCTTCGTTTTGAAAGATTATGGCTCCTGTAACTGTAAACAAGCCAGAAGTTATGGTCGTCCGAATAATCGATATCTACAGGGTGCAACATCCAAGGTGCAAGGTGCAACATCCGTCCGAAATGGCGAAACATTGCCGTATGACTTTTAGAAATGCGTGCATGGATTCGAAACGGAACAGTACCATGGTGCACCAATCTCCAGGGATGGGAAGTCGAAGACGGGCCACGGTAATCCTGTTTTACCGTAAAAATCCACGTGTCGAAAAAACGAAGGGTAAATAACTTACGAGACCAGATTGAGATTCGGGTTGTCCTTTTTGGGCAATAATCTATCCGTTGTCGGCTGAAAGCTGTCAAAGCCGTAGAACTCATCGAGGCCTTCATTTTGACAGGTTATGGCTCTCGTAACTCTAAACGAGTCAGAAGTTATGGCCGTTTGAATAATCGATATCTACAGGGTGCAACATCCACGGTGCAAGGTGCAACATCCGTCCGAAACGGTGAAACAGTGCCGTACGACTTTTAGAAATGCATGCATGGATTTGAAACGGAACAGTACCATGGTGCACCACTCTCCAGCGATGGGAAGTAGAAGACGGGCCACGGTAATCCCGTTTTACCGTAAAAATCCAAGTGTTGAAAAAACGAAGGGTAAAATACTTACGAGACCCGATTGAGATTCGGGTTGTCCTTTCTGGGCATTAATCTATCCATTGATGGCTGAAAGCTGTCAAACCCATAGAACTCATCGAGGCCTTCGTTTTTACAAGTTATGGCTCCCGTAACTCTAAACGAGCCAGAAGTTATGGCCGTCCGAATGATCGATATAAACAGGGTGCAACATCCACGGTGCAAGGTGCAACATCCGTCCGAAAAGGCGAAACAGTGCTGTACGACTTTTAGAAATGCGTGCATGGATTTGAAACGGAACAGTACCATGGTGCACCACTCTACAACGATAGTAAATCGAAGACTAGCCACCGTAATCCTGTTTTACCGTAAAAATCCACATGTCGAAAAAACGAAGGGTAAAAACTTACGAGACCCGATTGAGATTCGGGTTGTACTTTTTGGGCATTAATCTATCCGTTGAAGGCTGAAAGCAGTCAAAGCCGTAGAACCCATCGAGGCCTTCGTTTTGACAGGTTATGGCTCCCGTAACTCTAAACGAGCCAGGAGTTATGGTCGTCCGAATAATCGATATCTACAGGGTGCAACATCCACGGTGCAAGGAGCAACATCCGTCTGAAATGGCGAAACAGTGTCGTACGACTTTTAGAAATGCGTGCATGGATTTGAAACGGAACAGTGCCATGGTGCACCACTCTCCAGCGATGGTAAATCGAAGGCCAGCCACGGTAATCCCGTTTTACCGTAAAAATCCACGTGTCGAAAAAACGAAGGGTAAAAAACTTACGAGACCCGATTGAGATTCGGGTTGTCCTTTTTGGGCATTAATCCATCTGTTGACGGCTGAAAGCGGTCAAAGCCGTAGAACTCATCGAGGCCTTCGTTTTGACAGGTTATGGCTCCCGTAACTCTAAGCGAGCCAGAAGTTATGGTTGTTTGAATAATCGACATCTACATGGTGCAATATCCACGGTGCACGGTGCAACATCCGTCCGAAATGGCGAAACAGTGCCGTACGACTTTTAGAAATGCGTGCATGGATTTGAAACGGAACAGTACCATGGTGCACTACTCTCCAGCGATGGGAAGTCGAAGACGGGCCACGGTAATCCCGTTTTACCGTAAAAATCCACGTGTCGAAAAAATGAAGGGTAAAAAACATACGAGAGCCGATTGAGATTCGGGTTGTCCTTTTTGGGCATTAATCTATCCGTTGACGGCTCAAAGCTATCAATGCCATTGAACTCATCGAGGCCTTCATTTTGATAGTTATGGCTCCCGTAACTCTAAACGAGCCAGAAGTTATGGCCGTCTGAATAATCGATATCTACAGGGTGCAACATCCAGGGTGCAAGGTGCAACATCCGTCCGAAATGGCGAAACAGTGCCGTACGACTTTTAGAAATGCGTGCATGGATTTCAAATGGAACAGTACCATGGTGCAACACTCTCTAGCGATGGTAAATCGAAGACCAGCAACCGTAATCCCGTTTTGCCGTAAAATTCCACGTGTCGAAAAAACGAAGGGTAAAAAACTTACGAGACCCGATTGAGATTCGAGTTGTCCTTTTTGGGCATTAATCTATCCGTTGACGGCTGAAAGCTGTCAAAGGCATAGAACTCATCGAAGCCTTCGTTTTAACAGATTATGGCTCCCGTAACTCTAAACGAGCCAGAAGTTAAGGCCATCCGAATAATCGATATCTACAGGGTGCAACATCCACGGTGCAAGGTGCAACATCCGTCCGATATGTTGAAACAGTGTCGTACGACTTTTAGAAATGCGCGCATGGATTTGAAACGGAACAGTACCATGGTGCACCACTCTCCAGCGATGGGAAGTCTAAGACGGGCCACGGTAATCCTGTTTTACCGTAAAAATCCACGTGTCGAAAAAACGAAGGGTAAAAAACTTACGAGACACGATTGAGATTCGGGTTGTCCTTTTTGGGCATTAATCTATCCGTTGACGGCTGAAAGCTGTCAAAGCCATAGAACTCAACGAGGCCTTCTTTTGACAGATTATGGCTCCTGTAACTCTAAACGAGCCAGAAGTTATGGTCGTCCAAATAATCGATATCTACAGGGTGCAACATCCACGGTGCAAGGTGCAACATCCGTCCGAAATGGCGAAACAGTGCCGTATGACTTTTAGAAATGCGTGCATGGATTAGAAATGGAACAGTACCATGGTGCACCACTCTCCAGGGATGGGAATTCGAAGACGGGGCACAGTAATCCTGTTTTACCGTAAAAATCCACGTGTCGAAAAAACGAAGGGTAAAAAACTTACGAGACCCGATTGAGATTCGGGTTGTACTTTTTGGGCATTAATCTATCCGTTGACGGCTGAAAGCCGTCAAAACCATAGAACTCATCGAGGCCTCCGTTTTGACAGGTTATGGCTCCCGTAACTCTAAACGAGCCAGAAGTTATGGCCGTCCGAATAATCGATATCTACAGGGTGCAACATCCACGGTGCAAGGTGCAACATCCGTCCGAAATGGCGAAACACTGCCGTACGACTTTTAGAAATGCGTGCATGGATTTGAAATGGAACAGTACCATGGTGCACCACTTTCCAGCGATGGTAAATCGAAGACCAGCCACCGTAATCCCGTTTTACCGTAAAATTCCACGTGTCGAAAAAACGAAGGGTAAAATACTTACGAAACCCGATTGAGATTCGGGTTGTCCTTTTTGGGCATTAATCTATCCATTGACGGCTGAAAGCTGTCAAAGCCATAGAACTCAACGAGGCCTTCGTTTTGACAGATTATGGATCCTGTAACTCTAAACAAGCCAGAAGTTATGGTCTTCCGAATAATCGATATCTACAGGGTGCAACATCCACGGTGCAAGGTGCAACATCCGTTCGAAATGGCGAAACAGTGCCGTATGACTTTTAGAAATGCGTGCATGGATTTGAAACGGAACAGTACCATGGTGCACCTCTCTCCAGGGATGGGAAGTCGAAGACGGGCCACGGTAATCCCGTTTTACCGTAAAAATCCACGTGTCGAAAAAACGAAGGGTAAAAAACTTACGAGTCCCGATTGAGATTCGGGTTGTCCTTTTTGGGCATTAATCTATCCGTTGACGGCTGAAAGCTGTCAAAGCCGTTGAAATCATCGAGGCCTTCGTTTTGACAGGTTATGGCTCCCGTAACTCTAAACGAGGCAGAAGTTATGGCCGTCCGAATAATCGATATCTACAGGGTGCAAAATCCACGGTGCAAGGGGCAACATCCGTCCGAAATGGCGAAACAGTGCCGTACGACTTTTAGAAATGCGTGCATGGATTTGAAACGGAACAGTACCATGGTGCACCACTCTCCAGCGATGGTAAATCGAAGACCAGCCACCGTAATCCCATTTTAAGGTAAAATTTCACGTGTCGAAAAAACGAAGGGTAAAAAACTTACGAGACCCGATTGAGATTCGGGTTGTCCTTTTTGGGCATTAATCTATCCGTTGACGGCTTAAAGCTGTCAAAGCCATAGAACTCAACGAGGCCTTCGTTTTGACAGATTATGGCTCCTGTAATTCTAAACGAGCCAGAAGTTATGGTCGTCCGAATAATCGATATCTACAGGGTGCAACATCCACGGTGCAAGGAGCAACATCCGACCGAAATGGCGAAACAGTGCCGTACGACTTTTAGAAATGCGTGCATGGATTTCAAATGGAACAGTGCCATGGTGCACCACTCTCTAGCGACGGTAAATCAAAGACCAGCAACCGTAATCCCGTTTTACCATAAAATTCCACGTGTCGAAAAAACGAAGGGTAAAAAACTTACGAGACCCGATTGAGATTCGAGTTGTCCTTTTTGGGCATTAATCTATCCGTTGACGGCTGAAAGCTGTCAAAGCCATAGAACTCATCGAAGCCTTCGTTTTAACAGATTATGGCTCCTGTAATTCTAAACGAGCCAGAAGTTATGGTCGTCCGAATAATCGATATCTACAGGGTGCAACATCCACGGTGCAAGGTGCAACATCCGTCCGAAATGGCGAAACAGTGCCGTATGACTTTTAGAAATGCGTGCATGGATTTGAAATGGAACAGTACCATGGTGCACCACTCTCCAGGGATGGGAAGTCGAAGACGGGCCACAGTAATCCTGTTTTACCGTAAAAATCCACGTGTCGAAAAAACGAAGGGTAAAAAACTTACGAGACCCGATTGAGATTCGGGTTGTACTTTTTGGGCATTAATCTATCCGTTGACGGCTGAAAGCCGTCAAAACCATAGAACTCATCGAGGCCTCCGTTTTGACAGGTTATGGCTCCCGTAACTCTAAACGAGCCAGAAGTTATGGCCGTCCGAATAATCGATATCTACAGGGTGCAACATCCACGGTGCAAGGTGCAACATCCGTCCGAAATGGCGAAACACTGCCGTACGACTTTTAGAAATGCGTGCATGGATTTGAAACGGAACAGTACCATGGTGCACCACTTTCCAGCGATGGTAAATCGAAGACCAGCCACCGTAATCCCGTTTTACCGTAAAATTCCACGTGTCGAAAAAACGAAGGGTAAAATACTTACGAGACCCGATTGAGATTCGGGTTGTCCTTTTTGGGCATTAATCTATCCATTGATGGCTGAAAGCTGTCAAAGCCATAGAACTCAACGAGGCCTTCGTTTTGACAGATTATGGATCCTGTAACTCTAAACGAGCCAGAAGTTATGGTCTTCCGAATAATCGATATCTACAGGGTGCAACATCCACGGTGCAAGGTGCAACATCCGTCCGAAATGGCGAAACAGTGCCGTATGACTTTTAGAAATGCGTGCATGGATTTGAAACGGAACAGTACCATGGTGCACCTCTCTCCAGGGATGGAAAGTCGAAGACAGGCCACGGTAATCCCGTTTTACCGTAAAAATCCACGTGTCGAAAAAACGAAGGGTAAAAAACTTACGAGTCCCGATTGAGATTCGGGTTGTCCTTTTTGGGCATTAATCCATCCGTTGACGGCTGAAAGCCGTCAAAGCCATAGAACTCATCGAGGCCTTCGTTTTGACAGATTATGGCTCCCGTAACTCTAAACGAGGCAGAAGTTATGGCCGTCCGAATAATCGATATCTACAGGGTGCAAAATCCACGGTGCAAGGTGCAACATCCGTCCGAAATGGCGAAACAGTGCCGTACGACTTTTAGAAATGCGTGCATGGATTTGAAACGGAACAGTACCATGGTGCACCACTCTCCAGCGATGGTAAATCGAAGACCAGCCACCGTAATCCCATTTTACGGTAAAATTTCACGTGTCGAAAAAACGAAGGGTAAAAAACTTACGAGACCCGATTGAGATTCGGGTTGTCCTTTTTGGGCATTAATCTATCCGTTGACGGCTTAAAGCTGTCAAAGCCATAGAACTCAACGAGGCCTTCATTTTGACAGATTATGGCTCCTGTAATTCTAAACGAGCCAGAAGTTATGGTCGTCCGAATAATCGATATCTACAGGGTGCAACATCCACGGTGCAAGGAGCAACATCCGTCCGAAATGGCGAAACAGTGCCGTACGACTTTGAGAAATGCGTGCATGGATTTCAAATGGAACAGTGCCATGGTGCACCACTCTCTAGCGACGGTAAATCGAAGACCAGCAACCGTAATCCCGTTTTACCATAAAATTCCACGTGTCGAAAAAACGAAGGGTAAAAAACTTACGAGACCCGATTGAGATTCGAGTTGTCCTTTTTGGGCATTAATCTATCCGTTGACGGCTGAAAGCTGTCAAAGCCATAGAACTCATCGAAGCCTTCGTTTTAACAGATTATGGCTCCTGTAATTCTAAACGAGCCAGAAGTTATGGTCGTCCGAATAATCGATATCTACAGGGTGCAACATCCACGGTGCAAGGTGCAACATCCGTCCGAAATGGCGAAACAGTGCCGTATGACTTTAAGAAATGCGTGCATGGATTTGAAATGGAACAGTACCATGGGGCACCACTCTCCAGGGATGGGAAGTCGAAGACGGGCCACGGTAATCCTGTTTTACCGTAAAAATCCACGTGTCGAAAAAACGAAGGGTAAAATACTTACGAGACCCGATTGAGATTCGGGTTGTACTTTTTGGGCATTAATCTATCCGTTGACGGCTGAAAGCCGGCAAAACCATAGAACTCATCGAGGCCTCCGTTTTGACAGGTTATGGCTCCCGTAACTCTAAACGAGCCAGAAGTTATGGCCGTCCGAATAATCGATATCTACAGGGTGCAACATCCACGGTGCAAGGTGCAACATCCGTCCGAAATGGCGAAACACTGCCGTACGACTTTTAGAAATGCGTGGATGGATTTGAAACGGAACAGTACCATGGTGCACCACTTTCCAGCGATGGTAAATCGAAGACCAGCCACCGTAATCCCGTTTTACCGTAAAATTCCACGTGTCGAAAAAACGAAGGGTAAAATACTTACGAGACCCGATTGAGATTCGGGTTGTCCTTTTTGGGCATTAATCTATCCATTGATGGCTGAAAGCTATCAAAGCCATAGAACTCAACGAGGCCTTCGTTTTGACAGATTATGGATCCTGTAACTCTAAACGAGCCAGAAGTTATGGTCTTTCGAATAATCGATATCTACAGGGTGCAACATCCACGGTGCAAGGTGCAACATCCGTCCGAAATGGCGAAACAGTGCCGTATGACTTTTAGAAATGCGTGCATGGATTTGAAACGGAACAGTACCATGGTGCACCTCTCTCCAGGGATGGGAAGTCGAAGACAGGCCACGGTAATCCCGTTTTACCGTAAAAATCCACGTGTCGAAAAAACGAAGGGTAAAAAACTTACGAGTCCCGATTGAGATTCGGGTTGTCCTTTTTGGGCATTAATCTATCCGTTGACGGCTGAAAGCTGTCAAAGCCGTTGAAATCATCGAGGCCTTCGTTTTGACAGGATATGGCTCCCGTAACTCTAAACGAGGCAGAAGTTATGGCCGTCCGAATAATCGATATCTACAGGGTGCAAAATCCACGGTGCAAGGTGCAACATCCGTCCGAAATGGCGAAACAGTGCCGTACGACTTTTAGAAATGCGTGCATGGATTTGAAACGGAACAGTACCATGGTGCACCACTCTCCAGCGATGGTAAATCGAAGACCAGCCACCGTAATCCCATTTTACGGTAAAATTTCACGTGTCGAAAAAACGAAGGGTAAAAAACTTACGAGACCCGATTGAGATTCGGGTTGTCCTTTTTGGGCATTAATCTATCCGTTGACGGCTTAAAGCTGTCAAAGCCATAGAACTCAACGAGGCCTTCGTTTTGACAGATTATGGCTCCTGTAATTCTAAACGAGCCAGAAGTTATGGTCGTCCGAATAATCGATATCTACAGGGTGCAACATCCACGGTGCAAGGAGCAACATCCGTCCGAAATGGCGAAACAGTGCCGTACGACTTTGAGAAATGCGTGCATGGATTTCAAATGGAACAGTGCCATGGTGCACCACTCTCTAGCGACGGTAAATCGAAGACCAGCAACCGTAATCCCGTTTTACCATAAAATTCCACGTGTCGAAAAAACGAAGGGTAAAAAACTTACGAGACCCGATTGAGATTCGAGTTGTCCTTTTTGGGCATTAATCTATCCGTTGACGGCTGAAAGCTGTCAAAGCCATAGAACTCATCGAAGCCTTCGTTTTAACAGATTATGGCTCCTGTAATTCTAAACGAGCCAGAAGTTATGGTCGTCCGAATAATCGATATCTACAGGGTGCAACATCCACGGTGCAAGGTGCAACATCCGTCCGAAATGGCGAAACAGTGCCGTATGACTTTTAGAAATGCGTGCATGGATTTGAAATGGAACAGTACCATGGGGCACCACTCTCCAGGGATGGGAAGTCGAAGACGGGCCACGTTAATCCTGTTTTACCGTAAAAATCCACGTGTCGAAAAAACGAAGGGTAAAAAACTTACGAGACCCGATTGAGATTCGGGTTGTCCTTTTTGGGCATTAATCTATCCGTTGACGGCTGAAAGCCGTCAAAACCATAGAACTCATCGAGGCCTCCGTTTTGACAGGTTATGGCTCCCGTAACTCTAAACGAGCCAGAAGTTATGGCCGTCCGAATAATCGATATCTACAGGGTGCAACATCCACGGTGCAAGGTGCAACATCCGTCCGAAATGGCGAAACACTGCCGTACGACTTTTAGAAATGCGTGGATGGATTTGAAACGGAACAGTACCATGGTGCACCACTTTCCAGCGATGGTAAATCGAAGACCAGCCACCGTAATCCCGTTTTACCGTAAAATTCCACGTGTCGAAAAAACGAAGGGTAAAATACTTACGAGACCCGATTGAGATTCGGGTTGTCCTTTTTGGGCATTAATCTATCCATTGATGGCTGAAAGCTGTCAAAGCCATAGAACTCAACGAGGCCTTCGTTTTGACAGATTATGGATCCTGTAACTCTAAACGAGCCAGAAGTTATGGTCTTCCGAATAATCGATATCTACAGGGTGCAACATCCACGGTGCAAGGTGCAACATCCGTCCGAAATGGCGAAACAATGCCGTATGACTTTTAGAAATGCGTGCATGGATTTGAAACGGAACAGTACCATGGTGCACCTCTCTCCAGGGATGGGAAGTCGAAGACAGGCCACGGTAATCCCGTTTTACCGTAAAAATCCACGTGTCGAAAAAACGAAGGGTAAAAAACTTACGAGTCCCGATTGAGATTCGGGTTGTCCTTTTTGGGCATTAATCTATCCGTTGACGGCTGAAAGCTGTCAAAGCCGTTGAAATCATCGAGGCCTTCGTTTTGACAGGATATGGCTCCCGTAACTCTAAACGAGGCAGAAGTTATGGCCGTCCGAATAATCGATATCTACAGGGTGCAAAATCCACGGTGCAAGGTGCAACATCCGTCCGAAATGGCGAAACAGTGCCGTACGACTTTTAGAAATGCGTGCATGGATTTGAAACGGAACAGTACCATGGTGCACCACTCTCCAGCGATGGTAAATCGAAGACTAGCCACCGTAATCCCATTTTACGGTAAAATTTCACGTGTCGAAAAAACGAAGGGTAAAAAACTTACGAGACCCGATTGAGATTCGGGTTGTCCTTTTTGGGCATTAATCTATCCGTTGACGGCTTAAAGCTGTCAAAGCCATAGAACTCAACGAGACCTTCGTTTTGACAGATTATGGCTCCTGTAATTCTAAACGAGCAAGAAGTTATGGTCGTCCGAATAATCGATATCTACGGGGTGCAACATCCACGGTGCAAGGAGCAACATCCGTCCGAAATGGCGAAACAGTGCCGTACGACTTTGAGAAATGCGTGCATGGATTTCAAATGGAACAGTGCCATGGTGCACCACTCTCTAGCGACGGTAAATCGAAGACCAGCAACCGTAATCCCGTTTTACCATAAAATTCCACGTGTCGAAAAAACGAAGGGTAAAAAACTTACGAGACCCGATTGAGATTCGAGTTGTCCTTTTTGGGCATTAATCTATCCGTTGACGGCTGAAAGCTGTCAAAGCCATAGAACTCATCGAAGCCTTCGTTTTAACAGATTATGGCTCCTGTAATTCTAAACGAGCCAGAAGTTATGGTCGTCCGAATAATCGATATCTACAGGGTGCAACATCCACGGTGCAAGGTGCAACATCCGTCCGAAATGGCGAAACAGTGCCGTATGACTTTTAGAAATGCGTGCATGGATTTGAAATGGAACAGTACCATGGGGCACCACTCTCCAGGGATGGGAAGTCGAAGACGGGCCACGGTAATCCTGTTTTACCGTAAAAATCCACGTGTCGAAAAAACGAAGGGTAAAAAACTTACGAGACCCGATTGAGATTCGGGTTGTCCTTTTTGGGCATTAATCTATCCGTTGACGGCTGAAAGCCGTCAAAACCATAGAACTCATCGAGGCCTCCGTTTTGACAGGTTATGGCTCCCGTAACTCTAAACGAGCCAGAAGTTATGGCCGTCCGAATAATCGATATCTACAGGGTGCAACATCCACGGTGCAAGGTGCAACATCCGTCCGAAATGGCGAAACACTGCCGTACGACTTTTAGAAATGCGTGCATGGATTTGAAACGGAACAGTACCATGGTGCACCACTCTCCAGCGATGGTAAATCGAAGACCAGCCACCGTAATCCCGTTTTACCGTAAAATTCCACGTGTCGAAAAAACGAAGGGTAAAATACTTACGAGACCCGATTGAGATTCGGGTTGTCCTTTTTGGGCATTAATCTATCCATTGACGGCTGAAAGATGTCAAAGCCATAGAACTCAACGAGGCCTTCGTTTTGACAGATTATGGATCCTGTAATTCTAAACGAGCCAGAAGTTATGGTCGTCCGAATAATCGATATCTACAGGGTGCAACATCCATGGTGCAAGGTGCAACATCCGTCCGAAATGGTGAAACAGTGCCGTATGACTTTTTGAAATGCGTGCATGGATTTGAAACGGAACAGTACCATGGTGCACCTCTCTCCAGGGATGGGAAGTCGAAGACGGGCCACGGTAATCCTGTTTTACCGTAAAAATCCACGTGTCGAAAAAACGAAGGGTAAAAAACTTACGAGTCCCGATTGAGATTCGGGTTGTCCTTTTTGGGCATTAATCTATCCGTTGACGGCTGAAAGCTGTCAAAGCCGTTGAAATCATCGAGGCCTTCGTTTTGACAGGTTATGGCTCCCGTAACTCTAAACGAGGCAGAAGTTATGGCCGTCCGAATAATCGATATCTACAGGGTGCAAAATCCACGGTGCAAAGTGCAACATCCGTCCGAAATGGGGAAATAGTGCCGTACGACTTTTAGAAATGCGTGCATGGATTTGAAACGGAATAGTACCATGGTGCACCACTCTCCAGCGATGGTAAATCGAAGACCAGCCACCGTAATCCCATTTTACGGTAAAATTTCACGTGTCGAAAAAACGAAGGGTAAAAAACTTACGAGACCCGATTGAGATTCGGGTTGTCCTTTTTGGGCATTAATCTATCCGTTGACGGCTTAAAGCTGTCAAAGCCATAGAACTCAACGAGGCCTTCGTTTTGACAGATTATGGCTCCTGTAATTCTAAACGAGCCAGAAGTTATGGTCGTCCGAATAATCGATATCTACAGGGTGCAACATCCACGGTGCAAGGTGCAACATCCGTCCGAAATGGCGAAACAGTGCCGTATGACTTTTAGAAATGCGTGCATGGATTTGAAATGGAACAGTACCATGGGGCACCACTCCCTAGGGATGGGAAGTCGAAGACGGGCCACGGTAACCCTGTTTTACCGTAAAAATCCACGTGTCGAAAAAACGAAGGGTAAATAACTTACGAGACCCGATTGAGATTCGGGTTGTCCTTTTTGGGCATTAATCTATCCATTGACGGCTGAAAGCGGTCAACGCCGTAGAACTCATCGAGGCCTTCATTTTGACAGGTTATGGCTTCCGTAACTCTAAACGAGCCAGAAGTTATGGCCGTCCGAATAATCGATATCTACAGGGTGCAACATCCAGGGTGCAAGGTGCAACATCCGTCCGAAATGGCGAAACAGTGCCGTACGACGTTTAGAAATGCGTGCATGGATTTGAAATGGAACAGTACCATGGTGCACCACTCTCTAGCGATGGTAAATCGAAGACCAGCAACCGTAATCCCGTTTTACCGTAAAATTCCACGTGTCGAAAAAACGAAGGGTAAAAAACTTACGAGACCCGATTGAGATTCGAGTTGTCCTTTTTGGGCATTAATCTATCCGTTGACGGCTGAAAGCTGTCAAAGCCATAGAACTCATCGAGGCCTTCGTTTTAACAGATTATGGCTCCCGTAACTCTAAACGAGCCAGAAGTTAAGGCCGTTCGAATAATCGATATCTACAGGGTGCAACATCCACGGTGCAAGGTGCAACATCCGTCCGAAATGGCGAAACAGTGTCGTACGACTTTTAGAAATGCGTGCATGGATTTGAAACGGAACAGTACCATGGTGCACCACTCTCCAGCGATGGGAAGTCGAAGACGGGCCACGGTAATCCTGTTTTACCGTAAAAATCCACGTGTCGAAAAAACGAAGGGTAAAAAACTTACGAGACCCGATTGAGATTCGGGTTGTCCTTTTTGGGCATTAATCTATCCGTTGACGGCTGAAAGCTGTCAACGCCATAGAACTCAACGAGGCCTTCGTTTTGACAGATTATGGCTCCTGTAACTCTAAACGAGCCAGAAGTTATGGTCGTCCAAATAATCGATATCTACAGGGTGCAACATCCACGGTGCAAGGTGCAACATCCGTCCGAAATGGCGAAACTGTGCCGTATGACTTTTAGAAATGCGTGCATGGATTTGAAACGGAACAGTACCATGGTGCACCACTCTCCAGGGATGGGAAGTCGAAGACGGGCCACGGTAATCCTGTTTTACCGTAAAAATCCACGTGTCGAAAAAACGAAGGGTAAAAAACTTACGAGTCCCGATTGAGATTCGGGTTGTCCTTTTTGGGCATTAATCTATCCGTTGACGGCTGAAAGCTGTCAAAGCCGTTGAAATCATCGAGGCCTTCGTTTTGACAGGTTATGGCTCCCGTAACTCTAAACGAGGCAGAAGTTATGGCCGTCCGAATAATCGATATCTACAGGGTGCAAAATCCACGGTGCAAGGTGCAACATCCGTCCGAAATGGCGAAACAGTGCCGTACGACTTTTAGAAATGCGTGCATGGATTTGAAACGGAATAGTACCATGGTGCACCACTCTCCAGCGATGGTAAATCGAAGACCAGCCACCGTAATCCCATTTTACGGTAAAATTTCACGTGTCGAAAAAACGAAGGGTAAAAAACTTACGAGACCCGATTGAGATTCGGGTTGTCCTTTTTGGGCATTAATCTATCCGTTGACGGCTTAAAGCTGTCAAAGCCATAGAACTCAACGAGGCCTTCGTTTTGACAGATTATGGCTCCTGTAATTCTAAACGAGCCAGAAGTTATGGTCGTCCGAATAATCGATATATACAGGGTGCAACATCCACGGTGCAAGGTGCAACATCCGTCCGAAATGGCGAAACAGTGCCGTATGACTTTTAGAAATGCGTGCATGGATTTGAAATGGAACAGTACCATGGGGCACCACTCTCTATGGATGGGAAGTCGAAGACGGGCCACGGTAATCCTGTTTTACCGTAAAAATCCACGTGTCGAAAAAACGAAGGGTAAATAACTTACGAGACCCGATTGAGATTCGGGTTGTCCTTTTTGGGCATTAATCTATCCATTGACGGCTGAAAGCTGTCAACGCCGTAGAACTCATCGAGGCCTTCATTTTGACAGGTTATGGCTTCCGTAACTCTAAACGAGCCAGAAGTTATGGCCGTCCGAATAATCGATATCTACAAGGTGCAACATCCAGGGTGCAAGGTGCAACATCCGTCCGAAATGGCGAAACAGTGCCGTACGACGTTTAGAAATGCGTGCATGGATTTGAAATGGAACAGTACCATGGTGCACCACTCTCTAGCGATGGTAAATCGAAGACCAGCAACCGTAATCCCGTTTTACCGTAAAATTCCACGTGTCGAAAAAACGAAGGGTAAAAAACTTACGAGACCCGATTGAGATTCGAGTTGTCCTTTTTGGTCATTAATCTATCCGTTGACGGCTGAAAGCTGTCAAAGCCATAGAACTCATCGAGGCCTTCGTTTTAACAGATTATGGCTCCCATAACTCTAAACGAGCCAGAAGTTAAGGCCGTCCGAATAATCGATATCTACAGGGTGCAACATCCACGGTGCAAGGTGCAACATCCGTCAGAAATGGCGAAACAGTGTCGTACGACTTTTAGAAATGCGTGCATGGATTTGAAACGGAACAGTACCATGGTGCACCACTCTCCAGCGATGGGAAGTCGAAGACGGGCCACGGTAATCCTGTTTTACCGTAAAAATCCACGTGTCGAAAAAACGAAGGGTAAAAAACTTACGAGACCCGATTGAGATTCGGGTTGTCCTTTTTGGGCATTAATCTATCCGTTGACGGCTGAAAGCTGTCAACGCCATAGAACTCAACGAGGCCTTCGTTTTGACAGATTATGGCTCCTGTAACTCTAAACGAGCCAGAAGTTATGGTCGTCCAAATAATCGATATCTACATGGTGCAACATCCACGGTGCAAGGTGCAACATCCGTCCGAAATGGCGAAACAGTGCCGTATGACTTTTAGAAATGCGTGCATGGATTTGAAACAGAACAGTACCATGGTGCACCACTCTCCAGGGATGGGAAGTCGAAGACGGGCCACGGTAATCCTGTTTTACCGTAAAAATCCACGTGTCGAAAAAACGAAGGGTAAAAAACTTACGAGACCCGATTGAGATTCGGGTTGTCCTTTTTGGGCATTAATCTATCCGTTGACGGCTGAAAGCCGTCAAAACCATAGAACTCATCGAGGCCTTCGTTTTGACAGGTTATGGCTCCCGTAACTCTAAACGAGCCAGAAGTTATGGCCGTCCGAATAATCGATATCTACAGGGTGCAACATCCACGGTGCAAGGTGCAACATCCGTCCGAAATGGCGAAACAGTGCCGTACGACTTTTAGAAATGCGTGCATGGATTTGAAACGGAACGGTACCATGGTGCACCACTCTCCAGCGATGGTAAATCGAAGACCAGCCACCGTAATCCCGTTTTACCGTAAAATTCCACGTGTCGAAAAAACGAAGAGTAAAATGCTTACGAGACCCGATTGAGATTCGGGATGTCCTTTTTGGGCATTAATCTATCCATTGACGGCTGAAAGCTGTCAAAGCCATAGAACTCAACGACGCCTTCGTTTTGACGGATTATGGCTCCTGTAACTCTAAACGAGCCAGAAGTTATGGTCGTCCGAATAATCGATATCTACAAGGTGCAACATCCACGGTGCAAGGTGCAACATCCGTCCGAAATGGCGAAACAGTGCCGTATGACTTTTACAAATGCGTGCATGGATTTGAAACGGAACAGTACCATGGTGCACCACTCTCCAGGGATGGGAAGTCGAAGACGGGCCACGGTAATCCCGTTTTACCGTAAAAATCCACGTGTCGAAAAAACGAAGGGTAAAAAACTTACGAGTCCCGATTGAGATTCGGGTTGTCCTTTTTGGGCATTAATCTATTCGTTGACGGCTGAAAGCCATCAAAGCCGTTGAAATCATCGAGGCCTTCGTTTTGACAGGTTATGGCTCCCGTAACTCTAAACGAGGCAGAAGTTATGGCCGTCCGAATAATCGATATCTACAGGGTGCAAAATCCACGGTGCAAGGTGCAACATCTGTCCGAAATGGCGAAACAGTGCCGTACGACTTTTAGAAATGCGTGCATGGATTTGAAACGGAACAGTACCATGGTGCACCACTCTCCAGCGATGGTGAACCGAAGACCAGCCACCGTAATCTCATTTTACGGTAAAATTTCACGTGTCGAAAAAACGAACGGTAAAAAACTTACGAGACCCGATTGAGATTCGGGTTGTCCTTTTTGGGCATTAATCTATCCGTTGACGGCTTAAAACTGTCAAAGCCATAGAACTCTACGACGCCTTCGTTTTGACGGATTATGGCTCCTGTAACTCGAAACGAGCCAGAAGTTATGGTCGTCCGAATAATCGATATCTACAGGGTGCAACATCCACGGTGCAAGGTGCAACATCCGTCCGAAATGGCGAAACAGTGCCGTATGACTTTTAGAAATGCGTGCATGGATTTGAAACGGAACAGTACCATGGTGCACCACTCTCCAGGGATGGGAAGTCGAAGACGGGCCACGGTAATCCCGTTTTACCGTAAAAATCCACGTGTCGAAAAAACGAAGGGTAAAAAACTTACGAGTCCCGATTGAGATTCGGGTTGTCCTTTTTGGGCATTAATCTATTCGTTGACGGCTGAAAGCCATCAAAGCCGTTGAAATCATCGAGGCCTTCGTTTTGACAGGTTATGGCTCCCGTAACTCTAAACGAGGCAGAAGTTATGGCCGTCCGAATAATCGATATCTACAGGGTGCAAAATCCACGGTGCAAGGTGCAACATCTGTCCGAAATGGCGAAACAGTGCCGTATGACTTTTAGAAATGCGTGCATGGATTTGAAACGGAACAGTACCATGGTGCACCACTCTCCAGCGATGGTGAACCGAAGACCAGCCACCGTAATCTCATTTTACGGTAAAATTTCACGTGTCGAAAAAACGAACGGTAAAAAACTTACGAGACCCGATTGAGATTCGGGTTGTCCTTTTTGGGCATTAATCTATCCGTTGACGGCTTAAAACTGTCAAAGCCATAGAACTCTACGACGCCTTCGTTTTGACGGATTATGGCTCCTGTAACTCGAAACGAGCCAGAAGTTATGGTCGTCCGAATAATCGATATCTACAGGGTGCAACATCCACGGTGCAAGGTGCAACATCCGTCCGAAATGGCGAAACAGTGCCGTACGACTTTTAGAAATGCGTGCATGGATTTGAAACGGAACAGTACCATGGTGCACCACTCTCCAGCGAGGGTGAACCGAAGACCAGCCACCGTAATCTCATTTTACGGTAAAATTTCACGTGTCGAAAAAACGAAGGGTAAAAAACTTACGAGACCCGATTGAGATTCGGGTTGTCCTTTTTGGGCATTAATCTATCCGTTGACGGCTTAAAGCTGTCAAAGCCATAGAACTCTACGAGGCCTTCGTTTTGACAGATTATGGCTCCTGTAATTCTAAACGAGCCAGAAGTTATGGTCGTCCGAATAATCGATATCTACAGGGTGCAACATCCACGGTGCAAGGTGCAACATCCGTCCGAAATGGCGAAACAGTGCCGTATGACTTTTAGAAATGCATGCATGGATTTGAAACGGAACAGTACCATGGTGCACCACTCTCCAGGGATGGGAAGTCGAAGACGGGCCACGGTAATCCTGTTTTACCGTAAAAATCCACGTGTCGAAAAAACGAAGGGTAAGTAAGTTACGAGACCCGATTGAGATTCGGGTTGTCCTTTTTGGGCATTAATATATCCGTTGATGGCTGAAAGCTATCAAAGCCGTAGAACTCATCGAGGCCTTCATTTTGACAGGTTATGGCTCCCGTAACTCTAAACGAGTCAGAAGTTATGGCCGTTTGAATAATCGATATCTACAGGGTGCAACATCCACGGTGCAAGGTGCAACATCCGTCCGAAATGGCGAAACAGTGTCGTACGACTTTTAGAAATTCGTGCATGGATTTGAAACGGAACAGTACCATGGTGCACCACTCTCCAGCGATGGGAAGTCGAAGACGGGCCACGGTAATCCTGTTTTACCGTAAAAATCCACGTGTCGAAAAAACGAATGGTAAAAAACTTACGAGTCCCGATTGTGATTCGGGTTGTCCTTTTTGGGAATTAATCTATCCGTTGACGGCTGAAAGCTGTCAAAGCCATAGAACTCAACGAGGCCTTCGTTTTGACAGATTATGGCTCCTGTAACTCTAAACGAGCCAGAAGTTATGGTCGTCCAAATAATCGATATTTACAGGGTGCAACATCCACGGTGCAAGGTGCAACATCCATCCGAAATGGCGAAACAGTGCCGTATGACTTTTAGAAATGCGTGCATGGATTTGAAGCGGGACAGTACCTTGGTGCACCACTCTCCAGGGATGGGAAGTCGAAGATGGGCCACGGTAATCATGTTTTACCGTAAAAATCCACGTGTCGAAAAAACGAAGGGTAAAAAGCTTACGAGACCCGATTGAGATTCGGGTTGTCCTTTTTGGGCATTAATCTATCTGTTGACGGCTGAAAGCTGTCAAATCCGTAGAACTCATCGAGGTCTTCATTTTGACAGGTTATGACTCCCGTAACTCTAAACGAGCCAGAAGTTATGGCCGTCCGAATAATCGATATCTACAGGGTGCAACATCCACGGTGCAAGGTGCAACATCCGTCCGAAATGGCGAAACAGTGCCGTACGACTTTTAGAAATGCGTGCATGGATTTGAAACGGAACAGTACCATGGTACACCACTCTCCAGCGATGGTAAATCAAAGACCAGCCACCGTAATCCCGTTTTACCGTAAAATTCCACGTGTTGAAAAAACGAAGGGTAAAATACTTACGAGACCCGATTGAGATTCGGGTTGTCCTTTTTGGGCATTAATCTATCCATTGACGGCTGAAAGCTGTCAAAGCCATAGAACTCAACGAGGCCTTCGTTTTGACAGATTATGGCTCCTGTAACTCTAAACGAGCCAGAAGTTATGGTCGTCCGAATAATCGATATCTACAGGGTGCAACATCCACGGTGCAAGGTGCAACATCCGTCCGAAATGGCGAAACAGTGCCGTATGACTTTTAGAAATGCGTGCATGGATTTGAAACGGAACAGTACCATGGTGCACCACTCTCCAGGGATGGGAAGTCGAAGACGGGCCACGGTAATCCCGTTTTACCGTAAAAATCCACGTGTCGAAAAAACAAAGGGTAAAAAACTTACGAGTCCCGATTGAGATTCGGGTTGTCCTTTTTGGGCATTAATCTATCCGTTGACGGCTGAAAGCTGTCAAAGCCGTTGAAATCATCGAGGCCTTCGTTTTGACAGGTTATGGCTCACGTAACTCTAAGCGAGGCAGAAGTTATGGCCGTCCGAATAATCGATATCTACAGGGTGCAAAATCCACGGTGCAAGGTGCAACATCCGTCCGAAATGGCGAAACAGTGCCGTACGACTTTTAGAAATGCATGCATGGATTTGAAACGGAATAGTACCATGGTGCACCACTCTCCAGCGATGGTAAATCGAAGACCAGCCACAATAATCCCATTTTACCGTAAAATTTCACGTGTCGAAAAAACGAAGGGTAAAAAACTTACGAGACCCGATTGAGATTCGGGTTGTCCTTTTTGGGCATTAATCTATCCGTTGACGGCTTAAAGCTGTCAAAGCTATAGAACTCAACGAGGACTTCGTTTTGACAGATTATGGCTCCTGTAATTCTAAACGAGCCAGAAGTTATGGTCGTCCGAATAATCGATATCTACAGGGTGCAACATCCACGGTGCAAGGTGCAACATCCGTCCGTAATGGAGAAACAGTGCCGTATGACTTTTAAAAATGCGTGCATGGATTTGAAACGGAACAGTACCATGGTGTACCACTCTCCAGGGATGGGAAGTCGAAGATGGGCCACGGTAATCCTGTTTTACCATAAAAATCCACGTGTCGAAAAAACGAAGGGTAAATAACTTACGAGACCCGATTGAGATTCGGGTTGTCCTTTTTGGGCATTAATCTATCCGTTGATGGCTGAAAGCTGTCAAAGCCGTAGAACTCATCGAGGCCTTCATTTTGACAGGTTATGGCTCCCGTAACTCTAAACGAGTCAGAAGTTATGGCCGTTTGAATAATCGATATCTACAGGGTGCAACATCCACGGTGCAAGGTGCAACATCCGTCCGAAATGGTGAAACAGTGTCATACGACTTTTAGAAATGCATGCATGGATTTGAAATGGAACAGTACCATGGTGCACCACTCTCCAGCGATGGGAAGTAGAAGACGGGCCACGGTAATCCCGTTTTACCGTAAAAATCCACGTGTCGAAAAAACGAAGGGTAAAAAACTTACGAGACCCGATTGAGATTCGGGATGTCCTTTTTGGGCATTAATCTATCCGTTGACGGCTGAAAGCGGTCAAAACCGTAGAACTCATCGAGGCCTTCGTTTTGATGGGTTATGGCTCCCGTAACTCTAAACGAGCTAGAAGTTATGGCCGTTTGAATAATCGATATCTACAGGGTGCAACATCCACGGTGCAAGGTGCAACATCCGTCCGAAATGGCGAAACAGTGTCGTACGACTTTTAGAAATTCGTGCATGGATTTGAAACGGAACAGTACCATGGTGCACCACTCTCCAGCGATGGGAAGTCGAAGACGGGCCACGGTAATCCTGTTTTACCGTAAAAATCCACGTGTCGAAAAAACGAATGGTAAAAAACTTACGAGTCCCGATTGTGATTCGGGTTGTCCTTTTTGGGAATTAATCTATCCGTTGACGGATGAAAGCTGTCAAAGCCATAGAACTCAACGAGGCCTTCGTTTCGACAGATTATGGCTCCTGTAACTCTAAACGAGCCAGAAGTTATGGTCGTCCAAATAATCGATATTTACAGGGTGCAACATCCACGGTGCAAGGTGCAACATCCATCCGAAATGGCGAAACAGTGCCGTATGACTTTTAGAAATGCGTGCATGGATTTGAAGCGGGACAGTACCTTGGTGCACCACTCTCCAGGGATGGGAAGTCGAAGATGGGCCACGGTAATCATGTTTTACCGTAAAAATCCACGTGTCGAAAAAACGAAGGGTAAAAAGCTTACGAGACCCGATTGAGATTCGGGTTGTCCTTTTTGGGCATTACTCTATCTGTTGACGGCTGAAAGCTGTCAAATCCGTAGAACTCATCGAGGTCTTCATTTTGACAGGTTATGACTCCCGTAACTCTAAACGAGCCAGAAGTTATGGCCGTCCGAATAATCGATATCTACAGGGTGCAACATCCACGGTGCAAGGTGCAACATCCGTCCGAAAT
The DNA here is from genome assembly GCA_030765085.1 of Allium cepa. Lineage (NCBI taxonomy): Eukaryota > Viridiplantae > Streptophyta > Magnoliopsida > Asparagales > Amaryllidaceae > Allium > Allium cepa. Next base: position 873,353,867 of record CM060938.1, read on the forward strand.
GGCGAAACAGTGCCGTACGACTTTTAGAAATGCGTGCATGGAGTTGAAACGGAACAGTACCATGGTACACCACTTTCCAGCGATGGTAAATCGAAGACCAGCCACTGTAATCCCGTTTTACCGTAAAATTCCACGTGTTGAAAAAACGAAGGGTAAAATACTTACGAGACCCGATTGAGATTCGGGTTGCCCTTTTTGGGCATTAATCTATCCATTGACGGCTGAAAGCTGTCAAAGCCATAGAACTCAACGAGGCCTTCGTTTTGACAGATTATGGCTCCTGTAACTCTAAACGAGCCAGAAGTTATGGTCGTCCGAATAATCGATATCTACAGGGTGCAACATCCACGGTGCAAGGTGCAACATCCGTCCGAAATGGCGAAACAGTGCCGTATGACTTTTAGAAATGCGTGCATGGATTTGAAACGGAACAGTACCATGGTGCACCACTCTCCAGGGATGGGAAGTCGAAGACGGGCCACGGTAATCCCGTTTTACCGTAAAAATCCACGTGTCGAAAAAACAAAGGGCAAAAAACTTACGAGTCCCGATTGAGATTCGGGTTGTCCTTTTTGGGCATTAATCTATCCGTTGACGGCTGAAAGCTGTCAAAGCCGTTGAAATCATCGAGGCCTTCGTTTTGACAGGTTATGGCTCCCGTAACTCTAAACGAGGCAGAAGTTATGGCCGTCCGAATAATCGATATCTACAGGGTGCAAAATCCACGGTGCAAGGTGCAACATCCGTCCGAAATGGCGAAACAGTGCCGTACGACTTTTAGAAATGCATGCATGGATTTGAAACGGAATAGTACCATGGTGCACCACTCTCCAGCGATGGTAAATCGAAGACCAGCCACAGTAATCCCATTTTACCGTAAAATTTCACGTGTCGAAAAAACGAAGGGTAAAAAACTTACGAGACCCGATTAAGATTCGGGTTGTCCTTTTTGGGCATTAATCTATCCGTTGACGGCTTAAAGCTGTCAAAGCCATAGAACTCAACGAGGCCTTCGTTTTGACAGATTATGGCTCCTGTAATTCTAAACGAGCCAGAAGTTATGGTCGTCCGAATAATCGATATCTACAGGGTGCAACATCCACGGTGCAAGGTGCAACATCCGTCCGTAATGGAGAAACAGTGCCGTATGACTTTTAGAAATGCGTGCATGGATTTGAAATGGAACAGTACCATGGTGTACCACTCTCCAGGGATGGGAAGTCGAAGATGGGCCACGGTAATCCTGTTTTACCGTAAAAATCCACGTGTCGAAAAAACGAAGGGTAAATAACTTACGAGACCCGATTGAGATTCGGGTTGTCCTTTTTGGGCATTAATCTATCCGTTGATGGCTGAAAGCTGTCAAAGCCGTAGAACTCATCGAGGTCTTCATTTTGACAGGTTATGGCTCCCGTAACTCTAAACGAGTCAGAAGTTATGGCCGTTTGAATAATCGATATCTACAGGGTGCAACATCCACGGTGCAACGTGCAACATCCGTCCGAAATGGTGAAACAGTGCCGTACGACTTTTAGAAATGCATGCATGGATTTGAAATGGAACAGTACCATGGTGCACCACTCTCCAGCGATGGGAAGTAGAAGACGGGCCACGGTAATCCCGTTTTACCGTAAAAATCCACGTGTTGAAAAAACGAAGGGTAAAAAACTTACGAGACCCGATTGAGATTCGGGTTGTCCTTTTTGGGCATTAATCTATCCGTTGATGGCTGAAAGCTGTCAAAGCCGTAGAACTCATCGAGGCCTTCGTTTTTACAGGTTATGGCTCCCGTAACTCTAAACGCCAGAAGTTATGGCCGTCCGAATGATCGATATCTACAGGGTGCAACATCCACGGTGCAAGGTGCAACATCCGTCCGAAATGGCGAAACAGTGCCGTACGACTTGTAGAAATGCGTGCATGGATTTGAAACGGAACAGTACCATGGTGCACCACTCTCCAGCGATGGAAAGTCGAAGACGGGCCACGGTAATCCTGTTTTACCGTAAAAATCCACGTGTCGAAAAAACGAATGGTAAAATACTTACCAGACCCGATTGTGATTCGGGTTGTCCTTTTTGGGAATTAATCTATCCGTTGACGGCTGAAAGCTGTCAAAGCCATAGAATTCAACGAGGCCTTCGTTTTGATAGATTATGGCTCCTGTAACTCTAAACGAGCCAGAAGTTATGGTCGTCCAAATAATCGATATTTACAGGGTGCAACATCCACGGTGCAAGGTGCAACATCCATCCGAAATTGCGAAACAGTGCCGTATGACTTTTAGAAAAGCGTGCATGGATTTGAAGCGGGACAGTACCATGGTGCACCACTCTCCAGGGATGGGAAGTCGAAGATGGGCCACGGTAATCATGTTTTACCGTAAAAATCCACGTGTCGAAAAAACGAAGGGTAAAAAACTTACGAGACCCGATTGAGATTCGGGTTGTCCTTTTTGGGCATTAGTCTATCTGTTGACGGCTGAAAGCTGTCAAATCCGTAGAACTCATCGAGGTCTTCATTTTGACAGGTTATGACTCCTGTAACTCTAAACGAGCCAGAAGTTATGGCTGTCCGAATAATCGATATCTACAGGGTGCAACATCCACGGTGCAAGGTGCAACATCCGTCCGAAATGGCGAAACAGTGCCGTACGACTTTTAGAAATGCGTGCATGGATTTGAAACGGAACAGTACCATGGTACACCACTCTCCAGCGATGGTAAATCGAAGACCAGCCACCGTAATCCCGTTTTACCGTAAAATTCCACGTGTTGAAAAAACGAAGGGTAAAATACTTACGAGACCCGATTGAGATTCGGGTTGTCCCATTTGGACATTAATCTATCCACTGACGGCTGAAAGCTGTCAAAGCCATAGAACTCAACGAGGCCTTCGTTTTGACAGATTATGGCTCCTGTAACTCTAAACGAGCCAGAAGTTATGGTCGTCCGAATAATCGATATCTACAGGGTGCAACATCCACGGTGCAAGGTGCAACATCCGTCCGAAATGGCGAAACAGTGCCGTATGACTTTTAGAAATGCGTGCATGGATTTGAAACGGAACAGTACCATGGTGCACCACTCTCCAGGGATGGGAAGTCGAAGACGGGCCACGGTAATCCCGTTTTACCGTAAAAATCCACGTGTCGAAAAAACAAAGGGTAAAAAACTTACGAGTCCCGATTGAGATTCGGGTTGATCTTTTTGGGCATTAATCTATCCGTTGACGGCTGAAAGCTGTCAAAGCCGTTGAAATCATCGAGGCCTTCGTTTTGACAGGTTATGGCTCCCGTAACTCTAAACGAGGCAGAAGTTATGGCCGTCCGAATAATCGATATCTACAGGGTGCAAAATCCACGGTGCAAGGTGCAACATCCGTCCGAAATGGCGAAACAGTGCCGTACGACTTTTAGAAATGCATGCATGGATTTGAAACGGAATAGTACCATGGTGCACCACTCTCCAGCGATGGTAAATCGAAGACCAGCCACTGTAATCCCATTTTACCGTAAAATTTCACGTGTCGAAAAAACGAAGGGTAAAAAACTTACGAGACCCGATTGAGATTCGGGTTGTCCTTTTTGGGCATTAATCTATCCGTTGACGGCTTAAAGCTGTCAAAGCCATAGAACTCAACGAGGCCTTCGTTTTGACAGATTATGGCTCCTGTAACTCTAAACGAGCCAGAAGTTATGGTCGTCCGAATAATCGATATCTACAGGGTGCAACATCCACGGTGCAAGGTGCAACATCCGTCCGAAATGGCGAAACAGTGCCGTATGACTTTTAGAAATGCGTGCATGGATTTGAAACGGAACAGTACCATGGTGCACCACTCTCCAGGGATGGGAAGTCGAAGACGGGCCACGGTAATCCCGTTTTACCGTAAAAATCCACGTGTCGAAAAAACAAAGGGTAAAAAACTTACGAGTCCCGATTGAGATTCGGGTTGTCCTTTTTGGGCATTAATCTATCCGTTGACGGCTGAAAGCTGTCAAAGCCGTTGAAATCATCGAGGCCTTCGTTTTGACAGGTTATGGCTCACGTAACTCTAAGCGAGGCAGAAGTTATGGCCGTCCGAATAATCGATATCTACAGGGTGCAAAATCCACGGTGCAAGGTGCAACATCCGTCCGAAATGGCGAAACAGTGCCGTACGACTTTTAGAAATGCATGCATGGATTTGAAACGGAATAGTACCATGGTGCACCACTCTCCAGCGATGGTAAATCGAAGACCAGCCACAATAATCCCATTTTACCGTAAAATTTCACGTGTCGAAAAAACGAAGGGTAAAAAACTTACGAGACCCGATTGAGATTCGGGTTGTCCTTTTTGGGCATTAATCTATCCGTTGACGGCTTAAAGCTGTCAAAGCTATAGAACTCAACGAGGACTTCGTTTTGACAGATTATGGCTCCTGTAATTCTAAACGAGCCAGAAGTTATGGTCGTCCGAATAATCGATATCTACAGGGTGCAACATCCACGGTGCAAGGTGCAACATCCGTCCGTAATGGAGAAACAGTGCCGTATGACTTTTAAAAATGCGTGCATGGATTTGAAACGGAACAGTACCATGGTGTACCACTCTCCAGGGATGGGAAGTCGAAGATGGGCCACGGTAATCCTGTTTTACCATAAAAATCCACGTGTCGAAAAAACGAAGGGTAAATAACTTACGAGACCCGATTGAGATTCGGGTTGTCCTTTTTGGGCATTAATCTATCCGTTGATGGCTGAAAGCTGTCAAAGCCGTAGAACTCATCGAGGCCTTCATTTTGACAGGTTATGGCTCCCGTAACTCTAAACGAGTCAGAAGTTATGGCCGTTTGAATAATCGATATCTACAGGGTGCAACATCCACGGTGCAAGGTGCAACATCCGTCCGAAATGGTGAAACAGTGTCATACGACTTTTAGAAATGCATGCATGGATTTGAAATGGAACAGTACCATGGTGCACCACTCTCCAGCGATGGGAAGTAGAAGACGGGCCACGGTAATCCCGTTTTACCGTAAAAATCCACGTGTCGAAAAAACGAAGGGTAAAAAACTTACGAGACCCGATTGAGATTCGGGATGTCCTTTTTGGGCATTAATCTATCCGTTGACGGCTGAAAGCGGTCAAAACCGTAGAACTCATCGAGGCCTTCGTTTTGATGGGTTATGGCTCCCGTAACTCTAAACGAGCTAGAAGTTATGGCCGTTTGAATAATCGATATCTACAGGGTGCAACATCCACGGTGCAAGGTGCAACATCCGTCCGAAATGGCGAAACAGTGTCGTACGACTTTTAGAAATTCGTGCATGGATTTGAAACGGAACAGTACCATGGTGCACCACTCTCCAGCGATGGGAAGTCGAAGACGGGCCACGGTAATCCTGTTTTACCGTAAAAATCCACGTGTCGAAAAAACGAATGGTAAAAAACTTACGAGTCCCGATTGTGATTCGGGTTGTCCTTTTTGGGAATTAATCTATCCGTTGACGGATGAAAGCTGTCAAAGCCATAGAACTCAACGAGGCCTTCGTTTCGACAGATTATGGCTCCTGTAACTCTAAACGAGCCAGAAGTTATGGTCGTCCAAATAATCGATATTTACAGGGTGCAACATCCACGGTGCAAGGTGCAACATCCATCCGAAATGGCGAAACAGTGCCGTATGACTTTTAGAAATGCGTGCATGGATTTGAAGCGGGACAGTACCTTGGTGCACCACTCTCCAGGGATGGGAAGTCGAAGATGGGCCACGGTAATCATGTTTTACCGTAAAAATCCACGTGTCGAAAAAACGAAGGGTAAAAAGCTTACGAGACCCGATTGAGATTCGGGTTGTCCTTTTTGGGCATTACTCTATCTGTTGACGGCTGAAAGCTGTCAAATCCGTAGAACTCATCGAGGTCTTCATTTTGACAGGTTATGACTCCCGTAACTCTAAACGAGCCAGAAGTTATGGCCGTCCGAATAATCGATATCTACAGGGTGCAACATCCACGGTGCAAGGTGCAACATCCGTCCGAAATGGCGAAACAGTGCCGTACGACTTTTAGAAATGCGTGCATGGAGTTGAAACGGAACAGTACCATGGTACACCACTTTCCAGCGATGGTAAATCGAAGACCAGCCACTGTAATCCCGTTTTACCGTAAAATTCCACGTGTTGAAAAAACGAAGGGTAAAATACTTACGAGACCCGATTGAGATTCGGGTTGCCCTTTTTGGGCATTAATCTATCCATTGACGGCTGAAAGCTGTCAAAGCCATAGAACTCAACGAGGCCTTCGTTTTGACAGATTATGGCTCCTGTAACTCTAAACGAGCCAGAAGTTATGGTCGTCCGAATAATCGATATCTACAGGGTGCAACATCCACGGTGCAAGGTGCAACATCCGTCCGAAATGGCGAAACAGTGCCGTATGACTTTTAGAAATGCGTGCATGGATTTGAAACGGAACAGTACCATGGTGCACCACTCTCCAGGGATGGGAAGTCGAAGACGGGCCACGGTAATCCCGTTTTACCGTAAAAATCCACGTGTCGAAAAAACAAAGGGCAAAAAACTTACGAGTCCCGATTGAGATTCGGGTTGTCCTTTTTGGGCATTAATCTATCCGTTGACGGCTGAAAGCTGTCAAAGCCGTTGAAATCATCGAGGCCTTCGTTTTGACAGGTTATGGCTCCCGTAACTCTAAACGAGGCAGAAGTTATGGCCGTCCGAATAATCGATATCTACAGGGTGCAAAATCCACGGTGCAAGGTGCAACATCCGTCCGAAATGGCGAAACAGTGCCGTACGACTTTTAGAAATGCATGCATGGATTTGAAACGGAATAGTACCATGGTGCACCACTCTCCAGCGATGGTAAATCGAAGACCAGCCACAGTAATCCCATTTTACCGTAAAATTTCACGTGTCGAAAAAACGAAGGGTAAAAAACTTACGAGACCCGATTAAGATTCGGGTTGTCCTTTTTGGGCATTAATCTATCCGTTGACGGCTTAAAGCTGTCAAAGCCATAGAACTCAACGAGGCCTTCGTTTTGACAGATTATGGCTCCTGTAATTCTAAACGAGCCAGAAGTTATGGTCGTCCGAATAATCGATATCTACAGGGTGCAACATCCACGGTGCAAGGTGCAACATCCGTCCGTAATGGAGAAACAGTGCCGTATGACTTTTAGAAATGCGTGCATGGATTTGAAATGGAACAGTACCATGGTGTACCACTCTCCAGGGATGGGAAGTCGAAGATGGGCCACGGTAATCCTGTTTTACCGTAAAAATCCACGTGTCGAAAAAACGAAGGGTAAATAACTTACGAGACCCGATTGAGATTCGGGTTGTCCTTTTTGGGCATTAATCTATCCGTTGATGGCTGAAAGCTGTCAAAGCCGTAGAACTCATCGAGGTCTTCATTTTGACAGGTTATGGCTCCCGTAACTCTAAACGAGTCAGAAGTTATGGCCGTTTGAATAATCGATATCTACAGGGTGCAACATCCACGGTGCAACGTGCAACATCCGTCCGAAATGGTGAAACAGTGCCGTACGACTTTTAGAAATGCATGCATGGATTTGAAATGGAACAGTACCATGGTGCACCACTCTCCAGCGATGGGAAGTAGAAGACGGGCCACGGTAATCCCGTTTTACCGTAAAAATCCACGTGTTGAAAAAACGAAGGGTAAAAAACTTACGAGACCCGATTGAGATTCGGGTTGTCCTTTTTGGGCATTAATCTATCCGTTGATGGCTGAAAGCTGTCAAAGCCGTAGAACTCATCGAGGCCTTCGTTTTTACAGGTTATGGCTCCCGTAACTCTAAACGCCAGAAGTTATGGCCGTCCGAATGATCGATATCTACAGGGTGCAACATCCACGGTGCAAGGTGCAACATCCGTCCGAAATGGCGAAACAGTGCCGTACGACTTGTAGAAATGCGTGCATGGATTTGAAACGGAACAGTACCATGGTGCACCACTCTCCAGCGATGGAAAGTCGAAGACGGGCCACGGTAATCCTGTTTTACCGTAAAAATCCACGTGTCGAAAAAACGAATGGTAAAATACTTACCAGACCCGATTGTGATTCGGGTTGTCCTTTTTGGGAATTAATCTATCCGTTGACGGCTGAAAGCTGTCAAAGCCATAGAATTCAACGAGGCCTTCGTTTTGATAGATTATGGCTCCTGTAACTCTAAACGAGCCAGAAGTTATGGTCGTCCAAATAATCGATATTTACAGGGTGCAACATCCACGGTGCAAGGTGCAACATCCATCCGAAATTGCGAAACAGTGCCGTATGACTTTTAGAAAAGCGTGCATGGATTTGAAGCGGGACAGTACCATGGTGCACCACTCTCCAGGGATGGGAAGTCGAAGATGGGCCACGGTAATCATGTTTTACCGTAAAAATCCACGTGTCGAAAAAACGAAGGGTAAAAAACTTACGAGACCCGATTGAGATTCGGGTTGTCCTTTTTGGGCATTAGTCTATCTGTTGACGGCTGAAAGCTGTCAAATCCGTAGAACTCATCGAGGTCTTCATTTTGACAGGTTATGACTCCTGTAACTCTAAACGAGCCAGAAGTTATGGCTGTCCGAATAATCGATATCTACAGGGTGCAACATCCACGGTGCAAGGTGCAACATCCGTCCGAAATGGCGAAACAGTGCCGTACGACTTTTAGAAATGCGTGCATGGATTTGAAACGGAACAGTACCATGGTACACCACTCTCCAGCGATGGTAAATCGAAGACCAGCCACCGTAATCCCGTTTTACCGTAAAATTCCACGTGTTGAAAAAACGAAGGGTAAAATACTTACGAGACCCGATTGAGATTCGGGTTGTCCCATTTGGACATTAATCTATCCACTGACGGCTGAAAGCTGTCAAAGCCATAGAACTCAACGAGGCCTTCGTTTTGACAGATTATGGCTCCTGTAACTCTAAACGAGCCAGAAGTTATGGTCGTCCGAATAATCGATATCTACAGGGTGCAACATCCACGGTGCAAGGTGCAACATCCGTCCGAAATGGCGAAACAGTGCCGTATGACTTTTAGAAATGCGTGCATGGATTTGAAACGGAACAGTACCATGGTGCACCACTCTCCAGGGATGGGAAGTCGAAGACGGGCCACGGTAATCCCGTTTTACCGTAAAAATCCACGTGTCGAAAAAACAAAGGGTAAAAAACTTACGAGTCCCGATTGAGATTCGGGTTGATCTTTTTGGGCATTAATCTATCCGTTGACGGCTGAAAGCTGTCAAAGCCGTTGAAATCATCGAGGCCTTCGTTTTGACAGGTTATGGCTCCCGTAACTCTAAACGAGGCAGAAGTTATGGCCGTCCGAATAATCGATATCTACAGGGTGCAAAATCCACGGTGCAAGGTGCAACATCCGTCCGAAATGGCGAAACAGTGCCGTACGACTTTTAGAAATGCATGCATGGATTTGAAACGGAATAGTACCATGGTGCACCACTCTCCAGCGATGGTAAATCGAAGACCAGCCACTGTAATCCCATTTTACCGTAAAATTTCACGTGTCGAAAAAACGAAGGGTAAAAAACTTACGAGACCCGATTGAGATTCGGGTTGTCCTTTTTGGGCATTAATCTATCCGTTGACGGCTTAAAGCTGTCAAAGCCATAGAACTCAACGAGGCCTTCGTTTTGACAGATTATGGCTCCTGTAATTCTAAACGAGCCAGAAGTTATGGTCGTCCGAATAATCGATATCTACAGGGTGCAACATCCACGGTGCAAGGTGCAACATCCGTCCGTAATGGAGAAACAGTGCCGTATGACTTTTAGAAATGCGTGCATGGATTTGAAACGGAACAGTACCATGGTGTACCACTCTCCAGGGATGGGAAGTCGAAGATGGGCCACGGTAATCCTGTTTTACCGTAAAAATCCACGTGTCGAAAAAACGAAGGGTAAATAACTTACGAGACCCGATTGAGATTCGGGTTGTCCTTTTTGGGCATTAATCTATCCGTTGATGGCTGAAAGTTGTCAAAGCCGTAGAACTCATCGATGCCTTCATTTTGACAGGTTATGGCTCCCGTAACTCTAAACGAGTCAGAAGTTATGGCCGTTTCAATAATCGATATCTACAGGGTGCAACATCCACGGTGCATGGTGCAACATCCGTCCGAAATGGTGAAACAGTGCCGTACGACTTTTAGAAATGCATGCATGGATTTGAAATGGAACAGTACCATGGTGCACCACTCTCCAGCGATGGGAAGTAGAAGACGGGCCACGGTAATTCCGTTTTACCGTAAAAATCCACGTGTTGAAAAAACGAAGGGTAAAAAACTTACGAGACCCGATTGAGATTCGGGTTGTCCTTTTTGGGCATTAATCTATCCGTTGATGGCTGAAAGCTGTCAAAGCCGTAGAACTCATCGAGGCCTTCGTTTTTACAGGTTATGGCTCCCGTAACTCTAACGAGCCAGAAGTTATGGCCGTCCGAATGATCGATATCTACAGGGTGCAACATCCACGGTGCAAGGTGCAACATCCGTCCGAAATGGCGAAACAGTGCCGTACGACTTGTAGAAATGCGTGCATGGATTTGAAACGGAACAGTACCATGGTGCACCACTCTACAGCGATAGTAAATCGAAGACTAGCCACCGTAATCCTGTTTTACCGTAAAAATCCACGTGTCGAAAAAACGAAGGGTAAAAACTTACGAGACCCGATTGAGATTCGGGTTGTCCTTTTTGGGCATTAATCTACCCGTTGACAGCTGAAAGCTGTCAAAGCCGTAAAACTCATCGAGGCCTTCGTTTTGACAGGTTATGGCTCCCGTAACTCTAAACGAGACAGATGTTATGGCCGTCCGAATAATCGATATCTACAGGGTGCAACATTCACCGTGCAAGGAGCAACATCTGTCCGAAATGGCGAAACAGTGCCGTACGACTTTTAGAAATGTGTGCATGGATTTGAAACGGAACAGTACCATGGTGCACCACTCTCCAGCGATGGTAAATCGAAGGCCAGCCACGGTAATCCCGTTTTACCGTAAAAATCCACGTGTCGAAAAAACGAAGGGTAAAAAACTTACGAGACCCGATTGAGATTCTGGATGTCCTTTTTGGGCATTAATCTATCCATTGACGGTTGAAAGCGGTCAAAACCGTAGAACTCATTGAGGCCATCGTTTTGACAGGTTATGGCTCCCGTAACTCTAAACGAGCTAGAAGTTATGTCCGTTTGAATAATCGATATCTACAGGGTGCAACATCCACGGTGCAAGGTGCAACATCCGTCCGAAATGGCGAAACAGTGTCGTTCGACTTTTAGAAATTCGTGCATGGATTTGAAACGGAACAGTACCATGGTGCACCACTCTCCAGCGATGGGAAGTCGAAGACGGGCCACGGTAATCCCGTTTTACCGTAAAAATCCACGTGTCGAAAAAACGAAGAGTAAAAAACTTACGAGACCCAATTGAGATTCGGGTTGTCCTTTTTGGGCATTAATCTATCCGCTGACGGCTGAAAGCTGTCAAAGCCGTAGAACTCATCGAGGCCTTCGTTTTGGCAAGTTATGGATTTTGTAACTCTAAACGAGCCAGAAGTTATGGCCGTCCGAATAATCGATATCTACAGAGTGCAACATCCACGGTGTAAGGTGCAACATCCGTCCGAAATGGCGGAACAGTGCCGTACGACTTTTAGAAATGCGTGCATGGATTTGAAACGGAACAGTACTATGGTGCACCACTCTCCAACGATGGTAAATCCAATACCAGCCACCGTAATCCCGTTTTACCGCAAAAATCCACTTGTCGAAAAAACGAAGGGTAAAAAACTTACGAGACCCGATTGAGATTCGGGTTGTCCTTTTTGGGCAATAATCTATCCGTTGACGGCTGAAAGCTGTCAAAGGCGTTGAACTCATCGAGGCCTTCGTTTTGACAGGTTATAGCTCCCGTAACTCCAAACGAGCCAGAAGTATGGCCGTCCGAATAATCATATCTATAGGGTGCAACATCCACGGTGCGAGGTGCAACATCCGTCCGAAATGGCGAAACAGTGCCGTACGAATTTTAGAAATGCGTGCATGGATTTGAAACGGAACAATACCATGGTGCACCACTCTCCAGCGATGGTAAATCGAAGACCAGCCACCGTAATCCCGTTTTACCGTAAAATTCCACGTGTCCAAAAAACGAAGGGTAAAAAACTTACGAGATCCGATTGAGATTCGGGTTGTCCTTTTTGGCCATTAATCTATCCGTTGACGTCTGAAAGCTTTCAAAGCCGTAGAACTCATCGAGGCCTTCGTTTTGACAAGTTATGGCTCCCGTAACTCTAAACGAGCCAGAAGTTATGGCCGTCCGAATAATTGATATCTACAGGGTGCAACATCCACGGTGCAAGGTGCAACATCCGTCCGAAATGGCGAAACAGTGCCGTACGACTTTTAGAAATGCGTGCATGGATTTGAAACGGAACAGTACCATGGTGCACCACTCTCCAGCGATGGTAAATCGAAGACCAGCCACCGTAATACCGTTTTACCGTAAAAATCCACGTGTCGAAAATACGAAGGGTAAAAAACTTACGAGACCCGATTTAGATTCTGGTTGTCCTTTTCGGGCATTAATCTATCCGTTGACAGCTGAACGTTGTCAAAGCCGTAGAACTCATCGAGACCTTCGTTTTGACAGGTTATGGCTTTTGTAACTCTAAACGAGCCAGAAGTTATGGCCGTCCGAATAATTGATATCTACAGGGTGCAACATCCACGGTGCAAGGTGCAACTTCCGTCCGAAATGGCGAAACAGTGCCGTACGACTTTTAGAAATGCGTGCATGGATTTGAAACGGAACAGTACCATGGTGCACCACTCTCCAGCGATGGGAAGTCGAAGGCGGGCCACGGTAATCCCGTTTTACCGTAAAAATCCATGTGTCGAAAAAATGAAGGGTAAAAAACTTACGAGACCCGATTGAGATTCGGGTTGTCCTTTTTGGCCATTAATCTATCCGTTGACGGCTGAAAGCCGTCAAAGCCGTAGAACTCATCGAGGCCTTCGTTTTGACAGGTTATGGCTCCCGTAACTCTAAACGAGCCAGAAGTTATGGCCGTCCGAATAATCGATATCTAAAGGGTGCAACATCCACGGTGCAAGGTGCAACATCCGTCCGAAATGGCGAAACAGTGTCGTACGACTTTTAGAAATGCGCGCATGGATTTGAAACGGAACAGTACCATGGTGTACCACTCTCTAGCGATGGGAAGTCGAAGACGGGCCACGGTAATCCTGTTTTACCGTAAAAATCCACGTGTCGAAAAAACGAAGGGTAAAAAACTTACGAGACCCGATTGAGATTCGGGTTGTACTTTTTGGACATTAATCTATCCATTGATGGCTGGAAGCTGTCAAAACCGTAGAACTCATCGAGGTCTTCATTTTGACAGGTTATGGCTCCCGTAACTCTAAACGAGCTAGAAGTTATGGCCGTTTGAATAATCGATATGTAGAGGGTGCAACATCCACGGTGCAAGGTGCAACATCCGTCCGAAATGGTGAAACAGTGCCGTACGATTTTAGAAATGCGTGCATGGATTTGAAATGAAACAGTACCATGGTGCACCACTCTCCAGCGATGGGAAGTCGAAGACGGGCCACGGTAATCCCGTTTTACCGTAAAAATCCACGTGTCGAAAAAACGAAGGGTAAAAAACTTACGAGACCCGATTGAGATTCGGGTTGTCCTTTTTGGGCATTAATCTATCCGTTGACGGCTGAAAGCTGTCAAAGCTGTTGAACTCATCAAGGCCTTCATCTTGACAGGTTATGGCTCCTGTAACTCTAAACGAGTCAGAAGTTATGGCCGTTTGAATAATCGATATCTATAGGGTGCAACATCCACGGTGCAAGGTGCAACATCCGTCCGAAATGGCGAAACAGTGCCGTACGACTTTTAGAAATGCGTGCATGGATTTGAAACGGAACAGTACCATGGTGCACCACTCTCCAGCGATGGTAAATCGAAGGCCAGCCACGGTAATCCCGTTTTACCGTAAAAATCCACGTGTCGAAAAAACGAAGGGTAAAAAACTTACGAGACCCGATTGAGATTCGGGTTGTCCTTTTTGGGCATTAATCTATCCGTTGACGGCGGAAAGCGGTCAAAGCCATAGAACTCATCGAGGCCTTCGTTTTGACAGGTTATGGCTCCCGTAACTCTAAACGAGCCAGAAGTTATGGTCGTCCGAATAATCGATATCTACAGGGTGCAACATCCACGGTGCAAGGTGCAACATCCGTCCGTAATGGAGAAATAGTGCCGTACGACTTTTAGAAATGCGTGCATGGATTTGAAACGGAACAGTACCATGGTGCACCACTCTCCAGCGATGGGAAGTCGAAGACGGGCCACGGTAATCCCGTTTTACCGTAAAAATCCACGTGTCGAAAAAACGAAGGGTAAAAAACTTACGAGTCCCGATTGAGATTAGGGTTGTCCTTTTTGGGCATTAATTTATCCGTTGACGGCCGAAAGCTGTCAAAGCCGTTGAACTCATCGAGGCCTTCGTATTGACAGGTTATGGCTCCCGTAACTCTGAACGAGCCAGAAGTTATAGCCGTCCGAATAATCAATATCTACAGGGTGCAACATCCGTCCGAAATGTCGAAACTGTGCCGTACGACATTTAGAAATGCATGCATGGATTTGAAACGGAACAGTACCATGGCTCACCACTCTCCAGCGATGGTAAATCGAAGACCAGCCACCGTAATCCCGTTTTACCGTAAAATTCCATGTGTCGAAAAACGAAGGGTAAAAAACTTACGAGACCCGATTGAGATTCGGGTTGTCCTTTTTGGGCATTAATCAATCCGTTGACGGCAGAAAGCTGTCAAAGCCATAGAATTCATCGAGGCCTTCGTTTTGACAGATTATGGCTCTGGTAACTCTAAACGAGCCAGAAGTTATGACCGTCCGAATAATCGATATCTACAGGGTGCTACATCCATGGTGCAAGGTGCAACATCCGTCCGAAATGGCGAAACAGTGCTGTACGACTTTTAGAAATGCATGCATGGATTTGAAACGGAACAGTAGCATGGTGCACCACTCTCCAGCGATGGAAAGTCGAAGACGGGCCACGGTAATCCTGTTTTACCGTTAAAATCCATGTGTCGAAAAAACGAAGGGTAAAAAACTTACCAGACCCGATTGAGATTCGGGTTGTCCTTTTTGTGCATTATTATATCCGTTGACGGCTGAAAGCAGTCGAAGCCGTAGAACTGATCGAGGCCTTCATTTTGACATGTTATGGCTCCCGTAACTCTAGATGAGTCAGAATTTATGGCCGTTTGAATAATCGATATCTACAGGGTGCAACATCCATGGTGCAAAGTGCAACATCCTTCCGAAATGGTGAAACAGTGTCGTACGACTTTTAGAAATGCATGCATGGATTTGAAATGGAACATTACCATGGTGCACCACTCTCCAGTGATGGGAAGTCGAAGACGGGCCACGGTAATCCCGTTTTACCGTAAAAATCCACGTGTCGAAAAAACGAAGGGTAAAAAACTTACGAGACCCGATTGAGATTCGGGTTATCCTTTTTGGGAATTAATCGATCCGTTGACGGCTGAAAGCTGTCAAAGCCGTAAAACTTATCGAGGCCTTCGTTTTGACAGGTTATGGCTCCCGTAACTCTAAACGAGCCAGAAGTTATGGCCGTCCGAATAATCGATATCTACAGGGTGCAACATCCACGGTGCAAGGTGCAACATCCGTCCGAAATGGCGAAACAGTGCCGTACGACTTTTAGAAATGCGTGCATGGATTTGAAACGGAACAGTACCATGGTGCACCGCTCTCCAGCGATGTTAAATTGAAGACCAGCCACCGTAATCCTGTTTTACCGTAAAAATCCACATGTCGAAAAAACGAAGGTTAAAAATCTTACGAGACCCGATTAAGATTCGGGTTGTCCTTTTTGGGCATTAATCTATCCGTTGACGGCTGAAAGCTATCAAAGCCGTAGAACTCATTGAGGTCTTCGTTTTGACAGGTTATGGCTCCCGTAACTCTAAACGAGCCAGAAGTTATGGCCGTCCGAATAATCGATATCTACAGGGTGCAACATCCACGGTGCAAGGTACAACATCCGTACGAAATGGCGAAACAGTGCCGTACAACTTTTAGAAATGCGTGCATGGATTTGAAACAGAACAATACCATTGTGCACCACTCTCCAGCGATGGTAAATCGAAGGCCGGCCACGGTAATCCTGTTTTACCGTAAAAATCCACGTGTCGAAAAAACGAAGGGTAAAAAACTTACGAGACCCGATTGAGATTCGGGTTGTCCTTTTTGGGCATTAATCTATCCGTTGACGGCTGAAAGCTATCAAAGCCGTAGAACTCATCGAGGCCTTCGTTTTGACAGGTTATGGCTCCTGTAACTCTAAACGAGCCAGAAGTTATTGCCGTTTTAATAATCGATATTTATAGGGTGCAACATCCGCGGTGCATGGTGCAACATTCGTCCGAAATGGTGAAACAGTGCCGTACGACTTTTAGAAATGCGTGCATGGATTTGAAACGGAACAGTACCATGGTGCACCACTCTCCAGCGATGGTAAATCGAAGACCAACCACCGTAATCCCATTTTACCGTAAAATTCCACGTGTCGAAAAAACGAAGGGTAAAAAACTTACGAGACCCGATTGAGATTCGGGTTGTCCTTTTTGGGCATTAATCTATCCGTTGACGGCTGAAAGCTGCCAAAGCCATAGAACTCATCGAGGCCTTCGTTTTGACAGATTATGGATCCCGTAACTCTAAACGAGGCAGAAGTTATGGCCGTCCGAATAATCGATATCTACAGGGTGCAACATCCACGGTGCAAGGTGCAACATCCGTCCGAAAGGGTGAAACAGTGCCGTTCGACTTTTAGAAATGCGTGCATGGATTTGAAACGGAACAGTACCATGGTGCACCACTCTCCAGCGATGGTAAATCGAAGACCAGCCACCGTAATCCCATTTTACCGTAAAATTCCACGTGTCGAAAAAACGAAGGGTAAAAAACTTACGAGACCCGATTGAGATTCGGGTTTTCGTTTTTGGGCATTAATCTATCCGTTGACGGCTGAAAGCTGTCAAAGCCCTAGAACTCGTCGAGGCCTTCGTTTTGACAGATTATGGCTCCCGTAACTCTAAACGAGCCAGAAGTTATGGCCGTCCGAATAATCGATATCTACCGGGTGCAACATCCACGGTGCAAGGTGCAACATCCGTCCGAAATGGCGAAACAGTGCCGTACGACTTTTAGAAATGCGTGCATGGATTTGAAACGGAACAGTACCATGGTGCACCACTCTCCAGCGATGGGAAGTCGAAGACGGGCCATGGTAATCCTGTTTTACCGTAAAAATCCACGTGTCCAAAAAACGAAGGGTAAAAAACTTACGAGACCCGATTGAGATTCAGGTTGTCCTTTTTGGGCATTATTATATCCATTGACGGCTGAAAGTAGTCAAAGCCGTAGAACTCATCGAGGCCTTCATTTTGATAGGTTATGGGTCCCGTATCTCTAAACGAGTCAGAAGTTATGGCCGTTTGAATAATCGTATCTGCAGGGTGCAACATCCACGGTGCAAGGTGCAACATCCGTCCGAAATGGTGAAACAGTGCCGTACGACTTTTAGAAATGCGTGCATGGATTTGAAATGGAACATTACCATGGTGCACCACTCTCCAGCGATGGGTAGTCGAAGATGGGCCACGGTAATCCCGTTTTACCGTAAAAATCCACATGTCGAAAAAACGAAGGGTAAAAAACTTACGAGACCCGATTGAGATTCGGGTTGTCCTTTTTGAGCATTAATCGATCTGTTGACGGCTGAAAGCTGTCAAAGCCGTAGAACTCATCGAGGCCTTCGTTTTGACAGGTTATGGCTTTTGTAACTCTAAACGAGCCAGAAGTTATGGCCGTCTGAATAATCGATATCTACAGGGTGCAACATCCACGGTGCAAGGTGCAACATCCGTCCGAAATGGCGAAACAGTGACGTATGACTTTTAGAAATGCGTGCATGGATTTGAAATGGAACAGTACCATGGTGCACCGCTCTCCAGCGATGGCAAATTGAAGGCCAGTCACGGTAATCCCGTTTTACCGTAAAAATCAACGTGTCGAAAAAACGAAGGGTAAAAAACTTACGAGACCCGATTGAGATTCAGGTTGTCCTTTTTGGGCATTAATCTATCCGTTGACGGCTGAAAGCTGTCAAAGCCATAGAACTCATCGAGGCCTTCGTTTTGACAGGTTACGGCTCTCGTAACTTTAAACGAGCCAGAAGTTATGGTCGTTTGAATAATCGATATCTACAGGGTGCAACATCCACGGTGCAAGGTGCAACATCCGTCCGCAATGGCGAAACAGTGTCGTACGACTTTTAGAAATGCGTGCATGGATTTGAAACGGAACAGTACCATGGTGCACCACTCTCCAGCGATGGTAAATCGAAGACCAGCCACCGTAATCCCGTTTTACCGTAAAATTCCACGTGTCGAAAAAACGAAGGGTAAAAAACTTCCGAGACCCGATTGAGATTCGGGTTGTCCTTTTTGGCCATTAATCTATCCGTTGACGGCTAAAAGCTTTCAAAGCCGTAGAACTCATCGAGGCCTTCGTTTTGACAAGTTATGGCTCCCGTAACTCTAAACGAGCCAGAAGTTATGGCCGTCCGAATAATCGATATCTACAGGGTGCAACATCCACGGTGCAAGGTGCAACATCCATCCGAAATGGCGAAACAGTGTCGTACGACTTTTAGAAATGTGTGCATGGATTTGAAACGGAACAGTACCATGGTGCACCACTCTCCAGCGATGGTAAATCGAAGACCAGCCACCGTAATACCGTTTTACCGTAAATATCCACGTGTCGAAAAAACGAAGGGTAAAAAACTTACGAGACCCGATTGAGATTCGGGTTGTCCTTTTTGGGCATTAATCTATCCGTTGACGGCTGAAAGTTGTCAAAGGGATAGAACTCATCGAGACCTTTGTTTTGACAGGTTATGGCTTTTGTAACTCTAAACGGGCCAGAAGTTATGGCCCTCCGAATAATTTATATCTACAGGGTGCAACATCCACGGTGCAAGGTGCAACTTCCGTCCAAAATGGTGAAACAGTGTCGTACGACTTTTAGAAATGCATGCATGGATTTGAAACGGAACAATACCATGGTGCACCACTCTCCAGTGATGGGAAGTCGAAGACGGGCCACGGTAATCCCGTTTTACCGTAAAAATCCACGTGTCGAAAAAACGAAGGATAAAAAACTTACGAGACCCGATTGAGATTCGGGTTGTCCTTTTTGGGCATTAATCTATCCGTTGATGGCTGAAAGCTGTCAAAGCCGTAGAACTCATCGAGGCCTTCGTTTTGATAGGTTATGGCTCTCATAAGTCTAAACGAGCCAGAAGTTATGGCTGTCCGAATAATCCATATCTACAGGGTGCAACATCCACGGTGCAAGGTGCAACATCCGTCCGAAATGGTGAAACAGTGCCGTACGACTTTTAGAAATGCGTGCATGGACTTGAAATAGAACAGTACCATGGTGCACCACTCTCCAACGATGGTAAATCGAAGACCAGCCACCGTAATCCCGTTTTACCGTAAAAATCCACGTGTCGAAAAAACGAAGGGTAAAAAACTTACGAGACCCGATTGAGATTCGGGTTGTCCTTTTTGGGCATTAATCTATCCGTTGATGGCTGAAAGCTGTCAAAGCCGTAGAACTCATCGAGGACTTCGTTTTGACAGGTTATGGCTCCCGTAACTCTAAACGAGCCAGAAGTTATGGCCGTCCGAATAATCGATATCTACAGGGTGCAACATCCACGGTGCAAGGTGCAACATCCGTCCGAAATGGCGAAACAGTGCCGTACCACTTTTAGAAATGCGTGCATGGATTTGAAACGGAGCAGTACCATGGTGCACCACTCTCCAGCGATGGTAAATCGAAGGCCAGCCACGGTAATCCTGTTTTACAGTAAGAATCCACGTGTCGAAAAAACGAAGGGTAAAAAACTTACGGGACCCGATTGAGATTCGGATTGTCCTTTTTGGGCATTAATCTATCCGTTGACGGCTGAAAGCCGTCAAAGCCGTAGAATTCATCGAGGCCTTCGTTTTGACAGGTTATGGCTCCCGTAACTCTAAACGAGCCAGAAGTTATGGCCGTTTGAATAATCGATATCTACAGGGTGCAACATCCACGGTGCAAGGTGCAACATCCGTCCGAAATGGCGAAACGGTGTCGTACGACTTTTAGAAATGCGTGCATGGATTTGAAACGGAACGGTACCATGGTGCACCACTCTCCAGCGATGGGAAGTCGAAGACAGGCCACGGTAATCCCGTTTTGCCGCAAAAACCCACGTGTCGAAAAAACGTAGGGTAAAAAACTTATGAGACCCAATTGAGATTCGGGTTGTCCTTTTTTGGCATTAATCTATCCGTTGACGGCTGAAAGCTATCAAAGCCGTTGAACTCATCGAAACCTTCGTTTTGACAGGTTATTGCTCCCGTAACTCTAAACGAGCCAGAAGTTATGGCCGTCCGAATAATCGATATCTACAGGGTGCAACATCCACGGTGCAAGGTGCAACATCCGTCAGAAATGGCGAAACAGTGTCGTACGACTTTTAGAAATGCGCGCATGGATTTGAAATGGAACAGTACCATGGTGTACAACTCTCCAAGGATGGTAAATCGAAGACCAGCCACCGTAATCCCGTTTTACCGTAAAAATCCACGTGTCGAAAAAACGGAGGGTAAAAAACTTACGAGACCCGATTGAGATTCGGGTTGTCCTTTTTGGG
Organism: Allium cepa; assembly: GCA_030765085.1. Classification (NCBI taxonomy): domain Eukaryota; kingdom Viridiplantae; phylum Streptophyta; class Magnoliopsida; order Asparagales; family Amaryllidaceae; genus Allium; species Allium cepa. Next base: position 873,374,770 of record CM060938.1, read on the forward strand.
CAATAATCTATCCGTTGACGGATGAAATCAGTCAAAGCCGTAGAAATCATCGAGGCCTTCGTTTTGACAGGTTATGGCTCCCGTAAGTCTAAACGAGCCAGAAGTTATGGCCGTCCGAATAATCGATATCTACAGGGTGCAACATTCACGGTGCAAGGTGCAACATCCGTCCGAAATGGCGAAACAGTGCCGTACGACTTTTAGAAATGCGTGCATGGATTTGAAACGCAACAGTACCATGGTGCACCACTCTCCAACGATGGTAAATCAAAGACCAGCCACCATAATCCCGTTTTACCGTAAAAATCCACGTGTCGAAAAAACGAAGGGTAAAAAACTTACGAGACCCGATTGAGATTCGGGTTGTCCTTTTTGGGCATTAATCTATCCGTTGACGGCTGAAAGCTGTCAAAGCCGTAGAACTCATCGAGGCCTTCATTTTGACTGGTTATGGCTCCCGTAACTCTAAACGAGCCAGAAGTTATGGCCGTCCGAATAATCGATATCTACAGGGTGCAACATCCACGGTGCAAGGTGCAACATCCGTCCGAAATGGCGAAACAGTGCCGTACGACTTTTAGAAATGCGTGCATGGATTTGAAATGGAACAGTACCATGGTGCACCACTCTCCAGCGATGGTAAATCGAAGGCCAGCCACGGTAATCCCGTTTTACCGTAAAAATCCACGTGTCGAAAAAACGAAGGGTAAAAAACTTACGAGACCCGATTGAGATTCGGGTTGTCCTTTTTGGGCATTAATCTATCCGTTGATGGATGAAAGCTGTCAAAGCCGTAGAAATCATCGAGGCCTTCGTTTTGACAGGTTATGGCTCCCGTAACTCTAAACGAGCCAGAACTTATAGCCGTTTGAATAATCGATATCTACAGGGTGCAACATCCACGGTGCAAGGTGCAACATCCGTCCGAAATGGCGAAATAGTGCCGTACGACTTTTAGAAATGCGTGCATGGATTTGAAACGGAACAGTACCATGGTGCACCACTCTCCAGTGATGGGAAGTCGAAGACGGGCCACGGTAATCCCGTTTTACCGTAAAAATCCACGTGTCGAAAAAAACGAAAGGTAAAAAACTTACGATACCCGATTGAGATTCGAGTTTTCCTTTTTGGGCATTAATCTATCCGTTGACGGCTGAAAGCAGTCAAAGCCGTAGAACTCATCGAGCCCTTCGTTTTGACAGATTATGGCTCCCGTATGTCTAAACGAGCCAGAAGTTATGGCCGTCCGAATAATCGATATCTACAGGGTGCAACATCCAAGGTGCAAGGTTCAACATCCGTCCGAAATGGCGAAACAGTGTCGTACGACTTTTAGAAATGCGTGCATGGATTTGAAACGGAACAGTACAATAGTGCACCACTCTCCAGCGATGGTAAATCGAAGGCCAGCCACGGTAATCCCGTTTTACCGTGAAAATCAACGTGTCGAAAAAACGAAGGGTAAAAAAGAGACCCGATTGAGATTCGGGTGTCCTTTTTGGGAATTAATCTATCCGTTGACGGCTGAAAGCTGTCAAAGCCGTAGAACTCATCGAGGCCTTCATTTTGACAGGTTATGGCTCCCGTAACTCTAAACGAGCCAGAAGTTATGGCCGTCCGAATAATCGATATCTACAGGGTGCAACATCCACGGTGCAAGGTGCAACATCCGTCCGAAATGGCGAAACAGTGCCGTACGACTTTTAGAAATGCGTGCATGGATTTGAAACGGAAAATTACCATGGTGCACCAGTCTCCAGCGATGGTAAATCAAAGGCCAGCCACGGTAATCCCGTTTTACCGTAAAAATCCACGTGTCGAAAAAACGAAGGGTAAAAAACTTACGAGACCCGATTGAGGTTCGGGTTGTCCTTTTTGGGCATTAATCTATCCGTTGACGGCTGAAAACTATCAAAGCCGTAGAACTCATCGAGGCCTTCGTTTTGACAGGTTATGGCTCCTGTAACTCTAAACGAGCCAGAAGTTATGGCCGTCCGAATAATCGATATCTACAGGGTGCAACATCCACGGTGCAAGGTGCAACATCCGTCCGAAATGGCGAAACAGTGCCGTACGACTTTTAGAAATGCGTGCATGGATTTGAAACGCAACAGTACCATGGTGCACCACTCTCCAGCGATGGTAAGTCGAAGACAGGCCACGGTAATCCCATTTTACCGTAAAAATCCACGTGTCGAAAAAACGAAAGGTAAAAAACTTACGAGACCCGATTGAGATTCGGGTTGTCCTTTTTGGGCATTAATCTATCCACTGACGGCTGAAAGCTGTCAAAGCCGTAGAACTCATCGAGGCCTTCGTTTTGACAGGTTATAGCTCCTGTAACTCTAAACGAGCCAGAAGTTATGGCCGTCCGAATAATCGATATCTACAGGGTGCAACATCCACGGTGCAAGGTGCGACATCCGTCCGAAATGGCGAAACAGTGCCGTGCGACTTTTAGAAATGCGTGCATGGATTTGAAACGGAACGGTACCATGGTGCACCACTCTCCAACGATGGCAAATCGAAGACCAGCCACCGTAATTCCGTTTTACCGTAAAAATCCACGTGTCGAAAAAACGTAGGGTAAAAAACTTACGAGACCCGATTGAGATTCGGGTTGTCCTTTTTTGGCATTAATCTATCCGTTGACGGCTGAAAGCTGTCAAAGCCGTAGAAATCATCGAGGCCTTCGTTCTGACAGGTGTTTGCGCCGAAATTGGTCACAAACACCCAATACCGCGAAAGCGCCCGTTTACGTACTTAAATCGATAATAATCAACATAGAACTCAGCGACAATCAATATAGAATTCAGATCTAAGCAACAAATCACAATAATTCGCAGATAACAAACACAAACACAGGATTTATAGTGGTTCGGCGTTCGTGCCTACGTCCACTTTGAAGGTTTTCTCTTTATTGCTTTGCTTGATAGATCAATTACAATGAATTACAGTTGATAATAGCTTTGAAATCTTAATACAACGGTGATTGTGATGAATAGAACGGAATCCGGCAGAGTCTTGGTGTTTAATGGCAGAAGTTCCTGGAAGATCCCCTTTTCTGAAGGCTTCAGGGTGCTATTTATAGGCATTGGGGGCCCAGATCTCGCTCAAACTCCGGGAGACTTCTTCTGGCATGTGAGTGGGCCCACGCGACCGACCCCACCAAGTTTCGTCTCGATTTGACATCGATTCGAAGTGATTTCGAACCCATCAAGAAATGGTCCAATCGAGCTGAAACTTGGCAGGAACAATCTTTACCTTGTATGGAAGCTACTGTGAAAATTTCGTTGCATTTGGATCAGCGATTTAGGAGATATGATCGGTTCGAAATGATGATTCTCGGTTGGCTGTTGAGTTCGAACCGATCACTTCGAAACCACGTACTTCGAATCGATCGGCTCACGTGGCTTCGTGATGAGGTGGCGTGTGTTTCTCGAATCGATCCGGTCTTCTCTCCGGGTTGAACGCTTCGTCTCCGTGAATTGTGCGGACTTCGTATCGATTGAGTGACTAGTTGACTCGATCGTTTCTTATTTCAAGCACGATCGATTCGAATCGAGGAGTTCCTATAGGTTCGAACCTGATCGATTCGAACTGGATTGGTTCGAAGTGACTTGGGTTCGAAGCTAGAGCGTTTTTAATGGATTTGAACATTCTTGTGAGGATGGATTCGAGGCAAGGGCTTGCATGTTGGAGTCGAAGCAAGGTTAAGTTCATGGCTTTGAACCGATGCATGGATTCGATGTGATGTTTCGGGAGGATGGATTCGAAGGTAGGAATGCAGGGTGGATACGAAGCTAGGCGAAGTCATGGGTTCGAAGGCAGCCATTGTGATGGATCCGAGGGAGATGGAGTCGAAGCGGGCACTGGCTGATGGATTCGAACATGGCAAGCAGTGATGGATTCGAAGGAAGGATATTGGATGGGTTCGAACTCCATGGTTTCGAAGTAGATGGGTCCGAAGGTGATGGTTTCGAAGTACTTCAACGTGATGGGTTCGAACAAGACAATGACTACCTTTCTCAACTTGAATCCATCATATCTTGAGCATACTAACTCGGATTGACTTGAAATTTGAAATGACGACTCCTACGACCTTTCTGGTCATGTCTTATTAATTGTGGCCTGATCCGGACTCGTACAAAATTCATCAATATCCATAGCGAAGTGAAGTACAACCAATCCCTGAGACGAATTGTCTTTTGTTTTTGATCGATCCTTTGATATCACGGCTTTGCTAAAAAGTGGGATAACATTTGGCCCCCAAAACATGCCTTGCGGTAGGAAGGTGTGTTTTGTAATGCCTTGAGTTGGATGTTCGTATCCTATTATCAACCTTCAAAGAACTTGATAGTATCATATCGCCTCAAATGACGATCGTTCGGGATCGAGCTATTTGAGATGAAGCGCGGCCGTTCGTGGTCAAGCGCTTAACTTCAAATGATGATCGTTCATGATTGAGTCATTCGAGGTGAAGTGCGACCGTGCGCGGTCGAGCGTATAAATCCATGTGTCGATCGTTCGGGATCGCATGCTGCTTGAGGTGAATCTGGACCGTTCGCGGTCTGCGCCATTCGTGGGATAGGATGGAATAGGGTCGTTCGCGGTCGATGCCGTTCGCGGCAAATGATGAGATGGGACCGTTCGCGGTCGATTGCCGTTCGTGGCAAATGGTGATCGTTCGCGACCAAGTGCCATTCAAGGCGAATGGTGACCGTTCGAGGTCGGATTTCATAATTAGTGAATCATGACCGTTCGCGGTCGGTGCCGTTCAAGGCAGAGAGTGATCGTTCGCGATCGTGTGCCGTTCGAGGCGAATTTGTGACCGTTTCGTGGTCAGGTGTTGGACCTCAAGTGACGACCGTTCGCGATCAAGCCATTTGAGGTGAGGTGAGTCGTGACCGTTCGAGGTCGGATTGTGACCGGTCGAGGTCGGATGCCGTTCGAGTCGATAAAGTGTGCCCGGGAGGGCTTGATGTTATCGATGTCAGGGTCACGTTCGGGTGAGATCCTGGATCGTTAGTCAGGGCGGTTCATCGCCATCTCAGAGCATGCCTAAGGATCGTTCGCGACCCCATACATGTGTAAGTAGCTTAGCCATTCCAGAGTTATCAGAATCAAATATCTATTAAACGGATGAGTTTTAAAATAGAAATGTCCAAACAAGCAAAGTCTAAATGTTCAAATCAAAATGAAACGAAAGCATAGCATGGATGTCAAAGTGTAAGTTCCCACTACGAAACGGTTAATGATCACTCAGAGCATGCCTGGAGGTCGTTCGCGATCTCGCACATGTGTAAATGATTTAATTGCGTTAGTGGAAGCTTACAACTTGTTCATCGTTATTTCACTCAATTGATAACCAAACGGTGCCTTGATTCAGGGTCGCCTCTAGCTGAAGTGGATGGTAGTTGCTCTGGTTCCGCTGCAGGAGCTTGCCTCCTTACATATTGAAGGAGCATACCGTTCCTGATATGCCCTTCCACCTCGTCCTTCAGGTGCCTACAATCATTAGTGTTATGACCATTTAATTCATTGAATACACAAAACTTATCTGATTTCCTTTCGTCAAAGGTTGGATCCCTTCGCATTGGCCTACGGTACGGGATCTGATCTTTGGTATCCTGATAAATTCGTTCCAGGCTCTCATTCAGCTCGGTGTAGGTGGTGAATCGCGGCTCCCTACGTTGCCGCTTTGATCTGTCTCTGTCATTCTCAGTCTTTCTTTTACCTTTATCCTTGTCCGAGTCCCTTTTTGGAGGCTTTTCGTCTTTAAGTGCATAGACTTCTATCCCATCTCCTTCTTCTCTTTCTGCAGTCGCATCCTAAAAACTTTTCTGCCTCATGATAGAATTCTCCCAGATCCACAGTGGATCCTTAGTTAATGAATTTTTGAACTCCGTTCCATTAGCTATTCCAGACACGGCCTCCATCATAACCATGGATGGATCCGGTCGATCCACCGAAGCTGCTGCCGCATTGAACCGTGTCAGGAAACTTCTCAATGTTTCTCCAGCCATCTGTTTTAAAGTTGCCAACGTCATCACATTCTTGGGTCTTGTAATGTGAACCCTGAATTGCCTCATAAATCTCTCAGTTAAATCATTCCATGTTCCGATGGATCCACTCTCCAGTTGCCTGAACCATAACGCCGCAATATCCGCCAAGTACAATGGGAAGCACCGGGCCATAACCTCCTCTGATGCCCCCCACCACTTTCATATGCCTCATATATTTCGTCAGATGGACCGTGGGGTCCGTTCTCCCGTCATACAATCCAACGATGGTAACTTGAAATCCGGTGGGTTCCTAGCTTGCCTGATTGCTGAAGTAAAAGGACTCCTATTAACATCCTCCAAATCTTTGTTCACCAAACCGCCTCTCAAAGCTCGCCTAACCATCTCTGCCAACCTGTCGTTGTCTCCAAGCTGTAATCTTCGTTCACTACTTTCAACCTGCACCCCGAGTTCATGAGAGAACTCTGGGATCTGCCCCCTTGACTGAGCGTTCACCCCTTTACTACTACCGGGTTGCGCAGATGCTCCTCTTTCTCTCTCCAAAACTGTATCAACGTTCTCCATGGGTGTGCCCCCTAACCCGGGTGCGACGCCGGATGGTCTTGCTTCGTTCTGGACTCCATTGGCTCCTCTATTCTGTGCTCCAAGCCGTCCTATCTGTTGAAATAAACTCTGAATCAACTCCTCTTGCTTCTTCATCATTGTATCCATCTCGTCCCTAGTGATGAAGATCGATGGTTGATTCGCTCCTGAGGATGCCTCTTGACTTCCTTGTTGTTCGCTTCTCTCTGGCCTTGGCCTTCTACTCGATTGTCTCGTCATAATTTCTCAAATCTAAATTTTCAAATTTTATCTGAATCAACTATCAATTGGTAGAACTCCTGAGTTCAGTTCTCAGTGAAAGCACCAAAATGTTTGCGCCGAAATTGGTCACAAACACCCAATACCGCGAAAGCGCCCGTTTACGTACTTAAATCGATAATAATCAACACAGAACTCAGCGACAATCAATATAGAATTCAGATCTAAGCAACAAATCACAATAATTCGTAGATAACAAACACAAACACAGGATTTATAGTGGTTCGGCGTTCGTGCCTACGTCCACTTTGAAGGTTTTCTCTTTATTTCTTTGCTTGATAGATCGATTACAATGAATTACAGTTGATAATAGCTTTGAAATCTGAATACAACGGTGATTGTGATGAATAGAACGGAATCCGGCAGAGTCTTGGTGTTTAATGGCAGAAGTTCCTGGAAGATCCCCTTTTCTGAAGGCTTCAGGGTGCTATTTATAGGCGTTGGGGGCCCATATCTCGCTCAAACTTCGGGAGACTTCTTCTGGCACGTGAGTGGGCCCACACGACCGACCCCACCAAGTTTCGTCTCGATTTGACATCGATTCGATGTGATTTCGAACCCATCAAGAAATGGTCCAATCGAGCTGAAACTTGGCAGGAACAATCTTTACCTTGTATGGAAGCTACTGTGAAAATTTCGTTGCATTTGGATCAGTGATTTAGGAGATATGATCGGTTCGAAATGATGATTCTCGGTTGGCTGTTGAGTTCGAACCGATCACTTCAAAACCACGTACTTCGAATCGATCGGCTCACGTGGCTTCGTGATGAGGTGGCGCGTGTTTCTCGAATCGATCCGGTCTTCTCTCCATGTTGAACGCTTCGTCTCCGTGAATTGTGCCGACTTCGTATCGATTGAGTGACTAGTTGACTCGATCGTTTCCGATTTCAAGCGCGATCGATTCGAATCGAGGAGTTCCTATGGGTTCGAACCTGATCGATTCGAACTGGATCGGTTCGAAGTGACTTGGGTTCGAAGCTGGAGGGTTTTTAATGGATTCGAACATTCTTGTGAGGATGGATTCGAGGCAAGGGCTTGCATGTTGGAGTCGAAGCAAGGTTAAGTTCATGGCTTTGAACTGATGCATGGATTCGATGTGATGTTTCGGGAGGATGGATTCGAAGGTAGGAATGCAGGGTGGATACGAAGCTAGGCGAAGTCATGGGTTCGAAGGCAGCCATTGTGATGGATCTAAGGGAGATGGAGTCGAAGCGGGCACTGGCTGATGGATTCGAACATGGCAAGCAGTGATGGATTCGAAGGAAGGATATTGGATGGGTTCGAACTCCATGGTTTCGAAGTAGATGGGTCCGAAGGTGATGGTTTCGAAGTACTTCAACGTGATGGGTTCGAACCAGACAATGACTACCTTTCTCAACTTGAATCCATCATATCTTCAGCATACGAACTCGGATTGACTTGAAATTTGAAATGACGACTCCTACGACCTTTCTGGTCATGTCTTATCAATTGTGGCCTGATCCGGACTCGGACAAAACTCATCGATATCCATAGCGAAGTGAAGTACAACCAATCCCTGAGACGAATTGTCTTTTGTTTTTGATCGATCCTTTGATATCACGGCTATGCTAAAAAGCGGGATAACAACAGGTTATGGCTCCCGTAACTCTAAACGAGCCAGAAGTTATGGCCGTCCGAATAATCGATATCTACAGGGTGCAACATCCACGGTGCAAGGTGCAACATCCGTCCAAAATGGTGAAACGGTGCCGTACGACTTTTAGAAATGCGAGCATGGATTTGAAACGGAACGGTACCATGGTGCACCACTCTCCAACGATGGTAAATCGAAGACCAGCCACCGTAATCCCGTTTTACCGTAAAAATCCACGTGTCGAAAAAACGTAGGGTAAAAAACTTACGAGACCCGATTGAGATTCGGGTTGTCCTTTTTTGGCATTAATCTATCCGTTGATGGCTGAAAGCTATCAAAGCCGTTGAACTCATCGAGGCCTTCATTTTGACAGGTTATGGCTCCCGTAACTCTAAACGATCCAGAAGTTATGGCTGTCCGAATAATCGATATCTACAGGGTGGAACATCCACGGTGCAAGGTGCAACATTTGTCCGAAATGGCGAAACAGTGTCGTACCACTTTTAGAAATGCGTGCATGGATTTGAAACGGAACAGTACCATGGTGCACAACTCTCCAACGATGGTAAATCGAAGACCAGCCACCGTAATCCCGTTTTACCGTAAAAATCCACGTGTCGAAAAAACGTAGGGTAAAAAACTTACGATACCCGATGGAGATTCGGGTTGTCCTTTTTGGGCAATAATCTATTCGTTGACGGCTGAAAGCAATCAAAGCCGTTGAACTCATCGAGGCCTTCGTTTTGACAGGTTATGGCTCCCGTAACTCTAAACGAGCCAGAAGTTATGGCCGTCCGAATAATCGATATCTACAGGGTGCAACATCCACGGTGCAAGGTGCAACATCCGTCCGAAATGGCGAAACAGTGCCGTACGACTTTTAGAAATGCATGCATGGATTTGAAACGGAACAGTACCATGGTGCACCACTCTCCAGCGATGGTAAATCGAAGACCAGCCACCGTAATCCCGTTTTACCGTAAAATTCCACGTGTAGAAAAAACGAAGGGTAAAAAACTTACGAGACCCGATTGAGATTCGGGTTGTCCTTTTTGGGCATTAATCTATCCGTTGACAACTGAAAGGTTTCAAAGCCGTAGAACTCATCGAGGCCTTCGTTTTGACAGGTTATGGCTCCCGTAACTCTAAACGAGCCAAAAGTTATGGCCGTCCGAATAATCGATATCTACAGGGTGCAACATCCACGGTGCAAGGAGAAACATTCGTCCGAAATGGCGAAACAGTGCCGTACGCCCTTTAGAAATGCGTGCATGGATTTGAAACGGAACAGTGCCATGGTGCACCACTCTCCAGCGATGGTAAATCGAAGACCAGCCACCGTAATCCTGTTTTACCGTAAAAATCCACGTGTCCAAAAAACAAAGGGTAAAAAACTTATGAGACCCGATTGAGATCGGGTTGACCTTTTTGGGCATTAATCTATCCGTTGACGGCTGAAAGCTGTCAAAGCCGTAGAAATCATCGAGGCCTCCGTTTTGATAGGTTATGGCTACCGTAACTCTAAACGAGCCAGAAGTTATGGCCGTCCGAATAATCGATATATACAGGGTGCAACATCCACGGTGCAAGGTGCAACATCCGTCCGAAATGGCGAAACAGTGCCGTACGACTTTTAGAAATGCGTGCATGGATTTGAAACGGAACAGTGTCATGGTGCACGACTCTCCAGTGATGGTAAATCGAAGACCAACCACCGTAATCCCGTTTTACCATAAAAATCCACGTGTCGAAAAAACGAAGGGTAAAAAACTTAAGAGACCCGATTGAGATTCGGGTTGTCCTTTTTTGGCACTAATCTATCCGTTGATGGATGAAATTTGTCAAAGCCGTAAAACTAATCGAGGCCTTCGTTTTGACAGGTGGATCACTCTCCAGCGATGGTAAATTGAAGACGAGCCACGGCAATCCCGTTTTACCGTAAAAATCCACGTGTCGAAAAAACGATGGGTAAAAAACTTACGAGACCCGATTGAGATTGGGGTTGTCCTTTTTGGGCATTAATCTATCCGTTGATGGCTGAAAGCTGTCAAAGCCGTAGAACTCGCTGTGGACTTCGATTTGACAGGTTATCGCTCCCGTAACTCTAAACGAGCCAGAAGTTATGGCCGTCCGAATAATCGATATCTACATGGTGCAACATCCACGGTGCAAGGTGCAACATCCGTCCGAAATGGCGAAACAATGCCGTACGACTTTTAGAAATGCGTGCATGGATTTGAAATGGAACAGTATCATGGTGCACCACTCTCCGGCAATGGTAAATCTAAGACCAACCACGGTAATCCCGTTTTACCGCAAAAATCCACGTGTCGAAAAAACGAAGGGTAAAAAACTTACGAGACCCGATTGAGATTCGGGTTGTCCTTTTTGGGCATTAATCTATTCGTTGACGGCTGAAAGCAATCAAAGCCGTTGAACTCATCGAGGCCTTCGTTTTGACAGGTTATGGCTCCCGTAACTCTAAACGAGCCAGAATTTATGGTCATTTGAATAATCGATATCTACAGGGTGCAACATCCACGGTGCAAGGTGCAACATCCGTCCGAAATGGCAAAATAGTGTCGTATGACTTTTAGAAATGCGTGCATGGATTTTAAATGGAACAGTACCTTGGTGCACCACTCTCCAGCGATGGGAAGTCGAAGACGGGCCACGGTAATCCTGTTTTACCGTAAAAATCCATGTGTCGAAAAAACGAAGGGTAAAAAACTTACGAGACCCGATTGAGATTCGGGTTGTCCGTTTTGGGCATTAATCTATCCGTTCACGGCTGAAAGCTATCAAAGCCGTAGAACTCATAGAGGCCTTCGTTTTGACAGGTTATGGCTCCCGTAACTCTAAACGAGCCAAAAGTTATGGCCGTCCGAATAATCGATATCTACAGGGTGCAACATCCACGGTGCAAGGTGCAACATCCGTCCGATATGGCGAAGCAGTGTCGTACGACTTTTAGAAATGCGTGCATGGATTTGAAACGGAACAGTACCATGGTGCACCACTCTCCAGCGATGGTAAATTGAAGGCCAGCCACGGTAATCCCGTTTTACCGTAAAAATCCACGTGTCGAAAAAACGAAGGGTAAAAAACATACGAGACCCGATTGAGATTCGGGTTGTCCTTTTTGGGCATTAATCTATACGTTGATGGCTGAAAGCTGTCAATGCCGTAGAACTCATCGAGGCCTTCGTTTTGACAGGTTATGGCTCCCGTAACTCTAAACGAGCCAGAATTTATGGCCGTTTGAATAATCGATATCTACAGGGTGCAACATCCACGGTGCAAGGTGCAACATCCGTCCGAAATGGCGAAACAGTGCCGTACGACTTTTAGAAATGCGTGAAAGGATTTGAAACGGAACAGTACCATGGTGCACCACTCTCCAGCGATGGGAAGTCGAAGACGGGCCACGGTAATCCCGTTTTACCGTAAAAATCCACGTGTCGAAAAAATGAAAGATAAAAAACTTACGAGACCCGATTGAGATTCGGGTTGTCATTTTTGGGCATTAATCTATCCGTTGACGGCACTTGTTCGCGAACGATCATCATTTGCCACGAACAGCAGTCGACCGCGAACGGTCCCATCTCATCATTTGCCGCGAACGGCATCGACCGCGAACGGTCCTATTCCATCCTATGTCACGAACGGCACGGACCGCGAACGGTCCCGATTCACCTCAAACAACATACGATCCCGAACGATCGACGCATGGATTTATACGCTCAACCACGCACGGTCGCACTTCACCTCGAATGACTCGGTCACCAACGATCATCATTTGAAGTTAAGCGCTTGACCACGAACGGCCGCGCTTCATCTCAAATAACTCGATCCCGAACGATCGTCATTTGAGGCCATATGAAACTGTCAAATTCTTTACAGGTCGATGATAGGATAAGAACATCCAACTCAAAGCATTACAAAACACACCTTCCTACCGCAAGGCATGTTTGGGGGGCAAGATGTTATCCCGCTTTTTGGCAAAGCCGTGATACCAAAAGATTGATCAAAAGCAAAAGACAATTCGCCTTGAAGATCGGTTGCATTCCACTTCACTACGGATATCGATGAATTTTGTCCGAGTCCGGAACGGGCCACAATTGATAGTACATGACAATAAAGATCGTAGGAGTCGTCATTTCAAATTTCAAGTCAATCCGAGGTCGTATGCTCAAGTTATGATGGATCCAAGTTAAGAGGGATGGACATTGCTCAGTTCGAACCCATCACCTTTCGTACGTTCGAACCCATCTAATTCGAAACCCATCATGTTCGAATCCATACGAAGAGGTGACGTTCGAATCCATCAGCTAACATTTTCCTTCGACTCCATCCAACTGAAACGACTCCATCGGCCTCGACACCATCACAGTGACTCACCTTCGAATCATGAGCCAAACCTTTGCTTCGACTCCATCAAGCAAGCCCTCAGGTAACCTTGCTTCGAATCCGTCTTCACACGACCACAAACCCATCATACGGCTTCATGCTGCCTTCGAATCGAACATGTTAGACAGGACTTCGAATCGATCCGAAGCGGCGCAATTGGATCGATTCGAATGAATACCATTACATCGATTCGAAGGCAACTTTCGAATCCAACACTCGAACCACTTGGTCAACACGGCAAAGAACTCGGAGTCGACCCAATCAACTCGGCGAAAAATGTGGATCGACTCAAAGAAGGCGCGCCACGTCAACCCACTTGCACGCCCTGAGATCGATTCGAAGTGCTCGATTCGAATTGATCGATTCGAAGACCACAACCAACCGAGAATCCTCATTTCGAACCGATCATATCTCCTAAACCACTGATCCAAATACAACCAAATTTTCACAGTAGCTTCCATACAAGACAAAGATTGTTCCTGCCAAGTTTCAGCTCGATTGGACCATTTCTTGATGGGTTCGAAATGACTTCGAATCGATGTCAGATCGAGATGAAACTTGGTGAGGTCGGTCGCGTGGGCCCACTCACATGCCAGAAGAGGTCTCCCGAAGTTTCAGCAAGATCTGGGCCTCCAACGCCTATAAATAGCACCCTGAAGCCTTCAGAAAAGGGGGATCTTCCGAGAACTTCTGCCATTGAACACCAAGACTCTGCCGAATTCAAATCTATTCATCAGAATCACTGTTGTATTCAGATTTCAAAGCTATTATCAACTGTAATCCATGGAAAACGATTTAATCAAGCAAAGCAATAAAGAGAAAACCTTCAAAGTGGACGTAGGCACGAACGTCGAACCACTATAAATCCTGTGTTTGTGATTGTTGTTTGTGAATTGCTCTGATTTGTTACTTAGAGCTGAATTCCATAATGATTGTTGCTGAGTTCTGTGTTGATTATTATCGAGTTGAGTACGTAAACGGGTGCATTCGCGATCTTGGGTGTTTGTGACCAATTTTGGCGCAAACACCGTAAAACTCATCGAGGCCTTCGTTTTGACAGGTGGATCACTCTCCAGCGATGGTAAATCGAAGACGAGCCACGGCAATCCCGTTTTACCGTAAAAATCCACGTGTCGAAAAAACGAAGGGTAAAAAACTTACGAGACCCGATTGAGATTGGGGTTGTCCTTTTTGGGCATTAATCTATCCGTTAATGGCTAAAAACTGTCAAAGCTGTAGAACTCACCGTGGCCTTCGTTTTGACAGGTTATCGCTCCCGTAACTCTAAAAGAGCCAGAAGTTATGGCCGTCCGAATAATCGATATCTACAAGGTGCAACATCCACGGTGCAAGGTGCAACATCCATCCGAAATGGCGAAACAATGCCATACGACTTTTAGAAATGCGTGCATGGATTTGAAACGGAACAGTACCATGGTGCACCACTCTCCGGCAATGGTAAATCGAAGACCAGCCACGGTAATCCCGTTTTACCGTAAAAATACACGTGTCGAAAAAACGAAGGGTAAAAAACTTACGAGACCCGATTGAGATTCGGGTTGTCCTTTTTGGGCATTAATCTATCCGTTGACGGCTGAATGCTGTCAAAGCCGTAGAACTCATCGAGCCCTTCGTTTTGATAGGTTATGGCTCCCGTAACTCAAAACGAGCCTGTAACGACCCGTATTTTACGTGTCGATAAAACGTAGAATTTGCAGGTCGATAGTGTTGTTTGTGTGGCCTCTAGCTTGAGTCGTTTAGGAGTTGACCCGAGTGCAAGTGATGAGTCGTGACCGACTCATAGATAAGTCGTAGACGACTTAAGGGGATGGACCGAGTTAAGGGATAGAACGGCATAGTAGTTGCCGACTTAAGAAGAGAGGCGAGATAGGGGTCAAGTGATGAGTCGTGGCCGACTCATAGAGGGCCGACTCATAGGCTTAGACGAGTCAAGGGGGGGTGACCGACTCATAGGAGGGGCGGCTTATAGGTTTGGCCGAGATAAGGATAGACCGACCTAAGATAGTGACCGACTCATGGGTTAGCGGCTTAAGGGGCTAAGGCTTAGGTCGTGGGGTCTTGAGTCGGTAGGGGCTGGGGTCGGCAGGGTGTTGTCTCGTGAAGTTGTTGAGTCGTATGTGTCTTAGGTCGGAGGCTTTTTAGGTCGTGACCGACTTAAGTTGAGTCGTTGGGATATAGGGTCGGCTTTGTAGATAAGTCGTTAGGTTGCTGGGTTGTTGAGTCGTGTGAATGGCTTGTGCTAGGTCGGCAGGGCAATGAGTCGTGAAGGACTCATGGTAAGTCGGCTGTGTTGAGTCGGCATGGGGATGAGTCGGGGACGACTCAGGAGTTGGGTCGGCGACGACTTAAGAGCGACGACTCATGGTTGATTCAGCCTATAAATAGAGGGGTTTGGCTCACTTTTTGGCACCGGTTTTTGAAGCGACGAAGTGCTGCCATTTTGAAGACTCGACTACAACATTTCTTCATCTTCTTTTCTCTATTCCAATCTAGTTCTAACATCCATCCAAGATCGAAGATTTAGATTGAAGATCCAAGAGCCAAAGTTGAAGATCTTCATCCGTTTGAGCTAGATTTCATCGATTGAAGCGAGATTTCGCCAGATCAAACCTTGATCTTCGCTGTCCAGATCTGAAGTGTGTAGTTTTTGTAGTGTTTGGGTGATTTGGTGAGTGGTAGTTATCTCTCACGCGGATCCAAAGGAGTATATTGGATTGGTGGCATGTTTGGGTGTTAAAGTTAGAGATTTCATGCATTTTTCTTAGATCGAAGTCTAGATCCATGGTTTTTGAAGATGTTTACTTATGCAAGTTTGTTTAATAAGCATTAGAGACAAAACCCATGTTTTATATTTGATAGATCTATGCTAAAAACCATGATTTCACATATGTTGGACTTTTGCTCGTTTATTTACGAAATTCCCATTATAGTTGATATTGCTTAAATTGCTTAATAGATCTTGTTTGAATGATTGATTATTTGAATGTATGATTGATTTGATTGTTTCCAAGTTAGCTAGTAGTTGATTTGGAACAAGATGATGAAAGAGGATTCAAAAGCTATGGAAGAAGGCTCTTGAATGGTGAAAGCTGCTTAAGGCATATGTAGCGGATGTTGAAGCTCATATGTATAGATTGGATGATGTTGAGATGGGACTTTGCCATGATTTGATGAGGCAAGCCATGTTGTTGAGTTGAGACTTTGCTTTGATGCGATGAAGCGAAGTATGATGTGAGTCTTGGCTTAATCCAAGCAGGGATCATTCCAAGCATGTTGATAACTTGAAGAGTAGTTCAAGTTGGTTGATAATGGATTGTTCAAGAGGTAGCTTGAGCTTGTATGAGGATAGTCGTCAAGAAGGATGGCTAGGAGGCTTGGATCTCGTCGTTGTTGAAGGTTCTAGCATGCTCAAAAGCAAGAGTACATGGGGCGCCCATAACGACTACAGGTAGGTAGTCGGGACACCCAAAAGACTACAGGTAGGTAGTTGAGTACTCTGGGCAAAGTAGATAAGTCCTAGGCACAAGGCAGTGTGCGGAGTTATGGTTAGAACCGGGGTTACCATTAGCCCTTGACAGATGGTCATTCAACTAACGGTGAAATCGAGGCAAGGATAACAGTGATAGCCAGAGTCATGGATGTTTGGTTGTATTATCATTCGGCTTCAAGAGCGGTGTTTTCTGGGTGCTTATCTGATCTTGGTTTAGGCCTTGGGGGTTTGTATTTGGAAAACATCGTCCTTGACTCGAGTGGTATTCGCTTTACCTTAATTGTCTATGTTGTTATGCTTGCTTCTCCTTAGTGTATGTCTGGGGCTATCACTGTAGAAAGAGGTGGAGTGGGATGGTTTGGTTCCTATTCCTTTTATCCTTTATGCTCTTTTGGTATGCTTGATAGTTGATTTACTGCTCACTAAGACTTTGTCTGACTCAAGGTTTTATGTCTCCTCTTATTACCTTGGGCTGTTCATCCATGTTGGGATGGGCAGACTAGGTAGCAGGTGACAGGTGCTGTGCTAGGAGTTCTACGATGAAGATGACGAAGACGAGCAGGAGGCTTTGCATATTAGTTTTCTTACTATATGTACTGGGTATCCGCTGCTGTATTTGGTTGAGTGATTTGTAGTGAGGCTTTCATGTATGGATTTGAGTAGATGATTGTATAAAACTACTGTGATGCTTATATGATGATGTTCTGTTCTATGGAGCTTCACTATATTATATTTCTCTATTGTATTTTATCCATGCGCTGTGAGTTGTACGATAGAGATTCTTTTGTTTTGTTTTACCCTGACTATCGTCCATGGCTGCCTGGCACGCCTTTCAGCGCATTATTTCCTTGTTTTGGTGCGGGAGTCATGGGCGGTCGTCACATTTGGTATCAGAGCTTTGGTTAGTCGATTTTAGCCAACGCTCGCTGACGTAACGACGTATGAGAGGCGTAATTGTATTTTGATGAATGATTACTATATATGATATAGTAGCTTAGGAGGATTTGAACTCCTTATGCAGTTGTTTCTTAAGGTGTTCTAATCATTCTTTTTACAGATACTAAGGATGAGTCGAAGTGAGAGACAAGCTGCGAGGGGTAGCCGTGATGCTAGGGAAGCTGTTGATTATGCTCCTATGTTTGAGGCCATGATGACTTCAATCATGAGGAGAATACCAGCTTCAGGATCATCTGTGGATGTGGGAGTTCAAGTCCAAGCTCCGAGACCGGTGGATTTTGCCAAGCTTTGCAAGGATTATACTGCTCTTGGAGGGAAAGTTTTCTTGGGGACGGAGTCGACTATTGAGGTGCAGAGATGGATTGATGCTTGCAAAAGAATCTTTGGTGACTTAGGGATTGAGGATGCAACTAAGAGGAAGCTTGCATCGAGACAGCTTCAGGGAAGAGCTGCTGATTGGTGGAATTCTATCACCATCGATACTCCAGAAGAAGAGATTACTTGGGAGCAATTCCAAGTTAGATTTGGAGCTAAGTTCATCTCTACTTCTCAGAAATCTGTCTTGTTTAAGAAGTTTGTAGAGCTCAAGCAAGGGGGGAGACCTGTTCTTGAGTATATTTCTGAGTTTGAAGCCTTATCTAAGTATGCCAGATCGTATATTGATTCTCCCTACCAGAAGAATGAAAAGTTTGTGACTGGTCTGGATGCTTATCTTGGGAGGCAGTTGGTGGATCATCTGGACGATCCGTTTGAGAAGCTTGTGGAAAAAGCTCTTAGGCACGAGAGTTTGTTCCCTAAGGAAGTATCTGTTGTTGCTGTAACCAGGGAAGGATCTAAACCACAGCAGAGTGGCAATAAGAAGAGGAAACAACAGCAACAGAGGGGTAGGGATGGCCAGAAGAAGCCGAAGAGTGAAGTGACTTGCTATAACTGCCAGCAGAAGGGCCATCTTTACAAAGATTGTAAGAATCCCAAAGTGCCGGGAAAGTGTTACAACTGTGATAAGCTGGGACATATCAAGAAGGATTGTCCAGAACCGAGGAAAGATAGGCAGGTTGTGCAAGCCTATGCTTTGGGGGCTGTTCCATCGTCTTCGAAAGCTCCTACTGCTGAAGAGAAGGGGAAGAGTGTGGTTGTTCAAGGTACTCTTTCTATTTGTGGTGTTCCAGTTAGAGTGTTGTTTGATACTGGAGCGTCGCATTCTTTTGTTTGTGATGATTTGGTAAGCCGGTTAGGTATGAAACCGGATATTGTTGATAGGCCATTGGTTGTGACTAATCCAGTGGGGGGTTCGTCATGTTTGTGTATGATATGCCGTGGTCTAGTTGTGTCGAGTCATGATTGCTCGTTTGTTTGTGATTGCTTTGTTCTGAACTTTGCGGGGTTCGGAATTATTTTGGGTATGGACTGGCTTAGGAAGTATGCGGCAAGGATTGATTGTGAGAGGCTTGAGGTGACAGTCGGGAATGTGGAAGGGCGAAAGGTTGTGATACGATGTAAGCATGAAGAAGGCGTCTTCATGAGCTTCATGTATTCGCTAGTTGTTCCACGGGATGGACTGTCATTGGTGCCTATTGTGAATGAGTTTGAGAATGTCTTTGAGGAAGTCAAAGGGTTGCCGCCGCATAGGGAGATCGAGTTTCGTATCGATCTAGTTGAGGGAGCCAGACCTGTTGTGATGCCTCTTAGGCGGATGGCACCGAGGGAGCAGCAAGAGCTGAAGGTGCAAGTTGATGACCTTTTGCGGAAAGGATTCATTCGGAGAAGTGTGTCCGAATGGGGTGCGCCCGTTGTGTTCGCAACCAAAACGGATGGATCGTTGAGGTTGTGTGTTGATTATCGTGAGCTGAATAAGGTGACTAGGAAGAACAAGTATCCATTGCCGAGAATAGATGACTTGTTTGATCAGCTTCACGAGGCTAAGGTGTTTTCTCAGATGGATTTGGCAACGGGATTTCACCAGTTGAGAGTGGCGAAGGATAGTGTGCCGAAGACTGCTTTCAGGACACCATCCGGGTTTTATGAGTGGCTGGTAATGCCGTTTGGGTTGACTAACGCGCCAGCATATTTTGTGGATCTTATGAATAGAGTGTTCAGAGATCAGTTGAATAAGTTCGTGCTTGTGTTCGTGGATGATATTTTGGTTTATTCCAGAACTGAGGAAGAGCACAAGACGCACTTGAGGATTGTTTTAGGAATCTTACGGAAACATCAGCTGAAGGCTAAGTTTTCGAAGTGTCACTTCTGGAAGAATGAAGTGAGGTTCTTAGGTCATGTTATTTCTGGAAATGGAATAGCGGTTGATCCCGCTAAGGTGGCAGCGATCCAGGATTGGGTTAGGCCTAAGAATGCATCTGATGTGAGAAGTTTTCTTGGATTAGCAGGATATTATCGTCGGTTTATCAAAGACTTTTCCAAGATAGCTGCACCGTTGACAGGATTGACGAAGAAGAATCAAGTGTTCAGATGGAATGATAAGTGTGAACAAGCTTTCATAATCCTGAAAGAGCGACTGACGAGCGCTCCTGTTTTGACTATTCCAAGTGGGAATGATGAGATGGTGGTTTACACCGATGCATGTGGCACTGGACTAGGAGCGGTGCTAATGCAGAAGCATAAAGTTGTTGCGTATGCTAGTCGACAACTAAAGCCGCATGAAAGGAATTATCCGACTCATGATTTGGAGTTAGCGGCGATTGTGTTTGCTTTGAAGGTGTGGAGACATTATCTATTGGGAGTTAGATTCGAGTTGTTTACAGATCATAAGTCGTTGAAGTATCTGTTCTCCCAAAAGGATTTAAATCTTCGACAGCAACGATGGCTAGAGTTCCTAGCATCTTATGATTTTGGTATAGCCTATACTCCAGGAAAAGGTAACGTAGTGGCAGATGCGTTAAGTCGAAGACATGCAGGTTTGGGAGCCATGTTTTCGGAATGGAAGAGTCTTGAGTATTTGGCTGGATTTGACTTCAGGCCTAGATGTGAATTGGAACCTAAGATGTTGGCAAACTTATCGATAAGGCCTACTCTTGTGGAAAGGGTTGGCGAGAGCCAAAAGGGAGATGATAAGCTTGTCAAGATTATCTGTGATTTGGAATCTGGATTGGACCCGGAGAAGGATAAGGGATTCGAGGTCGATCGAGAGGGTTGGCTTCGAAAGCAAGGGCGACTAGTTGTTCCCGATGTAGATGGATTGAGAGATGAAGTTCTGAGGGAGAGTCATCACTCGAAGTTGACAATTCATCCAGGTGGAAATAAGATGTATCGGGATATGAAGAGAACCTACTACTGGGAAGGTATGAAGAAGGATGTTGGAAATTTTATTTCCAAGTGTATGAATTGCCAGTTGGTGAAAGCTGAGCAGAAGAAGCCCAGTGGATTGCTTCAGCCATTAGAGGTTCCTACATGGAAGTGGGAGCAGGTGTCGATGGATTTTATCGATGGTCTGCCTAGGACAAGAGCGGGAAATGAAGGGATTTGGGTCATTGTAGATCGCTTGACCAAGAGTGCAAGATTCATTCCTGTTCGGTCGACTAGGACTGCATCGAAGTTGGCTGAGCTGTATGTTAAGGGGATAGTTCGTTTCCATGGTGTTCCGAAGAGTATAGTGAGCGATCGAGACCCGTTGTTCACTAGTGGATTTTGGAAGAGCTTCCAGGAAGTTTTGGGAACCGAGTTGTGTTTGAGTACAGCTTATCACCCTCAAACAGATGGTCAGACTGAGAGAGTCAACCGAGTTTTGGAAGATCTTCTTAGAGCATGTGTTTTGGACTTCGGAGGATCATGGGAAGATCACCTTCATTTGGTGGAGTTTGCTTATAATAACAGTTATCAGTCGAGTATTGGTATGGCACCATATGAGGCATTATATGGAAGACCGTGTAACTCTCCGACATGTTGGTTGGAAACTGGAGAAAAGCTGATACTTGGGCCAGAGATGATTCGACAGACTTCAGATTGTATAGAGATCATTCGGCAACGAATGAAGGCAGCCCAAGATCGTCAGAAAAGTTATGCCGATAATCGTCGTAAGGATTTGGAATTCGACGTAGGTGATATGGTTTTTGTGAAGATTTCTCCTCTGAAGAGTGTCATTAGATTCGGGAAGAAAGGAAAGTTAACTCCGAGATTTGTTGGACCATTCCCGATTATCGAGCGTATTGGAAAGCTCGCTTATAGATTGGAGTTACCGGAAAAGATGGCGGGTGTGCACAGTGTTTTTCATGTATCTTATCTACGGAAGTATGTGCACGACCCAACTACGGTGGTTTCTGCTGATAGCTGTGAAGACTTGGAGGTTGATCCAGTTGTTTCGAGACCTCGTAAGCCGCTTCGTATTGTTGAAACCGATACGAAACAGCTTAGGAGGAAGACGATTACGTTGCTCAAGGTACAATGGAGTGATGATGTTAACGACTGTACGTGGGAGGAGGAAGAGAGGATGAAGGCAGCTCATCCCGGACTCTTCGAGGTATGGCCCTAAAGTGTCGTGACATCTCATGAATTTGTAGCTTGTTCTAAGTCTTAGAATTCTGCATGCTAGGTTAGAATTGGATGCATGGTTTGTTGATTGCTATGGATGATAGGCATGCGGAATAATTTTGATTGCTGTTGTTTGCTTGGAATTTCGGGGGCGAAATTCCTAAGGGGGAGAGAATGTAACGACCCGTATTTTACGTGTCGATAAAACGTAGAATTTGCAGGTCGATAGTGTTGTTTGTGTGGCCTCTAGCTTGAGTCGTTTAGGAGTTGACCCGAGTGCAAGTGATGAGTCGTGACCGACTCATAGATAAGTCGTAGACGACTTAAGGGGATGGACCGAGTTAAGGGATAGAACGGCATAGTAGTTGCCGACTTAAGAAGAGAGGCGAGATAGGGGTCAAGTGATGAGTCGTGGCCGACTCATAGAGGGCCGACTCATAGGCTTAGACGAGTCAAGGGGGGGTGACCGACTCATAGGAGGGGCGGCTTATAGGTTTGGCCGAGATAAGGATAGACCGACCTAAGATAGTGACCGACTCATGGGTTAGCGGCTTAAGGGGCTAAGGCTTAGGTCGTGGGGTCTTGAGTCGGTAGGGGCTGGGGTCGGCAGGGTGTTGTCTCGTGAAGTTGTTGAGTCGTATGTGTCTTAGGTCGGAGGCTTTTTAGGTCGTGACCGACTTAAGTTGAGTCGTTGGGATATAGGGTCGGCTTTGTAGATAAGTCGTTAGGTTGCTGGGTTGTTGAGTCGTGTGAATGGCTTGTGCTAGGTCGGCAGGGCAATGAGTCGTGAAGGACTCATGGTAAGTCGGCTGTGTTGAGTCGGCATGGGGATGAGTCGGGGACGACTCAGGAGTTGGGTCGGCGACGACTTAAGAGCGACGACTCATGGTTGATTCAGCCTATAAATAGAGGGGTTTGGCTCACTTTTTGGCACCGGTTTTTGAAGCGACGAAGTGCTGCCATTTTGAAGACTCGACTACAACATTTCTTCATCTTCTTTTCTCTATTCCAATCTAGTTCTAACATCCATCCAAGATCGAAGATTTAGATTGAAGATCCAAGAGCCAAAGTTGAAGATCTTCATCCGTTTGAGCTAGATTTCATCGATTGAAGCGAGATTTCGCCAGATCAAACCTTGATCTTCGCTGTCCAGATCTGAAGTGTGTAGTTTTTGTAGTGTTTGGGTGATTTGGTGAGTGGTAGTTATCTCTCACGCGGATCCAAAGGAGTATATTGGATTGGTGGCATGTTTGGGTGTTAAAGTTAGAGATTTCATGCATTTTTCTTAGATCGAAGTCTAGATCCATGGTTTTTGAAGATGTTTACTTATGCAAGTTTGTTTAATAAGCATTAGAGACAAAACCCATGTTTTATATTTGATAGATCTATGCTAAAAACCATGATTTCACATATGTTGGACTTTTGCTCGTTTATTTACGAAATTCCCATTATAGTTGATATTGCTTAAATTGCTTAATAGATCTTGTTTGAATGATTGATTATTTGAATGTATGATTGATTTGATTGTTTCCAAGTTAGCTAGTAGTTGATTTGGAACAAGATGATGAAAGAGGATTCAAAAGCTATGGAAGAAGGCTCTTGAATGGTGAAAGCTGCTTAAGGCATATGTAGCGGATGTTGAAGCTCATATGTATAGATTGGATGATGTTGAGATGGGACTTTGCCATGATTTGATGAGGCAAGCCATGTTGTTGAGTTGAGACTTTGCTTTGATGCGATGAAGCGAAGTATGATGTGAGTCTTGGCTTAATCCAAGCAGGGATCATTCCAAGCATGTTGATAACTTGAAGAGTAGTTCAAGTTGGTTGATAATGGATTGTTCAAGAGGTAGCTTGAGCTTGTATGAGGATAGTCGTCAAGAAGGATGGCTAGGAGGCTTGGATCTCGTCGTTGTTGAAGGTTCTAGCATGCTCAAAAGCAAGAGTACATGGGGCGCCCATAACGACTACAGGTAGGTAGTCGGGACACCCAAAAGACTACAGGTAGGTAGTTGAGTACTCTGGGCAAAGTAGATAAGTCCTAGGCACAAGGCAGTGTGCGGAGTTATGGTTAGAACCGGGGTTACCATTAGCCCTTGACAGATGGTCATTCAACTAACGGTGAAATCGAGGCAAGGATAACAGTGATAGCCAGAGTCATGGATGTTTGGTTGTATTATCATTCGGCTTCAAGAGCGGTGTTTTCTGGGTGCTTATCTGATCTTGGTTTAGGCCTTGGGGGTTTGTATTTGGAAAACATCGTCCTTGACTCGAGTGGTATTCGCTTTACCTTAATTGTCTATGTTGTTATGCTTGCTTCTCCTTAGTGTATGTCTGGGGCTATCACTGTAGAAAGAGGTGGAGTGGGATGGTTTGGTTCCTATTCCTTTTATCCTTTATGCTCTTTTGGTATGCTTGATAGTTGATTTACTGCTCACTAAGACTTTGTCTGACTCAAGGTTTTATGTCTCCTCTTATTACCTTGGGCTGTTCATCCATGTTGGGATGGGCAGACTAGGTAGCAGGTGACAGGTGCTGTGCTAGGAGTTCTACGATGAAGATGACGAAGACGAGCAGGAGGCTTTGCATATTAGTTTTCTTACTATATGTACTGGGTATCCGCTGCTGTATTTGGTTGAGTGATTTGTAGTGAGGCTTTCATGTATGGATTTGAGTAGATGATTGTATAAAACTACTGTGATGCTTATATGATGATGTTCTGTTCTATGGAGCTTCACTATATTATATTTCTCTATTGTATTTTATCCATGCGCTGTGAGTTGTACGATAGAGATTCTTTTGTTTTGTTTTACCCTGACTATCGTCCATGGCTGCCTGGCACGCCTTTCAGCGCATTATTTCCTTGTTTTGGTGCGGGAGTCATGGGCGGTCGTCACAGAGCCAGAAGTTATGGTCATTTGAATAATCGATATCTACAGGGTGCAACATCCACGGTGCAAGGTGCAACATCCGTCCGAAATGGCGAAATATTGTCGTATGACTTTTAGAAATGCGTGCATGGATTTGAAATGGAACAGTACCATGGGGCACCACTCTCCAGCGATGGGAAGTCGAAGACGGGCCACGGTAATCCCGTTTTACCGTAAAAATCCACGTGTCGAAAAAACGATGGGTAAAAAACTTACGAGACCCGACTGAGATTCGGGTTGTCCTTTTTGGGCATTAATCTATCCGTTGACGGCTGAAAGCTATCAAAGCCGTAGAACTCATCGAGGCCTTCGTTTTGACAGGTTATGGCTCCCGTAACTCTAAACGAGCCAGAAGTTATGGCCGTCCGAATAATCGATATCTACAGGGTGCAACATCAAGGTGCAACATCCGTCCGAAATGGCGAAACAGTGTCGTACGAATTTTAGAAATGCGTGCATGGATTTGAAACGGAACAGTACCATGGTGCACCACTCTCCAGCGATGGTAAATCGAAGGCCAGCCACGGTAATCCCGTTTTACCGTAAAAATCCACGTGTCGAAAAAACGAAGGGTAAAAAACTTACGAGACCCGATTGAGATTCGGGTTGTCCTTTTTGGGCATTAATCTATCCGTTGATGGCTGAAAGCTGTCAACGCTGTAGAACTCATCGAGGCCTTCGTTTTGATAGGTTATGGCTCCCGTAACTCTAAACGAGCCAGAATTTATGGCCGTTTGAATAATCGATATCTACAGGGTGCAACATCCACGGTGCAAGGTGCAACATCCGTCCGAAATGGCGAAACAGTACCGTACGACTTTTAGAAATGCGTGCATGGATTTGAAACGGAACAGTACCATGGTGCACCACTCTCCAGCGATGGGAAGTCGAAGACGGGCCGCGGTAATCCCGTTTTACCGTAAAAATCCACGTGTCGAAAAAACGAAAGGTAAAAAACTTACGAGACCCGATTGAGATTCGGGTTGTCGTTTTTGGGCATTAATCTATCCGTTGACGGCTGAAAGCTGTCAAAGCCATAGAACTCATCGAGGCCTTCGTTTTGACAGGTTATGGCTCCCGTAACTCTAAATGAGCCAGAAGTTATGGCCGTCCGAATAATCGATATCTACAGGGTGCAACATCCACGGTGCAAGGTGCAACATCCGTCCGAAATGGAAAAACAGTGTCGTACGACTTTTAGAAATGTGTGCATGGATTTGAAACGGAACAGTACCATGGTGCACCACTCTCCAGCGACGGTAAATCGAAGGCCAGCCACGGTAATCCCGTTTTACCGTAAAAATCCACGTGTCGAAAAAACGAAGGGTAAAAAACTTACGAGACCCGATTGAGATTTGGGTTGTCCTTTTTTGGCATTAATCTATCCGTTGACGGCTGAAAGCTGTCAAAGCCGTAGAACTCATCGAGGTCTTCGTTTTGACAGGTTATGGCTCCCGTAACTCTAAACGAGCCAGAATTTATGGCCGTTTGAATAATCGATATCTACAGGGTGCAACATCCACGGTGCAAGGTGCAACATCCGTCCGAAATGGCGAAACAGTGCCGTACGACTTTTAGAAATGCGTGCATGGATTTGAAACGGAACAGTGTCATTGTGCACGACTCTCCAGTGATGGTAAATCGAAGACCAGCCACTGTAATCCCGTTTTACCATAAAAATCCACGTGTCGAAAAAACGAAGGGTAAAAAACTTACGAGACCCGATTGAGATTCGGGTTGTCCTTTTTTGGCATTAATCTATCCGTTGATGGATGAAATTTGTCAAAGCCGTAAAACTTATCGAGGCCTTCGTTTTGACAGGTGGATCACTCTCCAGCGATGGGAAGTCGAAGACGGGCCACGATAATCCCGTTTTACCGTAAAAATCCACGTGTCGAAAAAACGAAGGGTAAAAAACTTACGAGACCCGATTGAGATTCGGGTTGTCCTTTTTGGGCATTAATCTATCCGTTGATGGCTGAAAGCTGTCAAAGCCGTAGAACTCATCGAGGCCTTCGTTTTGACAGGTTATGGCTCCCGTAACACTAAACGAGCCAGAAGTTATGGTCGTCCGAATAATCGATATCTACGGGGTGCAACATCCACGGTGCAAGGTGCAACATCCGTCCGAAATGGCGAAACAGTGCCGTACGACTTTTAGAAATGCGTGCATGGATTTGAAACGGAACGGTACCATGGTGAACCACTCTCCAACGATGGTAAATCGAAGACCAGCCACCGTAATCCCGTTTTACCGTAAAAATCCACGTGTCGAAAAAACGTAGGGTAAAAAACTTACGAGACCCGATTGAGATTCCGGTTGTCCTTTTTGGGCATTAGTCTATCCATTGACGGCTGAATGCTATCAAAGCCATAGAACTCATCATGGCCTTCGTTTTGACAGGTTATGGCTCCTGTAACTCTAAACGAGCCAGAAGTTATGGCCGTCCGAATAATCGATATCTACAGGGTGCAACATCCACGGTGCAAGGTGCAACATCCGTCCGAAATGGCGAAACAGTGCCGTACGACTTTTAGAAATGTGTGCATGGATTTGAAACGGAACAGTACCATGGTGCACCACTCTCCAACGATGGGAAGTCGAAGACGGGCCACGATAATCCCGTATTACCGTAAAAATCCACGTGTCGAAAAAACGAAAGGTAAAAAACTTACGAGACCCGATTGAGAATCGGGTTGTCCTTTTTGGGCATTAATCTATCCGTTGACAGCTGAAAGCTATCAAAGCCATAGAACTCATCGAGGCCTTCGTTTTGACAGGTTATTGCTCCCGTAACTCTAAACGAGCCAGAAGTTATGGTCGTCCGAATAATCGATATCTACAGGGTGCAACATCCACGGTGCAAGGTGCAACATCCGTCCGAAATGGCGAAACAATGCCGTACGACTTTTAGAAATGCGTGCATGGATATGAAACGGAACGGTACCATGGTGCACCACTCTCCAACGATGGTAAATCTAAGACCAGCCACCGTAATCCCGTTTTACCGTAAAAATCCACGTGTCGAAAAAACGTAGGGTAAAAAACTTATGAGACCCGTTTGAGATTCGGGTTGTCCTTTTTGGGCACTAATCTATCCGTTGACGGCTGAAAGCTATCAAAGCCGTAGAACTCATCGAGGCCTTCGTTTTGATAGGTTATGGCTCCGGAAACTCTAAACGAGCCAGAAGTTATGGCCGTCCGAATAATCGATATCTACAGGGTGCAACTTCCACGGTGCAAGGTGCAACATCCGTCCGAAATGGCGAAACAGTGCCGTACGACTTTTAGAAATTCGTGCATGGATTTGAAACGGAACAGTACCATGGTGCACCACTCTCCAGCGATGGTAAATTGAAGGCTAGCCACGGTAATCCCGTTTTACCGTAAAAATCCACGTGTCGAAAAAACAAAGGGTAAAAAACTTACGAGACCCGATTGAGATTCGGGTTGTCCTTTTTGCGAAATTAATCTATCCATTGATGGCTGAAAGCTGTCAACGCCATAGAACTCATCGAGGCCTTCGTTTTGACAGGTTATGGCTCCCGTAACTCTAAACGAGCCAGAATTTATGGCCGTTTGAATAATCGATATCTACAGGGTGCAACATCCACGGTGCAAGGTGCAACATCCGTCCGAAATGGCGAAACAGTGCCGTACGACTTTTAGAAATGCGTGCATGGATTTTAAACGGAACAGCACCATGGTGCATCACTCTCCAGTGACGGTAAATCGAAGGCCAGCCATGGTAATCCCGTTTTACCGTAAAAATCCACGTGTCGAAAAAACAAAGGGTAAAAAACTTACGAGACCCGAGTGAGATTCGGGTTGTCCTTTTTGGGCATTAATCTATCCGTTGACGGCTGAAAGCGGTCAAAGCCGTTGAACTCATCGAGGCCTTCGTTTTGACTGGTTATGGCTCCCGTAACTCTAAACGAGCCAGAAGTAATGGCCGTTTGAATAACCGATATCTACAGGGTGCAACATCCACGGTGCAAGGTGCAACATCCGTCCGAAATGGCGAAACAGTGTCGTACGACTTTTAGAAATGCGTGCATGGATTTGAACCGGAACAGTACCACGGTGCACCACTCTCCAGCGATGGGAAGTCGAAGACGGGCCACGATAATCCCGTTTTACCGTAAAAATCCACGTGTCGAAAAAACGAAGGGTAAAAAACTAACGAGACCCGATTGAGATTCGGGTTGTCTTTTTTGGGCATTAATCTATCTGTTGACGGCTGAAAGCTGTCAAAGCCGTTGAACTCATCGAGGCCTTCATTTTGACAGGTTATGGCTCCCGTAACTCTAAACGAGCCAGAAGTTATGGCCGTCCGAATAATCGATATCTACAGGGTGCAACATCCAGGGTACAAGATGCAACATCTGTCCGAAATGGCGAAATAGTTCCGTATGACTTTTAGAAATGCGTGCATGGATTTGATATGGAACAGTACCATGGTGCACCACTCTCCAGCGATGGTAAATCGAAGACCAGCCACCGTAATCCCGTTTTACCGCAAAAATTCCACGTGTCGAAAAAACGAAGGGTAACAAACATACGAGACCCGACTGAGATTCGGGTTGTCCTTTTTGGGCATTAATCTATCCGTTGACGGATGAAAGCTGTCAAAGCCATAGAACTCATCGAGGCCTTCGTTTTGACAGATTATGGATCCCGTAACTCTAAACGAGCACGAAGTTATGGCCGTCCGAATAATCGATATCTACAGGGTGCAACATCCACGGTGCAAGGTGCCACATCCATCCGAAATGGCGAAACAGTGTCGTACGACTTTTAGAAATGCGTGCATGGATTTGAAACGGAACAGTACCATGGTGCACTACTCTCCAGCGATGGGAAGTCGAAGACGGGCCACGGTAATCCTGTTTTACCGTAAAAATCCACGTGTCGAAAAAATGAAGCGTAAAAAACTTACGAGACCCGATTGAGATTCGGGTTGTCCTTTTTGGGCATTAATCTATCCGTTGACGGTTGAAAGCTATCAAAGCCGTAGAACTCATCGAGGCCTTCATTTTTACAGGTTATGGCTTCCGTAACTCTAAACGAGTCAGAAGTTATGGCCGTCCGAATAATCGATATCTACAGGGTGCAACATCCACGGTGCAAGGTGCAACATCCGTCCGAAATGGCGAAACAGTGACGTACGACTTTTAGAAATGCGTGCATGGATTTGAAATAGAATAGTACCATGGTGCACCACTCTCCAGCAATGGTAAATCGAAGACCAGCCACGGTAATCCCGTTTTACCGTAAAAATACACGTGTCGTAAAAACGAAGGGTAAATAACTTACGAGACCCGATTGAGATTCGGGTTGTCCTTTTTGGGCATTAATCTATCCATTCACGGCTGAAAGCTGTCAAAGCCGTAGAACTCATCGAGCCCTTCATTTTGACAGGTAATGGCTCCAGTAACTTTAAACGAGCCAGAAGTTATGGTCGTTTGAATAATCGATATCTACAGGGAGCAACATCCACGGTGCAAGGTACAACATCCGTTCGAAATGGCGAAACAGTGTCGTACGACTTTTAGAAATGCATGCATGGATTTGAAATGGAACAGTACCATGCTGCACCACTCTCCAGCGATGGAAAGTCGAAGACGGGCCACGGTATTCCCGTTTTACCATAAAAATCCACGTGTCGAAAAAACGAAGGGTAAAAAACTTACGAGACCCGATTGAGATTCGGGTTGTCCTTTTTGGGCATTAATCTATCCGTTGATGGCTGAAAGCTATCAAAGCCGTAGAACTCATCGAGGCCTTCGTTTTGATAGGTTATGGCTCCGGTAACTCTAAACGAGCCATAAGTTATGGCCGTCCGAATAATCGATATCTACAGGGTGCAACATCCACGGTGCAAGGTGCAACATCAGTCCGAAATGGCGAAACAGTGTCGTACGACTTTTAGAAATGCGTACATGGATTTGAAACGGAACAGTACCATGGTGCACCACTCTCCAGCGATGGTAAATCGAAGGCTAGCCACGGTAATCCCGTTTTACCGTAAAAATCCACGTGTCGAAAAAACGAAGGGTAAAAAACTTACGAGACCAGATTGAGATTCGGGTTGTCCTTTTTGGGCATTAATCTATCTGTTGATGGCTGAAAGCCGTCAACGCCGTAGAACTCATCGAGGCCTTCGTTTTGACAGGTTATGGCTCCCGTAACTCTAAACGAGCCAGAATTTATGGCCGTTTGAATAATCGATATCTACAGGGTGCAACATCCACGGTGCAAGGTGCAACATCCGACCAAAATGGTGAAACATTGCCGTACGACTTTTAGAAATGCGTGCATGGATTTGAAAAGGAACAGTACCATGGTGTAATACTCTACAACGATGGTAAATCGAAGATGGGCCACGGTAATCCCGTTTTACCGTAAAAATCCACGTGTCGAAAAAATGAAGGGTAAAAAACTTACGAGACCCGATTGAGATTCGGGTTGCCCTTTCTGGGCATTAATCTATCCGCTCACGGCTGAAAGCTGTCAAACCCGTAGAACTCATCGAGGCCTTTGTTTTGACAGGTTATGGCCTTTGTAACTCTAAACGAGCCAGAAGTTATGGCCGTCCGAATAATCGATATCTACAGGGTGCAACTTACACGGTGCAAGGTGCAACATCCGTCCGAAATGGCGAAACAGTGCCGTATGACTTTTAGAAATGTGTGCATGTATTTGAAACGGAACAGTACCATCGTGCACCACTCTTCAACGATGGTAAATCGAAGACCAGCCACCGTAATCCCATTTTACCCTAAAAATCCACGTGTCG
This sequence comes from Allium cepa, assembly GCA_030765085.1. Taxonomy (NCBI): domain Eukaryota; kingdom Viridiplantae; phylum Streptophyta; class Magnoliopsida; order Asparagales; family Amaryllidaceae; genus Allium; species Allium cepa. The sequence goes on from CM060938.1 coordinate 873,406,358, forward strand.
AAAAAACGATGGGTAAAAAACTTACGAGACCCGATTGAGATTCGGGTTGTCTTTTTTGGGGATTGATCTATCCGTTGACGGCTGAAAGCTTTCAAAGCTGTTGGACTCATCAAGGCCTTCGTTTTGACATGTTATGGCTCCCGTAAATCTAAACGAGCCAGAAGTTATGGCCGTTCGAATAATCGATATCTACAGGGTGCAACATCCACGGTGCAAGGTGCAACATCCGTCCGAAATGGCGAAACAGTGCCGTACGACTTTTAGAAATGCGTGCATGGATTTGAAACGGAGCAGTACCATGGTGCACCACTGTCCAGCGATGGTAAATCGAAGACCAGCCACCGTAATCCCGTTTTACCGTAAAATTCCACGTGCCGAAAAAACGAAGGGTAAAAAACTTACGAGACCCGATTGAGATTCGGGTTGTCCTTTTTGGGCATTAATCTATCCGTTGATGGCTGAAAGCTTTCAAAGCCGTAGAACTCATCGAGGCCTTCGTTTTGACAGGTTATGGCTCCAGTAACTCTTAACGAGCCAGAAGTTATGGCCGTCCGAATAATCGATATCTACAGGGTGCAACATCCACGGTGCAAGGTGCAACATCCTTCCGAAATGGCGAAACAGTGTCGTACAACTTTTAGAAATGCATGCATGGATTTGAAACGGAACAGTGGCATGGAGCACTACTCTCCAGCGATGGTAAATCGAAGACCAGCCACCGTAATCCCGTTTTACCATAAAAATCCACGTGTCGAAAAAACGAAGGGTAAAAAACTTACGAGACCCGATTGCGATTCGGGTTGCCCTTTTTGGGCATTAATCTATCCGTTGACTGCTGAAAGCTGTCAAAGCCGTAGAACTAATCGAGACCTTCGTTTTGACAGGTTATGGCTTTTGTAACACTAAACGAGCCAGAAGTTATGGCCGTCCGAATAATCGATATCTACAGGGAGCAACATCCACGGTGCAAGGTGCAACATCCGTCCGAAATGGCGAAACAGTGCCGTACGACTTTTAGAAATGCGTGCATGGATTTGAAACGGAACAATACCATGGTGCACCACTCTCCAGCGATGGTAAATCGAAGTCCAGCCACCGTAATCCTGTTTTACCGTAAAATTCCACGTGTCGAAAAAACGAAGGGTAAAAAACTTACAAGACCCGATTGAGATTCGGGATGTCCTTTTTGGGCATTAATCTATCCGTTGACGGCTGAAAGATGTCAAAGCCTTAGAACTCATCGAGGCCTTCGTTTTGACAGGTTATGGCTCCCGTAACTCTAAACGAGCCAGAAGTTATGGTTGTCCGAATAATCGATATCTACATGGTGCAACATCCACGGTGCAAGGTGCAACATCCGTCCGAAATGGCGAAACAGTGTTGTACGACTTTTAGAAATGCGTGCATGGATTTGAAAGGGAACAGTACCATGGTGCACCACTCTCCAGTGATGGGAAGTCAAAGACGGGCCACGGTAATCCCATTTTACCGTAAAAATCCACGTGTCGAAAAACGAAGGGTAAAAAACATACGAGACCCTGAGATTCGGGTTGTCCTTTTTGGGCATTAATCTATCCGTTGACGGCTGAAAGCCGTCTAAACCATAGAACGCATCGAGGCCTTCGTTTAGATAGGTTATGGCTCCCGTAACTCTAAACGAGCCAGAAGTTATGGCCGTCCGTATAATCGATATCTACAGGGTGCAACATCCACGGTGCAAGGTGTAACTGTTATCCCGCTTTTTGGCAAAGCCGCGATACCAAAAGAGCGATTGAAAAGGAAGGACGGTTCGCCTCAGGGGTTGATCGTATTTTCCTTCGCCATGGATATCACTGAATTTTATCCGAGCCCAGAATGAGCTACAATTGAGCGGACACTGCAAGAAAGGCCACAGGAGTCAGCATTTCAAATTTCAAGTCGATCCGAGTTCGTATGCTCAAGTTATGATCGAGGCAACTTGGAGGGAACACACTGATTTCGAACCCATGATGATGGTTGTCTTCGAATCCATCGTCACGCCCCAGTTCGAAACCATCACTTCGAACCCATCAAGTTCGAAACCATCACATTCGAAACCCTCGGGATGCCTCAACCTCGAACCCATCAGAGAGTAGCTGGTTCGAACCCATACTCGGCTGCCTCAGTTCGAAACCATCAGACATGCATGCTTCGAACCCATACATAAGCTTCGTTCGAACCCATCCCTGAAGTCGTGTTCGAACCCATCATAGAGCCATGCTTTGAACCCATCACAAAGGCCTTCTTCGAAACCATCCTGTGTTGCCTTGTTCGAACCCACTGGGTCAACCCACGTGTCTTCCATCGGTTCGAAGTCACCGAGATACACGGAGTCGAAGCGGTCAACACGGAGCGAAGTCCGGATCGGTTCGAAACTTGCGCTCCATGTCACCACGAAGTCGCGTGCCATGATGGATTCGAAACCATCGTTTCGAAACCATGGGTTCGAACCAAACAGCCGTGCCGTGAATCCTATTTCGAAACCATCATATCTCCCAATCTACTGATCCAAATGTCATGAAATTTTCACAGATGCTAGCATACATGTTGAAGAATGTCCTCGCCAAATTTCACCTCGATTGGATGAATTCTTGATCGGTTCGAATGGAGTTCGAACCGATGCCAAAGTGGGCCCAAACTTCCCGAGACCGTACGTGTGGGCCCCCTCACGTGCCAGAAGTGGTCTCCCGAGTTTTCAGCGAGATACCAGCAGCCTACACCTATAAATAGAGCCCCAGGGCCAACAGAAAAGAGATCTTCTGACTTTGAGACGCCGAGACTCTGCCGGATCAAGATCTCCATCATCCTACATCATAATCCTATTGTTGATTTCGAATTTCCAGTTGTAACTTGCTGTGGATCGCTGTAACAACTTGTAATCATTGAAAGAGAATCAATAAAACATCAAAAAACTTCACAGTGGACGTAGGCAACACGCCGAACCACTATAAATCGCTTGTCTACGCATTTACTTTACTGTTGATTGGAGTTTTTGTTAGATAATATCTGTTTTGAACTTGCATTCTTGACTATTATCTCTTCAACGACTCCCGAAGAGTGTTGTGCCCAATTTTGACACAAACACTTTGGTGCTTTCACTGAGAGAACCCAGCTTTTCTCCTGCTCGTTGGATCTGTCATCGATACCGGATTGAATAAATCTAAGAGAGAGATCCAGATCTTTGAATTCAGATTCCTTCCATTCTATTCAGATTTGCAAAAATCTAGGAAAGGAACTCAACTGTAAAAATGGTTAGCACAAGGACCACCTCGAACGCCGTCAATCAAGAAGGACAGGACAGACAGAATCCTGCCCCTCTGCCTCCACCTAATCAAGATGCCGCTGGGCACTCAGAACCGTCGGGTCCGGTTACCCGACAAGAATTGCAGCTGTTACTTCAAGAGCTGACCCAGAGTCGGCGACAACTAAAAGAACAGCTACGCGCTAACGCTGAACTAATCAACCAGCTGGATCGCCAGAAACGAAAACGATCCACGAGAGATCGTGCTTCCCGCTCTTCTAGCGAAAGTTCTTCATCTTCTGATTATCATAACCGACTTCCACGACCCCGGTTAGATGAGGGTCGTATGCCATCCGCTGGAAACCAACCGATATTGACCGTTGGACAAACAAGAGTTGGTCCGTCAGCCAGTTTTCAAACCGGACCCTCCTCCCGAGGGGGTGCCATTCCTCACCACGCCGCTGAATACCGCACCGCTAGCGTTGCAGCTGAACCAGGGGTCGACGCTCGAGATCAGTCGGACCCGGACCGTCGTCAAAGCGGTCATACTCCTGAACCGTACGTCCCAGAGGACTATGAGCCGAGAAGGCGAGATTTGAACCGTCAACGATATCCGGTTCAAACTCGAAGTATGGAACGTGACCATACTCCGGCGCAAATGCCGGATCTTTCAACTATGATACGTCAGATGATTCGTGAGAGTCAGGGATTCACAAACGACGATTGGGGAGTTTCCTGAAGTCACACTCCCTTTACGGACGACATTCTTAATGCTGAACCCCCACGGCGATTCCGAATGCCAACTTTACCCATGTACGAGGGAAACTCCGACCCCAACCAACATATCCTAAAATATGAATGGTCGATGACGGCTGCCAGAGCCGACGACGCTGTGAAATGTCGTAGTTTCCCCATATCCCTGGGGGGCATCGCCACCATGTGGTTCACCCGATTGCCTCCTCGATCCGTCTCCTCATTCGACCAGCTGGCCACAAAATTCGTTGAGCAATTCCGCATGCACGTCGCGAGGCCGAAAGATGTCAACGCTCTATCTAGTGTCACACAAGCTCCCGGAGAGACGCTCAGACACTACTTAGAAAGATTCCACACTACATGTGCGGAGATTAGTAATCCAAATGATAACTCCATCCTTATGGCGTTAACTAAGGGGATCGACCCCGATTCTGAATTCGGCAATTGGCTAGCTGGAAAACCACCTGCGTCATTGGACCGTTTCCATGCCAAAGCAGCTCAATTCCTGAGACGGGAAGACGCGAAACAGTCTAGGAAGCAAACTGACGCAGGATCAAACGCGGGAGGAACCCAAAGCAATGTTGCAATAAAACAATCCGGTGAGAGCTCTGGAAAGGTTCAGTTGAATATTAAAAATAAACAAGCTCGGCGAAGAGAGAGCGTGAATCAAATTAAAAAACAAGATCAAAATCGCGGTCCGCAACGCAAAAATCCGAAGTTCGACAGTTATACTCCTTTGAATACTTCATTGGAGGACTTGTATTTGCGGACCCGTAATGCGATTCAATATGAAAAACCTGCTCCAAGACCGTCGTCGGAGAAACAAATCCAGACGGGAAAATTTTGCAGGTTCCATGAAGGCTACGGACACGATACGAACGAGTGTCGTCACCTACAGGATCTTGTTGAAAAACTGATCAGGGAAAGGAAACTCGATCGATTTGTGCGGACACCGCAACCCAGGGAAGCAGGTCCATCAAATCAAATCAATGAACCCGATCAACCGAGGCATGAGGACTCCAATGGTCCTCGCGGAAGATTGGTGATAAACGCCATCAGTGGCGGACCGACTTTCTCAGGAGCCTGAAACGACGAGGATCTTCGTCACTGTCACACATGACAGGCTCATTCAATCTATGAATATTTTGCAATTTCATTTACATTCTGAAATTTGATTTTGTAACAAGGCACTGACTTTGCCATATTTTCTCATTTCAGCAATAAAACATTATCTCTCCAAGCTAAAGCTGTGATTCATCGAATACAACATTCAACAATCACGACACACAAAGAGCTAAGTTCCATCGAACAATGGAATTTATTCAAATAGCGAGTGACTGCGTTACAACCGGCCACTCACTAAGTGAAACCCCAGCTCGGGGGCAAGTCAACACATCGAAGGCTGAACCGGACCAACACAGGACAGTCCATTCAATAATTCGTTCCCGGAGTGCGAACGGACTCCAACTTCCCAAAACATGAATTGGAGTATAAACATTTAACAATTCGTTCCCGGAGTGCGAACGGACTCCAACCTCCCACTGCGTGAATTGGAGTATAAACATTTAACAATTCGCTCCCGGAGTGCGAACGGACTCCAACTTCCCGCAGCGTGAATTGGAGTATAAACATTTAACAACTCGTTCCCGGAGTGCGAACGGACTCCAACTTCACGCAGCGTGAATTGGAGTATAAACACTTAACAATTCATTCCCAGAGCGCGAACGGACTCCAACTTCCCACAGCGTGAATTGGAGTATAAACATTTAACAACTCGTTCCCGGAGTGCGAACGGACTCCAACTTCCCGCAGCGTGAATTGGAGTATAAACACTTAACAATTCGTTCCCAGAGCACGAACGGACTCCAACTTCCCACAGCGTGAATTGGAGTTTAAACATTTAACAACTCGTTCCCGGAGTGCGAACGGACTCCAACTTCCCACAGCGTGAATTGGAGTATAAACATTTAATAATTCGTTCCCGGAGTGCGAACGGACTCCAACTTCCCACAGCGTGAATTGGAGTATAAACATTCCATAATTCGTTCCCGGAGTGCGAACGGACTCCAACTTCCCGCAGCGTGAATTGGAGTATAAACATTTAATAATTCGTTCCCACTGCGCGAACCAACCCATCAATGCGGACTCCAAATCCCCAAAACATGAATTGTGGTATGAACATAAGTTACGGGTTCCCGGAGCGCGAACCGAAGCATCCGTGCAAACTCCATATTCCCGAAGTGCGAGTTGGAGTATAAATGTCAATTCCGGGTTCCTGAAGTGCGAGCCCAAACATACATGTTTTATCCAAGCTCCCGGCGTGTGAATTGGAGCACCAACACCAAGTCAAAGTTCCCGTAGTGCGAACTAAAGCGTTAATACTAACTCCGAGTTAGTAGAGTGCGAGTTGGAATGTGAACACCATTCCCAAGTTCCCGGAGCGTGAACCATGTTACAAGCGTCAATAACACTTGAACTCCTGGAATGCAAACCAGGTTATCGATCTCAAATTACTCTAAGTCCCCGGAAGGCGGACGTGTACTTGAGATTTGCAACAAGTGCAATCGACTGCCAAAAATATAAGTGTTGTTCCCCAAGACTGGGGGGCATGAAAGCTAAGTGTCAATCACTCACCGAAGTGATACAACGTCCGAAGTTCAACTCATTCATCAATCACAACTTGTGACCAAGGTTCTCAGGCGTGGCAAATGAAACGAGCTCTACTTAAACGGTAAAAACACCACAAGAACTCCGGACCGAGAGCAAAACACTGCAAATACTTAAGCACAAATAAAACAAGAGTTGAAACAAAGAAACTAAAGTTTATTTCAACTAACTAAAAATGAGGGCTTACATATGAAAAAGTTTTCCCAAAAACAATCCCTACTAGCAGGAGCCAAACCTGCATCTATACACGACTTACTAATAAAAAACAAAAACAAGTACTTATCCACCTAAACATCTACTTGTAAAGCCGATCTACTTCTTCTTCTTTTTCGTCTTCCTCATTAGTGGTTCTTCATGAGAATCGCTAGCGACCGAAATTCTTTTTGAGTGCCTCCTCTTCGGCGGTGACTCTTCGGCTGGGGGCATGATATCGATGTCCTCCTCAGAGCTCGAATCTACAGGGAGGCTTCCCGCCGGAGGAGTAGGGGGGACTGGATCTATGACGGAAGATGGGATAGTGCCACCCGACGACACTACCCTAGCAGACGCTGGACTATGCGCCGACGTGCTGCCACCGGCGCTACCACTGTGCCCTGCAGCTTCCATTTCAGCGCTGATTTCAGCCAAAATTTCCTCTTCTCGAGTCGCTTGGGCTTGGCTGGGGGCATCCGCAGCTTGCATCGAAGAGCTTGAGGTCGGCGGGGGATCACTGACGATGATAAATGGTAAGTTCGTGGAGAAACCGCCCGGCTCACCGAGCAGCTCGCTCACCATCTGTTCCTCGAGAGATAACCCACTCCCCTGTGCCGCCTCGGTCGATATCGCAGCTACAGCAGTGGTCTCGGTGGCGATGGCCTTAACCTTTTGGCTTGATTCTTGAGCCGTGACTGTCGGCGCAACCTCCGTCACTAGGCAAAAACAATAAGTTATTAGTAACTTCTTCAAAACAAACTCTTTATTTAGAAAACACTTGAGATAATTTCGAAATACCTTCCCCAGTTTGACTCGCAGACGGCTGAACGACCTCGGAAGTGTGCTCATGGATAGGAGATAAGTGCGGCCGCTCCGGGTCGTAAGCAGGAACAGGTGGCAAGCTGACCGCAGACACAGGCACTGACAAAGGCGATGTGGTGACTTCAGTGACATCCGCATGGCGCTCAACACCCGATCCCTCTCCAATTTCCAGGGAACGACCACCCACCATCTCCTTCTCATGAGCAATGATAGCATCGTGAAGGACCTTCTTTTCATCCTCAGTTAATAGCCGGTTCTCAAGCTCGAATCGGTCAACCGATTCGCCCGGATGCGCTTCCCCCTCTTCCTCGACCAATCGTTCCCAAGCGTTGCGAAGGTGAACGGGATAATCTTGAAGCCAGGCTAAATTTCGGTGTTTTAACACGTTGGCGTTATAAGTTATAAGCAGATCTTCGATATCGGCCTCTAGCCTGACCTCTGCTTGTTGAACTTTCTCCTCCACCTCTGTCTCGACCGCTTGAACTTTCGCCACCGCAGCATCCCTTTCGGTGCGAAGAATCACAGCTTGTTTACACGCCTCTTGAGCTGCGCTATTCGCAACATCCCTTTCCTTGGCGATTTCAGCAAATTTTGACTTAAGCTCGTTCAACTCCTTCAGGGCTGCGTCCCTCTCTGCAGTAACCAATGTGTTTCGATGACCCATGTCCTCAACCGTGGCGTAGTGTTCGCGTTTCATCCTATCCATGATTGCCTGGGCTTCATCGGCTTTTTTAGTGGCCTCTATTTCAGATTTACGGGATGATTCAGCCTCAGTATTCAGCACTTGAATGATGCGATCTTTTTGTGCTAACTCGGCTTGCAATTTTTCAATGGTGGCCGTTCGTTCGAAGGCCAGCGCCGATGCTTTTTCAGCTGCCTTATACCACACCTTATACTGTGCGTAGAAGTCGTGCACATAATCAAGCGCCCACCGCTCGGCCTCCGGTGGGATTCTTTTCAAGTTCGGGGGAAAGACATAATTGTCGAAGCAGATATTCGGGAATTCTCTCTTCAGCTGCGCAAGCCTAATCGCTCCTTCTCCCGTAATTTCAGTAGGAGGTTCATCCGCAACTGTCGGCGCCGACACCTCAGATCTAGAAGCTTGAGAAACCGACACATGTCGAGAAGAATCGCGAGGGACGCGAACGGGAGGTTGTACGGGATCTCTGGAAGGAGGAGGGGTGCGCGATCGCGATCGACGCCTATGGCCCTTGTCCGAATCGTATCTCTCATGACTAGAATATCCGGAACGTCCCTGGTCATAATGCCCAGGGCGTCCCTGATCATAATCTCTATCCCCCTCTCGCCTGCGCGAATCATAATAAGAAGACTTGCGGGCATGTCGAAGACTCCCTAGCATTGAACCTCGTTTAGACATAGTATCTGCAAAGCAAAGTAAAATCGAATTAGTCACTCTTCGAATTAGGTAGTTTACAATCAAAAGTTATGCAGTGTCCTGAAGTGTGTGTGAATATGCATTCCCCCCGACTAACCAGAAATGTCTACCTCGCTAGTAATAAGAGGCTCGCTCAATTCTAGATTACGATGGAACTCCTCCAACACGGCATCATGTTGAAAAGGCACATCTTCCGGGATTGGAAGGTCGGCAAGCCCTTCGTAGAGACTTTCAGTACGCGGAGAAGACATCTTAGAGATTCTAACTCCGGAAGAGGACCGGGCAGTGACAACCGATTTCCGTCTCCCCCACTTAGTTGACTTAACCATGGCAGCCTTGCCTTTTCTCTGCTCCGCGACATCCGAAGCTACATCCGTAGGCTCGATCAGCGGCTCATCGTCAATATGAGTTCTTTCAGAGTCAGCCTCCTCGGCTATGACAACTTCGGGCTTCTTATGTTTGACTCGTTTCTTAGGAACGATCCTTTGTGCCACCTCAAACCTTATACTCTGTCCTCGTTCAATCAGCCCAAAGGTCCGGAGATTCCTATCGGTCAAAAGCAACTCGATGTCCCTATCTTCGCTCGGGACTTCTCGAAGTACTCGCGCCATCTCCTTAAACTCTTCACCTTCGGGTCGCGGGATCGTTGCTGTAAAAGGAAAAAATTAATATAAGTTCCACTTCGGCAGCAATTGTCGTAGTAACTATTTAAGAACTCGGTTATACTCACGTCTGAATAACCATCGTCGGGCAAATCCTGGAGGACATCTGACATAAAACCATTCTGTCCTATAGTAACTCAGCCTTGTCCAGGATCCGGTGACCACTTGACAATTTCTCACCGCCTCCAGAAATGTGAAAGAAGGATAATCACCACGAGTTTTGAAGTTGAACAAGTATGTAATTTCGATTGGAAGCGGCGGTCGATGGAGACATTCCATAAATGCAATGAACAAGCTATTGATCGACGCATATCCGTTCGGATGCAGCTGAGATGGGGCGATCCTCAAAAACGACAATACTTCTCTTATATACTCGTTGAACGGGGAAGTGTCCCGGCCGCACACGCGTGGCGATTAAATGCTGTATACCCTTCTGGCGGATTATGTGGCCTATCATTCGGCCCCGGCAGTAACACATCGTCCAGTGACAAGCCGTGCCTTAAACATATCCTTCCCAACATGTCTTCAGAGATATTCGATGGAACGGAATCCGATGGATTGGCAATGAATGACGCATCAGGAAGTTCGTCCGGAGCCGGACCGATGATCTCAGGATCTATATCCGGAACTTCTAGCCTCGGAGGGGCTGTACCTTGAATCTCCTGCTGCTGTGAACTTGAAGGTTCCATAACTAGCTAACTCAGGAGAAACCATCGTTAGACGACAAAGAACCCGTGTGTTCCCCAGTGTAAAGTGTATGAATGTGTGTGGTACCGTGCCATGCATTACTTGAACAAATGTTGCAGAGTTAAAGTGAACATTCAAACGACAAAGCTACGAAGTTCAGCTATAATGACCGTCATCGCTGACCGTCATCACTAAATCGTTTATATGATGGAAGTCGGTTCAAATAGAAGTTGTTATAGTTCCATCGACGAGCTTCAAAAGGCAATCAAATATGCAGTTCAATATTCAAGTCCAGATATGCAGGAATGAAGCTCGTCGGAGTTATGCTTGAAAAATTTCAAATTTTGGAATCCATCATATAGGGTTCGAAACCATCACAGAGGCTTCGTTCGAACCCAACCGAACACCTCTTCCTTCGAACCCATCCAAACTTCGTTCGAACCCATGCGTTCGAAACCATCATGACAGTGCTTCGAACCCATGCGTTCGAACCCATCCTGACATCGTTTCGAAACCATGCATTCAGGCGCGCTTCGAAACGATGGCCAAATGACAAATTCGAACCGATACAGAAACCCTTAACTTGACATCGGCCGCGTCCGAAACGATCCACTTCGAATCGATACGAGGTTGTAGACTTCGAAGCGATAACCTATGGGTTCGAATCCATCAATTCGAAAGGATCCCTCGAATCCCCCAATCGGTGCGAACTACGCATCCCAACAAGGACATTCCAAGGATCGATTCAAAATCCAATGGAAACACACCACCGTCATCACTTCGAACTCGAGCCCACACATCGATTCGAATCCCTCCCAAACCAGATCTGGTTTTGCCAATCTTGAAGCTATGCAATCGATGAAGAGAAATGGGTTCAAAATAACTTCGTCGCTTGAATCCGAAGCTAATTACCTAGTTTAAACAATGGTTTCGAGAGATTTAAGTCTTAAATCTTGATGGATTCGAAAACACGACGCAATATTTTCTCCTTAGAAGCTTCGAAGCGATGAAGAGCGCAGCGAAAAAGTAAAAAGTGAAAAACTAGCAGGTCCACTGCTATTTATATGGAGGGTTGGTGATGACCGGGACGGTTCGAGTTCCGGTGAAGTTGACCGATTGCAACAGGTCAGAAGGCAGAGTCGTTTCGAAACCAATCTTCGAACCCATACGCTTGAGGCTCCATCGTGTGAAGCACACGGACCACTGCCGTGAACAATGGTTTCGTACCCATCCAAATCATCGATTCGAAGATCATTTTCGAAACCCCAGGAACGAACTACTAATTCGAAACCATCCTTTCACATCGGTTCGAATGACAATTTCGAACCCATCACCACACAAGTATACTCCATACTTTCAGACCGTTTCGAATGCCAATTTCGAATCCATCAATGCTCCAATGCATCGATTCGAAATCTCATATTCACACAACCCATCATTGCACGGGCATACCGCGCCCATACAAACATGAATTTCGAACCCATCAACGCTCAAGTGCATCGGTTCGAAACATTACACTTGCGCAATACAAATTCTATTTCTTCAACCTTCAATATCGGTTCAGGAGAGGATCGATACGGAGGAAATTTCCACAACAACCGCCAAGCGCTGTCTCAATTCAAATTTCAAAATCGGTTCAGGAGAGAATCGATACGAAATTCTGCAGCAAACCAAACTGACAACGACTCGTGGACGCACGACGTTAACAAGGTCCAAATTAACATATGTGCATACATGTCGGACTAACATTCGATTTTGAATATTTACAGGGATCAAACACTATTCCCGTTACAAATGCGACAGCCAACGGCTAAGCACTATTATACAGCAGTCAATCATATCAACGCAAGGTTACGGCAATACAGCATACGAGTTTCAGCAAAAAAAAGAGCAATGATTGTTCAGATAGAAATGGCAGCTATTCAAAGCACGTCATGTTCCCACAAGACGTACTTTGGGAGGCAAAATGTTATCCGCTTTTTGGCAAAGCCGCGATACCAAAAGAGCGATTGAAAAGGAAGGACGGTTCGCCTCAGGGGTTGATCGTATTTTCCTTCGCCATGGATATCACTGAATTTTATCCGAGTCCAGAATGAGCTACAATTGATGGGACACTGCAAGAAAGGCCACAGGAGTCAGGATTTCAAATTTCAAGTCGATCCGAGTTCGTATGCTCAAGTTATGATCGAGGCAACTTGGAGGGAACACATTGATTTCGAACCCATGATGATGGTTGTCTTCAAATCCATCGTCACGCCCCAGTTCGAAACCATCACTTCGAACCCATCAAGTTCGAAACCATCACCTTCGAAACCCTCGGGATGCCTCAACCTCGAACCCATCAGAGAGTAGCTGGTTCGAACCCATACTCGGCTGCCTCAGTTCGAAACCATCGGACATGCATGCTTCGAACCCATACATAAGCTTCGTTCGAACCCATCCCTGAAGTCGTGTTCGAACCCATCATAGAGCCATGCTTCGAACCCATCACAAAGGCCTTCTTCGAAACCATCCTGTGTTGCCTTGTTCGAACCCACTGGGTCAACCCACGTGTCTTCCATCGGTTCGAAGTCATCGAGATACACGGAGTCGAAGCGGTCAACACGGAGCGAAGTCCGGATCGGTTCGAAACTTGCGCTCCACGTCACCATGAAATCGCGTGCCATGATGGATTCGAAACCATCGTTTCGAAACCATGTGTTCGAACCAAACAGCCGTGCCGTGAATCCTATTTCGAAAACATCATATCTCCCAATCTACTGATCCAAATGTCATGAAATTTTCACAGATGCTAGCATACATGTTGAAGAATGTCCTCGCCAAATTTCACCTCGATTGGATGAATTCTTGATCGGTTCGAATGGAGTTCGAACCGATGCCAAAGTGGGCCAAACTTCCCGAGACCGTACGTGTGAGCCCCCTCACGTGCCAGAAGTGGTCTCCCGAGTTTTCAGCGAGATACCAGCAGCCTACACCTATAAATAGAGCCCCAGGGCCAACAGAAAAGAGATCTTCTGACTTTGAGACGCCGAGACTCTGCCGGATCAAGATCTCCATCATCCTACATCATAATCCTATTGTTGATTTCGAATTTCCAGTTGTAACTTGCTGTGGATCGCTGTAACAACTTGTAATCATTGAAAGAGAATCAATAAAACATCAAAAAACTTCACAGTGGACGTAGGCAACACGCCGAACCACTATAAATCGCTTGTCTACGCATTTACTTTACTGTTGATTGGAGTTTTTGTTAGATAATATCTGTTTTGAACTTGCATTCTTGACTATTATCTCTTCAACGACTCCCGAAGAGTGTTGTGCCCAATTTTGACACAAACAGTAACATCCGTCCGAAATGGCGAAATATTGTCGTACGACTTTTAGAAATGCGTGCATGGATTTGAAGTGGAGCAGTACCATGGTGCACCACTCTCCAGCGATGGGAAGTCGAAGACGGGCCACGGTAATCCCGTTTTACAGTAAAAATCCACGTGTCGAAAAAACGATGCGTAAAAAACTTACGAGACCCGATTGAGATCGGGTTGTCCTTTTTTGTGCATTAATCAATCCGTTGACGGCTGAAAGCTATCAAAGCCGTAGAACTCATCGAGGCCTTCGTTTTGACAGGTTATGGCTCCCGTAACTCTAAACGAGCCAGAAGTTATGGCCGTCCGAATAATCGATATCTACAGGGTGCAACATCCACGGTGCAAGGTGCAACATCCGTCCGAAATGGCGAAACAGTGTCGTGCGACTTTTAGAAATGCGTGCATGGATTTGAAACGGAACAGTACCATGGTGCACCACTCTCCAGCGATGGTAAATCGAAGGCCAGCCACGGTAATCCCGTTTTACCGTAAAAATCCACGTGTCGAAAAAACGAAGGGTAAAAAACTTACGAGACCCGATTGAGATTCGGGTTGTCCTTTTTGGACATTAATCTATCCGTTGATGGCTGAACGCTGTCAAAGCCGTAGAACTCATCGAGGCCTTCGTTTTGACAGGTTATGGCTCCCGTAACTCTAAACGAGCCAGAATTTATGGCCGTTTGAATAATCGATATCTACAGGGTGCAACATCCACGGTGCAAGGTGCAACTTCCGTCCGAAATGGCGAAACAGTGCCGTACGACTTTTAGAAATGCGTGCATGGATTTGAAACAGAACAGTACCATGGTGCACCACTCTCCAGCGTTGGGAAGTCGAAGACGGGCCACAGTAATCCCGTTTTACCGTAAAAATCCACGTGTCGAAAAAACGAAAGGTAAAAAACTTACGAGACCCGATTGAGATTCGGGTTGTCATTTTTGGGCATTAATCTATCCGTTGACGGATGAAAGCTGTCAAGGCCGTAGAACTCATCGAGGCCTTCATTTTGAAAGGTTATGGCTCCCGTAACTCTAAACGAGCCAGAAGTTATGGCGGTCCGAATAATCGATATCTACAGGGTGCAACATCCAAGGTGCAAGGTGCAACATCCGTCCGAAATGGCGAAACAGTGTCATACGACTTTTAGAAATGCGTGCATGGATTTGAAACGGAACAGTACAATGGTGCACCACTCTCCAGCGATGGTAAATTAAAGGCCAGCCACGGTAATCCCGTTTTACCGTAAAAATCCACGTGTCGAAAAAACGAAGGGTAAAAAACTTACGAGACCCGATTGAGATTAGGGTTGTCCTTTTTGGCATTAATCTATCCGTTGACGGCTGAAAGCTGTCAAAGCCGTAGAACTCATCGAGGTCTTCGTTTTGACATGTTATGGCTCCCGTAACTCTAAACGAGCCAGAATTTATGGCCGTTTGAATAATCGATATCTACAGGGTGCAACATCCACGGTGCAAGGTGCAACATCCGTCCGAAATGGCGAAACAGTGCCGTAGGACTTTTAGAAATGCATGCATGGATTTGAAACGGAACAGTGCCGTGGTGCACCACTCTCCAGCGATGGTAAATCGAAGACCAGTCGCCGTAATCCCGTTTTACCGTCAAATTCCACGTGTAGAAAAAACGAAGGGTAAAAAACTTACGAGACCCGATTGAGATTCGGGTTGTCCTTTTTGGGCATTAATCTATCCGTTGAGAGCTGAAAGGTTTCAAAGCCGGAAAACTCATCGAGGCCTTCGTTTTGACAGGTTATGGCTCCCGTAACTCTAAACGAGCCAAAAGTTATGGCCGTCCGAATAATCGATATCTACAGGGTGCAACATCCACGGTGCAAGGTGCAACATCCGTCCGAAATGGCGAAACAGTGCCGTACGACTTTTAGAAATGCGTGCATCGATTTGAAACGGAACAGTGCCATGGTGCACCACTCTCCAGTGATGGTAAATCGAAAACTAGCCACCGTAATCCTGTTTTACCGTAAAAATCCACGTGTCGAAAAAACGAATTGTAAAAAACTTATGAGACCCGATTGAGATTCGGGTTGACCTATTTGGGCGTTAATCTATCCGTTGACGGCTCAAAGCCGTAGAACTCATCGAGGATTTCGTTTTGATAGGTTATGGCTACCGTAACTCTAAACGAGCCAGAAGTTATGGCCGTCCGAATAATCGATATCTACAGGGTGCAACATCCATGGTGCAAGGTGCAACATCCGCCCGAAATGGCGAAACAGTGCCGTACGACTTTTAGAAATGCGTGCATGGATTTGAAACGGAACAGTATCGTGGTGCACCACTCTCGAGTGATGGTGAATCGAAGACCAGCCACCGTAATCCCGTTTTAACATAAAAATCCACGTGTCGAAAAAACGAAGGGTAAAAAACTTACGAGACCCGATTGAGATTCGGGTTGTCCTTTTTGGGCATTAATCTATCCGTTGATGGCTGAAAGCTGTCAAAGCCGTAGAACTCATCGAGGCCTTCGTTTTGACAGGTTATGGCTCCCATAACTCTAAACGATCCAGAATTTATGGTCGTTTGAATAATCGATATCTACAGGGTGCAACATCCACGGTGCAAGGTGCAACATCCGTCCGAAGTGGCGAAACAGTGCCGTACGACTTTTAGAAATGCGTGCATGGATTTGAAACGGAACAGTACCATGGTGCACCACTCTCCAGCGATGGGAAGTCGAAGATGGGCCACGATAATCCCGTTTTAACGTAAAAATCCACGTGTCGAAAAAACGAAAGGTAAAAAACTTACGAGACCCGATTGAGATTCGGGTTGTCCTTTTTGGGCATTAATCTATCCGTTGACGGCTGAAAGCTGTCAAAGCTGTAGAACTCATCGAGGCCTTCGTTTTGACAGGTTATGGCTCCCGTAACTCTAAACGAGCCAGAAGTTATGGCCACCCAAATAATCGATATCTACAGGGTGCAACATCCACGGTGCAATGTGCAACATCCGTCCAAAATGGCGAAACAGTGTCGTACGACTTTTAGAAATGCGTGCATGAATTTGAAACGGAACAGTTCCATGGTACACCACTCTCCAGCGATGGAAAGTCGAAGATGGGCCACGGTAATCCCGTTTTACCGTAAAAATCCACGTGTCGAAAAAACGAAGGGTAAAAAACTTACGAGACCCGATTGAGATTCGGGTTGTCCTTTTTGGGCATTAATCTATCCGTTGACGGCTGAAAGCTGTCAAAGCCGTAGAACTCATCGAGGCCTTCGTTTTGACAGGTTATGGCTTCCGTAACTCTAAACGAGGCAGAATTTATGGCCGTTTGAATAATCGATATCTACAGGGTGCAACATCCATGGTGCAAGGTGCAACATCCGTCCGAAATGGCGAAACAGCGCCGTACGACTTTTAAAAATGCGTGCATGGATTTGAAACGGAACAGTACCATGGTGCACCACTCTCCAGCGATGAAAAGTTGAAGATGGGCCACGGTAATCCCGTTTTACCGTAAAAATCCACGTGTCGAAAAAACGAAGGGTAAAAAACTTACGAGACCCGATTGAGATTCGGGTTGTTCTTTTTGGGCATTAATCTATCCGTTGACGGATAAATGCTGCCAAAGCCATAGAACTCATCGAGGCCTTCGTTTTGACAGGTTATGGCTCCCGTAACTTTAAACGAGCCAGAAGTTATGGCCGTCCGAATAATCGATATCTACAGGGTGCAACATGCACGGTGCAAGGTGCAACATCCGTCCGAAATGGCGAAACAGTGCCGTACGACTTTTAGAAATGCGTGCATGGATCTGAAACGGAACGGTACCATGGTGCACCACTCTCCAACGATGGTAAATCGAAGACCAGCCACCATAATCCCGTTTTACCGTAAAAATCCACGTGTCGAAAAAACGTAGGGTAAAAAACTTACGAGACCCGATTGAGATTCGGGTTGTCCTTTTTGGGCAATAATCTATCCGTTGACGGATAAAAGTTATCAAAGCCGTAGAACTCATCGAGGCCTTCGTTTTGATAGGTTATGCTTCCCGTAACTCTAAACGAGCCAGAAGTTATGGTCGTCCGAATAATCGATATCTACAGGGTGCAACATCCACGGTGCAAGGTGCAACATCCGTCCGAAATGGCGAAACAGTGCCGTACGATTTTTAGAAATGCGTGCATGGATTTGAAACGGAACAGTACCATGGTGCACCACTCTCCAGCGAATGTAAATCGAAGGTCGGCCACGATAATCCCGTTTTACCGTAAAAATCCACGTGTCGAAAAAACGAAAGGTAAAAAACTTACGAGACCCGAGTGAGATTCGGGTTTTCCTTTTTGGGCATTAATCTATCCATTGACGGCTGAAAGCGGTCAAAGCCATAGAACTCATCGAGGCCTTCGTTTTGACCTGTTATGGCTCCCGTAACTCTAAACGAGCCAGAAGTTATGGCCGTTTGAATAACCGATATCCACAGGGTGCAACATCCACGGTGCATGGTGCAACATCCGTCCGAAATGGCAAAACAGTGTCGTACGACTTTTAGAAATGCGTGCATGGATTTGAAACGGAACAGTACCATGGTGCACCACTCTCCAGCGATGGAAAGTCGAAGACGGGCCACGGTAATCCCGTTTTACCGTAAAAATCAACGTGTCGAAAAAACGAAGGGTAAAAAACTTACGAGACCCGATTGAGATTCGGGTTGTCTTTTTTGGGCATTAATCTATCCATTGATGGCTGAAAGCTGTCAAAGCCGTTGAACTCATCGAGGCCTTCGTTTTGACAGGTTATGGCTCCCGTAACTCTAAACGAGCCAGAAGTTATGGCCGTCCGAATAATCGATACCTACAGGGTGCAATATCCAGGGTGCAAGATGCAACATCCGTCTGAAATGGCGAAACAGTTCCGTATGACTTTTAGAAATGCGTGCATGGATTTGAAATGGAATAGTACCATGGTGCACCACTCTCCAGCGATGGTAAATCGAAGACCAGCCACCGTAATCCCGTTTTACCGTAAAATTCCACGTGTCGAAAAAACGAAGGGTAACAAACTTACGAGACCCGATTGAGATTCGGGTTGTCCTTTTTGGGCATTAATCTATCCGTTGACGGCTGAAAGCTGTCAAAGCCATAGAACTCATCGAGGCCTTCGTTTTGACCGATTATGGATCCCGTAACTCTAAACGAGCACGAAGTTATGGCCGTCCGAATAATCGATATCTACAGGGTGCAACATCCACGGTGCAAGGTGCAACATCCATCCGAAATGGCGAAACAGTGCCGTACGACTTTTAGAAATGCGTGCATGGATTTGAAATGGAACAGTACCATGGTGCACCACTCTCCAGCGATGGGAAGTCGAAGACGGGCCACGGTAATCCTGTTTTACCGTAAAAATCCACGTGTCGAAAAAACGAAGCGTAAAAAACTTACGAGACCCGATTGAGATTCGGGTTGTCCTTTTTGGGCATTAATCTATCCGTTGACGGCTGAAAGCCATCAAAGCCATAGAACTCATCGAGGCCTTCATTTTTACAGGTTATGGCTTCCGTAACTCTAAACGAGTCAGAAGTTATGGCCGTTTGAATAATCGATATCTACAGGGTGCGACATCCACGGTGCAAGGTGCAACATCCGTCCGAAATGGCGAAACAGTGTCGTACGACTTTTAGAAATGCGTGCATGGATTTGAAACGGAACAGTACCATGGTGCACCACTCTCCAGCGATGGGAAGTCGAAGACGGGCCACGGTAATCCCGTTTTACCGTAAAAATCCACGTGTCGAAAAAACGAAGGGTAAAAAACTTACGAGACCCGATTGAGATTGGGGTTGTACTTTTTGGGCAATAATCTATCCGTTGACGGCTGAAAGCTATCAAAGCCGTAGAACTCATCGAGGCCTTCGTTTTGATAGGTTATGGCTCCGGTAACTCTAAACGAGCCAGAAGTTATGGCCGTCCGAATAATCGATATCTACAGGGTGCAACATCCACGGTGCAAGGTGCAACATCCGTCCGAAATGGCGGAACAGTGTCATACGACTTTTAGAAATGCGTGCATGGATTTGAAACGGAACAGTACCATGGTGCACCACTCTCCAGCGATGGTAAATTGTAGGCTAGCCACGGTAATCCCGTTTTACCGTAAAAATCCACGTGTCGAAAAAACAAAGGGTAAAAAACTTACGAGACCCGATTGAGATTCGGGTTGCCCTTTTTGGGAATTAATCTATCCGTTGATGGCTGAAAGCTGTCAACGCCGTAGAACTCATCGAGCCCTTCGTTTCGACAGGTTATGGCTCCCGTAACTCTAAACGAGCCAGAATTTATGGCCGTTTGAATAATCGATATCTACAGGGTGCAACATCCACGGTGCAAGGTGCAACATCCGTCCGAAATGGCGAAACAGTGCCGTACGACTTTTAGAAATGCGTGCCTCGATTTGAAACGGAATAGTACCATGGTGCAATACTCTCCAACGATGGTAAATCGAAGACGGGGCCACGGTAATCCCGTTTTACCGTAAAAATCCACGTGTCGAAAAAACGAAGGGTAAAAAACTTACGAGACCCGATTGAGATTCGGGTTTTCCTTTTTGGGCATTAACCTATCCGCTCACGGCTGAAAGTTGTCAAACCCGTAGAACTCATCGAGGCCTTCGTTTTGACAGGTTATGGCTTTTGTAACTCTAAACGAGCCAGAAGTTATGGCCGTCCGAATAATCGATATCTACAGGGTGCAACTTCCACGGTGCAAGGTGCAACATCCGTCCGAAATGGCGAAACAGTGCCGTATGACTTTTACAAATGCGTGCATGGATTTGAAACGGAACAGTACCATGGTGCACCACTCTTCAACGATGGTAAATCGAAGACCAGCCACCGTAATCCCGTTTTGCCCTAAAAATCCACGTGTCGAAAAAACGAAGGGTAAAAAACTTACGAGACCCTATTGAGATTCGGGTTGTCCTTTTTGGGGATTAATCTATCCGTTGACGGCTGAAAGCTTTCAAAACCGTTGAACTCATCGAGGCCTTCGTTTTGATAGGTTATGGCTTTTGTAACTCTAAACGAGCCAGAAGTTATGGCCGTCCGAATAATCGATATCTACAGGGTGCAACATCCACGGTGCAAGGTGCAACATCCGTCCGAAATGGCAAAACAGTGCCGTACGACTTTTAGAAATGCGTGCATGGATTTGAAACGGAACAGTACCATGGTGCACCACTCTCCAGCGATGGTAAATCGAAGACCAACCACCGTAATCCTGTTTTACCGTAAAAATACACGTGTTCAAAAATCGAAGGGTAAAAAACTTACAAGACCCGATTGAGATTCGGGTTGTCCTTTTGGGGCATTAGTCTATCCGTTGACGGCTGAAAGATGTCAAACCCGTAGAACTCATCGAGGCCTTCGTTTTGACAGGTTATGGCTCCCGTAACTCTAAACGAGCCAGAAGTTATGGCCATCCGAATAATCGATATCTACAGGGCGCAACATCCACTGTGCAAGGTGCAACATCCGTCCGAAATGGCGAAACAGTGTCGTACGACTTTTAGAAATGTGTGCATGGATTTGAAACGGAATAGTACCATGGTGCACCACTCTCCAGCGATGGTGAATCGAAGGCCAGCCACGGTAATCCCGTTTTACCGTAAAAATCCACGTGTCGAAAAAACGAAGGGTAAAAAACTCACGAGACCCGATTGAGATTAGGGTTGTCCTTTTTTGGCATTAATCTATCCGTTGACGGCTGAAAGCTGTCAAAGCCGTAGAACTCATCGAGGTCTTCGTTTTGACAGGTTATGGCTCCCGTAACTCTAAACGAGCCCGAATTTATGGCCGTTTGAATAATCGATATCTACAGGGTGCAACATCCACGGTGCAAGGTGCAACATCCGTCCGAAATGGCGAAACAGTGCCGTACGACTTTTAGAAATGCGTGCATGGATTTGAAATGGAACAGTGCCATGGTGGACCACTCTCCAGCGATGGTAAATCGAAGACCAGCCAACGTAATCCAGTTTTACCGTAAAATTCCACGTGTAGAAAAAACGAAGGGTAAAAAACTTACGAGACCCGATTGAGATTCGGGTTGTCCTTTCTGGGCATTAATCTATCCATTGACAGCTGAAAGGTTTCAAAGCCGTAGAACTCATCGAGGACTTCGTTTTGACAGGTTATGGTTCCCGTAACTCTAAACGAGTCAA
This sequence comes from Allium cepa, assembly GCA_030765085.1. NCBI lineage: Eukaryota > Viridiplantae > Streptophyta > Magnoliopsida > Asparagales > Amaryllidaceae > Allium > Allium cepa. Next base: position 873,428,362 of record CM060938.1, read on the forward strand.
AAGTTATGGCCGTCCGAATAATCGATATCTACAGGGTGGAACATCCACGGTGCAAGGTGCAACATCCGTCCGAAATGGCGAAACAGTGCCGTACGACTTTTAGAAATGCGTGCATGGATTTGAAACGGAACAGTATCATGGTGCACCACTCTCCAGTGATGGTAAATCGAAGACCAGCCACCGTAATCCCCTTTTACCGTAAAAATCCACGTGTCGAAAAAGCGTAGGGTAAAAAACTTACGAGACCCGATTGAGATTCGGGTTGTCCTTTTTGGGCAATAATCTATCCGTTGATGGATAAAAGCTGTCAAAGCCGTAGAACTCATCGAGGCCTTCGTTTTGATAGGTTATGGTTCCCGTAACTCTAAACGAGCCAGAAGTTATGGCCGTCCGAATAATCGATATCTATAGGGTGCAACATCCACGGTGCAAGGTGCAACATCCGTCCGAAATGGCGAAAAAGTGCCGTACGTCTTTTAGAAATGCGTGCAAGGATTTGAAACGGAACAGTACCATGGTGCACCACTCTCCAGCGATGGTAAAGCGAAGGCCAGCCACCGTAATCCTATTTTACCGTAAAAATACACGTGTCGAAAAAAAGAAGGGTAAAAAACTTGCGAGACCCGATTGAGATTCGGGTTGTCCTTTTGGGCATTAATCTATCCGTTGATGGCTGAAAGCTGTCAAAGCTGTAGAACTCATCGAGGCCTTCGTTTTGACAGGTTATGGCTTCCGTAACTCTAAACGAGCCAGAAGTTATGGCCGTCCGAATAATCGATATCTACAAGGTGCAACATCCACGGTGCAAGGTGCAACATCCGTCCGAAATGGCGAAACAGTGTCGTACGACTTTTAGAAATGCGTGCATGGATTTGAAATGGAACAGTACCATGGTGCACCACTCTCCAGCGATGTTAAATCGAAGGCCGGCCATGGTAATCCCGTTTTACCGTAAAAATCCACGTGTCGAAAAAACGAATGGTAAAAAACTTGCGAGACCCGATTGAGATTCGGGTTGTCCTTTTTGGGCATTAATCTATCCGTTGACGGTTGAAAGCTGTCAAAGCCGTTGAACTCATCGAGGCCTTCGTTTTGACAGGTTATGGCTCCCGTAACTCTAAACGAGCCAGAATTTATGGCCGTCCGAATAATCGATATCTACAGGGTGCAACATCCAGGGTGCAAGATGCAACATCCGTCCGAAATGGCAAAACAGTTCCGTATGACTTTTAGAAATGCGTGCATGGATTTGAAACGGAACAGTACCATGGTGCACCACTCTCCAGCGATGGTAAATCGAAGACCAGCAACCGTAATCCCGTTTTACCGTAAAATTCCACGTGTCGAAAAAACGAAGGGTAACAAACTTACGAGATCCGATTGAGATTCGGGTTGTCCTTTTTGGGCATTAATCTATCCATTGACGGCTGAAAGCTGTCAAAGCCATAGAACTCATCGAGGCCTTCGTTTTGACAGATTATGGATCACGTATCTCTAAACGAGCACGAAGTTATGGCCGTCCGAATAATCGATATCTACAGGGTGCAACATCCACGGTGCAAGGTGCAACATCCATCCGGAATGGCGAAACAGTGCCGTACGACTTTTTGAAATGCGTGCATGGATTTGAAACGGAACAGTACCATGGTGCACCACTCTCCAGCGATGGGAAGTCGAAGACGGCCCACGGTAATCCTGTTTTACCGTAAAAATCCACGTGTCGAAAAAACGAAGGGTAAAAAACTTACGAGACCCGATTGAGATTCGGGTTGTCCTTTTTGGGCATTAATCTATCCGTTGATCGTTGAAAGCTGTCAAAGCTGTAGAACTCATCGAGGCCTTCGTTTTGACAGGTTATGGCTTCCGTAACTCTGAACGAGCCAAAAGTTATCGTCGTCCGAATAATCGATATCTACAGGGTGCAACATCCACGGTGCAAGGTGCAACATCCGTCCGAAATGGCGAAACAGTGCCGTACGACTTTTAGAAATGCGTGCATGGATTTGAAACGGAACAGTACCATGGTGCACCACTCTCCAGCGATGGTAAATCGAAGGCCGGCCACGGTAATCCCGTTTTGCCGTAAAAATCCACGTGTCGAAAAAACGAAGGGTAAAAAACTTGCGAGACCCGATTGAGATTCGGGTTGTCCTTTTTGGGCATTAATCTATCTGTTGACGGTTGAAAGCTGTCAAAGCCGTTGAACTCATCGAGGCCTTCGTTTTGACAGGTTATGGCTCCCGTAACTCTAAACGAGCTAGAATTTATGGCCGTCCGAATAATCGATATCTACAGGGTGCAACATCCAGGGTGCAAGATGCAACATCCGTCCGAAATGGCGAAACAGTTCCGTATGACTTTTAGAAATGCGTGCATGGATTTGAAACGGAACAGTACCATGGTGCACCACTCTCCAGCGATGGTAAATCGAAGACCAGCCACTGTAATCCCGTTTTACCGTAAAATTCCACGTGTCGAAAAAACGAAGGGTAACGAACTTACGAGACCCGATTGAGATTCGGGTTGTCCTTTTTTGGCATTAATCTATCCGTTGACGGCTAAAAGCTGTCAAAGCCATAGAACTCATCGAGGCCTTCGTTTTGACAGATTATGGATCCCGTAACTCTAAACGAGCACGAAGTTATGGCCGTCCGAATAATCGATATCTACAAGGTGCAACATCCACGGTGCAAGGTGCAACATCCATCCGAAATGGCGAAACAATGCCGTACGACTTTTAGAAATGCGTGCATGGATTTGAAATGGAACAGTACCATGATGCACCACTCTCCAGCGATGGGAAGTCGAAGACGGCCAACGGTAATCCTGTTTTACCGTAAAAATCCACGTGTCGAAAAAACGAAGCGTAAAAAACTTACGAGACCCGATTGAGATTCGGGTTGTCCTTTTTGGGCATTAATCTATCCGTTGACGGCTGAAAGCTATCAAAGCCGTAGAAATCATCGAGGCCTTCATTTTTACAGGTTATGGCTTCCATAACTCTAAACGAGTCAGAAGTTATGGCCGTTTGAATAACCGATATCTACAGGGTGCAACATCCACGGTGCAAGGTGCAACATCCGTCCGAAATGGTGAAACGGTGTCGTACGACTTTTAGAAATGCATGCATGGATTTGAAATGGAATAGTACCATGGTGCACCACTCTCCAGCGATGGGAAGTCGAAGACGGGCCACGGCAATCCTCTTTTACCGTAAAAATCCACGTGTCGAAAAAACGAAGGGTAAAAAACTTACGAGACCCTATTGAGATTGGGGTTGTCCTTTTTGGGCATTAATCTATCCGTTGATGGCTGAAAGCTATCAAAGCCATAGAGCTCACCGTGGCCTTCGTTTTGACAGGTTATCGCTCCCGTAACTCTAAACGAGCCAGAAGTTATGGCCGTCCGAATAATCGATATCTACACGGTGCAACATCCACGGTGCAAGGTGCAACATCCGTCCGAAATGGAGAAACAGTGCCTTATGACTTTTAGAAATGCGTGCATGGATTTGAAACGGAACAGTACCATGGTGCACCACTCTCCAACAATGGTAAATCGAAGACCAGCCACGGTAATCCCGTATTACCGTAAAAATACACGTGTCGAAAAAACGAAGGGTAAAAAACTTATGAGACCCGATTGAGATTCGGGTTGTCCTTTTTGGGCATTAATCTATCCGTTCACGGGTGAAAGCTGTCAAAGCCGTAGAAATCATCGAGCCCTTCGTTTTGACAGGTAATGGCTACAGTAACTTTAAACGAGCCAGAAGTTATGGTCGTTTGAATAACCGATATCTACAGGGAGCAACATCCACGGTGCAAGGTGCAACATCCGTCCGAAATGGCGAAACTGTGTCGTACAACTTTTAGAAATGCGTGCATGGATTTGAAATGGAATAGTACCATGGTGCACCACTTTCCAGCGATGGGAAGTCGAAGACGGGCTACGGTAATCCCGTTTTACCGCAAAAATCCACGTGTCGAAAAAACGAAGGGTAAAAAACTTACGAGACCCGATTAAGATTCGGGTTGTCCTTTTTGGGCATTAATCTATCCGTTGACGGCTGAAAGCTATCAAAGCCGTAGAACTCATCGAGGCCTTCTTTTTGATAGGTTATGGCTCCCGTAACTCTAAACGAGCCAGAAGTTATGACCGTCCGAATAATCGATATCTACAGGGTGCAACATCCACGGTGCAAGGTGCAACATCCGTCCGAAATGGCGAAACAGTGTCGTACGACTTTTAGAAATGCGTGCATAGATTTGAAATGGAACAGTACCATGGTGCACCACTCTCCAGCGATGGTAAATCGAAGGTTAGCCACGGTAATCCCGTTTTACCGTAAAAATCCACGTGTCGAAAAAACGAAGGGTAAAAAACTTACGAGACCCGATTGAGATTCGGTTTGTCCTTTTTTGGCATTAATCTATCCGTTGATGGCTGAAAGCTGTCAACGCCATAGAACTCATCGAGGCCTTCGTTTTGACATGTTATGACTCCCGTAACTCTAAACGAGCCAGAATTTATGGCCGTTTGAATAATCGATATTTACAGGGTGCAACATCCACGGTGCAAGGTGCAACATCCGTCCGAAATGACGAAACAGTGTCGTACGACTTTTAGAAATGCATGCATGGATTTGAAATGGAACAGTACCATGGTGCAATACTCTCCAACGATGGTAAATCTAAGACGGGCCACGGTAATCCCGTTTTACCGTAAAAATCCACGTGTCGAAAAAACGAAGGGTAAAAAACATGCGAGACCCGATTGAGATTCGGGTTGTCCTTTTTGGGCATTAATCTATCCGCTCACGGCTGAAAGCTGTCAAACCCGTAGAACTCATCGAGGCCTTCGTTTTGACGGGTTATGGCTTTTGTAACTCTAAACGAGCCAGAAGTTACGGCCGTACGAATAATCGATATCTACAGGGTGCAACTTCCACGGTGCAAGGTGCAACATCCGTCCGAAATGGCGAAACAGTGCCGTATGACTTTTAGAAATGCGTGCATGGATTTGAAACGGAACAGTACCATGGTGCACCACTCTTCAACGATGGTAAATCGAAGACCATCCACCGTAATCCCGTTTTACCCTAAAAATCCACGTGTCGCAAAAACGAAGGGTAAAAAACTTACGAGGCCCGATTGAGATTCGGGTTGTCCTTTTTGGGCATTAATCTATCTGTTGACGGCTGAAAGCTTTCAAAGCCGTTGAACTCATCGAGGCCTTCGTTTTGACAGGTTATGGCTCCTGTAAATCTAAACGATCCAGAAGTTATGGCCGTCCGAATAATCGATATCTACAGGGTGCAACATCCGCGGTGCAAGGTGCAAAATCCGTCCGAGATGGCGAAACAGTGCCGTACGACTTTTAGAAATGCGTGCATGGATTTGAAACAGAACACTACCATGGTGCACCACTGTCCAGCGATGGTAAATCGAAAACCAGCCACCGTAATCCCGTTTTACCGTAAAATTCCACGTACCGAAAAAACGAAGGGTAAAAAACTTACGAGACCCGATTGAGATTCGGGTTGTCCTTTTTGGGCATTAATCTATCCGTTGATGCCTAAAAGCTTTCAAAGCCGTAGAACTCATCGAGGCCTTCGTTTTGACAGGTTATGGCTCCCGTAACTCTAAACAAGCAAGAAGTTATGGCCGTCCGAATAATCGATATCTACAGGGTGCAACATCCACGGTGCAAGGTGCAACATCCGTCCGAAATGGCGAAACAGTGCCGTACGACTTTTAGAAATGCATGCATGGATTTGAAACGGAACAGTGGCATGGAGCACTCCTCTCCAGCGATGGTAAATCGAAGACCAGCCACCGTAATCCCGTTTTGCCATAAAAATCCACGTGTCGAAAAAACGAAGGGTAAAAAACTTACGAGACCCGATTGCGATTCGGGTTGCCCTATTTGGGCATTAATCTATCTGTTGACTGCTGAAAGCTGTCAAAGCCGTAGAACTCATCGAGACCTTCGTTTTGACAGGTTATGGCTTTTGTAACTCTAAACGAGCCAGAAGTTATGGCCGTCCGAATAATCGATATCTACAGGGTGTAACATCCACGGTGTAAGGTGCAACATCCGTCCGAAATGGCGAAACAGTGCCGTACGACTTTTAGAAATGCATGCATGGATTTCAAATTGAACAATACCATGGTGCACCACTCTCCAGCGATGGTAAATCGAAGACAAGCCACCGTAATCCTGTTTTACCGTAAAAATCCACGTGTCGAAAAAACGAAGGGTAAAAAACTTACGAGACCCGATTGAGATTCGGGTTGTCCTTTTTGGGCATTAGTCTATCCGTTGATGGCTGAAAGATGTCAAAGCCGTAGAACTCATCGATGCCTTCGTTTTGACAGGTTATGGCTCCCGTAGCTCTAAACGAGCCAGAAGTTATGGCTATCCGAATAATCGATATCTACATGGTGCAACATCCACGGTGCAAGGTGCAGCATCCGTCCGAAATGGCGAAACAGTGTTGTACGACTTTTAGAAATGCGTGCATTGATTTGAAAGGGAACAGTACCATGGTGCACCACTCTCCAGCGATGGGAAGTCGAAGACGGGCCACGGTAATCCCGTTTCACCGTAAAAATCCACGTGTCGAAAAAACGAAGGGTAAAAAACTTACGAGACCCTGAGATTCGGGTTGTCCTTTTTGGGCATTAATCTATCCGTTGACGGCTGAAAGCCATCAAAACCATCGAACTCATCGAGGCCTTCGTTTTGATAGGTTATGGCTCCCGTAACTCTAAACGAGCCATAAGTTATGGCCGTCCGAATAATCGATATCTACAGTGTGCAACATCCACGGTGCAAGGTGCAACATCCGTCCGAAATGGCGAAACAGTGTCGTACGACTTTTAGAAATACGCGCATGGATTTGAAATGGAATAGCACCATGGTGCACCACTCTCCAGCGATGGGAAGTCGAAGACGGGCCACGGTAATCCTGTTTTACAGTAAAAATCCACGTGTCGAAAAAACGAAGGGTAAAAAACTTACGAGACCCGATTGAGATTCGGGTTGTCCTTTTTGGGCATTAATCTATCCGTTGATGGCTGAAAGCTTTCAAAGCTGTAGAACTCATCGAGGCCTTCGTTTTGACAGGTTACGGCTCCCGTAACTCTAAACGAGCCAGAAGTTATGGCCGTCCGAATAATCGATATCTACAAGGTGCAACATCCACGGTGCAAGGTGCAACATCCGTCCGAAATGGCGAAACGGGGCCGTACGACTTTTAGAAATGCGTGCATGGATTTGAAACGGAACAGTACCATGGTGCACCACTCTCCAACGATGGTAAATCGAAGACCAGCCACGGTAATCCCGTTCTACCGTAAAAATCCACGTGTCGAAAAAACGAAGGGTAAAAAACTTACGATACCCGATCGAGATTCGGGTTGTCCTTTTCGGGCATTAATCTATCCATTGATGGCTGAAAGCTGTCAAATCCGTAGAACTCATTGAGGCCTTCGTTTTGACAGGTTATGGCGCCCGTAACTCTAAACGAGCCAGAAGTTATGGCCGTCCGAATAATCGATATCTACAGGGTGCAACATCCAGGTGCAAGGTGCAACATCCGTTCGAAATGGAGAAACAGTGTCGTACGTCTTTTAGAAATGCGTGCATGGATTTGAAACGGAACAGTACAATGGTGCACCACTCTTCAGCGATGGCAAAGCGAAGACCAGCCACCGTAATCCTGTTTTACCGTAAAAATCCACATGTCGAAAAAACGAAGGGTAAAAAACTTACGAGACCCGATTGAGATTCGGGTTTTCCTTTTTGGGCATTAATCTATCCATTGATGGCTAAAAGCTGTCAAAGCTGTAGAACTCATCGAGGCCTTCGTTTTGACAGGTTATGGCTTCCGTAACTCTAAACGAGCCAGAAGTTATGGCCGTCCGAATAATCGATATCTACAGGGTGCAACATCCACGGTGCAAGTGCAACATCCGTCCGAAATGGCGAAACAGTGTCGTACGACTTTTAGAAATGCGTGCATGGATTTGAAACGGAACAGTACCATGGTTCACCACTCTTCAGCGATGGTAAATCGAACGCCAGCCACGGTAATCCCGTTTTACCGTAAAAATCCACGTGTCGAAAAAACGAAGGGTAAAAAACTTACGAGACCCGATTGAGATTCGGGTTGTCCTTTTTTGGCATTAATCTATCCGTTGACGGCTGAAAGCTATCAAAGCCGTAAAAATCATCGAGGCCTTCGTTTTGGCAGGTTATGGCTCCCGTAACTCTAAACGAGCCAGAAGTTATGGCCGTTTGAATAATCGATATCTATAGGGTGCAACATCCACGGTGCAAGGTGCAACATCCGTCCGAAATGGCGAAACAGTGCCGTACGACTTTTAGAAATGCGTGCATGGATTTGAAACGGAACAGTACCATGGTGCACCACTCTCCAACGATGGTAAATCGAAGACCAGCCACCGTAATCCCGTTTCACCGTAAAAATCCAAGTGTCGAAAAAACGATGGGTAAAAAACTTACGAGACCCGATTGAGATTCGGGTTGTCCTTTTTGGGCATTAATATCTCTGTTGACGGCTGAAAGTAGTCAAAGCCGTAGAAATCATCGAGGCCTTCGTTTTTACAGGTTATCGCTCCCGTAAGTCTAAACGAGCCAGAAGTTATGGCCGTCCGAATAATCGATAACTACAGGGTGCAACATCCACGGTGCAAGGTGCAACATCCGTCCGAAATGGCGAAACAGTGCCGTACGACTTTTAGAAATGCGTGCATCGATTTGAAATGGAACAGTACCATGGTGCACCACTCTCCAACGATGGTAAATCGAAGACCAGCCACCGTAATCCCGTTTCACCGTAAAAATCCACGTGTCGAAAAAACGAAGGGTAAAAAACTTACGAGACCCGATTGAGATTCGGGTTGTCCTTTTCAGGCATTAATCTATCCGTTGACGGCTGAAAGCGGTCAAAGCCGTAGAACTCATCAAGGCCTTCGTTTTGACAGGTTATGGTTCCCGTAACTCTAAACGAGCCAGAAATTATGGCCGTCCGAATAATCGATATCTACAGGGTGCAACATCCACGGTGCAAGGTGCAACATCCGTCCGAAATGGCGAAACAGTGCCGTACGACTTTTAGAAATGCATGCATGGATTTGAAACGGAATAGTACCATGGTGCACCACTCTCCAGAGATGGGAATTCGAAGACGGGCCACGGTAATCCCGTTTTACCGTAAAAATCCACGTTTTACGGTAATCCTTTTTGGGCATTAATCTATCCGTTGACGGATGAAAGCTGTCAAAGCCGTAGAACTCATCGAGGCCTTCGTTTTGACAGGTTATGGCTTCCGTAACTCTAAACGAGGCAGAATTTATGGCCTTTTGAATAATCGATATCTATAGGGTGCAACATCCACGGTGCAAGGTGCAACATCCGTCCGAAATGGCGAAACAGTGCCGTACGACTTTAAAAATGCGTGCATGGATTTGAAATGGAAAAGTACCATGGTGCACCACTCTCCAGCGATGGTAAATCGAAGACCAGCCACCGTAATCCCGTTTAACCGTAAAATTCCACGTGTCGAAAAAACGAAGGGTAAAAAACTTACGAGACCCAATAGAGATTCGGGTTGTCCGTTTTGGGAATTAATCTATCCGTTGATGGCTGAAAGCTTTCAAAACCGTAGAACTCATCGAGGCCTTCGTTTTGATAGGTTATGGCTTCCGTAACTCTAAACGAGCCAGAAGTTATGGCCGTCCGAATAATCGATATCTACAGGGTGCAACATCTACGGTGCAAGGTGCAACATCCGTCCGAAATGGCGAAACAGTGCCGTACGACTTTTAGAAATGCGTGCATGGATTTGAAACAGAACAGTGCCATGGTGCACCACTCTCCGGCGATGGTAAATCGAAGACCAACCACCATAATCCCGTTCTACCGTAAAAATCCACGTGTCGAAAAAACGAAGGGTAAAAAACTTATGAGACCCGATTGAGATTCGGGTTGTCCTTTTTGGGCATTAATCTATCCGTTGATGGCTGAAAGCTGTCAAAACCGTAGAACTCATCGAGGCCTTCGTTTTGACAGGTTATGGCCTCCGTAAATCTAAACGAGCCAGAAGTTATGGCCGTCCGAATAATCGATATCTACAGGGTGCAACATCCACGGTGCAAGGTGCAACATCCATCCGAAATTGCGAAACAGTGTCGTTCGACTTTTTGAATTGCGTGCATGGATTTGAAATGGAATAGTTCCATGGTGCACCACTCTCCAACGATGGTAAATCGAAGACCAGCCACCGTAATCCCGTTTTACCGTAAAAATCCACGTGTCGAAAAAACGTAGGGTAAAAAACTTACGAGACCCGATTGAGATTCGGGTTGTCCTTTTTTGGCATTAATCTATCCATTGACGGCTGAAAGCTAACAAAGCCGTTGAACTCATCGAGGCCTTCGTTTTGACAGGTTATGGCTCCCGTAACTCTAAACGAGCCAGAAGTTACGGTCGTCCAAATAATCGATATCTACACGGTGCAACATCCACGGTGCAAGGTGCAACATCCGTCCGAAATGGTGAAATAGTGTCGTGCGACTTTTAGAAATGCGTGCATGGATTTGAAACGGAACAGTATCATGGTACACCACTCTCCAACGATGGTAAATCAAGGACCAGCCACCGTAATCCCGTTTTACCGTAAAAATCCACGTGTCGAAAAAACGTAAGGTAAAAAACTTACGAGACCCGATTGAGATTCGGGTTGTCCTTTTTGGGCAATAATCTATCCGTTGATGGCGGAAAGCTATCAAAGCCGTTGAACTCATCGAGGCCTTCGTTTAGATAGGTTATGGCTCCCGTAACTCTAAACGAGCCAGAAGTTATGGCCGTCCAAATATTCGATATCTACAGGGTGCAACATCCACGGTGCAAGGTGCAACATCCGTCCGAAATGGCGAAACAGTGCCGTATGACTTTTAGAAATGCGTGCATGGATTTGAAATGGAACAGTACCATGGTGCACCACTCTCCAGCGATGGTAAATCGAAGACCAGCCACCGTAATCTCGTTTTACCGTAAAATTCCACGTGTAGAAAAAACGAAGGGTAAAAAACTTAGGAGACCCGATAGAGATTCGGGTTGTCCGTTTTGGGCATTAATCTATCCGTTGATGGCTGAAAGCTTTCAAAGCCATAGAACTCATTGAGGCCTTCGTTTTGACAGGTTATGGCTCCCGTAACTCTAAACGAGCCAGAAGTTATGGAGGTCCGAATAATCGATATCTACAGGGTGCAACATCTATGTTGTAAGGTGCAACATCCTTCCGAAATGGCGAAAAAGTGCCGTACGACATTTAAAAATGCGTGCATGGATTTGAAACCGAACAGTGACATGGTGCACCACTCTCCAGCGATGGTAAATCGAAGACCAACCACCGTAATCTTGTTCTACCGTAAAAATCCACGTGTCGAAAAAACGAAGGGTAAAAAACTTACGAGACCCGATTGAGATTCGGGTTGTCCTTTTCGGGCATTAATCTATCCGTTGACGGATGAAAGTTGTCAAAGCCGTAGAACTCATCAAGGCCTTCGTTTTGACAGGTTATGGCTCCCGTAACTCTAAACGAGCCAGAAGTTATGGCCGTCCGAATAATCGATATCTACAGGGTGCAACATCTACGGTACAAGGTGCAACATCCGTCCGAAATGGCGAAACAGTGCCGTACGACTTTTAGAAATGCGTGCATGGAATTGAAACGGAACAGTACCATGGTGCACCACTCTCCAACGATGGTAAATCGAAGACCAGCCACCATAATCCCGTTTCACCGTAAAAATCCACGTGTCGAAAAAACGAAGGGTAAAAAACTTACGAGACCCGATTGAGATTCGGGTTGTCCTTTTTGGGCATTAATATCTCCGTTGACGGCTGAAAGCAGTCAAAGCCGTAGAACTCATCGAGGCCTTCGTTTTTACAGGTTATGGCTCCCGTAAGTCTAAACGAGCCAGAAGTTATGGCCGTCCGAATAATCGATATCTACAGGCTGCATCATCCATGGTGCAAAGTGCAACATCCATCCGAAATGGCGAAACAGTGCCATACGACTTTTTGAATTGCGTGCATGGATTTGAAATAGACAGTACCATGGTGCACCACTCTCCAACGATGGTAAATCGAAGACCAGCCACCGTAATCCCGTTTTACCTTAAAAATCCACGTTTCGAAAAAACGTAGGGTAAAAAACTTACGAGACCCGATTGAGATTCGGGTTATCCTTTTTTGGCATTAATCTATCCGTTGACGGTTGAAAGCTATCAAAGTCGTTGAACTCATCGAGGCCTTCATTTTGACAGGTTATGGCTCCCGTAACTCTAAACGAGCCAGAAGTTATGGCCGTTCGAATAATCGATATCAACAGGGTGCAACATCCACGGTGCAAGGTGCAACATCCGTCCGAAATGGCGAAACAGTGCCGTACGACTTTTTGAAATGCATGCATGGATTTGAAACGGAACAGTACCATGGTGCACCACTCTCCAACGATGGTAAATCGAAGACCAGCCACCGTAATCCCGTTTTACCGTAAAAATCCACGTGTCGAAAAAACGTAGGGTAAAAAACTTACGAGACCCGATTGAGATTCGGGTTGTCCTTTTTTGGCATTAATCTATCCATTGACGGCTGAAAGCTAACAAAGCCGTTGAACTCATCGAGGCCTTCGTTTTGACAGGTTATGGCTCCCGTAACTCTAAACGAGCCAGAAGCTACGGTCGTCCAAATAATCGATATCTACACGGTGCAACATCCACGGTGCAAGGTGCAACATCCGTCCGAAATGGTGAAATAGTGTCGTGCGACTTTTAGAAATGCGTGCATGGATTTGAAACGGAACAGTATCATGGTACACCACTCTCCAACGATGGTAAATCAAGGACCAGCCACCGTAATCCCGTTTTACCGTAAAAATCCACGTGTCGAAAAAACGTAAGGTAAAAAACTTACGAGACCCGATTGAGATTCGGGTTGTCCTTTTTGGGCAATAATCTATCCGTTGATGGCGGAAAGCTATCAAAGCCGTTGAACTCATCGAGGCCTTCGTTTAGATAGGTTATGGCTCCCGTAACTCTAAACGAGCCAGAAGTTATGGCCGTCCAAATATTCGATATCTACAGGGTGCAACATCCACGGTGCAAGGTGCAACATCCGTCCGAAATGGCGAAACAGTGCCGTATGACTTTTAGAAATGCGTGCATGGATTTGAAATGGAACAGTACCATGGTGCACCACTCTCCAGCGATGGTAAATCGAAGACCAGCCACCGTAATCTCGTTTTACCGTAAAATTCCACGTGTAGAAAAAACGAAGGGTAAAAAACTTAGGAGACCCGATAGAGATTCGGGTTGTCCGTTTTGGGCATTAATCTATCCGTTGATGGCTGAAAGCTTTCAAAGCCATAGAACTCATTGAGGCCTTCGTTTTGACAGGTTATGGCTCCCGTAACTCTAAACGAGCCAGAAGTTATGGAGGTCCGAATAATCGATATCTACAGGGTGCAACATCTACGTTGTAAGGTGCAACATCCTTCCGAAATGGCGAAAAAGTGCCGTACGACATTTAAAAATGCGTGCATGGATTTGAAACCGAACAGTGCCATGGTGCACCACTCTCCAGCGATGGTAAATCGAAGACCAACCACCGTAATCTTGTTCTACCGTAAAAATCCACGTGTCGAAAAAACGAAGGGTAAAAAACTTACGAGACCCGATTGAGATTCGGGTTGTCCTTTTCGGGCATTAATCTATCCGTTGACGGATGAAAGTTGTCAAAGCCGTAGAACTCATCGAGGCCTTCGTTTTGACAGGTTATGGCTCCCGTAACTCTAAACGAGCCAGAAGTTATGGCCGTCCGAATAATCGATATCTACAGGGTGCAACATCTACGGTACAAGGTGCAACATCCGTCCGAAATGGCGAAACAGTGCCGTACGACTTTTAGAAATGCGTGCATGGAATTGAAACGGAACAGTACCATGGTGCACCACTCTCCAACGATGGTAAATCGAAGACCAGCCACCATAATCCCGTTTCACCGTAAAAATCCACGTGTCGAAAAAACGAAGGGTAAAAAACTTACGAGACCCGATTGAGATTCGGGTTGTCCTTTTTGGGCATTAATATCTCCGTTGACGGCTGAAAGCAGTCAAAGCCGTAGAACTCATCGAGGCCTTCGTTTTTACAGGTTATGGCTCCCGTAAGTCTAAACGAGCCAGAAGTTATGGCCGTCCGAATAATCGATATCTACAGGCTGCATCATCCATGGTGCAAAGTGCAACATCCATCCGAAATGGCGAAACAGTGCCATACGACTTTTTGAATTGCGTGCATGGATTTGAAATAGACAGTACCATGGTGCACCACTCTCCAACGATGGTAAATCGAAGACCAGCCACCGTAATCCCGTTTTACCTTAAAAATCCACGTTTCGAAAAAACGTAGGGTAAAAAACTTACGAGACCCGATTGAGATTCGGGTTATCCTTTTTTGGCATTAATCTATCCGTTGACGGTTGAAAGCTATCAAAGTCGTTGAACTCATCGAGGCCTTCATTTTGACAGGTTATGGCTCCCGTAACTCTAAACGAGCCAGAAGTTATGGCCGTTCGAATAATCGATATCAACAGGGTGCAACATCCACGGTGCAAGGTGCAACATCCGTCCGAAATGGCGAAACAGTGCCGTACGACTTTTTGAAATGCATGCATGGATTTGAAACGGAACAGTACCATGGTGCACCACTCTCCAACGATGGTAAATCGAAGACCAGCCACCGTAATCCCGTTTTACCGTAAAAATCCACGTGTCGAAAAAACGTAGGGTAAAAAACTTACGAGACCCGATTGAGATTCGGGTTGTCCTTTTTTGGCATTAATCTATCCATTGACGGCTGAAAGCTAACAAAGCCGTTGAACTCATCGAGGCCTTCGTTTTGACAGGTTATGGCTCCCGTAACTCTAAACGAGCCAGAAGTTACGGTCGTCCAAATAATCGATATCTACACGGTGCAACATCCACGGTGCAAGGTGCAACATCCGTCCGAAATGGTGAAATAGTGTCGTGCGACTTTTAGAAATGCGTGCATGGATTTGAAACGGAACAGTATCATGGTACACCACTCTCCAACGATGGTAAATCAAGGACCAGCCACCGTAATCCCGTTTTACCGTAAAAATCCACGTGTCGAAAAAACGTAAGGTAAAAAACTTACGAGACCCGATTGAGATTCGGGTTGTCCTTTTTGGGCAATAATCTATCCGTTGATGGCGGAAAGCTATCAAAGCCGTTGAACTCATCGAGGCCTTCGTTTAGATAGGTTATGGCTCCCGTAACTCTAAACGAGCCAGAAGTTATGGCCGTCCAAATATTCGATATCTACAGGGTGCAACATCCACGGTGCAAGGTGCAACATCCGTCCGAAATGGCGAAACAGTGCCGTATGACTTTTAGAAATGCGTGCATGGATTTGAAATGGAACAGTACCATGGTGCACCACTCTCCAGCGATGGTAAATCGAAGACCAGCCACCGTAATCTCGTTTTACCGTAAAATTCCACGTGTAGAAAAAACGAAGGGTAAAAAACTTAGGAGACCCGATAGAGATTCGGGTTGTCCGTTTTGGGCATTAATCTATCCGTTGATGGCTGAAAGCTTTCAAAGCCATAGAACTCATTGAGGCCTTCGTTTTGACAGGTTATGGCTCCCGTAACTCTAAACGAGCCAGAAGTTATGGAGGTCCGAATAATCGATATCTACAGGGTGCAACATCTACGTTGTAAGGTGCAACATCCTTCCGAAATGGCGAAAAAGTGCCGTACGACATTTAAAAATGCGTGCATGGATTTGAAACCGAACAGTGCCATGGTGCACCACTCTCCAGCGATGGTAAATCGAAGACCAACCACCGTAATCTTGTTCTACCGTAAAAATCCACGTGTCGAAAAAACGAAGGGTAAAAAACTTACGAGACCCGATTGAGATTCGGGTTGTCCTTTTCGGGCATTAATCTATCCGTTGACGGATGAAAGTTGTCAAAGCCGTAGAACTCATCGAGGCCTTCGTTTTGACAGGTTATGGCTCCCGTAACTCTAAACGAGCCAGAAGTTATGGCCGTCCGAATAATCGATATCTACAGGGTGCAACATCTACGGTACAAGGTGCAACATCCGTCCGAAATGGCGAAACAGTGCCGTACGACTTTTAGAAATGCGTGCATGGAATTGAAACGGAACAGTACCATGGTGCACCACTCTCCAACGATGGTAAATCGAAGACCAGCCACCATAATCCCGTTTCACCGTAAAAATCCACGTGTCGAAAAAACGAAGGGTAAAAAACTTACGAGACCCGATTGAGATTCGGGTTGTCCTTTTTGGGCATTAATATCTCCGTTGACGGCTGAAAGCAGTCAAAGCCGTAGAACTCATCGAGGCCTTCGTTTTTACAGGTTATGGCTCCCGTAAGTCTAAACGAGCCAGAAGTTATGGCCGTCCGAATAATCGATATCTACAGGCTGCATCATCCATGGTGCAAAGTGCAACATCCATCCGAAATGGCGAAACAGTGCCATACGACTTTTTGAATTGCGTGCATGGATTTGAAATAGACAGTACCATGGTGCACCACTCTCCAACGATGGTAAATCGAAGACCAGCCACCGTAATCCCGTTTTACCTTAAAAATCCACGTTTCGAAAAAACGTAGGGTAAAAAACTTACGAGACCCGATTGAGATTCGGGTTATCCTTTTTTGGCATTAATCTATCCGTTGACGGTTGAAAGCTATCAAAGTCGTTGAACTCATCGAGGCCTTCATTTTGACAGGTTATGGCTCCCGTAACTCTAAACGAGCCAGAAGTTATGGCCGTTCGAATAATCGATATCAACAGGGTGCAACATCCACGGTGCAAGGTGCAACATCCGTCCGAAATGGCGAAACAGTGCCGTACGACTTTTTGAAATGCATGCATGGATTTGAAACGGAACAGTACCATGGTGCACCACTCTCCAACGATGGTAAATCGAAGACCAGCCACCGTAATCCCGTTTTACCGTAAAAATCCACGTGTCGAAAAAACGTAGGGTAAAAAACTTACGAGACCCGATTGAGATTCGGGTTGTCCTTTTTGGGCAATAATCTATCCGTTGACGGCTGAAAGCTATCAAAACCGTTGAACTCATCAAGGCCTTCGTTTTGACAGGTTATGGCTCCCGTAACTCTAAACGAGCCAGAAGTTATGGCCGTCCAAATAATCGATATCTACAAGGTGCAACATCCACGGTGCAAGGTGCAACATCTGTCCGAAATGGCGAAACAGTGCCGTACGACTTTTAGAAATGCGTGCATGGATTTGAAATGGAACAGTATTATGGTGCACCACTCTCCAGCGATGGTAAATCGAAGACCAGCCACCGTAATCCCGTTTAACCGTAAAATTCCACGCGTCGAAAAAACGAAGGGTAAAAAACTTACGAGACCCGATTGAGATTCGGGTTGTCCTTTTTGCGCATTAATCTATCTGATGATGGCTGAAAGCTTTCAAAGCCGTAGAACTCATCGAGGCCTTCGTTTTGACAGGTTATGGCTCCCGTAACTCTAAACGAGCCAAAAGTGATGGCCGTCCGAATAATCGATATCTACAGGGTGCAACATATACGGTGCAAGGTGCAACATCCGTCCGAAATGGCGAAACAGTGCCGTGTGACTTTTAGAAATGCGTGCATGGATTTGAAACGGAACCATGGTACAGCACTCTCCAACGATGGTAAATCGAGGACCAGCCACCGTAATCCCGTTTTACCGTAAAAATCCACTTGTCGAAAAAACGTAGGGTAAAAAACTTACGAGACCCGATTGAGATTCGGGTTGTCCTTTTTGGGCAATAATCTATCCGTTGACGGCTGAAAGCTATCAAAGCCGTTGAACTCATCGAGGCCTTCGTTTAGACAGGTTATGGCTCCCGTAACTCTAAACGAGCCAGAAGTTATGGCCGTCCAAATAATCGATATCTACAGGGTGCAACATCCACGGTGCAAGGTGCAACATCCGTCCGAAATGGCGAAATAGTGCCGTACGACTTTTAAAAATGCGTGCATGGATTTGAAACGGAACAGTACCATGGTGCACCACTCTCCAGCGATGGTAAATCGAAGACCAGCCACCGTAATCCCGTTTTACCGTAAAATTCCACGTGTCGAAAAAACGAAAGGTAAAAAACTTACGAGACCCGATAGAGATTCGGGTTGTCCGTTTTGGGCATTATTCTTGTGACGACCGCCCATGACTCCCGCACCAAATCAAGGAAATAATGCGCTAAAAGGTGTGCCAGGCAGCCATGGACGATAGTCAGGGTAAAACAAAACAGAAGAATCTCTATCGCATAACTCACAGCGCATGGATAAAATACAATAGAGAAATATAATATAGTGAAGCTCCATAGAACAGAACATCATCATATAAGCATCACAGTAGTTTCATACAATCATCTACTCAAATCCATACATGAAAGCCTCACTACAAATCACTCAACCAAATACAGCAGCGGATACCCAGTACATATAGTAAGAAAACTAATATGCAAAGCCTCCTGCTCGTCTTCGTCATCTTTAGCGTAGAACTCCTAGCACAGCACCTGTCACCTGCTACCTAGTCTGCCCATCCCGACATGGATGAACAGCCCAAGGTAATAAGAGGAGACATAAAACCTTGAGTCAGACAAAGTCTTAGTGAGAAGTAAATCAACTATCAAGCATACCAAAAGAGCATAAAGGATAAAAGGAATAGGAACCAAACCATCCCACTCCACCTCTTTCTACAGTGATAGCCCCAGACATACACTAAGGAGAAGCAAGCATAACAACATAGACAATTAAGGTAAAGCGAATACCACTCGAGTCAAGGACGATGTTTTCCAAATACAAACCCCCAAGGCCTAAACCAAGATCAGATAAGCACCCAGAAAACACCGCTCTTGAAGCCGAATGATAATACAACCAAACATCCATGACTCTGGCTATCACTGTTATCCTTGCCTCGATTTCACCGTTAGTTGAATGACCATCTGTCAAGGGCTAATGGTAACCCCGGTTCTAACCATAACTCCGCACACTGCCTTGTGCCTAGGACTTATCTACTTTGCCCAGAGTACTCAACTACCTACCTGTAGTCTTTTGGGTGTCCCGACTACCTACCTGTAGTCGTTATGGGCGCCCCATGTACTCTTGCTTTTGAGCATGCTAGAACCTTCAACAACGACGAGATCCAAGCCTCCTAGCCATCCTTCTTGACGACTATCCTCATACAAGCTCAAGCTACCTCTTGAACAATCCATTATCAACCAACTTGAACTACTCTTCAAGTTATCAACATGCTTGGAATGATCCCTGCTTGGATTAAGCCAAGACTCACATCATACTTCGCTTCATCGCATCAAAGCAAAGTCTCAACTCAACAACATGGTTTGCCTCATCAAATCATGGCAAAGTCCCATCTCAACATCATCCAATCTATACATATGAGCTTCAACATCCGCTACATATGCCTTAAGCAGCTTTCACCATTCAAGAGCCTTCTTCCATAGCTTTTGAATCCTCTTTCATCATCTTGTTCCAAATCAACTACTAGCTAACTTGGAAACAATCAAATCAATCATACATTCAAATAATCAATCATTCAAACAAGATCTATTAAGCAATTTAAGCAATATCAACTATAATGGCAATTTCGTAAATAAACGAGCAAAAGTCCAACATATGTGAAATCATGGTTTTTAGCATAGATCTATCAATTATAAAACATGGGTTTTGTCTCTAATGCTTATTAAACAAACTTGCATAAGTAAACATCTTCAAAAACCATGGATCTAGACTTAGATCTAAGAAAAATGCATGAAATCTCTAACTTTAACACCCAAACATGCCACCAATCCAATATACTCCTTTGGATCCGCGTGGGAGATAACTACCACTCACCAAATCACCAAAACAACCTAAAATCAATCAACTTCAGATCTGGACAGCAAGGACTTGAGCTTGATCCGGAGAAATTTCACTTGAAACGGTGAAATCTAGCTTCTTCGGATGAAAATCTTCAACTTTGGCTCTTGATCTTTGATCTTGATCTTCAATCTTCAATGGATGTTAGCACTTGATAGAAGTAGAGAAAGAAGTGAAGAAAATACCGAAGTCGAGTTCCAAAATGGCAGCACTTCGTCGCTTCGAAATCCGGTGCCAAAAAGTGAGCCAAACCCCTCTATTTATAGGCTGGAATCCCCCTTAACTCGGCCAACTTCTTAACTCGGAGCTCGCTATTAGGTCGTCCCCGACTCATCCTTGCCGACTCATCCTTGCCGACTCACGACCTAAGCGACCCCATACGACCCAACACTCTGCCGACCTATACGACTCAACTACCTACGACTTATCCCCAAGACGCCGACCCAACTACACAACACATACAGGGTTACACGACCTAGTTCCTGCCGACCTAAGCCAAAGCCTTATCCCGACCTAACACGTATGCACGACTCAAAGGCCTAAGTCCCCAACGACTTATCTACTAAGTCGGCCCACCGACCTAACAACACAAGGGATAACGTACTCTACCGACCCAATCCCTGAGTCGCCCCACGACTCATCTCCAAGCCTAACCGAGACAACAACCTAGCTACACAACGGCTCTACGACTCAACGCTTCAATCAAACACGGCCGACTCAACCCTTTGCCGACTCAAGCCAACGACTCAACAACACGCTAACTCGGCCATACGAGTTAACTTTTAAGCCGGCCTCCTATGAGTCGTAACCCGTACACGACTCATCCCTTGACCCCTATCTCGCCTCTCATCTTAAGTCGGTAACCCCTATGCCGTTCTAACTCTTAACTCGGTCCAAATCCCTATCCAGTTAACTCTTATAGCTCGGCCCCTACCTTAGGTCGGCCATACGACCTAAACTTCCTTAGGTCGGTTATGCGACCTAGACTCAACTCGGCAACTCTAGACTCAGTCACGAGTTAACTCCATAACTCGTTCCAACTTATGAGTCGGTCACGACTCAATACTCCAACACACGAGTTACTCTCCATATGACTCAGGCTAGAGACAACACAAACAACACTAACAACCTGTAAATTCTACGATTTATCGACACGTAAAAATACGGGTCGTTACATTCTCTCCCCCTTAGGAATTTCGCCCCCGAAATTCCAAGCAAACAACAGCAATCAAAATTATTCCGCATGCCTATCATCCATGGCAATCAACAATCCATGCAACCAATTCTAACCTAGCATGCAGAATTCTAAGACTTAGAACAAGCTACAAATTCATGAGATGTCACGACACTTTAGGGCCATACCTCGAAGAGTTCGGGATGAGCTGCCTTCATCCTCTCTTCCTCCTCCCACGTAAAGTCGTTAACATCATCACTCCATTGTACCTTGAGCAACGTAATCGTCTTCCTCCTAAGCTGTTTCGTATCGGTTTCAACAATACGAAGCGGCTTACGAGGTCTCGAAACAACTGGATCAACCTCCAAGTCTTCACAGCTATCAGCAGAAACCACCGTAGTTGGGTCGTGCATATACTTCCGTAGATAAGATACATGAAAAACACTGTGCACACCCGCCATCTTTTCCGGTAACTCCAATCTATAAGCGAGCTTTCCAATACGCTCGATAATCGGGAATGGTCCAACAAATCTCGGAGTTAACTTTCCTTTCTTCCCGAATCTAATGACACTCTTCAGAGGAGAAATCTTCACAAAAACCATATCACCTACGTCGAATTCCAAATCCTTACGACGATTATCGGCATAACTTTTCTGACGATCTTGGGCTGCCTTCATTCGTTGCCGAATGATCTCTATACAATCTGAAGTCTGTCGAATCATCTCTGGCCCAAGTATCAGCTTTTCTCCAGTTTCCAACCAACATGTCGGAGAGTTACACGGTCTTCCATATAATGCCTCATATGGTGCCATACCGATACTCGACTGATAACTGTTATTATAAGCAAACTCCACCAAATGAAGGTGATCTTCCCATGATCCTCCGAAGTCCAAAACACATGCTCTAAGAAGATCTTCCAAAACTCGGTTGACTCTCTCAGTCTGACCATCTGTTTGAGGGTGATAAGCTGTACTCAAACACAACTCAGTTCCCAAAACTTCCTGGAAGCTCTTCCAAAATCTACTAGTGAACAATGGATCTCGATCGCTCACTATACTCTTCGGAACACCATGGAAACGAACTATCCACTTCACATATAATTCAGCCAACTTCGATGCAGTCCTAGTCGATCGAACAGGAATGAACCTTGCACTCTTGGTCAAACGATCTACTATGACCCAAATCCCTTCATTCCCTGCTCTTGTCCTAGGTAGACCATCGATAAAGTCCATCGACACTTGCTCCCACTTCCATGTAGGAACCTCTAATGGCTGAAGCAATCCACTGGGCTTCTTCTGCTCAGCTTTCACCAACTGGCAATTCATACACTTGGAAATAAAATTTCCAACATCCTTCTTCATACCTTCCCAGTAGTAGGTTCTCTTCATATCCCGATACATCTTATTTCCACCTGGATGAATTGTCAACTTCGAGTGATGACTCTCCCTCAGAACTTCATCTCTCAATCCATCTACATCGGGAACAACTAGTCGCCCTTGCTTTCGAAGCCAACCCTCTCGATCGACTTCAAATCCTTTATCCTTTTCTGGATCCAATCCGGATTCCAAATCACGGATAATCTTGATAAGCTTATCATCTCTCCTTTGCCTCTCGCCAATTCTTTCCACAAGAGTAGGCCTTATCGATAAGTTTGCCAACATCTCAGGTTCCAATTCACATCTAGGCCTGAAATCAAATCCAGCCAAATACTCAAGTGTAACGACCCGTATTTTACGTGTCGATAAATCGTAGAATTTGCAGGTCGATAGTGTTGATTGTGTTGCCTCTAGCTTGAGTCGTGACCGACTCATAGGGTTGCCGAGTTAAGAAACTATGAGTCGTTAGCGAGTTAGCTTGGGCACGAGTCAACTGTGTGCAAGGTAGCTAACGGGTTAAGGAAATATACGAGATAACGACTCAGTGGGCCTAGGGTCTAAGTCATACACGACTTAGTGGGATAGTGGTTAGGTCGTGTACGAGTTAGTGGAAGTAACGACTTAAGGCTTTGGCCAACCCAGGAAGTTATACGACCTAAGGAGCTAACGAGTTAAGAGGGGTAACGACCTATAGGCTTGTGCGAGTTAGCAAGTTAGGTGACGAGTCGTGACCGACTCATAGGGACCGACTCAAGGGGCTTAGACGACTTAAGGTTGTAGCGGCTTATAGGGGTTAACGGTCTATAAGATCTAAGGCTTAGGTCGGTGGGCCGACTTAGTGGATAAGTCGTTGGGGACTTAGGCTTTTGAGTCGTGTCTCGTGGGATAAGGATTAGGCTTAGGTCGGCCGGGATAAGTCGTATGTGTCTTAAGTCGTGTGACCTTCTTGCTGTGTTGAGTCGTTAGGTCTTTGAGTCGGTAGAATTTAAGTCGGCATCTGGGTTAGTGTTAAGTCGGCAGTATATGTTGTATAGTTAAGTCGCAGGGTCGGCTGTGTTAGGTCGTGAGTCGGCAGGAGATGAGTCGTGGACGACTCATGATGAGTCGGGACCGACTCATGGGGCGACGACTCAGGGAGGTTCCAGCCTATAAATAGAGGGGTTCGGCTCACTTTTTGGCACCAGATTTCGAAGCGACGAAGTGCTGCCATTTTGGAAACTCGACTACAGTATTTTCTTCACTTCTTTCTCTACTTCTATCAAGTGCTAACATCCATTGAAGATTGAAGATCAAGATCAAAGATCAAGAGCCAAAGTTGAAGATTTTCATCCGAAGAGGCTAGATTTCACCGTTTCAAGTGAAATTTCTCCGGATCAAGCCCAAGTCCTTGCTGTCCAGATCTGAAGTTGTTTGATTTTAGGTTGTTTTGGTGATTTGGTGAGTGGTAGTTATCTCTCACGCGGATCCAAAGGAGTATATTGGATTGGTGGCATGTTTGGGTGTTAAAGTTAGAGATTTCATGCATTTTTCTTAGATCTAAGTCTAGATCCATGGTTTTTGAAGATGTTTACTTATGCAAGTTTGTTTAATAAGCATTAGAGACAAAATCCCATGTTTTATAATTGATAGATCTATGCTAAAAACCATGATTTCACATATGTTGGACTTTTGCTCGTTTATTTACGAAATTCCCATTATAGTTGATATTGCTTAAATTGCTTAATAGATCTTGTTTGAATGATTGATTATTTGAATGTATGATTGATTTGATTGTTTCCAAGTTAGCTAGTAGTTGATTTGGAACAAGATGATGAAAGAGGATTCAAAAGCTATGGAAGAAGGCTCTTGAATGGTGAAAGCTGCTTAAGGCATATGTAGCGGATGTTGAAGCTCATATGTATAGATTGGATGATGTTGAGATGGGACTTTGCCATGATTTGATGAGGCAAACCATGTTGTTGAGTTGAGACTTTGCTTTGATGCGATGAAGCGAAGTATGATGTGAGTCTTGGCTTAATCCAAGCAGGGATCATTCCAAGCATGTTGATAACTTGAAGAGTAGTTCAAGTTGGTTGATAATGGATTGTTCAAGAGGTAGCTTGAGCTTGTATGAGGATAGTCGTCAAGAAGGATGGCTAGGAGGCTTGGATCTCGTCGTTGTTGAAGGTTCTAGCATGCTCAAAAGCAAGAGTACATGGGGCGCCCATAACGACTACAGGTAGGTAGTCGGGACACCCAAAAGACTACAGGTAGGTAGTTGAGTACTCTGGGCAAAGTAGATAAGTCCTAGGCACAAGGCAGTGTGCGGAGTTATGGTTAGAACCGGGGTTACCATTAGCCCTTGACAGATGGTCATTCAACTAACGGTGAAATCGAGGCAAGGATAACAGTGATAGCCAGAGTCATGGATGTTTGGTTGTATTATCATTCGGCTTCGAGAGCGGTGTTTTCTGGGTGCTTATCTGATCTTGGTTTAGGCCTTGGGGGTTTGTATTTGGAAAACATCGTCCTTGACTCGAGTGGTATTTGCTTTACCTTAATTGTCTATGTTGTTATGCTTGCTTCTCCTTAGTGTATGTCTGGGGCTATCACTGTAGAAAGAGGTGGAGTGGGATGGTTTGGTTCCTATTTCTTTTATCCTTTATGCTCTTTTGGTATGCTTGATAGTTGATTTACTGCTCACTAAGACTTTGTCTGACTCAAGGTTTTATGTCTCCTCTTATTACCTTGGGCTGTTCATCCATGTCGGGATGGGCAGACTAGGTAGCAGGTGACAGGTGCTGTGCTAGGAGTTCTACGCTAAAGATGACGAAGACGAGCAGGAGGCTTTGCATATTAGTTTTCTTACTATATGTACTGGGTATCCGCTGCTGTATTTGGTTGAGTGATTTGTAGTGAGGCTTTCATGTATGGATTTGAGTAGATGATTGTATGAAACTACTGTGATGCTTATATGATGATGTTCTGTTCTATGGAGCTTCACTATATTATATTTCTCTATTGTATTTTATCCATGCGCTGTGAGTTATGCGATAGAGATTCTTCTGTTTTGTTTTACCCTGACTATCGTCCATGGCTGCCTGGCACACCTTTTAGCGCATTATTTCCTTGATTTGGTGCGGGAGTCATGGGCGGTCGTCACATTTGGTATCAGAGCCAGGTTAATCGATTTTAGCCAACGCTCGCTGATGTAACTACGTAAGAGAGACGTAATTGTAATTTGATGGATGATTACTATATATAATATAGTAGTTTAGAAGGGTTTGAACTCCTTATGCAGTTGTTTCTTAAGGTGTTCTAATCATTCTTTTTACAGATACTAAGGATGAGTCGAAGTGAGAGACAAGCTGCGAGGGGTAGCCGTGATGCTAGGGAAGCTGTTGATTATGCTC
Organism: Allium cepa; assembly: GCA_030765085.1. NCBI lineage: Eukaryota > Viridiplantae > Streptophyta > Magnoliopsida > Asparagales > Amaryllidaceae > Allium > Allium cepa. The sequence goes on from CM060938.1 coordinate 873,454,356, forward strand.
CTATGTTTGAGGCCATGATGACTTCAATCATGAGGAGAATACCAGCTTCAGGATCATCTGTGGATGTGGGAGTTCAAGTCCAAGCTCCGAGACCGGTGGATTTTGCCAAGCTTTGCAAGGATTATACTGCTCTTGGAGGGAAAGTTTTCTTGGGGACGGAGTCGACTATTGAGGTGCAGAGATGGATTGATGCTTGCAAAAGAATCTTTGGTGACTTAGGGATTGAGGATGCAACTAAGAGGAAGCTTGCATCGAGACAGCTTCAGGGAAGAGCTGCTGATTGGTGGAATTCTATCACCATCGATACTCCAGAAGAAGAGATTACTTGGGAGCAATTCCAAGTTAGATTTGAAGCTAAGTTCATCTCTACTTCCCAGAAATCTGTCTTGTTTAAGAGGTTTGTGGAGCTCAAGCAAGGGGGAAGGCCTGTTCTTGAGTACATTTCTGAGTTTGAAGCTTTGTCTAAGTATGCCAGATCGTATATTGATTCTCCCTACCAGAAGAATGAAAAGTTTGTGACTGGTCTGGATGCTTATCTTGGGAGGCAGTTAGTGGATCATCTGGACGATCCATTTGAGAAGCTTGTGGAAAAAGCTCTTAGGCATGAGAGTTTGTTTCCTAGGGAAAGTTCTGTCGTTTCTGTAACCAGGGAAGGATCTAAACCACAGCAGAGTGGCAATAAGAAGAGGAAACAACAGCAACAGAGGGGTAGGGATGGCCAGAAGAAGCCGAAGAGTGAAGTGACTTGCTATAACTGCCAGCAGAAGGGCCATCTTTACAAAGATTGTAAGAATCCCAAAGTGCCGGGAAAGTGTTACAACTGTGATAAGCTGGGACATATCAAGAAGGATTGTCCAGAACCGAGGAAAGATAGGCAGGTTGTGCAAGCCTATGCTTTGGGGGCTGTTCCATCGTCTTCGAAAGCTCCTACTGCTGAAGAGAAGGGGAAGAGTGTGGTTGTTCAAGGTACTCTTTCTATTTGTGGTGTTCCAGTTAGAGTGTAGTTTGATACTGGAGCGTCGCATTCTTTTGTTTGTGATGATTTGGTAAGCCGGTTAGGTATGAAACCGGATATTGTTGATAGGCCATTGGTTGTGACTAATCCAGTGGGGGGTTCGTCATGTTTGTGTATGATATGCCGTGGTCTAGTTGTGTCGAGTCATGATTGCTCGTTTGTTTGTGATTGCTTTGTTCTGAACTTTGCGGGGTTCGGAATTATTTTGGGTATGGACTGGCTTAGGAAGTATGCGGCAAGGATTGATTGTGAGAGGCTTGAGGTGACAGTCGGGAATGTGGAAGGGCGAAAGGTTGTGATACGATGTAAGCATGAAGAAGGCGTCTTCATGAGCTTCATGTATTCGCTAGTTGTTCCACGGGATGGACTGTCATCGGTGCCTATTGTGAATGAGTTTGAGAATGTCTTTGAGGAAGTCAAAGGGTTGCCGCCGCATAGGGAGATCGAGTTTCGTATCGATCTAGTTGAGGGAGCCAGACCTGTTGTGATGCCTCTTAGGCGGATGGCACCGAGGGAGCAGCAAGAGCTGAAGGTGCAAGTTGATGACCTTTTGCGGAAAGGATTCATTCGGAGAAGTGTGTCCGAATGGGGTGCGCCCGTTGTGTTCGCAACCAAAACGGATGGATCGTTGAGGTTGTGTGTTGATTATCGTGAGCTGAATAAGGTGACTAGGAAGAACAAGTATCCATTGCCGAGAATAGATGACTTGTTTGATCAGCTTCACGAGGCTAAGGTGTTTTCTCAGATGGATTTGGCAACGGGATTTCACCAGTTGAGAGTGGCGAAGGATAGTGTGCCGAAGACTGCTTTCAGGACACCATCCGGGTTTTATGAGTGGCTGGTAATGCCGTTTGGGTTGACTAACGCGCCAGCATATTTTGTGGATCTTATGAATAGAGTGTTCAGAGATCAGTTGAATAAGTTCGTGCTTGTGTTCGTGGATGATATTTTGGTTTATTCCAGAACTGAGGAAGAGCACAAGACGCACTTGAGGATTGTTTTAGGAATCTTACGGAAACATCAGCTGAAGGCTAAGTTTTCGAAGTGTCACTTCTGGAAGAATGAAGTGAGGTTCTTAGGTCATGTTATTTCTGGAAATGGAATAGCGGTTGATCCCGCTAAGGTGGCAGCGATCCAGGATTGGGTTAGGCCTAAGAATGCATCTGATGTGAGAAGTTTTCTTGGATTAGCAGGATATTATCGTCGGTTTATCAAAGACTTTTCCAAGATAGCTGCACCGTTGACAGGATTGACGAAGAAGAATCAAGTGTTCAGATGGAATGATAAGTGTGAACAAGCTTTCATAATCCTGAAAGAGCGACTGACGAGTGCTCCTGTTTTGACTATTCCAAGTGGGAATGATGAGATGGTGGTTTACACCGATGCATGTGGTACTGGACTTGGAGCAGTGCTAATGCAGAAGGATAAAGTTGTTGCGTATGCTAGTCGACAACTAAAGCCGCATGAAAGGAATTATCCGATTCATGATTTGGAGTTAGCGGCGATTGTGTTTGCTTTGAAGATGTGGAGACACTATCTATTGGGAGTTAGATTCGAGCTGTTTACAGATCATAAGTCGTTGAAGTATCTGTTTTCCCAAAAGGATTTGAATCTTCGACAGCAAAGGTGGCTAGAGTTCTTAGCATCGTATGATTTTGGTATAGCCTATACTCCAGGGAAAGGTAACGCAGTGGCTGATGCGTTAAGTCGAAGACATGCAGGATTGGGAGCCATGTTTTCGGAATGGAAGAGTCTTGAGTATTTGGCTGGATTTGATTTCAGGCCTAGATGTGAATTGGAACCTGAGATGTTGGCAAACTTATCGATAAGGCCTACTCTTGTGGAAAGAATTGGCGAGAGGCAAAGGAGAGATGATAAGCTTATCAAGATTATCCGTGATTTGGAATCCGGATTGGATCCAGAAAAGGATAAAGGATTTGAAGTCGATCGAGAGGGTTGGCTTCGAAAGCAAGGGCGACTAGTTGTTCCCGGTGTAGATGGATTGAGAGATGAAGTTCTGAGGGAGAGTCATCACTCGAAGTTGACAATTCATCCAGGTGGAAATAAGATGTATCGGGATATGAAGAGAACCTACTACTGGGAAGGTATGAAGAAGGATGTTGGAAATTTTATTTCCAAGTGTATGAATTGCCAGTTGGTGAAAGCTGAGCAGAAGAAGCCCAGTGGATTGCTTCAGCCATTAGAGGTTCCTACATGGAAGTGGGAGCAAGTGTCGATGGACTTTATCGATGGTCTACCTAGGACAAGAGCAGGGAATGAAGGGATTTGGGTCATAGTAGATCGTTTGACCAAGAGTGCAAGGTTCATTCCTGTTCGATCGACTAGGACTGCATCGAAGTTGGCTGAATTATATGTGAAGTGGATAGTTCGTTTCCATGGTGTTCCGAAGAGTGTAGTGAGCGATCGAGACCCATTGTTCACTAGTAGGTTTTGGAAGAGCTTCCAGGAAGTCCTGGGAACCGAATTGTGTTTGAGTACAGCTTATCACCCTCAAACAGATGGTCAGACTGAGAGAGTCAACCGAGTTTTGGAAGATCTTCTTAGAGCATGTGTTTTGGACTTCGGAGGATCATGGGAAGATCACCTTCATTTGGTGGAATTTGCTTATAATAACAGTTATCAGTCGAGTATTGGTATGGCACCATATGAGGCATTATATGGAAGACCGTGTAACTCACCGACATGTTGGTTGGAAACTGGAGAAAAGCTGATACTTGGGCCAGAGATGATTCGACAGACTTCAGATTGTATAGAGATCATTCGGCAACGAATGAAGGCAGCCCAAGATCGTCAGAAAAGTTATGCCGATAATCGTCGTAAGGATTTGGAATTCGACGTAGGTGATATGGTTTTTGTGAAGATTTCTCCTCTGAAGAGTGTCATTAGATTCGGGAAGAAAGGAAAGTTAACTCCGAGATTTGTTGGACCATTCCCGATTATCGAGCGTATTGGAAAGCTCGCTTATAGATTGGAGTTACCGGAAAAGATGGCGGGTGTGCACAGTGTTTTTCATGTATCTTATCTACGGAAGTATATGCACGACCCAACTACGGTGGTTTCTGCTGATAGCTGTGAAGACTTGGAGGTTGATCCAGTTGTTTCGAGACCTCGTAAGCCGCTTCGTATTGTTGAAACCGATACGAAACAGCTTAGGAGGAAGACGATTACGTTGCTCAAGGTACAATGGAGTGATGATGTTAACGACTGTACGTGGGAGGAGGAAGAGAGGATGAAGGCAGCTCATCCCGGACTCTTCGAGGTATTGCCCTAAAGTGTCGTGACATCTCATGAATTTGTAGCTTGTTCTAAGTCTTAGAATTCTGCATGCTAGGCTAGAATTGGATGCATGGTTTGTTGATTGCTATGGATGGTAGGCATGCGGAATAATTGTGATTGCTATTGTTTGCTTGGAATTTCGGGGGCGAAATTCCTAAGGGGGAGAGAATGTAACGACCCGTATTTTACGTGTCGATAAATCGTAGAATTTGCAGGTCGATAGTGTTGATTGTGTTGCCTCTAGCTTGAGTCGTGACCGACTCATAGGGTTGCCGAGTTAAGAAACTATGAGTCGTTAGCGAGTTAGCTTGGGCACGAGTCAACTGTGTGCAAGGTAGCTAACGGGTTAAGGAAATATACGAGATAACGACTCAGTGGGCCTAGGGTCTAAGTCATACACGACTTAGTGGGATAGTGGTTAGGTCGTGTACGAGTTAGTGGAAGTAACGACTTAAGGCTTTGGCCAACCCAGGAAGTTATACGACCTAAGGAGCTAACGAGTTAAGAGGGGTAACGACCTATAGGCTTGTGCGAGTTAGCAAGTTAGGTGACGAGTCGTGACCGACTCATAGGGACCGACTCAAGGGGCTTAGACGACTTAAGGTTGTAGCGGCTTATAGGGGTTAACGGTCTATAAGATCTAAGGCTTAGGTCGGTGGGCCGACTTAGTGGATAAGTCGTTGGGGACTTAGGCTTTTGAGTCGTGTCTCGTGGGATAAGGATTAGGCTTAGGTCGGCCGGGATAAGTCGTATGTGTCTTAAGTCGTGTGACCTTCTTGCTGTGTTGAGTCGTTAGGTCTTTGAGTCGGTAGAATTTAAGTCGGCATCTGGGTTAGTGTTAAGTCGGCAGTATATGTTGTATAGTTAAGTCGCAGGGTCGGCTGTGTTAGGTCGTGAGTCGGCAGGAGATGAGTCGTGGACGACTCATGATGAGTCGGGACCGACTCATGGGGCGACGACTCAGGGAGGTTCCAGCCTATAAATAGAGGGGTTCGGCTCACTTTTTGGCACCAGATTTCGAAGCGACGAAGTGCTGCCATTTTGGAAACTCGACTACAGTATTTTCTTCACTTCTTTCTCTACTTCTATCAAGTGCTAACATCCATTGAAGATTGAAGATCAAGATCAAAGATCAAGAGCCAAAGTTGAAGATTTTCATCCGAAGAGGCTAGATTTCACCGTTTCAAGTGAAATTTCTCCGGATCAAGCCCAAGTCCTTGCTGTCCAGATCTGAAGTTGTTTGATTTTAGGTTGTTTTGGTGATTTGGTGAGTGGTAGTTATCTCTCACGCGGATCCAAAGGAGTATATTGGATTGGTGGCATGTTTGGGTGTTAAAGTTAGAGATTTCATGCATTTTTCTTAGATCTAAGTCTAGATCCATGGTTTTTGAAGATGTTTACTTATGCAAGTTTGTTTAATAAGCATTAGAGACAAAATCCCATGTTTTATAATTGATAGATCTATGCTAAAAACCATGATTTCACATATGTTGGACTTTTGCTCGTTTATTTACGAAATTCCCATTATAGTTGATATTGCTTAAATTGCTTAATAGATCTTGTTTGAATGATTGATTATTTGAATGTATGATTGATTTGATTGTTTCCAAGTTAGCTAGTAGTTGATTTGGAACAAGATGATGAAAGAGGATTCAAAAGCTATGGAAGAAGGCTCTTGAATGGTGAAAGCTGCTTAAGGCATATGTAGCGGATGTTGAAGCTCATATGTATAGATTGGATGATGTTGAGATGGGACTTTGCCATGATTTGATGAGGCAAACCATGTTGTTGAGTTGAGACTTTGCTTTGATGCGATGAAGCGAAGTATGATGTGAGTCTTGGCTTAATCCAAGCAGGGATCATTCCAAGCATGTTGATAACTTGAAGAGTAGTTCAAGTTGGTTGATAATGGATTGTTCAAGAGGTAGCTTGAGCTTGTATGAGGATAGTCGTCAAGAAGGATGGCTAGGAGGCTTGGATCTCGTCGTTGTTGAAGGTTCTAGCATGCTCAAAAGCAAGAGTACATGGGGCGCCCATAACGACTACAGGTAGGTAGTCGGGACACCCAAAAGACTACAGGTAGGTAGTTGAGTACTCTGGGCAAAGTAGATAAGTCCTAGGCACAAGGCAGTGTGCGGAGTTATGGTTAGAACCGGGGTTACCATTAGCCCTTGACAGATGGTCATTCAACTAACGGTGAAATCGAGGCAAGGATAACAGTGATAGCCAGAGTCATGGATGTTTGGTTGTATTATCATTCGGCTTCGAGAGCGGTGTTTTCTGGGTGCTTATCTGATCTTGGTTTAGGCCTTGGGGGTTTGTATTTGGAAAACATCGTCCTTGACTCGAGTGGTATTTGCTTTACCTTAATTGTCTATGTTGTTATGCTTGCTTCTCCTTAGTGTATGTCTGGGGCTATCACTGTAGAAAGAGGTGGAGTGGGATGGTTTGGTTCCTATTTCTTTTATCCTTTATGCTCTTTTGGTATGCTTGATAGTTGATTTACTGCTCACTAAGACTTTGTCTGACTCAAGGTTTTATGTCTCCTCTTATTACCTTGGGCTGTTCATCCATGTCGGGATGGGCAGACTAGGTAGCAGGTGACAGGTGCTGTGCTAGGAGTTCTACGCTAAAGATGACGAAGACGAGCAGGAGGCTTTGCATATTAGTTTTCTTACTATATGTACTGGGTATCCGCTGCTGTATTTGGTTGAGTGATTTGTAGTGAGGCTTTCATGTATGGATTTGAGTAGATGATTGTATGAAACTACTGTGATGCTTATATGATGATGTTCTGTTCTATGGAGCTTCACTATATTATATTTCTCTATTGTATTTTATCCATGCGCTGTGAGTTATGCGATAGAGATTCTTCTGTTTTGTTTTACCCTGACTATCGTCCATGGCTGCCTGGCACACCTTTTAGCGCATTATTTCCTTGATTTGGTGCGGGAGTCATGGGCGGTCGTCACATCAAGACTCTTCCATTCCGAAAACATGGCTCCCAATCCTGCATGTCTTCGACTTAACGCATCAGCCACTGCGTTACCTTTCCCTGGAGTATAGGCTATACCAAAATCATACGATGCTAAGAACTCTAGCCACCTTTGCTGTCGAAGATTCAAATCCTTTTGGGAAAACAGATACTTCAACGACTTATGATCTGTAAACAGCTCGAATCTAACTCCCAATAGATAGTGTCTCCACATCTTCAAAGCAAACACAATCGCCGCTAACTCCAAATCATGAGTCGGATAATTCCTTTCATGCGGCTTTAGTTGTCGACTAGCATACGCAACAACTTTATGCTTCTGCATTAGCACCGCTCCTAGTCCAGTGCCACATGCATCGGTGTAAACCACCATCTCATCATTCCCACTTGGAATAGTCAAAACAGGAGCGCTCGTCAGTCGCTCTTTCAGGATTACGAAAGCTTGCTCACACTTATCATCCCATCTGAACACTTGGTTCTTCTTCGTCAATCCTGTCAACGGTGCAGCTATCTTGGAAAAGTCTTTGATAAACCGACGATAATATCCTGCTAATCCAAGAAAACTTCTCACATCAGATGCATTCTTAGGCCTAACCCAATCCTGGATCGCTGCCACCTTAGCGGGATCAACCGCTATTCCATTTCCAGAAATAACATGACCTAAGAACCTCACTTCATTCTTCCAGAAGTGACACTTCGAAAACTTAGCCTTCAGCTGATGTTTCCGTAAGATTCCTAAAACAATCCTCAAGTGCGTCTTGTGCTCTTCCTCAGTTCTGGAATAAACCAAAATATCATCCACGAACACAAGCACGAACTTATTCAACTGATCTCTGAACACTCTATTCATAAGATCCACAAAATATGCTGGCGCGTTAGTCAACCCAAACGGCATTACCAGCCACTCATAAAACCCGGATGGTGTCCTGAAAGCAGTCTTCGGCACACTATCCTTCGCCACTCTCAACTGGTGAAATCCCGTTGCCAAATCCATCTGAGAAAACACCTTAGCCTCGTGAAGCTGATCAAACAAGTCATCTATTCTCGGCAATGGATACTTGTTCTTCCTAGTCACCTTATTCAGCTCACGATAATCAACACACAACCTCAACGATCCATCCGTTTTGGTTGCGAACACAACGGGCGCACCCCATTCGGACACACTTCTCCGAATGAATCCTTTCCGCAAAAGGTCATCAACTTGCACCTTCAGCTCTTGCTGCTCCCTCGGTGCCATCCGCCTAAGAGGCATCACAACAGGTCTGGCTCCCTCAACTAGATCGATACGAAACTCGATCTCCCTATGCGGCGGCAACCCTTTGACTTCCTCAAAGACATTCTCAAACTCATTCACAATAGGCACCGATGACAGTCCATCCCGTGGAACAACTAGCGAATACATGAAGCTCATGAAGACGCCTTCTTCATGCTTACATCGTATCACAACCTTTCGCCCTTCCACATTCCCGACTGTCACCTCAAGCCTCTCACAATCAATCCTAGCCGCATACTTCCTAAGCCAGTCCATACCCAAAATAATTCCGAACCCCGCAAAGTTCAGAACAAAGCAATCACAAACAAACGAGCAATCATGACTCGACACAACTAGACCACGACATAACATACACAAACATGACGAACCCCCTACCGGATTAGTCACAACCAATGGCCTATCAACAATATCCGGTTTCATACCTAACCGGCTTACCAAATCATCACAAACAAAAGAATGCGACGCTCCAGTATCAAACAACACTCTAACTGGAACACCACAAATAGAAAGAGTACCTTGAACAACCACACTCTTCCCCTTCTCTTCAGCAGTAGGAGCTTTCGAAGACGATGGAACAGCCCCCAAAGCATAGGCTTGCACAACCTGCCTATCTTTCCTCGGTTCTGGACAATCCTTCTTGATATGTCCCAGCTTATCACAGTTGTAACACTTTCCCGGCACTTTGGGATTCTTACAATCTTTGTAAAGATGGCCCTTCTGCTGGCAGTTATAGCAAGTCACTTCACTCTTCGGCTTCTTCTGGCCATCCCTACCCCTCTGTTGCTGTTGTTTCCTCTTCTTATTGCCACTCTGCTGTGGTTTAGATCCTTCCCTGGTTACAGAAACGACAGAACTTTCCCTAGGAAACAAACTCTCATGCCTAAGAGCTTTTTCCACAAGCTTCTCAAATGGATCGTCCAGATGATCCACTAACTGCCTCCCAAGATAAGCATCCAGACCAGTCACAAACTTTTCATTCTTCTGGTAGGGAGAATCAATATACGATCTGGCATACTTAGACAAAGCTTCAAACTCAGAAATGTACTCAAGAACAGGCCTTCCCCCTTGCTTGAGCTCCACAAACCTCTTAAACAAGACAGATTTCTGGGAAGTAGAGATGAACTTAGCTTCAAATCTAACTTGGAATTGCTCCCAAGTAATCTCTTCTTCTGGAGTATCGATGGTGATAGAATTCCACCAATCAGCAGCTCTTCCCTGAAGCTGTCTCGATGCAAGCTTCCTCTTAGTTGCATCCTCAATCCCTAAGTCACCAAAGATTCTTTTGCAAGCATCAATCCATCTCTGCACCTCAATAGTCGACTCCGTCCCCAAGAAAACTTTCCCTCCAAGAGCAGTATAATCCTTGCAAAGCTTGGCAAAATCCACCGGTCTCGGAGCTTGGACTTGAACTCCCACATCCACAGATGATCCTGAAGCTGGTATTCTCCTCATGATTGAAGTCATCATGGCCTCAAACATAGGAGCATAATCAACAGCTTCCCTAGCATCACGGCTACCCCTCGCAGCTTGTCTCTCACTTCGACTCATCCTTAATATCTGTAAATAAGAATGATTAGAACACCTTAAGAAACAACTGCATAAGGAGTTCAAACCCTTCTAAACTACTATATTATATATAGTAATCATCCATCAAATTACAATTACGTCTCTCTTACGTAGTTACATCAGCGAGCGTTGGCTAAAATCGATTAACCAAAGCTCTGATACCAAATGTGACGACCGCCCATGACTCCCGCACCAAATCAAGGAAATAATGCGCTAAAAGGTGTGCCAGGCAGCCATGGACGATAGTCAGGGTAAAACAAAACAGAAGAATCTCTATCGCATAACTCACAGCGCATGGATAAAATACAATAGAGAAATATAATATAGTGAAGCTCCATAGAACAGAACATCATCATATAAGCATCACAGTAGTTTCATACAATCATCTACTCAAATCCATACATGAAAGCCTCACTACAAATCACTTAACCAAATACAGCAGCGGATACCCAGTACATATAGTAAGAAAACTAATATGCAAAGCCTCCTGCTCGTCTTCGTCATCTTTAGCGTAGAACTCCTAGCACAGCACCTGTCACCTGCTACCTAGTCTGCCCATCCCGACATGGATGAACAGCCCAAGGTAATAAGAGGAGACATAAAACCTTGAGTCAGACAAAGTCTTAGTGAGCAGTAAATCAACTATCAAGCATACCAAAAGAGCATAAAGGATAAAAGGAATAGGAACCAAACCATCCCACTCCACCTCTTTCTACAGTGATAGCCCCAGACATACACTAAGGAGAAGCAAGCATAACAACATAGACAATTAAGGTAAAGCGAATACCACTCGAGTCAAGGACGATGTTTTCCAAATACAAACCCCCAAGGCCTAAACCAAGATCAGATAAGCACCCAGAAAACACCGCTCTTGAAGCCGAATGATAATACAACCAAACATCCATGACTCTGGCTATCACTGTTATCCTTGCCTCGATTTCACCGTTAGTTGAATGACCATCTGTCAAGGGCTAATGGTAACCCCGGTTCTAACCATAACTCCGCACACTGCCTTGTGCCTAGGACTTATCTACTTTGCCCAGAGTACTCAACTACCTACCTGTAGTCTTTTGGGTGTCCCGACTACCTACCTGTAGTCGTTATGGGCGCCCCATGTACTCTTGCTTTTGAGCATGCTAGAACCTTCAACAACGACGAGATCCAAGCCTCCTAGCCATCCTTCTTGACGACTATCCTCATACAAGCTCAAGCTACCTCTTGAACAATCCATTATCAACCAACTTGAACTACTCTTCAAGTTATCAACATGCTTGGAATGATCCCTGCTTGGATTAAGCCAAGACTCACATCATACTTCGCTTCATCGCATCAAAGCAAAGTCTCAACTCAACAACATGGTTTGCCTCATCAAATCATGGCAAAGTCCCATCTCAACATCATCCAATCTATACATATGAGCTTCAACATCCGCTACATATGCCTTAAGCAGCTTTCACCATTCAAGAGCCTTCTTCCATAGCTTTTGAATCCTCTTTCATCATCTTGTTCCAAATCAACTACTAGCTAACTTGGAAACAATCAAATCAATCATACATTCAAATAATCAATCATTCAAACAAGATCTATTAAGCAATTTAAGCAATATCAACTATAATGGCAATTTCGTAAATAAACGAGCAAAAGTCCAACATATGTGAAATCATGGTTTTTAGCATAGATCTATCAATTATAAAACATGGGTTTTGTCTCTAATGCTTATTAAACAAACTTGCATAAGTAAACATCTTCAAAAACCATGGATCTAGACTTAGATCTAAGAAAAATGCATGAAATCTCTAACTTTAACACCCAAACATGCCACCAATCCAATATACTCCTTTGGATCCGCGTGGGAGATAACTACCACTCACCAAATCACCAAAACAACCTAAAATCAATCAACTTCAGATCTGGACAGCAAGGACTTGAGCTTGATCCGGAGAAATTTCACTTGAAACGGTGAAATCTAGCTTCTTCGGATGAAAATCTTCAACTTTGGCTCTTGATCTTTGATCTTGATCTTCAATCTTCAATGGATGTTAGCACTTGATAGAAGTAGAGAAAGAAGTGAAGAAAATACCGAAGTCGAGTTCCAAAATGGCAGCACTTCGTCGCTTCGAAATCCGGTGCCAAAAAGTGAGCCAAACCCCTCTATTTATAGGCTGGAATCCCCCTTAACTCGGCCAACTTCTTAACTCGGAGCTCGCTATTAGGTCGTCCCCGACTCATCCTTGCCGACTCATCCTTGCCGACTCACGACCTAAGCGACCCCATACGACCCAACACTCTGCCGACCTATACGACTCAACTACCTACGACTTATCCCCAAGACGCCGACCCAACTACACAACACATACAGGGTTACACGACCTAGTTCCTGCCGACCTAAGCCAAAGCCTTATCCCGACCTAACACGTATGCACGACTCAAAGGCCTAAGTCCCCAACGACTTATCTACTAAGTCGGCCCACCGACCTAACAACACAAGGGATAACGTACTCTACCGACCCAATCCCTGAGTCGCCCCACGACTCATCTCCAAGCCTAACCGAGACAACAACCTAGCTACACAACGGCTCTACGACTCAACGCTTCAATCAAACACGGCCGACTCAACCCTTTGCCGACTCAAGCCAACGACTCAACAACACGCTAACTCGGCCATACGAGTTAACTTTTAAGCCGGCCTCCTATGAGTCGTAACCCGTACACGACTCATCCCTTGACCCCTATCTCGCCTCTCATCTTAAGTCGGTAACCCCTATGCCGTTCTAACTCTTAACTCGGTCCAAATCCCTATCCAGTTAACTCTTATAGCTCGGCCCCTACCTTAGGTCGGCCATACGACCTAAACTTCCTTAGGTCGGTTATGCGACCTAGACTCAACTCGGCAACTCTAGACTCAGTCACGAGTTAACTCCATAACTCGTTCCAACTTATGAGTCGGTCACGACTCAATACTCCAACACACGAGTTACTCTCCATATGACTCAGGCTAGAGACAACACAAACAACACTAACAACCTGTAAATTCTACGATTTATCGACACGTAAAAATACGGGTCGTTACAATTCTATCCGTTGAGGACTGAAAGCTTTCAAAGCCGTAGAACTCATTGAGGCCTTCGTTTTGACAGGTTATGGCTCCCGTAACTCTAAACGAGCCAGAAGTTATGGACGTCCGAATAATCGATATCTACAGGGTGCAACATCCACGTTGCAAGGTGCAACATCCGTCCGAAATGACGAAACAGTGTCGTACGACTTTTAAAAATGCGTGCATGGATTTGAAACAGAACAGTGCCATGGTGCACCACTCTCCAGCGATGGTAAATCGAAGACCAACCACCGTAATCCCGTTTTACCTTAAAAATCCACGTGTCGAAAAAACGAAGGGTAAAAAACTTACGAGACCCGATTGAGATTCGGGTTGTCCTTTTCGGGCATTAATCTATCCGTTGACGGATGAAAGCTGTCAAAGCCGTAGAACTCATCGAGGCCTTCGTTTTGACAGGTTGTGGCTCCCGTAACTCTAAACGAGCCAGAAGTTATGGTCGTCCGAATAATCGATATCTACAGGGTGCAACATCCACGGTGCAAGGTGCAACATCCGTCCGAAATGGCGAAACAGTGCCGTACGACTTTTTGAATTGCGTGCATGGATTTGAAACGGACAGTACCATGGTGTACCACTCTCCAACGATGGTAAATCGAAGACCAGCCACCGTAATCCCGTTTTACCGTAAAAATCCACGTGTCGAAAAAACGTAGGGTAAAAAACTTACGAGACCCGATTGAGATTCGGGTTGTCCTTTTTGGGCAATAATCTATCCGTTGACGGCGGAAAGCTATCAAAGCCGTTGAACTCATCGATGCCTTCTTTTAGATAGGTTATGGCTCCCGTAACTCTAAACGAGCCAGAAGTTATGGCCGTCCAAATATTCGATATCTACAGGTTGCAACATCCACGGTGCAAGGTGCAACATCCGTCCGAAATGGCGAAACAGTGCCGTATGACTTTTAGAAATGCGTGCATGGATTTGAAATGGAACAGTACCATGGTGCACCACTCTCCAGCGATGGTAAATCGAAGACCAGCCACCGTAATCCCGTTTTACCGTAAAATTCCACGTGTCGAAAAAACGAAGGGTAAAAAACTTAGGAGACCCGATAGAGATTCGGGTTGTCCGTTTTGGGCATTAATCTATCCGTTGATGGATGAAAGCTTTCAAAGCCATAGAACTCATCGAGGCCTTCGTTTTGACAGGTTATGGCTCCCGTAACTCTAAACGAGCCAGAAGTTATGGAGGTCCGAATAATCGATATCTACAGGGTGCAACATCTACGTTGCAAGGTGCAACATCCTTCCGAAATGGCGAAAAAGTGCCGTACGACATTTAAAAATGCGTGCATGGATTTGAAACAGAACAGTGCCATGGTGCACCACTCTCCAGCGATGGTAAATCGAAGACCAACCACCGTAATCCTGTTCTACCGTAAAAATCCACGTGTCGAAAAAACGAAGGGTAAAAAACTTACGAGACCCGATTGAGATTCGGGTTGTCCTTTTCGAGCATTAATCTATCCGTTGACGGATGAAAGTTGTCAAAGCCGTAGAACTCATCGAGGCCTTCGTTTTGACAGGTTATGGCTCCCGTAACTCTAAACGAGCCAGAAGTTATGGCCGTCCGAATAATCGATATCTACAGGGTGCAACATCCACGGTACAAGGTGCAACATCCGTCCGAAATGGCGAAACAGTGCCGTACGACTTTTAGAAATGCGTGCATGGATTTGAAACGGAACAGTACCATGGTGCACCACTCTCCAACGATGGTAAATCGAAGACCAGCCACCATAATCCCGTTTCACCGTAAAAATCCACGTGTCGAAAAAACGAAGGGTAAAAAACTTACGAGACCCGATTGAGATTCGGGTTGTCCTTTTTGGGCATTAATATCTCCGTTGACGGCTGAAAGCAGTCAAAGCCGTAGAACTCATCGAGGCCTTCGTTTTTACAGGTTCTAGCTCCCGTAAGTCTAAACGAGCCAGAAGTTATGGCCGTCCGAATAATCGATATCTACAGGGTGCAACATCCATGGTGCAAAGTGCAACATCCATCCGAAATGGCGAAACAGTGCCATACGACTTTTTGAATTGCGTGCATGGATTTGAAATAGACAGTACCATGGTGCACCACTCTCCAACGATGGTAAATCGAAGACCAGCCACCGTAATCCCGTTTTACCTTAAAAATCCACGTTTCGAAAAATCGTAGGGTAAAAAACTTACGAGACCCGATTGAGATTCGGGTTATCCTTTTTTGGCATTAATCTATCCGTTCACGGTTGAAAGCTATCAAAGCCGTTGAACTCATCGAGGCCTTCGTTTTGACAGGTTATGGCTCCCGTAACTCTAAACGAGCCAGAAGTTATGGCCGTTCGAATAATCGATATCAACAGGGTGCAACATCCCCGGTGCAAGGTGCAACATCCGTCCGAAATGGCGAAACAGTGCCGTACGACTTTTTGAAATGCATGCATGGATTTGAAACGGAACAGTACCATGGTGCACCACTCTCCAACGATGGTAAATCGAAGACCAGCCACCGTAATCCCGTTTTACCGTAAAAATCCACGTGTCGAAAAAACGTAGGGTAAAAAACTTACGAGACCCGATTGAGATTCGGGTTGTCCTTTTTGGGCAATAATCTATCCGTTGACGGCTGAAAGCTATCAAAGCCGTTGAACTCATCAAGGCCTTCGTTTTGACAGGTTATGGCTCCCGTAACTCTAAACGAGCCAGAAGTTATGACCGTCCAAATAATCGATATCTACAAGGTGCAACATCCACGGTGCAAGGTGCAACATCTGTCCGAAATGGCGAAACAGTGCCGTACGACTTTTAGAAATGCGTGCATGGATTTGAAATGGAACAGTATCATGGTGCACCACTCTCCAGCGATGGTAAATCGAAGACCAGCCACCGTAATCCCGTTTAACCGTAAAATTCCACGCGTCGAAAAAACGAAGGGTAAAAAACTTACGAGACCCGATTGAGATTCGGGTTGTCCTTTTTGCGCATTAATCCATCTGATGATGGCTGAAAGCTTTCAAAGCCGTAGAACTCATCGAGGCCTTCGTTTTGACAGGTTATGGCTCCCGTAACTCTAAACGAGCCAAAAGTGATGGCCGTCCGAATAATCGATATCTACAGGGTGCAACATATACGGTGCAAGGTGCAACATCCGTCCGAAATGGCGAAACAGTGCCGTGTGACTTTTAGAAATGCGTGCATGGATTTGAAACGGAACCATGGCACAGCACTCTCCAACGATGGTAAATCGAGGACCAGCCACCGTAATCCCGTTTTACCGTAAAAATCCACTTGTCGAAAAAACGTAGGGTAAAAAACTTACGAGACCCGATTGAGATTCGGGTTGTCCTTTTTGGGCAATAATCTATCCGTTGACGGCTGAAAGCTATCAAAGCCGTTGAACTCATCGAGGCCTTCGTTTAGACAGGTTATGGCTCCCGTAACTCTAAACGAGCCAGAAGTTATGGCCGTCCAAATAATCGATATCTACAGGGTGCAACATCCACGATGCAAGGTGCAACATCCGTCCGAAATGGCGAAATAGTGCCGTACGACTTTTAAAAATGCGTGCATGGATTTGAAACGGAAGAGTACCATGGTGCACCACTCTCCAGCGATGGTAAATCGAAGACCAGCCACCGTAATCCCGTTTTACCGTAAAATTCCACGTGTCGAAAAAACGAAAGGTAAAAAACTTACGAGACCCGATAGAGATTCGTGTTGTCCGTTTTGGGCATTAATCTATCCGTTGAGGACTGAAAGCTTTCAAAGCCGTAGAACTCATTGAGGCCTTCGTTTTGACAGGTTATGGCTCCCGTAACTCTAAACGAGCCAGAAGTTATGGACGTCCGAATAATCGATATCTACAGGGTGCAACATCCACGTTGCAAGGTGCAACATCCGTCCGAAATGACGAAACAGTGCCGTACGACTTTTAAAAATGCGTGCAAGGATTTGAAACAGAACAGTGCCATGGTGCACCACTCTCCAGCGATGGTAAATCGAAGACCAACCACCGTAATCCCGTTTTACCTTAAAAATCCACGTGTCGAAAAAACGAAGGGTAAAAAACTTACGAGACCCGATTGAGATTCGGGTTGTCCTTTTCGGGCATTAATCTATCCGTTGACGGATGAAAGCTGTCAAAGCCGTAGAACTCATCGAGGCCTTCGTTTTGACAGGTTGTGGCTCCCGTAACTCTAAACGAGCCAGAAGTTATGGTCGTCCGAATAATCGATATCTACAGGGTGCAACATCCACGGTGCAAGGTGCAACATCCGTCCGAAATGGCGAAACAGTGCCGTACGACTTTTTGAATTGCGTGCATGGATTTGAAACGGACAGTACCATGGTGTACCACTCCCCAACAATGGTAAATCGAAGACCAGCCACCGTAATCCCGTTTTACCGTAAAAATCCACGTGTCGAAAAAACGTAGGGTAAAAAACTTACGAGACCCGATTGAGATTCGGGTTGTCCTTTTTGGCATTGATCTATCCGTTGACGGCTGAAAGCTATCAAAGCCGTTGAACTCATCGAGGCCTTCGTTTTGACAGGTTATGGCTCCCGTAACTCTAAACGAGCCAGAAGTTATGGCCGTCCGAATAATCGATATCTACAGTGTGCAACATCCACGGTGCAAGGTGCAACATCCGTCCGAAATGGCGAAACAGTGTCGTACGACTTTTAGAAATGCATGCATGGATTTGAAACGGAACAGTACCATGGTGCACCACTCTCCAACGATGGTAAATCGAAGACCAGCCACCATAATCCCGTTTTACCGTAAAAATCCACGTGTCGAAAAATCGTAGGGTAAAAACTTACGAGACCCGATTGAGATTCGGGTTGTCCTTTTTGGGCAATAATCTATCCGTTGACGGCTGAAAGCTATCAAAGCCGTTGAACTCATCGAGGCCTTCGTTTTGACAGGTTATGGCTCCCGTAACTCTAAACGAGCCAGAAGTTATGACCGTCCAAATAATCGATATCTACAGGGTGCAACATCCACGGTGCAAGGTGCAACATCCGTCCGAAATGGCGAAACAGTGCCGTACGACTTTTAGAAATGCGTGCATGGATTTGAAACGGAACAGTACCATTGTGCACCACTCTCCAGCGATGGTAAATCGAAGACCAGCCACCGTAATCCCGTTTTACCGTAAAATTACACGTGTCGAAAAAACGAAGAGTAAAAAAATTACGAGACCCGATTGTGATTCGGGTTGTCCTTTTTGGTCATTAATCTATCCGTTGATGGCTGAAAGCTTTCAAAGCCGTAGAACTCATCGAGGCCTTCTTTTTGACAGGTTATGGCTCCCGTAACTCTAAACGAGCCAAAAGTTATGGCCGTCCGAATAATCGATATCTACAGGGTGCAACATCCACGGTGCAAGGTGCAACATCCGTCCAAAATGGCGAAACAGTGTCGTACGACTTTTAGAAATGCGTGCATGGATTTGATATGGAACAATGCCATGGTGTACCACTCTCCAGCGATGGTATATCGAAGACCAGCCACCATAATCCCGTTTTACCGTAAAAATCCACGTGTCAAAAAAACGAAGGGAAAAAACTTACGACACCTGATTGAGATTGGGGTTGTCCTTTTTGGGCATTAATCTATCCGTTGACGGCTGAAAGCTTTCAAAGCCGTAGAACTCATCGAGGCCTTCGTTTTGACAGGTTATGGCTCCGGTAACTCTAAACGAGCCAGAAGTTATGGCCGTTCGAATAATCGATATCTACAGGGTGCAAGGTGCAACATCCGTCCGAAATGGCGAAACAGTGCCGTACGACTTTTTGAAATGCATGCATGGATTTGAAACGGAACAGTACCATGGTGCACCACTCTCCAACGATGGTAAATCGAAGACCAGCCACCGTAATCCCGTTTTACCGTAAAAATCCACGTGTCGAAAAAACGTAGGGTAAAAAACTTACGAGACCCGATTGAGATTCGGGTTGTCCTTTTTGGGCAATAATCTATCCGTTGGCGGCTTAAAGCTATCAAAGCCGTTGAACTCATCAAGGCCTTCGTTTTGACAGGTTATGGCTCCTGTAACTCTAAACGAGCCAGACGTTATGACCGTCCAAATAATCGATATCTACAAGGTGCAACATCCACGGTGCAAGGTGCAACATCCGTCCGAAATGGTGAAACAGTACCGTACGACTTTTAGAAATGCGTGCATGGATTTGAAACAGAACAGTACCATGGTGCACCACTCTCCAGCGATGGTAAATCGAAGACCAGCCACGGTAATCCTGTTTTACCGTAAAATTCCACGTGTCGAAAAAACGAAGGGTAAAAAACTAACGAGACTCGATTGAGATTCGGGTTGTCCTTTTTGGACACTAATCTATTCTCCGACGGCTGAAAGCTATCAAAGCCGTAGAACTCATTGAGTCCTTCGTTTTGACAGGTAATGGCTCCCGTAAATCTAAACGAGCCAGAAGTTATGGCCGTCCGAATAGTCGATATCTACAGGGTGCAACATCCACGGTGCAAGGTGCAACATCCGTCCGAAATGGTAAAACAGTGCCGTACGACTTTTAAAAATGCGTGCATGGATTTGAAACGGAACAGTACCATGGTGCACCACTCTCCAGCGATGGTAAATCGAAGGCCAGCCACGCTAATCCCGTTTTACCGTAAAAATCCACGTGTCGAAAAAACGAAGGGTAAAAAACTAACGAGACCCGATTGAGATTCGGGTTGTCCTTTTTGGACACTAATCTATTCTCTGACGGCTGAAAGCTATCAAAGCCGTAGAACTCATTGAGTCCTTCGTTTTGACAGGTAATGGCTCCCGTAAATCTAAACGAGCCAGAAGTTATGGCCGTCCGAATAGTCGATATCTATAGGGTGCAACATCCACGGTGCAAGGTGCAACATCCGTCCGAAATGGTAAAACAGTGCCGTACGACTTTTAAAAATGCGTGCATGGATTTGAAACGGAACAGTACCATGGTGCACCACTCTCCGGCGATGGTAAATCGAAGGCCAGCCACGGTAATCCCGTTTTACCGTAAAAATCCACGTGTCGAAAAAACGAAGGGTAAAAAACTTACGAGACCCGATTGAGATTCGGGTTGTCCTTTTTGGGCATTAATCCATCCGTTGACGGCTGAAAGCAGTCAAAGCCGTAGAACTCATCGAGGCCTTCGTTTTGACAGGTTATGGCTCCCGTAACTCTAAACGAGCCAGAAGTTATGGCCATCCGAATAATCGATATCTACAGGGTGCAACATCCACGGTGCAAGGTGCAACATCCGTCCGAAATGGCGAAACAGTGCCGTACGACTTTTTGAATTGCGTGCATGGATTTGAAACGGACAGTACCATGGTGCACCACTCTCCAACGATGGTAAATCGAAGTCCAGCCACCGTAATCCCGTTTTACCGTAAAAATCCACGTGTCGAAAAAACGTAGGGTAAAAAACTTACGAGACCCGATTGAGATTCGGGTTGTCCTTTTTTGGCATTGATCTATCCGTTGACAGCTGAAAGCTATCAAAGCCGTTGAACTCATCGAGGACTTCATTTTGACAGGTAATGGATCCCGTAACTCTAAACGAGCCAGAAGTTATGGCCGTCCGAATAATCGATATCTACAGTGTGCAACATCCACGGTGCAAGGTGCAACATCCGTCCGAAATGGCGAAACAGTGTCGTACGACTTTTAGAAATGCGTGCATGAATTTGAAACGGAACAGTACCATGGTGCGCCACTCTCCAACGATGGTAAATCGAAGACCAGCCACCGTAATCCCGTTTTACCGTAAAAATCCACATGTCGAAAAAATGTAGGGTAAAAAACTTACGAGACCCGATTGAGATTCGGGTTGTCCTTTTTGGGCAATAATCTATCCGTTGACGGCTGAAAGCTATCAAAGCCGTTGAAATCATCGAGGCCTTCGTTTTGACAGGTTATGGCTCCCGTAACTCTAAACGAGCCAGAAGTTATGACTGTCCAAATAATCGATATCTATAGGGTGCAACATCCACGGTGCAAGGTGCAACATCCGTCCGAAATGGCGAAACAGTGCCGTAGACTTTTAGAAATGCGTGCATGGATTTGAAACAGAATAGTACCATGGTGCACCACTCTCCAGCGATGGTAAATCGAAGACCAGCCACCGTAATCCCGTTTTACCGTAAAAATCCACGTGTCAAAAAAAAGAAGGGAAAAAACTTACGAGACCCGATTGAGATCGGGGTTGTCCTTTTTGGGCATTAATCGATCCGTTGATGGCTGAAAGCTGTCAAAGCCGTAGAACTCATCGAGGCCATCGTTTTGATAGGTTATGGCTTCCGTAACTCTAAACGAGCCAGAAGTTAAGGCCGTCCGAATAATCAATATCTACACGGTGCAACATCCACGGTGCAAGGTGCAACATCCGTCCGAGATGGCGAAACAGTGCCGTACGACTTTTAGAAATGCGTGCATGGATTTGAAACGGAATAGTACCATGGTGCACCACTCTCCAGCAATGGTAAATCGAAGACCAGCCACGGTAATCCCGTTTTACCGTAAAAATACACATGTCGAAAAAACGAAGGGTAAAAAACTTACGAGACCCGATTGAGATTCGGGTTGTCCTTTTTGGGCATTAATCTATCCGTTGACGGCTGAAAGCTGTCAAAATCGTAGAACTCATCGAGGCCTTCGTTTTGACAGGTTATGGCTCCCGTAACACTAAACGATTCAGAAGTTATGTCCGTTTGAATAATCGATATCTACAGGGTGCAACATCCACGGTGCAAGTTGCAACATCCGTCCGAAATGACGAAACAGTGTCGCACGACTTTTAGAAATGCGTGCACGGATTTGAAATGGAACAGTACCATGGTGCACCACTCTCCAGCGATGGGAAGTCGAGGACGGGCCACGGTAATCCCGTTTTACCGTAAAAATCCACGTGTCCAAAAAAACGAAGGGTAAAAAACTTACTAGACCCGATTGAGATTCGGGTTGTCCTTTTCGGGCATTAATCTATCCGTTGACGGCTGAAAGCTATCGAAGCCATAGAACTCATCCAGGCCTTCGTTTTGACAGGTTATGACTTCCGTAACTCTAAACGAGCCAGAAGTTATGGCCGTCCGAATAATCGATATCTACAGGGTGCAACATCCACGGTGCAAGGTGCAAAATCCGTCCGAAATGGCGAAACAGTGTCGTACGACTTTTAGAAATGCATGCATGGATTTGAAACGGAACAGTACCATGGTGCACCACTCTCCAGCGATGGTAAATCGACGGCCAGCCACGGTAATCCCGTTTTACGGTAAAAATCCACGTGCGAAAAAACGAAGGGTAAAAAACTTACAAGACCCAATTGAGATTCGGGTTGTCCTTTTTGGGCATTAATCTATCCTTTGACGGCTGAAAGCTGTCAAAGCCGTTGAACTCATCGAGGCCTTCGTTTTGACAGGTAATGGCTCCCGTAACTCTAAACGAGCCAGAATTTATGGCCGTTTGAATAATCGATATCTACAGGGTGCAACATCCACGGTGCAAGGTGCAACATCCGACCGAAATGGCTAAACAGTGTCGTACGACTTTTAGAAATGCATGCATGGATTAGAAATGGAACAGTACCATGGTGCGCCACTCTCCTGCGATGGAAAGTCGAAGACGGGCCACGGTAATCCCGTTTTACCGTAAAAATCCACGTGTCGAAAAAACGAAGGGTAAATAACTTACGAGACCCGATTGAGATTTGGGTTGTCCTTTTTGGGCATTAGTCTATCCGTTGACGGCTGAAATCAGTCAAAGTCGTAGAACTCATCGAGGCCTTCTTTTTGACAGGTTATGGCTCCCGTTACTCTAAACGAGACAGAAGTTATGGCCGTCCGAATAATCGATATCTACAGGGTGCCACATCCACGGTGCAAGGTGCAACATCCGTCCGAAATGGCGAAACAGTGCCGTAAAACTTTTTGAATTGCGTGCATGGATTTGAAACGGACAGTACCATGGTGCACCACTCTCCAACGATGGTAAATCGAAGACCAGCCACCGTAATCCCGTTTTACCGTAAAAATCCACGTGTCGAAAAAACGTAGGGTAAAAAACTTACGAGACCCGATTGAGATCCGGGTTGTCCTTTTCGGGTATTAATCTATCCGTTGACGGCTGAAAGCTATCGAAGCCATAGAACTCATCCAGGCCTTCGTTTTGACAGGTTATGACTTCCGTAACTCTAAACGAGCCAGAAGTTATGGCCGTCCGAATAATCGATATCTACAGCGTGCAACATCCACGGTGCAAGGTGCAAAATCCGTCCGAAATGGCGAAACAGTGTCGTACAACTTTTAGAAATGCATGCATGGATTTGAAACGGAACAGTACCATGGTGCACCACTCTCCAGTGATGGTAAACCGAAGGCCAGCCACGGTAATCCCGTTTTACGGTAAAAATCCACGTGCGAAAAAACGAAGGGTAAAAAACTTACAAGAACCGATTGAGATTCGGGTTGTCCTTTTTGGGCATTAATCTATCCTTTGATGGCTGAAAGCTGTCAAAGTCGTAGAACTCATCGAGGCCTTCGTTTTGACAGGTAATGGCTCCCGTAACTCTAAACGAGTCAGAATTTATGGCCGTTTGAATAATCGATATCTATAGGGTGCAACATCCACGGTGCAAGGTGCAACATCCGTCCGAAATGGCAAAACAGTGCCGTACGACTTTTAGAAATGCGTGCATGGATTTAAAATGTAACAGTACCATGGTGCGCCACTCTCCAGTGATGGGAAGTCGAAGACGGGCCACGGTAATCCCGTTTTACCGTAAAAATCCACGTGTCGAAAAAACGAAAGGTAAAAAACTTAGAGACCCGATTGAGATTCGGGTTGTCCTTTTTGGGCATTAATCTATCCGTTGACGGCTGAAAGCTGTCAAAGCCGTAGAACTCATCGAGGCCTTCGTTTTGACAGGTTATGGCTCCCGTAACTCTAAACGAGCCAGAAGTTATGGCCGTCCGAATAATCGATATCTACAGGGTGCAACATCCACGGTGCAAGGTGCAACATCCGTCCGAAATGGCGAAACAGTGCCGTACGACTTTTAGAAATGCGTGCATGGATTTGAAACGGAACAGTACCATGGTGCACCACTCTCCAGCGATGGTAAATCGAAGACCAGCCACGGTAATCCCGTTTTACCGTAAAATTCCACGTGTCGAAAAAACGTAGGGTAAAAAACTTACGAGACCCGATTGAGATTCGGGTTGTCGTTTTTTGGCATTGATCTATCCGTTGACGGCTGAAAGCTATCAAAGCCGTTGAACTCATCGAGGCCTTCGTTTTGACAGGTTATGGCTCCCGTAACTCTAAACGAGCCAGAAGTTATGGCCGTCCGAATAATCGATATCTACAGTGTGCAACATCCACGGTGCAAGGTGCAACATCCGTCCGAAATGGCGAAACAGTGTCGTACGACTTTTAGAAATGCGTGCATGGATTTGAAACGGAACAGTACCCTGGTGCACCACTCTCCAACGATGGTAAATCGAAGACCAGCCACCATAATCCCATTTTACCGTAAAAATCCACGTGTAAAAAAAACGTAGGGTAAAAAACTTACGAGACCCGATTGAGATTCGGGTTGTCCTTTTTGGGCAATAATCTATCCGTTGACGGCTGAAAGCTATCAAAGCCGTTGAACTCATCGAGGCCTTCGTTTTGACAGGTTATGGCTCCCGTAACTCTAAACGAGCCAGAAGTTATGACCGTCCAAATAATCGATATCTACAGGGTGCAACATCCACGGTGCAAGGTGCAACATCCGTCCGAAATGGCGAAACAGTGCCGTACGACTTTTAGAAATGCGTGCATGGACTTGAAACGGAACAGTACCATGGTGCACCACTCTCCAGCGATGGTAAATCGAAGACCAGCCACCGTAATCCCGTTTTACCGTAAAAATCCACGTGTCGAAAAAACGAAGGCTAAAAAACTTACGAGACCCGATTGAGATTCGGGTTGTCCTTTTTGGGCATTAATCTATCCGTTGACGGCTAAAAGCTTTCATATCCGTAGAACTCATCGAGGCTTTCGTTTTGACAGGTTATGGCTCCCGTAACTCTAAACGAGCCAAAAGTTATGGCCGTCCGAATAATCGATATCTACAGGGTGCAACATCCACGGTGCAAGGTGCAACATCCGTCCGAAATGGCGAAACAGTGTCGTACGACTTTTAGAAATGCGTGCATGGATTTGAGATGGAACAGTGCCATGTTGTACGACTCTCCATAGATGGTAAATCGAAGACCAGCCACCATAATCCCGTTTTACCGTAAAAATCCACGTGTCAAAAAAACGAAGGGAAAAAACTTACGAGACCCGATCGAGATTGGGGTTGTCCTTTTTAGGCATTAATCTATCTGTTGATGGCTGAAAGCTGTCAAAGCCGTAGAACTCATCGAGGCCTTCGTTTTGATAGGTTATGGCTCCCGTAACTCTAAACGATCCAGAAGTTAAGGCCGTCCGAATAATCGATATCTACACGGTGCAACATCCACGGTGCAAGGTGCAACATCTGTCCGAGATGGCGAAACAGTGCCGTACGACTTTTAGAAATGTGTGCATGGATTTGAAACGGAATAGTACCATGGTGCACCACTCTCCAGCAATGGTAAATCGAAGACCAGCCACGGTAATCCCGTTTTACCGTAAAAATACACGTGTCGAAAAAACGAAGGGTAAAAAACATACGAGACCCGATTGAGATTCGGGTTGTCCTTTTTGGGCATTAATCTATCCGTTGACGGCTGAAAGCTGTCAAAATCGTAGAAATCATCGAGGCCTTCGTTTTGACAGGTTATGGCTCCCGTAACACTAAACGATCCAGAAGTTATGGCCGTTTGAATAATCGATATCTACAGGGTGCAACATCAACGGTGCAAGGTGCAACATCCGTCCGAAATGGCGAAACAGTGTCGTACAACTTTTAGAAATGCGTGCATGGATTTGAAATGGAACAGTCCCATGATGCACCACTCTCCAGCGATGGGAAGTCGAAGACTGGCCACGGTAATCCCGTTTTACCGTAGAAATCCACGTGTCGAAAAAACGAAGGGTAAAAAACTTACTAGACCCGATTGAGATTCGGGTTGTCCTTTTTGGGTATTAATCTATCCGTTGACGGCTGAAAGCTATCGAAGCTGTAGAACTCATCGAGGCCTTCATTTTGACAGGTTATGGCTTTCGTAACTCTAAACGATCCAGAAGTTATGGCCGTCCGAATAATCGATATCTACAGGGTGCAACATCCACGGTGCAAGGTGCAATATAAGTCCGAAATGGCGAAACATTGTCGTACGACTTTTAGAAATGCATGCATTGATTTGAAACGGAACAGTACCATGGTGCACCACTCTCCAGTGATGGTAAATCGAAGGCCAGCCACGGTAATCCCGTTTTACGGTAAAAATCCACGTGCGAAAAAACGAAGGGTAAAAAACTTACAAGAACCGATTGAGATTCGGGTTGTCCTTTTGGGCATTAATCTATCCTTTGATGGCTGAAAGCTGTCAAAGCCGTAGAACTCATCGAGGCCTTCGTTTTGACAGGTAATGGCTCCCGTAACTCTAAACGAGTCAGAATTTATGGCCGTTTGAATAATCGATATCTATAGGGTGCAACATCCACGGTGCAAGGTGCAACATCCGTCCGAAATGGCAAAACAGTGCCGTACGACTTTTAGAAATGCGTGCATGGATTTAAAATGTAAAAGTACCATGGTGCGCCACTCTCCAGCGATGGGAAGTCGAAGACGGGCCACGGTAATCCCGTTTTACCGTAAAAATCCACGTGTCGAAAAAACGAAAGGTAAAAAACTTAGAGACCCGATTGAGATTCGGGTTGTCCTTTTTGAGCATTAATCTATCCGTTGACGGCTGAAAGCTGTCAAAGCCGTAGAACTCATCGAGGCCTTCGTTTTGACAGGTTATGGCTCCCGTAACTCTAAACGAGCCAGAAGTTATGGCCGTCCGAATAATCGATATCTACAGGGTGCAACATCCACGGTGCAAGGTGCAACATCCGTCCGAAATGGCGAAACAGTGCCGTACGACTTTTAGAAATGCGTGCATGGATTTGAAACGGAACAGTACCATGGTGCACCACTCTCCAGCAATGGTAAATCGAAGACCAGCCACGGTAATCCCGTTTTACCGTAAAATTCCACGTGTCGGAAAAAACGTAGGGTAAAAAACTTACGAGACCCGATTGAGATTCGGGTTGTCGTTTTTTGGCATTGATCTATCCGTTGACGGCTGAAAGCTATCAAAGCCGTTGAACTCATCGAGGCCTTCGTTTTGACAGGTTATGGCTCCCGTAACTCTAAACGAGCCAGAAGTTATGGCCGTCCGAATAATCGATATCTACAGTGTGCAACATCCACGGTGCAAGGTGCAACATCCGTCCGAAATGGCGAAACAGTGTCGTACGACTTTTAGAAATGCGTGCATGGATTTGAAACGGAACAGTACCCTGGTGCACCACTCTCCAACGATGGTAAATCGAAGACCAGCCACCATAATCCCATTTTACCGTAAAAATCCACGTGTAAAAAAAACGTAGGGTAAAAAACTTACGAGACCCGATTGAGATTCGGGTTGTCCTTTTTGGGCAATAATCTATCCGTTGACGGCTGAAAGCTATCAAAGCCGTTGAACTCATCGAGGCCTTCGTTTTGACAGGTTATGGCTCCCGTAACTCTAAACGAGCCAGAAGTTATGACCGTCCAAATAATCGATATCTACAGGGTGCAACATCCACGGTGCAAGGTGCAACATCCGTCCGAAATGGCGAAACAGTGTCGTACGACTTTTAGAAATGCGTGCATGGACTTGAAACGGAACAGTACCATGGTGCACCACTCTCCAGCGATGGTAAATCGAAGACCAGCCACCGTAATCCCGTTTTACCGTAAAAATCCACGTGTCGAAAAAACGAAGGCTAAAAAACTTACGAGACCCGATTGAGATTCGGGTTGTCCTTTTTGGGCATTAATCTATCCGTTGACGGCTAAAAGCTTTCATATCCGTAGAACTCATCGAGGCCTTCGTTTTGACAGGTTATGGCTCCCGTAACTCTAAACGAGCCAAAAGTTATGGCCGTCCGAATAATCGATATCTACAGGGTGCAACATCCACGGTGCAAGGTGCAACATCCGTCCGAAATGGCGAAACAGTGTCGTACGACTTTTAGAAATGCGTGCATGGATTTGAGATGGAACAGTGCCATGGTGTACGACTCTCCATAGATGGTAAATCGAAGACCAGCCACCATAATCCCGTTTTACCGTAAAAATCCACGTGTCAAAAAAACGAAGGGAAAAAACTTACGAGACCCGATTGAGATTGGGGTTGTCCTTTTTAGGCATTAATCTATCTGTTGATGGCTGAAAGCTGTCAAAGCCGTAGAACTCATCGAGGCCTTCGTTTTGATAGGTTATGGCTCCCGTAACTCTAAACGATCCAGAAGTTAAGGCCGTCCGAATAATCGATATCTACACGGTGCAACATCCACGGTGCAAGGTGCAACATCTGTCCGAGATGGCGAAACAGTGCCGTACGACTTTTAGAAATGTGTGCATGGATTTGAAACGGAATAGTACCATGGTGCACCACTCTCCAGCAATGGTAAATCGAAGACCAGCCACGGTAATCCCGTTTTACCGTAAAAATACACGTGTCGAAAAAACGAAGGGTAAAAAACTTACGAGACCCGATTGAGATTCGGGTTGTCCTTTTTGGGCATTAATCTATCCGTTGACGGCTGAAAGCTGTCAAAATCGTAGAACTCATCGAGGCCTTCGTTTTGACAGGTTATGGCTCCCGTAACACTAAACGATCCAGAAGTTATGGCCGTTTGAATAATCGATATCTACAGGGTGCAACATCAACGGTGCAAGGTGCAACATCCGTCCGAAATGGCGAAACAGTGTCGTACAACTTTTAGAAATGCGTGCATGGATTTGAAATGGAACAGTCCCATGATGCACCACTCTCCAGCGATGGGAAGTCGAAGACTGGCCACGGTAATCCCGTTTTACCGTAGAAATCCACGTGTCGAAAAAACGAAGGGTAAAAAACTTACTAGACCCGATTGAGATTCGGGTTGTCCTTTTTGGGTATTAATCTATCCGTTGACGGCTGAAAGCTATCGAAGCTGTAGAACTCATCGAGGCCTTCATTTTGACAGGTTATGGCTTTCGTAACTCTAAACGATCCAGAAGTTATGGCCGTCCGAATAATCGATATCTACAGGGTGCAACATCCACGGTGCAAGGTGCAATATAAGTCCGAAATGGCGAAACATTGTCGTACGACTTTTAGAAATGCATGCATTGATTTGAAACGGAACAGTACCATGGTGCACCACTCTCCAGTGATGGTAAATCGAAGGCCAGCCACGGTAATCCCGTTTTACGGTAAAAATCCACGTGCGAAAAAACGAAGGGTAAAAAACTTACAAGAACCGATTGAGATTCGGGTTGTCCTTTTGGGCATTAATCTATCCTTTGAGGGCTGAAAGCTGTCAAAGCCGTAGAACTCATCGAGGCCTTCGTTTTGACAGGTAATGGCTCCCGTAACTCTAAACGAGTCAGAATTTATGGCCGTTTGAATAATCGATATCTATAGGGTGCAACATCCACGGTGCAAGGTGCAACATCCGTCCGAAATGGCAAAACAATGCCGTACGACTTTTACAAATGCGTGCATGGATTTAAAATGTAACAGTACCATGGTGCGCCACTCTCCAGCGATGGGAAGTCGAAGACGGGCCACGGTAATCCCGTTTTACCGTAAAAATCCACGTGTCGAAAAAACGAAAGGTAAAAAACTTAGAGACCCGATTGAGATTCGGGTTGTCCTTTTTGGGCATTAATCTATCCGTTGATGGCTGAAAGCTGTCAAAGCCGTAGAACTCATCGAGGCCTTCGTTTTGACAGGTTATGGCTCTCGTAACTCTAAACGAGCCAGAAGTTATGGCCGTCCGAATAATCGATATCTACAGGGTGCAACATCCACGGTGCAAGGTGCAACATCCGTCCGAAATGGCGAAACAGTGCCGTACGACTTTTAGAAATGCGTGCATGGATTTGAAACGGAACAGTACCATGGTGCCCCACTCTCCAGCGATGGAAAATCGAAGACCAGCCACGGTAATCCCGTTTTACCGTAAAATTCCACGTGTCGAAAAAACGAAGGGTAAAAAAACTTACGAGACCCGATTGAGATTCGGGTTGTCCTTTTTGGGCACTAATCTATCCGTTGACGGCTGAAAGCAGTCAAAGCCGTAGAACTCATCGAGGCCTTCGTTTTGACAGGTTATGGCTCCCGTAAATCTAAACGGGCCAGAAGTTATGGCCGTCCGAATAATCGATATCTACAGGGTGCAACATCCACGGTGCAAGGTGCAACATCCGTCCGAAATGGTGAAACAGTGCCGTACGACTTTTAAAAATGCGTGCATGGATTTGAAACGGAACAGTACCATGGTGCACCACTCTCCAGCGATGGTAAATCGAAGGCCAGCCACGGTAAACCCGTTTTACCGTAAAAATCCACGTGTCGAAAAAACGAAGGGTAAAAAACTTACGAGACGCGATTGAGATTCGGGTTGTCCTTTTTGGGCATTAATCTATCCGTTGATAGATGAAAGCAGTCAAAGCCGTAGAACTCATCGAGGCCTTCGTTTTGATAGGTTATGGCTCCCGTAACTCTAAACGAGCCAGAAGTTATGGCCGTCCGAATAATCGATATCTACAGGGTGCAACATCCGCGGTGCAAGGTGCAACATCCGTCCGAAATGGCGAAACAGTGCCGTACGACTTTTTGAATTGCGTGCATGGATTTGAAACGGACAGTACCATGGTGCACCACTCTCCAACGATGGTAAATCGAAGACCAGCCACCGTAATCCCATTTTACCGTAAAAATCCACGTGTCGAAAAAACGTAGGGTAAAAAACTTACGAGACCCGATTGAGATTCGGGTTGTCCTTTTTTGGCATTGATCTATCTGTTGACGGCTGAAAGCTATCAAAGCCGTTGAACTCATCGAGGCCTTCGTTTTGACAGGTTATGGCTCCCGTAACTCTAAATGAGCCAGAAGTTATGGCCGTGCGAATAATCGATATCTACAGTGTGCAACATCCACGGTGCAAGGTGCAACATCCGTCCGAAATGGCGAAACAGTGTCGTACGACTTTTAGAAATGCGTGCATGGATTTGAAACGGAACAGTACCATGGTGCACCACTCTCCAACGATGGTAAATCGAAGACCAGCCACCGTAATCCCGTTTTACCGTAAAAATCCACGTGTCGAAAAAACGTAGGGTAAATAACTTACGAGACCCGATTGAGATTCGGGTTGTCCTTTTTGGTCAATAATCTATCCGTTGACGGCTGAAAGCTATCAAAGCCGTTGAACTCATCGAGGCCTTCGTTTTGACAGGTTATGGCTCCCGTAACTCTAAACGAGCCAGAAGTTATGACCGTCCAAATAATCGATATCTACAGGGTGCAACATCCACGGTGCAAGGTGCAACATCCGTCCGAAATGGCGAAACAGTGCCGTACGACTTTTAGAAATGCGTGCATGGATTTGAAACGGAACAGTACCATGGTGCACCACTCTCCAGCGAAGGTAAATCGAAGACCAGCCACCGTAATCCCATTTTACCGTAAAATTCCACGTGTCGAAAAAACGAAGAGTAAAACACTTACGAGACCCGATTGAGATTCAGGTTGTCCTTTTTGGGCATTAATCTATCCGTTGATGGCTGAAAGCTGTCAAAGCCGTAGAACTCATCGAGGCCTTCGTTTTGATAGGTTATGGCTCCAGTAACTCTAAACGAGCCAGAAGTTAAGGCCGTCCGAATAATCAATATCTACACGGTGCAACATCCACGGTGCAAGGTGCAACATCCGTCCGAGATGGCGAAACAGTGCCGTACGACTTTTAGAAATGCGTGCATGGATTTGAAACGGAATAGTACCACGGTGCACCACTCTCCAGCAATGGTAAATCGAAGACCAGCCACGGTAATCCTGTTTTACCGTAAAAATACACGTGTCGAAAAAACGAAGGGTAAAAAACTTACGAGACCCGATTGAGATTCGGGTTGTCCTTTTTGGGCATTAATCTATCCTTTGACGGCTGAAAGATGTCAAAATCGTAGAACTCATCGAGGCCTTTGTTTTGACAGGTTATGGCTCCCGTAACACTAAACGATCCAGAAGTTATGGCCGTTTGAATAATCGATATCTACAGGGTGCAACATCCACGGTGCAAGTTGCAACATCCGTCCGAAATGACGAAACAGTGTCGTACGACTTTTAGAAATGTGTGCATGGATTTGAAATGGAACAGTACCATGGTGCACCACTCTCCAGCGATGGGAAGTCGAAGACGGGCCACGGTAATCCCGTTTTACCGTAAAAATCCACGTGTCGAAAAAACGAAGGGTAAAAAACTTACTAGACCCGATTGAGATTCGGGTTGTCCTTTTCGGGTATTAATCTATCCGTTGACGGCTGAAAGCTATCGAAGCCATAGAACTCATCGAGGCCTTCGTTTTGACAGGTTATGACTTCCGTAATTCTTAACGAGCCAGAAGTTATGGCCGTCCGAATAATCGATATCTACAGGGGCAACATCCACGGTGCAAGGTGCAATATCCGTCCGAAATGGCGAAACAGTGTCGTACGACTTTTAGAAATGCATGCATGGATTTGAAACGGAACAGTACATGGTGCACCACTCTTCAGCGATGGTAAATCGAAGGCCAGCCACGGTAATCCCGTTTTACGGTAAAAATCCACGTGCGAAAAAACGAAGGGTAAAAAACTTAAAAGACCCGATTGAGATTCGGGTTGTCCTTTTTGGGCATTAATCTATCCTTTGACGGCTGAAAGCTGTCAAAGCCGTAGAACTCATCGAGGCCTTCGTTTTGCCAGGTAATGGCTCCCGTAACTCTAAACGAGCCAGAATTTATGGCCGTTTGAATAATCGATATCTACAGGGTGCAACATCCACGGTGCAAGGTGCAACATCCGTCCGAAATGGCGAAACAGTGTCGTACGACTTTTAGAAATGCGTGCATGGATTAGAAATGGAACAGTACCATGGTGCGCCACTCTCTAGCGATGGAAAGTCGAAGACGGGCCACGGTTATACCGTTTTACCGTAAAAATCCACGTGTCGAAAAAACGAAGGGTAAAAAACTTACGAGACCCGATTGAGATTCGGGTTGTCCTTTTTGGGCATTAATCTATCCGTTGACGGCTGAAAGCAGTCAAAGACGTAGAACTCATCGAGGCCTTCGTTTTGACAGGTTATGGCTCCCGTAACTCTAAACGAGCCAGAAGTTATGGCCGTCCGAATAATCGATATCTACATGGTGCAACATCCACGGTGCAAGGTGCAACATCCGTCCGAAATGGAGAAACAGTGCCGTACGACTTTTTGAATTGCGTGCATGGATTTGAAACGGACAGTACCATGGTGCAGCACTCTCTAACGATGGTAAATCGAAGACCAGCCACCGTAATCCCGTTTTACCGTAAAAATCCACGTGTCGAAAAAACGTAGGGTAAAAAACTTACGAGACCCGATTGAGATTCGGGTTGTTGTTTTTTGGCATTGATCTATCCGTTGACGGCTGAAAGCTATCAAAGCCGTTGAACTCATCGAGGCCTTCGTTTTGACAGGTTATGGCTCCCGTAACTCTAAACGAGCCAGAAGTTATGGCCGTCCGAATAATCGATATCTACAGTGTGCAACATCCACGGTGCAACATCCGTCCGAAATGGCGAAACAGTGTCGTACGACTTTTAGAAATGCGTGCATGGATTTGAAACGGAACAGTACCATGGTGCACCACTCTCCAACGATGGTAAATCGAAGACCAGCCACCGTAATCCCGTTTTAACGTAAAAATCCACGTGTCTAAAAAACGTAGGGTAAAAAACTTACGAGACCCGATTGAGATTCTGGTTGTCCTTTTTGGGCAATAATCTATCCGTTGACGGCTGAAAGCTATCAAAGCCGTTGAACTCATCGAGGCTTTCGTTTTGACAGGTTATGGCTCCCGTAACTCTAAACGCGCCAGAAGTTATGACCGTCCAAATAATCGATATCTACAGGGTGCAACATCCACGGTGCAAGGTGCAACATCCGTCCGAAATGGCGAAACAGTGCCGTACGACTTTTAGAAATGCATGCATGGATTTGAAACGGAACAGTACCATGGTGCACCACTCTCCAGCGATGGTAAATCGAAGACCAGCCACCGTAATCCCGTTTTACCGTAAAATTCCACGTGTCGAAAAAATGAAGAGTAAAAAACTTACGAGACCCGATTGAGATTCGGGTTGTCCTTTTTGGGCATTAATCTATCCGCTGATGGATGAAAGCTTTCAAACCCGTAGAACTCATCGAGACCTTCGTTTTGACAGGTTATGGCTCCCGTAACTCTAAACGAGCCAAATGTTATGGCCGTCCGAATAATCGATATCTACAGGGTGCAACATCCACGGTGCAAGGTGCAACATCCGTCCGAAATGGCGAAACAGTGTCGTGCGACTTTTAGAAATGCGTGCATGGATTTGAGATGGAACAGTGCCATGGTGTACGACTCTCCAGCGATGGTAAATCGAAGACCAGCCACCATAATCCCGTTTTACCGTAAAAATCCACGTGTCAAAAAAACGAAGGGAAAAAACTTACGAGACCCGATTGAGATTGGGGTTGTCCTTTTTGGGCATTAATCTATCCGTTGATGGCTGAAAGCTGTCAAAGCCGTAGGACTCATCGAGGCCTTCGTTTTGATAGGTTATGGCTCCAGTAACTCTAAACGAGCCAGAAGTTAAGGCCGTCCGAATAATCGCTATCTACACGGTGCAACATCCACGGTGCAAGGTGCAACATCCGTCCGAGATGGCGAAACAGTGCCGTACGACTTTTAGAAATGCGTGCATGGATTTGAAACGGAATAGTACCATGGTGCACCACTCTCCAGCAATGGTAAATCGAAGACCAGCCACGGTAATCCCGTTTTACCGTAAAAATACACGTGTCGAAATAACAAAGGGTAAAAAACTTACGAGACCCGATTGAGATTCGGGTTGTCCTTTTTGGGCATTAATCTATCCGTTGACGGCTGAAAGCTGTCAAAATCGTAGAACTCATCGAGGCCTTCGTTTTGACAGGTTATGGCTCCCGTAACACTAAACGATCCAGAAGTTATGGCCGTTTGAATAATCGATATCTATAGGGTGCAACATCAACGGTGCAAGGTGCAACATCCGTCCGAAATGGCGAAACAGTGTCGTACGACTTTTAGAAATGCGTGCATGGATTTGAAACGGAACAGTCCCATGGTGCACCACTCTCCAGCGACGAGAAGTCGAAGACTGGCCACGGTAATCCCGTTTTACCGTAGAAATCCACGTGTCGAAAAAATGAAGGGTAAAAAACATACTAGACCCGATTGAGATTTGGGTTGTCCTTTTTGGGTATTAATCTATCCGTTGACGGCTGAAAGCTATCGAAGATGTAGAACTCATCGAGGCCTTCGTTTTGGCAGGTTATGGCTTTCGTAACTCTAAACGATCCAGAAGTTATGGTCGTCCGAATAATCGATATCTACAGGGTGCAACATCCACGGTGCAAGGTGCAATATCCGTCCGAAATGGCGAAACATTGTCGTACGACTTATAGAAATGCATGCATTGATTTGAAACGGAACAGTACCATGGTGCACCACTCTCCAGCGATGGTAAATCGAAGGCCAGCCACGGTAATCCCGTTTTACGGTAAAAATCCACGTGCGAAAAAAACGAAGGGTAAAAAACTTACAAGGACCGATTGAGATTCGGGTTGTCCTTTTGGGCATTAATCTATCCTTTGATGGCTGAAAGCTGTCAAAGCCGTAGAACTCATCGAGGCCTTCGTTTTGACAGGTAATGGCTCCCGTAACTCTAAACGAGTCAGAATTTATGGCCGTTTGAATAATCGATATCTACAGGGTGCAACATCCACGGTGCAAGGTGCAACATCCGTCCGAAATGGCGAAACAGTGTCGTACGACTTTTAGAAATGCGTGCATGGATTTAAATGGAACAGTACCATGGTGCGCCACTCTCCAGCGATGGGAAGTCGAAGACGGGCCACGGTAATCCCGTTTTACCGTAAAAATCCACGTGTCGAAAAAACGAAAGGTAAAAAACTTAGAGACCTGATTGAGATTCGGGTTGTCCTTTTTGGGCATTAATCTATCCGTTGACGGCTGAAAGCTGCCAAAGCCGTAGAACTCATCGAGGCCTTCGTTTTGACAGGTTATGGCTCCCGTAACTCTAAACGAGCCAGAAGTTATGGCCGTCCGAATAATCGATATCTACAGGGTGTAACATCCACGGTGCAAGGTGCAACATCCGTCCGAAATGGCGAAACAGTGCCGTACGACTTTTAGAAATGCGTGCATGGATTTGAAACGGAACAGTACCATGGTGCACCACTCTCCAGCGATGGTAAATCGAAGACCAGCCACGGTAATCCCGTTTTACCGTAAAATTCCACGTGTCGAAAAAACGAAGGGTAAAAAACTTACGAGACCCGATTGAGATTCGGGTTGTCCTTTTTGGGCACTAATCTATCCGTTGACGGCTGAAAGCTGTCAAAGCCGTAGAACTCATCGAGGCCTTCGTTTTGACAGGTTATGGCTCCCGTAAATCTAAAAGAGCCAGGAGTTATGGCCGTCCGAATAATCGATATCTACAGGGTGCAACATCCACGGTGCAAGGTGCAACATCCGTCCGAAATGGTGAAACAGTGCCGCACGACTTTTAAAAATGTGTGCATGGATTTGAAACGGAACAGTACCATGGTGCACCACTCTCCAGCGATGGTAAATCGAAGGCCAGCCACGGTAATCCCGTTTACCGTAAAAATCCACGTGTCGAAAAAACGAAGGGTAAAAAACTTACGAGACCCGATTGAGATTCGGGTTGTCCTTTTTGGGCATTATTCTATCCGTTGACAGCTGAAAGTAGTCAAAGCCGTAGAACTCATCGAGGCCTTCGTTTTGATAGGTTATGGCTCCCGTAACTCTAAACGAGCCAGAAGTTATGGCCGTCCGAATAATCGATATCTACAGGGTGCAACATCCGCGGTGCAAGGTGCAACATCCGTCCGAAATGGCGAAACAGTGCCGTACAACTTTTTGAATTGCGTGCATGGATTTGAAACGGACAGTACCATGGTGCACCACTCTCCAACGATGGTAAATCGAAGACCAGCCACCGTAATCCCATTTTACCGTAAAAATCCACGTGTCGAAAAAACGTAGGGTAAAAAACTTACGAGACCCGATTGAGATTCGGGTTGTCCTTTTTTGGCACTGATCTATCTGTTGAAGGTTGAAAGCTATCAAAGCCGTTGAACTCATCGAGGCCTTCGTTTTGACAGGTTATGGCTCCCGTAACTCTGAACGAGCCAGAAGTTATGGCCGTGCGAATAATCGATATCTACAGTGTGCTACATCCACGGCGCAAGGTGCAACATCCGTCCGAAATGGCGAAACATTATCGTACGACTTTTAGAAATGCGTGCATGGATTTGAAACAGAACAGTACCATGGTGCACCACTCTCCAACGATGGTAAATCGAAGACCAGCCACTGTAATCCCGTTTTACCATAAAAATCCACGTGTCGAAAAAACGTAGGGTAAAAAACTTACGAGACCCGATTGAGATTCGGGTTGTCCTTTTTGGGCAATAATCTATCCGTTGACGGCTGAAAGCTATCAAAGCCGTTGAACTCGTCGAGGCCTTCGTTTTGACAGGTTATGGCTCCCGTAAATCTAAAAGAGCCAGGAGTTATGGCCGTCCGAATAATCGATATCTACAGGGTGCAACATCCACGGTGCAAGGTGCAACATCCGTCCGAAATGGTGAAACAGTGCCGCACGACTTTTAAAAATGTGTGCATGGATTTGAAACGGAACAGTACCATGGTGCACCACTCTCCAGCGATGGTAAATCGAAGGCCAGCCACGGTAATCCCGTTTTACCGTAAAAATCCATGTGTCGAAAAAACGAAGGGTAAAAAACTTACGAGACCCGATTGAGATTCGGGTTGTCCTTTTTGGGCATTATTCTATCCGTTGACAGCTGAAAGTAGTCAAAGCCGTAGAACTCATCGAGGCCTTCGTTTTGATAGGTTATGGCTCCCGTAACTCTAAACGAGCCAGAAGTTATGGCCGTCCGAATAATCGATATCTACAGGGTGCAACATCCGCGGTGCAAGGTGCAACATCCGTCCGAAATGGCGAAACAGTGCCGTACGACTTTTTGAATTGCGTGCATGGATTTGAAACGGACAGTACCATGGTGCACCACTCTCCAACGATGGTAAATAGAAGACCAGCCACCGTAATCCCATTTTACCGTAAAAATCCACGTGTCGAAAAAACGTAGGGTAAAAAACTTACGAGACCCGATTGAGATTCGGGTTGTCCTTTTTTGGCATTGATCTATCTGTTGACGGTTGAAAGCTATCAAAGCCGTTGAAATCATCGAGGCCTTCGTTTTGACAGGTTATGGCTCCCGTAACTCTAAACGAGCCAGAAGTTATGGCCGTGCGAATAATCGATATCTACAGTGTGCAACATCCACGGTGCAAGGTGCAACATCCGTCCGAAATGGCGAAACAGTATCATACGACTTTTAGAAATGCGTGCATGGATTTGAAACAGAACAGTACCATGGTGCACCACTCTCCAACGATGGTAAATCGAAGACCAGCCACTGTAATCACGTTTTACCATAAAAATCCACGTGTCGAAAAAACGTAGGGTAAAAAACTTACGAGACCCGATTGAGATTCGGGTTGTCCTTTTTGGGCAATAATCTATCCGTTGACGGCTGAAAGCTATCAAAGCCGTTGAACTCGTCGAGGCCTTCGTTTTGACAGGTTATGGCTCCCGTAACTCTAAACGAGCCAGAAGTTATGACCGTCCAAATAATCGATATCTACAGGGTGTAACATCCACGGTGCAAGGTGCAACATCCGTCCGAAATGGCGAAACAGTGTCGTACGACTTTTAGAAATGCGTGCATGGATTTGAAACGGAACAGTACCATGGTGCACCACTCTCCAGCGATGGTAAATCGAAGACCAGCCACCGTAATCCCGTTTTACCGTAAAATTCCACGTGTCGAAAAAACGAAGAGTAAAAAACTTACGAGACACGATTGAGTTTCGGGTTGTCCTTTTTGGGCATTAATCTATCCGTTGATGGCTGAAAGCTGTCAAAGCCGTAGAACTCATCGAGGCCTTCGTTTTGATAGGTTATGGCTCCCGTAACTCTAAACGAGCCAGAAGTTAAGGCCGTCCGAATAATCAATATCTACACGGTGCAACATTCACGGTGCAAGGTGCAACATCCGTCCGAGATGGGGAAACAGTGCCGTACGACTTTTAGAAATGCGTGCATGGATTTGAAACTGAATAGTACCATGGTGCACCACTCTCCAGCAATGGTAAATCGAAGACCAGCCACGGTAATCCCGTTTTACCGTAAAAATACACGTGTCGAAAAAACGAAGGGTAAAAAACTTACGAGACCCGATTGAGATTCGGGTTGTCCTTTTTGGGCATTAATCTATCCGTTGACGGCTGAAAGCTGTCAAAATCGTAGAACTCATCGAGGCCTTCGTTTTGACAGGTTATGGCTCCCGTAACACTAAACGATCCAGAAGTTATGGCCGTTTGAATAATCGATATCTACAGGGTGCAACATCCACGGTGCAAGTTGCAACATCCGTCCGAAATGACGAAACAGTGTCGTACGACTTTTAGAAATGCGTGCATGGATTTGAAACGGAACAGTACCATGGTGCACCACTCTCCAGCGATGGGAAGTCGAACACGGGCCACGGTAATCCCGTTTTACCGTAAAAATCCACGTGTCGAAAAAACGAAGGGTAAAAAACTTACTAGACCCGATTGAGATTCGGGTTGTCCTTTTCGGGTATTAATCTATCCGTTGACGGCTGAAAGCTATCGAAGCCATAGAACTCATCGAGGCCTTTGTTTTGACAGGTTATGACTTCCGTAACTCTAAACGAGCCAGAAGTTATGGCCGTCCGAATAATCGATATCTACAGGGTGCAACATCCACGGTGCAAGGTGCAATATCCGTCCAAAATGGCGAAACAGTGTCGTACGACTTTTAGAAATGCAGCATGGATTTGAAACGGAACAGTACCATGGTGTACCACTCTCCAGCGATGGAAAATCGAAGGCCAGCCACGGTAATCCCGTTTTACGGTAAAAATCCACGTGCGAAAAAACGAAGGGTAAAAAACTTACAAGACCCGATTGAGATTCGGGTTGTCCTTTTTGGGCATTAATCTATCCGTTGAGGGCTGAAAGCAGTCAAAGCCGTAGAACTCATCGAGGCCTTCATTTTGACAGGTAATGGCTCCCGTAACTCTAAACGAGCCAGAATTTATGGCCGTTTGAATAATCGATATCTACAGGGTGCAACATCCACGGTGCAAGGTGCAACATCCGTCCGAAATGGCGAAACAGTGTCGTACGACTTTTAGAAATGCGTGCATGGATTAGAAATGGAACAGTACCATGGTGCGCCACTCTCCAGCGATGGAAAGTCGAAGACGGGCCACGGTAATCCCGTTTTACCGTAAAAATCCAAGTGTCGAAAAAACGAAGGGTAAAAAACTTACGAGACCCGATTGAGATTCGGGTTGTCCTTTTTGGGCATTAATCTATCCGTTGAGGGCTGAAAGCAGTCAAAGCCGTAGAACTCATCGAGGCCTTCGTTTTGACAGGTTATGGCTCCTGTAACTCTAAACGAGCCAGAAGTTATGACCGTCCGAATAATCGATATCTACAGGGTGCAACATCCACGGTGCAAGGTGCAACATCCGTCCGAAATGGTGAAACAGTGCCGTACGACTTTTTGAATTGCGTGCATGGATTTGAAACGGACAGTACCATGGTGCACCACTCTCCAACGATGGTAAATCGAAGACCAGCCACCGTAATCCCGTTTTACCGTAAAAATCCACGTGTCGAAAAAACGTAGGGTAAAAAACTTACGAGACCCGATTGAGATTCGGGTTGTCGTTTTTTGGCATTGGTCTATCCGTTGACGGCTGAAAGCTATCAAAGCCGTTGAACTCATCGAGGCCTTCGTTTTGACAGGTTATAGCTCCCGTAACTCTAAACGAGCCAGAAGTTATGGCCGTCCGAATAATCGATATCTATAGTGTGCAACATCCACGGTGCAACATCCATCCGAAATGGCGAAACAGTGTCGTACGACTTTTAGAAATGCGTGCATGGATTTGAAACGGAACAGTACCATGGTGCACCACTCTCCAACGATGATAAATCGAAGACCAGCCACCGTAATCCCGTTTTACCGTAAAAATCCACGTGTCGAAAAAACGTAGGGTAAAAAACTTACGAGACCCGATTGAGATTCGGGTTGTCCTTTTTGGGCAATAATCTATCCGTTGACGGCAGAAAGCTATCAAAGCCGTTGAACTCATCGAGGCCTTCGTTTTGATAGGTTAAGGCTCCCGTAACTCTAAACGAGCCAGAAGTTATGACCGTCCAAATAATCGATATCTACAGGGTGCAACATCCACGGTGCAAGGTGCAACATCCGTCCGAAATGGCGAAGCAGTGCCATACGACTTTTAGAAATGCGTGCATGGATTTGAAACGGAACAGTACCATGGTGCACCACTCTCCAGCGATGGTAAATCGAAGACCAGCCACCGTAATCCCGTTTTACGGTAAAATTCCACGTGTCGAAAAAACGAAGAGTAAAAAACTTACGAGACCCGATTGAGATTCGGGTTGTCCGTTTTGGGCATTAATCTATCCGCTGATGGCTGAAGGCTTTCAAAGCCGTAGAACTCATCGAGGCCTTCGTTTTGACAGGTTATGGCTCCCGTAACTCTAAACGAGCCAAATGTTATGGCCGTCCGAATAATCATATCTACAGGGTGCAACATCCACGGTGCAAGGTGCAACATCCGTCCGAAATGGCGAAACAGTGTCGTACGACTTTTTGAAATGCGTGCATGGATTTGAGATGGAACAGTGCCATGGTGTACGACTCTCCATCGATGGTAAATCGAAGACCAGCCACCATAATCCCGTTTTACCGTAAAAATCCACGTGTCAAAAAAACGAAGGGAAAAAACTTACGAGACCCGATTGAGATTGGGGTTGTCCTTTTTGGGCATTAATCTATCCGTTGATGGCTGAAAGCCGTCAAAGCTGTAGAACTCATCGAGGCCTTCGTTTTGATAGGTTATGGCTCCAGTAACTCTAAACGAGCCAGAAGTTAAGGCCATCCGAATAATCGATATCTACACGGTGCAACATCCACGGTGCAAGGTGCAACATCCGTCCGAGATGGCGAAACAGTGCCGTACGACTTTTAGAAATGCATGCATGGATTTGAAACGGAATAGTACCATGGTGCACCACTCTCCATCAATGGTAAATCGAAGACCAGCCACGGTAATCCCGTTTTACAGTAAAAATACACGTGTCGAAAAAACGAAGGGTAAAAAACTTACGAGACCCGATTGAGATTCGGGTTGTCCTTTTTGGGCATTAATCTATCCGTTGACGGCTGAAAGCTGTCAAAATCGTAGAACTCATCGAGTCCTTCGTTATGACAGGTTATGGCTCCCGTAACACTAAACGATCCAGAAGTTATGGCCGTTTGAATAATCGATATCTACAGGGTGCAACATCAACGGTGCAAGGTGCAACATCCGTCCGAAATGGCGAAACAGTGTCGTACGACTTTTAGAAATGCGTGCATTGATTTGAAACGGAACAGTCCCATGGTGCACCACTCTCCAGCAACGGAAAGTCGAAGACTGGCCACGGTAATCCCGTTTTACCGTAGAAATCCACGTGTCGAAAAAACGAAGGGTAAAAAACTTAATAGACCCGACTGAGATTTGGGTTGTCCTTTTTGGGTATTAATCTATCCGTTGACGGCTGAAAGCTATCGAAGATGTAGAACTCATCGAGGCCTTCGTTTTGACAGGTTATGGCTTTCGTAACTCTAAACGATCCAGAAGTTATGGCCGTCCGAATAATCAATATCTACAGGGTGCAACATCCACGGTGCAAGGTGCAATATCCGTCCGAAATGGCGAAACAGTGCCGTACGACTTTTAGAAATGCGTGCATGGATTTAAAATGGAACAGTACCATGGTGCGCCACTCTCCAGCGATGGGAAGTTGAAGACGGGCCACGGTAATCCCGTTTTACCGTAAAAATCCACGTGTCGAAAAAACGAAAGGTAAAAAACTTAGAGACCCGATTGAGATTCGGGTTGTCCTTTTTGGGCATTAATCTATCCATTGACGGCTGAAAGCTGTCAAAGCCGTAGAACTCATCGAGGCCTTCGTTTTGACAGGTTATGGCTCCCGTAACTCTAAACGAGCCAGAAGTTATGGCCGTCCGAATAATCGATATCTACAGGGTGCTACATCCACGGTGCAAGGTGCAACATCCGTTCGAAATGGCGAAATAGTGCCGTACGACTTTTAGAAATGCGTGCATGGATTTGAAACGGAACAGTACCATGGTGCAC
Source organism: Allium cepa (assembly GCA_030765085.1). Classification (NCBI taxonomy): domain Eukaryota; kingdom Viridiplantae; phylum Streptophyta; class Magnoliopsida; order Asparagales; family Amaryllidaceae; genus Allium; species Allium cepa. The sequence continues at coordinate 873,498,281 of CM060938.1, forward strand.
CACTCTCCAGCGATTGTAAATCGAAGACCAGCCACGGTAATCCCGTTTTACCGTAAAATTCCACGTGTCGAAAAAACGAAGGGTAAAAAACTTACGAAACCCGATTGAGATTCGGGTTGTCCTTTTTGGGCACTAATCTATCCGTTGACGGCTGAAAGCTGTCAAAGCCGTAGAACTCATCGAGGCCTTCGTTTTGACAGGTTATGGCTCCCGTAAATCTAAACGAGCCAGAAGTTATGGCCGTCCGAATAATCGATATCTACAGGGTGCAACATCCACGGTGCAAGGTGCAACATCCATCCGAAATGGTGAAACAGTGACGTATGACTTTTAAAAATGCGTGCATGGATTTGAAACAGAACAGTACCATGGTGCACCACTCTTCAGCGATGGTAAATCGAACGCCAGCCACGGTAATCCCGTTTTACCGTAAAAATCCACGTGTCGAAAAAACGAAGGGTAAAAAACTTACGAGACCCGATTGAGATTCGGGTTGTCCTTCTTGGGTATTAATCTATCCGTTGACAGCTGAAAGCAGTGAAAGCCGTAGAACTCATCGAGGCCTTCGTTTTGATAGGTTATGGCTCCCGTAACTCTAAACGAGCCAGAAGTTATGGCCGTCCGAATAATCGATATCTACAGGGTGCAACATCCGCGGTGCAAGGTGCAACATCCGTCCGAAATGGCGAAACAGTGCCGTACGACTTTTTGAATTGCGTGCATGGATTTGAAATGGACAGTACCATGGTGCACCACTCTCCAACGATGGTAAATCGAAGACCAGCCACCGTAATCCCATTTTACCGTAAAAATCCACGTGTCGAAAAAACGTAGGGTAAAAAACTTACGAGACCCGATTGAGATTCGGGTTGTCCTTTTTTGGCATTGATCTATCTGTTGACGGCTGAAAGCTATCAAAGCCGTTGAACTCATCGAGGCCTTCGTTTTGACAGGTTATGGCTCTCGTAAATCTAAACGAGCCAGAAGTTATGGCCGTGCGAATAATCGATATCTACAGTGTGCAGCATCCACGGTGCAAGGTGCAACATCCGTCCGAAATGGCGAAACAGTGTCGTACGACTTTTAGAAATGCGTGCATGGATTTGAAACGGAACAGTACCATGGTGCACCACTCTCCAACGATGGTAAATCGAAGACCAGCCACGGTAATCCCGTTTTACCGTTAAAATCCACGTGTCGAAAAAACGTAGGGTAAAAAACTTACGAGACCCGATTGAGATTCGGGCTGTCCTTTTTGGGCAATAATCTATCCGTTGACGGCTGAAAGCTATCAAAGCCGTTGAACTCATCGAGGCCTTCGTTTTGACAGGTTATGGCTCCCGTAACTCTAAACGAGCTAGAAGTTATGACCGTCCAAATAATCGATATCTATAGGGTGCAACATCCACGGTGCAAGGTGCAACATCCGTCCGAAATGGCGAAACAGTGCCGTACGACTTTTAGAAATGCGTGCATGGATTTGAAACGGAACAGTACCATGGTACACCATTCTCCAGCGATGGTAAATCGAAGACCAGCCACCGTAATCCCGTTTTACCGTAAAATTCCACGTGTCGAAAAAACGAAGAGTAAAAAACTTACGAGACCCGATTGAGATTCGGGTTGTCCTTTTTGGGCATTAATCTATCCGTTGATGGCTGAAAGCTGTCAAAGCCGTAGAACTCATTGAGGCCTTCGTTTTGATATGTTATGGCTCCCGTAACTCTAAACGAGCCAGAAGTTAAGGCCGTCCGAATAATCAATATCTACACGGTGCAACATCCACGGTGCATGGTGCAACATCCGTCCGAGATGGCGAAACAGTGCCGTACGACTTTTAGAAATGGGTGCATGGATTTGAAACGGAATAGTACCATGGTGCACCACTCTCCAGCAATGGTAAATCGAAGACCAGCCACGGTAATCCCGTTTTACCGTAAAAATACACGTGTCGAAAAAACGAAGGGTAAAAAACTTACGAGACCCGATTGAGATTCAGGTTGTCCTTTTTGGGCATTAATCTATCCGTTGACGGCTGAAAGCTGTGAAAATCGTAGAACTCATCGAGGCCTTCGTTTTGACAGGCTATGGCTCCCGTAACACTAAACGATCCAGAAGTTATGGCCGTTTGAATAATCGATATTTATAGGGTGCAACATCCACGGTGCAAGTTGCAACATCCGTCCGAAATGATGAAACAGTGTCGTACGACTTTTAGAAATGCGTGTATGGATTTGAAACGGAACAGTACCATGGTGCACCACTCTCCAGCGTAGGGAAGTCGAAGACGGGCCACGGTAATCCCGTTTTACCGTAAAAATCCACGTGTCGAAAAAACGAAGGGTAAAAAACTTACTAGACCCGATTGAGATTCGGGTTGTCCTTTTCGGGTATTAATCTATCCGTTGACGACTGAAAGCTATCGAAGCCATAGAACTCATCGAGGCCTTCGTTTTGACAGGTTATGACTTCCGTAACTCTAAACGAGCCAGAAGTTATGGCCGCCCGAATAATCGATATCTACAGGGTGCAACATCCACGGTGCAAGGTGCAATATCCGTCCGAAATGGCGAAACAGTGTCGTACGACTTTTAGAAATGCATGCATGGATTCAAAACGGAACAGTACCATGGTGCACCACTCTCCAGCGATGGTAAATAGAAGGCCAGCCACAATAATCCCGTTTTACGGTAAAAATCCACGTGCAAAAAAACGAAGGGTAAAAAACTTACAAGACCCGATTGAGATTCGGGTTGTCCTTTTTGGGCATTAATCTATCCTTTGACGGCTGAAAGCTGTCAAAGCCGTAGAACACATAGAGGCCTTCGTTTTGACAGGTAATGGCTCCCGTAACTCTTAACGAGCCAGAATTTATGGCCGTTTCAATAATTGATGTCTACAGGGTGCAACATCCACGGTGCAAGGTGCAACATCCGTCCGAAATGGCGAAACAGTGTCGTACGACTTTTAGAAATGCGTGCATGGATTAGAAATGGAACAGTACCATGGTGCGCCACTCTCCAGCGATGGAAAGTCGAAGACGGGCCACGGTAATCTCGTTTACCGTAAAAATCCACGTGTCGAAAAAACGAAGGGTAAAAAACTTACGAGACCCGATTGAGATTCGGGTTGTCCTTTTTGGGCATTAATCTATCCGTTGACGGCTGAAAGCAGTCAAAGCCGTAGAACTCATCGAGGCATTCGTTTTGACAGGTTATGGCTCCAGTAACTCTAAACGAGCCAGAAGTTATGGCCGTCCGAATAATCGATATCTACAGGGTGCAACATCCACGGTGCAAGGTGCAACATCCGTCCGAAATGGCGAAACAGTGCCGTACGACTTTTTGAATTGCGTGCATGGATTTGAAACAGACAGTACCATGGTGCACCACTCTCCAACGTTGGTAAATCGAAGACCAGCCACCGTAATCCCGTTTTACCGTAAAAATCCACGTGTCGAAAAAACGTAGGGTAAAAAACTTACGAGACCCGATTGAGATTCGGTTTGTCGTTTTTTGGCATTGATCTATCCGTTGACGGCTGAAAGCTATCAAAGCCGTTGAACTCATCGAGGCCTTCGTTTTGACAGGTTATGGCTCCCGTAACTCTAAACGAGCCAGAAGTTATGGCCGTCCGAATAATCCATATCTACAGTGTGCAACATCCACGGTGCAACATCCGTCCGAAATGGCGAAACAGTGTCGTACGACTTTTAGAAATGCGTGCATGGATTTGAAATGGAACAGTACCATGGTGCACCACTCTCCAACGATGGTAAATCGAAGACCAGCCACCGTAATCCCGTTTTACCGTAAAAATCCACGTGTCGAAAAAACGTAGGGTAAAAAACTTACGAGACCCGATTGAGATTCGGGTTGTCCTTTTTCGGCAATAATCTATCCGTTGACGGCTGAAAGCTATCAAAGCCGTTGAACTCATCGAGGCCTTCGTTTTGACAGGTTATGGCTCCCGTAACTCTAAACGAGCCAGAAGTTATGACCGTCCAAATAATCGATATCTACAGGGTGCAACATCCACGGTGCAAGGTGCAACATCCGTCCGAAATGGCGAAACAGTGCCGTACGACATTTAGAAATGCGTGCATGGATTTGAAACGGAACAGTACCATGGTGCACCACTCTCCAGCGATGGTAAATCGAAGACCAGCCACCGTAATCCCGTTTTACCGTAAAATTCCACGTGTCGAAAAAACGAAGAGTAAAAAACTTACGAGACCCGATAGAGATTCGGGTTGTCCTTTTTGGGCATTAATCTATCCGCTGATGGCTGAAAGCTTTCAAAGCCGTAGAACTCATCGAGGCCTTCGTTTTGACAGGTTATGGCTCCCGTAACTCTAAACGAGCCAAATGTTATGGCCGTCCGAATAATCGATATCTACAGGGTGCAACATCCACGGTGCAAGGTGCAACATCCGTCCGAAATGGCGAAACAGTGTCGTACGACTTTTAGAAATGCGTGCATGGATTTGAGATGGAACAGTGCCATGGTGTACGACTCTCCAGCGATGGTAAATCGAAGACCAGCCACCATAATCCCGTTTTACCGTAAAAATCCACGTGTCAAAAAAACGAAGGGAAAAAACTTACGCGACCCGATTGAGATTGGGGTTGTCCTTTTTGGGCATTAATCTATCCGTTGATGGCTGAAAGCTTTCAAAGCCGTAGAACTCATCGAGGCCTTCGTTTTGATAGGTTATGACTCCAGTAACTCTAAACGAGCCAGAAGTTAAGACCGTCCGAATAATCGATATCTACACGGTGCAACATCCACGGTGCAAGGTGCAACATCCGTCCGAGATGGCGAAACAGTGCCGTACGACTTTTAGAAATGCGTGCATGGATTTGAAACGGAATAGTACCATGGTGCACCACTCTCCAGCAATGGTAAATCGAAGACCAGCCACGGTAATCCCGTTTTACCGTAAAAATACACGTGTCGAAAAAACGAAGGGTAAAAAACTTACGAGACCCGATTGAGATTCGGGTTGTCCTTTTTGGGCATTAATCTATCCGTTGACGGCTGAAAGCTGTCAAAATCGTAGAACTCATCGAGGCCTTCGTTTTGACAGGTTATGGCTCCCGTATCACTAAACGATCCAGAAGTTATGGCCGTTTGAATAATCGATATCTACAGGGTGCAACATCAACGGTGCAAGGTGCAACATCCGTCCGAAATGGCGAAACAGTGTCGTACGACTTTTAGAAATGCGTGCATGGATTTGAAACGGAACAGTCCCGTGGTGCACCACTCTCCCGCGATGGGAAGTCGAAGACTGGCCCCGGTAATCCCGTTTTACCGTAGAAATCCACGTGTCGAAAAAACGAAGGGTAAAAAACTTACTAGACCCGATTGAGATTTGGGTTGTCCTTTTTGGGTATTAATCTATCCGTTGACGGCTGAAAGCTATCGAAGATGTAGAACTCATCGAGGCCTTCGTTTTGACAGGTTATGGCTTTCGTAACTCTAAACGATCCAGAAGTTATGGCCGTCCGAATAATCGATATCTACAGGGTGCAACATCCACGGTGCAAGGTGCAATATCCGTCCGAAATGGCGAAACATTGTCGTACGACTTTTAGAAATGCATACATTGATTTGAAACGGAACAGTACCATGGTGCACCACTCTCCAGCAATGGTAAATCGAAGGCCAGCCACGGTAATCCCGTTTTACGGTAAAAATCCACGTGCGAAAAAACGAAGGGTAAAAAACTTACAAGAACCGATTGAGATTCGGGTTGTCCTTTTGGGCATTAATCTATCCTTTGATGGCTGAAAGCTGTCAAAGCCGTAGAACTCATCGAGGCCTTCGTTTTGACAGGTAATGGCTCCCGTAACTCTAAACGAGTCAGAATTTATGGCCGTTTGAATAATCGATATCTACAGGGTGCAGCATCCACGGTGCAAGGTGCAAAATCCGTCCGAAATGGCGAAACAGTGCCGTACGACTTTTAGAAATGCGTGCATGGATTTAAAATGAAACAGTGGCATGGTGCGCCACTCTCCAGCGGTGGGAAGTCGAAGACGGGCCACGGTAATCCCGTTTTACCGTAAAAATCCACGTGTCGAAAAAACGAAAGGTAAAAAACTTAGAGACCCGATTGAGATTCGAGTTGTCCTTTTTGGGCATTAATCTATCCGTTGATGGCTGAAAGCTGTCAAAGCCGTAGAACTCATCGAGGCCTTCGTTTTGACAGGTTATGGCTCCCGTAACTCTAAACGAGCCAGAAGTTATGGCCGTCTGAATAATCGATATCTACAGGGTGCAACATCCACGGTGCAAGGTGCAACATCCGTCCGAAATGGCGAAACAGTGCCGTACGACTTTTAGAAATGCGTGCATGGATTTGAAACGGAACAGTACCTTGGTGCACCACTCTCCAGCGATGGTAAATCGAAGACCAGCCACGGTAATCCCGTTTTACCGTAAAATTCCACGTGTCGAAAAAACGAAGGGTAAAAAACTTACGAGACCCGATTGAGATTCGGGTTGTCCTTTCTGGGCACTAATCTATCCGTTGACGGCTGAAAGCGGTCAAAGCCGTAGAACTCATCGAGGCCTTCGTTTTGACAGGTTATGGCTCCCGTAAATCTAAACGAGCCAGAAGTTATGGCCGTCCGAATAATCGATATCTACCGGGTGCAACATCTACGGTGCAAGGTGCAACATCCGTCCGAAATGGTGAAACAGTGCCGTACGACTTTTCAAAATACGTGCATGGATTTGAAACGGAACAGTACCATGGTGCACCACTCTCCAGCGATGGTAAATCGAAGGCCAGCCACGGTAATCCCGTTTTACCGTAAAAATCCACGTGTCGAAAAAACGAAGGGTAAAAAACTTACGAGACCCGATTGAGATTCGGGTTGTCCTTTTTGGGCATTAATCTATCCGTTGACAGCTGAAAGCAATCAAAGCCGTAGAACTCATCGAGGCCTTCGTTTGGATAGGTTATGGCTCACCTAACTCTAAACGAGCCAGAAGTTATGGCCGTCCGAATAATCGATATCTACAGGGTGCAACATCTGCGGTGCAAGGTGCAACATTCGTCCGTATTGGCGAAACAGTGCCGTACGACTTTTTGAATTGCGTGCATGGATTTGAAACGGACAGTACCATGGTGCACCACTCTCCAACGATGGTAAATCGAAGACCAGCCACCGTAATCCCATTTTACCGTAAAAATCTACGTGTCGAAAAAACGTAGGGTAAAAAACTTACGAGACCCGATTGAGATTCGGGTTGTCCTTTTTTGGCATTGATCTATCTGTTGACGGTTGAAAGCTATCAAAGCCGTTGAACTCATCGAGGCCTTCGTTTTGACAGGTTATGGCTCCCGTAACTCTAAACGAGCCAGAAGTTATGGCCGTCCTAATAATCGATATCTACAGGGTGCAACATCCACGGTGCAAGGTGCAACATCCGTCCGAAATGGCGAAACAGTGCCGTACGACTTTTAGAAATGCGTGCATGGATTTGAAACGGAACAGTACCATGGTGCACTACTCTCCAGCGATGGTAAATCGAAGACCAGCCACCGTAATCCCGTTTTACCTTAAAATTCCACGTGTCGAAAAAACGAAGAGTAAAAAACTTACGAGACCCGATTGAGATTCGGGTTGTCCTTTTTGGGCATTAATCTATCCGTTGATGGCTGAAAACTGTCAAAGCCGTAGAACTTATCGAGGCCTTCGTTTTGATAGGTTATGGCTCCCGTAACTCTAAACGAGCCAGAAGTTAAGGCCGTCCGAATAATCAATATCTACACGGTGCAACATCCACGGTGCAAGGTGCAACATCCGTCCGAGATGGCGAAATAGTGCCGTACGACTTTTAGAAATGCGTGCATGGATTTGAAACGGAATAGTACCATGGTGCACCACTCTCCAGCAATGGTAAATCAAAGACCAGCCACGGTAATCCCGTTTTACCATAAAAATACACGTGTCGAAAAAACGAAGGGTAAAAAACTTACGAGACCCGATTGAGATTCGGGATGTCCTTTTTGGGCATTAATCTATCCGTTGACGGTTGAAAGCAGTCAAAATCGTAGAACTCATCGAGGCCTTCGTTTTGACAGGTTATGGCTCCCGTAACACTAAACGATCCAGAAGTTATGGCCGTTTGAATAATCGATATCTACAGGGTGCAACATCCACGGTGCAAGTTGCAACATCCGTCCGAAATGACGAAACAGTGTCGTACGACTTTTAGAAATGCGTGCATGGATTTGAAACGGAACAGTACCATGGTGCACCACTCTCCAGCGATGGGAAGTCGAAGACGGTCCACGGTAATCCCGTTTTACCGTAAAAATCCACGTGTCGAAAAAACGAAGGGTAAAAAACTTACTAGACCCGATTGAGATTCGGGTTGTCTTTTCGGGTATTAATCTATCCGTTGATGGCTGAAAGCTATCGAAGCCATAGAACTCATCGAGGCCTTCGTTTTGACAGGTTATGACTTCTGTAACTCTAAACGAGCCAGAAGTAATGGCCGTCCTAATAATCGATATCTACAGGGTGCAACATCCACGGTGCAAGGTGCAATATCCGTACGAAATGGCGAAACAGTGTCGTACGACTTTTAGAAATGCATGCATGGATTTGAAACGGAACAGTACCATGGTGCACCACTCTCCAGCGATGGTAAATCGAAGGCCAGCCACGGTAATCCCGTTTTACGGTAAAAATCCACGTGCGAAAAAACGAAGGGTAAAAAACTTACAAGACCCGATTGAGATTCGGGTTGTCCTTTTTGGGCATCAATCTATCCTTTGACGACTGAAAGCTATCAAAGCCGTAGAACTCATCGAGGCCTTCGTTTTGACAGGTAATGGCTCCCGTAACTCTAAACGAGCCAGAATTTATGGCCGTTTGAATAATCGATATCTACAGGGTGCAACATCCACGGTGCAAGGTGCAACATCCGTCCGAAATGGCGAAACAGTGTCGTACGACTTTTAGAAATGCGTGCATGGACTAGAAATGGAGCAGTACCATGGTGCGCCACTCTCCAGCGATGGGAAGTCGAAGACGGGCCACGGTAATCCCGTTTTATCGTAAAAATCCACGTGTCGAAAAAACGAAAGGTAAAAAACTTACTAGACCCGATTGAGATTCGGGTTGTCCATTTCGGGCATTGATCTATCCGTTGACGGCTGAAAGCTGTCAAAGCCGTAGAACTCATCGAGGCCTTCGTTTTGACAGGTTATGGCTCCCGTAACTCTAAACGAGCCAGAAGTTATGGCCGTCCGAATAATCGATATCTACAGGGTGCAACATCCACGGTGCAAGGTGCAACATCCGTCCGAAATGGCGAAACATTGTCATACGACTTTTAAAAATACGTGCATGGATTTGAATCGGAATAGTACCATGGTGCACCACTCTCCAGCGATGGTAAATCGAATGCTAGCCAAGGTAATCCCGTTTTACCGTAAAAATCCACGTGTCGAAAAAACGAAGGGTAAAAAACTTACGAGACCCAATTGAGATTCGGGTTGTCCTTTTTGGGCATTAATCTATCCGTTGACGGCTGAAAGCTGTCAAAGCCGTAGAACTCATCGAGACCTTCGTTTTGACTGGTTATGGCTCCCGTAACTCTAAACGAGCTAGTAGTTATGGCCGTTTGAATAATCGATATCTACAGGGTGCAACATCCACGGTGCAAGGTGCAACATCCGTCCGAAACGGCGAAACAGTGTCGTACGACTTTTAGAAATGCGTGCATGGATTTGAAATGGAACAATACCATAGTGCACCACTCTCCTGCGATGGAAAGTCGAAGACGGGCTACGGTAATCCCGTTTTACCGTAAAAATCCACGTGTCGAAAAAACGAAGGGTAAAAAACTTACGTGACCCGAATGAGATTCGGGTTGTCCTTTTTGGGCATTAATCTATCCGTTGACGGCTGAAAGCTGTCAAAATCGTAGAACTCATCGAGGCCTTCGTTTTGACAGGTTATGGCTCCCGTAACACTAAACGGTCCAGAAGTTATGGCCGTTTGAATAATCGATATCTACAGGGTGCAACATCCACGGTGCAAGTTGCAACATCCGTCCGAAATGACAAAACAGTGTCGTACGACTTTTAGAAATGCGTGCATGGATTTGGAACGGAACAGTACCATGGTGCACCACTCTCCAGCGATGGGAAGTCGAAGACGGGCCACGGTAATCCCGTTTTACCGTAAAAATCCACGTGTCGAAAAAACGAAGGGTAAAAAACTTACGAGACCCGATTGAGATTCGGGTTGTCCTTTTTGGGCATTAATCTATCAGTTGACGGCTGAAAGCGGTCAAAGCCGTAGAACTCATCGAGGCCTTCGTTTTGACAGGTTATGGCTCCCGTAACTCTAAACGAGCCAGAAGTTATGGCCGTCCGAATAATCGATATCTACAGGGTGCAACATCCACGGTGCAAGGTGCAACATCCGTCCGAAATGGCGAAACATTGTCATACGACTTTTAAAAATACGTGCATGAATTTGAAACGGAATAGTACCATGGTGCACCACTCTCCAGCGATGGTAAATCGAATGCTAGCCACGGTAATCCCGTTTTACCGTAAAAATCCACGTGTCGAAAAAACGAAGGGTAAAAAACTTACGAGACCCAATTGAGATTCGGGTTGTCCTTTTTGGGCATTAATCTATCCGTTGACAGCTAAAAGCTGTCAAAGCCGTAGAACTCATCGAGGCCTTCGTTTTGACAGGTAATGGCTCCCGTAATTCTAAACGAGCCAGAATTTATGGCCGTTTGAATAATCGATATCTACATGGTGCAACATCCACGGTGCAAGGTGCAACATCCGTCCGAAATGGCGAAACAGTGTCGTACGACTTTTAGAAATGCGTGCATGGACTAGAAATGGAGCAGTACCATGGTGCGCCACTCTCCAGCGATGGGAAGTCGAAGACGGGCCACGGTAATCCCGTTTTATCGTAAAAATCCACGTGTCGAAAAAACGAAAGGTAAAAAGCTTACGAGACCCGATTGAGATTCGGGTTGTCCTTTTCGGGCATTAATCTATCCGTTGACGGCTGAAAGCTGTCAAAGCCGTAGAAATCATCGAGGCCTTCGTTTTGACAGGTTATGGCTCCCGTAACTCTAAACGAGCCAGAAGTTATGGCCGTCCGAATAATCGATATCTACTGGGTGCAACATCCAGGGTGCAAGGTGCAACATCCGTCCGAAATGGCGAAACAGTTCCGCATGATTTTTAGAAATGCGTGCATGGATTTGAAACGGAACAGTACCATGGTGCACCACTCTCCAGCGATGGTAAATCGAAGACTAGCCACCGTAATCCCGTTTTACCGTAAAATTCCACGTGTCGAAAAAACAGAGGTTAAAAAACTTACGAGACCCGATTGAGATTCGGGTTGTCCTTTTTGGGCATTAATCTCTCCGTTGAAGGCTGAAAGCTGTCAAAGCCATAGAACTCATCGAGGCCTTCATTTTGACAGATTATGGATCCTGTAACTCTAAACGAGCCAGAAGTAATGGCCGTCCGAATAATCGATATCTACAAGGTACAACATCCACGGTGCAAGGTGCGACATCCATCCGAAATGGCGAAACGGTGCCGTACGACTTTTAGAAATGCGTGCATGGATTTGAAACGGAACAGTACCATGTTGCACCACTCTCCAGCGATGGTAAATCGAAGACCAGCCACCGTAATCCCGTTTTACCGTAAAATTCCACGTGTCGAAAAAACGAAGAGTAAAAAACTTACGAGACCCGATTGAGATTCGGGTTGTCCTTTTTGGGCATTAATCTATCCGTTGATGGCTGAAAGCTGTCAAAGCTGTAGAACTCATCGAGGCCTTTGTTTTGATAGGTTATGGCTCCCGTAACTCTAAACGAGCCAGAAGTTATGGCCGTCCGAATAATCGATATCTACACGGTGCAACATCCACGGTGCAAGGTGCAACATCCGTCCGAGATGGCGAAACAGTGCCGTACGACTTTTAGAAATGCGTGCATGGATTTGAAACGGAATAGTACCATGGTGCACCACTCTCCAGCAATGGTAAATCGAAGACCAGCCACGGTAATCCCGTTTTACCATAAAAATACACGTGTCGAAAAAACGAAGGGTAAAAAACTTACGAGACCCGATTGAGATTCGGGTTGTCCTTTTTGGGCATTAATCTATCCGTTGACGGATGAAAGCTGTCAAAATCGTAGAACTCATCGAGGCCTTCGTTTTGACAGGTTATGGCCCCCGTGAAACTAAACGATCCAGAAGTTATGGCCGTTTGAATAATCGATATCTACAGGGTGCAACATCCACGGTGCAAGTTGCAACATCCGTCCGAAATGACGAAACAGTGTCGTACGACTTTTAGAAATGCGTGCATGGATTTGAAACGGAACAGTACCATGGTGACCACTCTCCAGCGATGGGAAGTCGAAGACGGGCCACGGTAATCCCGTTTTACCGTAAAAATCCACGTGTCGAAAAAACGAAGGGTAAAAAACTTACTAGACCCGATTGAGATTCGGGTTGTCTTTTCGGGTATTAATCTATCCGTTGATGGCTGAAAGCTATCGAAGCCATAGAACTCATCGAGGCCTTCGTTTTGACAGGTTATGACTTCCGTAACTCTAAACGAGCCAGAAGTTATGGCCGTCCTAATAATCGATATCTACAGGGTGCAACATCCACGGTGCAAGGTGCAATATCCGTCCGAAATGGCGAAACAGTGTCGTACGACTTTTAGAAATGCATGCATGGATTTGAAACGGAACAGTACCATGGTGCACCACTCTCCAGCGATGGTAAATCGAAGTCCAGCCACGGTAATCCCGTTTTACGGTAAAAATCCACGTGCGAAAAAACGAAGGGTAAAAAACTTACAAGACCCGATTGAGATTCGGGTTGTCCTTTCTGGGCATTAATCTATCCTTTGACGGCTGAAAGCTGTCAAAGCCGTAGAACTCATCGAGGCCTTCGTTTTGACAGGTAATGGCTCCCGTAACTCTAAACGAGCCAGAATTTATGGCCGTTTGAATAATCGATATCTACAGGGTGCAACATCCACGGTGCAAGGTGCAACATCCGTCCGAAATGGCGAAACAGTGTCGTACGACTTTTAGAAATGCGTGCATGGATTAGAAATGGAGCAGTACCATGGTGCACCACTCTCCAGCGATGGGAAGTCGAAGACGGGCCACGGTAATCCAGTTTTACCGTAAAAATCCACGTGTCGAAAAAACGAAAGGTAAAAAACTTACGAGACCCGATTGAGATTCGTGTTGTCCTTTTCGGGCATTAATCTATCCGTTGACGGCTGAAAGCTGTCAAAGCCGTAGAACTCATTGAGGCCTTCGTTTTGACAGGTTATGGCTCCCGTAACTCTAAACGAGCCAGAAGTTATGGCCGTCCGAATAATCGATATCTACAGGGTGCAACATCCACGGTGCAAGGTGCAACATCCGTCCGAAATGGCGAAACATTGTCATACGACTTTTAAAAATACGTGCATGGATTTGAAACGGAATAGTACCATGGTGCACCACTCTCCAGCGATGGTAAATCGAATGCTAGCCACGGTAATCCCGTTTTACCGTAAAAATCCACGTGTCGAAAAAACGAAGGGCAAAAAACTTACGAGACCCAATTGAGATTCGGGTTGTCCTTTTTGGGCATTAATCTATCCGTTGACGGCTGAAAGCTGTCAAAGCCGTAGAACTCATCGAGACCTTCGTTTTGACTGGTTATGGCTCCCGTAACTCTAAACGAGCCAGTAGTTATGGCCGTTTGAATAATCGATATCTACAGGGTGCAACATCCACGGTGCAAGGTGCAACATCCGTCCGAAATGGCGAAACAGTGTCCTACGACTTTTAGAAATGCGTGCATGGATTTGAAACTGAACAATACCATAGTGCACCACTTTCCAGCGATGGAAAGTCGAAGACGGGCCAAGGTAATCCCGTTTTACCGTAAAAATCCACGTGTCGAAAAAACGAAGGGTAAAAAACTTACGAGACCCGATTGAGATTCGGGTTGTCCTTTTTGGGCATTAATCTATCAGTTGACGGCTGAAAGCGGTCAAAACCGTAGAACTCATCGAGGCCTTCATTTTGACAGGTTATGGCTCCCGTAACTCTAAACGAGCCAGAAGTTATGGCCGTCTGAATAATCTATATCTACTGGGTGCAACATCCAGGGTGCAAGGTGCAACATCCGTCCGAAATGGCGAAACAGTTCCGTATGACTTTTAGAAATGCATGCATGGATTTGAAACGGAACAGTACCGTGGTGCACCACTCTCCAACGATGGTAAATCGAAGACCAGCCACCGTAATCCCGTTTTACCGTAAAATTCCACGTGTCGAAAAAACAGAGGTTAAAAAACTTACGAGACCCGATTGAGATTCGGGTTGTCCTTTTTGGGCATTAATCTCTCCGTTGAAGGCTGAAAGCTGTCAAAGCCATAGAACTCATCGAGGCCTTCGTTTTGACAGATTATGGATCTCGTAACTCTAAACGAGCCAGAAGTAATGGCCGTCCGAATAATCGATATCTACAAGGTGCAACATCCACGGTGCAAGGTGCGACATCCATCCGAAATGGCGAAACGGTGTCGTACGACTTTTAGAAATGCGTGCATGGATTTGAAACGGAACAGTACCATGGTGCACCACTCTCCAGTGATGGGAAGTCGAAGACGGGCCACAGTAATCCCGTTTTACCGTAAAAATACACGTGTCGAAAAAACGAAGGGTAAAAAACTTACGAGACCCGATTGAGATTTGGGTTGTCCTTTTTTGGGCATTAATCTATCCGTTGATGACTGAAAGCTGTCAAAGCCGTAGAACTCATCGAGGCCTTCGTTTTGACAGGTTATGGCTCCCGTAACTCTAAACGAGCCAGAAGTTATGGCCGTCCGAATAATCGATATCTACAGGGTGCAACATCCACGGTGCAAGGTGCAACATCCGTCCGAAATAGCGAAACTGTGCCGTACGACTTTTAGAAATGCGTGCATGGATTTGAAACGGAACAGTACCATGGTGCACCACTCACCAGCGATGGTAAATCGAAGGCCAGCCACGGTAATCCTATTTTACCGTAAAAATACACGTGTCGAAAAAACGAAGGGTAAAAAACTTACGAGACCCGATTGAGATGACTGAAAGCTGTCAAAGCCGTAGAACTCATCGAGGCCTTCGTTTTGACAGGTTGTGGCTCCCGTAACTCTAAACGAGCCAGAAGTTATGGTCGTCCGTATAATCGATATCTACAGGGTGCAACATCCACGGTGCGAGGTGCAACATCCGTCCGAAATGGCGAAACAGTGCCGTACGACTTTTAGAAATGCATGCATGGATTTGAAACGGATCAGTACCTTGGTGCACCACTCTCCAGCGATGGTAAATCGAAGACCAGCCACCGTAATCCCTATTTACCGTAAAATTCCACGTGTCGAAAAAACGAAGAGTAAAAAATTACGAGACCCGATTGAGATTCGGGTTGTCCTTTTTGGGCATTAATCTATCCGTTGATGGCTGAAAGCTTTCAAAGCCGTAGAACTCATCGAGGCCTTCGTTTTGACAGGTTATGGCTCCCGTAACTCTAAACGAGCCAAAAGTTATGGCCGTCCGAATAATCGATATCTACAGGGTGCAACATCCACGGTGCAAGGTGCAACATCCGTCCGAAATGGCGAAACAGTGTCGTACGACTTTTAGAAATGCGTGCATGGATTTGATATGGAACAATGCCATGGTGTACCACTCTCCAGCGATGGTAAATCGAAGACCAACCACCGTAATCCCGTTTTGCCGTAAAAATCCACGTGTCAAAAAAACGAAGGGAAAAAACTTACGAGACCCGATTGAGATTGGGGTTGTCCTTTTTGGGCATTAATCTATCCGTTGATGGCTGAAAGCTGTCAAAGCCGTAGAACTCATCGAGGCCTTCGTTTTGATTGGTTATGGCTCCCGTAACTCTAAACGAGCCAGAAGTTAAGGCCGTCCGAATAATCAATATCTACACGGTGCAACATCCATGGTGCAAGGTGCAACATCCGTCCGAGATGGCGAAACAGTGCCGTACGACTTTTAGAAATGCGTGCATGGATTTGAAATGGAATAGTACCATGGTGCACCATTCTCCAGCAATGGTAAATCGAAGACCAGCCACGGTAATCCCGTTTTACCGTAAAAATACACGTGTCGAAAAAAAGAAGGGTAAAAAACTTACGAGACCCGATTGAGATTCGGGTTCTCCTTTTTGGGCATTAATCTATCCGTTGACGGCTGAAAGCTGTCAAAATCATAGAACTCACCGAGGCCTTCGTTTTGACAGGTTATGGCTCCCGTAACACTAAACGATCCAGAAGTTATGGCCGTTTGAATAATCGATATCTACAGGGTGCAACATCCACGGTGCAAGTTGCAACATCCGTCCGAAATGACGAAACAGTGTCGTACCACTTTTAGAAATGCGTGCATGGATTTGAAACGGAACAGTACCATGGTGCGCCACTCTCCAGCTATGGGAAGTCGAAGACGGGCCACGGTAATCCCGTTTTACCGTAAAAATCCACGTGCCGAAAAAACGAAGGGTAAAAAACTTACTAGACCCGATTGAGATTCGGGTTGTCCTTTTCGGGCATTAATCTATCCGTTGACGACTGAAAGCGGTCAAAGTCGTAGAACTCATCGAGGCCTTCGTTTTGACTGGTTATGGCTCCCGTAACTCTAAACGAGCCAGAAGTTATGGCCGTTTGAATAATCGATATCTACAGGGTGCAACATCCACGGTGCAAGGTGCAACATCCGTCCGAAATGGCGAAACAGTACCGTACGACTTTTAGAAATGCGTGCATGGATTTGAAACGGAACAGTACCATGGTGCACCACTCTCCAGCGATGGTAAATCGAAGGCCAGCCACGGTAATCCCGTTTTACGGTAAAAATCCACGTGCGAAAAAACGAAGGGTAAAAATCTTACAAGACCCGATTGAGATTCGGGTTGTCCTTTTTGGGCATTAATCTATCCTTTGACGGCTGAAAGCTGTCAAAGTTGTAGAACTCATCGAGGCCTTCGTTTTGACAGGTAATGGCTCCCGTAACTCTAAACGAGCCAAAATTTATGGCCGCTTGAATAATCGATATCTACAGGGTGCAACATCCACGGTGCAAGGTGCAACATCCGTTCGAAATAGCGAAACAGTGTCGTACGACTTTTAGAAATGCGTGCATGGATTAGAAATGGAACAGTACCATGGTGCGCCACTCTCCAGCGATGGGAAGTCGAAGACGGGCCACGGTAATCCCGTTTTACCGTAAAAATCCACGTGTCGAAAAAACGAAAGGTAAAAAACTTACGAGACCCGATTGAGATTCGGGTTGTCCTTTTCGGGCATTAATCTATCCGTTGACGGCTGAAAGCTGTCAAAGCCGTAGAACTCATCGAGGCCTTCGGTTTGACAGGTTATGGCTCCTGTAATTCTAAACGAGCTAGAAGTTATGGCCGTCCGAATAATCGATATCTACAGGGTGCAACATCCACGGTGCAAGGTGCAACATCAGTCCGAAATGGCGAAATATTATCATACGACTTTTAAAAATACGTGCATGGATTTGAAACGGAATAGTACCATGGTGCACCACTCTCCAGCGATGGTAAATCGAATGCTAGCCACGGTAATCCCGTTTTACCGTAAAAATCCACGTGTCGAAAAAACGAAGGGTAAAAAACTTACGAGACCCAATTGAGATTCGGGTTGTCCTTTTGGGGCATTAATCTATCCGTTGACGGCTGAAAGTTGTCAAAGCCGTAGAACTCATCGAGACCTTCGTTTTGACTGGTTATGACTCTCGTAACTCTAAACGAGCCAGTAGTTATGGCCGTTTGAATAATCGATATCTACAGGGTGCAACATCCACGGTGCAAGGTGCAACATCCGTACGAAATGGCGAAACAGTGCCGTAAGACTTTTAGAAATGTGTGCATGGATTTGAAACGGAACAATACCATAGTGCACCACTCTCCAGCGATGGAAAGTCGAAGACGGGCCACGGTAATCCCGTTTTACCGTAAAAATCCACGTGTCGAAAAAACGAAGGGTAAAAAACTTACGAGACCCGATTGAGATCCGAGTTGTCCTTTTTGGGCATGAATCTATCAGTTGACGGCTGAAAGCGGTCAAAGCCGTAGAACTCATCGAGGCCTTCGTTTTGACAGGTTATGGCTCCCGTAACTCTAAACGAGCCAGAAGTTATGGTCGTCTGAATAATCGATATCTACTGGGTGCAACATCCAGGGGGCAAGGTGCAACATCCGTCCGAAATGGCGAAACAGTTCCGTATGACTTTTAGAAATGCGTGCATGGATTTGAAACGAAACAGTACCATGGTGCACCACTCTCCAGCGATGGTAAATCGAAGACCAGCCACCATAATCCCGTTTTACCATAAAATTCCACGTGTCGAAAAAACAGAGGTTAAAAAACTTACGAGACCCGATTGAGATTCGGGTTGACCTTTTTGGGCATTAATCTCTCCGTTGAAGGCTGAAAGCTGTCAAAGCCATAGATCTCATCGAGGCCTTCGTTTTGACAGATTATGGATCCCGTAACTCTAAACGAGCCAGAAGTAATGGCCGTCCGAATAATCGATATCTACAAGGTGCAACATCCACGGTGCAAGGTGCGACATCCATCCGAAATGGCGAAACGGTGCCGTACGACTTTTAGAAATGCGTGCATGGATTTGAAACGGAACAGTACCATGGTGCACTACTCTCCAGTGATGGGAAGTCGAAGACGGGCCACAGTAATCCCGTTTTACCGTAAAAATACACGTGTCGAAAAAACGAAGGGTAAAAAACTTACGAGACCCGATTGAGATTTGGGTTGTCCTTTTTTGGGCATTAATCTGTCCGTTGATGAGTGAAAGCTGTCAAATCCGTAGAACTCATCGAGGCCTTCGTTTTGACAGGTTATGGCTCCCGTAACTCTAAACGAGCCAGAAGTTATGGCCGTCCGAATAATCGATATCTATAGGGTGCAACATCCACGGTGCAAGGTGCAACATCCGTCCGAAATGGCGAAACTGTGCCGTACGACTTTTAGAAATGCGTGCATGGATTTGAAACGGAACAGTACCATGGTGCACCACTCTCCAGCGATGGTAAATCGAAGGCCAGCCACGGTAATCCTATTTTACCGTAAAAATCCACGTGTCGAAAAAACGAAGGGTAAAAAACTTACGAGACACGATTGAGATTCGGGTTGTCCTTTTTGGGCATTAATCTATCCGTTGATGGCTGAAAGCAATCAAAGCTGTAGAACTCATCGAGGCCTTCGTTTTGACAGGTTGTGGCTCCCGTAACTCTAAACGAGCCAGAAGTTATGGTCGTCCGTATAATCGATATCTACAGGTTGCAACATCCACGGTGCGAGGTGCAACATCCGTCCGAAATGGCGAAACAGTGCCGTATGACTTTTAGAAATGCATGCATGGATTTGAAACAGAACAGTGCCATGGTGCACCACTCTCCAGCGATGGTAAATCGAAGGCCAGCCACGGTAATCCCGTTTTACCGTAAAAATCCACGTGTCGAAAAAACGAAGGGTAAAAAACTTACGAGACCCGTTTGAGATTCGGGTTGTCCTTTTTGGGCATTAATCTATCCATTGACGGCTGAAAGCTGTCAAAGCCGTAGAACTCATCGAGGCCTTCATTTTGACAGGTTATGGCTCCCGTAAATCTAAACGAGCCAGAAGTTATGGCCGTCCGAATAATCGATATCTATAGAGTGCAATATCCACGGTGCAAGGTGCAACATCCGTCCGAAATGGTGAAACAGCGCCGTACGACTTTTAAAAATGCGTGCATGGATTTGAAACGGAACAGTACCACGGTGCACCACTCTCCAGCGATTGTAAATCGAAGGCCAGCCACGGTAATCCCGTTTTACCGTAAAAATCCACGTGTCCAAAAAAACGAAGGGTAAAAAACTTACGAGACCCGATTGAGATTCGGGTTGTCCTTTTTGGGCATTAATCTATCCGTTGACGGCTGAAAGTAGTCAAAGCCGTAGAACTCATCGAGGCCTTCGTTTTGACAGGTTATGGATCCCGTAACTCTAAACGAGCCAGAAGTTATGGCCGTCCGAATAATCGATATCTACAGGGTGCAACATCCACGGTGCAAGGTGCAACATCCGTCCGAAATGGCGAACAGTGTCGTACGACTTTTGGAAATGCATGCATGGATTTGAAACGTAATAGTACCATGGTGCACCACTCCCCAGCGATGGTAAATCGAAGGCCAGCCACGGTAATCCCGTTTTACCGTAAAAATCCACGTGCCGAAAAAACGAAGGGTAAAAAACTTACGAGACCCGATTGAGATTCGGGTTGTCATTTTTGGGCATTAATCTATCCGTTGACGGCTGAAAGCGGTCAAAGTCGTAGAACTCATCGAGGCCTTCGTTTTGACTGGTTATGGCTCCCGTAACTCTAAACGAGCCAGAAGTTATGGCCGTTTGAATAATCGATATCTACAGGGTGCAACATCCACGGTGCAAGGTGCAACATCCGTCCGAAATGGCGAAACAGTGCCGTACGACTTTCAGAAATGCGTGCATGGATTTGAAACGGAACAGTACCATGGTGCACCACTCTCCAGCGATGGTAAATCGAAGGCCAGCCACGGTAATCCCGTTTTACGGTAAAAATCCACGTGCGAAAAAACGAAGGGTAATAATCTTACAAGACCCGATTGAGATTCGGGTTGTCCTTTTTGGGCATTAATCTATCCTTTGACGGCTGAAAGCTGTCAAAGCCGTAGAACTCATCGAGGCCTTCGTTTTGACAGGTAATGGCTCCCGTAACTCTAAACGAGCCAGAATTTATGGCCGTTTGAATAATTGATATCTACAGGGTGCAACATCCACGGTGCAAGGTGCAACATCCGTCCGAAATAGCGAAACCGTGTCGTACGACTTTTAGAAATGCGTGCATGGATGAGAAACGGAACAGTACCATGGTGCGCCACTCTCCAGCGATGGGAAGTCGAAGACGGGCCACGGTAATCCCGTTTTACCGTAAAAATCCACGTGTCGAAAAAACGAAAGGTAAAAAACTTACGAGACCCGATTGAGATTCGGGTTGTCCTTTTCGGGCATTAATCTATCCGTTGACGGCTGAAAGCTGTCAAAGCCGTAGAACTCATCGAGTCCTTCGGTTTGACAGGTTATGGCTCCCGTAACTCTAAACGAGGTAGAAGTTATGGCCGTGCGAATAATCGATATCTAGAGGGTGCAACATCTACGGTGCAAGGTGCAACATCAGTCCGAAATGGCGAAACATTGTCATACCACTTTTAAAAATACGTGCATGGATTTGAAATGGAACAGTACCATGGTGCACCACTCTCCAGCGATGGTAAATCGAATGCCAGCCACGGTAATCCTATTTTACCGTAAAAATCCACGTGTCGAAAAAACGAAGGGTAAAAAACTTACGAGACCCAATTGAGATTCGGGTTGTCCTTTTGGGGTATTAATCTATCTGTTGACGGCTGAAAGCTGTCAAAGCCATAGAACTCATCGAGACCTTCGTTTTGACTGGTTATGGCTCCCGTAACTCTAAACGAGCCAGTAGTTATGGCCGTTTGAATAATCGATATCTACAGGGTGCAACATCCACGGTGCAAGGTGCAAGGTGCAACATCCGTCCGAAATAGCGAAACAGTGTCGTACGACTTTTAGAAATGCGTGCATGGATTAGAAATGGAACAGTACCATGGTGCGCCATTCGCCAGCGATGGGAAGTCGAAGACGGGCCACGGTAATCCCGTTTTACCGTAAAAATCCACGTGTCGAAAAAACGAAAGGTAAAAAACTTACGAGACCCGATTGAGATTCGGGTTGTCCTTTTCGGGCATTAATCTATCCGTTGACGGCTGAAAGCTGTCAAAGCCGTAGAACTCATCGAGGCCTTCGGTTTGACAGGTTATGGCTCCCGTAACTCTAAACGAGCTAGAAGTTATGGCCGTCCGAATAATCGATATCTACAGGGTGCAACATCCACGGTGCAAGGTGCAACATCAGTCCGAAATGGCGAAACATTGTCATACGACTTTTAAAAATGCGTGCATAGATTTGAAACGGAATAGTACCATGGTGCACCACTCTCCAGCGATGGTAAATCGAATGCTAGCCACGGTAATCCCGTTTTACCGTAAAAATCCACGTGTCGAAAAAACGAAGGGTAAAAAACTTACGAGACCCAATTGAGATTCGGGTTGTCCTTTTGGGGCATTAATCTATCCGTTGACGGCTGAAAGCTGTCAAAGCCGTAGAACTCATCGAGACCTTCGTTTTGACTGGTTATGACTCCCGTAACTCTAAACGAGCCAGTAGTTATGGCCGTTTGACTAATCGATATCTACAGGGTGCAATATCCACGGTGCAAGGTGCAACATCCGTCCGAAATGGCGAAACAGTGTCGTAAGACTTTTAGAAATGCGTGCATGGATTTGAAACGGAACAATACCATAGTGCACCACTCTCCAGCGATGGAAAGTCGAAGACGGGCCACGGTAATCCCGTTTTATCGTAAAAATCCACGTGTCGAAAAAACGAAGGGTAAAAAACTTACGAGACCCGATTGAGATTCGGGTTGTCCTTTTTGGGCATGAATCTATCAGTTGACGGCTGAAATCAGTCAAAGCCGTAGAACTCATCGAGGCCTTCGTTTTGACAGGTTATGGCTCCCGTAACTCTACACGAGCCAGAAGTTATGGCCGTCTGAATAATCGATATCTACTGGGTGCAACATCCAGGGTGCAAGGTGCAACATCCGTCCGAAATGGCGAAACAGTTCCGTATGACTTTTAGAAATGCGTGCATGGATTTGAAACGGCAGTACCATGGTGCACCACTCTCCAGCGATGGTAAATCGAAGACCAGCCACCATAATCCCGTTTTACCATAAAATTCCACGTGTCGAAAAAACAGAGGTTAAAAAACTTACGAGACCCGATTGAGATTCGGGTTGACCTTTTTGGGCATTAATCTCTCCGTTGAAGGCTGAAAGCTGTCAAAGCCATAGAACTCATCGAGGCCTTCGTTTTGAAAGATTATGGATCCCGTAACTCTAAACGAGCCAGAAGTAATGGCCGTCCGAATAATCGATATCTACAAGGTGCAACATCCACGGTGCAAGGTGTGACATCCATCCGAAATGGCGAAACGGTGCCGTACGACTTTTAGAAATGCGTGCATGGATTTGAAACGGAACAGTACCATGGTGAACTACTCTCCAGTGATGGGAAGTCGAAGACGGGCCACAGTAATCCCGTTTTACCGTAAAAATACACGTGTCGAAAAAACGAAGGGTAAAAAACTTACGAGACCCGATTGAGATTTGGGTTGTCCTTTTTTGGGCATTAATCTATCCGTTGATGACTGAAAGCTTTCAAAGCCGTAGAACTCATCGAGGCCTTCGTTTTGACAGGTTATGGCTCCCGTAACTCTAAACGAGCCAGAAGTTATGGCCGTCCGAATAATCGATATCTATAGGGTGCAACATCCACGGTGCAAGGTGCAACATCCGTCCGAAATGGCGAAACTGTGCCGTACGACTTTTAGAAATGCGTGCATGGATTTGAAACGGAACAGTACCATGGTGCACCACTCTCCAGCGATGGTAAATCGAAGGCCAGCCACGGTAATCCTATTTTACCGTAAAAATCCACGTATCGAAAAAACGAAGGGTTAAAAACTTACGAGACACGATTGAGATTCGGGTTGTCCTTTTTGGGCATTAATCTATCCTTTGACGGCTGAAAGCAATCAAAGCTGTAGAACTCATCGAGGCCTTGGTTTTGACAGGTTGTGACTCCCGTAACTCTAAACGAGCCAGAAGTTATGGTCGTCCGTATAATCGATATCTACAGGTTGCAACATCCACGGTGCGAGGTGCAACATCCGTCCGAAATAGCGAAACAGTGTCGTACGACTTTTAGAAATGCATGCACGGATTTGAAACAGAACAGTGCCATGGTGCACCACTCTCCAGCGATGGTAAATCGAAGGCCAGCCACGGTAATCCCGTTTTACCGTAAAAATCCACGTGTCGAAAAAACGAAGGGTAAAAAACTTACGAGACCCGTTTGAGATTCGGGTTGTCCTTTTTGGGCATTAATCTATCCGTTGATGGCTGAAAGCTGTCAAAGCCGTAGAACTCATCGAGGCCTTCATTTTGACAGGTTATGGCTCCCGTAAATCTAAACGAGCCAGAAGTTATGGCCGTCCGAATAATCGATATCTATAGGGTACAACATCCACGGTGCAAGGTGCAACATCCGTCCGAAATGGTGAAACAGTGCCGTACGACTTTTAAAAATGCGTGCATGGATTTGAAACGGAACAGTACCATGGTGCACCACTCTCCAGCGATGGTAAATCGAAGGCCAGCCACGGTAATCCCGTTTTACCGTAAAAATCCACGTGTCGAAAAAACGAAGGGTAAAAAACTTACGAGACCCGATTGAGATTCGGGTTGTCCTTTTTGGGCATTAATCTATCCGTTGACGACTGAAAGCAGTCAAAGCCGTAGAACTCATCGAGGCCTTCGTTTTGACAGGTTATGGATCCCGTAACTCTAAACGAGCCAGAAGTTATGGCCGTCCGAATAATCGATATCTACAGGGTGCAACATCCGTCCGAAATGGCGAACAGTGTCGTACGACTTTTGGAAATGCGTGCATGGATTTGAAACGTAATAGTACCATGGTGCACCACTCTCCAGCGATGGTAAATCGAAGGCCAGCCACGGTAATCCCGTTTTACCGTAAAAATCCACGTGCCGAAAAAACGAAGGGTAAAAAACTTACGAGACCCTATTGAGATTCGGGTTGTCATTTTTGGGCATTAATCTATCCGTTGACGGCTGAAAGCGGTCAAAGTCGTAGAACTCATCGAGGCCTTCGTTTTGACTGGTTATGGCTCCCGTAACTCTAAACGAGCCAGAAGTTATGGCCGTTTGAATAATCGATATCTACAGGGTGCAACATCCACGGTGCAAGGTGCAACATCCGTCCGAAATGGCGAAACAGTGCCGTACGACTTTTAGAAATGCGTGCATGGATTTGAAACGGAACAGTACCATGGTGCACCACTCTCCAGCGATGGTAAATCGAAGGCCAGCCACGGTAATCCCGTTTTACGGTAAAAATCCACGTGCGAAAAAACGAAGGGTAAAAATCTTACAAGACCCGATTGAGATTCGGGTTGTCCTTTTTGGGCATTAATCAATCCTTTGACGGCTGAAAGCTGTCAAAGCCATAGAACTCATCGAGGCCTTCGTTTTGACAAGTAATGGCTCCCGTAACTCTAAACGAGCCAGAATTTATGGCCGTTTGAATAATCGATATCTACAGGGTGCAACATCCACGGTGCAAGGTGCAAGGTGCAACATCCGTCCGAAATAGCGAAACAGTGTCGTACGACTTTTAGAAATGCGTGCATGGATTAGAAACGGAACAGTACCATGGTGCGCCACTCTCCAGCGATGGGAGGTCAAAGACGGGCCACGGTAATCCCGTTTTACCGTAAAAATCCACGTGTCGAAAAAACGAAAGGTAAAAAACTTACGAGACCCGATTGAGATTCGGGTTGTCCTTTTTGGGCATTAATCTATCCGTTGACGGCTGAAAGCTGTCAAAGCCGTAGAACTCATCGAGGCCTTCGGTTTGACAGGTTATGGCTCCCGTAACTCTAAACGAGCTAGAAGTTATGGCCGTGCGAATAATCGATATCTACAGGGTGCAACATCCACGGTGCAAGGTGCAAGCTCAGTCCGAAATGGCGAAACATTGTCATACGACTTTTAAAAATACGTGCATGGATTTGAAACGGAACAGTACCATGGTGCACCACTCTCCAGCGATGGTAAATCGAATGCCAGCCACGGTAATCCTATTTTACCGTAAAAATCCACGTGTCGAAAAAACGAAGGGTAAAAAACTTACGAGACCCAATTGAGATTCGGGTTGTCCTTTTGGGGCATTAATCTATCCGTTGACGGCTGAAAGCTGTCAAAGCCGTAGAACTCATCGAGACCTTCGTTTTGACTGGTTATGGCTCCCGTAACTCTAAACGAGCCAGTAGTTATGGCCGTTTGAATAATCGATATCTACAGGGTGCAACATCCACGGTGCAAGGTCCAACATCCGTCCGAAATGGCGAAACAGTGCCGTACGACTTTTAGAAATGCGTGCATGGATTTGAAACAGAACAGTGCCATGGTGCACCACTCTCCAGCGATGGTAAATCGAAGGGCAGCCACGGTAATCCCGTTTTACCGTAAAAATCCACGTGTCGAAAAAACGAAGGGTAAAAAACTTACGAGACCCGTTTGAGATTCGGGTTGTCCTTTTTGGGCATTAATCTATCCGTTGACGGCTGAAAGCCGTCAAAGCCGTAGAACTCATCGAGGCCTTCATTTTGACAGGTTATGGCTCCCGTAAATCTAAACGAGCCAGAAGTTATGGCCGTCCGAATAATCGATATCTACAGGGTGCAACATCCACGGTGCAAGGTGCAACATCCGTCCGAAAAGGCGAAACAGTGCCGTACGACTTTTAAAAATGCGTGCATGGATTTGAAACGGAACAGTACCATGGTGCACCACTCTCAAGCGATGGTAAATCGAAGGCCAGCCACGGTAATCCCGTTTTACCGTAAAAATCCACGTGTCGAAAAAACGAAGGGTAAAAAACTTACGAGACCCGATTGAGATTCGGGTTGTCCTTTTTGGGCATTAATCTATCCGTTGACGGCTGAAAGCAGTCAAAGCCGTAGAACTCATCGAGGCCTTCATTTTGACAGGATATGGATCCCGTAACTCTAAACGAGCCAGAAGTTATGGCCGTCCGAATAATCGATATCTACAGGGTGCAACATCCACGGTGCAAGGTGCAACATCCGTCCGAAATGGCGAACAGTGTCGTACGACTTTTGGAAATGCGTGCATGGATTTGAAACGTAATAGTACCATGGTGCACCACTCTCCAGCGATGGTAAATCGAAGGCCAGCCACGGTAATCCCGTTTTACCGTAAAAATCCACGTGTCGAAAAAACGAAGGGTAAAAAACTTACGAGACCCAATTGAGATTCAGGTTGTCCTTTTGGGGCATTAATCTATCCGTTGACGGCTGAAAGCTGTCAAAGCTGTAGAACTCATCGAGGCCTTCGTTTTGACAGGTTGTGGCTCCCGTAACTCTAAACGAGCCAGAAGTTATGGTCGTCCGTATAATCGATATCTACAGGGTGCAACATCCACGGTGCAAGGTGCAACATCCGTCCGAAATGGCGAAACAGTGCCGTACGACTTTTAGAAATGCGTGCATGGACTTGAAACAGAACAGTGCCATGGTGCACCACTCTCCAGCGATGGTAAATCGAAGGCCAGCCACGGTAATCCCGTTTTACCGTAAAAAACCACGTGTCGAAAAAACGAAGGGTAAAAAACTTACGAGACCCAATTGAGATTCGGGTTGTCCTTTTTGGGCATTAATCTATCCGTTGACGGCTGAAAGCTGTCAAAGCCGTAGAACTCAACGAGGCCTTCGTTTTGACAGGTTATGGCTCCCATAAATCTAAACGAGCCAGAAGTTATGGCCGTCCGAATAATCGATATCTATAGGGTGCAACATCCACGGTGCAAGGTGCAACATCCGTCCGAAATGGTGAAACAGTGCCGTACGACTTTTAAAAATGCGTGCATGGATTTGAAACGGAACAGTACCATGGTGCACCACTCTCCAGCGATGGTAAATCGAAGGCCAGCCACGGTAATCCCGTTTTACCGTAAAAATCCACGTGTCAAAAAAACGAAGGGTAAAAAACTTACGAGACCCGATTGAGATTCGGGTTGTCCTTTTTGGGCATTAATCTATCCGTTGACGGCTGAAAGCAATCAAAGCCGTAGAACTCATCGATGCCTTCGTTTTCACAGGTTATGGATCCCGTAACTCTAAACGAGCCAGAAGTTATAGCCGTCCGAATAATCGATATCTACAGGGAGCAACATCCACGGTGCAAGGTGCAACATCCGTCCGAAATGGCGAACAGTGTCGTACGACTTTTGGAAATGCGTGCATGGATTTGAAACGGAATAGTACCATGGTGCACCACTCTCCAGCGATGGTAAATCGAAGGCCAGCCACGGTAATCCCGTTTTACCATAAAAAATCCACGTGCCGAAAAAACGAAGGGTAAAAAACTTACGAGACCCGATTGAGATTCGGGTTGTCCTTTTTGGGCATTAATCTATCCGTTGACGGCTGAAAGTGGTCAAAGTCGTAGAACTCATCGAGGCCTTCGTTTTGACTGGTTATGGCTCCCGTAACTCTAAACGAGCCAGAAGTTATGGCCGTTTGAATAATCGATATCTACAGGGTGCAACATCCACGGTGCAAGGTGCAACATCCGTCCGAAATGGCGAAACAGTGTCGTACGACTTTTAGAAATGCGTGCATGGATTTGAAACGGAACAGTACCATGGTGCACCACTCTCCAGCGATGGTAAATCGAAGACCAACCACCGTAATCCCGTTTTAACCTAAAATTCAACGTGTCGAAAAAACGAAGAGTAAAAAACTTACGAGACCCGATTTTGATTCGGGTTGTCCTTTTTGCGCATTAATCTATCCGTTGATGGCTGAAAGCTTTCAAAGCCGTAGAACTCATCGAGGCCTTCGTTTTGACAGGTTATGGCTCCCGTAACTCTAAACGAGCCAAAAGTTATGGCCGTCCGAATAATCGATATGTACAGGGTGCAACATCCACGGTGCAAGGTGCAACATCCGTCCGAAATGGCGAAACAGTGCCGTACGACTTTTAGAAATGCGTGCATGGATTTGAAACGGAACCATGGTACACCACTCTCCAACGATGGTAAATCGAGGACCAGCCACCATAATCCCGTTTTACCGTAAAAATCCACGTGTCGAAAAAACGTTGGGTAAAAAACTTACGAGACCCGATTGAGATTCGGGTTGTCCTTTTTGGGCATTAATCTGTCCGTCGACGGCTGAAAGCTGTCAAAGTCGTTGAACTCATCGAGGCCTTCGTTTTGACAAGATATGTCTCCCGTAACTCTAAACGAGTCAGAAGTTATGGCCGTTTGAATAATCGATATCTACAGGGTGCAACATCCACGGTGCAAGGTGCAACATCCGTCCGAAACGGCGAAACAGTGCCGTACGACTTTTAAAAAAGCATGCATGGAATTGAAATGGAACAGTACCTTGGTGCACCACTCTCCAACGATGGTAAATCAAAGACCAGCCACCGTAATCCCGTTTTACCGTAAAATTCCACGTGTCGAAAAAACGAAGGGTAAAAAACTTACGAGACCCGATCGAGATTCGGGTTGTCCGTTTGGGGCATTGATCTATCCGTTGATGACTGAAAGCTTTCAAAGCCGTAGAACTCATTGAGGCCTTCGTTTTGACAGGTTATGGCTCTCGTAACTCTAAACGAACCAGAAGTTATGGACGTCCGAATAATCGATATCTACAGGGTGCAACATTTACGTTGCAAGGTGCAACATCCGTCCGAAATGGCGAAACAGTGCCGTACGACTTTTAAAAATGCGTGCATGGATTTGAAACAGAACAGTGCCATGGTGCACCACTCTCCAGCGATGGTAAATCGAAGACCAACCACCGTAATCCCGTTTTACCGTAAAAATCCACGTGTCGAAAAAACGAAGGGTAAAAAACTTACGAGACCCGATTGAGATTCGGGTTGTCCATTTTGGGCATTAATCTATCCGTTGACGGATGAAAGCTGTCAAAGCCATAGAACTCATCGAGGCCTTCGTTTTGACAGGTTATGGCTCCCGTAACTCTAAACGAGCCAGAAGTTATGGCCGTCCGAATAATCGATATCTACAGGGAGCAACATCCACGGTGCAAGGTGCAACATCCGTCCGAAATGGCGAAACAGTTCCGTCCGACTTTTTGAATTGCGCGCATGGATTTCAAACGGACAATACCATGGTGCACCACGCTCCAACGATGGTAAATCGAAGACCAGCCACCGTAATCCCGTTCTACCGTAAAAATCCATGTGTCGAAAAAACGTAGGGTAAAAAACTTATGAGACCCGATTGAGATTCAGGTTGTCCTTTTTTGGCATTTATCTATCAGTTGACGGCTGAAAGCTATCAAAGCCGTTGAACTCATCGAGGCCTTCGTTTTGATAGGCTATGGCTCCCGTAACTCTAAACGAGCCAGAAGTTATGGTCGTCCGAATAATCGATATCTACAGTGTGCAACATCCACGGTGCAAGGTGCAACATCCGTCCGAAATGGCGAAACAGTGTCGTACGACTTTTAGAAATGCGTGCATGGATTTGAAACGAAACAGTACCATGGTGCACCACTCTCCAACGATGGTAAATCGAAGACCAGCCACCGTAATCCCGTTTTACCGTAAAAATCCACGTGCCGAAAAAACGTAGGGTAAAAACTTACGAATCCCGATTGAGATTCGGGTTGTCCTTTTTGGGCAATAATCTATCCGTTGACGGCTGAAAGCTATCAAAGCCGTTGAACTCATCGAGGCCTTCGTTTTGACAGGTTATGGCTCCCGTAACTCTAAACGAGCCAGAAGTTATGACCGTCCACATAATCGATATCTACAGGGTGCAACATCTACGGTGCAAGGTGCAACATCCGTCCGAAATGGCGAAACAGTGCCGTACGACTTTTAGAAATGCGTGCATGGATTTGAAACGGAACAGTACCATGGTGCACCACTCTCCAGCGATGGAAAATCGAAGACCAGCCACCATAATCCCGTTTTACCGTAAAATTCCACGTGTCGAAAAAACGAAGAGTAAAAAACTTACGAGACCCGATTGAGATTCGGGTTGTCCTTTTTGGGCATTAATCTATCCGTTGATGGCTGAAAGCTTTCAAAGCTGTAGAACTCATCGAGGCCTTCGTTTTGACAGGTTATGGCTCCCGTAACTCTAAACGAGCCAAATGTTATGGCCGTCCGAATAATCGATATCTACAGGGTGCAACATGCACGGTGCAAGATGCAACATCCGTCCGAAATGGAGAAACAGTGTCGTACGACTTTTAGAAATGCGTGCATGGATTTGATATGGAACGGTGCCATGGTGTACCACTCTCCAGCGATGGTAAATCGAAGACCAGCCACCGTAATCCCGTTTTACCGTAAAAATCCACGTGTCAAAAAAACGAAGGGAAAAAACTTACGAGACCCGATTGAGATTGGGGTTGTCCTTTTTGGGCATTAATCTATCCGTTGATGGCTGAAAGCTGTCAAAGCCATAGAACTCATCGAGGCCTTCGTTTTGATAGGTTATGGCTCCCGTAACTCTAAACGAGCCAGAAGTTAAGGCCGTCCGAATAATCGATATCTACACGGTGCAACATCCACGGTGCAAGGTGCAACATCCGTCCGAAATGGCAAAAAACTGCCGTACAACTTTTAGAAATGCGTGCATGGATTTGAAACGGAATAGTACCATGGTGCACCACTCTCCTGCAATGGTAAATCGAAGACCAGCCACGGTAATCCCGTTTTAGCGTAAAAATACACGTGTTGAAAAAACGAAGGGTAAAAAACTTACGAGACCCGATTGAGATTCGGGTTGTCCTTTTTGGGCATTAATCTATCCGTTGACGGCTGAAAGCTGTCAAAATCGTAGAACTCATCGAGGCCTTCGTTGTGACAGGTTATGGCTCCCGTAATACTAAACGATACAGAAGTTATGGCCGTTTGAATAATCGATATCTACAGGGTGCAACATCCACGGTGCAAGGTGCAACATTCGTCCGAAATGGCGAAACAGTGTCGTACGACTTTTAGAAATGCGTGCATGGATTTGAAACGGAACAGTACCATGGTGTACAACTCTCCAGCGATGGGAAGTCGAAGACGGGCCACGGTAATCCCGTTTTACCGTAAAAATCCACGTGTCGAAAAAACGAAGGGTAAAAAACTTACTAGACCCGATTGAGATTCGGGTTGCCCTTTTTGGGTATTAATCTATCCGTTGACGGCTGAAAGCTATCGAAGCCGTAGAACTCATCGAGGCCTTCGTTTTGACAGGTTATGGCTTCCGTAACTCTAAACGAGCCAGAAGTTATGGCCGTCCGAATAATCGATATCTACAGGGTGCAACATCCACGGTGCAGGGTGCAATATCCGTCCGAAATGGCGAAACAGTGTCGTACGACTTTTAGAAATGCGTGCATGGATTTGAAACGGAACAGTACCATAGTGCACCACTCTCCAGCGATGGAAATTCGAAGACGGGCCACGGTAATCCCGTTTTACCGTAAAAATCCACGTGTCGAAAAAACGAAGGGTAAAAAACTTACGAGACCCGATTGAGATTCAGGTTGTCCTTTTTGGGCATTAATCTATCAGTTGACTGCTGAAAGCTGTCAAAACCGTAGAACTCATCGAGGCCTTCGTTTTGACAGGTTATGGCTCCTGTAACTCTAAACGAGCCAGAAGTTATGGCCGTCCGAATAATCGATATCTACTGGGTGCAACATCCAGGGTGCAAGGTGCAACATCCGTCCGAAATGGCGAAACAGTTCCGTATGACTTTTAGAAATGCGTGCATGGATTTGAAACGGAACAGTACCATGGTGCACCACTCTCCAGCGATGGTAAATCGAAGACCAGCCACCGTAATCCCGTTTTACCGTAAAATTCCACGTGTCAAAAAAACAGAGGTTAAAAAACTTACGAGACCCGATTGAGATTCGGGTTGTCCTTTTTGGCATTAATCTCTCCGTTGAGGGCTCAAAGCTGTCAAAGCCATAGAACTCATCGAGGCCTTCGTTTTGACAGATTATGGATCCCGTAACTCTAAACGAGCCAGAAGTAACGGCCGTCCGAATAATCGATATCTACAAGGTGCAACATCCACGGTGCAAGGTGCGACATCCATCCGAAATGGCGAAACGGTGCCGTACGACTTTTAGAAATGCGTGCATGGATTTGAAACGGAACAGTACCATGGTGCACCACTCTCCAGTGATGGGAAGTCAAAGACGGGCCACAGTAATCCCGTTTTACCGTAAAAATACACGTGTCGATAAAACGAAGGGTAAAAAACTTACGAGACCCGATTGAGATTTGGGTTGTCCTTTTTTGGTTATTAATCTATCCGTTGATGATTGAAAGCTGTCAAAGCTGTAGAACTCATCGAGGCCTTCGTTTTGACAGGTTATGGCTCCCGTAACTCTAAACGAGCCAGAAGTTATGGCCGTCCGAATAGTCGATATCTACAGGGTGCAACATCCACGGTGCAAGGTGCAACATCCGTCCGAAATGGCGAAACAGTGCCATACGACTTTTAGAAATGCGTACATGGATTTGAAATGGAACAGTACCAAGGTGCACCACCCTCCAACGATGGGAAATCGTAGACCAGCCACCATAATCCCGTTTTACCGTAAAAATACACGTGTCGAAAAAACGAAGGGTAAAAAACTTACGAGACACGATTGAGATTCGGGTTGTCCTTTTTGGGCATTAATCTATCCGTTGACGGCTGAAAGCAGTCAAAGCTGTAGAACTCATCGAGGCCTTTGTTTTGACAGGTTGTGGCTCCCGTAACTCTAAACGAGCCAGAAGTTATGGTCGTCCGTATAATCGATATCTACAGGGTGCAACATCCACGGTGCGAGGTGCAACATCCGTCCGAAATTGCGAAACAGTGCCGTACGACTTTTAGAAATGCGTGCATGGATTTGAAACAGAACAGTACCATTGTGCACCACTCTCCAGCGATGGTAAATCGAAGGCCAACCACGGTAATCCCGTTTTACCGTAAAAATCCATGTGTCGAAAAAACGAAGGGTAAAAAACTTACGAGACCCGTTTGAGATTCGGGTTGTCCTTTTTGGGCATTAATCTATCCGTTGACGGCTGAAAGCTGTCAAAGCCGTAGAACTCATCGAGGCCTTCGTTTTGACAGGTTATGGCTCCCGTAAATCTAAACGAGCCAGAAGTTATGGCCGTCCGAATAATCGATATCTACAGGGTGCAACATCCACGGTGCAAGGTGCAACATCCGTCCGAAATGGCGAAACAGTGCCGTACGACTTTTAAAAATGCGTGCATGGATTTGAAACGGAACATTACCATGGTGCACCACTCTCTAGCGATGGTAAATCGAAGGCCAGCCACGGTAATCCCGTTTTACCGTAAAAATCCACGTGTCGAAAAAACGAAGGGTAAAAAACTTACGAGACCCGATTGAGATTCGAGTTGTCCTTTTTGGGCATTAATCTATCCGTTGACGGCCGAAAGCAGTCAAAGCCGTAGAACTCATCGAGGCCTTCATTTTGACAGGTTATGACTCCCGTAACTCTAACGAGCCAGAAGTTATGGCCGTCCGAATAATCGATATCTACAGGGTGCAACATCCACGGTGCAAGGTGCAACATCCGTCCGAAATGGCGAAACAGTGTCGTACGACTTTTGGAAATGCGTGCATGGATTTGAAACGGAACAGTACCATGGTGCACCACTCTCCAGCGATGGTAAATCGAAGGCCAACCACGGTAATCCCGTTTTACCGTAGAAATCCACGTGTCGAAAAAACGAAGGGTAAAAAACTTACGAGACCCGATTGAGATTCGGGTTGTCCTTTTTGGGCATTAATCTATCCGTTGACGGCTGAAAGTGGTCAAAGCCGTAGAACTAATCGAGGCCTTCGTTTTGACGGTTATGGCTCCCGTAACTCTAAACGAGCCAGAAGTTATGGCCGTTTGAATAATCGATATCTATAGGGTGCAACATCCACGCTGCAAGGTGCAACATCCGTCCGAAGTGGCGAAACAGTGCCGTACGACTTTAGAAATGCGTCCATGGATTTGAAACGGAACAGTACCATGGTGCACCACTGTCCAGCGATGGGAAGTCGAAGACGGGCCACGGTAATCCCGTTTTACCGTAAAAATCCATGTGTCGAAAAAACGAAGGGTAAAAAACTTACGAGACCCGATTGAGATTCGGGTTGTCCTTTTTGGGCATTAATCTATCCGTTGACGGCTGAAAGTGGTCAAAGCCATTGAACTCATCGAGGCCTTCGTTTTGACAGGTTATGGCTCCCGTAACTCTAAACGAGCCAGAAGTTATGGCCGTCCGAATAATCGATATCTACAGGGTGCAACATCCACGGTGCAAGGTGCAACATCCATCCGAAATGGCGAAATAGTGTCGTACGTCTTTTAGAAATGCGTACATGGATTTGAAACGGAACAGTACCATGGTGCACCACTCTCCAGTGATGGTAAATCGAAGACCAGCCACCATAATCCTGTTTTACCGTAAAAATCCACGTGTCGAAAAAACGAAGGGTAAAAAACTTACGAGACCCGATTGACATTCGGGTTGTCCTTTTTGGGCATTATTCTATCCGTTGACAGCTGAAAGCTGTCAAAGCCGTAGAACTCATCGAGGCCTTCGTTTTGACAGGTTATGGCTCCCGTAACTCTAAACGAGCCAGAAGTTATGGCCGTCTGAATAATCGATATCTACAGGGTGCAACATCCACGGTGCAAGGTGCAACATCCGTCCGAAATGGCGAAACCGTGCCGTACGACTTTTAGAAATGCGTGCATGGATTTGAAACGAAACAGTATCATGGTGCACCACTCTCCAGCGATGGTAAATCGAAGACCAGCGACCGTAATCCCGTTTTACCGTAAAATTCCACGCTTCGAAAAAACGAAGGGTAAAAAACTTACGAGACCCGATTGAGATTCGGGTTGTCCTTTTTGGGCATTAATCTGTCTGTTGACGGCTGAAAGATGTCAAAGCCATAGAACTCATCAAGGCCTTCATTTTGACAGATTATGGATCTCGTAACTCTAAACGAGCCAGAAGTTATGGACGTCCGAATAATCGATATCTACAGGGTGCAACATCCACGGTGCAAGGTGCAACATCCATCCGAAATGACGAAACAGTGCTGTACGACTTTTAGAAATGCGTGCATGGATTTGAAATGGAATAGTACCATGGTGCACCACTCTCCAGCGATGGGAAGTCGAAGATGGGCCACGGTAATCCTGTTTTACCGTAAAAATCCACGTGTCGAAAAAACGAAGGGTAAAAAACTTACGAGACCCGATTGAGATTCGGGTTGTCCTTTTTGAGCATTAATCTATCCGTTGACGGCTGAAAGCTGTCAAAGCCGTATAACTCATCTAGGCCTTCATTTTGACAGGTTATGGCTCCCGTAACTCTAAACGAGTCAGAAGTTATGGCCGTTTGAATAATCGATATCTACAGGGTGCAAAATCCACGGTGCAAGGTGCAACATCCGTCCGAAATGGTGAAATGGTGTCGTACGGCTTTTAGAAATGCGTGCACGGATTTGAAATGGAACAGTACCATGGTGCACCACTCTCCAGCGATGGGAAGTCGAAGACGGGCCACGGTAATCCCGTTTTACCGTAAAAATCCACGAGTCAAAAAAACGAAGGGTAAAAAACTTACGAGACCCGATTGAGATTCGGGTTGTCCTTTTTGGGCAGTAATCTATCCGTTGATGGCTGAAAGCTGTCAAAGCCATAGAACTCATCGAGGCCTTCGTTTTTACAGGTTATGGCTCCCGTAACTCTAAACGAGCCAGAAGTTAAGGAAGTCCGAATAATCGATATCTACAGGGTGCAACTTCCACGGTGCAAGGTGCAACATCCGTCCGAAATGGAGAAACAGTGCCGTACGACTTTTAGAAATGCGTACATGGATTTGAAACGGAACAGTACCATGGTGCACCACCCTCCAACGATGGTAAATCGTAGACCAGCCACCGTAATCCCGTTTTACCGTAAAAATCCACGTGTCGAAAAAACGAAGAGTAAAAAACTTGCGAGACCCGATTGAGATTCGGGTTGTCCTTTTTGGGCATTAATCTGTCCGTCGACGGCTGAAAGCTGTCAAAGTCGTTGAACTCATCGAGGCCTTCGTTTTGACAAGATATGTCTCCCGTAACTCTAAACGAGTCAGAAGTTATGGCCGTTTGAATAATCGATATCTACAGGGTGCAACATCCACGGTGCAAGGTGCAACATCCGTCCGAAATGGCGAAACAGTGCCGTACGACTTTTAGAAATGCGTGCATGGATTTGAAATGGAACAGTACCATGGTGCACCACTCTCCAGCGATGGTAAATCGAAGACCAGCAACCGTAATCCCGTTTTACCGTAAAATTCCACGTGTCGAAAAAACGAAGAGTAAAAAACTTACGAGACCCGATTGAGATTCGGGTTGTCCTTTTTGGGCATTAATCTATCCGTTGACAGCTGAAAGCTTTCAAAGCCGTAAACTCATCGAGGCCTTCGTTTTGACAGGTTATGGCTCCCGTAACTCTAAACGAGCCAGAAGTTATGGCCGTCCGAATAATCGATATCTACAGGGTGCAACATCCACCGTGCAAGGTGCAACATCCGCCCGAAATGGCGAAACAGTGCCGTACGACTTTTAGAAATGCGTGCATGGATTTGAAACGGAACAGTGCCATGGTGCACCACTCTCCAGCGATGTTAAATCAAAGACCAGCCACCGTAATCCCGTTTTACCGTAAAAATCCACGTGTCGAAAAAACGAAGGGTAAAAAACTTACGAGACCCGATTGAGATTCGGGTTGTCCTTTTTGGGCATTAATCTATCCGTTGACGGCTGAAAGCCGTCAAAGCCGTAGAACTCATTGATACCTTCATTCTGACAGGTTATGGCTTTTGTAACTCTAAACGAGCCAGAAGTTATGGCCGTCCGAATAATCGATATCTACAGGGTGCAACATGCACGGGGCAAGGTGCAACATCCGTCCGAAATGGAGAAACAGTGCCGTACGACTTTTAGATATGCGTTCATGGATTTGAAACGGAACAATACCACGGTGCACCACTCTCCAGTGATGGTAAATCGAAGACCAGCCACCGTAATCATGTTTTACCGTAAAAATCCACGTGTCGAAAAAACGAAGGGTAAAAAACTTACAAGACCTGATTGAGATTCGGGTTGTCCTTTTTGGGCATTAATCTATCCGTTGACGGCTGAAAGCTGTCAAAGTCGTAGAACTCATCGAAGCCTTCGTTTTGACAGGTTATGGCTCCCGTAACTCTAAACGAGCCAGAAGTTATGGCTGTCCGAATAATCGATATCTGCAGAGTGCAACATCCACGGTGCGAGGTGCAACATCCGTTCGAAATGGCGAAACAGTGTTGTACGACTTTTAGA
Organism: Allium cepa; assembly: GCA_030765085.1. NCBI lineage: Eukaryota > Viridiplantae > Streptophyta > Magnoliopsida > Asparagales > Amaryllidaceae > Allium > Allium cepa. The sequence continues at coordinate 873,536,609 of CM060938.1, forward strand.
CATGCATGCATGGATTTGAAATGGACCAGTAGAATGGTGCACCACTGTCCAGCGATGGGAAGTCGAAGACGGGCCACGGTAATCCTGTTTTACCGTAAAAATCCACGTGTCGAAAAAACGAAGGGTAAAAAACTTACGAGACCCTGAGATTTGGGTTGTCCTTTTTGGGCATTATTCTATCCGTTGACGGCTGAAAGCCATCATAGCCATATAACTCATCGAGGCCTTCATTTTGATAGGTTATGGCTCCCGTAACTCTAAACGAGCCAGAAGTTATGGCCGTCCGAATAATCGATATCTACAGGGTGCAACATCCACGGTGCAAGGTGCAACATCCGTCCGAAATGGCGAAACACTGCCGTACAACTTTTAGAAATGCGTGCATGGATTTGAAACGGAACAGTACCATGGTGCACCACTCTCCAGTGATGGGAAGTCGAAGACGGGCCACGGTAATCCTGTTTTACCGTAAAAATCCACGGGTCGAAAAAACGAAGGGTAAAAAACTAACGAGACCCGACTGAGATTCGGGTTGTCCTTTTTGGGCATTAATATATCCATTAACGGCTGAAAGCTGTCAAAGCCGTAGAACTCATCGAGGCCTTCATTTTGACAGGTTATGGCTCCCGTAACTCTAAACGAGCCAGAAGTTATGGCCGTTTGAATAATCGATATCTACAGGGTGCAACATCCACGGTGCAAGGTGCAACATCCGTCCGAAATGGTGAAACAGTGCCGTACGACTTTTAGAAATGCGTGCATGGATTTGAAATGGAACAGCACCATGGTGCACCACTCTCCAGCGATGGGAAGTCGAAGACGGGCCACGGTAATCCCGTTTTACCATAAAAATCCACGTGTCAAAAAAAACGAAGGGTAAGAAACTTACGAGACCCGATTGAGATTCGGGTTGTCCTTTTTGGGCATTAATCTATCCGTTGACGGCTGAAAGCTGTCATAGCCACAGAACTCATCGAGGCCTTCGTTTTCACAGATTATGGCTTCCGTAACTCTAAACGAGCCAGAAGTTATGGTCGTCCGAACAATCGATATCTACAGGGTGCAACGTCTACGGTGCAAGGTGCAAAATCCATCCGAAATGGCGAAACAGTGCCGTACGACTTTTAGAAATGCGTGCATGGATTTGAAACGAAACAGTACCATGGTGCACCACTCTCCAGCGATGGGAAGTCGAAGGCCGGCCACGGTAATCCCGTTTTGCCGTAAAAATCCACGTGTCAAAAAAACGAAGGGTAAAAAACTTACGAGACCCGATTGAGATTAGGGTTGTCCTTTTTGGGCAGTAATCTATCCGTTGACGGCTGAAAGCTGTCAAAGCCGTAGAACTTATCGGTGCCTTCGTTTTTACAGGTTATGGCTTCCGTAACTCTAAACGAGCCAGAAGTTACGGACGTCCGAATAATCGATATCTACAGGGTGCAACTTCCACGGTGCAAGGTGCAACATCCGTCCGAAATGGCGAAAAAGTGCCGTACGACTTTTAGAAATGCGTACTGTTTGCACAAAAAATGGGAAAACACCTCCAAGTCGTGTGATTTAGTTGATTTTATGTGATTCTTAATGATTTAGATGAGTTATGTAAATATGAAAAAGGCAGGGGCTGAAATGTAAAAGACACGCAGATTTATAGTGGTTCGGCCAGAACGTGCCTACGTCCACTTTGTATGTTACTATCTTCTTTTTTCAAATTACAAGTTCAATGCTTGGTGTACAAGTGTATGAAAGTAGTTTGAAAGTTCCTTCCGTGCTTGAGCTCTCAAACTTGTCTGCCATTGTTGTACCCCTGCCCCTCTATTTATAGAATGAGGTAGGGGGCAGGGGTCTTGGAAGTATATAGCTGCTGGTGGGCCCGGGCTGAAGCAATCTGGACTGGCAATCATTTGGTTCGGCGGAGCTTCGTTCGGCATTGAGCTTGGACCGGTGATAGGCATGGACCGGTGGCAGTGAGGCGGTTCGGTGCTTGTTTGGTCCGGTGGTGGCTTTGCTGGGTTGGTTCGGCATGGGCAACCTACCTCTGGTTCGGCAGTAGGGAGAAATGTGTATTCGGCAGATGCTACCATGGGTTGGTTCGGTGGTCGAGTGGAGGATGTGTGGTTCGGTATAGGTTGGTTCGGTGGTTGCCAGTAGGAGTTGGTCCGGTAGGAGCTTGAATGAATGTTGGTTCGGCTATGGAAGTTTGGTGCCGAGTGGAAGCTTGGGGCCGAATGAGCCTCTTCAGGGAGAATGTTGGATGGACTTCTAGGTCAGCATTGAGCTCCTTGGCTGGCGAACAAAGTGGAGGTTGCGAGCCCGGGCGAAACTGTGACTTCTCGGCCTTGAGATCTTCTGGGTGAGAATTCGCCCAACATTTGCCCCCCAAAGTGGGGCACGTGCTTGCATGTGTCGCGCTTTGTTTCTCTGTGGTAGAAAGGCTTGTTTTGTAATGCCATGGGCTGGATGTTCATATCTTGTTGATGTCCTGCAAAGGAATTTATAGCTTTAGTGTGATTTCAAATAACGACCGTTCGTGATCGAAATATTCGAGATGAAGTGAACTGTGTCGTTCGGGACGAGAGAGTGAGCCCCGAGGGGGCTTAGCATCATCGATGCCAGGCTCACATCAGAGTTGGCCCCTGGATCGTTTGGTTCACCGCCAGCTCAGAGCATGCCTAAGGGTTGCTCTCGACCCCGTACATGTGTAAGCAGCTTGGCCATTTCCTAATTATCAGGATCAAATATCCGTTTAACCTATGAGCTTAAAAATGCATGTCAGAGTGTAAATTCTCACGACGATAGGGTTAATAGCCGTTCAGAGCGTGCCTATGGACCGTTCGTGGTTGCGTACACGTGTAAACGATTAATCCATGTTAGTGAGAGATTTACGACTCATTCATCGTTATCATATTCCCAACTTTATTAGTAGGTTCTAGAATTCGGTACTTATCTGAGTGAGGCGCTCCGCATGCCCCTAGTCCCTGGTTTTTGTTGGTAGAGAGAGAGTTTTACTCGGTTTTTGGTTGGTCCGGTTGTTCTCATTCGGCTTCTGGTTGTTCCGGTATTATGGTCCGGTGGACCGAACCATTTGGTTCGGCGGTGGCCTGTGTTCGCCTATATATAGAGGCTACACCCCCTTAGTTTTTCCTTACCGAACCAAAGAGAGCCGAATCAGTTCTTAGCCGAGCGAACCTTCTGCCGAACCAAGCTTATACCGAATCAGGTATATATCCTTTTGCCGAATGGTTTTTTATCACCGGATGAACTTGATTGCCGAATGCACACGAAGGGTTTTGTTTTACCGAATGAGACTGTATGCCGGATGTGCTTTTAGCGCCGAATGGACTTAAGACCCTATTGCCGAATGAACTTATGTCCCTAGTGCCGAATGAACTTATGACCCTAATGCCGAATGAACTTTGTATTCGAACTTTGGGTGGAACTCTAGACTTATGTATGCTTGCTTGTATTCTTGCTCTAACGACCTGTCTTTTCACTTTTGTGTATGCAGATAAATGTCTCGCAAGGCGGAAACACGATCAGACAGACGGAAATCCAAGGATGGAGGCGAGCCTTCCTCCGTGCCCCCAGCCCAATCGGGGTCCGGGGAGCATGGAGCAGCCTCTAGATCGCTGGTGGAGGGGTATGGACCCCAGGAGCTCCTGGTCTCCCCTCCCGACTGCTTCCCTAGTTCTCTAAAGGAGGAGCAACTTGATGCTATATCCCGTTCTTTCGGGATAGATAGGGCGCTTATGTTCCTTCCGGGAGTCGGGGTGATGCCATACGACCCTCCCGAAGGGTATTTCGCCTACAGCTGGTACCATTGCATGTGCGGGGCCATTCCCCCTATCAACGCCTGGGTTGTTAGCTTCCTTACGTATCTAAAGGTGGCGCCTTTCCAGCTTCAGCCCAACTCGTATGCCATCTTGGTGTGCTTATATTCTATCTTCCAGAAGAGGTACGGGCGTTCTCCATCCAACCGGGAAATCCGGTATCTATATAATCTGAGGGGCTATAGGAAGGGGTCCCCCTACATTAGCTTAGAGTCGGCCGTCTCCTTCAAGCCGGTCCTGGACCTATACTCAAAGTACAGCATGTTCAAGAAGGAGTGGTTCTTTGTGAGGGAAGATTCTGTCTCCATTCGTCGCTTCACTTCCAGATGTAAGTTAACTCCTTATTCGTAATTCCTGTCTTGATTGCAATTCCTTTCCTTATGTGCTTCTGTTTTTTGTCAGCGACAGGTGGTTTTGCGGTGGTGGAGAGCGATCGCCTAGTCCATATGGCAGCAGAAGTTAAGGCTATCTCTGAGAGGGACAGGTCAGCCGCTTATCTGATCAGGAATGCTACCCTCCTGGAGTACAATTTGATCCTGCCGCACCAGTCCGTGGTTAAGCAGAGGGACACGGCCGAGGAGAAGGCTGCCAAAGCTATGGAGGGGGTCACGGTGAAGAGTGGCAAGAGAAAACCCTTCGCACAGCATCCCGTCGCGGGGGGCAAGAAGCTTAAAGAATCGGAGGGTCCCTCTCCCAGTACTTGCCCGATCATTCCGGAGGAGGAAGGTGTGGAAGAGGGCGAAGGAGGCGATGTGGGAGGAGAGTCAGAAGGCGGAGGAGATGGCGATGGAGATGGTGATGGTGATGCTGGTGCCTTAACCTCTGGTAAAGATTCTGAACTGGATGAGGCCCTCCGTCAGGCCTTTGGGGAATCGGAGGAAGAATCTGAAGTGGAAAAGGCAAAGGAGGCGGGCAAGGCTGTGGCTGGTGCCGATCCATCCCCTAAAGGCTCCTCAGCTAGGGTAACTTCGGCGGTGCAAGGTGAACTTTTGTCCTCTGTCGATTCCATTTTCGATAAGGACTTAGAAATATTTTATGGTTCACTTCCGTCCTGGAATGAGATTCATGACTTATTGCAGTACCCCACTCCTCCGCAGGGTTTGTATAATAGACGTGCCTTCACACTTTTCTTTCTTTTTACTTAACATGTTTCCTGAATTGGGGACCATCGTACGTTCGTAACACTTGTTCTTTATTTCAGGGGCAGGCCAGGTGGTTACAACATCAGACGTTCGACACCGCCTCGAACAATTCAAGTTGATAAGAGCTTCTGCGAAGCCTCCCACTGGTCGTACTGGGCACGTGGTCAATTACCGCCCTCTTCTTGGGGTCATCGAAGAGGGCCTTCAGAAAAAGAAGAGGAGTCGTTCTTTATTTGAGTCTTCCCCTTGTCCGCAGCTTCCTGTTCAGCCTCCTCGTGATGTCACGGAGGAGAGCACGGAGTTTATTCCCCCTCCACCTCCTTTCAAGAATCCCACAGTTATCCGTATAAGGCATCCTGATGTGCCTCGTGACCCCTTTGCTGGTCATCCTGATTTAGACCCAAGTTCTCGGGATATTTCATTTGATGAGGCCACGGGTGAGCACCTCCTTCCCCGCAACCCCATGGTACGAGTGTTGGACGAGGCTAAGTCTCTAGATCTTGATCTGCTTACCACTCGGGTAGTTACTATGGGAGACGAGGCCAAGGCTAATATAGATCGGGTGGCTGAGGAGACCAAGAAGTTAATGAAGTATCATGCTCAATTGGTCAAGGCCGGGGAGGAGATTGGAAGTGCTAATATTCGGTTGCGGCTGAAGGTTGCTGATCAGGCCGAACAGCTTGCCGGTCAAGCCGTTCAGATTTCTCGGCACGAGGAAGCCTCCAGGCGTCTGAAAGAGACCATGGAAAAGGCTAGTAGGGCGGAATTATGGAAGATGGAGGACGCCTGCAAGGAGCGGATTGACATGGCCATTGCGACGGTGGATGAGGTTCGGAATGCGGATCTCGAGCAGGTAGAGGAGTTGTCTGGGAGGCTTGAGGCCGCAGAGATGGCTCAAGTCAAGTTAAAGGAGGAGATGGAGGAGATGAGGAGGTCTCTCCAGGCTGACTGCTCGAGATACCGATCAGAGAGGGATGCCGCTGTCGCCAAGTTGCGGGCTTCCGAGGCCAGGGTGAGGGAGTTCGAGGAGAATGAGGGGATGATGGACGAGATGCTGCAGGACATGTACTTCCGCACTTGGAAGGAGGGCAGCTTGTCTTGGATGGATGACTATCCCCGGGTCATGGCTAAGATATATCTTCGGGCTTTAGAGGAGGCCAGGGTCGATGCGGGTAAGGAAGGTGGAGCGGCTTTTAGCCTGGATGTGGTCACTGCTCAGTTCTCGAAAGAGGAGCAAGTGGCGGTGAAGGAGGGGATGCGGTTGCTCGCTGCGGAGGAAGCAGGTGTGCAACTGGAGGATGAGGATCAAGCGGCGGACGCTGGTGAGTTATTCTTCTCTTTTCCTTTTCTTTCTGGGTTTCCATGACTTGATTGTTTATCGTTTGTTTAATGGATTCCTCTTCTGAATTGGACAGGTGGAACTTTCGATCAACATGCTGGGGGTTCCGGCCCTGCGGCCAAATAGGCTTGGGAAGTCGGTGATGGAGTGTGGACGCAGCTGGTTACTCGTCCGGATTCGGCCGCTTTTTATTTCTTTCTTACTGTTGTTTACGTTAGTCCGAAACATTGATATGGCTGTAATAATATTATTTGCAGAGAATAACTTGGTGTGATTTCATAATATAATCTGATTTTGTTACGTTTAAACGTTGTTGTCATTTTCATGTGCTGCGTGAGAAGTATAACCATGTATATGCTTGTGATTTTAGTTGTGTTCGATGTTAAGCCTTTGCTTGAAATATAATTTCATGTTTTGCAATGTTGGTGTGACATATGAATAAGCTATAGTTATGCATCTATGTACAAGAGAAGAGAGTACCGCCCTTCATGTTTTATTTGCAGGCGGTAGTTTTGAGCATCTTGTGTAACTGATCATGAATGTATTTGAGTACCTTGCCACCCAGTACGTGGGCTTAGATTCTCATGAGTGAACGCTCCCTGTTTGGTTTCCTGTACTTTAGAGTTTGTTATACAGGGTAGGAGAAAAGTATTTAAATGAAATGGAAATATAGAGAAAGTAAAACTTCCAGTCACGGAAGGCCGTCGATGTGCTTAAGTTCGTGGCAAACGGGTTTTGTAGTCACTTTCCCTAGCTGTGGGTCTTGGAGACATTTGTCACCCATCTTACGCCTCCGCGGGGAGTTTTCTTTTTTACCACAGCCGCACTTAAGACACATCGGAGCCGAGATCGCGCACGGTAACTACCCGAACCATTATGGTCCGTAATCGTGGGTATTATTCGATTTACCGTGGCCGGCTAGCGTGGGTGCCGTTGGCCGTGAACTACCCCTGGCTGGCCACACCTTATGGTGGGGCTTAAAGTAGGTTCACAGTTACCGGCGAGCCGAACGCCGTAATGAGCTGCCATCGGCTATAATCGGCCTTTATGATGACTTATAATCGGCTCATTACAGTTGGCTTTGAGGGCAGGCGCGAGCAATGAGTTAACCCGCAGCAGAGGGATGCTGGAGCAAAAGAGTCCCATTGGCGAGTGCATAGAATCGTAGCGTACCTGTTAGGCCTTGTCCAGATGAGGCCGTGGTGCGTCTTGAGTGGAGATGCCATAAGATTTTGTTCAATAGAAAAGGATAAAGCTTAACAAGCAGCCAAGATATAAAGGAACAAGTTAAAAAGAGACAAGATTTTTAAAGTGGTTCGGCATGAAAACGCCTACGTCCACTGATTCTCTTTGTTAATTCACTTCATATGGGCAGTACAAGTTAAGAAAAGTATCGACGGAGATGTCGGATGTTCCATGCCCTCTGGAACACCTCTCCGTCCACTGTTGACAAAATATAAGCTCCGTTGTGGAGATCTTTATGAATTACATATGGTCCGTCCCAGATGGGGTCCAGTGCCCCGGGGCGCGGAAAGATTCGCCTGAGGACAAGATCTCCTTCTTGTAAAGTGCGATGCTTGACTTTGGAGTTGTATAGCGTTGCTACTTTTTGTTTGTGAGCCGCTGCTTTAAGTGTTGCATCATTTCTCCTTTCCTCAATCAGATCCAAAGACATGAGGAGGAGTTCTTCGTTTTCTTCTGGATTGTAGTGGATCCTACGGTGGGAAGGAACAATAACCTCGACAGGGAGCATTGCCTCCGATCCGTATGCCAAAGAGAAAGGAGTATGTCCCGTTGATGTTCTGAAAGATGTGCGGTAGGCCCAAAGTGCCGTAGGAAGTTCGTCCACCCAAGCGCCTTTTGACTTTTCGAGTTTCTTCTTGATTAGAGTTTTGAGAATTTTGTTGACAGCTTCGACTTGTCCGTTTGCCTGAGGATAAGCTACTGATGAGAAGCTTTTATGAATTCCATGCTCCTGGCACCAGTCGGCAAATTCTTCGCTGTCAAATTGGAGTCCGTTGTCTGATATGATCTTGAGTGGTACTCCGTACCTGCACAGAATATTTTTGATCAAGAAGTTGATAACTTTTGCTGAAGATATTTTATTTAGGGGTTCCGCTTCCACCCATTTGGTGAAATAATCGACTGCCACTATAGCATATTTGGCTCCGCCTCGGCCCGTTGGCAGTTCACCAATTAAATCAATTCCCCATACAACAAAAGGCCAAGGGCTGGTCATTTGAGTAATCTCATTTGTGGGTAGTCGAGGAATCTTGGCAAATTTCTAACATCTGTCGCATCTCTTGACGAAGTCTAGGGCGTCTTTGTTTAGTGTGGGCCAGTAATATCCATATCGGAGTATCTTCTTTGCCAGAGTCTGCCCTCCAGTGTGATCTCCGCAACTACCTTGATGGATGTTGAATAAGATTTCCTTGGCTTCCCTTCCAGCGACGCATCTGAATAAGGGGCTAGAGAAGCCACGCCGATAGAGGATGCCTTATTGTATCGTGTAGTGGGGAGCTTTCCTCAAAATTCTCCTGACTTCATCACGTTTGTCTGGTAGTGTGCCGTCCTGTAGATATTTCCGGATAGGAGTCATCCAAGTTGCTTCTTCAATTGCAGTTATCAGATTCACTTGTTCAAAACTTGGGGCTAGCTGCCTTGAGATGGCTAGTGCTCCGGAAATGGTGCTATTCATCATACTAGCTTGCTTTGCTAGTTCATCGGCCTCTTGGTTATCTTCTCGAGGAATGTGTTTGATTAGATAATGGTCCAATTGGTCGAGCAGCAGTTTGGTTTTCTTTAGATATGCTGTGAGCCGTTCTCCTCGTGTCTGGAATTCTCCTAGTACTTGGTTTACGATAAGTTGAGAATCACTATGAAGACATAACGAATTGACTCCAATCTCTAAGGCAAGCTCCAATCCCGCTATTACTGCCTCGTACTCCGCATCGTTGTTAGTGGCCGCGAATTCCAACCTTAATGCATAGTACAGCTTTCTTCCCCTGGGTGTGATTATCACAATACCTACCCCCGAGCCTTGTTCGTTTGATGCTCCATCTACAAAGAGGTTCCACTTGATGTTTTTTGCTATTTCAAACTGATCCTTGCCTTCGTTGGTGGTGAATTCGGCAATGAAATCGGCCAGGGCTTGCCCCTTGATAGCAGTGCGAGGATGGTAGGTGACGTCATACTGACTTAGTTCAATGCACCATTTGAGGAGTCGTCCAGAAGTGTCGGGACGATGGAGCACCTGTCTTAGTGGCTGATCGGGCAGAACTCTGATGGAGTGAGATTGGAAGTAGTGTCGTAGTTTTCGTGACGCGATCAATAAACAATATGCCAATTTCTCAAGTTTAGGATATCTGGCTTCTGCCTCTGTAAATCTCTTACTTATAAAGTACACCGGGCTTTGTGTGCGGTCTTCTTCTCTTACCAGGGCAGCGCTTAGAGCATGAGATGATAAGGCGAGGTATAGGTATAGCTCTTCGCCTTCGTTTGGAGTCGAGAGTACTGGTGGTTTCTGAAGGTGTTTGATCAGGTTAAGGAAGGCTTTTAGGCATTCATCGGTCCACTCGAACTTTCCTTTGTCTTTATTGAGAGCTTCGAAAAAAGGGACGCACTTGTCAGTTGCTTTGGAAATGAATCTGCTTAGGGCGGCTACCATTCCGTTTAAGCTCTGCATTTCTTTTCGGGTGGAAGGTATCCTTATTTCTTTTAGAGCCCGGATTTGTTCAGGGTTTGCTTCAATTCCTCTGGAATGGACAATGAACCCTAAGAATTTTCCCGATGACACTCCGAAGGATCACTTTAGAGGATTCAGCTTCATTCCATATCGGCCAAGTACCTGAAACATCTCGCTCAGGTGGCTTACATGATCGTCGGCTTTCCTGGACTTTACCAACATGTCATCCACATATACTTCCATAGTTCGTCCTATTAATTCCGCGAACATCTTGTTGACGAGGCGCTGATAGGTGGCTCCGGCATTTTTGAGTCCAAAAGGCATGACTTTGTAACAATATAATCCCCGGTCAGTGATGAAGCTAGTGTGGTCTTGATCGGGAACGTGCATGGGAATCTGGTTATATCCGGAGTATGCGTCCATAAAAGATAAAAGTTCGTGCCCGGCAGTGCTGTCCACAAGTTGATCGATTCGGGGGAGCGGGAAGCAGTCCTTCGGGCAAGCGTCATTTAAGTTGGAGAAATCAATGCATGTTCGCCACTTCCCATTAGCTTTCTTTACTAGTACCGGGTTAGCTATCCACTCGGGGTAGGTGGCTTCTCGTATGAAGTCATTAGCAAGTAGGTTCTTTACTTCCTCGTCGAGGGCTGCTGATCGTTCTGCTCCCATGCTTCTCTTTTTCTGCTTTATTGGTGTCCTGGTGGGATCGATGTTCAGCACGTGGCATGCTATGTCTGGGGAGATTCCTGTCATATCGGCATGTGTCCACGCAAATACATCTAAGTTATGGCGGAGAAAGTCGATGAGTTGATCCTTCAATTCTGTTTTTAGCTGAGATCCTATTTTTAATAGTCTGTTTGAATCATGTTTGTCTACAGATACGAATTCCATGGCCTCTGCAGGCTCAGCGGTAGCCTCCTCCTCCTTATCCCTGGGGTCTAGTTCATTGAAAGGATCGCTGGTGTATCGAAGAGGAGGGGCTTTCTTTAGTTTCTATGCTTCCAAGCTTTTCATGCAGAGAGTAGTCTCTGCATCTTTCCCTTTATTCTTTCTATGGTTATTGCAAAGTTCAGTTACATAGCAATCTCGAGCGGCGTCTTGATCTCCTTCAACTTCCCCTATTCCGTCATCTGTTGGGAATTTCATCTTTAGGCACCACGGGGCTAGGACAATTTGGAAGTCAGACAAGGCTGGTCTTCCCAAGAAGGCGTTGTAGGCCGAGTGGTTTTCTATTAGTACGAACGTTTGTTTTCGTACAACGGAGCGGGGATGACTTCCTATTTCGACGAAGAGGTCAAGTTGCCCAAGGGGCATTTTCGCATCTCCAGTGAAACCGTGCAGGGGTTTGTTGCAGGGAGACACATCCTTCATTGACAGCTTTATTTTGTCGAAAGCATGCTTGAACAGGATATTTACGGAGCTTCCTGTGTCTATTAGAATTCGGAAAACTTTAGCTGGACCGAACCAGGCAGAGATGACCATGGGATCCATATGCGGATACTGTCTTCTTTCTAAATCACGCTTACTGAACACGATGTCCTCACTCTCTTTCCGTTTCGGGTGGCGTTCTTCCATAATGGAGTTAACATAGCCTTCAGCATTTCTAAGTGACTTGCCGTATCTTTCCATCTCTGCCCAGCTTCTGTCGGCGATGTGTGGTCCTCCCGAGATGGTATGGACCACTATCTTCTCTTGACTAGAGCCACTGGTGTTGCGATTCCCTCCGCTTACTTCTGGGAGGGGTCGCTTTGAGCTCTCATTGGCAGGAGTTGGAGTCCTGTTCTGACCTTTCACATAGCGTTCCAGCCTTCTTCTCCTGATGTGTTCTTCGATCAAGTCCCGAAGATGGTGGCATTCATTGGTGTCATGTCCGTGGGATTCGTGGAAGCGGCAGAACTTTCCAGACTTGAGGGCGTTATCAGATTCTTTCTTGTGCGGGGGGCGCTTGTATCCGAGTTCACCCTGAGTGGCTAGATAGATGTTTTCGATGGTTTCATTCAAAGGAGTGTAGGAGTCAAATCTCGGTCCTGGTCGATATTGGCGTTTTTCAACTTTCTTGCCCCCAGCATTGTCTCTAGATTCATTTCTTCGAATGTCCTTGGTTGCAGCGGGAATCTTGTCCGAAGTTGTCTTACCTTGTTGCCCTGACTGCCTCTCAGTGGCGGCGTCTTCAAGTCTCATATACTTTCCAGCTTCATGGAAGAAATCGGGTAAAGTAGCTGGTTTTTCCTTAGTTAGTCTTCTTGCGAACTTGGTATCTGGATGTACACCGCTACAGAGGGCCATTAGGGTGAGTTTCTCATCGGCATCTTGGACTGCGGCCGCTGCTGCGTTGAACCGAGTTAGATATTGTTGCAGTGTCTCTCCGGATTTCTGCTTAACATTGGATAGAGAATAAGCATCCTTGGGTTGTTCTACATGGATGCGGAACTGGCTAATGAACCTTTCTTTCAACATCTCCCATGAGCTGATAGATCCTTGGGGTAGATGGCAGAACCAGGAGGTAGCTAGATCTGCTAGGAATAGCGGAAAGCATTTACACAGCACCCCTTCTGTTGCTCCGCTCATGAGCATATGCTGGGTGTATCTTTGTAAGTGTACGATGGGGTCGGAAGTTCCCTTGTAAGGTTCCATGGTTGGCATTTTCCATTCCCGGGGGGTGATGGCAGTTTCGATATTGCGGGTAAAGGGGCTGGTGACCCTAGCGCCTATTCCTCGGTCCCTTTGCTCCCGTTGGACGCATTCTCTGAATAGTCGTGCCATTCTTTCATCAGAATTTGGAGCGGATAGAAATGAACTTGGTTCTTCCCTGCGAGATCGGTCTCGTCCAGATGACCTGTAGGGATGGTATAGTCTATCACTTCTGACGTGATCCAGTGGTTGTCTCTGGTTGCTCGGATGCATGCTAGGACCAGCTACAGTTGCCCCCTGCCTTGATCTTCCCCTGCGGGGTTCTGTTTCGAGCATTTCCATGGGGTCAACTTCGGGCTGGGTTCTAGCTCGGCTCCGTTCAGCGGGGTTTCTATGATTAGGTGGCATGAATGGCTCAGCCACATCCGACCCTCGCCTGGCGCCTCCCCCATTGGGTTCGGTTCCAAGTGCTTCATCGAGTCGGAGTTCGGGCTGAGTCCGGGCGCGGCCCCTATCATTGTTGTTCCTGTTGATGGCTTCCTCGAAGAGGGAATACCTTTTTTGTCTCCGAGATCCTCCAGACTGAGATTCATCCCATGATTCAGTGTTGCGGTTGGATTCTTCGACATCCATCAAGCGTGACATGAGTTGGTTCACCAAAGCTTCTTGTTGGGATGCGAAGCGGTTAGTCACTTCCACCACAACTCTGTCTAGGTCTGCTCTAGTGATTACTGCCGGTTGTTCCGCGGCAGGGGCTGTTGGAATTGCCTGATCTACATGTGGCACTGCTGCTGTAGTGGGATGGTTCTCTTAATTTGGATCTACCGGATTTGGAGCGCTGCTAGTTGCGGCGTTCTTTCCCTTGTTGGCGTCTTTTCTTGGCCTGGAAGTCATGTTTCCTATGCAATGAAAGGTGCTATTGGGAAAGAAGGTTGAATGAGGGAAGCTGAAGCTTCGAGTTCGAAGCTCTCAGTGAAAACACCAAAAATGTTTGCACAAAAAATGGGCAAACACCTCCAAGTCCTGTGATTTAGTTGATTTTATGTGATTCTTAATGATTTAGATGAGTTATGTAAATATGAAAAAGGCAGGGGCTGAAATGTAAAAGACACGCAGATTTATAGTGGTTCGGCCAGAACGTGCCTACGTCCACTTTATATGTTATTATCTTCTTTTTTCAGATTACAAGTACAATGCTTGGTGTACAAGTGTATGAAAGTAGTTTGAAAGTTCCTTCCGTGCTTGAGCTCTCAAACTTGTCTGCCATTGTTGTACCCCTGCCCCTCTATTTATAGAATGAGGTAGGGGGCAGGGGTCTTGGAAGTATATAGCTGCTGGTGGGCCCGGGCTGAAGCAATCTGGACTGGCAATCATTTGGTTCGGCGGAGCTTCGTTCGGCGTTGAGCTTGGACCGGTGGTAGGTATGGACCGGTGGCAGTGAGGTGGTTCGGTGCTTGTTTGGTCCGGTGGTGGCTTTGCTGGGTTGGTTCGGCATGGGCAACCTACCTCTGGTTCGGCAGTAGGGAGAAATGTGTATTCGGCAGATGCTACCATGGGTTGGTTCGGTGGTCGAGTGGAGGATGTGTGGTTCGGTATAGGTTGGTTCGGTGGTTGCCAGTAGGAGTTGGTCTGGTAGGAGCTTGAACGAATGTTGGTTCGGCTATGGAAGTTTGGTGCCGAGTGGAAGCTTGGGGCCGAATGAGCCTCTTCAGGGAGAATGTTGGATGGACTTCTAGGTCAGCATTGAGCTCCTTGGCCGGCGAACAAAGTGGAGGTTGCGAGCCCGGGCGAAACTGTGACTTCTCGGCCTTGAGATCTTCTGGGTGAGAATTCGCCCAACATTTGCCCCCCAAAGTGGGGCACGTGCTTGCATGTGTCGCGCTTTGTTTCTCTGTGGTAGAAAGGCTTGTTTTGTAATGCCATGGGCTGGATGTTCATATCTTGTTGATGTCCTGCAAAGGAATTTATAGCTTTAGTGTGATTTCAAATAACGACCGTTCGTGATCGAAATATTCGAGATGAAGTGAACTGTGTCGTTCGGGACGAGAGAGTGAGCCCCGAGGGGGCTTAGCATCATCGATGCCAGGCTCACATCAGAGTTGGCCCCTGGATCGTTTGGTTCACCGCCAGCTCAGAGCATGCCTAAGGGTTGCTCTCGACCCCGTACATGTGTAAGCAGCTTGGCCATTTCCTAATTATCAGGATCAAATATCCGTTTAACCTATGAGCTTAAAAATGCATGTCAGAGTGTAAATTCTCACGACGATAGGGTTAATAGCCGTTCAGAGCGTGCCTATGGACCGTTCGTGGTTGCGTACACGTGTAAACGATTAATCCATGTTAGTGAGAGATTTACGACTCATTCATCGTTATCATATTCCCAACTTTATTAGTAGGTTCTAGAATTCGGTACTTATCTGAGTGAGGCGCTCCGCATGCCCCTAGTCCCTGGTTTTTGTTGGTAGAGAGAGAGTTTTACTCGGTTTTTGGTTGGTCCGGTTGTTCTCATTCGGCTTCTGGTTGTTCCGGTATTATGGTCCGGTGGACCGAACCATTTGGTTCGGCGGTGGCCTGTGTTCGCCTATATATAGAGGCTACACCCCCTTAGTTTTTCCTTACCGAACCAAAGAGAGCCGAATCAGTTCTTAGCCGAGCGAACCTTCTGCCGAACCAAGCTTATACCGAATCAGGTATATATCCTTTTGCCGAATGGTTTTTTATCACCGGATGAACTTGATTGCCTTGAGATCTTCTGGGTGAGAATTCGCCCAACACGTACATGGATTTGAAACGGAACAGTACCATGGTGCACCACCCTCCAACGATGGTAAATCGTAGACCAGCCACCGTAATCCCGTTTTACCGTAAAAATCCACGTGTCGAAAAAACGAAGAGTAAAAAACTTGCGAGACCCGATTGAGATTCGGGTTGTCCTTTTTGGGCATTAATCTATCCGTCGACGGCTGAAAGCTGTCAAAGTCGTTGAACTCATCGAGGCCTTCGTTTTGACAAGTTATGGCTCCCGTAACTCTAAACGAGTCAGAAGTTATGGCCGTTTGAATAATCGATATTTACAGGGTGCAACATCCACGGTGCAAGGTGCAACATCCATCCGAAATGGCGAAACAGTGCCGTACGACTTTTAGAAATGCGTGCATGGATTTGAAACGGAACAGTACCATGGTGCACCACTCTCCAGCGATGGTAAATCGAAGACCAGCCACCGTAATCCCGTTTTACCGTAAAATTCAACGTTTCGAAAAAACGAAGTGTAAAAAACTTACGAGACCCGATTGAGATTCGGGTTGTCCTTTTTGGGCATTAATCTATCCGTTGACAGCTGAAAGCTTTCAAAGCCGTAGAACTCATCGAGGCCTTCGTTTTGACAGGTTATGGCTCCCGTAACTCTAAATGAGCCAGAAGTTATGGCCATCCGAATAATCGATATCTACAGGGTGCAACATCCACGGTGCAAGGTGCAACATCCGCCCGAAATGGCGAAACAGTGCCGTACGACTTTTAGAAATGCGTGCATGGATTTGAAACGGAACAGTGCCATGGTGCACCACTCTCCAGCAATGGTAAATCAAAGACCAGCTACCGTAATCCCGTTTTACTGTAAAAATCCACGTGTCGAAAAAACGAAGGGTAAAAAACTTACGAGACCCGATTGAGATTCGGGTTGTCCTTTTTGGGCATTAATCTATCCGTTGACGGCTAAAAGCCGTCAAAGCCGTAGAACTCATCGATACCTT
Source organism: Allium cepa (assembly GCA_030765085.1). Classification (NCBI taxonomy): domain Eukaryota; kingdom Viridiplantae; phylum Streptophyta; class Magnoliopsida; order Asparagales; family Amaryllidaceae; genus Allium; species Allium cepa. Next base: position 873,552,988 of record CM060938.1, read on the forward strand.
CATTCTGACAGGTTATGGCTTTTGTAGCTCTAAACGAGCCAGAAGTTATGGCCGCCGAATAATCGATATCTACAGGGTGCAACGTGCACGGGGCAAGGTGCAACATCCGTCCGAAATGGAGAAACAGTGCCGTACGACTTTTAGATATGCGTTCATGGATTTGAAACGGAACAATACCATGGTGCACCACTCTCCAGTGATGGTAAATCGAAGACCAGCCACCGTAATCATGTTTTACCGTAAAAATCCAAGTGTCGAAAAACGAAGGGTAAAAAACTTACAAGACCCGATTGAGATTCAGGTTGTCCTTTTTGGGCATTAATCTATCCGTTGACGGCTGAAAGCTGTCAAAGTCGTAGAACTCATCGAAGCCTTCGTTTTGACAGGTTATGGCTCCCGTAACTCTAAACGAGCCAGAAGTTATGGCTGTCCGAACAATCGATATCTGCAGGGTGCAACATCCACGGTGCGAGGTGCAACATCCGTTCGAAATGGCGAAACAGTGTTGTACGACTTTTAGACATGCGTGCATGGATTTGAAATGGAACAGTACCATGGTGCACCACTCTCCAGCGATGGGAAGTCGAAGACGGGCCACGGTAATCCTGTTTTACCGTAGAAATCCACGTGTCGAAAAAACGAAGGGTAAAAAACTTACGAGACCCTGAGATTCGGGTTGTCCTTTTTGGGCATTAATCTATCCGTTGACGGCTGAAAGCCATCATAGCCATATAACTCATCGAGGCCTTCATTTTGACAGGTTATGGCTCCCGTAACTCTAAACGAGCCAGAAGTTATGGCCGTCCGAATAATCGATATCTACAGGGTGCAACATCCACGGTGCAAGGTGCAACATCCGTCCGAAATGGCGAAACACTGCCGTACAACTTTTAGAAATGCGTGCATGGATTTGAAATGGAACAGTACCATGGTGCACCACTCTCTAGCGATGGGAAGTCGAAGACGGGCCACGGTAATCCTGTTTTACCGTAAAAATCCACGGGTCGAAAAAACGAAGGATAAAAAACTAACGAGACCCAACTGAGATTCGGGTTGTCCTTTTTGGGCATTAATCTATCCATTGACGGCTGAAAGCTGTCAAAGCCGTAGAACTCATCGAGGCCTTCATTTTGACAGGTTGTGGCTCCCGTAACTCTAAACGAGCCAGATGTTATGGCCATTTGAATAATCGATATCTACAGGGTGCAACATCCACGGTGCAAGGTGCAACATCCGTCCGAAATGGTGAAACAGTGTCGTACGACTTTTAGAAATGCATGCATGGATTTGAAATGTAACAGCACCATGGTGCACCACTCTCCAGCGATGGGAAGTCGAAGACGGGCCACGGTAATCCCGTTTTACCGTAAAAATCCACGTGTCAGAAAAAACGAAGGGTAAGAAACTTACGAGACCCGATTGAGATTCGGGTTGTCCTTTTTGGGCATTAATCTATCCATTGACGGCTGAAAGCGGTCAAAGCCATAGAACTCATCGAGGCCTTCGTTTTCACAGATTATGGCTTCCGTAACTCTAAACGAGCCAGAAGTTATGGCCGTCCGAACAATCGATATCTACAGGGTGCAACATCCACGATGCAAGGTGCAAAATCCATCCAAAATGGCGAAACAGTGCCGTACGACTTTTAGAAATGCATGCATGGATTTGAAACGGTATAGTACCATGGTGCACCACTCTCCAGCGATGGGAAGTCGAAGGCCGGCCACGGTAATCCCGTTTTACCGTAAAAATCCACGTGTCGAAAAAACGAAGGGTAAAAAACTTACGATACCCGATTGAGATTCGGGATGTCCTTTTTGGGTATTAATCTATCCGTTGACGGTTGAAAGCTATCAAAGCCGTAGAACTCATCGAGGCCTTCGTTTTGACAGGTTATGACTCCCGTAACTCTAAACGAGCCAGAAGTTATGGCCGTTTGAATAATCGATATATATAGGGTGCAACATCCACGGTGCAAGGTGCAACATCGATCCGAAATGGTGAAACAGTGTCGTACGGCTTTTAGAAATGCGTGCATGGATTTAAAACGGAACAGTACCATGATGCAACACTCTCCAGCGATGGTTAATCGAAGACCAGCCACCGTAACCCGTTTTACCGTAAAATTCCACGTGTCGAAAAAACGAAGGGTAAAAAACTTACGAGACCCGATAGAGATTCGGGTTGTCCTTTTTGGGAATTAATATATCCGTTGTCGGCTGAAAGCTTTCAAAGCCGTAGAACTCATCGAGGCCTTCGTTTTGACAGGTTATGGCTCCCGTAACTCTAAACGAGGCAGAAGTTATGGCCGTCCGAATAATCGATATCTACAGGGTGCAACATCCACGGTGCAAGGTGCAACATCCATCCGAAATGGCGAAATAGTGTCGTACGTCTTTTAGAAATGCGTGCATGGATTTGAAACGGAACAGTACCATGGTGCACCACTCTCCAGTGATGGGAAGTCGAAGACGGGCCACAGTAATCCCGTTTTACCGTAAAAATACACGTGTCGAAAAAACGAAGGGTAAAAAACTTACGAGACCCGATTGACATTCGGGTTGTCCTTTTTGGGCATTATTCTATCCGTTGACAGCTAAAAGCTGTCAAAGCCGTAGAACTCATCGAGGCCTTTGTTTTGCAGGTTATGGCTCCCGTAACTCTAAACGAGCCAGAAGTTACGGCCGTTCGAATAATCGATATCTACAGGGTGCAACATCCACGGTGCAAGGTGCAACATCCGTCCGAAATGGCGAAACAGTATCGTACGACTTTTAGAAATGCGTGCATGGATTTAAAACGGAACAGTACCATGGTGCACCACTCTCCAGCGATGGTAAATCGAAGGCCAGCCACGGTAATCCCGTTTTACCGTAAAAATCCACGTGTCGAAAAAACGAAGGGTAAAAAACTTACGAGACCCGATTGAGATTCGGTTTGTCCTTTTTGGGCATTAATCTATCCATTGACGGCTGAAAGCTGTTAAAGCCATAGAACCCATCGAGGCCTTCGTTTTGACAGGTTATGGCTCCCGTAACACTAAACGAGCCAGAAGTTATGGCCGTTTGAATAATCGATATCTACAGGGTGCAACATCCACGGTGCAAGGTGCAACATCCATCCGAAATGGCAAAACAGTGCCGTACGACTTTTAGAAATGCGTGCATGGATTTGAAACGGAACAGTACTATGGTGCACCACTCTCCAGTGATGTTAAATCGAAGACCAACCACCGTAATCCCGTTTTACCGTAAAATTCCACGTGTCGAAAAAACGAAGGGTAAAAAACTTACGAGACCCGATAGAGATTCGGGTTGTCCTTTTTGGGCATTAACCTATCCGTTGATGGCTGAATGCTTTCAAAGCCGTAGAACTCGTCGTGGCCTTCGTTTTGACAGGTTATGGCCCCCGTAACTCTAAACGAGCCAGAAGTTATGGCCGTCCGAATAATCGATATCTACAGGGTGCAACATCTACGGTGCAAGGTGCAACATCCGTCCGAATAGGCGAAACAGTGTCGTACGACTTTTAGAAATGCGTGCATAGATTTGAAACAGAACAGTGCCATGGTGCACCACTCTCCAGCGATGGTAAATCGAAGAACAACCACCGTAATCCCGTTTTACCGTAAAAATGCACGTGTCGAAAAAACAAAGGGTAAAAAACTTACGAGACCCGATTGAGATTCGGGTTGTCCTTTTTGGGCATTAATCTATCCTTTGACGGCTGAAAGCTTTCAAAGCCGTAGAACTCATCGAGGCCTTCGTTTTGATAGGTTATCGCTTCCGTAACTCTAAACGAGCCAGAAGTTATGGCCGTCCGAACAATCGATATCTACAGGGTGCAACATCCACGGTGCAAGGTGCAACATCCATCCGAAATGGCGGAACAGTGCTGTACGACTTTTAGAAATGCTTGCATGGATTTGAAACGGAACAGTACCATGGTGCACCACTCTCCAACGATGGTGAATCGAAGACCATCCACCGTAATCCCGTTTTACCGTAAAAATCCACGTGTCGAAAAAACGAAGGGTAAAAAACTTACGAGTCCCGATTGAGATTCGGGTTGTCCTTTTTGGGCATTAATCTATCCGTTGATGGCTGAAATCTGTCAAAGCCGTAGAACTTATCGAGGCCTTTTTTTGACAGGTTATGGCTCCCGTAACTCTAAACGAGCCAAAAGTTATGGCCGTCCGAATAATCGATATCTACAGGGTGCAACATCCACGGTGCAAGGTGCAACATCCGCCCGAAATGGCGAAACAGTGTCGTACGACTTTTAGAAATGCGTGCATGGATTTGAAACGAAACAGTACCATGGTGCACCACTCTCCAGCGATGGTAAATCGAAGGCCAGCCACGGTAATCCCGTTTTACCGTAAAAATCCACGTGTCGAAAAAACAAATGGTAAAAAACTTACGATACCCGATTTAGATTCGGGTTGTTCTTTTTTGGCATTAATCTATCAGTTGACAACTGAAAGCTGTCAAAGCCGTAGAACTCATCGAGGCCTTCGTTTTTACAGGTTATGGCTCCCGTAACTCTAAACGAGCCAGAAGTTATGGCCTTTTGAATAATCGATATCTACAGGGTGCAACATCCACGGTGCAAGGTGCAACATCCGTCCGAAATGGCAAAACAGTGTCGTACGACTTTTAGAATTGCATGCATGGATTTGAAATGGAACAGTACCATGGTGCACCACTCTCCAGTGATGTAAATCGAAGACCAGCCATCGTAATCCCGTTTTACCGTAAAATTCCACGTGTCGAAAAAACGAAGGGTAAAAAACTTACTTGACCCGATAGAGATTCAGGTTGTCCTTTTCGGGCATTAATCTATCCGTTGACGGCTGAAAGCTTTCAAAGCCGTAGAACACATCGAGGCCTTCGTTTTGACAGGTTATGGCTCCCGTAACTCTAAATGAGCCAGATGTTATGGCCGTCCGAATAATCGATATCTACAGGGTGCAACATCCACGGTGCAAGGTGCAACATCCGTCCGAAATGGCGAAACAGTGTCGTACGACTTTTAGAAATGCGTGCATGGATTTGAAACGGAACAGTACCATGGTGCACCACTCTCCAGCGATGGTAAATCGAAGACCAGCCACCGTAATCCTGTTTTACCGTAAAATTCTAAGTGTCGAAAAAACGAAGGGTAAAAAACTTACGAGACCCGATAGAGATTCGAGTTGTCCTTTTTGGGCAATAATCTATCCGTTGACGGCTGAAAGCTTTCAAAGCCGTAGAACACATCGAGGCTTTCGTTTTGACAGGTTATGGCTCCCGTAACTCGAAACAAGCCAGAAGTTATGGCCGTCCGAATAATCGATATCTACAGGGTGCAACATCCATGGTGCAAGGTGCAACATCCATCCGAAATGGCGAAGCAGTGCCGTACGTCTTATAGAAATGCGTGCATGGATTTGAAACAGAATAGCACCATGGTGCACCACTCTCCAGCGATGGTAAATCGAAGACCAACCACCGTAATCCCGTTTTACCGTAAAAATCCACATGTCGAAAAAACGAAGGGTAAAAAACTTACGAGATCCGATTGAGATTCTGGTTGTCCTTTTTGGGCATTAATCTATCCTTTGACGGCTGAAAGCTGTCAAAGCCGTAGAACTCATCGAGGCCTTCGTTTTGATAGGTTATGGATTTTGTAACTCTAAACGAGCCAGAAGTTATGGCCGTCCGAATAGTCGATATCTACAGGGTGCATCATCCACGGTGCAAGGTGCAACATCCGTCCGAAATGGCGAAACAGTGCTGCACGACTTTTAGAAATGTGTGCAGGGATTTGAAACGGAACAGTACCATGGCGCACCACTCTCCAACGATGGTAAATCGAAGACCAGCCACCGTAATCCCGTTTTACCGTAAAAATCCACGTGTCGAAAAAACGAAGGGTAAAAAACTTACGAGACCCGATAGAGATTCGAGTTGTCCTTTTTGGGCATTAATCTATCCGTTGACGGCTAAAAGCTATCAAAGCCGTAGAACTAATCGAGGCCTTTATTTTGACAGGTCACGGCTCCCGTAACTCTAAACGAGCCAGAAGTTAGGGCCGTCCGAATAATCGATATCTATAGGGTGCAATATCCACGGTGCAAGGTGCAACATCCGTCCGAAATGGCGAAACAGTGCCGTACGACTTTTAGAAATGCGTGCAAGGATTTGAAACGGAACAGTACCATGGTGCACCACTCTCCAGCGATGGAAAATCGAAGGCCAGCCACGGTAATCCCGTTTTACCATAAAAATCCACGTGTCGAAAAAACGAAGGGTAAAAAACTTACGATACCCGATTGAGATTCGGGTTGTCCTTTTTGGGCATTAATCTATCCGTTGACGTCTGAAAGATGTCAAAGTCGTAGAACTCATCGAGGCCTTCGTTTTGACAGGTTATGGCTCCCGTAACTCTAAACGAGCCAGAAGTTATGGCCGTCCGAATAATCGATATCTACATGGTGCAACAACCACGGTGCAAGGTGCAACATCCGTCCGAAATGGCGAAACAGTTCCGTATGACTTTTAGAAATGCGTGCATGGATTTGAAACGGAACAGTGCCATGGTGCACCACTCTCCAGCGATGGTAAATCGAAGACTAGCCACCGTAATCCCGTTTTACCGTAAAATTCCACGTGTCGAAAAAACAAAGGTTAAAAAACTTACGAGACCCGATAGAGATTCGGGTTGTCCTTTTTGGGCATTAATCTATCCGTTGAAGGCTGAAAGCTGTCAAAGCCATAGAACTCATCGAGGCCTTCGTTTTGATAGATTATGGATCCCGTAACTCTAAACGAGCCAGAAGTTATGGTCGTCCGAATAATCGATATCTACAGGGTGCAACATCCACGGTGCAAGGTGCAACATCCATCCGAAATGGCGAAATGGTGCCGTACGACTTTTAGAAATGCATGCATGGATTTGAAACGGAACAGTACCATGGTGCACCACTCTCCAGTGATGGGAAGTCGAAGACGGGCCACAGTAATCCCGTTTTGCCGTAAAAATACACGTGTCGAAAAAACGAAGGGTAAAAAACTTACGAGACCCGATTGAGATTCGGGTTGTCCTTTTTTGGGCATTAATCTATCCGTTGATGACTGAAAGCTGTCAAATCCTTAGAACACATCGAGGCCTTCGTTTTGACAGGTTATGGCTCCCGTAACTCTAAACGAGCCAGAAGTTATGGCCGTCCGAATATTCGATATCTACAGGGTGCAACATCCACGGTGCAAGGTGCAACATCCGTCCGAAATTGCGAAACCGGGCCGTACGAATTTTAGAAATGCGTGCATGGATTTGAAACGGAACATTACCATGGTGCACCACTCTCCAACGATGGTAAATCGAAGGCCAGCCACGGTAATCCTGTTTTACCGTAAAAATCCACGTGTCGAAAAAACGAAGGGTAAAAAACTTACGAGACCCGATTGAGATTCGGGTTGTCCTTTTTGGGCATTAATCAATCCATTGACGGCTGAAAGCTGTTAAAGCCGTGGAACTCATCGAGGCCTTCGTTTTGACAGGTTATGGCGCCCGTAACTCTAAACGAGCCAGAAGTTATGGCCGTCCGAATAATCGATATCTACAGGGCGCAACATCCATGGTGCAAGGTGCAACATCCGTCCAACATGGCGAAACAGTGCCGTACGACTTTTAGAAATGCGTGCATGGATTTGAAACGAAACAGTACCATGGTGCACCACTCTCCAGCGATGGTAAATCGAAGACCAGCCACCGTAATCCCGTTTTACCGTAAAAATCCACGTGTCAAAAAAACGAAGGGTAAAAAATTACGAAACCCGATTGAGATTCGGGTTGTCCTTTTTGGGCATTAATCTATCCGTGACGGCTGAAAGCGATCAAAGCTGTAGAACTCATCGAGGCCTTCGTTTTGACAGGTTGTGGCTCCCGTAATTCTAAACGAGCCAGAAGTTATGGTCGTCCGTATAATCGATATCTACAGGGTGCAACATCCACGGTGCAAGGTGCAACATCCGTCCGAAATGGCGAAACAGTACCGTATGACTTTTAGAAATGCGTGCATGGATTTGAAACAGAACAGTACCATGGTGCACCACTCTCCAGCGATGGTAAATCGAAGGCCAACCACGGTAATCCTGTTTTACCGTAAAAATCCACGTGTCGAAAAAACGAAGGGTAAAAAACTTACGAGACCCGTTTGAGATTCGGGTTGTCCTTTTTGAGCATTAATCTATCCGTTGACGGCTGAAAGCTGTCAAAGCCGTAGAACTCATCGAGGCCTTCGTTTTGACAGGTTATGGCTCCCGTAAATCTAAACGAGCCAGAAGTTATGGCCGTCCGAATAATCGATATCTACAAGGTGCAACATCCACGGTGCAAGGTGCAACATCCGTCCGAAATGGCAAAACAGTGCCGTACGACTTTTAGAAATGCGTGCATGGATTTGAAACGGAACAGTACCATGGTGCACCACTTTCCAGCGATGGTAAATCGAAGGCCAGCCACGGTAATCCCTTTTTACCGTAAAAATCCACGTGTCGAAAAAACGAAGGGTAAAAAACTTACGAGACCCGATTGAGATTCGGGTTGTCCTTTTTGGGCATTAATCTATCCTTTGACGGCTGAAAGCGGTCAAAGCCGTCGAACTCATCGAGGCCTTCGTGACAGGTTATGACCCCCGTAACTCTAAACGAGCCAGAAGTTATGACCGTCCGAATAATCGATATCTACAGGGTGCAACATCCACGGTGCAAGGTGCAACATCCGTCCGAAATGGCGAAACAGTGTCGTGCGACTTTTAGAAATGCGTGCATGGATTTGAAATGGAACAGTACCATGGTGCACCACTCTCCAGCGATGGTAAATCGAAGGCCAGCCATGGTAATCCCGTTTTACCGTAAAAATCCACGTGTCAGAAAAACGAAGGGTAAAAAACTTACGAGACCCGATTGAGATTCGGGTTGTCCTTTTTGGGCATTAATCTATTCGTTGATGGCTGAAAGCGGTCAAAGCCGTAGAACTCATCGAGGCCTTCGTTTTGGCTGGTTATGGCTCCCGTAACTCTAAACGAGCCAGAAGTTATGGCCGTTTGAATAATCGATATCTACAGGGTGCAACATCCACAGTGCAAGGTGCAACATCCGTCCGAAATGGCGAAACAGTGCCGTACGACTTTTAGAAATGCATGCATGGATTTGAAACGGAACAGTACCATGGTGCACCACTCTCCATCGATGGGAAGTCGAAGACGGGCCACGGTAATCTCGTTTTACCGTAAAAATCCACGTGTCGAAAAAACGAAGGGTAAAAAACTTACGAGACCCGATTGAGATTCGGGTTGTCCTTTTTGGGCATTAATCTATCCGTTGACGGCTGAAAGCTGTCAAAGCCGTAGAACTCATCGACACCTTCGTTTTGACAGGTTGTGGCTCCCGTAACTCTAAACGAGCCAGAAGTTATGGCCGTTTGAATAATCGATATCTACAGGGTGCAACATCCACGGTGCAAAGTGGAACATCCGTTCGAAATGGCGAAACAGTGCCGTACGACTTTTAGAAATGCGTGCATGGATTTGAAACGGAACAGTACCATGGTGCACCACTCTCCAGCGATGGGAAGTCGAAGACGGGCCACGGTAATCTTGTTTTACCGTAAAAATCCACGTGTCGAAAAAACGAAGGGTAAAAAATTTACGAGACCCTGAGATTCGGGTTGTCCTTTTTGGGTATTAATCTACAAAGCCATAGAACTCATCGAGGCCTTCGTTTTGACAGGTTATGGCTCCCGTAACTCTAAACGAGCCAGAAGTTATGGCCGTCCGAATAATCGATATCTATAGGGTGCAACATCCACGGTGCAAGGTGCAACATCCGTCCGAAATGGCGAAACAGTGCCGTACGACTTTTAGAAATGCGTGCATGGATTTGAAACGGAATAGTACCATGGTGCACCACTCTCCAGCGATGGGAAGTCGAAGACGGGCCTCGGTAATCCTGTTTTACCGTAAAAATCCACGTGTCGAAAAAACGAAGGGTAAAAAACTTACGAGACCCGATTGAGATTCGGGTTGTCCTTTTTGGGCATTAATCTATCCATTGACGGCTGAAAGTTGTCAAAGCCGTAGAACACATCGAGGCCATCGTTTTGACAGGTTATGGCTCCCGTAACTCTAAACGAGCCAGAAGTTATGGCCGTCCGAATATTCGATATCTACAGGGTGCAGCATCCATGGTGCAAGGTGCAACATCCGTCCGAAATTGCGAAACCGTGCCTTACGACTTTTAAAAATGCGTGCATGGATTTGAAACGGAACATTACCATGGTGCACCACTCTCCAGCGATGGTAAATCGAAGGCCGGCCACGGTAATCCTGTTTTACCGTAAAAATCCACGTGTCGAAAAAACGATGGGTAAAAAACTTACGAGACCCGATTGAGATTCGGGTTTTCCTTTTTGGGCATTAATCTATCCATTGACGGCTGAAAGCTATTAAAGCCGTGGAACTCATCGAGGCCTTCGTTTTGACAGGTTATGGCGCCCGTAACTCTAAACGAGCCAGAAGTTATGGCCGTCCGAATAATCGATATCTACAGGGTGCAACATCCATGGTGCATGGTGCAACATCCGTCCGACATGGCGAAATAGTGCCGTACGACTTTTAGAAATGCGTGCATGGATTTGAAACGAAACAGTACCATGGTGCACCACTCTCCAGCGATGGTAAATCGAAGACCAGCCACCGTAATCCCGTTTTACCGTAAAAATCCACGTGTCGAAAAAACGAAGGGTAAAAAACTTACGAGACCCGATTGAGATTCGGGTTGTCCTTTTTGGGCATTAATCTATCCGTGACGGCTGAAAGCGATCAAAGCTGTAGAACCCATCGAGGCCTTCGTTTTGACAGGTTGTGGCTCCCGTAATTCTAAACGAGCCAGAAGTTATGGTCGTCCGTATAATCGATATCTACAGGGTGCAACATCCATGGTGCAAGGTGCAACATCCGTCCGAAATGGCGAAACAGTACCGTATGACTTTTAGAAATGCGTGCATGGATTTGAAACAGAACAGTACCATGGTGCACCACTCTCCAGCGATGGTAAATCGAAGGCCAGCCACGGTAATCCTGTTTTACCGTAAAAATCCACGTGTCGAAAAAATGAAGGGTAAAAAACTTACGAGACCCGTTTGAGATTCGGGTTATCCTTTTTGAGCATTAATCTATCCGTTGACGGCTGAAAGCTCTCAAAGCCGTAGAACTCATCGAGGCCTTCGTTTTGACAGGTTATGGCTCTCGTAAATCTAAACGAGCCAGAAGTTATGGCCGTCCGAATAATCGATATCTACAAGGTGCAACATCCACGGTGCAAGGTGCAACATCCGTCCGAAATGGCAAAACAGTGCCGTACGACTTTTAGAAATGCGTGCATGGATTTGAAACGGAACAGTACCATGGTGCACCACTCTCCAGCGATGGTAAATCGAAGGCCAGCCATGGTAATCCCGTTTTACCGTAAAAATCCACGTGTCGAAAAAACGAAGGGTAAAAAACTTACGAGACCCGATTGAGATTCGGGTTGTCCTTTTTGGGCATTAATCTATCCTTTGACGGCTGAAAGCGGTCAAAGCCGTCGAACTCATCGAGGCCTTCGTGACAGGTTATGACTCCCGTAACTCTAAACGAGCCAGAAGTTATGACCGTCCGAATAATCGATATCTACAGGGTGCAACATCCACGGTGCAAGGTGCAACATCCGTCCGAAATGGCGAAACAGTGTCGTGCGACTTTTAGAAATGCGTGCATGGATTTGAAACGGAACAGTACCATGGTGCACCACTCTCCAGCGATGGTAAATCGAAGGCCAGCCACGGTAATCCCGTTTTACCGTAAAAATCCACGTGTCGGAAAAACGAAGGGTAAAAAACTTACGAGACCCGATTGAGATTCGGGTTGTCCTTTTTGGGCATTAATCTATCCGTGACGGCTGAAAGCGATCAAAGCTGTAGAACCCATCGAGGCCTTCGTTTTGACAGGTTGTGGCTCCCGTAATTCTAAACGAGCCAGAAGTTATGGTCGTCCGTATAATCGATATCTACAGGGTGCAACATCCACGGTGCAAGGTGCAACATCCGTCCGAAATGGCGAAACAGTGCCGTACGACTTTTAGAAATGCGTGCATGGATTTGAAACGGAACAGTACCATGGTGCACCACTCTCCAGCGATGGGAAGTCGAAGACGGGCCACGGTAATCCCGTTTTACAGTAAAAATCCACGTGTCGAAAAAACGAAGGGTAAAAAACTTACGAGACCCGATTGAGATTCGGGTTGTCCTTTTTGGGCATTAATCTATCCGTTGACGGCTGAAAGCTGTCAAAGCCGTAGAACTCATCGACACCTTCGTTTTGACAGGTTGTGGCTCCCGTAACTCTAAACGAGCCAGAAGTTATGGCCGTCCGAATAATCGATATCTACAGGGTGCAACATCCACGGTGCAAGGTGCAACATCCGTTCGAAATGGCGAAACAGTGCCGTACGACTTTTAGAAATACGTGCATGGATTTGAAACGGAACAGTACCATGGTGCACCACTCTCCAGCGATGGGAAGTCGAAGACGGGCCACGGTAATCTTGTTTTACCGTAAAAATCCACGTGTCGAAAAAACGAAGGGTAAAAAACTTACGAGACCCGATTGAGATTCGGGTTGTCCTTTTTGGGCATTAATCTATCCATTGACGGCTGAAAGCTGTCAAAGACGTAGAACTCATCGAGGCCTTCATTTTGACAGGTTATGGCTCCCGTAACTCTAAACGAGCCAGAAGTTATGGCCGTTTGAATAATCGATATCTACAGGGTGCAACATCCACGGTGCAAGGTGCAACATCCGTCCTAAATGGCGAAACAGTGCCGTACGACTTTTAGAAATGCGTGCATGGAATTGAAACGGAACAGTACCATGGTGTACCACTCTCTAGCGATGGGAAGTCGAAGGCCGGCCACGGTAATCCCGTTTTACCGTAAAAATCCACGTGTCGAAAAAACGAAGGGTAAAAAACTTACGATACCCGATTGAGATTCGGGTTGTCCTTTTTGGGCATTAATCTATCTGTCGACGGCTGAAAGCTATCAAAGCCGTAGAACTCATCTAGGCCTTCGTTTTGACAGGTTCTGACTCCCGTAACTCTAAACGAGCCAGAAGTTTTGTCCGTTTGAATAATCGATATCTATAGGGTGCAACATCCACGGTGCAAGGTGCGACATCCGTCCGAAATGGCGAAACAGTGTCGTACGACTTTTAGAAATGCGTGCATGGATTTGAAACGGAACAGTACCATGGTGCACCACTCTCCAGCGATGGTAAATCGAAGACCAGCCACCGTAACCCGTTTTACCGTAAAATTCCACGTGTCGAAAAAACGAAGGGTAAAAAACTTACGAGACCCGATAGAGATTCAGGTTGTCCTTTTTGGGCACTAATCTATCCGTTGACGGCTGAAAGCTTTCAAAGCCGTAGAACTCATCGAGGCCTTCGTTTTGACAGGTTATGGCTCCCGTAACTCTAAACGAGGCAGAAGTTATGGCCGTCCGAATAATCGATATCTACAGGGTGCAACAACCACGGTGCACGGTGCAACATCCGTCCGAAATGTCGAAACAGTGTCGTACGTCTTTTAGAAATGCATGCATGGATTTGAAACGGAACAGTACCATGGTGCACCACTCTCCAGCGATGGTAAATTGAAGACCAGCCACCGTAATCCTTTTTTACCGTAAAAATCCACGTGTCGAAAAAACGAAGGGAAAAAACTTACGAGACCAGATTGACATTCGGGTTGTCCTTATTGGGCATTATTCTATCCGTTGACAGCTGAAAGCTAACAAAGCCGTAGAACTCATCGAGGCCTTCGTTTTGACAGGTTATGGCTCCCGTAACTCTAAACGAGCCAGAAGTTACGGCCGTCCGAATAATCGATATCTACAGGGTGCAACATCCACGGTGCAAGGTGCAACATCCGTCCGAAATGGCGAAACAATGTCGTATGACTTTTAAAAATGCGTGCATGGATTTGAAACGGAACAGTGCCTTGGTGCACCACTCTCCAGCAATGGTAAATCGAAGGCCAGCCACGGTAATCCAGTTTTACCGTAAAAATCCACGTGTCGAAAAAACGAAGGGTAAAAAACTTACGAGACCCGATTGAGGTTCGGGTTGTCCTTTTTGGGCATTAATCTATCCGTTGACGGCTGAAAGCTGTCAAAGCCGTAGAACTCATCGAGGCCTTCGTTTTGACAGGTTATGGCTCCCGTAACACTAAACGAGCCAGAAGTTATGGTCGTTTGAATAATCGATATCTACAGGGTGCAACATCCACGGTGCAAGGTGCAACATCCGTCCGAAATGGCGAAACAGTGCCGTACGACTTTTAGAAATGCGTGCATGGAATTGAAACGGAACAGTACTATGGTGCACCACTCTCCAGTGATGTTAAATCGAAGACCAGCCACAGTAATCCCGTTTTACCGTAAAATTCCACGTGTCGAAAAAACGAAGGGTAAAAAACTTACGAGACCCGATAGAGATTCGGGTTGTCCTTTTTGGGCATTAACCTATCCGTTGATGGCTGCAAGCTTTCAAAGCCGTAGGACTCATCGAGGCCTTCGTTTTGATAGGTTATGGCTTTTGTAACTCTAAACGAGCCAGAAGTTATGGCCGTCCGAACAATCGATATCTACAGGGTGCAACATCCACGGTGCAAGGTGCAACATCCGTCCGAAATGGCGGAACAGTGCTGTACGACTTTTAGAAATGCGTGCATGGATTTGAAACGGAACAGTACCATGGTGCACCACTCTCCAACGATGGTAAATCGAAGACCATCCACCGTAATCCCGTTTTATCGTAAAAATCCACGTGTCGAAAAACGAAGGGTAAAAAACTTATGAGTCCTGATTGAGATTCGGGTTGTCCTTTTTGGGCATTAATCTATCCGTTGATGGCTGAAAGCTATCAAAGCCGTAGAACTTATCGAGGCCTTTTTTTTGACAGGTTATGGCTCCCGTAACTCTAAACGAGCCAAAAGTTATGGCCGTCCGAATAATCGATATCTACAGGGTGCAACATCCACGGTGCAAGGTGCAACATCCGTCCGAAATGGCGAAACAGTGCTGTACGACTTTTAGAAATGCGTGCATGTATTTGAAACGGAACAGTACCAAGGTGCACCACTCTCCAGCGATGGTAAATCAAAGGCCAGCCACGGTAATCCCGTTTTACCGTAAAAATCCACGTGTCGAAAAAACAAAGGGTAAAAAACTTACGATACCCGATTTAGATTCGGGTTGTTCTTTTTTGGCGTTAATCTATCAGTTGACAACTGAAAGCTGTCAAAGCCGTAGAACTCATCGAGGCCTTCGTTTTGACAGGTTATGGCTTCCGTAACTCTAAACAAGCCAGAAGTTATGGCCTTTTGAATAATCGATATCTACAGGGTGCAACATCCGCGGTGCAAGGTGCAACATCCGTCCGAAATGGCAAAACAGTGCCGTACGACTTTTAGAAATACGTGCATGGATTTGAAACGGAACAGTACCATGGTGCACCACTCTCCAGCGATGGGAAGTCGAAGACAGGCCTCGGTAATCCTGTTTTACCGTAAAAATCCACGTGTCGAAAAAACGAAGGGTAAAAAACTTACGAGACCCGATTGAGATTCGGGTTGTCCTTTTTGGGCATTAATCTATCCATTGATGGCTGAAAGCTGTCAAAGCCGTAGAACACATCGAGGCCTTCGTTTTGACAGGTTATGGCTCCCGTAACTCTAAACGAACCAGAAGTTATGGCCGTCCGAATATTCGATATCTACAGGGTGCAGCATCCACGGTGCAAGGTGCAACATCCGTCCGAAATTGCGAAACCGTGCCGTACGACTTTTAAAAATGCGTGCATGGATTTGAAACGGAATATTACCATGGTGCACCACTCTCCAGCGATGGTAAATCGAAGGCCAGCCACGGTAATCCTGTTTTACCGTAAAAATCCACGTGTCGAAAAAACGATGGGTAAAAAACTTACGAGACCCGATTGAGATTCGGGTTGTCCTTTTTGGGCATTAATCTATCCATTGACGGCTGAAAGCTGTTAAAGCCGTGGAACTCATCGAGGCCTTCGTTTTGACAGGTTATGGCGCCCGTAACTCTAAACGAGCCAGAAGTTATGGCCGTCCGAATAATCGATATCTATAGGGTGCAACATCCATGGTGCATGGTGCAACATCCGTCCGACATGGCGAAATAGTGCCGTACCACTTTTAGAAATGCGTGCATGGATTTGAAACGAAACAGTACCATGGTGCACCACTCTCCAGCGATGGTAAATCGAAGACCAGCCACCGTAATCCCGTTTTACCGTAAAAATCCACGTGTCGAAAAAACGAAGGGTAAAAAACTTACGAGACCCGATTGAGATTCGGGTTGTCCTTTTTGGGCATTAATCTATCCGTGACGGCTGAAAGCGATCAAAGCTGTAGAACCCATCGAGGCCTTCGTTTTGACAGGTTGTGGCTCCCGTAATTCTAAACGAGCCAGAAGTTATGGTCGTCCGTATAATCGATATCTACAGGGTGCAACATCCACGGTGCAAGGTGCAACATCCGTCCGAAATGGCGAAACAGTACCGTATGACTTTTAGAAATGCGTGCATGGATTTGAAACAGAACAGTACCATGGTGCACCACTCTCCAGCGATGGTAAATCGAAGGCCAGCCACGGTAATCCTGTTTTACCGTAAAAATCCACGTGTCGAAAAAACGAAGGGTAAAAAACTTACGAGACCCGTTTGAGATTCGGGTTATCCTTTTTGAGCATTAATCTATCCGTTGACGGCTGAAAGCTATCAAAGCCGTAGAACTCATCGAGGCCTTCGTTTTGACAGGTTATGGCTCCCGTAAATTTAAACGAGCCAGAAGTTATGGCCGTCCGAATAATCGATATCTACAAGGTGCAACATCCACGGTGCAAGGTGCAACATCCGTCCGAAATGGCAAAACAGTGCCGTACGACTTTTAGAAATGCGTGCATGGATTTGAAACGGAACAGTACCATGGTGCACCACTCTCCAGCGATGGTAAATCGAAGGCCAGCCACGGTAATCCCGTTTTACCGTAAAAATCCACGTGTCGAAAAAACGAAGGGTAAAAAACTTACGAGACCCGATTGAGATTCGGGTTGTCCTTTTTGGGCATTAATCTATCCTTTGACGGCTGAAAGCGGTCAAAGCCGTCGAACTCATCGAGGCCTTCGCGACAGGTTATGACTCCCGTAACTCTAAACGAGCCAGAAGTTATGACCGTCCGAATAATCGATATCTACAGGGTGCAACATCCACGGTGCAAGGTGCAACATCCGTCCGAAATGGCGAAACAGTGTCGTGCGACTTTTAGAAATGCGTGCATGGATTTGAAACGGAACAGTACCATGGTGCACCACTCTCCAGCGATGGTAAATCGAAGGCCAGCCACGGTAATCCCGTTTTACCGTAAAAATCCACGTGTCGGAAAAACGAAGGGTAAAAAACTTACGAGACCCGATTGAGATTCGGGTTGTCCTTTTTGGGCATTAATCTATCCGTTGATGGCTGAAAGCGGTCAAAGCCGTAGAACTCATCGAGGCCTTCGTTTTGGCTGGTTATGGCTCCCGTAACTCTAAACGAGCCAGAAGTTATGGCCGTTTGAATAATCGATATCTACAGGGTGCAACATCCACAGTGCAAGGTGCAACATCCGTCCGAAATGGCGAAACAGTGCCGTACGACTTTTAGAAATGCGTGCATGGATTTGAAACGGAACAGTATCATGGTGCACCACTCTCCAGCGATGGGAAGTCGAAGACGGGCCACGGTAATCCCGTTTTACCGTAAAAATCCACGTGTCGAAAAAACGAAGGGTAAAAAACTTACGAGACCCGATTGAGATTCGGGTTGTCCTTTTTGGGCATTAATCTATCCGTTGACGGCTGAAAGCTGTCAAAGACGTAGAACTCATCGAGACCTTCATTTTGACAGGTTATGGCTCCCGTAACTCTAAACGAGCCAGAAGTTATGGCCGTTTGAATAATCGATATCTACAGGGTGCGACATCCACGGTGCAAGGTGCAACATCCGTCCGAAATGGTGAAACAGTGCCGTACGACTTTTAGAAATGCGTGCATGGATTTGAAACGGAACAGTACCTTGGTGCACCACTCTCCAACGATGGTGAATCGAAGACCATCCACCGTAATCCCGTTTTACCGTAAAAATCCACGTGTCGAAAAAACGAAGGGTAAAAAACTTACGAGACCCGATTGAGATTCGGGTTGTCCTTTTTGGGCATTAATCTGTCCGTTGATGGCTGAAAGCTGTCAAAGCCATAGAACTCATCAAGGTCTTCGTTTTTACAGATTATGGCTCCCGTAACTCTAAACGAGCCAGAAGTTATGGCCGTCCAAATAATCGATATCTAAAGGGTGCAACATCCACGGTGCAAGGTGCAAAATCCGTCCGAAATGGCGAAACAGTGCCGTACGACTTTTAGAAATGCGTGCATGGAATTGAAACGGAACAGTACCATGGTGTACCACTCTCTAGCGATGGGAAGTCGAAGGCCGGCCACGGTAATCCCGTTTTACCGTAAAAATCCACGTGTCGAAAAAACGAAGGGTAAAAAACTTACGATACCCGATTGAGATTCGGGTTGTCCTTTTTGGGCATTAATCTATCTGTCGACGGCTGAAAGCTATCAAAGCCGTAGAACTCATCTAGGCCTTCGTTTTGACAGGTTCTGACTCCCGTAACTCTAAACGAGCCAGAAGTTTTGTCCGTTTGAATAATCGATATCTATAGGGTGCAACATCCACGGTGCAAGGTGCGACATCCGTCCGAAATGGCGAAACAGTGTCGTACGACTTTTAGAAATGCGTGCATGGATTTGAAACGGAACAGTACCATGGTGCACCACTCTCCAGCGATGGTAAATCGAAGACCAGCCACCGTAACCCGTTTTACCGTAAAATTCCACGTGTCGAAAAAACGAAGGGTAAAAAACTTACGAGACCCGATAGAGATTCAGGTTGTCCTTTTTGGGCACTAATCTATCCGTTGACGGCTGAAAGCTTTCAAAGCCGTAGAACTCATCGAGGCCTTCGTTTTGACAGGTTATGGCTCCCGTAACTCTAAACGAGGCAGAAGTTATGGCCGTCCGAATAATCGATATCTACAGGGTGCAACAACCACGGTGCACGGTGCAACATCCGTCCGAAATGTCGAAACAGTGTCGTACGTCTTTTAGAAATGCATGCATGGATTTGAAACGGAACAGTACCATGGTGCACCACTCTCCAGCGATGGTAAATTGAAGACCAGCCACCGTAATCCTTTTTTACCGTAAAAATCCACGTGTCGAAAAAACGAAGGGAAAAAACTTACGAGACCGATTGACATTCGGGTTGTCCTTATTGGGCATTATTCTATCCGTTGACGGCTGAAAGCTAACAAAGCCGTAGAACTCATCGAGGCCTTCGTTTTGACAGGTTATGGCTCCCGTAACTCTAAACGAGCCAGAAGTTACGGCCGTCCGAATAATCGATATCTACAGGGTGCAACATCCACGGTGCAAGGTGCAACATCCGTCCGAAATGGCGAAACAATGTCGTATGACTTTTAAAAATGCGTGCATGGATTTGAAACGGAACAGTGCCTTGGTGCACCACTCTCCAGCGATGGTAAATCGAAGGCCAGCCACGGTAATCCCGTTTTACCGTAAAAATCCACGTGTCGAAAAAACGAAGGGTAAAAAACTTACGAGACCCGATTGAGGTTCGGGTTGTCCTTTTTGGGCATTAATCTATCCGTTGACGGCTGAAAGCTGTCAAAGCCGTAGAACTCATCGAGGCCTTCGTTTTGACAGGTTATGGCTCCCGTAACACTAAACGAGCCAGAAGTTATGGTCGTTTGAATAATCGATATCTACAGGGTGCAACATCCACGGTGCAAGGTGCAACATCCGTCCGAAATGGCAAAACAGTGTCGTACGACTTTTAGAAATGCGTGCATGGAATTGAAACGGAACAGTACTATGGTGCACCACTCTCCAGTGATGTTAAATCGAAGACCAGCCACCGTAATCCCGTTTTACCGTAAAATTCCACGTGTCGAAAAAACGAAGGGTAAAAAACTTACGAGACCCGATAGAGATTCGGGTTGTCCTTTTTGGGCATTAACCTATCCGTTGATGGCTGCAAGCTTTCAAAGCCGTAGGACTCATCGAGGCCTTCGTTTTGATAGGTTATGGCTTTTGTAACTCTAAACGAGCCAGAAGTTATGGCCGTCCGAACAATCGATATCTACAGGGTGCAACATCCACGGTGCAAGGTGCAACATCCGTCCGAAATGGCGGAACAGTGCTGTACGACTTTTAGAAATGCGTGCATGGATTTGAAACGGAACAGTACCATGGTGCACCACTCTCCAACGATGGTAAATCGAAGACCATCCACCGTAATCCCGTTTTATCGTAAAAATCCACGTGTCGAAAAACGAAGGGTAAAAAACTTACGAGTCCTGATTGAGATTCGGGTTGTCCTTTTTGGGCATTAATCTATCCGTTGACGGCTGAAAGCTATCAAAGCCGTAGAACTTATCGAGGCCTTTTTTTTGACAGGTTATGGCTCCCGTAACTCTAAACGAGCCAAAAGTTATGGCCGTCCGAATAATCGATATCTACAGGGTGCAACATACACGGTGCAAGGTGCAACATCCGTCCGAAATGGCGAAACAGTGCTGTACGACTTTTAGAAATGCGTGCATGTATTTGAAACGGAACAGTACCAAGGTGCACCACTCTCCAGCGATGGTAAATCAAAGGCCAGCCACGGTAATCCCGTTTTACCGTAAAAATCCACGTGTCGAAAAAACAAAGGGTAAAAAACTTACGATACCCGATTTAGATTCGGGTTGTTCTTTTTTGGCGTTAATCTATCAGTTGACAACTGAAAGCTGTCAAAGCCGTAGAACTCATCGAGGCCTTCGTTTTGACAGGTTATGGCTTCCGTAACTCTAAACGAGCCAGAAGTTATGGCCTTTTGAATAACCGATATCTACAGGGTGCAACATCCGTCCGAAATGGCAAAACAGTGCCGTACGACTTTTAGAATTGCGTGCATGGATTTGAAATGGAACAGTACCATTGTGCACCACTCTCCAGTGATGGTAAATCGAAGACCAGCCATCGTAATCCCGTTTTACCGTAAAATTCCACGTGTCGAAAAAACGAAGGGTAAAAAACTTACTTGACCCGATAGAGATTCGGGTTGTCCTTTTTGGGCATTAATCTATCCGTTGACGGCTGAAAGCTTTCAAAGCCGTAGAACACATCGAGGCCTTCGTTTTGACAGGTTATGGCTCCCGTAACTCTAAACGAGCCAGATGTTATGGCCGTCCGAATAATCGATATCTGTCCTGTCTGCCTTTCAGTGGCAGCCTCTTCGAGTCTCATGTACTTCCCAGCTTCATGGAAGAAATCGGGCAAGGTAGCTGGTTTTTCTATAGTTAGTCTTCTAGCAAACTTGGTATTTGGGTGCACACCACTACAGAGGGCCATTAGGGTGAGTTTCTCATCACATCTTTGACTGCGGCTGCTGAGGCGTTGAACTGGGTTAGATATTGTTGCGGTGTCTCTCCGGATTTCTGTTTGACAGTAGATAGAGAATAAGCATCCTTGGGTTGTTCCACATGAATGCGGAACTGGCTAATGAACTTTTCTTTCAACATATCCCATGAGCTGATGGATCCTTGGGGTAGATGGTAGAACCAGGAGGTAGCTAGGTCTGCTAGGAATAGCGGAAAGCATTTACACAACACCCCTTCCGTTGCTCCGCTCATGAGCATATGCTGTGTGTATCTCTGCAGGTGTACAACGGGGTCGGAAGTTCCCTTGTATGGTTCCATCGTTGGCATTTTCCATTCTCGAGGGGTGATGGCAGTTTCGATGTCACGGGTGAAAGGGCTGGTTACCCTAGCGCCTATCCCTCGATCCCTTTGCTCCCGTCGGACGCATTCCCTGAATAATCGTGCCATTCTTTCATCAGAATTTGGAGCGGACAAAAATGAGCTTGGTTCTTCCCTGCGGGATCGATCTCATCCAGATGACCAGTAGGGATGGTATAGTCTATCATTTCTTACGTTATCCAGTGGCTGTCTTTGGCTGCTCGGATGCATGCTAGGACCAGCTACAGTTGGCCCCTACCTCGATCTTCCCCTGTGGGGTTCTGTTTCGAGTATTTCCATGGGGTCAACTTCGGGCTGGGTTCTAGCTCGGCTCCGTTCAGCGGGGTTTCTTTGATTAGGCGGCATGACTGGCTCAGCTACATCCGATCCTCGCCTGATGCCTCCCTCGTTGGGTTCAGTTCCAAGCGCTTCCTCGAGTCGGAGTTCGGGCTGAGTCCGGGCGCGGCCCCTATCATTGTTGTTCCTGTTGATAGTTTCTTCGAAGAGGGAAGACCTCTGTTGTCTCCGAGATCCTCCAGATTGAGATTCACCCCATGATTCAGTGTTGCGGTTGGATTCTTCGGCATCCCTCAAGCGTGACATGAGTTGGTTTACCAAAGCTTCTTGTTGGGATGCGAAGCGGTTAGTTACTTCAACCACAACTCTGTCTAGGTCCGTCCTAGTAATTGCTGTCGGTTGTTCCGCGGCAGGGGCTGTTGGATTTTCCTGATCTACATTTGGCACTGCTGTCGTAGTGGGCTGGTCCTCTTGATCTGGATTCGCTGGATCCGGAGCGCTGCGGGTTGCAACGTTCTTTCCCCTGTTGGCGTCTTTTCTCGGCCTGGAAGTCATGTTTCCTAGGCAATGAAGGGTGCTATTGGGAAAGAAGGTTGAATGAGGGAAGCTGAAGCTTCGAGTTCCAAGCCATTCTCAGTGAAAGCACCAAAAATGTTTGCGCAAAAAATGGGCAAACACCTCCAATCCGTATAATTTAGTTGATTTTATGTGGTTTTTAATGATTTGGGTGACTTATGCAAATATGTAAAATGCAGGGACTGAACTGTAAAAGACACACAGATTTATAGTGGTTCGGCCAGAACGTGCCTACGTCCACTTTATATGTTATTATCCTTTTTCTTTCGGATTACAAGTACAAAGCTTTTAGTACAAGTATAAGAAAGTTGTTTGAAAGTTCCTTCCTTGCTTGAGCTCTCAAACTTGTCCGCCATTGTTGTACCCCTGCCCCTCTATTTATAGAGTGAGGTTGGGGGCAGGGGTCTTGGATGTATATAGCTGCTGATGGGCCTGGGCTGAAGCAATCTGGTGTGGCATATCTGGTTCGACGAAGCTTGGTTCGGTCGTGGTTGGAGTGGCTTTGGTCCGGTAGGATTTTGGTCCGGAGGTGAGATGAAGGGGAGGTTGGTTTGGTCCGGTTGTGGATTTGGTTCGGTGGTACGAGGAGGATGGGTAGGTTCGGCTGTACGTGGTCCGGTGGGTCATGGTTCGGTGATACGAGGAGGATGGGTTGGTTCGACTGTATGTGGTCCGGTGGATCATGGTTCGGCAGAGGTTGGATGGGTTGGTTCGGTGTGGGATGGAGAGTGTTGGTTCGGTTGCCACCTGGTTCGGCCGTGGTTGCTAGAGAAGCTTTTTGGGTCGGTGGCGAGAATTCGCCCAACATCGATTGAGATTCGGGTTGTCCTTTTTGGGCGTTAATCTATCAGTTGACGGCTGAAAGCTGTCAAAGCCGTAGAACTCATCGAGGCCTTCGTTTTGACATGTTGTGGCTCCCGTAAATCTAAACGAGCCAGAAGTTATGGTCGTCCGTATAATCGATATCTACAGGGTGCAACATCCACGGTGCAAGGTGCAACATCCGTCCGAAATGGCAAAACAGTGCCGTACGACTTTTAGAAATGCGTGCATGGATTTGAAACGGAATAGTACCATGGTGCACCACTCTCCAGCGATGGTAAACCGAAGGCCAGCCACGGTAATCCTGTTTTACAGTAAAAATCCACGTGTCGAAAAAACGAAGGGTAAACAACTTACGTGACCCGATTGAGATTCGGGTTGTACTTTTTGGGCATTAATCTATCCGTTGATGGCTGAAAGCTATCAAAGCCGTAGAACTCATCGAGGCCTTCGTTTTGACAGGTTGTGGCTCCCGTAACTATAAACGAGCCAGAAGTTATGGTCGTCCGTATAATCGATATCTACAGGGTGCAACATCCATGGTGCAAGGTGCAACATCCGTCCGAAATGGCGAAACAGTGCCGTACGACTTTTAGAAATGCGTGCATGAATTTGAAACGGAACAGTACATGGTGCACCACTCTCCAGCGATGGAAAATCGAAGACCAGCCACCGTAATCATGTCTTACCATAAAAATGTATGTGTCGAAAAAACGAAGGGTAAAAAACTTACGAGACCCGATTGAGATTCGGGTTGTCCTTTTTGGGCATTATTCTATCTGTTGATGGTTGAAAGCTGTCAAAGCCATAGAAGTCATCGAGGCCTTCGTTTTGACAGGTTATGGCCCCCGTAACTCTAAACGAGCCAGAAGTTATGGCCGTCCGAATAATCGATATCTGCAGTGTGCAACATCCACGGTGCAAGGTGCAACATCCGTTCGAAATGGAGAAACAGAGCCGTACGACTTTTAAAAATGCGTGCATGGATTTGAAATGGAACAGTACCATGGTGCACCACTCTCCAGCGATGGGAAGTCGAAGATGGGCCACGGTAATCCTGTTTTACCGTAAAAATCCACGTGTCGAAAAAACGAAGGGTAAAAAACTTACGATACCCGATTGAGATTCGGGTTGTCCTTTTTGGGCACTAATCTATCCGTTGACGGCTGAAAGCTGTCAAAGCGGTAGAACTCATCGAGGCCTTCGTTTTGACAGGTTATGGCTCCCGTAACTCTAAACGAGCCAGAAGTTATGGCCGTTTGAATAATCGATATCTAGAAGGTGCAACATCCACGGTGCAAGATGCAACATCCGTCCAAAATGGTGAAACAGTGTCGTACGACTTTTGGAAATGCGTGCATGGATTTGAAACAGAATAGTACCATGGTGCACCGCTCTCCAGCGATGGGAAGTCGAAGACGGGTCACGGTAATCCCGTTTTACCGTAAAAATCCACGTGTCGAAAAAACGAAGGGTAAAAAACTTACGAGACCCGATTGGGATTCGTCTTGTCCTTTTTGGGCATTAATCTATCCGTTGACGGCTGAAAGCTGTCAAAGCTGTAGAACTCATCGAGGCCTTCGTTTTGACAGGTTATGGCTCCCGTAACTCTAAACGAGCCAGAAGTTATGGCCGTCCGAATAATCGATATCTACAGGGTGCAACATCCACGGTGCAAGGTGCAACATCCGTCCGAAATAGCGAAACAGTGCCGTACGACTTTTAGAAATGCGTGCATGGATTTGAAACGGAACAGTAGCATGGTTCACCACTGTCCAGAGATGGTAAATCGAAGGCCAGCCAACGTAATCCTGTTTTACCGTAAAAATCCACGTGTCGAAAAAACGAAGGGTAGAAAACTTACGAGACCCGATTGAGATTCGCATTGTCCTTTTTGGGCATTAATCTATCCGTTGGCGGCTGAAAGCCATCAAAGCCATAGAACTCATCGAGGCCTTCATTTTGACAGGTTATGGCTCCCGTAACTCTAAACGAGCCAGAAGTTATGGTCGTTTGAATAATCGATATCTACAGGGTGCAACATCCACGGTGCAAGGTGCAACATCCGTTCGAAATGGCGAAACAGTGTCGTACGACTTTTAGAAATGCGTGCATGGATTTGAAACGGAACAGTGCCATGGTGCAATACTCTCCAGCGACGGTAAATCGAAGGCCAGCCACGGTAAACCTGTTTTACCGTAAAAATCCACGTGTCGAAAAAACGAAGGGTAAAAAACTTACGAGACCCGATTGAGATTCGGGTTGTCCTTTTTGGGCATTAATCTATCGGTTGACGGCTGCAAGCTGTCAAAGCCGTAGAACTCATCGAGGCCTTCGTTTTGACAGGTTATGGCTCCCATAACTCTAAACGAGCCAGAAGTTATGGTCGTCCGTATAATCGATATCTATAGGGTGCAACATCCACGGTGCAAGTGCAACATCCGTTCGAAATGGCGAAACAGTGCCGTACGACTTTTAGAAATGCGTGCATGGATTTGAAACGGAACAGTACCATGGTGCACCACTCTCCAGCGATGGTAAATCGAAGACCGGCTACCGTAATCCTGTTTTACAGTAAAAATCCACGTGTCGATAGAACGAAGGATAAAAAACTTACGAGACCCGATTGAGATTCGGGTTGTCCTTTTTGGGCATTAATCTATCCGTTGACGGCTGAAAGCGGTCAAATCCGTAGAACTCATCGAGGCCTTCGTTTTGACATGTTATGGCTCCCGTAACTCTAAACGAGCCAGAAGTTATGGCCGTCCGAATAATCGATATCTACAGGGTGCAACATCCACGGTGCAAGGTGCAACATCCGTCCGAAATGGCGAAACAGTGCCGTACGACTTTTAGAAATGCGTACATGGACTTGAAACGGAACAATACCATGGTGCACCACTCTCCAGTGATGGTAAATTGAAGGCCAGCCACGGTAATCCTGTTTTACCGTAAAAATCCACGTGTCGAAAAAACGAAGGGTAAAAAACTTACGAGTCCCGATTGAGATTCGGGTTGTCCTTTTTGGGCATTAATCTATCCGTTGATGGCTGAAAGCTGTCAAAGCCGTAGAACTCATCGAGGCCTTCGTTTTGACAGGTTGTGGCTCCCGTAACTCTAAACGAGCCAGAAGTTATGGTCGTCCGTATAATCGATATCTACAGGGTGCAACATCCACGGTGCAAGGTGCAACGTCCGTCCGAAATAGGAAAACAGTGTCGTACGACTTTTAGAAATGCGTGCATGGATTTGAAATGGAACAGTACCATGGTGCACCACTCTCCAGCGATGGTAAATCGAAGACCAGCCACCGTAATCATGTTTTACCGTAAAATTGCACGTGTCGAAAAAACGAAGGGTAAAAAACTTACGAGACCCGATTGAGATTCGGGTTGTCCTTTTTGGGTATTAATCTATCCGTTGACGGCTGAAAGTTGTCAAAGCCATAGAACTCATCGAGGCCTTCGTTTTGACAGGTTATGGCTCCCGTAACTTTATACGAGCCAGAAGTTATGGCCGTCCGAATAATCGATATCTACAGGGTGCAACATCCATGGTGCAAGGTGCAACATCAGTCCGAAATGGTGAAACAGTGTCGTACGACTTTTCGAAATGCGTGCATGGATTTGAAACGGAATAGTACCATGGTGCACCGCTCTCCAGCGATGGGAAGTCGAAGACGGGCCACGGTAATCCTGTTTTACCGTAAAAATCCACGTGTCGAAAAAACGAAGGGTAAAAAACTTACGAGACCCGATTGAGATTCGGGTTGTCCTTTTTGGGCATTAATCTATCCGTTGACGGCTGAAAGCTGTCAAAGCCGTAGAACTCATCGAGGCCTTCATTTTGACAGGATATGGCTCCCGTAACTCTAAACGAGCCAGAAGTTATGGCCGTCCAAATAATCGATATCTATAGGGTGCAACACCCCGGTGCAAGGTGCAACATCCGTCCGAAATGGCGAAACAGTGCCGTGCGACTTTTGGAAATGCGTGCATGGATTTGAAACAGAACAGTACCATGGTGCACCACTGTCTAGGGTGGTAAATCGAAGGCCAGCCACCGTAATCCTATTTTACCGTGAAAATCCACGTGTCGAAAAAACAAAGGGTAAAAAACTTACGAGACCCGATTGAGATTCGGGTTGTCCTTTTTGGGCATTAATCTATCCGTTGACGGCTGAAAGCTATCAAAGCCGTAGAACTCATCGAGGCCTTCGTTTTGACAGGTTATGGCTCCCGTAACTCTAAACGAGCCAGACGTTATGGCCGTCCGAATAATCGATATATACAAGGTGCAACATCCACGGTGCAAGGTGCAACATCCGTCCGAAATGGCGAAACAGTGCCGTACGACTTTTAGAAATGCATGCATGGATTTGAAATGGAACAGTACCATGGTGCACCACTCTCCAGCGATGGTAAATCGAAGGCCAGCCTTTGTAATCCTGTTTTACCGTAAAAATCCACGTTTCGAAAAAACGAAGGGCAAAAAACTTACGAGACCCGATTGAGATTCGGGTTTTCCTTTTTGGGCATTAATCTATCCGTTGACGGCTGCAAGCTGTCAAAGCCGTAGAACTCATCGAGGCCTTCGTTTTGACAGGTTATGGCTCCCATAACTCTAAACGAGCCAGAAGTTATGGTCGTCCGTATAATCGATATCTATAGGGTGCAACATCCACGGTGCAAGTGCAACATCCGTTCGAAATGGCGAAACAGTGCCGTACGACTTTTAGAAATGCGTGCATGGATTTGAAACGGAACAGTACCATGGTGCACCACTCTCCAGCGATGGTAAATCGAAGACCGGCTACCGTAATCCTGTTTTACAGTAAAAATCCACGTGTCGATAGAACGAAGGATAAAAAACTTACGAGACCCGATTGAGATTCGGGTTGTCCTTTTTGGGCATTAATCTATCCGTTGACGGCTGAAAGCGGTCAAATCCGTAGAACTCATCGAGGCCTTCGTTTTGACATGTTATGGCTCCCGTAACTCTAAACGAGCCAGAAGTTATGGCCGTCCGAATAATCGATATCTACAGGGTGCAACATCCACGGTGCAAGGTGCAACATCCGTCCGAAATGGCGAAACAGTGCCGTACGACTTTTAGAAATGCGTACATGGACTTGAAACGGAACAATACCATGGTGCACCACTCTCCAGTGATGGTAAATTGAAGGCCAGCCACGGTAATCCTGTTTTACCGTAAAAATCCACGTGTCGAAAAAACGAAGGGTAAAAAACTTACGAGTCCCGATTGAGATTCGGGTTGTCCTTTTTGGGCATTAATCTATCCGTTGATGGCTGAAAGCTGTCAAAGCCGTAGAACTCATCGAGGCCTTCGTTTTGACAGGTTGTGGCTCCCGTAACTCTAAACGAGCCAGAAGTTATGGTCGTCCGTATAATCGATATCTACAGGGTGCAACATCCACGGTGCAAGGTGCAACGTCCGTCCGAAATAGGAAAACAGTGTCGTACGACTTTTAGAAATGCGTGCATGGATTTGAAATGGAACAGTACCATGGTGCACCACTCTCCAGCGATGGTAAATCGAAGACCAGCCACCGTAATCATGTTTTACCGTAAAATTGCACGTGTCGAAAAAACGAAGGGTAAAAAACTTACGAGACCCGATTGAGATTCGGGTTGTCCTTTTTGGGTATTAATCTATCCGTTGACGGCTGAAAGTTGTCAAAGCCATAGAACTCATCGAGGCCTTCGTTTTGACAGGTTATGGCTCCCGTAACTTTATACGAGCCAGAAGTTATGGCCGTCCGAATAATCGATATCTACAGGGTGCAACATCCATGGTGCAAGGTGCAACATCAGTCCGAAATGGTGAAACAGTGTCGTACGACTTTTCGAAATGCGTGCATGGATTTGAAACGGAATAGTACCATGGTGCACCGCTCTCCAGCGATGGGAAGTCGAAGACGGGCCACGGTAATCCTGTTTTACCGTAAAAATCCACGTGTCGAAAAAACGAAGGGTAAAAAACTTACGAGACCCGATTGAGATTCGGGTTGTCCTTTTTGGGCATTAATCTATCCGTTGACGGCTGAAAGCTGTCAAAGCCGTAGAACTCATCGAGGCCTTCATTTTGACAGGATATGGCTCCCGTAACTCTAAACGAGCCAGAAGTTATGGCCGTCCAAATAATCGATATCTATAGGGTGCAACACCCCGGTGCAAGGTGCAACATCCGTCCGAAATGGCGAAACAGTGCCGTGCGACTTTTGGAAATGCGTGCATGGATTTGAAACAGAACAGTACCATGGTGCACCACTGTCTAGGGTGGTAAATCGAAGGCCAGCCACCGTAATCCTATTTTACCGTGAAAATCCACGTGTCGAAAAAACAAAGGGTAAAAAACTTACGAGACCCGATTGAGATTCGGGTTGTCCTTTTTGGGCATTAATCTATCCGTTGACGGCTGAAAGCTATCAAAGCCGTAGAACTCATCGAGGCCTTCGTTTTGACAGGTTATGGCTCCCGTAACTCTAAACGAGCCAGACGTTATGGCCGTCCGAATAATCGATATATACAAGGTGCAACATCCACGGTGCAAGGTGCAACATCCGTCCGAAATGGCGAAACAGTGCCGTACGACTTTTAGAAATGCATGCATGGATTTGAAATGGAACAGTACCATGGTGCACCACTCTCCAGCGATGGTAAATCGAAGGCCAGCCTTTGTAATCCTGTTTTACCGTAAAAATCCACGTTTCGAAAAAACGAAGGGCAAAAAACTTACGAGACCCGATTGAGATTCGGGTTTTCCTTTTTGGGCATTAATCTATCCGTTGACGGCTGAAAGCTATCAAAGCCGTAGAAATCATTGAGGCCTTCGTTTTGACAGGTTGTGGCTCCCGTAACTCTAAATAAACCAGAAGTTATGGTCGTCCGTATAATCGATATCTACAGGGTGCAACATCCACGGTGCAAGGTGCAACATCCGTCTGAAATGGCAAAATAGTGCCGTACAACTTTTAGAAATGCGTGCATGGATTTGAAACGGAACAGTACCATGGTGCACCACTCTCCAGCGATGGTAAATCGAAGGCCAGCCACGGTAATCCTGTTTTACCGTAAAAATCCACGTGTCGAAAAAACGAAGGGTAAAAAACTTACCAGGCCCGATTGAGATTCGGGTTGTCCTTTTAGGGCATTACTCTATCCGTTGATGGGTGAAAGCTGTCAGAGCCGTAGAACTCATCGAGGCCTTCGTTTTGACAGGTCGTGGCTCCCGTAACTCTAAACGAGCCAGAAGTTATGGCCGTCCGAATAATCAATATCTACAGGGTGCAACATCCACGGTGCAAGGTGCAACATCCGTCCGAAATGGCGAAACAATGCCGTACGACTTTTAGAAATGCGTGCATGGATTTGAAACGGAACAGTACCATGGTGCACCACTCTCCAGCGATGGTAAATCGAAGGCCAGCAACGGTAATCCTGTTTTACCGTAAAAATCCCCGTGTCGAACAAACGAAAGGTAAAAAACTTCCGAGACCTGATTGAGATTCGGGTCGTCCTTTTTCGGCATTAATCTATCCGTTGACGGCTGAAAGCTGTCAAAGCCGTAGAACTCATCGAGGACTTTGTTTTGACAGGTTGTGGATCCCGTAACTCTAAACGAGCCAGAAGTTATGGTCGTCCGTATAATCGATATCTACAGGGTGTAACATCCACGGTGCAAGGTGCAACATCAAACTGAAGTGGCGAAACAGTGTCGTACGACTTTTAGAAGTGCGTGCATGGATTTGAAACGGAACAGTACCATGGTGCACCACTCTCCAGCGATGGTAAATCGAAGACCAGCCACTGTAATACTGTTTTACCGTAAAATTGCACGTGTCGAAAAAACGAAGGGTAAAAAACTTACGAGACCCGATTGAGATTCGGGTTGTCCTTTTTGGGCATTAATCTATCCGCTGACGGTTGAAAGCTGTCAAAGCCATAGAACTCATCGAGACCTTCGTTTTGACAGGTTATGGCTCCCGTAACTCTAAACGAGCCAGAAGTTATGGTCGTCCGAATAATCGATATCTACAGGGTGCAACATCCACGGTGCAAGGTGCAACATCCGTCCGAAATGGTGAAACATTGTCGTACGACTTTTAGAAATGCGTGCATGGATTTGAAACAGAACAGTTCCGTGGTGCACCGCTCTCCAGCGATGGGAAGTCGAAGACGGGCCACGGTAATCCCGTTTTACCGTAAAAATCCTCGTGTCGAAAAAACGAAGTTTAAAAAACTTACGAGACCCGATTGAGATTCGGGTTGTCCTTTTTGGGCATTAATCTATCCGTTGACGGCTGAAAGCTATCAAAGCCGTAAAACTCATCGAAGCATTCGTTTTGATAGGTTATGGCTCCCGTAACTCTAAACGAGCTAGAAGTTATGGGCGTCCGAATAATCGATATCTACAGGGTGCAACATCCACGGTGCAAGGTGCAACATCCGTCCGAAATGGCGAATCAGTGTCGTACGACTTTTAGAAATGCGTGCATGGATTTGAAACGGAACAGTACCATGGTGCACCACTCTTCAGCGATGGGAAGTCGAAGACGGGCCACTGTAATCCCGTTTTACCGTAAAAATCCACGTGTCGAAAAAACGAAGGGTAAAAAACTTAGGAGACCCGATAGAGATTCGGGTTGTCCTTTTTGGGCATTAATCTATTCGTTGACGGCTAAAAGCGGCCAAAGCCGTAGAACTCATCGAGGCCTTCGTTTTGACAGGTTGTGGCTCCCGTAACTCTAAACGAGCCAGAAGTTATGGTCGTCCGTATAATCGATATCTACAGGGTGCAACATCCACGGTGCAAGGTGCAACGTCCGTCCGAAATAGGAAAACAGTGTCGTACGACTTTTAGAAATGCGTGCATGGATTTGAAATGGAACAGTACCATGGTGCACCACTCTCCAGCGATGGTAAATCGAAGACCAGCCACCGTAATCATGTTTTACCGTAAAATTGCACGTGTCGAAAAAACGAAGGGTAAAAAACTTACGAGACCCGATTGAGATTCGGGTTGTCCTTTTTGGGTATTAATCTATCCGTTGACGGCTGAAAGTTGTCAAAGCCATAGAACTCATCGAGGCCTTCGTTTTGACAGGTTATGGCTCCCGTAACTTTATACGAGCCAGAAGTTATGGCCGTCCGAATAATCGATATCTACAGGGTGCAACATCCATGGTGCAAGGTGCAACATCAGTCCGAAATGGTGAAACAGTGTCGTACGACTTTTCGAAATGCGTGCATGGATTTGAAACGGAATAGTACCATGGTGCACCGCTCTCCAGCGATGGGAAGTCGAAGACGGGCCACGGTAATCCTGTTTTACCGTAAAAATCCACGTGTCGAAAAAACGAAGGGTAAAAAACTTACGAGACCCGATTGAGATTCGGGTTGTCCTTTTTGGGCATTAATCTATCCGTTGACGGCTGAAAGCTGTCAAAGCCGTAGAACTCATCGAGGCCTTCATTTTGACAGGATATGGCTCCCGTAACTCTAAACGAGCCAGAAGTTATGGCCGTCCAAATAATCGATATCTATAGGGTGCAACACCCCGGTGCAAGGTGCAACATCCGTCCGAAATGGCGAAACAGTGCCGTGCGACTTTTGGAAATGCGTGCATGGATTTGAAACAGAACAGTACCATGGTGCACCACTGTCTAGGGTGGTAAATCGAAGGCCAGCCACCGTAATCCTATTTTACCGTGAAAATCCACGTGTCGAAAAAACAAAGGGTAAAAAACTTACGAGACCCGATTGAGATTCGGGTTGTCCTTTTTGGGCATTAATCTATCCGTTGACGGCTGAAAGCTATCAAAGCCGTAGAACTCATCGAGGCCTTCGTTTTGACAGGTTATGGCTCCCGTAACTCTAAACGAGCCAGACGTTATGGCCGTCCGAATAATCGATATATACAAGGTGCAACATCCACGGTGCAAGGTGCAACATCCGTCCGAAATGGCGAAACAGTGCCGTACGACTTTTAGAAATGCATGCATGGATTTGAAATGGAACAGTACCATGGTGCACCACTCTCCAGCGATGGTAAATCGAAGGCCAGCCTTTGTAATCCTGTTTTACCGTAAAAATCCACGTTTCGAAAAAACGAAGGGCAAAAAACTTACGAGACCCGATTGAGATTCGGGTTTTCCTTTTTGGGCATTAATCTATCCGTTGACGGCTGCAAGCTGTCAAAGCCGTAGAACTCATCGAGGCCTTCGTTTTGACAGGTTATGGCTCCCATAACTCTAAACGAGCCAGAAGTTATGGTCGTCCGTATAATCGATATCTATAGGGTGCAACATCCACGGTGCAAGTGCAACATCCGTTCGAAATGGCGAAACAGTGCCGTACGACTTTTAGAAATGCGTGCATGGATTTGAAACGGAACAGTACCATGGTGCACCACTCTCCAGCGATGGTAAATCGAAGACCGGCTACCGTAATCCTGTTTTACAGTAAAAATCCACGTGTCGATAGAACGAAGGATAAAAAACTTACGAGACCCGATTGAGATTCGGGTTGTCCTTTTTGGGCATTAATCTATCCGTTGACGGCTGAAAGCGGTCAAATCCGTAGAACTCATCGAGGCCTTCGTTTTGACATGTTATGGCTCCCGTAACTCTAAACGAGCCAGAAGTTATGGCCGTCCGAATAATCGATATCTACAGGGTGCAACATCCACGGTGCAAGGTGCAACATCCGTCCGAAATGGCGAAACAGTGCCGTACGACTTTTAGAAATGCGTACATGGACTTGAAACGGAACAATACCATGGTGCACCACTCTCCAGTGATGGTAAATTGAAGGCCAGCCACGGTAATCCTGTTTTACCGTAAAAATCCACGTGTCGAAAAAACGAAGGGTAAAAAACTTACGAGTCCCGATTGAGATTCGGGTTGTCCTTTTTGGGCATTAATCTATCCGTTGATGGCTGAAAGCTGTCAAAGCCGTAGAACTCATCGAGGCCTTCGTTTTGACAGGTTGTGGCTCCCGTAACTCTAAACGAGCCAGAAGTTATGGTCGTCCGTATAATCGATATCTACAGGGTGCAACATCCACGGTGCAAGGTGCAACGTCCGTCCGAAATAGGAAAACAGTGTCGTACGACTTTTAGAAATGCGTGCATGGATTTGAAATGGAACAGTACCATGGTGCACCACTCTCCAGCGATGGTAAATCGAAGACCAGCCACCGTAATCATGTTTTACCGTAAAATTGCACGTGTCGAAAAAACGAAGGGTAAAAAACTTACGAGACCCGATTGAGATTCGGGTTGTCCTTTTTGGGTATTAATCTATCCGTTGACGGCTGAAAGTTGTCAAAGCCATAGAACTCATCGAGGCCTTCGTTTTGACAGGTTATGGCTCCCGTAACTTTATACGAGCCAGAAGTTATGGCCGTCCGAATAATCGATATCTACAGGGTGCAACATCCATGGTGCAAGGTGCAACATCAGTCCGAAATGGTGAAACAGTGTCGTACGACTTTTCGAAATGCGTGCATGGATTTGAAACGGAATAGTACCATGGTGCACCGCTCTCCAGCGATGGGAAGTCGAAGACGGGCCACGGTAATCCTGTTTTACCGTAAAAATCCACGTGTCGAAAAAACGAAGGGTAAAAAACTTACGAGACCCGATTGAGATTCGGGTTGTCCTTTTTGGGCATTAATCTATCCGTTGACGGCTGAAAGCTGTCAAAGCCGTAGAACTCATCGAGGCCTTCATTTTGACAGGATATGGCTCCCGTAACTCTAAACGAGCCAGAAGTTATGGCCGTCCAAATAATCGATATCTATAGGGTGCAACACCCCGGTGCAAGGTGCAACATCCGTCCGAAATGGCGAAACAGTGCCGTGCGACTTTTGGAAATGCGTGCATGGATTTGAAACAGAACAGTACCATGGTGCACCACTGTCTAGGGTGGTAAATCGAAGGCCAGCCACCGTAATCCTATTTTACCGTGAAAATCCACGTGTCGAAAAAACAAAGGGTAAAAAACTTACGAGACCCGATTGAGATTCGGGTTGTCCTTTTTGGGCATTAATCTATCCGTTGACGGCTGAAAGCTATCAAAGCCGTAGAACTCATCGAGGCCTTCGTTTTGACAGGTTATGGCTCCCGTAACTCTAAACGAGCCAGACGTTATGGCCGTCCGAATAATCGATATATACAAGGTGCAACATCCACGGTGCAAGGTGCAACATCCGTCCGAAATGGCGAAACAGTGCCGTACGACTTTTAGAAATGCATGCATGGATTTGAAATGGAACAGTACCATGGTGCACCACTCTCCAGCGATGGTAAATCGAAGGCCAGCCTTTGTAATCCTGTTTTACCGTAAAAATCCACGTTTCGAAAAAACGAAGGGCAAAAAACTTACGAGACCCGATTGAGATTCGGGTTTTCCTTTTTGGGCATTAATCTATCCGTTGACGGCTGAAAGCTATCAAAGCCGTAGAAATCATTGAGGCCTTCGTTTTGACAGGTTGTGGCTCCCGTAACTCTAAATAAACCAGAAGTTATGGTCGTCCGTATAATCGATATCTACAGGGTGCAACATCCACGGTGCAAGGTGCAACATCCGTCTGAAATGGCAAAATAGTGCCGTACAACTTTTAGAAATGCGTGCATGGATTTGAAACGGAACAGTACCATGGTGCACCACTCTCCAGCGATGGTAAATCGAAGGCCAGCCACGGTAATCCTGTTTTACCGTAAAAATCCACGTGTCGAAAAAACGAAGGGTAAAAAACTTACCAGGCCCGATTGAGATTCGGGTTGTCCTTTTAGGGCATTACTCTATCCGTTGATGGGTGAAAGCTGTCAGAGCCGTAGAACTCATCGAGGCCTTCGTTTTGACAGGTCGTGGCTCCCGTAACTCTAAACGAGCCAGAAGTTATGGCCGTCCGAATAATCAATATCTACAGGGTGCAACATCCACGGTGCAAGGTGCAACATCCGTCCGAAATGGCGAAACAATGCCGTACGACTTTTAGAAATGCGTGCATGGATTTGAAACGGAACAGTACCATGGTGCACCACTCTCCAGCGATGGTAAATCGAAGGCCAGCAACGGTAATCCTGTTTTACCGTAAAAATCCCCGTGTCGAACAAACGAAAGGTAAAAAACTTCCGAGACCTGATTGAGATTCGGGTCGTCCTTTTTCGGCATTAATCTATCCGTTGACGGCTGAAAGCTGTCAAAGCCGTAGAACTCATCGAGGACTTTGTTTTGACAGGTTGTGGATCCCGTAACTCTAAACGAGCCAGAAGTTATGGTCGTCCGTATAATCGATATCTACAGGGTGTAACATCCACGGTGCAAGGTGCAACATCAAACTGAAGTGGCGAAACAGTGTCGTACGACTTTTAGAAGTGCGTGCATGGATTTGAAACGGAACAGTACCATGGTGCACCACTCTCCAGCGATGGTAAATCGAAGACCAGCCACTGTAATACTGTTTTACCGTAAAATTGCACGTGTCGAAAAAACGAAGGGTAAAAAACTTACGAGACCCGATTGAGATTCGGGTTGTCCTTTTTGGGCATTAATCTATCCGCTGACGGTTGAAAGCTGTCAAAGCCATAGAACTCATCGAGACCTTCGTTTTGACAGGTTATGGCTCCCGTAACTCTAAACGAGCCAGAAGTTATGGTCGTCCGAATAATCGATATCTACAGGGTGCAACATCCACGGTGCAAGGTGCAACATCCGTCCGAAATGGTGAAACATTGTCGTACGACTTTTAGAAATGCGTGCATGGATTTGAAACAGAACAGTTCCGTGGTGCACCGCTCTCCAGCGATGGGAAGTCGAAGACGGGCCACGGTAATCCCGTTTTACCGTAAAAATCCTCGTGTCGAAAAAACGAAGTTTAAAAAACTTACGAGACCCGATTGAGATTCGGGTTGTCCTTTTTGGGCATTAATCTATCCGTTGACGGCTGAAAGCTATCAAAGCCGTAAAACTCATCGAAGCATTCGTTTTGATAGGTTATGGCTCCCGTAACTCTAAACGAGCTAGAAGTTATGGGCGTCCGAATAATCGATATCTACAGGGTGCAACATCCACGGTGCAAGGTGCAACATCCGTCCGAAATGGCGAATCAGTGTCGTACGACTTTTAGAAATGCGTGCATGGATTTGAAACGGAACAGTACCATGGTGCACCACTCTTCAGCGATGGGAAGTCGAAGACGGGCCACTGTAATCCCGTTTTACCGTAAAAATCCACGTGTCGAAAAAACGAAGGGTAAAAAACTTAGGAGACCCGATAGAGATTCGGGTTGTCCTTTTTGGGCATTAATCTATTCGTTGACGGCTAAAAGCGGCCAAAGCCGTAGAACTCATCGAGGCCTTCGTTTTGACAGGTTTTGGCTCCCGTAACTCTAAACGAGCCAGAAGTTATGGTCGTCCGAATAATCGATATCTACAGGGTGCAACATCCACGGTGCAAGGTGCAACATCCGTCCGAAATGGCGAAACAATGCTGTACGACTTTTAGAAATGCGTGCATGGATTTGAAATGGAACAGTACCATGGTGCACCACTCTCCAGCGATGGTAAATCGAAGGCCAGCCACGGTAATCCTGTTTTACCGTAAAAATCCACGTGTCGAAAAAACGAAGGGTAAAAAACTTACGAAACCCGATTGAGATTCGGGTTGTCCTTTTTGGGCATTAATCTATCCGTTGACGGCTGAAAGCTGTCAAAGCCGTAGAACTCATCGAGGCCTTCGTTTTGACAGGTTATGGCTCCCATAACTCTAAACGAGGCAGAAGTTATGGCCGTCTGAATAATCGATATCTTCAGGGTGCAACATCCACGGTGCAAGGTGCAACATCCGTCCGAAACGGAGAAACTGTGACGTACGACTTTTAGAAATGCGTGCATGGATTTGAAACGGAACAGTACCATGGTGCACCACCGTCCCGGATGGTAAATCGAAGTCCAGCCACCGTAATCCTTTTTTACCGTAAAAATCCACGTGTCGAAAAAACGAAGGGTAAAAAACTTACGAGACCCGATTGAGATTCGGGTTGGCCTTTTTGGGCATTAATCTATCCTTTAACGGCTGAAAGCTGTCAAAGCTGTAGAAATCATCGAGGCCTTCGTTTTGACAGGTTATGGCTCCCGTAACTCTAAACGAGCCAGAAGTTATGGTCGTCCGAATAATCGATATCTACAGGGTGCAACATCTACGGTGCAAGGTGCAACATCCGTCCGAAATGGCGAAACAGTGCCGTACGACTTTTAGAAATGCGTGCATGGATTTGAAATGGAACATTACCATGGTGAACCACTCTCCAGCGATGGTAAATTGAAGGCCAGCCACGGTAATCCTGTTTTACCGTAAAAATCCACGGGTCGAAAAAACGAAGGGTAAAAAACTTACGAGACCCGATTGAGATTCGGGTTGTCCTTTTTGGGCATTAATATATCCGTTGACGGCTGAAAGCTGTCAAAGCCGTAGAACTCATCGAGGCCTTCATTTTGACAGGTTATGGCGCCCGTAACTCTAAATGAGCCAGAAGTTATGGTCGTCCGTATAATCGATATCTACAGGGTGCAACATCCACGGTGCAAGGTGCAACTTCCGTCCGAAATGGCGAAACAGTACCGTACGACTTTTAGAAATGCGTGCATGGATTTGAAATGGAACAGTACCATGGTGCACCACTCTCCAGCGATGGTAAATCGAAGGCCAGCCAAGGTAATCCTGTTTTACCGTAAAAATCCACGTGTCGAAAAAACGAAGGGTAAAAAACTTACGAGACCCGATTGAGATTCAGGTTGTCCTC
Source organism: Allium cepa (assembly GCA_030765085.1). NCBI lineage: Eukaryota > Viridiplantae > Streptophyta > Magnoliopsida > Asparagales > Amaryllidaceae > Allium > Allium cepa. The sequence goes on from CM060938.1 coordinate 873,592,531, forward strand.
TTTGGGCATTAATCTATCCGTTGACGGCTGAAAGCTGTCAAAGCCGTAGAACTCATCGAGTCCTTCGTTTTGACAGGTTATGGCGCCCGTAACTCTAAACGAGCCAGAAGTTATGGTCGTCCGTATAATCGATATCTATAGGGTGCAACATCCACAGTGCAAGGTGCAACATCCGTCCGAAATGGCGAAACAGTGCCGTACGACTTTTAGAAATGCGTGCATGGATTTAAAACGGAACAGTACCATGGTGCACCACTCTCCAGCGATTGTAAATCGAAGGCCAGCCACGGTAATCCTGTTTTACCGTAAAAATCCACGTGTCGAAAAAACGAAGGGTAGAAAACTTACGAGACCCGATTGAGAATCAGGTTGTCCTTTTTGGTCATTAATCTATCCGTTGACGGCAGAAAGCCGTCAAAGTCGTAGAACTCATCGAGACCTTCGTTTTGACAGGTTATGGCTCCCGTAACTCTAAACGAGCCAGAAGTTATGGCCGTCCAAATAATCGATATCTAGAGGGTGCAACATCCACGGTGCAAGGTGCAACATCCGTCCGAAATGGCGAAACATTGCCGTACGACTTTTAGAAATGCGTGCATGGATTTGAAACGGAACAGTACCATGGTGCACCACTCTCCAGCGATGGAATATGGTGGGCCAGCCACGGTAATCCTGTTTTACCGTAAAAATCCACGTGTCGAAAAAACGTAGGGTAAAAAAATTACGAGGCCCGATTGAGATTCGGGTTGCCCTATTTGGGCATTAATCTATCCGTTGGCGGCTGAAAGCTGTCAAAGCCGTAGAACTCATCGAGGCCTTCGTTTTGATAGGTTATGGCTCCCGTAACTCTAAACGAACCAGAAGTTATCGCCGTCCGAATAATCGATATCTACAGGGTGCAACATCCACGGTGCAAGGTGCAACATCCGTCCGAAATGGCGAAACAGTATCGTACGACTTTTAGAAATGTGTGCATGGATTTGAAACGGAACAGTACCATGGTGCACCACCCTCCAGCGATTTGAAGTCGAAGACGGGCCACGGTAATCCCGTTTTACCGTAAAAATCCACGTGTCGAAAAAACGAAGGGTAAAAAACTTACGAGACCCGATTGGGATTCGGGTTGTCCTTTTTGGGCATTAATCTATCCGTTGATGGCTGAATGCTGTCAAAGCCATAGAACTCATCGAGGCCTTCGTTTTGACAGGTTATGGCTCCCGTAACTCTAAACGAGTCAGAAGTTATGGCCGTCCGAATAATCGATATCTACAGGGTGCAACATCCATGGTGCAAGGTGCAACATCCGTTCGAAATGGCGAAACAATGCCCTACGACTTTTAGAAATGCATGCATGGATTTGAAATGGAACAGTACCATAGTGCACCACTCTCCAGTGATGGGAAGTCGAAGAGGGGCCACGGTAATCCTGTTTTACCGTAAAAATCCACCTGTCGAAAAAACGAAGGGTAAAAAACTTACGACACCCGATTGAGATTCGGGTTGTCCTTTTTGGGCATTAATCTATCTGTTGACGGCTAAAAGCTGTCAAAGCCATAGAACTCATCGAGGCCTTCGTTTTGACAGGTTATGGCTCCCGTAGCTCTAAACGAGCCAGAAGTTATGGCCGTCCGAATAATCGATATCTACAGGGTGCAACATCCACGGTGCATGGTGCAACATCCGTCCGAAATGGCGAAACAGTGTCGTACGACTTTTAGAAATGCGTGCATGGATTTGAAACAGAACAGTACCATGGTACACCACTTTCCAGCGATGGGAAGTCGAAGACGGGCCACGGTAATCCTGTTTTACCGTAAAAATCCACGTGTCAAAAAAACGAAGGGTAAAAAACTTACGAGACCCGATTTAGATTCGGGTTGTCCTTTTTGGGCAATAATCTATCCATTGACGGCTGAAAGCTTTTAAAGCCGTAGAACTCATCGAGGCCTTCGTTTTGACAGGTTAGGGCTCCCGTAACTCTAAACAAGTCAGAAGTTATGGCCGTCCGAATAATCGATATCTATAGGGTGCAACATCCACGGTGCAAGGTGCAACATCCGTCCGAAATGGAGAAACAGTGCCTTACGACTTTTAGAAATGCGTGCATGGATTTGAAACGGAACAGTACCATGGTGCACCACTCTGCAGCGATGAGAAGCCGAAGACGGGCCATGGTAATCCTGTTTTACCGTAAAAATCCACGTGTCGAAAAAACGAAGGGTAAAAAACTTACAAGACCCGATTGAGATTCGAGCTGTCCTTTTTGGGTATTAATCTATCCGTTGACGGCTAAAAGCTGTCAAAGCCATAGAACTCATCAAGGCCTTCGTTTTGACAGGTTATGGCTCACTTAACTCTAAACGAGTCAGAAGTTATGGCCGTCCGAATAATCGATATCTACAGGGTGCAACATCCACGGTGCAAGGTGCAACATCCGTCCGAAATGGCGAAACAGCGCCGTACGACTTTTAGAAATGCGTGCATGGATTCGAAACGGAACAGTACCATGGTGCACCGCTCTCCAGCGATGGGAAGTCGAAGACGGGCCACGGTAATACCGTTATACTGTAAAAATCCGCGTGTCGAAAAAACGAAGGGTAAAAAACTTACGAGACCCGATTGAGATTCGGTTTGTCCTTTTTGGGCATTAATCTATCCGTTGACGACAGAAAGCCGTCAAAGTCGTAGAACTCATCGAGACCTTCGTTTTGACAGGTTATGGCTCCCGTAACTCTAAACGAGCCAGAAGTTATGGCCGTCCAAATAATCGATATCTACAGGGTGCAACATCCACGGTGCAAGGTGCAACATCCGTCCGAAATGGCGAAACAGTGCCGTACGACTTTTAGAAATGCGATGGAATATCGTGGGCCAGCCACGGTAATCCTGTTTTACCGTAAAAATCCACGTGTCGAAAAAACGTAGGGTAAAAAACTTACGAGGCCCGATTGAGATTCGGGTTGCCCTATTTGGGCATTAATCTATCCGTTGGTGGCTGAAAGCTGTCAAAGCCGTAGAACTCATCGAGGCCTTCGTTTTGATAGGTTATGGCTCCCGTAACTTTAAACGAGCCAGAAGTTATCGCCGTCCGAATAATCGATATCTACAGGGTGCAACATCCACGGTGCAAGGTGCAACATCCGTCCGAAATGGCGAAACAGTGTCGTACGACATTTAGAAATGTGTGCATGGATTTGAAACGGAACAGTACCATGGTGCACCACCCTCCAGCGATGGGAAGTCGACGACGGGCCACGGTAATCCCGTTTTACCGTAAAAATCCACGTGTCGAAAAAACGAAGGGTAAAAAACTTACGACACCCGATTGGGATTCGGGTTGTCCTTTTTGGGCATTAATCTATCCGTTGACGGCTGAAAGCTGTCAATACCATAGAACTCATCGAGGCCTTCGTTTTGACAGGTTATGGCTCCCGTAACTCTAAACGAGTCAGAAGTTATGGCCGTCCGAATAATCGATATCTATAGGGTGCAACATCCACGGTGTAAGGTGCAACATCCGTCCAAAATGGAGAAACAGTGCCTTACGACTTTTAGAAATGCGTGCATGGATTTGAAACGGAACAGTACCATGGTGCACCACTCTGCAGCGATGAGAAGCCGAAGACGGGCCATGGTAATCCTGTTTTACCGTAAAAATCCACGTGTCGAAAAAACGAAGGGTAAAAAACTTACAAGACCCGATTGAGATTCGAGCTGTCCTTTTTGGGGATTAATCTATCCGTTGACGGCTAAAAGCTGTCAAAGCCATAGAACTCATCAAGGCCTTCGTTTTGACAGGTTATGGATGCCTTAACTCTAAACGAGTCAGAAGTTATGGCCGTCCGAATAATCGATATCTACAGGGTGCAACATCCACGGTGCAAGGTGCAACATCCGTCTGAAATGGCGAAACAGCGCCGTACGACTTTTAGAAATGCGTGCATGGATTTGAAACGGAACAGTACCATGGTGCACCGCTCTCCAGCGATGGGAAGTCGAAAACGGGCCACGGTAATACCGTTTTACTGTAAAAATCCGCGTGTCGAAAAAACGAAGGGTAAAAAACTTACGAGGCCCGAATGAGATTCGGGTTGTCCTTTTTAGAAATGCGTGCATGGATTTGAAACAGAACAATACCATGGTGCACCACTCTTCAGCGATGGTAAATCGTAGGCCAGCCACGGTAATCCTTTTTTACCGTAAAAATCCACGTGTCGAAAAAACGAAGGGTAAAAATCTTACGAGGCCCGACTGAGATTCGGGTTGCACTTTTTGGGCATTAATCTATCCATTGATGGCTGAAAGCTGTCAAAGCCGTAGAACTCGTCGAGGCCTTCATTTTGACAGGTTATGGCTCCCGTAACTCTAAACGAGCCAGAAGTTATGGCCGTCCCAATAATCGATATCTACAGGGTGCAACATCCACGGTGCAAGGTGCAACATCCGTCCGAAATGGCGAAATAGTGCCGTACGACTTTTAGAAATGCGTGCATGGATTTGAAACGGAACAGTACCATGGTGCACCACTCTCCAGCGATGGTAAATCGAAGGCTAGCCACGGTAATCCTGTTTTACCGTAAAAATCCACGTGTCGAAAAAACGAAGGGTAAAAAACTTACGAGGCCCGATTGAGATTCGGGTTGTCCTTTTTGGGCATTAATCTATCCGTTGACGGCTAAAAGCGGACAAAGCCGTAGAACTCATCGAGGCCTTCGTTTTGACAGGTTATGGCTCCCATAACTCTAAACGAGCCAAAAGTTATGGTCGTCCGTATAATCGATATCTATAGGGTGCAACATCCACGGTGCAAGGTGCAACATCTGTCTGAAATGGCGAAACAGTGCCGTACGACTTTTAGAAATGCGTGCATGGATTTGAAATGGAATAGTACCATGTTGCACCACTCTCAGACGATGGTAAATCGAAGGCCAGCCACGGTAATCCTGTTTTACCGTAAAAATCCACGAGTCGAAAAAACGTAGGGTAAAAAACTTACGAGACCCGATTGAGATTCGAGTTGTCCTTTTTGGGCATTAATCTATCCGTTGACGGCTGAAAGCTGTCAAAGCCGTAGAAATCATCGAGGCCTTCATTTTGACAGGTTATGGCTCCCGTAACTCAAAACGAGCCAGAAGTTATGGCCGTCCGAATAATCGATATCTACAGGGTGCAACATCCACGGTGCAAGGTGCAACATCCGTCCGAAATGGCGAAACAGTGCCGTACGACTTTTAGAAATGCGTGCATGGATTTGAAACGGAACAATACCATGGTGCACCACTCTCCAGCGATAGTAAATCGAAGGCCAGCCACCGTAATCCTGTTTTACCGTAAAAATCCACGTGTCGAAAAAACGAAGGGTAAAAAACTTTCGAGACCCGATTGAGATTCGGGTTGTCCTTTTTGGGCATTAATCTATCCGTTGACGGCTGAAAGCTATCAAAGCCGTAGAACTCATCGAGGCCTTGGTTTTGATAGGTTATGGCTCCCGTACCTCTAAACGAGCCAGAAGTTATGGTCGTCCGTATAATCAATATCTATAGGGTGCAACATCCACGGTGCAAGGTGCAACATCCGTCCGAAATGGCGAAACAGTGCCGTACGACTTTTAGAAATACTTGCATGGATTTGAAATGGAACAGAACCATGGTGCACCACTCTCCAGCGATGGTAAATCGAAGGCCATCCACGGTAATCCTGTTTTACCGTAAAAATCCACGTGTCGAAAAAACGAAGGGTAAAAAACTTACGAGACCCGATTGAGATTCGGGTTGTCCTTTTTGGGTATTAATCTATCCGTTGACGGCTGAAAGCGGTCAAAGCCGCAGAACTCATCGAGGCCTTCGTTTTGACAGGTTATGGCTCCCGTAACTCTAAACGAGCCAGAAGTTATGGTCGTCCGAATAATCGATATCCACAGGGTGCAACATCCACGGTGCAAGGTGCAACATCCGTCCGAAATGGCGAAACAGTCCGTACGACTTTTAGAAATGCGTGCATGGATTTGAAATGGAATAGTACCATGGTGCACCACTCTCCAGCGATGGTAAATCGAAGGCCAGCCACGGTAATCCTGTTTTACCGTAAAAATCCACGTGTCGAAAAAACGAAGGGTAAAAAACTTACGAGACCCGATTGAGATTCGGGTTGTCCTTTTTGGGCATTAATATATCCGTTGACGGCTGAAAGCTGTCAAAGCCGTAGAACTCATCGAGGCCTTCGTTTTGACAGGTTATGGCTCCCATAACTCTAAACGAGCCAAAAGTTATGGTTGTCCGTATAATCGATATCTATAGGGTGCAACATCCACGGTGCAAGGTGCAACATCCGTCCGAAATGGCGAAACAGTGTCGTACGACTTTTAGAAATGCGTGCATGGATTTGAAATGAAACAGTACCATGGTGCACCACTCTCCAGCGATGGTAAATCGAAGGCCAACCACGGTATTCCTGTTTTACCGTAAAAATACACGTGTCGAAAAAACGAAGGGTAAAAAACTTACGAGACCCGATTGAGATTCGGGTTGTCCTTTTTGGGCATTAATCTATCCGTTGACGTCTGAAAGCTTTCAAAGCCGTAGAACTCATCGAGGCCTTCGTTTTGACAGGTTATGGCTCCCGTAACTCTAAACGAGCCAGAAGTTATGGCCGTCCGGATAATCGATATCTACAGGGTGCAACATCCACGGTGCAAGGTGCAACATCCGTCCGAAATGGCGAAACAGTGCCGTACGACTTTTAGTAATGCGTGCATGGATTTGAAAAGGAACAGTACCATGGTGCACCACTGTCCGGGATGGTAAATCGAAGGCCAGCCACCGTAATCCTGTTTTACCGTAAAAATCCACGTGTCGAAAAAACGAAGGGTAAAAAACTTTCGAGACCCGATTGAGATTCGGGTTGTCCTTTTGGGCAATAATCTATCCGTTGACGGCTGAAAGCTATCAAAGCCGTAGAACTCATCGAGGCCTTCGTTTTGATAGGCTATGGCTCCCGTACCTCTAAACGAGCCAGAAGTTATGGTCGTCCGTATAATCGATATCTATAGGGTGCAACATCCACGGTGCAAGGTGCAACATCCGTCCGAAATGGCGAAACAATGCCGTACGACTTTTAGAAATGCGTGCATGGATTTGAAATGGAACAGTACCGTGGTGCACCACTCTCCAGCGATGGTAAATCGAAGCCAGCCACGGTAATCCTGTTTTACCGTAAAAATCCACGTTTCGAAAAAACGAAGGGTAAAAAACTTACGAGACCCGATTGAGATTCGGGTTGTCCTTTTTGGGCATTAATCTATCCGTTGATGGCTGAAAGCTGTCAAAGCCGTAGAACTCATCGAGGCCTTCGTTTTGACAGGTTATGGCTCCCGTAGCTCTAATCGAGCCAGAAGTTATGGTCGTCCATATAATCGATATCTATAGGGTGCAACATCCACGGTGCAAGGTGCAACATCCGTTCGAAATGGCGAAACAGTGCCGTACGACTTTTAGAAATGCGTGCATGGTCTTGAAACGGAACAGTACCATGGTGCACCACTCTCCAGCGATGGTAAATCGAAGGCCAGCCACGGTAATCATGTTTTACCGTAAAAATCCACGTGTCGAAAAAACGAAGGGTAAAAAACTTACGAGACCCGATTGAGATTCGGGTTGTCCTTTTTGGGCATTAATCTATCAGTTGACGGCTGAAAGCTGTCAAAGCCGTAGAAATCATCGAGGCCTTTGTTTTGACAGGTTATGGCTCTCGTAACTCTAAACGAACCAGAAGTTATGGTGTCCGAATAATCGATATCTACAGGGTGCAACATCCACGGTGCAAGGTGCAACATCCGTCCGAAATGGCGAAACAGTGCCGTACGACTTTTAGAAATGCGTGCATGGATTTGAAATGGAACAGTACCATGGTGCACCACTCTCCAGCGATGGTAAATCGAAGGCCAGCCACGGTAATCCTGTTTTACCGTAAAAATCCACGTGTCGAAAAAACGAAGGGTAAAAAACTTACGAGACCCGATTGAGATTCGGGTTGTCCTTTTTGGGCATTAATCTATCCGTTGACGGATGAAAGCGGTCAAAGCCGTAGAACTCATCGAGGCCTTCGTTTTGACAGGTTATGGCTTCCGTAACTCTAAACGAGCTAGAAGTTATGGTCGTGCGTATAATCGATATCTATAGGGTGCAACATCCACGGTGCAAGGTGCAACATCCGTTCGAAATGGCGAAACAGTGCCGTACGACTTTTAGAAATGCGTGCATGGATTTGAAATGGAACAGTACCATGGTGCACCACTCTCCAGCGATGGTAAATCGAAGCCAGCCACGGTAATCATATTTTACCGTAAAAATCCACGTGTCGAAAAAAAGAAGGGTAAAAAACTTACGAGACCCGATTGAGATTCGGGTTGTCCTTTTTGGGGATTAATCTATCCGTTGACGGCTGAAAGCTGTCTAAGCCGTAGAACTCATCGAGGCCTTCGTTTTGACAGGTTATGGCTCACGTAACTCTAAACGAGCCAGAAGTTATGGCCGTCCGAATAATCGATATCTACAGGGTGCAACATCCACGGTACAAGGTGCAACATCCGTTCGAAATTGCGAAACAGTCCGTACGACTTTTAGAAATGCGTGCATGGATTTGAAATGGAACAGTACCATGGTGCACCACTCTCCAGCGATGGTAAATCGAAGGCCAGCCACGGTAATCCTGCTTTACCATAAAAATCCACGTGTCGAAAAAACGAAGGGTAAAAAACTTACGAGACCCGATTGAGATTCGGGTTGTCCTTTTTGGGCATTAATCTATCCGTTGACGGCTGAAAGTGGTCAAAGCCGTAGAACTCATCGAGGCCTTCGTTTTGACAGGTTATGGCTTCCGTAACTCTAAACGAGCTAGAAGTTATGGTCGTGCATATAATCGATATCTATAGGGTGCAACATCCACGGTGCAAGGTGCAACATCCGTCCGAAATGGCGAAACAGTGCCATACGACATTTAGAAATGCGTGCATGGATTTGAAATGGAACAGTACCATGGTGCACCACTCTCCAGCGATGGTAAATCGAAGCCAGCCACGGTAATCATATTTTACCGTAAAAATCCACGTGTCGAAAAAACGAAGGGTAAAAAACTTACGAGACCCGATTGAGATTCGGGTTGTCCTTTTTGGGGATTAATCTATCCGTTGGCGGATGAAAGCCGTCTAAGCCGTAGAACTCATCGAGGCCATCGTTTTGACAGGTTATGGCTCACGTAACTCTAAATGAGCCAGAAGTTATGGCCGTCCGAATAATCGATATCTACAGGGTGCAACATCCACGGTACAAGGTGCAACATCCGTCCGAAATTGCGAAACAGTCCGTACGACTTTTAGAAATGCGTGCATGGATTTGAAATGGAACAGTACCATGGTGCACCACTATCCAGCGATGGTAAATCGAAGGCCAGCCACGGTAATCCTGTTTTACCGTAAAAATCCACGTGTCGAAAAAACGAAGGGTAAAAAACTTATGAGACCCGATTGAGATTCGGGTTGTCCTTTTTGGGCATTAATCTATCCATTGACGGCTGAAAGCGGTCAAAGCCGTAGAACTCATCGAGGCCTTCGTTTTGACAGGTTATGGCTTCCGTAACTCTAAACGAGCTAGAAGTTATGGTCTTGCGTATAATCGATATCTATAGGGTGCAACATCCACGGTGCAAGGTGCAACATCCGTCCGAAATGGAGAAACAGTGCCGTACGACATTTAGAAATGCGTGCATGGATTTGAAATGGAACAGTACCATGGTGCACCACTCTCCAGCGATGGTAAATCGAAGCCAGCCACGGTAATCATATTTTACCGTAAAAATCCACGTGTCGAAAAAACGAAGGGTAAAAAACTTACGAGACCCGATTGAGATTCGGGTTGTCCTTTTTGGGGATTAATCTATCCGTTGACGGCTGAAAGCCGTCTAAGCCGTAGAACTCATCGAGGCCATCGTTTTGACAGGTTATGGCTCACGTAACTCTAAACGAGCCAGAAGTTATGGACGTCAGAATAATCGATATCTACAGGGTGCAACATCCACGGTACAAGGTGCAACATCCGTCCGAAATTGCGAAACAGTCCGTACGACTTTTAGAAATGCGTGCATGGATTTGAAATGGAACAGTACCATGGCGCACCACTCTCCAGCGATGGTAAATCGAAGGCCAGCCACGGTAATCCTGTTTTACCGTAAAAATCCACGTGTCGAAAAAACGAAGGGTAAAAAACTTACGAGACCCGATTGAGATTCGGGTTGTCCTCTTTGGGCATTAATCTGTCCGTTGACGGCTGAAAGCTGTCAAAGCCATAGAACTTATCGAGTCCTTCGTTTGACAGGTTATGGCTCCCGTAACTCTAAACGAGCCAGAAGTTATGGCCGTCCGAATAATCGATATCTACAGGGTGCAACATCCACGGTGCAAGGTGCAACATCCGTCCGAAATGGCGAAACAGCGCCGTACGACTTTTAGAAATGCGTGCATGGATTTGAAACGGAACAGTACCATGGTGCACCGCTCTCCAGCGATGGGAAGTCGAAGACGGGCCACGGTAATACCGTTATACTGTAAAAATCCGCGTGTCGAAAAAACGAAGGGTAAAAAACTTACGAGACCCGATTGAGATTCGGGTTGTCCTTTTTGGGCATTAATCTATCCGTTGACGACAGAAAGCCGTCAAAGTCGTAGAACTCATCGAGACCTTCGTTTTGACAGGTTATGGCTCCCGTAACTCTAAACGAGCCAGAAGTTATGGCCGTCCAAATAATCGATATCTACAGGGTGCAACATCCACGGTGCAAGGTGCAACATCCGTCTGAAATGGCGAAACAGTGTCGTACGACTTTTAGAAATGCGTGCACGGATTTGAAACGGAACAGTACCATGGTGCACCACTCTCCAGCGATGGAATATCGTGGGCCAGCCACGGTAATCCTGTTTTACCGTAAAAATCCACGTGTCGAAAAAATGTAGGGTAAAAAACTTACGAGGCCCGATTGAGATTCGGGTTGCCCTATTTGGGCATTAATCTATCCGTTGGCGGCTGAAAGCTGTCAAAGCCGTAGAACTCATCGAGGCCTTCGTTTTGATAGGTTATTGCTCCCGTAACTCTAAACGAGCCAGAAGTTATCGCCGTCCGAATAATCGATATCTACAGGGTGCAACATCCACGGTGCAAGGTGCAACATCCGTCCGAAATGGCGAAACAGTGTCGTACGACATTTAGAAATGTGTGCATGGATTTGAAACGGAACAGTACCATGGTGCACCACCCTCCAGCGATGGGAAGTCGAAGACGGCCACGGTAATCCCGTTTTACCGTAAAAATCCACGTGTCGAAAAAACGAAGGGTAAAAAACTTACGAGACCCGATTGGGATTCGGGTTGTCCTTTTTGGGCATTAATCTATCCGTTGACGGCTGAAAGCTGTCAAAGCCATAGAACTCATCGAGGCCTTCGTTTTGACAGGTTATGGCTCCCGTAACTCTAAACGAGTCAGAAGTTATGGCCGTCCGAATAATCGATATCTACAGGGTGTAACATCCACGGTGCAAGGTGCAACATCCGTTCGAAATGGCGAAACAGTGCCGTACGACTTTTAGAAATGCGTGCATGGATTTGAAATGGAACAGTACCATAGTGCACCACTCTCCAGTGATGGGAAGTCGAAGAGGGGCCACAGTAATCCTGTTTTACCGTAAAAATCCACTTTTCGAAAAAACGAAGGGTAAAAAACTTACGAGACCCGATTGAGATTCGGGTTGTCCTTTTTGGGCATTAATCTATCTGTTGACGGCTAAAAGCTGTCAAAGCCATAGAACTCATCGAGGCCTTCGTTTTGACAGGTTATGGCTCCCGTAGCTCTAAACGAGCCAGAAGTTATGGCCGTCCGAAGACCCGATTGAGATTCCGGTTGTCCTTTTTGGGCATTAATCTATCCGTTGACGGCAGAAAGCTGTCAAAGCCGTAGAACTCATCGAGTCCTTCATTTTGACAGGTTATGGCTCCCGTAACTCTAAACGAGCCAGAGGTTATGGCCATTTGAATAATCGATATCTACAGGGTGCAACATCCACTGTGCAAGGTGCAACATCCGTCCGAAATGGTGAAACAGTGTCGTACGACTTTTAGAAATGCGTGCATGGATTTGAAACGGAACAGTACCATGGTGCACCACTCTCCAGCGATGGGAAGTCGAAGACGGGCCACCGTAATCCCGTTTTACCGTTAAAATCCACGTGTCGAAAAACGCAGGGTAAAAAACTTACGAGACCCGATTGAGATTCGGGTTGTCATTTTTGGGCATTAATCTATCTGTTGACGGCTGAAAGCAGTCAAAGCCATAGAACTCATCGAGGCCTTCGTTTTGACAGGTTATGGCCTCCGTAAATATAAACGAGTCAGAAGTTATGGCCGTCCGAATAATTGATATCTACAGGGTGCAACATCCACGGTGCAAGGTGCAACATCCGTCCGAAATGGCAAAACAGTGCCGTATGACTTTTAGAAATGCATGCATGGATTTGAAAAGGAACAATACCACAGTGCACCACTCTCCAGCGATGGGAATTCGAAGACGGGCCACGGTAATCCTGTTTTACCGTAAAAATCCACGTGTCGAAAAAACGAAGGGTAAAAAACTTACGAGACCCGATTGAGATTCGGGTTGTCCTTTTTGGGCATTACTCTAACCGTTGACGGTTGAAAGCGGTCAAACCCGTAGAACTCATCGAGGCCTTCGTTTTGACAGGTTATGGCTCCCGTAACTCATAACGAGCCAGTAGTTATGGCCGTCCGAATAATCGATATCTACAGGGTGCAACATCCACGGTGCAAGGTGCAACATCCGTCCAAAATGGCGAAACAGTGCCGTACGACTTTTAGAAATGCATGCATGGATTTGAAACGGATCAGTACCATGGTGCACCACTCTCCAGCGATGGGAAGTCAAAGACGGGCCACGGTAATCCTGTTTTACCGTAAAAATCCACGTGTCGAAAAAACGAAGGGTAAAAAAACTTACAAGACCCGATTGAGATTCGGGTTGTCCTTTTTGGGCATTAATCTATCCGTTGACGGCTTAAAGCTATCAAAGCCATAGTACTCATCGAGGCCTTCGTTTTGACAGGTTGTGGCTCCCGTAACTCTAAACGAGCCAAAAGTTATGGTCGTCCGTATAATCGATATCTACAGGGTGCAACATCCACGGTGCAAGGTGCAACATCCGTCTGAAATGGCAAAACAGTGCCGTACGACTTTTAGAAAGGCGTGCGTGGATTTGAAACGGAACAGTACCATGGTGCACCACTCTCCAGCGATGGTAAATCGAAGGCCAGCCACGGTAATCCTGTTTTACCGTAAAAATCCACGTGTCGAAAAAACGAAGGGTAAAAAACTTACGAGACCCGATTGAGATTCGGATTGTCCTTTTTGGGCATTAATCTATCCGTTGACGGCTGAAAGCTGTCAAAGCCGTAGAACTCATCGAGGCCTTCGTTTTGACAGGTTATGGCTCCCGTAACTCTAAACGAGCCAGAAGGTATGGCCTCCGAATAATCGATATCTACATGGTGCAACATCCACGGTGCAAGGTGCAACATCCATACGAAATGGCGAAACAGTGTCGTACGACTTTTAGAAATGCGTGCATGGATTTGAAACGGAACACTACCATGGTGCACCACTCTCCAGCGATGGGAAGTCGAAGACGGGTGTGACGACCGCCCATGACTCCCGCACGGAAGGGAATGGTGTGCTGAAAGTGTGCCAGGCAGCCATGGGTGACCGTCAAGGTAGAACAAACATCGCAGAATCTATCGTACAACTCACAGCGCATGGATAAAATACAATAGAGAAATATAATATAGTGAAGCTCCATAGAACAGGACATCATCATATAAGCATCATAATAGTTTTATACAAACGTATGAATCATCCATACATCAAAGCCTCACTACATAACACTCAAACAAATACAACAGCGGAACACCCAGTACATATAATATGAAATAATATGCAAAAGCCTCCTGCTCGTCTTCGTCATCATCAGCGTAGATCTCCAAGAACAGCAACTGTCACCTGCTACTTAGTCTGCCCATCCCAACATGGATGAACAACCCAAGGTAATAAGAGGAGACATAAAACCTTGAGTCAGACAAAGTCTTAGTGAGCATTAAATCAACTATCAAACATACCAAAAGAGTATAAGGGATAAAAGGAATAGGAACCAAACCATCCCACTCCACCTCTTTCTACAGTGATAGCCCCCAGACACACATTAAGGAGAAGCAAGCATAACATAGGAGGCAATTAAAGTAAAGCAATAATCACTCGAGTCAAGGTCGATGTTTTTCAAATACAAACCCCCAAGGCCTAAACCAAGATCAGATAAGCACCCAGAAAACACCGCTCTTGAGACCGAATGATGATACAACCAAACGTCCAAACATCCATGACTCTGGCTATCACTGTTATCATTGCCTTGATTTCACCGTTAGTTGAACGACCATCTGTCAAGGGCTAATGGTAACCCCGGTTCTAGACATAACTCCGCACGTCGTCGCAGCCCGTGCCTAGGAATTTTCGCAACTAGCCAGAGTACTAGCACGTCGTCGCAGCCCGTGCTTGGAACGTCGTCGTAGCCCGTTCCAACGTACTCTTGCTTTGAGCATGTTAGAACCTTCAACAACGATGAGATCTCAGCCTCCTAGTCATCCTCCTTGACGACTATTTTCATACTAGCTCAAGCGCCTCTCAAGCTAACCATTATCATCAACCCGGATCGCATCACCGAGTTATCAACATAGCTTCGCACGTCGTCGCAGCCCGTGCTTGGAACGTCATCATGACCCGTCCCATCTCATCATCATGCTTTGCCTCCTCGCATCATGGCAAATTCCATCTCAATACCATGCTTTGCCTCCTTGCATTATGGCAAAGTCCATCTCAACATCATCTAATCCATACATATGAGCTTCAACATCCGCTTCATATGCCACAAGCAGCTTTCACCATTGAAGAGCCTTTCCACTTAGCTTTTGAATCATCTTCGACCATCTTGTCCAGATCTAACAATCAATCAACTAACATACATAGCAATCAATCAAATCAATCATTAACTTAAGCAATCAAATAATCAAATATGGTCTAAGTAGGCATTTATAACTACAATGGCAATTTCGTTAATAAATGAGCATCGATATAACATACATGAATCATGGGTTTTTAGCATGGATCTAACAAATATAAATCATGGGTTTTTATCTCTACAACTTGGTAAATGAACTTGCATAAGTAAACATCTTCATAAGTAATGGATCTACACTTGGATCTATGGAAAAATGCATAAAATCACTATCTACAACACTCCAACAAACCACCAATCCAATATACTCCTTTGGGTCCGCGTGAGAGATAACCACCACTCATCGAATCACCCAAACACTTCAAAAACTATCAACTTCAGATCTGGACAGCAAGGATTCAAGCTTGATTCGTCGAAATCCCGCTTGAAACGATGAAATCTAGCTTGGTTGGATGAAGATCTTCAACTTTGGCTCTTGGACCTTCGATCTTGATCTTTGCTCTTGGATGGATGTTAGAACTAGATTGGAATGGAGAAAAGGAGATGAAGAAATGTTGTAGTCGAGCTCTCAAAATGGCAGCACTTCGTCGCTTCAAAAACCGGTGCCAAAAAGTGAGCCAAACCTCTCTATTTATAGGCTGAAATCCCCCATGAGTCGTCCGCCCTATGAGTCGTCCACGACTCATGACTCACGACTCAAGCCACCACGACTCACGACTCAACGCAGCTCAAGGCAAATACGACACAACATACGCACACGGCACATCATGCACACCACTCAACAACCCCTACGACTCATCACCTAGCCGACCCAACGACTTAACTCGTGTACGACTCATAGCATACACGTCCTAAAACATAGGCCGACCTAACGACTCATCGACTCTACAACACTATACAACACACGACAGAGCGACTCGGCGACTCAACAACACTATACGACTCAACGACCTAACTCATTTCCCTTAAGTCGTTCCATCCTATGAGTCGGTCCAATACATGAGTCGGTTATCCTATGAGTCGCTCACTACCTTGACTCGATCCAAACCTTAAGCCGCTGCCTCTCTTAACTCGCTAACAACCATAAGTCGGCAACTACCACTCACTCCTACAAGTCGGCCAACCTATAAACCGTTGACCCCATGAGTCGGCCACCTACCCTAAGTCGCTCCATCCTCTAAGTCGGTCAGGACTTAAGTTCCACACAACTTAACTTTAACACGACTTATCTCTAGAACGACTTAATGCAACTATTATACGATTTATCGACACGTAAAATACGGGTCGTTACATTCTCTCCCCCTTAGGAATTTCGCCCCCGAAATTCCAAACAAACAAGAGCAATCAAAACTATTCTACATGCCTACCATCCATAGCAATCAACAAACCATACATCCAATTACTAGCCTAGCATGCAGAATTCTAAGATTAGAACAAGTTACAAATTCATGAGATGTCGCGACACCTTAGGGCCATACCTCGAAGAGTTCAGGATGAGCTGCCTTCATCCTCTCTTCCTCCTCCCACGTACAGTCGTTAACATCATCACTCCATTGTATCTTGAGCAACGTAATCGTCTTCCTCCTAAGCTGTTTCGTGTCGGTTTCAACAACACGAAGTGGCTTACGAGGTCTCGTAACAACTGGATCAACTTCTAAATCTTCACAGCTATCAGCAGAAACCATCGTATTCGAGTCATGCACATACTTCCGTAGATAAGATACATGAAAAACATTGTGCACACCCGCCATCTTTTCCGGTAACTCCAATCTATAAGCGAGCTTTCCAATTCGCTCGATAATCGAGAATGGTCCAACAAATCTCGGAGATAACTTTCCTTTCTTTCCCAATCGAATAACATTCTTCAGAGGAGAAATCTTCACAAAAACCATATCACCTACGTCGAATTCCAAATCCTTACGACGATTATTGGCATAACTTTTCTGACGATCTTGGGCTGCCTTCATTCGTTGCCGAATGATCCCTATACAATCCGAAGTCTGTCGAATCATCTCTGGCCCAAGTATCAGTTTTTCTCCAGTTTCCAACCAACATGTCGGAGAGTTACACGGTCTTCCATACAGTGCTTCATATGGTGCCATACCAATAATTGACTGGTAACTGTTATTGTACGCAAATTCCACCAAATGAAGATGATCTTCCCATGATCCTCCGAAATCCAAAACACATGCTCTGAGGAGATCTTTCAAAACTCGGTTGACTCTCTCAGTCTAACCATCTGTTTGAGGATGATAAGCTGTACTCAAACACAACTTAGTTCCCAAAACTTCCTGGAAGCTCTTCCAAAATCCACTAGTGAACAATGCGTCTCGATCGCTCACTATACTCTTGGAAACACCATGGAATCGAACAATCCACTTAACATACAACTCAGCCAACTTCGATGCAGTCCTAGTTGATCGAACAAGAATGAACCTTGCACTCTTAGTCAACCGATGTACTATGACCCAGATCCCTTCATTTCCCGCCTTGGTTCTAGGTAGGCCATCGATAAAATCCATCGACACTTGCTCCCACTTCCATGTAGGAACCTCTAATGGCTGAAGTAATCCACTGGGCTTCTTCTACTCAGCTTTCACCAACTGGCAGTTCATACACTTAGAAATAAAATTTCCAACATCCTTCTTCATGCCCGCCCAATAATAGGTTCTCTTCGTATCCCGATACATCTTATTTCCACCTGGATGAATCGTCAACTTCGAGTGACGACTTTCCCTAAGAACTTCATCTCTCAATCCATCTACATCGGGAACAACTAGTCGCCCTTGCTTTCGAAGCCAACCCTCTCGATCGACTTCAAATCCTTTATCCTTTTCCGGATTCAATCCAGATTCCAAATCTCGGATAATCTTGACAAGCTTATCGTCTCGCTTTTGGCTCTCGCCAATTCTCTCCACCAGAGTAGGCCTTATTGATAAGTTTGCCAACATCTCAGGTTCCAATTCACATCTAGGCCTGAAGTCAAATTCAGCCAAATATTCTAGACCCTTCCATTCCGAAAACATGGCTCCCAATCCTGCATGTCTTCGACTTAACGCATCTGCCACTGCGTTGCTTTTTCCCGGAGTATAGGCTATACCAAAATCATACGATGCTAAAAACTCTAGCCACCGTTGCTGTCGGAGATTCAAATCCTTTTGGGAGAACAGATACTTCAACGACTTATGATCCGTAAATAACTCGAATCGAACTCCCAATAGGTAATGTCTCCACATCTTCAAAGCAAAAACAATCGCCGCTAACTCCAAATCATGAGTCGGGTAATTCCTTTCATGCGGCTTCAGTTGTCGACGAGCATACGCAACAACTTTATTCTTCTGCATTAGTACTGCTCCAAGTCCAGTACCACATGCATCGGTGTAAACCACCATCTCATCATTCCCACTTGGAATAGTCAAAACAAGAGTACTCGTCAGTCGCTCTTTCAGGATTACGAAAGCTTGCTCACACTTATCATCCCATCTAAACACTTGATTCTTTTTCGTCAATCCTGTCAATGGTGCAGCTATCTTGGAAAAGTCTTTGATAAACCGACGATAATATCCTGCTAATCCAAGAAAACTTCTCACTTCGGATGCATTCTTAGGTCTAATCCAATCCTGGATTGCTGCCACCTTAGCGGGATCAACCGCGATTCCATTTCCAGAGATAACATGGCCTAAGAACCTCACTTCACCCTTCCAGAAGTGACACTTCGAAAACTTAGCTTTCAGCTGATGTTTCCGCAAGATTTTCAAAACAATACACAAGTGCGTCTTGTGCTCTTCCTCAGTTTTGGAATAAATCAGAATATCATCCACGAACACAAGTACGAACTTGTTCAACTGATCTCTGAATACTCTATTCATAAGATCCACAAAATATGCTGGTGCATTGGTCAATCCAAACGGCATTACCAGCCACTCATAAAATCCGGATGGTGTCCAAAAAGCAGTCTTTGGCACACTATCCTTCGCCACTCTCAACTGGTGAAATCCCGTCGCCAAATCCATCTGAGAAAACACCTTAGCCTCGTGAAGCTGATCAAACAAGTCATCTATTCTCGGCAATGGATACTTGTTCTTCTTAGTCACCTTATTAAGCTCACGATAATCCACACACAACCTTAACGATCCATCCGCTTTGGTTGCGAACACAACTGGTGCACCCCATTCGGACACACTACGCCGAATGAATCCTTTCTGCAAAAGGTCATCAACTTGCACCTTCAACTCTAGCTGCTCCCTAGGAGCCATCCGCCTAAGAGGCATCACAACAGGTCTGGCTCCCTCAACTAGATCGATACGAAACTCGATCTCCCTATGCGGAGGTAACCCTTTGACTTCGTCAAATACATCCTCAAATCCATTCACAATAGGCACCGATGACAGTCCATCCCGTGGAACAACCAGCGAATACATGAAGCTCATGAAGACGCCTTCCTCATGCTTACATCGTATCACAACCTTTCGCCCTTCCACATTCCCGACTGTCACTTCCAGCCTCTCACAATCAATCCTTGCCGCATACTTCCTAAGCCAGTCCATACCCAAAATAATTCCGAACCCCGCAAAGTTCAGAACAAAGCAATCACAAACAAACGACCAATCATGAATCGATACGACTAGACCACGGCATATCATACACAAACAAGACGAACCCCCAACTGGATTTGTCACAACCAATGGTCTATCAACAATATCCGGTTTCAAACCTAACCGGCCTACAAGATCATCACAAACAAAAGGATGCGACGCTCCAGTATCAAACAACACTCTAACTGGAACACCACAAACGGAAAGAGTACCTTGAACCACCACACTCTTCCCTTTCTCTTCAGTAGTAAGAGCTTTTGAAAACGACGGCACAGCTCCCAAAGCATAAGCTTGCACAATCTGCCTGTCCTTCCTCGGTTCTGGACAATCTTTCCTGAAATGCCCTGGCTTGTCACAGTTGTGGCATTTCGCCGGCGCCTTTGGATTCCCACAATCCTTGGAGAGATGGCCCTTCTGCTGGCAATTATAGCAAGTCACTTCGCCCTTCGGCTTCTTCTGGCCATCCTTACCCTTCTGTTGTTGCTCCCTCTTCTTGTTTCCACCCTGCCTAGACCCTTCCTTGGTTACAGCAACAACAGATCCTTCCTTAGGAAACAAACTCTCATGCATGAGAGCTTTCTCCACAAGCTTCTCAAATGGGTCATCCAAGTGATCCACCAACTGCCTCCCAAGATAAGCGTCCAAGCCCCTCACAAACTTCTCATTCTTCTGATAGGGAGAATCAATATATGACCGGGCATACTTGGACAAAGCTTCAAACTCAGAAACATACTCAAGAACTGGTCTTCCACCTTGCTTGAGCTCCACAAACTTTTTAAACAAGACAGATTTATGAGCCGTAGAGATGAACTTAGCTTCAAATCTAACTTGGAATTGCTCCCAAGTAATCTCCTCCTCCGGAGTATCAATGGTGATAGAATTCCACCACTCAGCAGCTCTTCCCTGAAGCTGTCTCGATGCCAGCTTCCTTTTAGTTGCATCCTCAATTCCCAAGTCACCAAAAATCCTTCTACAAGCATCAATCCATCTCTCAACTTCTATGGTTGATTCTGTCCCCAAGAAAACTTTCCCTACAAGAGAAGTATAGTCCTTACAAAGCTTAGCAAAATCCACTGGTCTTGGAGCTTGAACTCCAACATCTACTGACGGTCCCGAAGTTGGTATCCTCCTCATGATCGAAGTCATCATGGCCTCAAACATAGGAGCATAATCAACAGCTTCCCTAGCAGCACGGCTTTCCCTCGCAGTTTGTCTCTCACTTTGACTCATCCTTAATATCTGTAAAAAGAATGATTAGAACACCTTAAGAAACAACTGCATAAGGAGTTCAAATCCTTCTAAACTACTATATTATATATATAGTAATCATCCATCAAAATACAATTACGTCTCTCATACGTAGTTACGTCAGCGAGCGTTGGCTGAAATCGATTAACCAAAGCTTCGATACCAAATGTGACGACCGCCCATGACTCCCGCACGGAAACAAGGGAATGGTGCGCTGAAAGTGCGCCAGACAGCCATGGGTGACCGTCAAGGTAGAACAAACATCGCAGAATCTATCGTACAACTCACAGCGCATGGATAAAATACAATAGAGAAATATAATATAGTGAAGCTCCATAGAACAAGACATCATCATATAAGCATCATAATAGTTTTATACAAACGTATGAATCATCCATATATCAAAGCCTCACTACATAACACTCAAACAAATACAGCAGCGGAACACCAGTACATATAATATGAAATAATATGCAAAAGCCTCCTGCTCGTCTTCGTCATCATCAGCGTAGATCTCCAAGAACAGCACCTGTCACCTGCTACTTAGTCTGCCCATCCCAACATGGATGAACAGCCCAAGGTAATAAGAGGAGACATAAAACCTTGAGTCAGACAAAGTCTTAGTGAGCAGTAAATCAACTATCAAACATACCAAAAGAGTATAAGGGATAAAAGGAGTAGGAACCAAACCATCCTACTCCACCTCTTTCTACAGTGATAGCCCTCAGACACACATTAAGGAGAAGCAAGCATAACATAGGAGGCAATTAAAGTAAAGCAATAATCACTCGAGTCAAGGTCGATGTTTTCCAAATACAAACCCCCAAGGCCTAAACCAAAATCAGATAAGCACCCAGAAAACACCGCTTTTGAGACCGAATGATGATACAACCAAACGTCCAAACATCCATGACTCTGGCTATCACTGTTATCATTGCCTTGATTTCACCGTTAGTTGAACGACCATCTGTCAAGGGCTAATGGTAACCTCGGTTCTAGACATATCTCCGCACGTCGTCGCAGCCCGTGCCTAGGAATTTTCGCAACTACCCAGAGTACTAGCACGTCGTCGCAGCCCGTGCTTGGAACGTCGTCGCAGCCCGTTCCAACGTACTCTTGCTTTGAGCATGTTAGAACCTTCAACAACGATGAGATCTCAGCCTCCTAGTCATCCTCCTTGACGACTATTTTCATACTAGCTCAAGCGCCTCTCAAGCTAACCATTATCATCAACCTGGATCGCATCACCGAGTTATCAACATAGCTTCGCACGTCGTCGCAGCCCGTGCTTGGAACGTCATCACGACCCGTCCCATCTCATCATCATGCTTTGCCTCCTCGCATCATGGCAAAGTCCATCTCAATACCATGCTTTGCCTCCTTGCATTATGGCAAAGTCCATCTCAACATCATCTAATCCATACATATGAGCTTCAACATCCGCTTCATATGCCACAAGCAGCTTTCACCATTGAAGAGCCTTTCCACTTAGCTTTTGAATCATCTTCGACCATCTTGTCCAGATCTAACAATCAATCAACTAACATACATAGCAATCAATCAAATCAATCATTAACTTAAGCAATCAAATAATCAAATATGGTCTAAGTAGGCATTTATAACTACAATGGCAATTTCGTTAATAAATGAGCATCGATATAACATACATGAATCATGGGTTTTTAGCATGGATCTAACAAATATAAATCATGGGTTTTTATCTCTACAACTTGGTAAATGAACTTGCATAAGTAAACATCTTCATAAGTAATGGATCTACACTTGGATCTAAGGAAAAATGCATAAAATCACTATCTACAACACTCCAACAAACCACCAATCCAATATACTCCTTTGGGTCCGCGTGAGAGATAACCACCACTCACCGAATCACCCAAACACTTCAAAAACTATCAACTTCAGATCTGGACAGCAAGGATTCAATCTTGATTCGTCAAAATCCCGCTTGAAACGATGAAATCTAGCTTGGTTGGATGAAGATCTTCAACTTTGGCTCTTGGACCTTCGATCTTGATCTTTGCTCTTGGTTGGATGTTAGAAATAGATTGGAATGGAGAAAAGGAGATGAAGAAATGTTGTAGTCGAGCTCTCAAAATGGAGGCACTTCGTCGCTTCAAAAACCGGTGCCAAAAAGTGAGCCAAACCTCTCTATTTATAGGCTGAAATCCCCCATGAGTCGTCCGCCCTATGAGTCGTCCACGACTCATGACTCACGACTCAAGCCACCACGACTCACGACTCAACGCAACTCAAGGCAAATACGACACAACATACGCACACGGCACAACATGCACACGACTCAACACCCCCTACGACTCATCACCTAGCCGACCCAACGACTTAACTCGTGTACGACTCATAACATACACGTCCTAAAACACAGGCCGACCTAACGACTCATCGACTCAATAACACTATACAACACACGACTCAGCGACTCGGCGACTCAACAACACTATACGACTCAACGACCTAACTCATTTCCCTTAAGTCGTTCCATCCTATGAGTCGGTCTAATACATGAGTCGGTTATCCTATGAGTCGCTCACTACCTTGACTCGGTCCAAACCTTAAGCCGCTGCCTCTCTTAACTCGCTAACAACCAGAAGTCGGCAACTACCACTCACTCCTACAAGTCGGCCAACCTATAAACTGTTGACCCCATGAGTCGGCCACCTACCCTAAGTCGCTCCATCCTCTAAGTCGGTCACGACTTAAGTTCCACACAACTTAACTTTAACACGACTTATCTCTAGAACGACTTAATGCAACTATTATACGATTTATCGACACGTAAAATACGGGTCGTTACATTCTCTCCCCCTTAGGAATTTCGCCCCCGAAATTCCAAACAAACAAGAGCAATCAAAACTATTCTACATGCCTACCATCCATAGCAATCAACAAACCATACATCCAATTACTAGCCTAGCATGCAGAATTCTAAGATTAGAACAAGTTACAAATTCATGAGATGTCGCGACACCTTAGGGCCATACCTCGAAGAGTTCAGGATGAGCTGCCTTCATCCTCTCTTCCTCCTCCCACGTACAGTCGTTAACATCATCACTCCATTGTATCTTGAGCAACGTAATCGTCTTCCTCCTAAGCTGTTTCGTGTCGGTTTCAACAACACGAAGCGGCTTACGAGGTCTCGTAACAACTGGATCAACTTCTAAATCTTCACAGCTATCAGCAGAAACCACCGTATTCGAGTCATGCACATACTTCCGTAGATAAGATACATGAAAAACATTGTGCACACCCGCCATCTTTTCCGGTAACTCCAATCTATAAGCGAGCTTTCCAATTCGCTCGATAATCGAGAATGGTCCAACAAATCTCGGAGTTAACTTTCCTTTCTTTCCCAATCGAATAACATTCTTCAGAGGAGAAATCTTCACAAAAACCATATCACCTACGTCGAATTCCAAATCCTTACGACGATTATTGGCATAACTTTTCTGACGATCTTGGGCTGCCTTCATTCGTTGCCGAATGATCCCTATACAATCCGATGTCTGTCGAATCATCTCTGGCCCAAGTATCAGTTTTTCTCCAGTTTCCAACCAACATGTCGGAGAGTTACACGGTCTTCCATACAGTGCTTCATATGGTGCCATACCAATACTTGACTGGTAACTGTTATTGTACGCAAATTCCACCAAATGAAGATGATCTTCCCATGATCCTCCGAAATCCAAAACACATGCCCTGAGGAGATCTTCCAAAACTCGGTTGACTCTCTCAGTCTGACCATCTGTTTGAGGATGATAAGCTGTACTCAAACACAACTTAGTTCCCAAAACTTCCTGGAAGCTCTTCCAAAATCCACTAGTGAACAATGGGTCTCGATCGCTCACTATACTCTTCGGAACACCATGGAATCGAACAATCCACTTAACATACAACTCAGCCAACTTCGATGTAGTCCTATTTGATCGAACAGGAATGAACCTTGCACTCTTAGTCAACCGATCTACTATGACCCAGATCCCTTCATTTCCCACCTTGGTTCTAGGTAGGCCACCGATAAAATCCATCGACACTTGCTCCCACTTCCATGTAGGAACCTCCAATGGATGAAGTAATCCACTGGGCTTCTTCTGCTCAGCTTTCACCAACTGGCAGTTCATACACTTAGAAATAAAATTTCCAACATCCTTCTTCATGCCTGCCCAATAATAGGTTCTCTTCATATCCCAATACATCTTATTTCCACCTGGATGAATCGTCAACTTCGAGTGACGACTTTCCCTAAGAACTTCATCTCTCAATCCATCTACATCGGGAACAACTAGTCGCCCTTGTTTTCGAAGCCAACCCTCTCGATCGACTTCAAATCCTTTATCCTTTTCCGGATTCAATCCATATTCCAAATCTCGGATAATCTTGACAAGCTTATCGTCTCGCTTTTGGCTCTCGCCAATTCTCTCCACCAGAGTAGGCCTTATTGATAAGTTTGCCAACATCTCAGGTTCCAATTCACATCTAGACCTGAAGTCAAATTCAGCCAAATATTCTAGACCCTTCCATTCCGAAAACATGGCTCCCAATCCTGCATGTCTTCGACTTAACGCATCTGCCACTGCGTTGCCTTTTCCCGGAGTATAGGCTATACCAAAATCATACGATGCTAAAAACTCTAGCCACCGTTGCTGTCGGAGATTCAAATCCTTTTGGGAGAACAGATACTTCAACGACTTATGATCCGTAAACAACTCGAATCGAACTCCCAATAGGTAATGTCTCCACATCTTCAAAGCAAGAACAATCGCCGCTAACTCCAAATCATGAGTCGGGTAATTCCTTTCATGCGGCTTCAGTTGTCGACTAGCATACGCAACAACTTTATTCTTCTGCATTAGTACTGCTCCAAGTCCAGTACCACATGCATCGGTGTAAACCACCATCTCATCATTCCCACTTGGAATAGTCAAAACAAGAGTACTCGTCAGTCGCTCTTTCAGGATTACGAAAGCTTGCTCACACTTATCATCCCATCTAAACACTTGATTCTTTTTCGTCAATCCTGTCAATGGTGCAGCTATCTTGGAAAAGTCTTTGATAAACCGACGATAATATCCTGCTAATCCAAGAAAACTTCTCACTACGGATGCATTCTTAGGTCTAATCCAATCCTGGATTGCTGCCACCTTAGCGGGATCAACCGCGATTCCATTTCCAGAGATAACATGGCCTAAGAACCTCACTTCACCCTTCCAGAAGTGACACTTCGAAAACTTAGCCTTCAGCTGATGTTTCCGCAAGATTTTCAAAACAATACACAAGTGCGTCTTGTGCTCTTCCTCAGTTTTGGAATAAATCAGAATATCATCCACGAACACAAGTACGAACTTGTTCAACTGATCTCTGAATACTCTATTCATAAGATCCACAAAATATGCTGGTGCATTGGTCAATCCAAACGGCATTACCAGCCACTCATAAAATCCGGATGGTGTCCTAAAAGCAGTCTTCGGCACACTAACCTTCGCCACTCTCAACTGGTGAAATCCCGTCGCCAAATCCATCTGAGAAAACACCTTAGCCTCGTGAAGCTGATCAAGCAAGTCATCTATTCTCGGCAATGGATACTTGTTCTTCTTAGTCACCTTATTCAGCTCACGATAATCCACACACAACCTTAACGATCCATCCGCTTTGGTTGCGAACACAACTGGTGCACCCCATTCGGACACACTACGCCGAATGAATCCTTTCTGCAAAAGGTCATCAACTTGCACCTTCAACTCTAGCTGCTCCCTAGGCGCCATCCGCCTAAGAGGCATCACAACAGGTCTGGCTCCCTCAACTAGATCGATACGAAACTCGATCTCCCTATGCGGAGGTAACCCTTTGACTTCGTCAAATACATCCTCAAATCCATTCACAATAGGCACCGATGACAGTCCATCCCGTGGAACAACCAGCGAATACATGAATCTCATGAAGACGCCTTCCTCATGCTTACATCGTATCACAACCTTTCGCCCTTCCACATTCCCGACTGTCACTTCCAGCCTCTCACAATCAATCCTTGCCGCATACTTCCTAAGCCAGTCCATACCCAAAATAATTCCGAACCCCGCAAAGTTCAGAACAAAGCAATCACAAACAAACGAGCAATCATGACTCGATACGACTAGACCACGGCATATCGTACACAAACAAGACGAACCCCCAACTGGATTTGTCACAACTAATGGTCTATCAACAATATCTTGTTTCAAACCTAACCGGCCTACAAGATCATCACAAACAAAAGAATGCGACGCTCCAGTATCAAACAACACTCTAACTGGAACACCACAAATGGAAAGAGTACCTTGAACCACCACACTCTTCCCTTTCTCTTCAGTAGTAAGAGCTTTTGAAAACGACGGCACAGCTCCCAAAGCATAAGCTTGCACAATCTGCCTGTCCTTCCTCGGTTCTGGACGATCTTTCCTGAAATGCCCTGGCTTGTCATAGTTGTGGCATTTCGCCGGCGCCTTTGTATTCCCACAATCCTTGGAGAGATGGCCCTTCTACTGGCAATTATAGCAAGTCACTTCGCCCTTCGGCTTCTTCTGGCCATCCTTACCCTTCTGTTGTTGCTGCTTCCTCTTCTTGTTTCCACCCTGCTGTGGCCTAGACCCTTCCTTGGTTACAGCAACAACAGATCCTTCCTTAGGAAACAAACTCTCATGCCTGAGAGCTTTCTCCACAAGCTTCTCAAATGGGTCATCCAAGTGATCCACCAATTGCCTCCCAAGATAAGCGTCCAAGCCCGTCACAAACTTCTCATTCTTCTAATAGGGAGAATCAATATATGACCGAGCATACTTGGACAAAGCTTCAAACTCAGAAACATACTCAAGAAGTGGTCTTCCACCTTGCTTGAGCTCCACAAACTTTTTAAACAAGACAGATTTCTGAGCCGTAGAGATGAACTTAGCTTCAAATCTAACTTGGAATTTCTCCCAAGTAATCTCCTCCTCCGGAGTATCAATGGTGATAGAATTCCACCAATCAGCAGCTCTTCCCTGAAGCTGTCTCGATGCCAGCTTCCTTTTAGTTGCATCCTCAATTCCCAAGTCACCAAAAATCCTTCTACAAGCATCAATCCATCTCTCAACTTCTATGGTTGATTCTGTCCCCAAGAAAACTTTCCCTCCAAGAGAAGTATAGTCCTTACAAAGCTTAGCAAAATCCACTGGTCTTCGAGCTTGAACTCCAACATCTACTGACGGTCCCGAAGCTGGTATCCTCCTCATGATCGAAGTCATCATGGCCTCAAACATAGGAGCATAATCAACAGCTTCCCTAGCAGCACGGCTTTCCCTCGCAGTTTGTCTCTCACTTCGACTCATCCTTAATATCTGTAAAAAGAATGATTAGAACACCTTAAGAAACAACTGCATAAGGAGTTCAAATCCTTCTAAACTACTATATTGTATATATAGTAATCATCCATCAAAATACAATTACGTCTCTCATACGTAGTTACGTCAGCGAGCGTTGGCTAAAATAGATTAACCAAAGCTCCGATACCAAATGTGACGAACGCCCATGACTCCCGCACGGAAACAAGGGAATGGTGCGCTGAAAGTGCGCCAGGCAGCCATGGGTGACCGTCAAGGTAGAACAAACATCGCAGAATCTATCGTACAACTCACAGCGCATTGATAAAATACAATAGAGAAATATAATATAGTGAAGCTCCATAGAACAGGACATCATCATATACGCATCATAATAGTTTTATACAAACGTATGAATCATCCATACATCAAAGCCTCACTACATAACACTCAAACAAATACAGCAGCGGAACACCCAGTACATATAATATGAAATAATATGCAAAAGCCTCCTGCTCGTCTTCGTCATCATCAGCGTAGATCTCCAAGAACAGCACCTGTCACCTGCTACTTAGTCTGCCCATCCCAACATGGATGAACAGCCCAAGGTAATAAGAGGAGACATAAAACCTTGAGTCAGACAAAGTCTTAGTGAGCATTAAATCAACTATCAAACATACCAAAAGAGTATAAGGGATAAAAGGAATAGGAACCAAACCATCCCACTCCACCTCTTTCTACAGTGATTGCCCCCAGACACACATTAAGGAGAAGCAAGCATAACATAGGAGGCAATTAAAGTAAAGCAATAATCACTCGAGTCAAGGTCGATGTTTTCCAAATACAAACCCCAAGGCCTAAACCAAGATCAGATAAGCACCCAGAAAACACCGCTCTTGAGACCGAATGATGATACAACCAAACGTCCAAACATCCATGACTCTGGCTATCACTGTTATCATTGCCTTGATTTCACCGTTAGTTGAACGACCATCTGTCAAGGGCTAATGGTAACCCCGGTTCTAGACATAACTCCGCACGTCGTCGCAGCCCGTGCCTAGGAATTTTCGCAACTACCCAGAGTACTAGCACGTCGTCGCAGCCCGTGCTTGGAACGTCGTCGCAGCCCGTTCCAACGTACTCTTGCTTTGAGCATGTTAGAACCTTCAACAACGATGAGATCTCAGCCTCCTAGTCATCCTCCTTGACGACTATTTTCATACTAGCTCAAGCGCCTCTCAAGCTAACCATTATCATCAACCCGGATCGCATCACCGAGTTATCAACATAGCTTCGCACGTCGTCGCAGCCCGTGCTTGGAACGTCATCATGACTCGTCCCATCTCATCATCATGCTTTGCCTCCTCGCATCATGGCAAAGTCCATCTCAATACCATGCTTTGCCTCCTTGCATTATGGCAAAGTCCATCTCAACATCATCTAATCCATACATATGAGCTTCAACATCCGCTTCATATGCCATAAGCAGCTTTCACCATTCAAGAGCCTTTCCACTTAGCTTTTGAATCATCTTCGACCATCTTGTCTAGATCTAACAATCAATCAACTAACATACATAGCAATCAATCAAATCAATCATTAACTTAAGCAATCAAATAATCAAATATGGTCTAAGTAGGCATTTATAACTACAATGGCAATTTCGTTAATAAATGAGCATCGATATAACATACATGAATCATGGGTTTTTAGCATGGATATAACAAATATAAATCATGGGTTTTTATCTCTACAACTTGGTAAATGAACTTGCATAAGTAAACATCTTCATAAGTAATGGATCTACACTTGGATCTAAGGAAAAATGCATAAAATCACTATCTACAACACTCCAACAAACCACCAATCCAATATACTCCTTTGGGTCCGCGTGAGAGATAACCACCACTCACCGAATCACCCAAACACTTCAAAAACTATCAATTTCAGATCTGGACAGCAAGGATTCAAGCTTGATTCGTCGAAATCCCGCTTGAAACGATGAAATCTAGCTTGGTTGGATGAAGATCTTCAACTTTGGCTCTTGGACCTTCGATCTTGATCTTTGCTCTTGGATGGATGTTAGAACTAGATTGGAATGGAGAAAAGGAGATGAAGAAATGTTGTAGTCGAGCTCTCAAAATGGCAGCACTTCGTCGCTTCAAAAACCGGTGCCAAAAAGTGAGCCAACCCTCTCTATTTATAGGCTGAAATCCCCCATGAGTCGTCCGCCCTATGAGTCGTCCACGACTCATGACTCACGACTCAAGCCACCACGACTCACGACTCAACGCAGCTCAAGGCAAATACGACACAACATACGCACACGGCACATCATGCACACGACTCAACAACCCCTACGACTCATCACCTAGCCGACCCAACGACTTAACTCGTGTACGACTCATAGCATACACGTCCTAAAACACAGGCCGACCTAACGACTCATCGACTCAACAACACTATACAACACACGACTCAGCGACTCGGCGACTCAACAACACTATACGACTCAACGACCTAACTCATTTCCCTTAAGTTGTTCCATCCTATGAGTCGGTCCAATACATGAGTTGGTTATCCTATGAGTCGCTCACTACCTTGACTCGGTCCAAACCTTAAGTCGCTGCCTCTCTTAACTCGCTAACAACCATAAGTCGGCAACTACCACTCACTCCTACAAGTCGGCCAACCTATAAACCGTTGACCCCATGAGTCGGCCACCTACCCTAAGTCGCTCCATCCTCTAAGTCGGTCACGACTTAAGTTCCACACAACTTAACTTTAACACGACTTATCTCTAGAACGACTTAATGCAACTATTATACGATTTATCGACACGTAAAATACGGGTCGTTACATTCTATCCCCCTTAGGAATTTCGCCCCCGAAATTCCAAACAAACAAGAGCAATCAAAACTATTCTACATGCCTACCATCCATAGCAATCAACAAACCATACATCCAATTACTAGCCTAGCATGCAGAATTCTAAGATTAGAACAAGTTACAAATTCATGAGATGTCGCGACACCTTAGGGCCATACCTCGAAGAGTTCAGGATGAGCTGCCTTCATCCTCTCTTCCTCCTCCCACGTACAGTCGTTAACATCATCACTCCATTGTATCTTGAGCAACGTAATCGTCTTCCTCCTAAGCTGTTTCGTGTCGGTTTCAACAACACGAAGCAGCTTACGAGGTCTCGTAACAACTGGATCAACTTCTAAATCTTCACAGCTATCAGCAGAAACCACCGTATTCGAGTCATGCACATACTTCCGTAGATAAGATACATGAAAAACATTGTGCACACCCGCCATCTTTTCCGGTAACTCCAATCTATAAGTGAGCTTTCCAATTCGCTCGATAATCGAGAATGGTCCAACAAATCTCGGAGATAACTTTCCTTTCTTTCCCAATCGAATAACATTCTTCAGAGGAGAAATCTTCACAAAAACCATATCACCTACGTCGAATTCCAAATCCTTACGACGATTATTGGCATAACTTTTCTGACGATCTTGGGCTGCCTTCATTCGTTGCCGAATGATCCCTATACAATCCGAAGTCTGTCGAATCATCTCTGGCCCAAGTATCAGTTTTTCTCCAGTTTCCAACCAACATGTCGGAGAGTTACACGGTCTTCCATACAGTGCTTCATATGGTGCCATACAAATAATTGACTGGTAACTGTTATTGTACACAAATTCCACCAAATGAAGATGATCTTCCCATGATCCTCCGAAATCCAAAACACATGCTCTGAGGAGATCTTCCAAAACTCGGTTGACTCTCTCAGTCTGACCATCTGTTTGAGGATGATAAATGCGTGTATGGATTTGAAACGGAACAGTACCATAGTGCACCACTCTCCAGCGATGGGAAGTTGAAGACGGGCGACGGTAATCCTGTTTTACCGTAAAAATCCACGTGTCGAAAAAACGAAGGGTAAAAAACTTACGAGACCCGATTGAGATTCCGGTTGTCCTTTTTGGGCATTAATCTATCCGTTGACGGTTGAAAGCTGTCAATGCCGTAGAATTCATCGAGGCCTTCGTTTTGACAGGTTATGGCTCCCGTAACTCTAAATGAGCCAGAAGTTATGGCCGTCCGAATAATCGATATCTACAGGGTGCAACATCCACGGTGCAAGGTGCAACATCCGTCCGAAATGGTGAAACAGTGTCGTACGACTTTTAGAAATGCGTGCATGGATTTTAAACGGAACAGTACCATGTGCACCACTATCCAACGATGGTAAATCGAAGATCAGCCACCGTTATCCGGTTTTACCGTAAAAATCCACGTGTCGAAAAAACGAAGGGTTAAAAACTTACGAGACCCGATTGAGATTCGGTTTGTCCTTTTTGGGCATTAATCTATCTGTTGATGGCTGAAAGCTGTCAAAGCCGTAGAACTCATCGAGGCCTTCGTTTTGACAGGTTATGGCTCCCGTAAATCTAAACGAGCCAGAAGTTATGGCCGTTTGAATAATAGATATCTACAGGGTGCAACATTCACGGTGCAAGGTGCAACATCCGTCTGAAATGGTGAAGCAGTGTCGTACGACTTTTAGAAATGCGTGCATGGATTTGAAACGGATCAGTACCATCGTGCACCGCTCTCCAGCGATGGAAAGTCGAAGACGGGCCACGGTAATCCTGTTTTAACGTAAAAATCCACGTGTCGAAAAAACGAAGGGTAAAAAACTTACGAGACCCGATTAAGATTCGGGTTGTCCTTTTTGGGCATTAATCTACCCGTTGATGGCAGAAAGCTATCAAAGCCGTAGAACTCATCGAGGCCTTCATTTTGACAGGTTATGGTTCCCGTAACTCTAAACGAGCCAGAAGTTATGGCCGTTTGAATAATCGATATCTACAGGGCGCAACATCCACGGTGCAAGGTGAAACATCCGTCTGAAATGGTGAAACAGTGTCGTACGACTTTTAGAAATGCGTGCATGGATTTGAAACAGAACAGTACCATGGTGCACCACTCTCCAGCGATGGGAAGTCGAAGACGGGCCACGGTAATACCGTTTTACCGTTAGAATCCACGTGTCGAAAAAACGAAGGGTTAAAAACTTAGGAGACCCGATTGAGATTCGGGTTGTCCTTTTTGGGCATTAATCTATCCGTTGACGGCTGAAAGCTGTCAAAGCCATAGAACTCATCGAGGCCTTCGTTTTGACAGGTTATGCCTCCCGTAAAACTAAACGAGTCAGAAGTTATGGCCGTCCGAATAATCGATATCTACAGGGTGCAACATCCACGGTGCAAGGTGCAACATCCATCCGAAATGGCGAAACAGTGCCGTATGACTTTTAGAAATGCATGCATGGATTTGAAAAGGAAGAATACCATAGTGCACCACTCTCCAGCGATGGGAATTCGAAGACGGACCACGGTAATCCTGTTTTACCGTAAAAATCCACGTGTCGAAAAAACGAAGGGTAAAAAACTTACGAGACCCGATTGAGATTCGGGTTGTCCTTTTTGGGCATTACTCTATCCGTTGACGGCTGAAAGCTGTAAAATCCATAGAACTCATCGAGGCCTTCGTTTTGACTGGTTATGGCTCCCGTAACTCTAAACGAGCCAGAAGTTACGGCCGTCCGAATAATCGATATCTACAGGTGCAACATCCACGGTGCAAGGTGCCACATCCGTCCGAAATGGCGAAACAGTGCCGTACGACTTTTAGAAATGCGTGCATGGTTTTGAAACGGAACAGTACCACGATGCACCACTCTCCAGCGATGGGAAGTCGAAGACGGGCCACGGTAATCCTGTTTTACCGTAAAAATCCACGTGTCGAAAAAACGAAGGGTAAAAAACTTACGAGACCCGATTGAGATTCGGGTTGTCCTTTTGGGCATTAATCTATCCGTTGACGGCAGAAAGCTGTCAACGCCGTAGAACTCATCGAGGCCTTCATTTTGACAGGTTATGGCTCCTGTAACTCTAAACGAGCCAGAAGTTATGGCCGTTTGAATAATCGATATCTACGGGGTGCAACATCCACGGTGCAAGGTGCAACATCCGTCCGAAGTGGCGAAACAGTGTCGTACGACTTTTAGAAATGCGTGCATGGATTTGAAACGGAACAGTACCATGGTGTACCACTCTCCAGTGATGGGAAGTGGAAGACGGGCCACGGTAATCACGTTTTACCGTAAAAATACACGTGTCGAAAAAACGAAGGGTAAAAAACTTACGAGACCCGCTTGTGATTCGGGTTGTCCTTTTTGGGCATTAATCTATCCGTTGATGGCTGAAAGCTGTCAAAGCCGTAGAAATCATCGAGGCCTTCGTTTTGACAGGTTATGGCTCCCGTAACTCATAACCATCCAGAAAGTTACGGCCGTCCGAATAATCGATATCTACAGGGTGCAACATCCACGGTGCAAGGTGCAACATCCGTCCGAAATGGCAAAACAGTGCCCTACGACTTTTAGAAATGCATGCATGGATTTGAAAAGGAACAGTACCATGGTGCACCACTCTCCAGCGATGGTAAATCGAAGGCCAGCCACGGTAATCCTGTTTTACCGTAAAAATCCACGTGTCGAAAAAACGAAGGATAAAAAAAACTTACGAGACCCGATTGAGATTTGGGTTGTCCTTTTTGGGCATTAATCTATATGTTGACGGCTTAAAGCTATCAAAGCCGTAGAACTCATCGAGGCCTTCGTTTTTACAGGTTGTGGCTCCCGTAACTCTAAACGAGCCAAAAGTTATGGTCGTCCGTACAATCGATATCTACAGGGTGCAACATCCACGGTGCAAGGTGCAACATCCATCCGAAATGGCGAAACAATACCGTACGACTTTTAGAAATGCGTGCATGGATTTGAAACGGAACAGTACCATGGTGCACCACTCTCTAGCGATGGTAAATCGAAGGCCAGCCATGGTAATCCTGTTTTACCGTAAAAATCCACGTGTCGAAAAAACGAAGGGTAAAAAACTTACGAGACCCGATTGAGATTCGGGTTGTCCTTTTTGGGCATTAATCTATCCGTTGACGGTTGAAAGCGGTCAACGCTGTAGAACTCATCGAGGCCTTCGTTTTGACAGGTTATGGCTCTCGTAACTCTAAACGAGCCAGAAGTTATGGCCGTCCGAATAATCGATATCTACATGGTGCAACATCCACGGCGCAAGGTGCAACATCCGTCCGAAATGGCAAAACAGTGCCGTACGACTATTAGAAATGCGTGCATGGATTTGAAACGGAACACTACCACGGTGAACCACTCTTCAGCGATGGGAAGTCGAAGACGGGCCACGGTAATCCCGTTTTACCGTAAAAATTCACGTGTCGAAAAAACGAAGGATAAAAAACTTACGAGACCTGATTGAGATTCGGGTTGTCCTTTTTGGGCATTAATCTATCTGTTGACGGCTGAAAGCTGTCAAAGCCGTAAAACTCATCGAGGCCTTCGTTTTGACAGGTTATGGCTCCCATTTCTCTAAACGAGCCAGAAATTATGGCCGTCCGAATAATCGATATCTACAGGTTGCAACATCCATGGTGCAAGGTGCAACATTCGTCCGAAATGGTGAAACAGTGTCGTAAACTTTTAGAAATGCGTGCATGGATTTGAAACGGAACAGTAACATGGTGCACCACTCTCTAGTGATGGTAAATCGCATACCAGCCACTGTAATCCTGTTTTACCGTAAAAATCCACGTGTCGAAAAAACGAAGGGTAAAAAACTTACGAGACCCGATTGAGATTCGTGCTGTCCTTTTTGGGCATTAATCTATCCGTTGACGGCTGAAAGCTGTCAAAGCCGTAGAATTCATCGAGGCCTTCGTTTTGATAGGTTATGGCTCCCGTAACTCTAAACAAGCCAGAATCTATGACCGTCCGAATAATCGATATCTACAGGGTGCAACTTCCACGGTGCAAGGTGCAGCATCCGTCTGAAATGGCAAAACAATGCCGTACAACTTTTATAAATGCGTGCATGGATTTGAAACGGAACAGTACCATGGTGCACCACTCTTCAGCGATGGTAAATCGAAGGCCAGCCACGGTAATCCTGTTTTACCGTAAAAATCCACGTGTCGAAAAAACGAAGGGTAAAAAACTTACGAGACCCGATTGAGATTCGGGTTGTTCTTTTTGGGCATTAATCCATCCGTTGACGGCTGAAAGCTGTCAAAGTCATAGAACTCATCGAGGCCTTCGTTTTGACAGGTTATGGCTCCCGTAATTCTAAACGAGCCAGAAGTTATGGCCGTCCCAATAATCGATATCTACTGGGTGCAACATCCACGGTGCAAGGTGCAACATCCGTCCGAAATGGCGAAACAGTGCCGTACGACTTTTAGAAATGCGTGCGTAGATTTTAAATGGAACACTACCATGGTGCACCACTCTCCAGCGAGGGAAAGTCGAAGATGGGCCACGGTAATCCCGTTTTACCGTAAAAATCCACGTGTCGAAAAAACGAAAGGTAAAAAACTTACGAGACCCGATTGAGATTCGGGTTGTCCTTTTTGGGCATTAATCTATCCGTTGACGGCTGAAAGCTGTCAAAGCCGTAGAACTCATCGAGGCCTTTATTTTGACAGGTTATGGCTCCCGTAAATCTAAACGAGCCAGAAGTTATGGCCGTCCGAATAATCGATATCTACAGGGTGCAACATCCACGGTGCAAGGTGCAACATCCGTCCGAAATGGCGAAACAGTGTCGTACGACTTTTAGAAATGCGTGGATGGATTTGAAACGGAACAGTACCATAGTGCCCCACTCTTCAGCGACGGGAAGTCGAAGTCGGGCCACGGTAATCCTGTTTTACCGTAAAAATCCACGGGTCGAAAAAACGAAGGGTAAAAAACTTACGAGACCCGATTGAGATTCGGGTTTTCCTTTTTGGGTATTAATCTATCCGTTGACGGCTGAAAGCTGTCAAAGCCGTAGAACTCATCGAGGCCTTTATTTTGACAGGTTATGGCTCCCGTAACTCTAAACGAGCCAAAAGTTATGGCCGTTTGAATAATCGATATCTACAGGGTGCAACATCCACGGTGCAAGGTGCAACATCCGTCCGAATAGCGAAACAGTGCCGTACAATTTTTAGAAATGCGTGCATGGATTTGAAATGGAACAGTACCATGGTGCACCACTCTCCAGCGATGGGAAGTCGAAGACGGGCCATGGTAATCCCGTTTTATCGTTAAAATCCACGTGTCGAAAAAACGAAGGGTAAAAAACTTACGAGACCCGATTGAGATTCGGGTTGTCCTTTTTGGGCATTAATCTATCCGTTGATGGATAAAAGCTGTCAAAGCCGTAGAACTCATCGAGGCCTTCGTTTTGGCAGGTTATGGCTCCCGTAACTCTAAACGAGCCAGAAGTTATGGCCGTCCGAATAATCGATATCTACAGGGTGCAACATCCACGGTGCAAGGTGCAACATCCGTCCGAAATGGCGAAACAGTGCCGTACAACTTTTAAAAATGCGTGGATGGATTTGAAACGGAACAGTACCATAGTGCACCACTCTTCAGCGACGGGAAGTCGAAGACGGGCCACGGTAATCCTGTTTTACCGTAAAAATCCACGTGTCGAAAAAACGAAGGGTAAAAAACATACGAGACCCGATTGAGATTCGGGTTGTCCTTTTTGGGTATTAATCTATCCGTTGACGGCTGAAAGCTGTCAAAGCCGTAGAACTCATCGAGGCCTTTATTTTGACAGGTTATGGCTCCCGTAACTCTAAACGAGCCAGAAGTTATGGCCGTTTGAATAATCGATATCTACAGGGTGCAACATCCACGGTGCAAGGTGCAACATCCGTCCGAATAGCGAAACAGTGCCGTACAACTTTTAGAAATGCGTGCATGGATTTGAAATGGAACATTACCATGGTGCAGCACTCTCCAGCGATGGAAAGTCGAAGACGGGCCACGGTAATCCCGTTTTACCGTAAAAATCCAGGCGTCGAAAAAACGAAGGATAAAAACTTACGAGACCCGATTGAGATTCGGGTTGTCCTTTTTGGGCATTAATCTATCCGTTGACGGCTGAAAGTAGTCAAAGCCATAGAACTCATCGAGGCCTTCGTTCTGACAGGTTATGGCTCCCGTAACTCTAAACGAGCCAGAAGTTATGCCCGTTTGAATAATCGATATCTTCAGGGTGCAACATCCACGGTGCAGGGTGCAACATCTGTCCGAAATGGCGAAACAGTGCCGTACGACTTTTAGAAATGCGTGCATGGATTTGAAACGGAACGGTACCATGGTGCACCACTCTCCAGCGGTGGGAAGTCGAAGACGGGCCACGGTAATCCCGTTTTACTATTAAAATCCACGTGTCGAAAAAACGAAGGGTAAAAAACTTACGAGACCCGATTGAGATTCGGGTTGTCCTTTTTGGACATTAATCTATCCGTTGACGGCTGAAAGCTGTCAAAGCCATAGAACTCATCCAGGCCTTCGTTTTGATAGGTTATGGCTCCCGTAACTCTAAACGAGCCAAAAGTTATGGCCGTCCGAATAATCGATATCTACAGGGTGCAACATCCACGGTGCAAGGTGCAACATCTGTCCGAAATGGTGAAACAGTGTCGTACGACATTTAGAAATGCGTGCATGGATTTGAAAGGTAACAGTACCATGGTTGACCACTCTCCAGCGATGGGAAGTCGAAGACGGGCCACGGTAATCCCGTTTTACCGTTAAAATCCACGCGTCGAAAAAACGAATGGTAAAAACTTACGAGACCCGATTGAGATTCGGGTTGTCCTTTTTGGGCATTAATCTATCCGTTGATGGCTGAAAGCAGTAAAAGCCATAGAACTCATCGAGGCTTTTGTTTTGACAGGTTATGGCTCCCGTAACTCTAAACGAGTCAGAAGTTATGGCCGTCCGAATAATCGATATCTACAGGGTGCAACATCCACGGTGCAAGGTCCAACATCCTTCCGAAATGGCGAAACAGTGCCGTACGACTTTTAGAAATGCGTGCATGGATTTGAAACGGAACAGTACCACAGTGCACCACTTTCCAGCGATGGAAAATCAAAGACGGGCCACGGTAATCCTGTTTTACCGTAAAAATCCACGTGTCGAAAAAACGAAGGGTAAAAAACTTACGAGACCCGATTGAGATTCGGGTTGTCCTTTTTGGGCATTAATCTATCCGTTGACGGCTGAAAGCTGTCAAAGCCGTAGAACTCATCGAGGCCTTCATTTTGACAGGTTATGCCTCCCGTAACTCTAAACGAGCCAGAAGTTATGGCCGTTTGAATAATCGATATCTACAGGGTGCAACATCCACGGTGCAAGATGCAACATCCGTTCGAAATGGCGAAACGGTGCCGTACGACTTTTAGAAATGCGTGCATGGATTTGAAACGGAACAGTACCATGGTGCACCACTCTCCAGCGATGGGAAGTCGAAGACGGGCCACGGTAATCCCGTTTTACCGTAAAAATCCACGTGTCGAAAAAACGAAGGGTAAAAAACTTACGAGACCCGATTGAGATTCGGGTTGTCATTTTTGGGCATTAATCTATCCGTTGACGGCTGAATGCTGTCAATGCCATAGAACTCGTCGAGGTCTTCGTTTTGACAGGTTATGGCTCCCGTAACTCTAAACGAGCCAGAAGTTATGGCCGTTTGAATAATCGATATCTACAGGGTGCAACATCCACGGTGCAGGGTGCAACATCTGTCCGAAATGGCGAAACAGTGCCGTACGACTTTTAGAAATGCGTGCATGGATTTGAAACGGAACAGTACCATGGTGCACCACTCTCCAGTGATGGGAAGTCGAAGACGGGCCACGGTAATCCTGTTTTACCGTAAAAATCCATGTGTCGAAAAAACGAAGGGTAAAAAACTTACGAGACCCGATTGAGATTCGGGTTGTCCTTTTTGGGCATTAATCTATCCGTTGACGGCTGAAAGCTGTCAAAGCCATAGAACTCATCGAGGCCTTCGTTTTGACAGGTTATGGCTCCCGTAACTCTAAACGAGCCAGAAGTTATGGCCGTCCGAATAATCGATATCTACAGGGTGCAACATCCACGGTGCAAGGTGCAACATCCGTCCGAAATGGCGAAACAGTGCCGTACGACTTTTAGAAATGCGTGCATGGATTTGAAATGAAACAGTACCATGGTGCACCACTCTCCAGCGGTGGGAAATCGAAGAAGGGCCAAGGTAATCCTGTTTTACCGTAAAAATCCACGTGTCGAAAAAACGAAGGGTAAAAAACTTACGAGACTCGATTGAGATTCGGGTTGTCCTTTTTGGGCATTAATCTATCCGTTGACGGCTGAAAGCTGTCAAAGCCGTAGAACTCAACGAGGCCTTCATTTTGACAGGTTATGGCTCCCGTAACTCTAAACGAGCCAGAAGTTATGGCCGTTTGAATAATCGATATCTACAGGGTGCAACATCCACGGTGCAAGGTGCAACATCCGTCCGAAATGGCGAAACAGTGCCGTATGACTTTTAGAAATGCGTGCATGGATTTGAAACGAAACAGTACCAAAGTGCACCACTCTCCAGCGATGGGAAGTCAAAGACGGGCCA
Source organism: Allium cepa (assembly GCA_030765085.1). Lineage (NCBI taxonomy): Eukaryota > Viridiplantae > Streptophyta > Magnoliopsida > Asparagales > Amaryllidaceae > Allium > Allium cepa. The sequence continues at coordinate 873,633,420 of CM060938.1, forward strand.
CGGTAATCCTGTTTTACCGTAAAAATCCACGTGTCGAAAAAAAGAAGGGTAAAAAACTTACGAGACCCGATTGAGATTCGGGTTGTCCTTTTTGGGTATTAATCTATCCGTTGACGGCTGAAAGCTGTCAAAGCCGTAGAACTCATCGAGACCTTCATTTTGACAGGTTATGGCTCCCGTATCTCTAAACGAGCCAGAAGTTATGGCCGTTTGAATAATCGATATCTACAGGGTGCAACATCCGTTCGAAATGGCGAAACAGTGCCGTACGACTTTTAGAAATGCGTGCATGGATTTGAAACGGAACAGTACCATGGTGCACCACTCTCCAGCGATGGAAAGTCGAAGGCGGGCCACGGTAATCCCGTTTTACCGTAAAAATCCACGTGTCGAAAAAACGAAGGGTAAAAAACTTACGAGACCCGATTGAGATTCGGGTTGTCCTTTTTGGGCATTAATCTATCCGTTGACGGCTGAAAGCCGTCAATGCCATAGAACTCGTCGAGGTCTTCGTTTTGACAGGTTATGGTTCCCGTAACTCTAAACGAGCCAGATGTTATGGCCGTTTGAATAATCGACATCTACAGGGTGCAACATCCACGGTGCAGGGTGCAACATCTGTCCGAAATGGCGAAACAGTGCCGTACGACTTTTAAAAATGCGTGCATGGATTTGAAATGGAACAGTACCATGGTGCACCACTCTCCAGCGATGGGAAGTCGAAGATGGGCCACGGTAATCCTGTTTTACCGTAAAAATCCACGTGTCGAAAAAACGAAGGGTAAAAAACTTACGATACCCGATTGAGATTCGGGTTGTCCTTTTTGGGCACTAATCTGTCCGTTGACGGCTGAAAGCTGTCAAAGCGGTAGAACTCATCGAGGCCTTCGTTTTGACAGGTTATGGCTCCCGTAACTCTAAACGAGCCAGAAGTTATGGCCGTCCGAATAATCGATATCTACAGGGTGCAACATCCACGGTGCAAGGTGCAACATCCGTCCGAAATGGCGAAACAGTGCCGTACGACTTTTAGAAATGCGTGCATGGATTTGAAATGAAACAGTACCATGGTGCACCACTCTCCAGCGGTGGGAAATCGAAGAAGGGCCAAGGTAATCCTGTTTTACCGTAAAAATCCACGTGTCGAAAAAACGAAGGGTAAAAAACTTACGAGACTCGATTGAGATTCGGGTTGTCCTTTTTGGGCATTAATCTATCCGTTGACGGCTGAAAGCTGTCAAAGCCGTAGAACTCAACGAGGCCTTCATTTTGACAGGTTATGGCTCCCGTAACTCTAAACGAGCCAGAAGTTATGGCCGTTTGAATAATCGATATCTACAGGGTGCAACATCCACGGTGCAAGGTGCAACATCCGTCCGAAATGGCGAAACAGTGCCGTATGACTTTTAGAAATGCGTGCATGGATTTGAAACGAAACAGTACCAAAGTGCACCACTCTCCAGCGATGGGAAGTCAAAGACGGGCCACGGTAATCCTGTTTTACCGTAAAAATCCACGTGTCGAAAAAAAGAAGGGTAAAAAACTTACTAGACCCGATTGAGATTCGGGTTGTCCTTTTTGGGTATTAATCTATCCGTTGACGGCTGAAAGCTGTCAAAGCCGTAGAACTCATCGAGACCTTCATTTTGACAGGTTATGGCTCCCGTGTTGGGCGAATTTTCACCCAGAAGATCTCGAGACCAGGAAGCCACAGTTTCACTCGGGTTCGCAATCTCCACTTCATTCAGCACGACCAATCACCTCCTCATTCGGCCTTCACCTCATTCGGGCTCCCTCCATTCGGCTACTCCACTACCGGATCTACCCCCTACCGAGCCAACCTCATTCGGTCCACCACTCCATTCGGCATAAGCTCCTGCCGAACCAACCAAACCGGACCAATCTCCACATCAATGCCGAACCAACCTCTTCATCACCGGACCACCATGACCGGACCACGTACAACCGAACCAACCTCCAAGCTCACTACCGAATCAACCATCTCAGAGACCTCAACACGGCCGAACCAAGGCTTCGCCGAACCAGAACGCTACCAGGCCAGATTACTTCAGCCCGGGCCCACCAGCAGCTATATACATCCAAGACCCCTGCCCTCTACCTCACTCTATAAATAGAGGGGCAGGGGTACAACAATGGCAGACAAGTTTGAGAGCTCAAGCAAGGAAGGAACTTTCAAACTACTTTCACACACTTGTATACAAAGCATTGTACTTGTAATCTGGAAGAAGAAAGATAATAACATATAAAGTGGACGTAGGCACATTCTGGCCGAACCACTATAAATCTGCGTGTCTTTTACATTTCAGCCCTTACTTTTCTCATATTTACATACTCATCTAAAATCATTGAAAATCACACATACTCAACTAAAATAATACGACTTGGAGGTGTTTGTCCATTTTTTGTGCAAACATTTTTGGTGCTTTCACTGAGAGCTGAACTCAGGCTTCATCTTCTCCCACTCAACCTTTTTCCTAACGACATCACTCGTTGCTTAGAAATCATGCCTTCCAAACAGAGAAGGGATGTTAACAAAGGAAAGAACATCGCAACTAGCAGCCTTCCAGATCCAGCAATCACAGATCAGCCCACTTCAACAGCAGTACCAGATGAAAATCAGGAAAATCCAACTGGTCCCGCAACGGAACAACCAATCACTAGGGCAGATCTGGACAGGGTTGTGGCTGAAGTAACTAACCGCTTCACATCCCAACAAGAAACTTTGGTGGACCAACTCATGACACGCTTAAGGGACGCTGAAGAGTCCAACCGCAACACTGAGTCATGGGGTGAATCCCAATCCGGAGGATCCCGGAGGCAACAAAGGTCTTCACTCTTCGAACAAGCTATCAACAGGAAAAACGATGATAGGGGCCGCGCCCGGACTCAGCCCGAATTCCGACTCGAGGAAGCCCTTGGAACCGAACCTAGCGGGGGAGGCACCAGGCGAGGGTCGGATGTAGCTGAGCCAGTCATGCCACCTAATCATAGAAACCCCGCTGAACGGAGCCGAGCTAGAACCCAGCCCGAAGTTGACCCCATGGATGTGCTCGAAACAGAACCCCACAGGGGAAGATCAAGGCAGGGGGCAACTGTAGCTGGTCCTAGCGTGCATCCAAGCAGCCAAAGACAACCACTGGATAATGCTAGAGGTGATAGACTGTACCATCCCTACAGGTCATCTGGGCGAGATAGATCCCGCAGGGAAGAACCGAGCTCATTTTTGTCCGCTCCAAGTTCTGACGAGCGGATGGCACGATTATTCAGAGAATGTGTCCAACGGGAGCAAAGGGACCGAGGAATAGGCGCTAGGGTCACCAGTCCCTTTACCCGAAATATCGAAACTGCCATCACTCCCCGGGAATGGAAAATGCCAACCATGGAACCTTACAAAGGAACTTCCGACCCCATCGTACACCTGCAGAGATACACCCAGCATATGCTCATGAGTGGAGCAACAGAAGGAGTATTATGTAAATGCTTTCCGCTATTCCTATCAGATCTAGCTACCTCCTGGTTCTGCCATCTACCCCAAGGATCCATCAACTCATGGGAGATGTTAAAAGAAAGGTTTATTAGCCAGTTCCGCATCCATGTGGAACAACCCAGGGATGCTTATTCTCTATCCAATGTCAAACAGAAAACCGGAGAGACGCTACAACAATATCTAACACGGTTCAACGCCGCAGCGGCAGCAGTTCAAGATGCCGATGAAAAACTCACTCTAATGGCCCTCTGTAGTGGTGTGCATCCAGACACCAAGTTTGCCAGAAGATTAACTAAGGAAAAACCAGTTACCTTGCCTGATTTCTTCCATGAAGCTGGAAAGTATATGAGACTTGAAGACGCTGCTACGGAGAGGCAGCCAGGGCAACAAGGCAAGATAATTCAGGACAAGGTTCCCACTGCAGCTAAGGACGCTCGAAGAAATGAATCTAGAGACAATGCTGGGGGCAGAAAGGGTGAGAAGCGCCAATATCGACCAGGGCCAAGATTTGACTCCTACACTCCTTTGAATGAAACAATCGAAAACATCTACCTAGCCACTCAGGGCGAACTCGGATACAAGCGCCCCCCGCACAAGAAAGAATCAGATAACGCACTCAAGTCCGGAAAGTTCTGTCGCTTCCACGAATCCCACGGACATGACACCAATGAATGCCACCATCTTCGGGACTTGATCGAAGAACACATTAGAAGAAGAAGACTGGAACGTTATGTGAAAAGTCAGAACAGGACTCCAACTCCTGCCAATGAGAACTCAAAGCAACCCCTCCCAGAAGTAGGCGGAGGGAGTCGCAACAATCACAACACCAGTGGCTCTAGTCAAGAGAAGATAGTAGTCCTTACCATCTCAGGAGGACCACACATTGCCGACAGAAGTTGGGCAGAGATGGAAAGGTACGGCAAGTCGCTTAGAAATGCCGAAGGATATGTTAACTCCATTACGGAGGAACGCCACCCGAAACGAAAAGAAAACGACGACATCATATTCAGTAGGCGTGATTTGGAAGGAAGACAGTACCCACATATGGATCCTATGGTCATCTCTGCCTGGTTCGGTCCAGCTAAAGTTTTTCGGATTCTAATAGACACAGGAAGCTCCGTTAATATCCTGTTCAAACATGCTTTCGACAAAATGAAGTTATCAATGAAGGATGTATCCCCCTGTGACAAACCACTGCACGGTTTCGCTGGAGATGCAAAAATGCCCCTCGGGCAACTTGACCTCTTCGTCGAAATAGGAAGTCATCCCCGCTCCGTTGTGCGAAAACAAACGTTCGTACTAATAGAAAACCACTCGGCTTACAACGCTTTCTTGGGAAGACCAGCCTTGTCTGACTTTCAGATTGTATTAGCCCCCTGGTGCCTGAAAATGAAATTTCCAACAGACAACGGAGTAGGAGAAGTAGAAGGAGATCAAGGTGCTGCCCGAGACTGCTACGTAACTGAACTTCGCAATAACCGCAGAAAGAATAAAGGAAAAGATGCAGAGACTACTCTCTGCATGAAAAGCTTGGAGGCATAGCAACTAAAGAAAGCCCCTCCTCTTCGATACACAAGCGATCCCTTCAATGAACTAGACCCCAGGGATAAAGAGGAGGAGGCTACCGCCGAGCCTGCAGAGGCTATGGAATTCGTATCGGTAGATAAGCATGATTCAAGTAGACTATTAAAAATCGGATCTCAGCTGAAAACGGAATTGAAGGATCGACTCATTGACTTTCTCCGCCACAACTTAGATGTATTTGCGTGGACCCATGCCGATATGACAGGAATCTCCCCAGACGTAGCATGCCACATGTTGAACATCGATCCCACCAAGGTACCAGTGAAGCAGAAAAAGAGGAGCATGGGGGCAGAGCGATCAGCAGCCCTTGATGAGGAAGTAAAAAATCTACTTGCTAATGACTTCATACGGGAAGCCATCTACCCAGAATGGATCGCTAACCCAGTGCTAGTAAAAAAGGCCAATGGAAAGTGGCGAACATGTATTGACTTCTCCAATCTGAATGACGCTTGCCCGAAAGACTGCTTCCCACTTCCCCGAATTGACCAACTCGTGGACAGCACAGCTGGGCACGAACTCCTATCTTTTATGGATGCATACTCAGGATATAACCAGATCCCCATGCACGCTCCCGATCAGGACCACACTAGCTTCATCACCGACCGCGGATTATATTGTTACAAAGTCATGCCTTTTGGACTCAAAAATGCTGGAGCTACCTATCAACGCCTCGTCAACAAAATGTTCGCAGAACTGATAGGACGTACTATGGAAGTATATGTGGATGACATGTTGGTGAAGTCCAGGAAAGCCAACGACCATGTAAGCCATCTGGACGATATGTTTCGGGTACTTCGCCGATATGGAATGAAGCTGAATCCTCTAAAGTGCTCCTTCGGAGTATCATCGGGAAAATTCTTAGGATTCATCGTCCACGCCAGAGGAATCGAAGCAAACCCTGAACAAATCCGAGCTTTAAAAGAAATAAGGATACCTTCCACTCGAAAAGAAATGCAGAGCCTAAACGGAAAGGTGGCCGCCCTAAGCAGATTCATTTCCAAGGCAACTGACAAGTGTGTCCCTTTCTTCGAAGCACTCAAGAAAGACAAAGGGAGGTTCGAGTGGACCGACGAATGCTTAAAAGCCTTCCTCAACCTAATCGAACACCTTCAGAGACCACCAGTACTCTCAACTCCAAATGAAGGTGAAGTGTTATACCTATACCTCGCTGTATCATCCCATGCTCTAAGCGCCGCCTTGGTAAGAGAAGAAGACCGCACACAACGTCCGGTTTACTTTGTAAGCAAGAGATTTACGGGGGCAGAAGCCAGATATCCTAAACTTGAGAAGTTAGCATATTGTTTATTGATCGCGTCACGGAAACTGCGACACTACTTCCAGTCTCACTCCATCAGGGTTCTAACCGATCAACCACTAAGACAAGTGCTCCATCGTCCTGACACTTCTGGGCGACTCCTCAAATGGTGCATCGAACTAAGTCAGTATGATATCACCTACCATCCCCGCACCGCTATCAAAGGACAAGCCATGGCTGATTTCATTGCCGAATTCACTACCAACGAAGGCAAGGAACAATCCGAAGTAGCAAAAAACATCAAGTGGAACCTCTTTGTAGACGGAGCATCGAACGAACAAGGCTCGGGGGCAGGTATTGTGATCGTCACCCCCAGGGGAAGAAAGTTGTACTATGCATTAAGATTGGAGTTCACGGCCACTAACAACGATGCTGAATATGAAGCAGTAATAGCGGGATTGGAACTGGCCCTAGAAATTGGGATCAATTCCTTATGTATTCATAGTGATTCTCAGCTTATCGTAAACCAGGTACTAGGAGAATTCCAGACTCGAGGAGAACGGCTCGCAGCATACCTAAAGAAAACCAGACTGCTGCTCGATCGATTGGACCATTATCTAATCAAACACATTCCTCGAGAAGAAAACCAAGAGGCAGATGAACTTGCAAAGCAAGCTAGTATGAAGGACGGCACCATTCCCGGAGCACTAGTAATCTCAAGGCAGCTAGCCCCGAGTTTCGAACAAGCGAATCTGATAACTGCAATCGAAGAAGGAACCTGGATGACTCCTATCCGGAAATATTTGCAAGATGGCATACTACCCGACAGGCGTGACGAAGCCAAGAAGATCTTGAGAAAAGTTCCCCACTACACAATACAAGAAGGCATCCTCTACCGGCGTGGCTTCTCTAGCCCCTTATTAAGATGCGTCGCCGGAAGGGAAGCCAAGGAGATATTAACAAACATCCATCAGGGAGGATGCGGAGATCACACTGGAGGACAGACTTTGGCAAGAAAGATACTCCGATATGGATATTACTGGCCCACACTAAACAAAGATACCCTAGACTTCGTTAAGAAATGCGACAGATGTCAGAAGTTCGCCAAGATCCCTCGACTGCCCACAAACGAAATTACTCAAATGACCAGCCCTTGGCCCTTTGCTGTATGGGGAATTGACTTAATTGGCGAACTGCCAACGGGCCGAGGCGGAGCCAAATATGCTATAGTGGCAGTCGATTATTTCACCAAATGGGTGGAAGCGGAACCTTTAAATAAAATATCTTCAGCAAAAATTATTAACTTCTTGATCAAAAACATTCTGTGCAGGTATGGAGTCCCCCTCAAGATCGTATCAGACAACGGACTCCAATTTGACAGCGAAGAATTTGCCGACTGGTGCCAAGAGCATGGAATTCATAAAAGCTTCTCATCAGTAGCTTACCCTCAGGCAAACGGACAAGTTGAAGCTGTCAACAAAATTCTCAAAACCCTAATCAAGAAGAAACTTGAAAAGTCAAAAGGCGCTTGGGTGGACGAACTTCCTACGGCACTATGGGCATACCGCACATCTTTCAGAACATCAACGGGACATACTCCTTTCTCTTTGGCATATGGATCGGAGGCAATGCTCCCAGTTGAGACTATTGTGCCTTCCCACCGTAGGATCCACTACAACCCAGAAGAAAACGAAGAACTCCTCCTCATGTCTTTGGAACTGATTGAGGAAAGGAGAAACGATGCAGCACTCAAAGCAGCAGCTCACAAACAAAAAGTGGCAGCACTATACAATTCCAAAGTCAAGCATCGCAGCTTACAAGAAGGAGATCTTGTCCTCAGGCGAATCTTTCCGCGCCCCGGGGCACTGGACCCCATCTGGGACGGACCATATGTAATTCACAAAGATCTCCACAACGGAGCTTACATTTTGTCAACAGTGGACGGAGAGGTGTTCCAGAGGGCATGGAACATCCGACACCTCCGTCGATACTTTTCTTAACTTGTACTGCCCATATGAAGTGAATTAACAAAGAGAACCAGTGGACGTAGGCATTTTCGTGCCGAACCACTTTAAAAAATCTTGTCTCTTTTTAACTTGTTCCTTTATGTCTTGGCTACTTGTTAAGTTTTATCCCTTTCTGTTGAACAAAATCCTATGGCATCTCCACTCAAGACGCACCGCGGCCTCATCTAGACTAGGCCTAACAGGTACGCCACGATTCTATGCACTCGCCAATGAGACTCTTTTGCTCCAGCATCCCTCTGCTGCGGGTTAACTCATTGCGCGCCTGCCCTCAAAGCCAACTGTAATGAGCCGATTATAAGTCATCATAAAGGCCGACTATAGCCGATGGCAGCTCATTACGGCGTTCGGCTCGTCGGTAACCGTGAACCTACTTTAAGCCCCAACATAAGGTGTGGCCAGCCAGGGGTAGTTCACGGCCAACGGCACCCACGCTAGCCGGCCACGGTAAATCGAATAATACCCACGATTACGGACCATAACGGTTCGGGTAGTTACCGTGCGCGATCTCGGCTCCGATGTGTCTTAAGTGCGGCTGTGGTAAAAAAGAAAACTCCCCGCGGAGGCGTAAGATGGGTGACAAATGTCTCCAAGACCCACAGCTAGGGAAAGTGACTACAAAACCCGTTTGCCACGAACTTAAGCACATCGACGGCCTTCCGTGACTGGAAGTTTTACTTTTACTATATTTCCATTTCATTTAAATATTTTTCTCCTATCCTGTATAACAAACTCTAAAGTACAGGAAACCAAATAGGAAGCATTCACTCATGAGGCTCTAAGCCTGCGTGCTGGGTAGCAGGGCGCTCTGCTATACCCGTGAACAGTTACACAAGACACTCAAAGCTACCGCCTGCGAATAAAACATAAAGGGCGGTACTCTCTTCTCTTGTACATAAATGCGTAACTATAACTTATTCATACACTGACATTGCAAAACGTGAAATTATATTTCAAGCAAAGACTTAACATCAAACACAAGTGGAATCACAGGCATATACATAATTATACTTCTCACACAGCACATAAAGATAGCAACAACACTTAAACATGACAAAATCAGCTTATATTATAAGATCACACGAAGTTATTCTTTGCAAATAATTTTATTACAGTTGCATATCAAAGACTAACATGAACAGTGATAAAAAAGAAACAAAAAGATGGCAGATGCATCCACACTCCATCACCAACTCCCCCAGCCTACTTAGCCGCAGGATCGGAGCCCCCAGCATGTGGATCTGAAGTCCCACCTGTCCAGATCGGAAGAGAAATTCATTAAACGAACGATCAAGTTATGAAAACACGGAAAGAAAAGAAAGGGAAAAAGAATAACTCACCAGCATCCGCCGCTTGATCCTCATCATCCAACTGCACGCCCGCTTCCTCCGCAGCAAGCAGCCGCATCCCCTCCTTCACCGCCGCTTGCTCCTCCTTTGAGAACTGAGCAGTAACCGCACTCAAGTTGAAAGCCTCTCCGCCTTCCTTACCCGCGTTCACCCTGGCCTCCTCTAAAGCCTGGAGATACACCTTGGCCATGACCCGAGGGTAATCGTCCATCCAAGACAAGCCGCCCTCTTTCCAAGTATGGAAGTACATATCCTGAAGCATCTCATCCATCATCCCCTCATTTTCCTCAAACTCCCTCACCCGAGCCTCGGAAGCTTGCAACTTAGCGACGGCGACGTCCCTCTCTGATTGGTATCTCAAGCAGTCAGCCTGGAGTGACCTCCTCATTTCCTCCTCCTTCAACCTAAGGGACCTCCTCATCTCCTCCATCTCCTCCTTCAACTCAGCCTGAGCCATCTCCGCAGCCTCGAGTCTCCCCGACAACTCCTCTACCCGCTCGAGATCCGCATTTCGAACCTCATCCACCGTTGTAATGGCCATGTTAATCCGCTCCCTGCAGGTAACCTCCATCTTCCGTAACTCCGCCCTACTGGCCTTCTCCATGGTCTCTTTCAGACGCTGGGAGGCTTCCTCATGCTGGGAGATCTGGATGGCTTGGTCGGCAAGCTGCTTGGCCTGATCGGCAACCTTTAGCCTTAACCGAATATTAGCACTCCCAATCTCCTCCCCGGCCTTGACCAATCGAGCATGATGCTCCATTAACTTCTTAGTCTCTTCGGCCACCCGGTCAATATTAGCCTTGGCCTCGTCCCCCATAGTAACTACCCGAGTAGTAAGCAGATCAAGATCTAGGGACTTGGCCTCATCCAGCACACGTACCATGGGGTTGCGGGGAAGTAGGTGCTCGCCCGTGGTCTCATCAAATGAAATATCCCGAAAACTTGGGTCTAAATCAGGATGACCGGCAAAAGGGTCACGAGGCACGGGGCGAGGCACATCGGGACGCCTTATATGAATGACAGTAGATCTCTTGGAAGGAGGAGGAGGGGGGCAGGGCTCCGTGCTCTCCTCCGTAGTATCACAAGGAGGCTGAGTAGGGGGAGACAGAGTAGGAAGCTGCGAAGCAGAAGAAGACTCAAATAAGGAACGGCTCCGCTTCCTTTTCTGAATGCCCTCTTCGATGACCCCAAGAAGAGGGCGGTACTTGACTACGTCCCCAGTGCGATCAGTAGAAGGTTTCGCGGAAGCTCTCCTCGACTTAAATTGTTCGAGGCGGTGTCGAACATCCGACGTTTTACCCGCCTGGCCTGCCCCTGGAATAAAGAACAAGTGTTACGAACATACAATAATCCGCAATTCAAAAAATGTGCTAAGTTAAAAAGAAAGAAAAGTGAGGAGACACATCTGTTATACAAACCCGGCGGAGGAGTGGGATACTGCAATAAGTCCTGGATCTCATTCCAGGACGGAAGTGAACCGTAAAAAATTTCTAAGTCCCTATCGAAAATGGAATCGGCAGAAGACAAAAGTTCACCTTGCATCGCCGGGGTCACCCTAGCTGAGGAACCCTTAGAGGATGGGTCAGTGCTAACCACAGCTTTGCCGGTTTCCTCTGCCCTCTCCGTTTCCTTCTCTGTTTCCGACTCCCCCTCTGACTCCCCGAAGGCCCGACGGAGAGCCTCATCCAGTTCGAGGTCCTGCTCAGAGGTTAGAGCAGCAACACCGCTACCACCCTGACCATCGCCATCTCCTCCACCCTCCGACCCTTCTCCAACTTCACCTCCTTCCTCCTCTTCTACACCTTCCTCCTCCGGGACATCCGGGCAAGTACTTGGAGAAGGGCCATCGGACTCCTTGAGCTTCTTGCCTCCTACGACTGGACGTTGTGCAAAGGGCTTCCTCTTGCCACCCTTCGCTGTCACCCCACCTTTAGGCTGGGCAGCCTTCTCTTCTGCCGTGTCCCTCTGTTTGACTACGGACTGATGTGGGAGGATCAAATTATACGACAAGAGCCTGGCATTCCTAATCAGATAAGCAGCCGATCTGTCTCTCCCGGAAATAGCTTCAATTTCTGCTGCCATCCGAACCAAGCGATCATCTTCCACAATCGCAAAACCACCTGTCGCTAGCAAGAAATAAAAGCGCATAAGAGAGTGAATTACAGCCAAGACAGGAATTATGAGTAGAGTTTTTACTTACATCCGGAGGTAAATCGGCGAATAGAGACGGAGTCATCCCTGACAAAGAACCACTCCTTCTTGAACATACTATACTTCGAGTATAAATCCAAAACAGGCTTGAAGGAAACAGCTGACTCCAAGCTAATATATGGGGACCCCTTCCTGTACCCCCTCAGATTGTACAGATATCGTATTTCCCGGTGGGAGGGGGCACGCCCGTATCTCTTCTGGAAGATAGCATACAAGCAAACCAGAATGGCATAAGAGTTGGGCTGGAGCTGGAATGGAGCCACCTTCAGATAAGTGACGAAGCTTAATATCCAGGCGTTGACTGGAGGAATAGCCCCGCACATACAATGGTAACGGCTGTAAGCAAAGTACCCCTCAGGGGGATCATATGGCATGACCCCCTCCCCCGGTAACAGCATAAGAGCCCTGTCTATCCCAAAGGAACGGGATATAACGTCAAGTTGCTCCTCCTTTAGGGAGCTAGGAAAGCAGTCGGGAGGGGAGACCAGAAGTTCCTGTGGACCATGTCCGTCCACCAACGACCTCGGAACAGGTCGATGTTGCCCGGATCCTGGTTGGGCTGGGGGCACAGAAGAAGACTCTCCTCCATCCTTGGATTTCCGTCTGTCTGATCGTGTTTCCGCCTTGCGAGACATTTATCTGCATACACAAAAGTGAAAAACATGATGTTAGAACAAGAATACAAGCAAGCATACATAAGTCCAGAGTTCCACCCAAAGACCGAATACAAAGTTCATTCGGCACTAGGGTCTTATGCTCATTCGGCACGAGGGACTTAAGTTCATTCGGCAATGGGGTCATAAGTCCATTCGGCACTAAAAAACACATCCGGTATACATATCATTCGGTAAAACAAAACCCTTCGTGTGCATTCGGCAATCATATTCATTCGGTGATAAAAAACCATTCGGCAAAAGAATATATACCTAATTCGGTATAAGCTTGGTTCGGCAGAAGTTTGGTTCGGCTAAAAATTGATTCGGCTCTCTTTGGTTCGGTAAGGGAAAACTAAGGGGGGTAGCCTCTATATATAGGCAAACTCAGGATTGCCGAACCAGCTGGTTCGGCCTACCGGACCAACATACCGGACCAGCGTACCGGTCCAACCAAAAACCGAATGAGATTTTCTCTCTACCGATCAAGACCAGGAACTAGTGGCGTGCAAAGCGCCTCCCTCAGATAAGTACCGAACCCCAGAACTAACTAATAAAATAAGGTTATGATAACGATGAATAAGTCGTAAAATCCTCACCGACGTGGATTAAATCGTTTACACGTGTACGCGACCTCGAATGGTCCATAGGCACGCTCTGAATGGTTGTTAACCCTACCATCGTGGGAATTTACACTTTGACACGCATTCTTAAGCCCATCGGTCATATGGATATTTGATAATTATTATGAAATGGCTAAGCTACTTACACATGTACGGGGTTGCGAACGATCCCTAGGCATGCTCTGAGCTGGCAATAAACCATCTTCACAAACATAAACCGGGCATCGACGATGCCAAGCCCCTTCGGGGCTCACTCTATCGTCCTTAACGGCACAGTTCACTTCAACTCGAATATTTCGATCATGAACGGTCGTTATTCGAAATCACGCTAAAACTGTAAATTTCTTTGCAGGACATTAACGGAATACGAACGTCCGATCACCGGCGTTACAAAGCCAATCTCCCTGCCACAAGAAAAACAAAGCGCGACACATGCAAGCACGTGCCCCACTTTGGGGGGCAAATGTTGGGCGAATTTTCACCCAGAAGATCTCGAGACCAGGAAGCCACAGTTTCACTCGGGTTCGCAATCTCCACTTCATTCAGCACGACCAATCACCTCCTCATTCGGCCTTCACCTCATTCGGGCTCCCTCCATTCGGCTACTCCACTACCGGATCTACCCCCTACCGAGCCAACCTCATTCGGTCCACCACTCCATTCGGCATAAGCTCCTGCCGAACCAACCAAACCGGACCAATCTCCACATCAATGCCGAACCAACCTCTTCATCACCGGACCACCATGACCGGACCACGTACAACCGAACCAACCTCCAAGCTCACTACCGAATCAACCATCTCAGAGACCTCAACACGGCCGAACCAAGGCTTCGCCGAACCAGAACGCTACCAGGCCAGATTGCTTCAGCCCGGGCCCACCAGCAGCTATATACATCCAAGACCCCTGCCCTCTACCTCACTCTATAAATAGAGGGGCAGGGGTACAACAATGGCAGACAAGTTTGAGAGCTCAAGCAAGGAAGGAACTTTCAAACTACTTTCACACACTTGTATACAAAGCATTGTACTTGTAATCTGGAAGAAGAAAGATAATAACATATAAAGTGGACGTAGGCACATTCTGGCCGAACCACTATAAATCTGCGTGTCTTTTACATTTCAGCCCTTACTTTTCTCATATTTACATACTCATCTAAAATCATTGAAAATCACACATACTCAACTAAAATAATACGACTTGGAGGTGTTTGTCCATTTTTTGTGCAAACAGTACGGCACTGTTTCGCCATTTCGGACGGATGTTGCACCTTGCACCGTGGATGTTGCACCCTGTAGATATCGATTATTCGGACGGCCATAACTTCTGGCTCGTTTAGAGTTACAGGAGCCATAACCTGTCAAAACGAAGGCCTCGATGTGTTCTATGGCTTTGACCGCTTTCAGCCGTCAACGGATAGATTAATGCCCAAAAAGGACAACCTGAATCTCAATCGGGTCTCGTAAGTTTTTTACCCTTCGTTTTTTCGACATGTGGATTTTTACGGTAAAACGGGATTACCGTGGCCCGTCTTTGACTTCGCATCGCTGGAGAGTGGTGCACCATGGTACTGTTCCGTTTCAAATCCATGCACGCATTTCTAAAAGTCGTACGGCACTGTTTCACCATTTCGGACGGATGTTGCACCTTGCACCGTGGATGTTGCACCCTGTAGATGTCGATTATTCAAACGGCCATAACTTCTGGCTCGTTTAAAGTTACGGGAGCCATAACCTGTCAAAACGAAGGCCTTGATGAGTTCTACGGCTTTAATAGCTTTCAGCTGTTAAGGGATAGATAAATGCCCAAAAAGGACAACCCGAATATCAATCGGGTCTCGTATGTTTTTTACCTTTCGTTTTTTTGACACGTGGATTTTTACGGTAAAGCAGGATTACGGTGGCTGGTCTTCGATTTACCATCGCTGGACTGTGGTGCACCATGGTACTGTTCCGTTTTAAATCCATGAACGCATTTTTGAAAGTCGTACGGCACTGTTTCGCCATTTCGGACGGATGTTGTACCTTGCACCGTGGATGTTGCACCCTGTAGATATCGATTATTCGGACGGCCATAACTTCTGGCTCGTTTAGAGTTACGGGAGCCATAACCTGTCAAAATGAAGGCCTCGATGAGTTCTACGGCTTTGATAGCTTTCAGCCATCAATGGATAGATTAATGCCCAAAAAGGACAACCCAAATCTCAATCGGGTCTCGTAAGTTTTTTTACCCTTCGTTTTTTCGACACGTGGATTTTTACGGTAAAATAGGATTACTATGGCTGGCCTTCTATTTACCATCGCTGGACAGTGGTGCACTATGGTACTGTTCCGTTTCAAATCCATGCACGCATTTCTAAAAGTCGTACGGCACTGTTTCGCCATTTCGGACAGATGTTGCACCTTGCACCGTGGATGTTGCACCCTATAGATATCGATTATTTGGACGGCCATAACTTCTGGCTCGTTTAGAGTTACGGGAGCCATAACCTGTCAAAATGAAGGCCTCGATGAGTTCTACGGCTTTGATTGCTTTCAGCCGTCAACGGATAGATTA
Organism: Allium cepa; assembly: GCA_030765085.1. Lineage (NCBI taxonomy): Eukaryota > Viridiplantae > Streptophyta > Magnoliopsida > Asparagales > Amaryllidaceae > Allium > Allium cepa. Next base: position 873,649,183 of record CM060938.1, read on the forward strand.
ATGCCCAAAAAGGACAACCCGAATCTCAATCGGGTCTCGTAAGTTTTTTACCCTTCGTTTTTTCGACACGTGGATTTTTACGGCAAAACAGGAGTACGGTGGCTGGTCTTCGATTTACCATCGCTGGACTGTGGTGCGCCATGGTACTGTTCCGTTTCAAATCCATGCACGCATTTTTGAAAGTCGTACGGCACTGTTTCGCCATTTCGGACGAATGTTGCACCATGCACCGTGGATGTTGCACCCTGTAGATATCGATTATACTGACGACCATAACTTCTGGCTCGTTTAGAGTTACGGGAGCCATAACCTGTCAAAACGAAGGCCTCGATGAGTTCTACGGCTTTGACAGCTTTCAGCCGTCAACGGATGGATTAATACCCAAAAAGGACAACCCGAATCTCAATCGGGTCTCATATGTTTTTTACCCTTCGTTTTTTCGACACGTGGATTTTTACGGTAAAATAGGATTACGGTGGCTGGTCTTCGATTTACCATCGCTGGAGAGTGTTGCACCATGGTACTGTTCCGTTTCAAATCCATGCACGCATTTCTAAAAGTCGTACGGCACTGTTTCGCCATTTCGGACGGATGTTGCACCTTGCACCGTGGATATTGCACCCTGTAGATATCGATTATACTTACGACCATAACTTCTGGATCGTTTAGAGTTACGGGAGCCATAACCTGTCAAAACGAAGGCCTCGATGAGTTCTACGGCTTTGACAGCTTTCAGCCGTCAACGGATAGATTAATGCCCAAAAAGGACAACCCGAATCTCAATCGGGTCTCGTAAGTTTTTTACCCTTCGTTTTTTCGACACGTGGATTTTTACGGTAAAACAGGATTACGGTGGCTGTTCTTCGATTAACCATCGCTGGAGAGTGGTGCACCATGGTACTGTTCCGTTTCAAATCCATGCACGCATTTCTAAAAGTCGTACGGCACTGTTTTTCCATTTCGGACGGATGTTGCACCTTGCACCATGGATGTTGCACCTTGTAGATATCGATTATACGGACGACCATAACTTCTGGCTCGTTTAGAGTTACGGGAGCCATAACCTGTCAAAACGAAGGCCTCGATGAGTTCTATGGCTTTGACAGCTTTCAACCGTTAACGGATAGATTAATGCCCAAAAAGGACAACCCGAATCTCAATCGGGTCTCGTAAGTTTTTTACCCTTCGTTTTTTCGACACGTGGATTTTTACGGTAAAACGGGATTACCGTGGCCCGTCTTCAAATTCCCATCGCTGGAGAGTGGTGCACCATGGTTATTTCCGTTTCAAATCCATGCACGCATTTCTAAAAGTCGTACGACACTGTTTCGCCATTTCGGACGGATGTTGCACCTTGCACCGTGGATATTGCACCCTGTAGATATCGATTATTCGGACGGCCATAACTTCTGACTCGTTTAGAGTTACGGGAGCCATAAGCTGTCAAAACGAAGGCCTCGATGAGTTCTACGACTTTGACAGCTTTCAGCCCTCAACGGATAGATTAATGCCCAAAGAGGACAACCCGAATCTCAATCGGGTCTCGTAAGTTTTTTACCCTTCGTTTTTTCGACACGTGGATCTTTACGGTAAAATGGGATTACCATGGCCCGTCTTCGACTTCCCATCGCTGGAGAGTGGTGCAACATGGTAGTGTTCTGTTTCAAATCCATGCACGCATTTCTAAAAGTCGTACGGCACTGTTTTGCCATTTCGGACGGATGTTGCACCTTGCACCATGGATGTTGCACCCTGTAGATATCGATTATTCAAACGGCCATAACTTCTGGCTCGTTTAGAGTTACAGGATCCATAACCTATCAAAACAAAGGCCTCGATGAGTTCTATGGCTTTGTCGGCTTTCAGCCGCCAACGGATAGATTAATGACCAAATAGGACAACCCGAATCTCAATCGGGTCTCGTAAGTTTTTTACCCTTCGATTTTTCGACACGTGGATTTTTACGGTAAAACAGGATTACCGTGGCTGGCCTTCGATTTAGCATCGCTGGAGAGTGGTGCACCATGGTACTGTTCCGTTTCAAATCCATGCACGCATTTCTAAAAGTCGTACGGCATTGTTTCGCCATTTCGGACGGATGTTGCACCTTGCGTCGTGGATGTTCCACCCTGTAGATATCGATTATTCGGACGGCCATAACTTCTGGCTCGTTTAGAGTTACGGGAGCCATAACCTGTCAAAACGAAGGCCTCGATGAGTTCTACGGTTTTGACAGCTTTCAGCCGTCAACGGATAGATTAATGCCCAAAAAGATCAAGCCGAATCTCAATCGGATCTCGTAAGTTTTTTACTCTTCGTTTTTTCGACACGTGGATTTTTATGGTAAAATGGGATTACCGTGGCCCGTCTTCGACTTCCCATCGCTGGAGAGTGGTGCACCATGGTAGTGTTCCGTTTCAAATCCATGCACGCATTTCTAAAATTCGTACAGCACTGTTTTGCCATTTCGGACGGATGTTGCACCTTGCACCGTGGATGTTGCACCCTGTAGATATCGATTATTCAAACGGCCATAACTTCTAGCTCGTTTAGAGTTACGGGAGCCATAACCTGTCAAAACAAAGGCCTCGATGAGTTCTACGGCTTTGCTTGCTTTCAGCCGCCAACGGATAGATTAATGCCCAAAAAGGACAACCCGAATCTAAATCGGGTCTCGTAAGTTTTTTACCCTTCGTTTTTTCGACACGTGGATTTTTACGGTAAAACAGAATTACGGTTGCTGGACTTCGATTTACCATCGCTGGAGAGTGGTGCACCATGGTACTGTTCCGTTTCAAATCCATACACGCATTTCTAAAAGTCGTACGGCACTGTTTCGCCATTTCGGACGGATGTTGCACCTTGCACCGTGGATGTTGCACCCTGTAGATATCGATTATTCGGACGGCCATAACTTACGGCTCGTTTAGAGTTACGGGAGCCAAAACCTGTCAAAACGAAGGCCTCGATGAGTTCTACGGCTTTGACAGCTTTCAACCGTCAACGGATAGATTAATGCCCAAAAAGGACAACCCGAATATCAATCGGGTCTCGTAAGTTTTTTACCCTTCGTTTTTTCGACACGTGGATTTTTACGGTAAAACGGGATTACCATGGCCCGTCTTCGAATTCCCATCGATGGAGAGTGGTGCACCATGGTTATTTCCGTTTCAAATCCATGCACGCATTTCTAAAAGTCGTACGACACTGTTTCGCCATTTCGGACGGATGTTGCACCTTGCACCGTGGATGTTGCACCCTGTAGATATCGATTATTCGGACGGCCATAACTTCTGACTCGTTTAGAGTTACGGGAGCCATAAGCTGTCAAAACGAAGGCCTCGATGACTTCTACGACTTTGACAGCTTTCAGCCCTCAACGGATAGATTAATGCCCAAAGAGGACAACCCGAATCTCAATCGGGTCTCGTAAGTTTTTTACCCTTCGTTTTTTCGACACGTGGATCTTTACGGTAAAATGGGATTACCATGGCCCGTCTTCGACTTCCCATCGCTGGAGAGTGGTGCAACATGGTAGTGTTCTGTTTCAAATCCATGCACGCATTTCTAAAAGTCGTACGGCACTGTTTTGCCATTTCGGACGGATGTTGCACCTTGCACCATGGATGTTGCACCCTGTAGATATCGATTATTCAAACGGCCATAACTTCTGGCTCGTTTAGAGTTACGGGAGCCATAACCTATCAAAACAAAGGCCTCGATGAGTTCTATGGCTTTGCCGGCTTTTAGCCGCCAACGGATAGATTAATGACCAAATAGGACAACCCGAATCTCAATCGGGTCTCGTAAGTTTTTTACCCTACGTTTTTTCGACACGTGGAGTTTTATGGTAAAACAGGATTACCGTGGCTGGCCTTCGATTTAGCATCGCTGGAGAGTGGTGCACCATGGTACTGTTCCGTTTCAAATCCATGCACGCATTTCTAAAAGTCGTACGGCATTGTTTCGCCATTTCGGACGGATGTTGCACCTTGCGTCATGGATGTTGCACCCTATAGATATCGATTATTCGGACGGCCATAACTTCTGGCTCGTTTAGAGTTACGGGAGCCATAACCTGTCAAAACGAAGGCCTCGATGAGTTCTACGGCTTTGACAGCTTTCAGCCGTCAACGGATAGATTAATGCCCAAAAAGAACAACCCGAATCTCAATCGGATCTCGTAAGTTTTTTACTCTTCGTTTTTTCGACACGTGGATTTTTATGGTAAAATGGGATTACCATGGCCCGTCTTCGACTTCCCATCGTTGGAGAGTGGTGCACAATGGTAGTGTACTGTTTCAAATCCATGCACGCATTTCTAAAAGTCGTACGACACTGTTTTGCCATTTCGGACGGATGTTGCACCTTGCACCGTGGATGTTGCACCCTGTAGATATCGATTATTCAAACGGCCATAACTTCTGGCTCGTTTAGAGTTACGGGAGCCATAACCTGTCAAAACAAAGGCCTCGATGAGTTCTACGGCTTTGCTTGCTTTCAGCCGCCAACGGATAGATTAATGCCCAAAAAGGACAACCCGAATCTAAATCGGGTCTCGTAAGTTTTTTACCCTTCGTTTTTTCGACACGTGGATTTTTACGGTAAAACAGAATTACGGTGGCTGGACTTCGATTTACCATCGCTGGAGAGTGGTGCACCATGGTACTGTTCCGTTTCAAATCCATACACGCATTTCTAAAAGTCGTACGGCACTGTTTCGCCATTTCGGACAGATGTTGCACCTTGCACCGTGGATGTTGCACCCTGTAGATATCGATTATTCGGACGGCCATAACTTACGGCTCGTTTAGAGCTACGGGAGCCAAAACCTGTCAAAACGAAGGCCTCGATGAGTTCTACGGCTTTGACAGCTTTCAACCGTCAACGGATAGATTAATGCCCAAAAAGGACAACCCGAATATCAATCGGGTCTCGTAAGTTTTTTACCCTTCGTTTTTTCGACACGTGGATTTTTACGGTAAAACGGGATTACCATGGCCCGTCTTCGAATTCCCATCGATGGAGAGTGGTGCACCATGGTTATTTCCATTTCAAATCGATGCACGCATTTCTAATAGTCGTACGGCACTGTTTCGCCATTTCGGACGGATGTTGCACCTTGCACCGTGGATGTTGCACCCTGTAGATATCGATTATTCGAACGGCCATAACTTACGGCTCGTTTAGAGTTACGGGAGCCATAACCTATCAAAACGAAGGCTTCGATGAGTTCTACGGCTTTGATAGCTTTCAGCCGTCAATGGATAGATTAATGCCCAAAAAGGAAAACCTGAATCTCAATCGGGTCTCGTAAGTTTTTTACCCATCGTTTTTTCGACACGTGGATTTTTACGGTAAAATGGGATTACCGTGGCCCGTCTTCGACTTCCCATCGCTGGAGAGTGGTGCACCATGGTAGTGTTCCGTTTCAAATCCATGCACGCATTTCTAAAAGTCGTACGGCACTGTTTTGCCATTTCGGACGGATGTTGCACCTTGCACCGTGGATGTTGCACCCTGTAGATATCGATTATTCAAACGGCCATAACTTCTGGCTCGTATAGAGTTATGGTAGCCATAACCTACAAAACAAAGGCCTCGATGAGTTCTACGGCTTTGCCAGCTTTCAGCCGCCAACGGATAGATTAACGCCCAAAAAGGACAACCCAAATCTCAATTGGGTCTCGTAAGTTTTTTACCCTTCGTTTTTTCGACACGTGGATTTTTACGGTAAAACGGGATTACCGTGGCCCGTCTTCGAATTCCCATCGATGGAGAGTGGTGCACCATGGTTATTTCCGTTTCAAATCCATGCACGCATTTCTAAAAGTCGTACGGCACTGTTTCGCCATTTCGGACGGATGTTGCACCTTGCACCGTGGATGTTGCACCCTGTAGATATCGATTATTCGGATGGCCATAACTTACGGCTTGTTTAGAGTTACGGGAGCCATAACCTATCAAAACGAAGGCCTCGATGAGTTCTACGGCTTTGATAGCTTTCAGCCGTCAACGGATAGATTAATGCCCAAAAAGGACAACCTGAATCTCAATCGGGTCTCGTAAGTTTTTTACCCTTCGTTTTTTCGACACGTGAATTTTTACGGTAAAATGGGATTACCGTGGCCCGTCTTCGACTTCCCATCGCTGGAGAGTGGTGTACCATGGTAGTGTTCCGTTTCAAATCCATGCACGCATTTCTAAAAGTCGTACGGCACTGTTTTGCCATTTCGGACGGATGTTGCATCTTGCACCGTGGATGTTGCACCCTGTAGATATCGATTATTCAAACGGCCATAACTTCGGGCTCGTATAGAGTTATGGGAGCCATAACCTGTCAAAACAAAGGCCTCGATGAGTTCTACGGCTTTTCCAGCTTTCAGCCGCCAACGGATAGACTAACGCCCAAAAAGGACAACCCGAATCTCAATTGGGTCTCGTAAGTTTTTTACACTTCGTTTTTTCGACACGTGGATTTTTACGGTAAAACAGGATTACCGTGGCTGGCCTTCGATTTAGCATCGCTGGAGAGTGGTGCACCGTGGTACTGTTCCGTTTCAAATCCATGCACGCATTTCTAAAAGTCGTACGGCACTGTTTCGCTATTTCGGACGGATGTTGCACCTTGCACCTTGGATGTTGCACCCTGTAGATATCGATTATTCAGACGACCATAACTTCTGGCTCGTTTAGAGTTACGGGAGCCATAACCTGTCAAAACGAAGGCCTCGATGAGTTCTACGGCTTCGACAACTTTTAGCCGTCAACGGATAGATTAATTCCCAAAAAGGAAAACCCGAATCTCAATCGGGTCTCGTAAGTTTTTTACCCTTTGTTTTTTCGACACGTGGATTTTTACGGTAAAACAGGATTACGGTGGCTGGTCTTCGATTTACCATCGCTAGAGAGTGGTGCACACTGGTACTATTCCGTCTCAAATCCATGCACGCATTTCTAAAAGTCGTACGGCATTGTTTCGCCATTTCGGACGGATGTTGCACCTTGCACCATGGATGTTGCGACCTGTAGATATCGATTATTCAAACGGCCATAACTTCTGCCTCGTTTAGAGTTACGGGAGCCATAACCTGTCAAAACGAAGGCCTTGATGAGTTCTACAGCTTTGACGGCTTTCAGCCGTCAATGGATAGATTAATGCCCAAAAAGGATAACCCGAATCTCAATCGGATCTCGTAAGTTTTATACCCTCCGTTTTTTCGACACGTGGATTTTTACGGTAAAACAGGATTACCGTGGCTGGCCTTCGATTTACCATCACTGGAGAGTGGTGTACCATGGTACTGTTCCGTTTCAAATCCATGCATGCATTTCTAAAAGTCGTACGGCACTGTTTCGCCATTTCGGACGGATGTTGCACCTTGCACCGTGGATGTTGCACCCTGTAGATATCGATTATTCGGACGGCCATAAGTTCTGGCTCGTTTAGATTTACAGGAGTCATAACCTGTCAAAACGAAGGCCTCGATGAGTTCTATGGCTTTGATAGCTTTCAGCCGTCAACGGATAGATTACTGCCGAAAAAGGACAACCTGAATCTCAATCGGGTCTCGTAAGTTTTGTATCCTTCGTTTTTTCGACACGTGGATTTTTACGATAAAACAGGATTACGGTTGTTAGCCTTCGATTTACCATCGCTGGACAGTGGTGCACCATGGTACTGTTCCGTTTCAAATCCATGCACGCATTTCTAAAAGTCGTACGGCACTGTTTCGCCATTTCGGACGGATGTTGCACCTTGCACCATGGATGTTGCACCTTGTAGATATCGATTATACGGACGACCTTAACTTCTGGCTCGTTTAGAGTTACGGGAGCCATAACCTGTCAAAACGAAGGCCTCGATGTTATCCCGCTTTTTGGCAAAGCCTTGATACCAAAAGATTGGCCAAAAACAAAGGACTGTTCGTCTCAGAGATTGGTTGCATTTCTCTTCGCTATGGATATCGATGAATTTTGTCCGAGTCCAGATTGAGCTACAATTGATAGGACATGACCAGAAAGATCATAGAAGTCCGCGTTTCAAATTTCAACTCAATCTGAGGCCGTATGCCGAAGTTATGATGGATTCAAGTTGAGAGGAATGAACCTTGCTCGGTTCGAATCCATCACCTCGAATCCATTCGGAACCTTCCCTAGTTCGAACCCAAGAAGCATAGTCGTGCTTCGAATCCATCCGAGCAGGCACCGTGTTCGAATCCATAGCACAGTCACGCCACATTCGAACCCATCAGGTTCGACTCCATCTAGTTCGAAACCATCCCATGGTCTTCCTTCGTACCCATCAAGAGAAAGTGCTTCGAATCGACCAATGTTCGAACCCAGCATTCCTACCTTCGAATCCATCCTCCCGGAGCCTTATCTCGAATCCATGCATTACTTCGAACCCATGAACTAAACCTCGCTTCGACTCCATTGAGCAAGCCTTAGTTCGACTCCATACAAGTCACCTTACTTCGAATCCATCAAGAGAATCTCAAGGTCGAATCCATGAGGTAAGAAACTCCTTCGAATCCATCTGGTTGCAGTGCATCGAATCCATCCTGAAAATTCACTTCGATTCCATCTCACGGCGTGCCTCGAAACCACTTAGTGGAAAGCCACGAAGACCATGGATTCGAAGCATGTATTTCTTCGAACCCTATGGATTCGAACCTATGGATTCGAACCATATGGATTCGAACGAATCCATAGGATCGAGTCGAAGCAAACAGGGTACACGAAGACGCAATCTTGAATCGATCATATCTCTCAATCCCATGATCCAAATGCCATGAAATTTTCACAGAAGCTTGCATACATGTTGAAGAATGTCCACACCAAATTTCGCCTCGATTGGATGCATTTTTGATCGATTCGATCTTCACTTCGAATCGATCCCAAACTGGGCACGGATTCCGAGAACGCGGGCCTATGGGCCCCCCTCACGTGCCAAGCGGCCTCCCCAGGTTTTGGGCGGGATTTCAGCCTTCCACGCCTATAAATAGAGCCCCTGGTAATTCAGAAAAGGGGGTCGGAGAATTTGGAGAGAAAGGATACGCCCAAACGCTGCCAAAAGCACTCCATACCACCTCCTTGGTTGCTGATTTCGAATTTAAGTCCATTTTCTGCTGTAATTTGCTTAAAAACACTTGTAACCTTCAAGTATTAAGTAATAAAGTGACAAAATTTCATAGTGGACGTAGGCGCATCGCCGAACCACTCTAAATCCTTGTTTTCTGTGTAATTTACTTTTTTGTGACTTGGAGTTTTTGTTAGATAGTCCTTATTTCCAATTCAAGTTCTTCATTTACTATCCCTTCAAAAACTTCCAAAGGGTGTTTGCCCAATTTTGGTGCAAACATTTTGGTGCTTCCATTGAGAGAAACCCAGTTTTTCTCCCGTTCCTTGGATCTACTTTCGATATCGGATTACATAAATCTAAGGAGAAGATCCAGATCTATGGTTCAGCGGTTCCTTCTATTCTATTCAGATTGCCCCAGATCTAAGAGGAACCATATTCATCATGAAGTCCGTACCCATATTTTCGAATCCAGAAAATATGTTGTTCTTCGTAGCCATATGTTCGAATCCATGAAAATATGATCATTTTCGAACTCATGTTTTCGAATCCAGAAAATATGCGGTTCTCCGTGGCCATATGTTCGAATCCATGAAAATATGATCATTTTCGAACCCATGTTTTCGAATCCAGAAAATATGCGGTTCTCCGTAGCCATATGTTCGAATCCATGAAAATATGATCATTTTCGAACCCATATTTTCGAATCCAGAAAATGTGATGATTTTCGTATCCATGTTTTCGAACCCAGAAAATCCGGTCCTTTTCGTGTCCATCATGGAGCGCTACTTCGTATCCATCAGGGAGCGCTACTTCGTATCCATCACGGAGCGCTACTTCGTTCCATCACGGAGCGCTACTTCGTATCCATCACGGAGCGCTACTTCGTATCCATCATAGAGTGCTAATTCGTATCCATCCATCTGCCTCCAATTCGAATCGATACTCACAAGTACTTCGTATCCATCCATCTGCCTCCATTTCGCATCGATACGCACATGCAGTTCGTATCCATCTATCTGCCTTTAATTCGATCCATCATTTAAGCGCTCGAACCATCGGTGCGAATGAACATTTCGTATCCATCATTTAAAAAAAAAATTCGGGTACAATCCAAATTTCCTAAAAAGAGGCAATCCAAACCTGGACGAGAATTAGGAGATTACAGTAGCAATTTTTAAGTTGCAATCAAGGAATGGGTATTGAAATACTATTCAACTGGTGCTCCTAGAGGCCGGAGAACCTAGCTAATATGCCAAGAACTAGAGTTGATTAATGTATCATGCTTCTAAAGTGGACTGCAACTTCCTCCAATTGACCAGCTTTTAAAACTCCTAAACTGACAATTATGGTGCGATGGCTAGTATTACGACTACCCTGCCTTGTCTACTCTGCCAACTCAGAACATAGTTGTTCACCACTGAACCATCTTCATATGCCCGCATCTTAATCATTCGACGTCCATATGACTAAAAGCATGACATACAACTCTAAGAGGAATTCCTAACTATCCTATGCGAGCCTCCTTCAGGGTGAAAATTAGAAATAATCACCAATCTATGAGCCCATATTAATCAACTCACCATCCAATCGACATTACCAACCACTCGAACATTAGGCAGTCGGGCATACATCATTCACCAGTATCACAAGACCCCGTAGCCCTAAAATGGACTTGATAACGTTGATTCGAGTATCGTTCCCAGTCAGGGCCTATTCATTGAGACCATCCTATACGTAGAATTTCCAACTAAAATTCAGCATGCCGACTATGTCCGTGTACTATGGAAATTCAACCTCGGCCACTACCTCATGAAGTGAGAATGGTGAATGGAGTCCACGAAAAGTGATGAATGCCATCAAATGCGTTGTATCCCCTATTTCTCAAAAAAGACTGTCAATCGTTGTTAGGCATATCATTCCTACTTCTCATATTGCTAAAGGGAATAAAGAAGCTGACAGCCAATGAACTAATCAAAATTCACAGCCCGTTGCTGCCAACACTAATAAATGAAATCAGCACAAAAGCTTATTTCCAGAGTTTGATAACAGAACTGGTGGATAGTCGCCGACGACTACACCAACATGTCCAGGCCAACATTACGTTGATGAATCAGACGAAGGATCAACTTGGCGACATAAAAGGAACCTGCTCCATATTCTAAATCGGGAAGCTCCTCTTCTTTATATGAATATCATGGATGCCAACGCCATAAGGCTGCTCCAGAAAGGATAGCTCTGGCAATATGTTCAAGCCCCATAAAATGAAGAGCCGGGAATCCCCGACCTCAATCGGAACTTTGATCAAACTGAACCATTTGCGTTAGACTCCCATCTGTGAAAGGCTGGACCGAAGTGCAATAGCGAGCATACGACGCCGCTTCACTTATCAATGAGATTTTATCCGATCTCTTTTGAATTATTTCTATTTCTATTTCATTTATGTTGCAAGATATAATCGACTTGAATTAAACTACTTGCAAATGATGCAGGTAACCGAGTACTTAAGGATGGGTGCAAAACAACCTCCGTGGACTATGGTAAAGTAATTTAGGTATCATCATGATGAGCATGATCCAACCACTCGCTGGCTGCTCTATGCACCTGACTTGGGGGCAGGCCATCAAAGCGGAAGAGACAGATAAGTTCAGGGCTCCGGTACGAAGTGGATGCAACCGACCATCCACTCACATGCTTATGCAATTTAATTAGGAGATTTGAGAAAGACTTGGAGTTATATGTCCCAACCATGCACTCTCCATCTCTTACTTGAAGCTCGCCAAAATACTCATGCTTCTTTTGATGCACAGTAAAATCGAAATCACAACAAAGATGGATGTGATGTGACCGTCCATGCATCCAATCCTGCATTGGACACTTGGGGTTTTTTTTTAAGAGCACATATTTATAGTGGATATGGTTTGACCATTCACTCCGCAGTTTTCATCAATGATTCGACAAAACAATCATGCCTCAAACCGACTTTATTAGGGGCCAACCCTCAATTTATAGTCATCAACAACCGACTGCTTACTCGCTAATCATCATGAGCCATCATTCCAACTCTCTTCCTCAACTCGACTGGAAGAGCGCAAAGCGTAAAGTGGACGTGGCTCGACCGTCTACTCTCCAACTCTTGCCCCCAACTTAAGGGAAAATACACAACTCAAAGCGGATGTAGTTCAGCCATCCTCTCCTCTGCTCGAGCTCAAAGCTTTCCAGAACACTAATCTTACTCCTTAGGCTTGGCAGAAGCGGGATCCAAATGAACACGGATGCGATTCATCCGTCCATAAACTAAGTCTCCTCCTTCGTTGATGGAAGATAAGTGGAAAGTAATCGAGATCCCACCGATCATTTGCTAAGCGAAACCCACCTCTCGGGGGCAAGCCATCGCATCAATGGTCGAACTGGACCGACACACTACACTCCTGCAATCAATTCCAGGTTCCCGGAGTATAAACACTAACTCCAGATTCCCAGAGTGTGAACGGACTCCAACTTACCAGAGTGTGAATTGGAGTATAAACATTTAATAAATCGTTCCTAGAGTGTGAACGGACTCCAACTTCCCAGAGTATGAATTGGAGTATAAAAATCCAATAAATCGTTCCCAAAATGCGAACGGACTCCAACTTCCCAGAGTATGAATTGGAGTATAAACATCCAATAAATCGTTCCTAGAGTGTGAACGGACTCCAAATTCCCAGAGTGCGAATTGGAGTATAAACATCAAATCCATCGTTCCCAGAGTGTGGACGAATTCCTAAAAAGCCCAAATAGGTGTGACTGACCATTTATTGGCTGACTCCAACTTCCCAGAGTGTAAATTAGAGTACAAACATCTATTCCAGGTTCCCGGAGTGCGAACCAACCGACCAATGTGAACTCCAGGTTCCCAAAGCATGAATTGGAGTATAAACATAAATTATAGGTTCCCGGAGCACGAACCGAAGCATCCATGCTAACTCCAGATTCTCAAAGCGCAAGTCGGAGTACAAACATCAATTCCAGGTTCCCGGAGCACGTACCGACGCGTCAATCTAGACTCCAACTTCCCAGAGCATGAATTAGAGTATAAACATCTGTTCTAGGTTCCCAAAGTGCGAACCAAAAACACAAATGCTAACTCCAGGTTCCCAGAGCGTGAATCAGAGCATTAACATCAATTCCAGGTTCCCGGAGGGCGAACCGAAAAATACAAATGTCAACTCCAATTCCCCAGAGCGTGAAGTGGAGTATAAACATCAATTCCTGGTTCCCGGAGCGTGGACCAAAATACGAATGTCAACTCCAAATTCCCAGAGTGTGAATTTGAGTGCGAATGCCAAGTCAAAGTTGCGAACTGGAGTATAAACATTTAATAACTCTAAGTCCCCAGAGTGCGGACTGGATTATAAACACTAAAATGAGTGTGATCGACCATACATCAACTAACTCCAGATTCCCAGAGTGCGAACTGGAGTATAAACATCAATAAACTCCAGATTCCCAGAGTGTGAACTGGGTTATCAACATCAACTAACTCTGGTCCCGAAAGCACAGACTGAAGTATAAAGACCTAGTGGGCGTGACATAACACCCATCAACCAACTCCAATCCTCGAAGCATGGATTGGAATATAAATACCAGAAGGGATGCGATTTTATTGTCCATCTATCAATTCTAATTCCGCAGCAAGTTCTGTAGTACAAAAAGCGGATGTGGTTAGACTTTCTTCTTTCCAACTCTTCCCCTGGCATGGGGGCACACTTATCATAAAAAATCGGTTGTGATCCGACTATCTAGCACTAAGCGGGCATGACATGACCGTTCATGCATCAGCACTTATTCCCGGCACGGGACCTATAACATAATCTTTTAGGAATGCACTCCAACCCAGCAAGACAAGATTTCTTCCTCGATCCGACAGGGAGATGTAGATTCGCAAAACGGACCTAGCTGAACGTCTTATTCTAAATGGATGTGACTACCTATCCTACCGCAAATGAATATGACACGACCGTTCATCCGCTAACTCTAGCTAATGATCTGGCGGGTTGTGCATGCAACGTGGCCGGATATGACCCAACCATCTGCCAATTAGCTCCTTTCTCCAAATCAGAAGGAGGAACATCAAATTAAAGTTGTCGCAATGTGACCGACTACACTTCGACTTTCTCCATTGACTAGCGCCAGAGGAATTAATCGAGGAAAATGTGGTTAGACCATTTTCTGCTAAAATTCTTAGTCCCCAGAGTGTGGACATGGGTATGAACATCAATTAGGTGTGACTAATGGCCCTTCAACTGCCTCTAGTCCCCAGAGTGCGACTGCGACCATAGACAGATGAAGAATGTGATTCGACCAGTCATTCACCAACTCCGACCTAAAGTCGACGAGAGGAGTATAAACTCGCTACAGACGCAATTGGACCGTCCACAAACTAACTCTGCTAACCCAAGGCTGGGGGCAGAAGAACAAATCATTGAAAGAAGAGAAATGAGACTCGCTACATTGCTAGCTATTCAGATTCCTTTACAATTTAAGGCAACGACTGCAAGGAGGCCTTAATGCTAACCAACCAGAATGATGCTCGAAGTTACGAGAAGCCAATTATATCGTACCGCCAGATCGACGGGAAATATCGATCTGCACCTTTCATGTCGTACCAAAGGATCAATAGGCAATGAGGTCCGTACATTCTACATTGTGTCGCTAAATCGATGGCCAATATCGATCCTCTTCGACTACAATTCGATGTGACCCGAGCACCCATCGAATACCTTCGACCTTTACAATTTAAGGCAACGACTACAAGGAGGCCTTAATGCTAACGAGCCAGAATGATGCTCGAAGTTACGAGAAGCCAATTATATCGTACCGCCAGATCGACGGGAAATATCGATCTGCACCTTTCAGTCATACCAAAGGATCAATAGGCAATGAGGTCCGTACATTCTACATTGTGTCGCTAAATTGACGGCCAATATCGATCCTCTTCGACTACAATTCGATGTGACCCGAGCACCCATCGAATACCTTCGACCACCAGAGCATGGATAGAACCGCGAATGAGTGTGACTTGACCGTTCGTCCTCCGTCACCTTCCATCGATCGGCCAGGAAGTGCATGAGACTGGATGAGCATGACCTGACTGAATTTGAGCTGACTTTGTCCCTAGATCTGACGGGAGAATGTAAGTCGAAACGGACGTATTTGATCACCTAACTCCAAAAGAATGCAATGCGACCATTCATTCTTTGGCTCTTAACCAAATCTGACAAAACGAGCAATTCAAAACAAGTATAACCTAACTGTCCACGCACCGATTCTTTCCCACGATTCGACAAGGGAAGCATCAATCCTACATTGGATCTTACTGGATGATTCACTCTTCAGTTTATGCCCAGAGTATGATGACATAAGAAGCAAAATGAATGTCGACGAGGCAATGAAGTATTCTGCCTAGAGGAAAGAACTAGGATAGAATGCAGAATACGACACAACTCAGCCTTCCATCGGTTAACTCGATCCCATGGTTCAACGGGATAGAATGCAAAATTGAAGTGAGCATTATCTACCTTGCCGCTTATCGAGATTCTCCCCTGACTTGGGGGTACGCACGATAAATAAGATGAAAATAATTTGATCATTCATCAAACAGCTTAGACTCTTACAGCTTGGACTACAGTATAAACACAGCAGAAGCTAGGCTCGATCATTCGCATAATACATCCATCAACCCGAGACTGGGGGCATGAATGTGATCATCCAAGAACTGGATACAACTACTCAATCCTATAGCTCGTGCCTAGTATTCATAAAAACTTTAATTTACGACCGAAAGGATGCTTAGAGATAGAATCATCAGATCGACGCCTGGACTTATGGGAAACTAATCATCATTCTGACCCTTCCGATGAGCAATGGATTGCAAGTACATTGAATGGAAAGCGCACTGCTCGGAAACACAAGTAGATTCCAACTCATAGCCGGAACCAGCTATGCTGCAGCATGCGACACAAGGCTAAACTCTACTATGCCTTTAATTCCACATCCCTACGAGCCTGATCATTTACCATTGCAAATAAGCACATGAAGTGCCTACAACCCATCACAGGTATTGTAGATCAAATCACAACTCTTCACAAGGATGATGCAAGAGTCAACTGCATTGCTCCAGGTGAATTTGGTATGTCCGCTTGGACTCAATCTCATATATACATATGGACCCCCACCAACTATTGAGAACCATGCATTAAATGTCAACCCGAAGCATGTCTCGGTGAATAAAAGCGAAGCGACACAGATCTAGAAAGATTTGCTGCACTAAAGGAGGAGGCGAATCTACTCAAAACCAATAGGTTTATCCACGATGCCCTCTACCCAAAATGAGTATCCAATCCTTTACTTACGAAAGAAACAAATGGAGAGTGGCGGATGTACGTCGGCTGCTCAGATTTGCATGAGGCATGGCGAAGCATAGCTTTCCATATCCAATGATCAACCAACTAATTGACTCGATCATTTAGACATGAATTACTCTCATCCATGTACGCAAAACACCAAATAAAATCAGATATTGAAACATGTCCCAGACAAGGAATACAACTATTTCGCTACTGACCCGAGCCTATAGTGCTATGCTGCAATCCATGGATTCAAACTTGAGAATGCTTATGCTACTTACCAAAAGACGATTAATAGATCATTCGAAAATCAGATCGGCCGATCAATGAAAGTATATGTGGTTAATATGCTTGTGAGATCACGATCATCAAGCGACCGCATCGATCACTTGGCAAAGATATTCAGTGCTATCCAACAACCGCAGAATGAAATTTAATCCTTTGAAAGGCTCTTTTCAGCGTTGTGTAAAATGAATTCTCGGGTTTCGTCATCTATTCCCGTGGGATTGAGGCTAATGTCAGAAAATGCTGAAGATTAGAGTCATCCGTATATGGAGGAAACCAAGCAGCTCTGATAGATCGCTCAGAGAGGCCTCCCATTTTGCCCAAGATCTTGGATCGTGAAGATCTACACTTCAATTGGGTCATGTCAACACACGCCATAAGCATCGCAATGCTATGTGAAGATAAACTAATCCGAAGACTAATATACTATGAAAGCTGGCTATTGACAAGCTTACCCTGTTAATGTTTGTACCGACCAACCATTACGATAGGACCAATGGCAACCTTAAATGTCTGAAAGTTTACTCAAATGGAATAATAAAGCTAAGTATGAAGCCTTGGTCGCCAAGCTAAGACTTACAAAAAGAATAGGAATGGAAGCTTTACATATCTTATACGATTTCTTCTTAATGTGCCAAGTCAGGGAGGACTATCTGACAAGGGGGAACGTCTTGCTCCTTATCTCAATTGTATCCTAGAGATACTAGCCGACTTCTAGTATTACGCCACTATCCCAATCGTTAGAGAACAAAACGAAAAGGCCGAATCATTGGCTGAGCTAGCCAACTCTGGGGATGCGCAACAAACAGACTTTATCCCAGTAGAGATATTTACTATTCCAAGCGCTGAAAGATGAAGATCGACTAGATTTTAGACATGGATCCAAAAAAGGGGTCATGGATGACTCCTATCAAAGGCTATCTACCGCGGGGAATTCTTCTTGAATAGACGAATGAGAGATGGCATACCCTCCGCAAACAATCACTGCACGATTATGTCTGGATCGTTCAACTCCATCAACACAAAACATTACACTTGTATCCATCAATCCAAGATCCAATATTACATATCCATCGATACGAAGCATACATTCT
The DNA here is from genome assembly GCA_030765085.1 of Allium cepa. Classification (NCBI taxonomy): domain Eukaryota; kingdom Viridiplantae; phylum Streptophyta; class Magnoliopsida; order Asparagales; family Amaryllidaceae; genus Allium; species Allium cepa. The sequence continues at coordinate 873,667,035 of CM060938.1, forward strand.
AACATCCCAAATCGATCCAGGAGAGGGTCGATACAAAAGGAAGGACTTAAAACAACCATCGAACGTTGTTACAACTCAAATTTCACTTCGAATCCATTGCCTTCCTACCTTTACACGATCGAATCCATCCCAACTTTATCGGTGCGAGGCATCATCGATTCAAGGAAGCACTAAGCAAAGGCTAGATTAAAAAACCGTCGACTCGAAGACGATCGATTCGAACAGACGTGACTTCGAATCCATCAAAGGACGTCGATGAGAGCGAACGAATCGCTATGATTTGAAAAATTACTTGTCTACCTTGTATACCGATTCAGGAGAGGATCCATACAAGAGGATAATCATAGACAACCATAAAAACAATGCTTTGACTTGAATCTAAAATCGATTCAGGAGAGAATCGATACGAAATTCAATAGCGAACAAAACCGACATGACTCGTGAACGCACGACGTTAACAAGGGTCAAAACTAATATATGTGCATACCTATCAAACTAACATTTGATTTTAGATATTTACAGGGATCAAACAGTCATCCTGTTACAACTACAACAGCCAACGGCTAAGCGCTATTATACAACAATCAATTATATCAAGGCAAGGTTACAGTAATACAGCGTACGAGTCTCAACAAAAAGAGAGCAATGATTTTTCAGAAAGAAATGGCAGCTATTCAAAGCACGTCATGTTCCCGCAAGACGTACTTTGGGGGGCAAAATGTTATCCCGCTTTTTGGCAAAGCCGTGATACCAAAGGATTGGCCAAAAACAAAGGACAGTTCGTCTCAGAGATTGGTTGCATTTCTCTTCGCTATGGATATCGATGAATTTTGTCCGAGTCCAGATAGAGCTACAATTGATAGGACATGACCAGAAAGATCATAGAAGTCCGCGTTTCAAATTTCAAGTCAATCTGAGGTCGTATGCCGAAGTTATGATGGATTCAAGTTGAGAGAAATGAACCTTGCTCGGTTCAAATCCATCACCTCGAATCCATCCGGAACCTTCCCTAGTTCGAACCCAAGAAGCATAGCCGTGCTTCGAATCCATCCGAGAAGGCACCGTGTTCGAATCCATAGCACAGTCACGCCACATTCGAACCCATCAGGTTCGACTCCATCTAGTTCGAAACCATCCCATGGTCTTCCTTCGTACCCATCAAGAGAAAGTGCTTCGAATCGACCAATGTTCGAACCCAGCATTCCTACCTTCGAATCCATCCTCCCGGAGCCTTACCTCGAATCCATGCATTACTTCGAACCCATGAACTCCTCGCTTCGACTCCATTGAGCAAGCCTTAGTTCGACTCCATCCAAGTCACCTTACTTCGAATCCATCAAGAGAATCTCAAGGTCGAATCCATGAGGTAAGAAACTCCATCGAATCCATCTGGTTGCAGTGCATCGAATCCATCCTGAAAATTCACTTCGATTCCATCTCACGGCGTGCCTCGAAACCATTCAGTGGAAAGCCACGAAGACCATGGATTCGAAGCATGTATTTCTTCGAACCCTATGGATTCGAACCTATGGATTCGAACCATATGGATTCGAACGAATCCATAGGATCGAGTCGAAGCAAACAGGGTACACGAAGACGCAATCTTGAATCGATCATATCTCTCAATCCCATGATCCAAATGCCATGAAATTTTCACAGAAACTTGCATACATGTTGAAGAATGTCCACACCAAATTTCGCCTCGATTGGATGCATTTTTGATCGATTCGATCTTCACTTCGAATCGATCCCAAACTAGGCACGGATTCCGAGAACGCGGGCCTATGGGCCCCCCTCACGTGCCAAGCGGCCTCCCCAGGTTTTGGGCGGGATTTCAGCCTTCCACGCCGATAAATAGAGCCCCTGGTCATTCAGAAAAGGGGGTCGGAGAATTTGGAGAGAAAAGATATGCCCAAACGCTGCCAAAAGCACTCCATACCACCTCCTTGGTTGCTGATTTCGAATTTAAGTCCATTTTCTGCTGTAATTTGCTTAAAAACACCTGTAACCTTCAAGTATTAAGTAATAAAGTGACAAAATTTCATAGTGGACGTAGGCGCATCGCCGAACCACTCTAAATCCTTGTTTTCTGTGTAATTTACTTTTTTGTGACTTGGAGTTTTTGTTAGATAGTCTTTATTTCCAATTCAAGTTCTTCATTTACTATCTCTTCAAAAACTTCCAAAGGGTGTTTGCCCAATTTTGGTGCAAACACTCGATGAGTTCTACGGCTTTGACAGCTTTCAACCGTCAACGGATAGATTAATGCCCAAAAAGGACAACCCGAATCTCAATCGGGTCTCGTAAGTTTTTTACCCTTCGTTTTTTCGACACGTGGATTTTTACGGTAAAACAGGATTACCGTGGCCCGTCTTCGAATTTCCATCGCTGGAGAGTGGTGCACCATGGTTATTTCCGTTTCAAATCCATACACGCATTTCTAAAAGTCGTACGGCACTGTTTCGCCATTTCAGACGGATGTTGCACCTTGCACCGTGGATGTTGCACCCTGTAGATATCGATTATTCAGACGGCCATAACTTCTGGCTCGTTTAGAGTTACGGGAGCCATAACCTGTCAAAACGAAGGACTCGATGAGTTCTACGGCTCTGATAGCTTTCAGCCGTCAACGGATAGATTAATGCCCAAAAAGGACAACCTGAATCTCAATCGGGTCTCGTAAGTTTTTTACCCTTCGTTTTTTCGACACGTGGATTTTTACGGTAAAATAGGATTACCGTGGCCCGTCTTCGACTTCCCATCGCTGGAGAGTGGTGCAACATGGTAGTGTTCCGTTTCAAATCCATGCACGCATTTCTAAAAGTCGTACGGCACTGTTTTGCCATTTCGGACGGATGTTGCACCTTGCACCGTGGATGTTGCACCCTGTAGATATCGATTATTCAAACGGCCATAACTTCTGGCTCGTTTAGAGTTACGGGAGCCATAACCTGTCAAAACGAAGGTCTCGATGAGTTCTACGGCTTTGCCGGCTTTCAGCCGCCAACGGATAGATTAATGCCCAAAAAGGACAACCCGAATCTCAATCGGGTCTCGTAAGTTTTTTACCCTTCGTTTTTTCGACACGTGGATTTTTACGGTAAAACAGGATTACCGTGGCTGGCCTTCGATTTAGCATCGCTGGAGAGTGGTGCACCATGGTACTGTTCCGTTTCAAACCATGCACGCATTTCTAAAAGTCGTACGGCACTGTTTCGCCATTTCGGACGGATGTTGCACCTTGTGTGACGACCGCCCATGACTCCCGCACCAAAACAAGGAAATAATGCGCTGAAAGGTGTGCCAGGCAGCCATGGACGATAGTCAGGGTAAAATAAAACAAAAGAATCTCTATCGTACAACTCACAGCGCATGGATAAAATACAATAAAGAAATATATATAGTGAAGCTCCATAACAGAAAATCATCATATAAGCATCATAGTAGTCTTATACAAACATGAATCATCCATACATCAATGCCTCACTACATAACACTCAATCAAATACAGCAGCGGATACCCAGTACATATAATAAGAAATAATATGCATAGCCTCCTGCTCGTCTTCGTCATCATCAGCGTAGATCTCCAAGAACAGCACCTGTCACCTGCTACCTAGTCTGCCCATCCCAACATGGATGAACAGCCCAAGGTAATAAGAGGAGACATAAAACCTTGAGTCAGACAAAGTCTTAGTGAGCAGTAAATTAACTATCAAACATACCAAAAGAGCATAAGGGATAAAAGGAATAGGAAACAAACCATCCCACTCCACCTCTTCCTACAGTGATAGCCCCCAGACACACACTAAGGAGAAGCAAACATAACAACATAGACAATTAAGGTAAAGCAATAACCACTCGAGTCAAGGACGATGTTTTCCAAATACAAACCCCCAAGGCCTAAACCAAGATCAGATAAGCACCCAGAAAACACCGCTCTTGAAGCCGAATGATAATACAACCAAACATCCATGACTCTGGCTATCACTGTTATCCTTGCCTCGATTTCACCGTTAGTTGAATGACCATCTGTCAAGGGCTAATGGTAACCCCGGTTCTAACCATAACTCCGCACACTGCCTTGTGCCTAGGACTTATCTACTTTGCCCAGAGTACTCAACTACCTACCTGTAGTCTTTTGGGTGTCCCGACTACCTACCTGTAGTCGTTATGGGCGCCCCATGTACTCTTGCTTCTGAGCATGCTAGAACCTTCAACAACGACGAGATCCAAGCCTCCTAGCCATCCTTCTTGACGACTATCCTCATACAAGCTCAAGCTACCTCTTGAACAATCCATTATCAACCAACTTGAACTACCCTTCAAGTTATCAACATGCTTGGAATGATCCCTGCTTGGATTAAGCCAAGACTCACATCATACTTCGCTTCATCCCATCAAAGCAAAGTCTCAACTCAACAACATGGTTTGCCTCATCGAATCATGGCAAAGTCCCATCTCAACATCATCCCATCCATACATATGAGCTTCAACATACGCTACATATGCCTTAAGCAGCTTTCACCATTCAAGAGCCCTCTCCCGTAGCTTTTGAATCCTCTTCCATCATCTTGTTCCAAATCAACTACTAGCTAACTTGGAAACAATCAAATCAATCATATATTCAAGCAATCAATCATTCAAACAAGATCTAATAAGCAATATTAACTATAATGGCAATTTCGTAAATAAATGAGCAAAAGTCCATCATATGTGAAATCATGGTTTTTAGCATAGATCTATCAATTATAAAACATGGGTTTTGTCTCTAATACTTATTAAATGAACTTGCATAAGTAAACATCTTCAAAAACCATGGATCTACACTTGGATCTAAGAAAAATGCATGAAATCTCTAACTTTAACACTCAAACAAGCCACCAATCCAATATACTCCTTTGGATCCGCGTGAGAGATAACTACCACTCACCAAATCACCAAAACAACCTAAAATCAAACAACTTCAGATCTGGACAGCAAGGACTTGGGCTTGATCCGGAGAAATTTCACTTGAAACGGTGAAATCTAGCTTCTTCGGATGAAGATCTTCAACTTTGGCACTTGAATCTTCAATCTCGATCTTCGATCTTGGATGGATGTTAGCACTTGATGGAAGTAGAGAAAGAAGTGAAGAAAATACTGTAGTCGAGTTTCCAAAATGGCAGCACTTCGTCGCTTCGAAATCCGGTGCCAAAAAGTGAGCCGAACCCCTCTATTTATAGGCTGGAACCACCCTTAACTCGGCCGTCCCTAAGTCGCCACCGACCTAATCCTCAGCCGACCTAACACTCTGCCGACCCTACGACCTAACCATACACAGGCCATACGAGCTAACTATCCTGCCGACTCAACTACAAGTGCCGACCTAACCCTTATCGACTCAACAGCATAACCATCCTAACACACAGCCGACTTAACGACCCAACTGACCAACGACTCAACACTAAGTCGGTCCATCGACCTAACTCCACACAAGCTACTCTAGGTCGAACTCTTTATAGGTTGAACACGACTCATCCCGGTAACGACTCAACCTATCTCGCCTACGACTCATCACTGAGCCGACCTACGACTTAAGCTATAACTCGGCATAACACTAACACACTAACCCGTTAAGTCGCTACATCCTTATCTCGGTCACCCCTATGAGTCGTTCACACTATGAGTCGGTCCAACCCACTAACTCACTAACTATTAGACCGGTCAACTCCTTAAGTCACTATCCCCTTAAGTCGGCCATCTCTTAGGTCATTCACTATCCTAAGTCGGTCAAATCTATAGGTCGTCCATGCTCCTTGAGTCGGTATTCTATGAGTCGGCTAACACTTAAGTCGGCCAGTTCCTATAACTCAAAAACGACTTATCCCCTTAACATGTTAGCTCGCTCATACCACTAGGTCGCTCACCCCTACTCACGGCCTAACTCTCTAACGACCTAACTCCTTAAGTCGTTCACGACTTATAACTTAGGTCACGAGTTAACTTTCTAAACGACTCAGGTTAGAGACAACACAAACAACACTAACAACCTGCAAATTCTACGATTTATCGACACGTAAAATACGGGTCGTTACATTCTCTCCCCCTTAGGAATTTCGCCCCCGAAATTCCAAGCAAACAACAGCAATCAAAATTATTCCGCATGCCTATCATCCATAGCAATCAACAATCCATGCAACCAATTCTAACCTAGCATGCAGAATTCTAAGACTTAGAACAAGCTACAAATTCATGAGATGTCACGACACTTTAGGGCCATACCTCAAAGAGTCCGGGATGAGCTGCCTTCATCCTCTCTTCCTCCTCCCATGTACAGTCGTTAACATCATCACTCCATTGTACCTTGAGCAACGTAATCGTTTTCCTCCTAAGCTGTTTCGTATTGGTTTTAACAATACGAAGCGGCTTACGAGGTCTCGAAACAACTGGATCAACCTCCAAGTCTTCACAGCTATCAGCAGAAACCACCGTACTCGGGTCATGCACATACTTCCGTAGATAGGATACGTGAAAAACATTGTGCACACCCGCCATCTTTTCCGGTAACTCCAATCTATAAGCGAGCTTTCCAATACGCTCGATAATCGGGAATGGTCCAACAAATCTTGGAGTTAACTTTCCTTTCTTCCCGAATCTAATGACACTCTTCAGAGGAGAAATCTTCACAAAAACCATATCACCTACGTCGAATTCCAAATCCTTACGACGATTATCGGCATAACTTTTCTGACGATCTTGGGCTGCCTTCATTCGTTGCCGAATGATCTCTATACATTCCGTAGTTTGACGAATCATCTCTGGCCCAAGTATCAGCTTTTCTCCAGTTTCCAACCAACATGTCGGAGAGTTACACGGTCTTCCATATAATGCTTCATAAGGTGCCATACCAATACTCGACTGATAACTGTTATTATAAGCAAACTCCACCAAATGAAGGTGATCTTCCCATGATCCTCCGAAGTCCAAAACACATGCTCTAAGAAGATCTTCCAAAACTCGGTTGACTCTCTCAGTCTGACCATCTGTTTGAGGGTGATAAGCTGTACTCAAACACAATTCGGTTCCCAAAACTTCCTGGAAGCTCTTCCAAAATCCACTAGTGAACAATGGATCTCGATCGCTCACTATACTCTTCGGAACACCATGGAATCGAACTATCCATTTCACATACAACTCAGCCAACTTCGATGCAGTCCTAGTCGATCGAACAGGAATAAACCTTGCACTTTTGGTCAAACGATCTACTATGACCCAAATCCCTTCATTTCCTGCTCTGGTTCTAGGTAGACCATCGATAAAATCCATCGACACTTGCTCCCACTTCCATGTAGGAATCTCTAATGGCTGAAGCAATCCACTGGGCTTCTTCTGCTCAGCTTTCACCAACTGGCAATTCATACACTTGGAAATAAAATTTCCAACATCCTTCTTCATACCTTCCCAGTAGTAAACTCTCTTCATATCCCGATACATCTTATTCCCACCTGGATGAATTGTTAGCTTCGAGTGATGACTTTCCCTCAGAACTTCATCTCTCAATCCATCTACCTCGGGAACAACTAGTCGTCCTTGCTTTCGAAGCCAACCCTCTCGATCGACTTCAAATCCTTTATCCTTCTCTGGGTCCAATCCAGATTCCAAATCACGGATAATCTTGACAAGCTTATCATCTCTCTTTTGGCTCTCGCCAATCCTTTCCACAAGAGTAGGCCTTATTGATAAGTTTGCCAACATCTCAGGTTCCAATTCACATCTAGGCCTGAAATCAAATCCAGCCAAATACTCGAGACTCTTCCATTCCGAAAACATGGCTCCCAATCCTGCATGTCTTCGACTTAACGCATCAGCCACTGCGTTACCTTTTCCTGGAGTATAGGCTATACCAAAATCATAAGATGCTAAAAACTCTAGCCACCTTTGCTGTCGAAGATTCAAATCCTTTTGGGAGAACAGATACTTTAACGACTTATGATCCGTAAACAACTCGAATCTAACTCCCAATAAGTAATGTCTCCACATCTTCAAAGCAAACACAATCGCCGCCAACTCCAGATCATGAGTCGGATAATTCCTTTCATGCGGCTTCAGTTGTCGACTAGCATACGCAACAACTTTATCCTTCTGCATTAGCACTGCTCCAAGTCCAGTACCACATGCATCGGTGTAAACCACCATCTCATCATTCCCACTTGGAATAGTCAAAACAGGAGCACTCGTCAGTCGCTCTTTCAGGATTACGAAAGCTTGCTCACACTTATCATCCCATTTGAACAACTGGTTCTTCTTCGTCAATCCTGTCAACGGTGCTGCTATCTTGGAAAAGTCTTTGATAAACCGACGATAATATCCTGCTAATCCAAGAAAACTTCTCACATCAGATGCATTCTTAGGCCTAACCCAATCCTGGATCGCTGCCACCTTAGCGGGATCAACCGCTATTCCATTTCCAGAAATAACATGACCTAAGAACCTCACTTCATTCTTCCAGAAGTGACACTTCGAAAACTTAGCCTTCAGCTGATGTTTCCGTAAGATTTCTAAAACAATCCTCAAGTGCGTCTTGTGCTCTTCCTCAGTTCTGGAATAAACCAAAATATCATCCACGAACACAAGCACGAACTTATTCAACTGATCTCTGAACACTCTATTCATAAGATCCACAAAATATGCTGGCGCGTTAGTCAACCCAAATGGCATTACCAGCCACTCATAAAACCCGGATGGTGTCCTGAAAGCAGTCTTCGGTACACTATCCTTTGCCACTCTCAACTGGTGAAATCCCGTTGCCAAATCCATCTGAGAAAACACCTTAGCCTCGTGAAGCTGATCAAACAAGTCATCTATTCTCGGCAATGGATACTTGTTCTTCTTAGTCACCATATTCAGCTCACGATAATCTACACACAACCTCAACGATCCATCCGCTTTGGTTGCGAACACAACTGGCGCACCCCATTCGGACACACTTCTCCGAATGAATCCTTTCTGCAAAAGGTCATCAACTTGCACCTTCAGCTCTTGCTGCTCCCTCGGTGCCATCCGCCTAAGAGGCATCACAACAGGTCTGGCTCCCTCAACTAGATCGATTCGAAACTCGATCTCCCTATGCGGCGGTAACCCTTTGACCTCGTCAAAGACGTCCTCAAATCCATTCACAATAGGCACCGATGACAGTCCATCCCGTGGAACAACCAGCGAATACATGAAGCTCATGAAGACACCTTCCTCATGCTTACATCGCATCACAACCTTTCGCCCTTCCACATTCCCGACTGTCACCTCTAGCCTTTCACAATCAATCCTTGCCGCATACTTCCTAAGCCAGTCCATACCCAAAATAATTCCAAACCCCACAAAGTTCAGAATAAAGCAATCACAAACAAACGAGCAATCATGACTCGACACAACTAGACCACGGCATAACATACTCAAACACGACGAACCCCCAACCGGATTAGTCACAACCAATGGCCTATCAACAATATCCGGTTTCAAACCTAACTGGCCTACCAAATCATCACAAACAAAAGAATGCGACGCTCCAGTATCAAACAACACTCTAACTGGAACACCACAGATAGAAAGAGTACCTTGAACCACCACACTCTTCCCCTTCTCTTCAGCTATAGGAGCCTTTGAAGATGACGGCACAGCTCCCAAAGCATAAGCTTGCACAATCTGCCTGTCTTTCCTCGGCTCTGGGCAATCCTTCTTGATATGTCCCAGCTTATCACAGTTGTAACACTTTCCCGGCACCTTGGGATTCTTACAATCTTTGTAAAGATGGCCCTTCTGCTGGCAGTTATAGCAAGTCACTTCGCCCTTCGGCTTCTTCTGGCCATCCTTACCCCTCTGTTGCTGCTGCTTCCTCTTCTTATTGCCACTCTGCTGTGGTTTAGATCCTTCCCTAGTTACAGCAACAACAGAACTTTCCCTAGGAAACAAACTCTCATGCCTAAGAGCTTTTTCCACAAGCTTCTCAAATGGATCATCCAGATGATCCACTAACTGCCTCCCAAGATAAGCATCCAGACCAGTCACAAACTTTTCATTCTTCTGGTAGGGAGAATCGATATATGATCTGGCATACTTAGACAAAGCTTCGAACTCAGAAATATACTCAAGAACAGGCCTCCCACCCTGCTTGAGCTCCACAAACCTCTTAAACAAGACCGATTTCTGAGCAGTAGAGATGAACTTAGCTTCAAATCTAACTTGGAATTGCTCCCAAGTAATCCCTTCTTCTGGGGTATCAATGGTGATAGAATTCCACCAATCAGCAGCTCTTCCCTGAAGCTGTCTCGATGCAAGCTTCCTCTTAGTCGCATCCTCAATCCCTAAGTCACCAAAGATCCTTCGGCAAGCATCAATCCATCTCTGCACTTCAATAGTCGATTCCGTTCCCAAGAAAACCTTCCCTCCAAGAGCAGTATAATCCTTACAGAGCTTGGCAAAATCCACGGGTCTTGGAGCTTGGACTTGAACTCCCACATCCACAGATGATCCTGAAGCTGGTATTCTCCTCATGATTGAAGTCATCATAGCCTCAAACATAGGAGCATAATCAACAGCTTCCCTAGCAGCACGGCTATCCCTCGCAGCTTGTCTCTCACTTCGACTCATCCTTAATATCTGTAAAAAGGAATGATCAGAACACCTTAAGAAACAACTGCATAAGGAGTTCAAATCCTTCTAAGCTACTATATTATATATAGTAATCATCCATCAAAATACAATTACGTCTCTCATACGTAGTTACGTCAGCGAGCGTTGGCTAAAATCGATTAACCAAAGCTCTGATACCAAATGTGACGACCGCCCATGACTCCCGCACCAAAACAAGGAAATAATGCGCTGAAAGGTGTGCCAGGCAGCCATGGACGATAGTCAGGGTAAAATAAAACAAAAGAATCTCTATCGTACAACTCACAGCGCATGGATAAAATACAATAAAGAAATATATATAGTGAAGCTCCATAACAGAAAATCATCATATAAGCATCATAGTAGTCTTATACAAACATGAATCATCCATACATCAATGCCTCACTACATAACACTCAATCAAATACAGCAGCGGATACCCAGTACATATAATAAGAAATAATATGCATAGCCTCCTGCTCGTCTTCGTCATCATCAGCGTAGATCTCCAAGAACAGCACCTGTCACCTGCTACCTAGTCTGCCCATCCCAACATGGATGAACAGCCCAAGGTAATAAGAGGAGACATAAAACCTTGAGTCAGACAAAGTCTTAGTGAGCAGTAAATTAACTATCAAACATACCAAAAGAGCATAAGGGATAAAAGGAATAGGAAACAAACCATCCCACTCCACCTCTTCCTACAGTGATAGCCCCCAGACACACACTAAGGAGAAGCAAACATAACAACATAGACAATTAAGGTAAAGCAATAACCACTCGAGTCAAGGACGATGTTTTCCAAATACAAACCCCCAAGGCCTAAACCAAGATCAGATAAGCACCCAGAAAACACCGCTCTTGAAGCCGAATGATAATACAACCAAACATCCATGACTCTGGCTATCACTGTTATCCTTGCCTCGATTTCACCGTTAGTTGAATGACCATCTGTCAAGGGCTAATGGTAACCCCGGTTCTAACCATAACTCCGCACACTGCCTTGTGCCTAGGACTTATCTACTTTGCCCAGAGTACTCAACTACCTACCTGTAGTCTTTTGGGTGTCCCGACTACCTACCTGTAGTCGTTATGGGCGCCCCATGTACTCTTGCTTCTGAGCATGCTAGAACCTTCAACAACGACGAGATCCAAGCCTCCTAGCCATCCTTCTTGACGACTATCCTCATACAAGCTCAAGCTACCTCTTGAACAATCCATTATCAACCAACTTGAACTACCCTTCAAGTTATCAACATGCTTGGAATGATCCCTGCTTGGATTAAGCCAAGACTCACATCATACTTCGCTTCATCCCATCAAAGCAAAGTCTCAACTCAACAACATGGTTTGCCTCATCGAATCATGGCAAAGTCCCATCTCAACATCATCCCATCCATACATATGAGCTTCAACATACGCTACATATGCCTTAAGCAGCTTTCACCATTCAAGAGCCCTCTCCCGTAGCTTTTGAATCCTCTTCCATCATCTTGTTCCAAATCAACTACTAGCTAACTTGGAAACAATCAAATCAATCATATATTCAAGCAATCAATCATTCAAACAAGATCTAATAAGCAATATTAACTATAATGGCAATTTCGTAAATAAATGAGCAAAAGTCCATCATATGTGAAATCATGGTTTTTAGCATAGATCTATCAATTATAAAACATGGGTTTTGTCTCTAATACTTATTAAATGAACTTGCATAAGTAAACATCTTCAAAAACCATGGATCTACACTTGGATCTAAGAAAAATGCATGAAATCTCTATCTTTAACACTCAAACAAGCCACCAATCCAATATACTCCTTTGGATCCGCGTGAGAGATAACTACCACTCACCAAATCACCAAAACAACCTAAAATCAAACAACTTCAGATCTGGACAGCAAGGACTTGGGCTTGATCCGGAGAAATTTCACTTGAAACGGTGAAATCTAGCTTCTTCGGATGAAGATCTTCAACTTTGGCACTTGAATCTTCAATCTCGATCTTCGATCTTGGATGGATGTTAGCACTTGATGGAAGTAGAGAAAGAAGTGAAGAAAATACTGTAGTCGAGTTTCCAAAATGGCAGCACTTCGTCGCTTCGAAATCCGGTGCCAAAAAGTGAGCCGAACCCCTCTATTTATAGGCTGGAACCACCCTTAACTCGGTCGTCCCTAAGTCGCCACCGACCTAATCCTCAGCCGACCTAACACTCTGCCGACCCTACGACCTAACCATACACAGGCCATACGAGCTAACTATCCTGCCGACTCAACTACAAGTGCCGACCTAACCCTTATCGACTCAACAGCATAACCATCCTAACACACAGCCGACTTAACGACCCAACTGACCAACGACTCAACACTAAGTCGGTCCATCGACCTAACTCCACACAAGCTACTCTAGGTCGAACTCTTTATAGGTTGAACACGACTCATCCCGGTAACGACTCAACCTATCTCGCCTACGACTCATCACTGAGCCGACCTACGACTTAAGCTATAACTCGGCATAACACTAACACACTAACCCGTTAAGTCGCTACATCCTTATCTCGGTCACCCCTATGAGTCGTTCACACTATGAGTCGGTCCAACCCACTAACTCACTAACTATTAGACCGGTCAACTCCTTAAGTCACTATCCCCTTAAGTCGGCCATCTCTTAGGTCATTCACTATCCTAAGTCGGTCAAATCTATAGGTCGTCCATGCTCCTTGAGTCGGTATTCTATGAGTCGGCTAACACTTAAGTCGGCCAGTTCCTATAACTCAAAAACGACTTATCCCCTTAACATGTTAGCTCGCTCATACCACTAGGTCGCTCACCCCTACTCACGGCCTAACTCTCTAACGACCTAACTCCTTAAGTCGTTCACGACTTATAACTTAGGTCACGAGTTAACTTTCTAAACGACTCAGGTTAGAGACAACACAAACAACACTAACAACCTGCAAATTCTACGATTTATCGACACGTAAAATACGGGTCGTTACACCTTGCGTCGTGGATGTTGCACCCTGTAGATATCGATTATTCGGACGGCCATAACTTCTGGCTCGTTTAGAGTTACGGGAGCCATAACCTGTCAAAACGAAGGCCTCGATGAGTTCTACGGCTTTGACAGCTTTCAGCCGTCAACGGATAGATTAATGCCCAAAAAGGACAACCCGAATCTCAATCGGATCTTGTAAGTTTTTTACTCTTCGTTTTTTCGACACGTGGATTTTTATGGTAAAATGGGATTACCGTGGCCCGTCTTCGACTTCCCAACGCTGGAGAGTGGTGCACCATGGTAGTGTTCCGTTTCAAATCCTTGCACACATTTCTAAAAGTCGTACGGCACTGTTTCGCCATTTCGGACGGATGTTGCAACTTGCACCGTGGATGTTGCACCCTGTAGATATCGATTATTCAAACGGCCATAACTTCTGGTTCGTTTAGAGTTACGGGAGCCATAACCTGTCAAAACAAAGGCCTCGATGAGTTCTACGGCTTTGCCTGCTTTCAGCCGCCAACGGATAGATTAATGCCCAAAAAGGACAACCCGAATCTAAATCGGGTCTCGTAAGTTTTTTACCCTTCGTTTTTTCGACACGTGGATTTTTACGGTAAAACAGGATTACGGTGGCTGGACTTCGATTTACCATCGCTGGAGAGTGGTGCACCATGGTACCGTTCCGTTTCAAATCCATGCACGCATTTCTAAAAGTCGTACGGCACTGTTTTTCCATTTCGGACGGATGTTGCACCTTGCACCGTGAATGTTGCACCTTGTAGATATCGATTATACGGACGACCTTAACTTCTGGCTCGTTTAGAGTTACGGAAGCCAAAACCTGTCAAAACGAAGGCCTCGATGAGTTCTACGGCTTTGACAGCTTTCAACCGTCAACGGATAGATTAATGCCCAAAAAGGACAACCCGAATCTCAATCGGGTCTCGTAAGTTTTTTACCCTTCGTTTTTTCGACACGTGGATTTTTACGGTAAAACGGGATTACCGTGGCTGGCCTTCGATTTACCATCGCTGGAGAGTGGTGCACCATGGTACTGTTCCGTTTCAAATCCATGCACGCATTTCTAAAAGTCGTACGGCACTGTTTCGCCATTTCGGACGGATGTTGCACCTTGCACCGTGGATGTTGCACCCTTTAGATATCGATTATTCGGACGGCCATAACTTCCGGCTCATTTAGAGTTACGGGAGCCATAACCTGTCAAAACGAAGGCCTTGACGAGTTCTACGGCTTTGACAGCTTTCAGCCATCAACGGACAGATTAATGCCCAAAAAGGACAACCCGAATCTCAATCGGGTCTCGTAAGTTTTTTACCTTTCGTTTTTCGACACGTGGATTTTTACGGTATAATGGGATTACCTTGGCCCGTCTTCGACTTCCCATCGCTGGAGAGTGGTGCACCATAGTAGTGTTCCGTTTCAAATCCATGCACACATTTCTGAAAGTCGTACGGCACTGTTTTGCCATTTCGGACGGACGTTGCACCTTGCACCGTGGATGTTGCACCCTGTAGATATCGATTATTGAAACGGCCATAACTTATGGCTCGTTTAGAGTTATAGTAGCCATAACCTGTCAAAACAAAGGCCTTGATGAGTTCTACGGCTTTGCCAGCTTTCAGCTGCCAACGGATAGATTAATGCCCAAAAAGGACAACCCGAATCTCAATTGGGTCTCGTAAGTTTTTTACACTTCGTTTTTTCGACACGTGGATTTTTACGGTAAAACAGGATTACCGTGGCTGGCCTTCGATTTAGCATCGCTGGAGAGTGGTGCACCATGGTACTGTTCCGTTTCAAATCCATGCACGCATTTCTAAAAGTCGTACGGCACTGTTTCGCCATTTCGGACGGATGTTGCACCTTGCACCGTGGATGTTGCACCCTGTAGATATCGATTATTCAGACGGCCATAACTTCTTGCTCGTTTGGAGTTACGGGAGCCATAACTTGTCAAAACGAAGGCCTCGATGAGTTCTACGACTTTGAAAACTTTTAGCCGTCAACGGATAGATTAATGCCCAAAAAGGAAAACCCGAATCTCAATCGGGTCTCGTAAGTTTTTTACCCTTCGTTTTTTCGACACGTGGATTTTTACGGTAAAACAGGATTACCATGGCTGGTCTTCGATTTACCATCGCTGGAAGTGGTGCACACTGGTACTATTCCATGTCAAATCCATGCACGCATTTCTAAAAGTCGTACGACACTGTTTCGCCATTTCGGACGGATGTTGCACCTTGCACCATGAATGTTGCACCCTGTAGATATCGATTATTCAAACGGCCATAACTTCTGGCTCGTTTGGAGTTACGGGAGCCATAACCTGTCAAAACGAAGGCCTTGATGAGTTCTACGGCTTTGACGGCTTTCAGCCATCAATGGATAGATTAATGCCCAAAAAGGATAACCCGAATCTCAATCGGGTCTCGTAAGTTTTATACCCTCCGTTTTTTCGACATGTGGATTTTTACGGTAAAACAGGATTACCGTGGCTGGCCTTCGATTTACCATCGCTGGAGAGTGGTGCACCATGGTACTGTTCCGTTTCAAATCCATGCATGCATTTCTAAAAGTCGTACGGCACTGTTTTACCATTTCGGACGGATGTTGCACCTTGCACCGTGGATGTTGCACCTTGTAGATATCGATTATACGGACGACCTTAACTTCTGGCTCGTTTAGAGTTACGGGAGCCAAAACCTGTCAAAACGAAGGGCTCGATGAGTTCTATGGCTTTAATAGCTTTCAACCATCAACGGATAGATTAATGCCCAAAAAGGACAACCCGAATCTCAATCGGGTCTCGTAAGTTTTTTACCCTTCGTTTTTTCGACACGTGGATTTTTACGGTAAAACGGGATTACCGTGGCCCGTCTTCGAATTCCCATCGATGGAGAGTGGTGCACCATGGTTATTTCCGTTTCAAATCCATGCACGCATTTCTAAAAGTCGTAGGGCACTGTTTCGCCATTTCGGACGGATGTTGCACCTTGCACCGTGGATGTTGCACCCTCTAGATATCGATTATTCGGACGGCCATAACTTCCGGCTCGTTTAGAGTTACGGGAGCCATAACCTGTCAAAACGAAGGCCTCGACGAGTTCTACAGCTTTGACAGCTTTCAGCCATCAACGGATAGATTAATGCCCAAAAAGGACAACCCGAATCTCAATCGGGTCTCGTAAGTTTTTTACCTTTCGTTTTTTCGACACGTGGATTTTTACGGTAAAATGGGATTACCTTGGCCCGTCTTCGACTTCCCATCGCTGGAGAGTGGTGCACCATGGTAGTGTTCCGTTTCAAATCCATGCACGCATTTCTAAAAGTCGTACGGCACTGTTTTGCCATTTCGGACGGACGTTGCACCTTGCACCGTGGATGTTGCACCCTGTAAATATCGATTATTCAAACGGCCATAACTTATGGCTCGTTTAGAGTTATGGGAGCCATAACCTGTCAAAACAAAGGCCTCGATGAGTTCTACGGCTTTGCCAACTTTCAGCTGCCAACGGATAGATTAATGCCCAAAAAGGACAACCCGAATCTCAATTGGGTCTCGTAAGTTTTTTACACTTCGTTTTTTCGACACGTGGATTTTTACGGTAAAACAGGATTACCGTGGCTGGCCTTCGATTTAGCATCGCTGGAGAGTGGTGCACCATGGTACTGTTCCGTTTCAAATCCATGCACGCATTTCTAAAAGTCGTACGGCACTGTTTCGCCATTTCGGACGGATGTTGCACCTTGCACCGTGGATGTTGCACCCTGTAGATATCGATTATTCAGACGCCATAACTTCTTGCTCGTTTGGAGTTACGGGAGCCATAACCTGTCAAAACAAAGGCCTCGATGAGTTCTACGGCTTTGACAACTTTTAGCCGTCAACGGATAGATTAATGCCCAAAAAGGAAAACCCGAATCTCAATCGGGTCTCGTAAGTTTTTTACCCTTCGTTTTTTCGACACGTGGATTTTTACGGTAAAACAGGATTGCCATGGCTGGTCTTCGATTTACCATCGTTGGAGAGTGATGCACACTGGTACTATTCCATTTCAAATCCATGCACGCATTTCTAAAATTCGTACGACACTGTTTCGCCATTTCGGACGGATGTTGCACCTTGCACCGTGGATGTTGCACCCTGTAGATATCGATTATTCAAACGGCCATAACTTCTGGCTCGTTTGGAGTTACGGGAGCCATAACCTGTCAAAACGAAGGCCTTGATGAGTTCTACGGCTTTGACGGCTTTCAACCGTCAATGGATAGATTAATGCCCAAAAAGGATAACCCGAATCTCAATCGGGTCTCGTAAGTTTTATACCCTCCGTTTTTTCGACACGTGGATTTTTACGGTAAAACAGGATTACCGTGGCTGGCCTTTGATTTACCATCGCTGGAGAGTGGTGCACCATGGTATTGTTCCGTTTCAAATCCATGCATGCATTTCTAAAAGTCGTACGGCACTGTTTCGCCATTTCGGACGGATGTTGCACCATGCACCGTGGATGTTGCACCCTGTAGATATCGATTATTCAGACGGCCATGACTTCTGGCTCGTTTAGAGATACGGGAGCCATAACCTATCAAAACGAAGGCCTCGATGAGTTCTACGGCTTTGACAACTTTCAGCCGTCAACGGGTAGATTAATGCCCAAAAAGGACAACCCGAATCTCAATCGGGTCTCGTAAGTTTTTTACCCTTCGTTTTTTCGACACGTGGATTTTTACGGTAAAACAGGATTACGGTGGCTGGTCTTCGATTTACCATCGCTGGAGAGTGGTGCACCATGGTACTATTCCGTTTCAAATCCATGCACGCATTTCTAAAAGTCGTACGGCACTGTTTCGCCATTTCGGACGGATGTTGCACCTTGCACCGTGGATGTTGCACTCTGTAGATATCGATTATTCAAACGGCCAAAACTTCTGCCTCGTTTTGAGTTACGGGAGGAATAACCTGTCAAAACGAAGGCCTTGATGAGTTCTACGGCTTTGATGGTTTCAGCCGTCAACGGATAGACTAATGCCCAGAAAGGACAACCCGAATCTCAATCGGGTCTCGTAAGTTTTTTACCCATTGTTTTTTGGACACGTGGATTTTTACGGTAAAAAAGGATTACCGTGGCTGGCCTTCAATTTACCATCGTTGGAGAGTGGTGCACCATGGTATTGTTCCATTTCAAATCCATGCATGCATTTCTAAAAGCCGTACGGCACTGTTTCGCCATTTCGGACGGATGTTGCACCTTGCACCGTGGATGTTGCACCCTGTAGATATCGATTATTCGGACGGCCATAACTTCTGGCTCGTTTAGAGTTACGGGAGCCATAACCTGTCAAAACAAAGGCCTCGATGAGTTCTACGGCTTTGACAGCTTTCAGCCGTCAACGGATAGATTAATGCCCAAAAAGGACAACCCGAATCTCAATCGGGTGTCGTAAGTTTTTTATCCTTCGTTTTTTCGACACGTGGATTTTTACGGTAAAACAGGATTACGGTTGCTAGCCTTCGATTTACCATCGCTGGACAGTGGTGCACCATGGTACCGTTCCGTTTCAAATCCATGCATGCATTTCTAAAAGTCGTAGGGCACTGTTTCGCCATTTCGGACGGATGTTGCACCTAGCACCGTGGATGTTGCACCCTGTAGATATCGATTATTCGGACGGCCATAACTTCTGGCTCGTTTAGAGTTACGTGAGCCATAACCTATCAAAACGAAGTCCTCGATGAGTTCTACGGATTTGACAGCTTTCAACCGTCAACGGATAGATTAATGCCCAAAAAGGAAAACCCGAATCTCAATCGGGTCTCGTAAGTTTTTTACCCTTCGTTTTTTCGACACGTGGATTTTTACGGTAAAACGGGATTACCGTGGCTGGACTTCGATTTACCATCGCTGGAGAGTGGTGCACCATGGTGTTGTTCCGTTTCAAATCCATGCACGCATTTCTAAAAGTCGTACGGCACTGTTTCGCCATTTCGGACGGATGTTGCACCTTGCACCGTGGATGTTGCACCATATAGATATCGATTATTCGAACGGCCATAACTTCTGGCTCGTTTAGAGTTACGGGAGCCATAACCTGTCAAAACGAAGGTCTCGATGAGTTCTATGGCTTTGACAGCTTTCAGCCGTCAACGGATAGATTAATGCCCAAAAACGACAGCCCGAATCTCAATCGGGTCTCGTAAGTTTTTTACCCTTCGTATTTTCGGCACGTGGATTTTTACGGTAAAACGGGATTACTGTGGCCCGTCTTCGACTTCCCATCGCTGGAGAGTGGTGCACCATGGTACTGTTCCGTTTTATATACATGCACGCATTTCTAAAAGTCGTACGACACTGTTTCACCATTTCGAACGGATGTTGCACCTTGCACCGTGGATGTTACACCCTGTAGATATCGATTATTCAAACGGCCATAACTTCTGGCTCGTTTAAAGTTACGGGAGCTATAACCTGTCAAAAAGAAGGCCTCGATGAGTTCTACGGCTTTGACAGCTTTCAGCCGTCAATGGATAGATTAATGCCCAAAAAGGACAACCCGAATCTCAATCGGGTCTCGTAAGTTTTTTACCCTTCATTTTTTCGACACGTGGATTTTTACGGTAAAACGGGATTACCGTGGCCCGTCTTCGACTTCCCATCGCTGGAGAGTGGTGCACCATGGCACTGTTCCGTTTCAAATCCATGCATGCATTTCTAAAAGTCGTACGACACTGTTTCACCATTTCGGACGGATGTTGCACCTTGCACCGTGGATGTTGCACCCTGTAGATATCGATTATTCAAACGGCCATAAATTCTGGCTCGTTTAGGGTTATGGGAGCCATAACCTGTCAAAAAGAAGGCCTCGATGAGTTCTACGGCTTTGACGGCTTTCAGCCATCAATGGAGAGATTAATGCCCAAAAAGGACAACCCGAATCTCAATCGGGTCTCGTAAGTTTTTTACCCTTCGTTTTTTCGACACGTGGATTTTTACGGTAAAACAGGATTACCGTGGCTGGCCTTCGATTTACCATCGCTGGAGAGTGGTGCACCATGGTATTGATCCCTTTCAAATCCATGCATGCATTTCTAAAAGTCGTACGGCACTGTTTCGCCATTTCGGACGGATGTTGCACCGTGGATGTTGCACCCTGTAGATATCGATTATTCGGACGACCATAACTTCTGGCTCGTTTAGAGTTACGGGAGCCATAACCTGTCAAAACGAAGGCCTTGATGAGTTCTACGGCTTTGACGGCTTTCCGCCGTCAATGGATAGATTAATGCCCAAAAAGGATAACCCGAATCTCAATCGGGTCTCGTAAGTTTTATACCCTCCGTTTTTTCGACATGTGGATTTTTACGGTAAAACAGGATTACCGTGGCTGGCCTTCGATTTACCATCGCTGGAGAGTGGTGCACCATTGTACTGTTCCGTTTCAAATCCATGCACGCATTTCTAAAAGTCGTACGGCACTGTTTTGCCATTTCGGACGGATGTTGCACCTTGCACCGTGGATGTTGCACCTTGTAGATATCGATTATACGGACGACCTTAACTTCTGGCTCGTTTAGAGTTACGGGAGCCATAATCTGTCAAAACGAAGGCCTCGATGAGTTCTATGGCTTTAATAGCTTTCAACCGTCAACGGATAGATTAATGCCAAAAAGGACAACCCAAATCTCAATCGGGTCTCGTAAGTTTTTTACCCTTCGTTTTTTCGACACGTGGATTTTTACGGTAAAACGGGATAACCGTGGCCCGTCTTCGAATTCCCATCGATGGAGAGTGGTGCGCCATGGTTATTTCCGTTTCAAATCCATGCACGCATTTCTAAAAGTCGTACGGCACTGTTTCGCCATTTCGGACGGATGTTGCACCTTGCACCGTGGATGTTGCACCCTGTAGATATCGATTATTCGGACGGCCATAACTTCCGGCTCGTTTAGAGTTACGGGAGCCATAACCTGTCAAAACGAAGGCCTCGACGAGTTCTACAGCTTTGACAGCTTTCAGCCGTCAACAGATAGATTAATGCCCAAAAAGGACAACCCGAATCTCAATCGGGTCTCGTAAGTTTTTTACCTTTCGTTTTTTCGACACGTGGATTTTTACGGTAAAATGGGATTACCTTGGCCCGTCTTCGACTTCCCATCGCTGGAGAGTGGTGCACCATGGTAGTGTTCCGTTTCAAATCCATGCACGCATTTCTGAAAGTCGTACGGCACTGTTTTGCCATTTCGGACGGACGTTGCACCTTGCACCGTGGATGTTGCACCCTGTAGATATCGATTATTCAAACGGCCATAACTTATGGCTCGTTTAGAGTAATGGGAGCCATAACCTGTCAAAACAAAGGCCTCGATGAGTTATACGGCTTTGCCAGCTTTCAGCTGCCAACGGATAGATTAATGCCCAAAAAGGACAACCCGAATCTCAATTGGGTCTCGTAAGTTTTTTACACTTCGTTTTTTCGACACGTGGATTTTTACGGTAAAACAGGATTACCGTGGCTGGCCTTCGATTTAGCATCGCTGGAGAGTGGTGCACCATGGTACTGTTCCGTTTCAATTCCATGCACGCATTTCTAAAAGTCGTACGGCACTGTTTCGCCATTTCGGACGGATGTTGCACCTTGCACCGTGGATGTTGCACCCTGTAGATATCGATTATTCAGACGCCATAACTTCTTGCTCGTTTGGAGTTACGGGAGCCATAACCTGTCAAAACAAAGGCCTCGATGAGTTCTACGGCTTTGA
Organism: Allium cepa; assembly: GCA_030765085.1. NCBI lineage: Eukaryota > Viridiplantae > Streptophyta > Magnoliopsida > Asparagales > Amaryllidaceae > Allium > Allium cepa. Next base: position 873,689,462 of record CM060938.1, read on the forward strand.
CAACTTTTAGCCGTCAACGGATAGATTAATGCCCAAAAAGGAAAACCCGAATATCAATCGGGTCTCGTAAGTTTTTTACCCTTCGTTTTTTCGACACGTGGATTTTTACGGTAAAACAGGATTACCATGGCTGGTCTTCGATTTACCATCGTTGGAGAGTGATGCACACTGGTACTATTCCATTTCAAATCCATGCACGCATTTCTAAAAGTCGTACGACACTGTTTCGCCATTTCGGACGGATGTTGCACCTTGCACCGTGGATGTTGCACCCTGTAGATATCGATTATTCAAACGGCCATAACTTCTGGCTCGTTTGGAGTTACGGGAGCCATAACCTGTCAAAACGAAGGCCTTGATGAGTTCTACGGCTTTGACGGCTTTCAGCCGTCAATGGATAGATTAATGCCCAAAAAGGATAACCCGAATCTCAATCGGGTCTCGTAAGTTTTATACCCTCCGTTTTTTCGACACGTGGATTTTTACGGTAAAACAGGATTACCGTGGCTGGCCTTCGATTTAGCATCGCTGGAGAGTGGTGCACCATGGTATTGTTCCGTTTCAAATCCATGCATGCATTTCTAAAAGTCGTACGGCACTGTTTCGCCATTTCGGACGGATGTTGCACCTTGCACCGTGGATGTTGCACCCTGTAGATATCGATTATTCAGACGGCCATGACTTCTGGCTCGTTTAGAGATACGGGAGCCATAACCTGTCAAAACGAAGGCCTCGATGAGTTCTACGGCTTTGACAACTTTCAGCCGTCAACGGGTAGATTAATGACCAAAAAGGACAACCCGAATCTCAATCGGGTCTCGTAAGTTTTTTACCCTTCGTTTTTTCGACACGTGGATTTTTACGGTAAAACAGGATTACGGTGGCTGGTCTTCGATTTACCATCGCTGGAGAGTGGTGCACCATGATACTATTCCGTTTCAAATCCATGCACGCATTTCTAAAAGTCGTACGGCACTGTTTCGCCATTTCGGACGGATGTTGCACCTTGCACCGTGGATGCTGCACTCTGTAGATATCGATTATTCAAACGGCCATAACTTCTGCCTCGTTTTGAGTTACGGGAGGAATAACCTGTCAAAACGAAGGCCTTGATGAGTTCTACGGCTTTGATGGTTTCAGCCGTCAACGGATAGACTAATGCCCAGAAAGGACAACCCGAATCTCAATCGGGTCTCGTAAGTTTTTTACCCATTGTTTTTTCGACACGTGGATTTTTACGGTAAAAAAGGATTACCGTGGCTGGCCTTCGATTTACCATCGTTGGAGAGTGGTGCACCATGGTATTGTTCCATTTCAAATCCATGCATGCATTTCTAAAAGTCGTACGGCACTGTTTCGCCATTTCGGACGGATATTGCACCTTGCACCGTGGATGTTGCACCCTGTAGATATCGATTATTCGGACGGCCATAACTTCTGGCTCGTTTAGAGTTACGGGAGCCATAACCTGTCAAAACAAAGGCCTCGATGAGTTCTACGGCTTTGACAGCTTTCAGCCGTCAACGGATAGATTAATGCCCAAAAAGGACAACCCGAATCTCAATCGGGTGTCGTAAGTTTTTTATCCTTCGTTTTTTCGACACGTGGATTTTTACGGTAAAACAGGATTACGGTTGCTAGCCTTCGATTTACCATCGCTGGACAGTGGTGCACCATGGTACCGTTCCGTTTCAAATCCATGCATGCATTTCTAAAAGTCGTAGGGCACTGTTTCGCCATTTCGGACGGATGTTGCACCTAGCACCGTGGATGTTGCACCCTGTAGATATCGATTATTCGGACTGCCATAACTTCTGGCTCGTTTAGAGTTACGTGAGCCATAACCTATCAAAACGAAGGCCTCGATGAGTTCTACGGATTTGACAGCTTTCAACCGTCAACGGATAGATTAATGCCCAAAAAGGAAAACCCGAATCTCAATCGGGTCTCGTAAGTTTTTTACCCTTCCTTTTTTCGACACGTGGATTTTTACGGTAAAACGGGATTACCGTGGCTAGACTTCGATTTACCATCGCTGGAGAGTGGTGCACCATGGTGCTGTTCCGTTTCAAATCCATGCACGCATTTCTAAAAGTCGTACGGCACTGTTTCGCCATTTCGGACGGATGTTGCACCTTGCACCGTGGATGTTGCACCATATAGATATCGATTATTCGAACGGCCGTAACTTCTGGCTCGTTTAGAGTTACGGGAGCCATAACCTGTCAAAACGAAGGCCTCGATGAGTTCTACGGCTTTGACAACTTTCAGCCGTCAACGGGTAGAATAATGCCCAAAAAGGACAACCCGAATCTCAATCGGGTCTCGTAAGTTTTTTACCCTTCGTTTTTTCGACACGTGGATTTTTACGGTAAAACAGGATTACGGTGGCTGGTCTTCGATTTACCATCGCTAGAGAGTGGTGCACCATGGTACTATTCCGTTTCAAATCCATGCACGCATTTCTAAAAGTCGTACGGCACTGTTTCGCCATTTCGGACGGATGTTGCACCTTGCACCATGGATGTTGCACTCTGTAGATATCGATTATTCAAATGGCCATAACTTCTGCCTCGTTTTGAGTTACGGGAGGAATAACCTGTCAAAACGAAGGCCTTGATGAGTTCTACGGCTTTGATGGTTTCAGCCATCAACGGATAGACTAATGCCCAGAAAGGACAACCTGAATCTCAATCGGGTCTCGTAAGTTTTTTACCCATTGTTTTTTTGACACGTGGATTTTTACGGTAAAAAAGGATTACCGTGGCTGGCCTTCGATTTACCATCGTTGGAGAGTGGTGCACCATGGTATTGTTCCATTTCAAATCCATGCATGCATTTCTAAAAGTCGTACGGCACTGTTTCGCCATTTCGGACGGATGTTGCACCTTGCACCGTGGATGTTGCACCCTGTAGATATCGATTATTCGGACGGCCATAACTTCTGGCTCGTTTAGAGTTACGGGAGCCATAACCTGTCAAAACAAAGGCCTCGATGAGTTCTACGGCTTTGACAGCTTTCAGCCGTCAACGGATAGATTAATGCCCAAAAACGACAGCCCGAATCTCAATCTGGTCTCGTAAGTTTTTTACCCTTCGTATTTTCGGCACGTGGATTTTTACGGTAAAACGGGATTACTGTGGCCCGTCTTCGACTTCCCATCGCTGGAGAGTGGTGCACCATGGTACTGTTCCGTTTTAAATACATGCACGCATTTCTAAAAGTCGTACGACACTATTTCACCATTTCGAACGGATGTTGCACCTTGCACCGTGGATGTTACACCCTGTAGATATCGATTATTCAAACGGCCATAACTTCTGGCTCGTTTAAAGTTACGGGAGCTATAACCTGTCAAAAAGAAGGCCTCGATGAGTTCTACGGCTTTGACAGCTTTCAGCTGTCAATGGATAGATTAATGCCCAAAAAGGACAACCCGAATCTCAATCGGGTCTCGTAAGTTTTTTACCCTTCGTTTTTTCGACACGTGGATTTTTACGGTAAAACAGGATTACCGTGGCTGGCCTTCGATTTACCATCGCTGGAGAGTGGTGCACCATGGTATTGTTCCGTTTCAAATCCATGCATGCATTTCTAAAAGTCGTACGGCACTGTTTCGCCATTTCGGACGGATGTTGCACCTTGCACCGTGGATGTTGCACCCTGTAGATATCGATTATTCAGACGGCCATGACTTCTGGCTCGTTTAGAGATACGGGAGCCATAACCTGTCAAAACGAAGGCCTCGATGAGTTCTACGGCTTTGACAACTTTCAGCCGTCAACGGGTAGATTAATGCCCAAAAAGGACAACCCGAATCTCAATGGGGTCTCGTAAGTTTTTTACCCTTCGTTTTTTCGACACGTGGATTTTTACGGTAAAACAGGATTACGGTGGCTGGTCTTCGATTTACCATCGCTGGAGAGTGGTGCACCATGATACTATTCCGTTTCAAATCCATGCACGCATTTCTAAAAGTCGTACGGCACTGTTTCGCCATTTCGGACGGATGTTGCACCTTGCACCGTGGATGCTGCACTCTGTAGATATCGATTATTCAAACGGCCAAAACTTCTGCCTCGTTTTGAGTTACGGGAGGAATAACCTGTCAAAACGAAGGCCTTGATGAGTTCTACGGCTTTGATGGTTTCAGCCGTCAACGGATAGACTAATGCCCAGAAAGGACAACCCGAATCTCAATCGGGTCTCGTAAGTTTTTTACCCATTGTTTTTTCGACACGTGGATTTTTACGGTAAAAAAGGATTACCGTGGCTGGCCTTCGATTTACCATCGTTGGAGAGTGGTGCACCATGGTATTGTTCCATTTCAAATCCATGCATGCATTTCTAAAAGTCGTACGGCACTGTTTCGCCATTTCGGACGGATGTTGCACCTTGCACCGTGGATGTTGCACCCTGTAGATATCGATTATTCGGACGGCCATAACTTCTGGCTCGTTTAGAGTTACGGGAGCCATAACCTGTCAAAACAAAGGCCTCGATGAGTTCTACGGCTTTGACAGCTTTCAGCCGTCAACGGATAGATTAATGCCCAAAAAGGACAACCCGAATCTCAATCGGGTGTCGTAAGTTTTTTATCCTTCGTTTTTTCGACACGTGGATTTTTACGGTAAAACAGGATTACGGTTGCTAGCCTTCGATTTACCATCGCTGGACAGTGGTGCACCATGGTACCGTTCCGTTTCAAATCCATGCATGCATTTCTAAAAGTCGTAGGGCACTGTTTCGCCATTTCGGACGGATGTTGCACCTAGCACCGTGGATGTTGCACCCTGTAGATATCGATTATTCGGACTGCCATAACTTCTGGCTCGTTTAGAGTTACGTGAGCCATAACCTATCAAAACGAAGGCCTCGATGAGTTCTACGGATTTGACAGCTTTCAACCGTCAACGGATAGATTAATGCCCAAAAAGGAAAACCCGAATCTCAATCGGGTCTCGTAAGTTTTTTACCCTTCCTTTTTTCGACACGTGGATTTTTACGGTAAAACGAGATTACCGTGGCTAGACTTCGATTTACCATCGCTGGAGAGTGGTGCACCATGGTGCTGTTCCGTTTCAAATCCATGCACGCATTTCTAAAAGTCGTACGGCACTGTTTCGCCATTTCGGACGGATGTTGCACCTTGCACCGTGGATGTTGCACCATATAGATATCGATTATTCGAACGGCCGTAACTTCTGGCTCGTTTAGTGTTACGGGAGCCATAACCTGTCAAAACGAAGGCCTCGATGAGTTCTACGGCTTTGACAACTTTCAGCCGTCAACGGGTAGAATAATGCCCAAAAAGGACAACCCGAATCTCAATCGGGTCTCGTAAGTTTTTTACCCTTCGTTTTTTCGACACGTGGATTTTTACGGTAAAACAGGATTACGGTGGCTGGTCTTCGATTTACCATCGCTGGAGAGTGGTGCACCATGGTACTATTCCGTTTCAAATCCATGCACGCATTTCTAAAAGTCGTACGGCACTGTTTCGCCATTTCGGACGGATGTTGCACCTTGCACCATGGATGTTGCACTCTGTAGATATCGATTATTCAAATGGCCATAACTTCTGCCTCGTTCTGAGTTACGGGAGGAATAACCTGTCAAAACGAAGGCCTTGATGAGTTCTACGGCTTTGATGGTTTCAGCCGTCAACGGATAGACTAATGCCCAGAAAGGACAACCTGAATCTCAATCGGGTCTCGTAAGTTTTTTACCCATTGTTTTTTTGACACGTGGATTTTTACGGTAAAAAAGGATTACCGTGGCTGGCCTTCGATTTACCATCGTTGGAGAGTGGTGCACCATGGTATTGTTCCATTTCAAATCCATGCATGCATTTCTAAAAGTCGTACGGCACTGTTTCGCCATTTCGGACGGATGTTGCACCTTGCACCGTGGATGTTGCACCCTGTAGATATCGATTATTCGGACGGCCATAACTTCTGGCTCGTTTAGAGTTACGGGAGCCATAACCTGTCAAAACAAAGGCCTCGATGAGTTCTACGGCTTTGACAGCTTTTAGCCGTCAACGGATAGATTAATGCCCAAAAAGGACAACCCGAATCTCAATCGGGTGTCGTAAGTTTTTTATCCTTCGTTTTTTCGACACGTGGATTTTTACGGTAAAACAGGATTACGGTTGCTAGCCTTCGATTTACCATCGCTGGACAGTGGTGCACCATGGTACCGTTCCGTTTCAAATCCATGCATGCATTTCTAAAAGTCGTAGGGCACTGTTTCGCCATTTCGGACGGATGTTGCACCTAGCACCGTGGATGTTGCACCCTGTAGATATCGATTATTCGGACGGCCATAACTTCTGGCTCGTTTAGAGTTACGTGAGCCATAACCTATCAAAACGAAGGCCTCGATGAGTTCTACGGATTTGACAGCTTTCAACCATCAACGGATAGATTAATGCCTAAAAAGGAAAACCCGAATCTCAATCGGGTCTCGTAAGTTTTTTACCCTTCCTTTTTTCGACACGTGGATTTTTACGGTAAAGATGGATTACCGTGGCTAGACTTCGATTTACCATCGCTGGAGAGTGGTGCACCATGGTGCTGTTCCGTTTCAAATCCATGCACGCATTTCTAAATGTCGTACGACACTGTTTCGCCATTTCGGACGGATGTTGCACCTTGCACCGTGGATGTTGCACCATATAGATATCGATTATTCGAACGGCCGTAACTACTGGCTCGTTTAGAGTTACGGGAGCCATAACCTGTCAAAACGAAGGTCTCGATGAGTTCTATGGCTTTGACCACTTTCAGCCGTCAACGGATAGATTAATGCCCAAAAACGACAGCCCGAATCTCAATCGGGTCTCGTAAGTTTTTTACCCTTCGTATTTTCGGCACGTGGATTTTTACGGTAAAACGGGATTACTGTGGCCCATCTTCGACTTCCCATCGCTGGAGGGTGGTGCACCATGGTACTGTTCCGTTTTAAATACATGCACGCATTTCTAAAAGTCGTACGACACTGTTTCACCATTTCGAACGGATGTTGCACCTTGCACCGTGGATGTTACACCCTGTAGATATCGATTATTCAAACGGCCATAACTTCTGGCTCGTTTAAAGTTACGGGAGCTATAACCTGTCAAAAAGAAGGCCTCGATGAGTTCTACGGCTTTGACAGCTTTCAGCTGTCAATGGATAGATTAATGCCCAAAAAGGACAACCCGAATCTCAATCGGGTCTCGTAATTTTTTTTACCCTTCATTTTTTCGACACGTGGATTTTTACGGTAAAACGGGATTACCATGGCCCGTCTTCGACTTCCCATCGCTGGAGAGTGGTGCACCATGGCACTGTTCCGTTTCAAATCCATGCATGCATTTCTAAAAGTCGTACGACACTGTTTCACCATTTCGGACGGATGTTGCACCTTGCACCGTGGATGTTGCACCCTGTAGATATCGATTATTCAAACGGCCATAAATTCTGGCTCGTTTAGAGTTACGGGAGCCATAACCTGTCAAAAAGAAGGCCTCGATGAGTTCTACGGCTTTGACGGCTTTCAGCCATCAATGGATAGATTAATGCCCAAAAAGGACAACCCGAATCTCAATCGGGTCTCGTAAGTTTTTTACCCTTCGTTTTTTCGACACGTGGATTTTTACGGTAAAACAGGATTACCGTGGCTGGCCTTCGATTTACCATCGCTGGAGAGTGGTGCACCATGGTATTGATCCCTTTCAAATCCATGCATGCATTTCTAAAAGTCGTACGGCACAGTTTCGCCATTTCGGACGGATGTTGCACCGTGGATATTGCACCCTGTAGATATCGATTATTCGGACGGCCATAACTTCTGGCTCGTTTAGAGTTACGGGAGCCATAACCTGTCAAAACGAAGGCCTTGATGAGTTCTACGGCTTTGACGGCTTCTGGCCGTCAATGGATAGATTAATGCCCAAAAAGGATAACCCGAATCTCAATCGGGTCTCGTAAGTTTTATACCCTCCGATTTTTCGACATGTGGATTTTTACGGTAAAACAGGATTACCGTGGCTGGACTTCGATTTACCATCGCTGGAGAGTGGTGCACCATGGTACTGTTCCGTTTCAAATCCATGCACGCATTTCTAAAAGTCGTACGGCACTGTTTTTCCATTTCGGACGGATGTTGCACCTTGCACCGTGGATGTTGCACCTTGTAGATATCGATTATACGGACGACCTTAACTTCTGGCTCGTTTAGAGTTACGGGAGCCAAAACCTGTCAAAACGAAGGCCTCGATGAGTTCTATGGCTTTAATAGCTTTCAACCGTCAACGGATAGATTAATGCCAAAAAGGACAACCCAAATCTCAATCGGGTCTCGTAAGTTTTTTACCCTTCGTTTTTTCGACACGTGGATTTTTACGGTAAAACGGGATTACCGTGGCCCGTCTTCGAATTCCCATCGACGGAGAGTGGTGCACCATGGTTATTTCCGTTTCAAATCCATGCACGCATTTCTAAAAGTCGTACGGCACTGTTTCGCCATTTCGGACGGATGTTGCACCTTGCACCGTGGATGTTGCACCCTGTAGATATCGATTATTCGGACGGCCATAACTTCCGGCTCGTTTAGAGTTACGGGAGCCATAACCTGTCAAAACGAAGGCCTCGACGAGTTCTACAGCTTTGACAGCTTTCAGCCGTCAACGGATAGATTAATGCCCAAAAAGGACAACCCGAATCTCAATCGGGTCTCGTAAGTTTTTTACCTTTCGTTTTTTCGACACGTGGATTTTTACGGTAAAATGGGATTACCTTGGCCCGTCTTCGACTTCCCATCGCTGGAGAGTGGTGCACCATGGTAGTGTTCCGTTTCAAATCCATGCACGCATTTCTGAAAGTCGTACGGCACTGTTTTGCCATTTCGGACGGACGTTGCACCTTGCACCGTGGATGTTGCACCCTGTAGATATCGATTATTCAAACGGCCATAACTTATGGCTCGTTTAGAGTAATGGGAGCCATAACCTGTCAAAACAAAGGCCTCGATGAGTTCTACAGCTTTGCCAGCTTTCAGCTGCCAACGGATAGATTAATGCCCAAAAAGGACAACCCGAATCTCAATTGGGTCTCGTAAGTTTTTTACACTTCGTTTTTTCGACACGTGGATTTTTACGGTAAAACAGGATTACCGTGGCTGGCCTTCGATTTAGCATCGCTGGAGAGTGGTGCACCATGGTACTGTTCCGTTTCAATTCCATGCACGCATTTCTAAAAGTCATACGGCACTGTTTCGCCATTTCGGACGGATGTTGCACCTTGCACCGTGGATGTTGCACCCTGTAGATATCGATTATTCAGACGCCATAACTTCTTGCTCGTTTGGAGTTACGGGAGCCATAACCTGTCAAAACAAAGGCCTCGATGAGTTCTACGGCTTTGACAACTTTTAGCCGTCAACGGATAGATTAATGCCCAAAAAGGAAAACCCGAATCTCAATCGGGTCTCGTAAGTTTTTTACCCTTCGTTTTTTCGACAGGTGGATTTTTACGGTAAAACAGGATTACCATGGCTGGTCTTCGATTTACCATCGTTGGAGAGTGATGCACACTGGTACTATTTCATTTCAAATCCATGCACGCATTTCTAAAAGTCGTACGACACTGTTTCGCCATTTCGGACGGATGTTGCACCTTGCACCGTGGATGTTGCACCCTGTAGATATCGATTATTCAAACGGCCATAACTTCTGGCTCGTTTGGAGTTACGAGAGCCATAACCTGTCAAAACGAAGGCCTTGATGAGTTCTACGGCTTTGACGGCTTTCAGCCGTCAATGGATAGATTAATGCCCAAAAAGGATAACCCGAATCTCAATCGGGTCTCGTAAGTTTTATACCCTCCGTTTTTTCGACACGTGGATTTTTACGGTAAAACAGGATTACCGTGGCTGGCCTTCGATTTACCATCGCTGGAGAGTGGTGCACCATGGTATTGTTCCGTTTCAAATCCATGCATGCATTTCTAAAAGTCGTACGGCACTGTTTCGCCATTTCGGATGGATGTTGCACCTTGCACCGTGGATGTTGCACCCTGTAGATATCGATTATTCAGACGGCCATGACTTCTGGCTCGTTTAGAGATACGGGAGCCATAACCTGTCAAAACGAAGGCCTCGATGAGTTCTACGGCTTTGACAACTTTCAGCCGTCAACGGGTAGATTAATGCCCAAAAAGGACAACCCGAATCTCAATCGGGTCTCGTAAGTTTTTTACCCTTCGTTTTTTCGACACGTGGATTTTTACGGTAAAACAGGATTACGGTGGCTGGTCTTCGATTTACCATCGCTGGAGAGTGGTGCACCATGGTACTATTCCGTTTCAAATCCATGCACGCATTTCTAAAAGTCGTACGGCACTGTTTCGCCATTTCGGACGGATGTTGCACCTTGCACCGTGGATGTTGCACTCTATAGATATCGATTATTCAAACGGCCATAACTTCTGCCTCATTTTGAGTTACGGGAGGAATAACCTGTCAAAACGAAGGCCTTGATGAGTTCTACGGCTTTGATGGTTTCAGCCGTCAACGGATAGACTAATGCCCAGAAAGGACAACCCGAATCTCAATCGGGTCTCGTAAGTTTTTTACCCATTGTTTTTTCGACACGTGGATTTTTACGGTAAAAAAGGATTACCGTGGCTGGCCTTCGATTTACCATCGTTGGAGAGTGGTGCACCATGGTATTGTTCCATTTCAAATCCATGCATGCATTTCTAAAAGTCGTACGGCACTGTTTCGCCATTTCGGACGGATGTTGCACCTTGCACCGTCGATGTTGCACCCTGTAGATATCGATTATTCGGACGGCCATAACTTCTGGCTCGTTTAGAGTTACGGGAGCCATAACCTGTCAAAACAAAGGCCTCGATGAGTTCTACGGCTTTGACAGCTTTCAGCCGTCAACGGATAGATTAATGCCCAAAAAGGACAACCCGAATCTCAATCGGGTCTCATAAGTTTTTTACCCTTCCTTTTTTCGACACGTGGATTTTTACGGTAAAACGGGATTACCGTGGCTAGACTTCGATTTACCATCGCTGGAGAGTGGTGCACCATGGTGCTGTTCCGTTTCAAATCCATGCACGCATTTCTAAAAGTCGTACGGCACTGTTTCGCCATTTCGGACGGATGTTGCACCTTGCACCGTGGATGTTGCACCATATAGATATCGATTATTCGAACGGCCGTAACTTCTGGCTCGTTTAGAGTTACGGGAGCCATAACCTGTCAAAACGAAGGTCTCGATGAGTTCTATGGCTTTGACAGCTTTCAGCCGTCAACGGATAGATTAATGCCCAAAAACGACAGCCCGAATCTCAATCGGGTCTCGTAAGTTTTCTACCCTTCGTATTTTCGGCACGTGGATTTTTACGGTAAAACGGGATTACTGTGGCCCGTCTTCGACTTCCCATCGCTGGAGAGTGGTGCACCATGGTACTGTTCCGTTTTAAATACATGCACGCATTTCTAAAAGTCGTACGACACTGTTTCACCATTTCGAACGGATGTTGCACCTTGCACCGTGGATGTTACACCCTGTAGATATCGATTATTCAAACAGCCATAACTTCTGGCTCGTTTAAAGTTACGGGAGCTATAACCTGTCAAAAAGAAGGCCTCGATGAGTTCTACGGCTTTGACAGCTTTCAGCCGTCAATGGATAGATTAATGCCCAAAAAGGACAACCCGAATCTCAATCGGGTCTCGTAAGTTTTTTACCCTTCGTTTTTTCGACACGTGGATTTTTACGGTAAAACGGGATTACCGTGGCCCGTCTTCGACTTCCCATCGCTGGAGAGTGGTGCACCATGGCACTGTTTCGTTTCAAATCCATGCATGCATTTCTAAAAGTCGTACGACACTGTTTCACCATTTCGGACGGATGTTGCACCTTGCACCGTGGATGTTGCACCCTGTAGATATCGATTATTCGGACGGCCATAAATTCTGGCTCGTTTAGAGTTACGGGAGCCATAACCTGTCAAAAAGAAGTCCTCGATGAGTTCTACGGCTTTGACGGCTTTCAGCCATCAATGGATAGATTAATGCCCAAAAAGGACAACCCGAATCTCAATCGGGTCTCGTAAGTTTTTTACCCTTCGTTTTTTCGACACGTGGATTTTTACAGTAAAACAGGATTACCGTGGCTGGCCTTCGATTTACCATCGCTGGAGAGTGGTGCACCATGGTATTGATCCCTTTCAAATCCATGCATGCATTTCTAAAAGTCGTACGGCACTCTTTCGCCATTTCGGACGGATGTTGCACCGTGGATGTTGCACCCTGTAGATATCGATTATTCGGACGGCCATAACTTCTGGCTCGTTTAGAGTTACGGGAGCCATAACCTGTCAAAACGAAGGCCTCGATGAGTTCTACGGCTTTGACAGCTTTCAACCGTCAACGGATAGATTAATGCCCAAAAAGGACAACCCCAATCTCAATCGGGTCTCGTAAGTTTTTTATCCTTCGTTTTTTCGACACGTGAATTTTTACGGTAAAACAGGATTACGGTTGCTAGCCTTCGATTTACCATCGCTGGACAGTGGTGCACCATGGTACCGTTCCGTTTCAAATCCATGCATGCATTTCTAAAAGTCGTACGGCACTGTTTCGCCATTTCGGACGGATGTTGCACCTTGCACCGTGGATGTTGCACCCTGTAGATATCGATTATTCGGACGGCCATAACTTCTGGCTCGTTTAGAGTTACGGGAGCCATAACCTATCAAAACGAAGGCCTCGATGAGTTCTATGGATTTGACAGCTTTCAATCGTCAACGGATAGATTAATGCCCAAAAAGAAAAACCCGAATCTCAATCGGGTCTCATAAGTTTTTTACCCTTCGTTTTTTCGACACGTGGATTTTTACGGTAAAACGGGATTACCGTGGCTGGCCTTCGATTTAGCATCGCTGGAGAGTGGTGCACCATGGTACTGTTCCGTTTCAAATCCATGCACGTATTTCTAAAAGTCGTACGGCACTGTTTCGCCATTTCGGACGGATGTTGCACCTTGCACCGTGGATGTTGCACCCTGTAGATATCGATTATTCGAACGGCCATAACTTCTGGCTCGTTTAGATTTACGGGAGCCATAACCTGTCAAAACGAAGGCCTCGATGAGTTCTACGGCTTTGACAGCTTTCAGCCGTCAACGGATAGATTAATGCCCAAAAAGGACAACCCGAATCTCAATCGGGTCTCGTAAGTTTTTTATCCTTCGTTTTTTCAACACGTGGATTTTTACGGTAAAACAGGATTACGGTTGCTAGCCTTCGATTTACCATCGCTGAACAGTGGTGCACCATGGTACCGTTCCGTTTCAAATCCATGCATGCATTTCTAAAAGTCGTACGGCACTGTTTCGCCATTTCGGGCGGATGTTGCACCTTGCACCGTGGATGTTGCACCCTGTGGATATCGATTATTCGGACGGCCATAACTTCTGGCTCGTTTAGAGTTACGTGAGCCATAACCTATCAAAACGAAGGCCTCGATGAGTTCTACGGCTTTGACAGCTTTCAACCGTCAACGGATAGATTAATGTCCAAAAAGGAAAACCCGAATCTCAATCGGGTCTCGTAAGTTTTTTACCCTTCGTTTTTTCGACACGTGGATTTTTACGGTAAAACGGGATTACCGTGGCTGGCCTTCGATTTACCATCGCTGGAGAGTGGTGCACCATGGTACTATTCCGTTTCAAATCCATGCACGCATTTCTAAAAGTCGTACGGCACTGTTTCGCCATTTCGGACGGATGTTGCACCTTGCACCGTGGATGTTGCACCCTATAGATATCGATTATTCGAACGGCCATAAATTCTGGCTCGTTTAGAGTTACGGGAGCCATAACCAGTCAAAACGAAGGCCTCGATGAGTTCTACGGCTTTGACAGCTTTCAACCGCCAACGGATAGATTAATGCCCAAAAAGGACAACCCGAATCTCAATCGGGTCTCGTAAGTTTTTTATCCTTCGTTTTTTCGACACGTGAATTTTTACGGTAAAACAGGATTACGGTTGCTAGCCTTCGATTTACCATCGCTGGACAGTGGTGCACCATGGTACCGTTCCGTTTCAAATCCATGCATGCATTTCTAAAAGTCGTACGGCACTGTTTCGCCATTTCGGACGGATGTTGCACCTTGCACCGTGGATGTTGCACCCTGTAGATATCGATTATTCGGACGGCCATAACTTCTGGCTCGTTTAGAGTTACGGGAGCCATAACCTATCAAAACGAAGGCCTCGATGAGTTCTATGGATTTGACAGCTTTCAACCGTCAACGGATAGATTAATGCCCAAAAAGAAAAACCCGAATCTCAATCGGGTCTCATAAGTTTTTTACCCTTCGTTTTTTCGACACGTGGATTTTTACGGTAAAACGGGATTACCGTGGCTGGCCTTCGATTTAGCATCGCTGGAGAGTGGTGCACCATGGTACTGTTCCGTTTCAAATCCATGCACGTATTTCTAAAAGTCGTACGGCACTGTTTCGCCATTTCGGACGGATGTTGCACCTTGCACCGTGGATGTTGCACCCTGTAGATATCGATTATTCGAACGGCCATAACTTCTGGCTCGTTTAGATTTACGGGAGCCATAACCTGTCAAAACGAAGGCCTCGATGAGTTCTACGGCTTTGACAGCTTTCAGCCGTCAACGGATAGATTAATGCCCAAAAAGGACAACCTGAATCTCAATCGGGTCTCGTAAGTTTTTTATCCTTCGTTTTTTCAACACGTGGATTTTTACGGTAAAACAGGATTACGGTTGCTAGCCTTCGATTTACCATCGCTGAACAGTGGTGCACCATGGTACCGTTCCGTTTCAAATCCATGCATGCATTTCTAAAAGTCGTACGGCACTGTTTCGCCATTTCGGGCGGATGTTGCACCTTGCACCGTGGATGTTGCACCCTGTGGATATCGATTATTCGGACGGCCATAACTTCTGGCTCGTTTAGAGTTACGTGAACCATAACCTATCAAAACGAAGGCCTCGACGAGTTCTACGGCTTTGACAGCTTTCAACCGTCAACGAATAGATTAATGTCCAAAAAGGAAAACCCGAATCTCAATCGGGTCTCGTAAGTTTTTTACCCTTCGTTTTTTCGACACGTGGATTTTTACGGTAAAACGGGATTACCGTGGCTGGCCTTCGATTTACCATCGCTGGAGAGTGGTGCACCATGGTACTATTCCGTTTCAAATCCATGCACGCATTTCTAAAAGTCGTACGGCACTGTTTCGCCATTCCGGACGGATGTTGCACCTTGCACCGTGGATGTTGCACCCTATAGATATCGATTATTCGAACGGCCATAAATTCTGGCTCGTTTAGAGTTACGGGAGCCATAACCTGTCAAAACGAAGACCTCGATGAGTTCTACGGCTTTGACAGCTTTCAGCCGTCAAAGGATAGATTAATGCCCAAAAACGACAACCCGAATCTCAATCGGGTCTCGTAAGTTTTTTACCCTTCGTTTTTTCGACACGTGGATTTGTACGGTAAAACGGGATTACTGTGGCCCGTCTTCGACTTCCCATCGCTGGAGAGTGGTGCACCGTGGTACTGTTCCGTTTCAAATCCATGCACGCATTTCTAAAAGTCGTACGACACTGTTTCACCATTTCGGACGGATGTTGCACCTTGCACCGTGGATGTTACACCCTGTAGATATCGATTATTCAAACGGCCATAACTTCTGGCTCGTTTAAAGTTACGGGAGCCATAACCTGTCAAAAAGAAGGCCTCGATGAGTTCTACGGCTTTGACAGCTTTCAGCCGTCAATGGATAGATTAATGCCCAAAAAGGACAACCCGAATCTCAATCGGGTCTCGTAAGTTTTTTACCCTTCGTTTTTTCGACACGTGGATTTTTACGGTAAGACATGATTACCGTGGCCCGTCTTCGACTTCCCATCGCTGGAGAGTGGTGCACCATGGTACTCTTCCGTTTTAGATCCATGCACGCATTTCTAAAAGTCGTACGGCACTGTTTCGCCATTTCGGACGGATGTTGCACCTTGCACCGTGGATGTTGCACCCTGTAGATATCGATTATTCGGACGGCCATAACTTCTGGCTCGTTTAGAGTTACGGGAGCCATAACCTGTCAAAAAGAAGGCCTCGATGAGTTCTACGGCTTTGACGGCTTTCAGCCGTCAATGGATAGATTAATGCCCAAAAAGGACAACCCGAATCTCAATCGGGTCTCGTAAGTTTTTTACCCTTCGTTTTTTCGACACGTGGATTTTTACGGTAAAACAGGATTTCCGTGGCTGGCCTTCGATTTACCATCGTTGGAGAGTGGTGCACCATGGTATTGTTCCGTTTCAAATCCATGCATGCATTTCTAAAAGTCTTACGGCACTGTTTCGCCATTTCGGACGGATGTTGCACCTTGCACCTTGGATGTTGCACCCTGTAGATATCGATTATTCGGACGGCCATAACTTCTGGCTCGTTTAGAGTTACGGGAGCCATAACCTATCAAAACGAAGGCCTCGATGAGTTCTACGGCTTTGACAGCTTTCAACCGTCAACGGATAGATTAATGCCCAAAAAGGAAAACCCGAATCTCAATCGGGTCTCGTAAGTTTTTTACCCTTCGTTTTTTCGACACGTGGATTTTTACCGTAAAACGGGATTACCGTGGCTGGCCTTCGATTTACCATCTCTGGAGAGTGGTGCACCATGGTACTGTTCCGTTTCAACTCCATGCACGCATTTCTAAAAGTCGTACGGCACTGTTTCGCCATTTCGGACGGATGTTGCACCTTGCACCGTGGATGTTGCACCCTATAGGTATCGATTATTCGAACGGCCATAACTTCTGGCTCGTTTAGAGTTACGGGAGCCATAACCAGTCAAAACGAAGGCCTCGATGAGTTCTACAGCTTTGACAGCTTTCAGCCGTCAACGGATAGATTAATGCCCAAAAACGACAACCCGAATCTCAATCGGGTCTCGTAAGTTTTTTACCCTTCGTTTTTTCGACACGTGGATTTTTACGGTAAAACGGGATTACCGTGGCCCGTCTTCGACTTCCCATCACTGGAGAGTGGTGCACCATGGCACTGTTCCGTTTCAAATCCATGCACGCATTTCTAAAAGTCGTACGACACTGTTTCACCATTTTGGACGGATGTTGCACCTTGCACCGTGGATGTTGCACCCTGTAGATATCGATTATTCAAACGGCCATAACTTCTGGCTGGTTTAGAGTTACGGGAGGCATAACCTGTCAAAAAGAAGGCCTCGATGAGTTCTACGGCTTTGACAGCTTTCAGCCGTCAATGGATAGATTAATGCCCAAAAAGGACAACCCGAATCTCAATCGGGTCTCGTAAGTTTTTTACCCTTCTTTTTTTCGACACGTGGATTTTTACGGTAAAACAGGATTACCGTGGCTGGCCTTCGATTTACCATCGCTGGAGAGTGGTGCACCATGGTATTGTTCCCTTTCAAATCCATGCATGCATTTCTAAAAGTCGTACGGCACTGTTTCGCCATTTCGGACGGATGTTGCACCTTGCACCTTGGATGTTGCACCCTGTAGATATCGATTATTCGGACGGCCATAACTTCTGGCTCGTTTAGAGTTACGGGAGCCATAACCTATCAAAACGAAGGCCTCGATGAGTTCTACGGCTTTGACAGCTTTCAACCGTCAACGGATAGATTAATGCCCAAAAAGGAAAACCCGAATCTCAATCGGGTCTCGTAAGTTTTTTACCCTTCGTTTTTTCGACACGTGGATTTTTACCGTAAAACGGGATTACCGTGGCTGGCCTTCGATTTACCATCGCTGGAGAGTGGTGCACCATGGTACTGTTCCGTTTCAACTCCATGCACGCATTTCTAAAAGTCGTACGGCACTGTTTCGCCATTTCGGACGGATGTTGCACCTTGCACCGTGGATGTTGCACCCTGTAGATATCGATTATTCAAACGGCCATAACTTCTGGCTCGTTTAGAGTTACGGGAGACATAACCTGTCAAAAAGAAAGCCTCGATGAGTTCTACGGCTTTGACAGCTTTCAGCCGTCAATGGATAGATTAATGCCCAAAAAGGAAAACCCGAATCTCAATCGGGTCTCGTAAGTTTTTTACCCTTCGTTTTTTCGACACGTGGATTTTTACGGCAAAACAGGATTTCCGTGGCTGGCCTTCGATTTACCATCGCTGGAGAGTGGTGCACCATGGTATTGTTCCGTTTCAAATCCATGCATGCATTTCTAAAAGTCTTACGGCACTGTTTCGCCATTTCGGACGGATGTTGCACCTTGCACCTTGGATGTTGCACCCTTTAGATATCGATTATTCGGACGGCCATAACTTCTGGCTCGTTTAGAGTTACGGGAGCCATAACCTATCAAAACGAAGGCCTCGATGAGTTCTACGGCTTTGACAGATTTCAACCGTCAACGGATAGATTAATGCCCATAAAGGAAAACCCGAATCTCAATCGGGTCTCGTAAGTTTTTTACCCTTCGTTTTTTCGACACGTGGATTTTTACCGTAAAACGGGATTACCGTGGCTGGCCTTCGATTTACCATCGCTGGAGAGTGGTACACCATGGTACTTTTCCGTTTCAACTCCATGCACGCATTTCTAAAAGTCGTACGGCACTGTTTCGCCATTTCGGACGGATGTTGCACCTTGCACCGTGGATGTTGCACCCTATAGGTATCGATTATTCGAACGGCCATAACTTCTGGCTCGTTTAGAGTTACGGGAGCCATAACCTGTCAAAACGAAGGCCTCGATGAGTTCTACAGCTTTGACAGCTTTCAGCCGTCAACGGATAGAGTAATGCCCAAAAATGACAACCCGAATCTCAATCGGGTCTCGTAAGTTTTTTACCCTTCGTTTTTTCGACACGTGGATTTTTACGGTAAAAGGGATTACCGTGGCCCGTCTTCGACTTCCCATCACTGGAGAGTGGAGCACCATGGCACTGTTCCGTTTCAAATCCATGCACGCATTTCTAAAAGTCGTACGACACTGTTTCACCATTTCGGACGGATGTTGCACCTTGCACCGTGGATGTTGCACCCTGTAGATGTCGATTATTCAAACGGCCATAACTTCTGGCTCGTTTAAAGTTACGGGAGCCATAACCTGTCAAAAAGAAGGCCTCGATGAGTTCTACGGTTTTGCCAGCTTTCAGCCGTCAATGGATAGATTAATGCCCAAAAAGGACAACCCAAATCTCAATCGGGTCTCGTAAGTTTTTTACCCTTCGTTTTTTCGACACGTGGATTTTTACGGTAAAACATGATTACCGTGGCCCGTCTTCGACTTCCCATCGCTAGAGAGTGGTGCACCATGGTACTCTTCCGTTTCAAATCCATGCACGCATTTCTAAAAGTCGTACGGCACTGTTTCGCCATTTCGGACGGATGTTGCACCTTGCACCGTGGATGTTGCACCCTGTAGATATCGATTATTCGGACGGCCATAACTTCTGGCTCGTTTAGAGTTACGGGAGCCATAACTTGTCAAAAAGAAGGCCTCGATGAGTTCTACGGCTTTGACGGCTTTCAGCCGTCAATGGATAGATTAATGCCCAAAAAGGACAACCCGAATCTCAATCGGGTCTCGTAAGTTTTTTACCCTTCGTTTTTTCGACACGTGGATTTTTACGGTAAAACAGGATTACGGTTGCTAGCCTTCGATTTACCATCGCTGAACAGTGGTGCACCATGGTACCGTTCCGTTTCAAATCCATGCATGCATTTCTAAAAGTCGTACGGCACTGTTTCGCCATTTCGGGCGGATGTTGCACCTTGCACCGTGGATGTTGCACCCTGTGGATATCGATTATTCGGACGGCCATAACTTCTGGCTCGTTTAGAGTTACGTGAGCCATAACCTATCAAAACGAAGGCCTCGATGAGTTCTACGGCTTTGACAGCTTTCAACCGTCAACGGATAGATTAATGTCCAAAAAGGAAAACCCGAATCTCAATCGGGTCTCGTAAGTTTTTTACCCTTCGTTTTTTCGACACATGGATTTTTACGGTAAAACGGGATTACCGTGGCTGGCCTTCGATTTACCATCGCTGGAGAGTGGTGCACCATGGTACTATTCCGTTTCAAATCCATGCACGCATTTCTAAAAGTCGTACGGCACTGTTTCGCCATTTCGGACGGATGTTGCACCTTGCACCGTGGATGTTGCACCCTACAGATATCGATTATTCGAACGGCCATAAATTCTGGCTCGTTTAGAGTTACGGGAGCCATAACCAGTCAAAACGAAGGCCTCGATGAGTTCTACGGCTTTGACAGCTTTCAACCGTCAACGGATAGATTAATGCCCAAAAAGGACAACCCGAATCTCAATCGGGTCTCGTAAGTTTTTTATCCTTTGTTTTTTCGACACGTGAATTTTTACGGTAAAACAGGATTACGGTTGCTAGCCTTCGATTTACCATCGCTGAACAGTGGTGCACCATGGTACCGTTCCGTTTCAAATCCATGCATGCATTTCTAAAAGTCGTACGGCACTGTTTCGCCATTTCGAGCGGATGTTGCACCTTGCACCGTGGATGTTGCACCCTGTGGATATCGATTATTCGGACGGCCATAACTTCTGGCTCGTTTAGAGTTACGTGAGCCATAACCTATCAAAACGAAGGCCTCGATGAGTTCTACGGCTTTGACAGCTTTCAACCGTCAACGGATAGATTAATGTCCAAAAAGGAAAACCCGAATCTCAATCGGGTCTCGTAAGTTTTTTACCCTTCGTTTTTTCGACACGTGGATTTTTACGGTAAAACGGGATTACCGTGGCTGGCCTTCGATTTACCATCGCTGGAGAGTGGTGCACCATGGTACTCTTCCGTTTCAAATCCATGCACGCATTTCTAAAAGTCGTACGGCACTGTTTCGCCATTTCGGACGGATGTTGCACCTTGCACCGTGGATGTTGCACCCTATAGATATCGATTATTCGAACGGCCATAAATTCTGGCTCGTTTAGAGTTACGGGAGCCATAACCTGTCAAAACGAAGACCTCGATGAGTTCTACGGCTTTGACAGCTTTCAGCCGTCAACGGATAGATTAATGCCCAAAAACGACAACCCGAATCTCAATCGGGTCTCGTAAGTTTTTTACCCTTCGTTTTTTCGACACGTGGATTTTTACGGTAAAACGGGATTACTGTGGCCCGTCTTCGACTTCCCATCGCTGGAGAGTGGTGCACCGTGGTACTGTTCCGTTTCAAATCCATGCACGCATTTCTAAAAGTCGTACGACACTGTTTCACCATTTCGGACGGATGTTGCACCTTGCACCGTGGATGTTACACCCTGTAGATATCGATTATTCAAACGGCCATAACTTCCGGCTCGTTTAAAGTTACGGGAGCCATAACCTGTCAAAAAGAAGGCCTCGATGAGTTCTACGGCTTTGACAGCTTTCAGCCGTCAATGGATAGATTAATGCCCAAAAAGGACAACCCGAATCTCAATCGTGTCTCGTAAGTTTTTTACCCTTCGTTTTTTCGACACGTGGATTTTTACGGTAAGACATGATTACCGTGGCCCGTCTTCGACTTCCCATCGCTGGAGAGTGGTGCACCATGGTACTCTTCCGTTTTAGATCCATGCACGCATTTCTAAAAGTCGTACGGCACTGTTTCGCCATTTCGGACGGATGTTGCACCTTGCACCGTGGATGTTGCACCCTGTAGATATCGATTATTCGGACGACCATAACTTCTGGCTCGTTTAGAGTTACGGGAGCCATAACCTGTCAAAAAGAAGGCCTCGATGAGTTCTACGGCTTTGACGGCATTCAGCCGTCAATGGATAGATTAATGCCCAAAAAGGACAACCCGAATCTCAATCGGGTCTCGTAAGTTTTTTACCCTTCGTTTTTTCGACACGTGGATTTTTACGGTAAAACAGGATTTCCGTGGCTGGCCTTCGATTTACCATCGCTGGAGAGTGGTGCACCATGGTATTGTTCCGTTTCAAATCCATGCATGCATTTCTAAAAGTCTTACGGCACTGTTTCGCCATTTCGGACGGATGTTGCACCTTGCACCTTGGATGTTGCACCCTGTAGATATCGATTATTCGGACGGCCATAACTTCTGGCTCGTTTATAGTTACGGGAGCCATAACCTATCAAAACGAAGGCCTTGATGAGTTCTACGGCTTTGACAGCTTTCAACCGTCAAAAGATAGATTAATGCCCAAAAAGGAAAACCCGAATCTCAATCGGGTCTCGTAAGTTTTTTACCCTTCGTTTTTTCGACACGTGGATTTTTACCGTAAAACGGGATTACCGTGGCTGGCCTTCGATTTACCATCTCTGTAGAGTGGTGCACCATGGTACTGTTCCGTTTCAACTCCATGCACGCATTTCTAAAAGTCGTACGGCACTGTTTCGCCATTTCGGACGGATGTTGCACCTTGCACCGTGGATGTTGCACCCTATAGGTATCGATTATTCGAACGGCCATAACTTCTGGCTCGTTTAGAGTTACGGGAGCCATAACCTGTCAAAACGAAGGCCTCGATGAGTTCTACAGCTTTGACAGCTTTCAGCCGTCAACGGATAGATTAATGCCCAAAAACGACAACCCGAATCTCAATCGGGTCTCGTAAGTTTTTTACCCTTCGTTTTTTCGACACGTGGATTTTTACGGTAAAACGGGATTACCGTGGCCCGTCTTCGACTTCCCATCACTGGAGAGTGGTGCACCATGGCACTGTTCCGTTTCAAATCCATGCACGCATTTCTAAAAGTCGTACGACACTGTTTCACCATTTTGGACGGATGTTGCACCTTGCACCGTGGATGTTGCACCCTGTAGATATCGATTATTCAAACGGCCATAACTTCTGGCTGGTTTAGAGTTACGGGAGGCATAACCTGTCAAAAAGAAGGCCTCGATGAGTTCTACGGCTTTGACAGCTTTCAGCCGTCAATGGGTAGATTAATGCCCAAAAAGGACAACCCGAATCTCAATCGGGTCTCGTAAGTTTTTTACCCTTCTTTTTTTCGACACGTGGATTTTTACGGTAAAACAGGATTACCGTGGCTGGCCTTCGATTTACCATCGCTGGAGAGTGGTGCACCATGGTATTGTTCCCTTTCAAATCCATGCATGCATTTCTAAAAGTCGTACGGCACTGTTTCGCCATTTCGGACGGA
Source organism: Allium cepa (assembly GCA_030765085.1). Classification (NCBI taxonomy): domain Eukaryota; kingdom Viridiplantae; phylum Streptophyta; class Magnoliopsida; order Asparagales; family Amaryllidaceae; genus Allium; species Allium cepa. The sequence continues at coordinate 873,712,680 of CM060938.1, forward strand.
TGTTGCACCTTGCACCTTGGATGTTGCACCCTGTAGATATCGATTATTCGGACGGCCATAACTTCTGGCTCGTTTAGAGTTACGGGAGCCATAACCTATCAAAACGAAGGCCTCGATGAGTTCTACGGCTTTGACAGCTTTCAACCGTCAACGGATAGATTAATGCCCAAAAAGGAAAACCCGAATCTCAATCGGGTCTCGTAAGTTTTTTACCCTTCGTTTTTTCGACACGTGGATTTTTACCGTAAAACGGGATTACCGTGGCTGGCCTTCGATTTACCATCGCTGGAGAGTGGTGCACCGTGGTACTGTTCCGTTTCAACTCCATGCACGCATTTCTAAAAGTCGTACGGCACTGTTTCGCCATTTCGGACGGATGTTGCACCTTGCACCGTGGATGTTGCACCCTGTAGATATCGATTATTCAAACGGCCATAACTTCTGGCTCGTTTAGAGTTACGGGAGACATAACCTGTCAAAAAGAAGGCCTCGATGAGTTCTACGGCTTTGACAGCTTTCAGCCGTCAATGGATAGATTAATGCCCAAAAAGGAAAAACCGAATCTCAATCGGGTCTCGTAAGTTTTTTACCCTTCGTTTTTTCGACACGTGGATTTTTACGGCAAAACAGGATTTCCGTGGCTGGCCTTCGATTTACCATCGCTGGAGAGTGGTGCACCATGGTATTGTTCCGTTTCAAATCCATGCATGCATTTCTAAAAGTCTTACGGCACTGTTTCGCCATTTCGGACGGATGTTGCACCTTGCACCTTGGATGTTGCACCCTGTAGATATCGATTATTCGGACGGCCATAACTTCTGGCTCGTTTAGAGTTACGGGAGCCATAACCTATCAAAACGAAGGCCTCGATGAGTTCTACGGCTTTGACAGCTTTCAACCGTCAACGGATAGATTAATGCCCATAAAGGAAAACCCGAATCTCAATCGGGTCTCGTAAGTTTTTTACCCTTCGTTTTTTCGACACGTGGATTTTTACCGTAAAACGGGATTACCGTGGCTGGCCTTCGATTTACCATCGCTGGAGAGTGGTACACCATGGTACTTTTCCGTTTCAACTCCATGCACGCATTTCTAAAAGTCGTACGGCACTGTTTCGCCATTTCGGACGGATGTTGCACCTTGCACCGTGGATGTTGCACCCTATAGGTATCGATTATTCGAACGGCCATAACTTCTGGCTCGTTTAGAGTTACGGGAGCCATAACCTGTCAAAACGAAGGCCTCGATGAGTTCTACAGCTTTGACAGCTTTCAGCCGTCAACGGATAGATTAATGCCCAAAAATGACAACCCGAATCTCAATCGGGTCTCGTAAGTTTTTTACCCTTCGTTTTTTCGACACGTGGATTTTTACGGTAAAAGGGATTACCGTGGCCCGTCTTCGACTTCCCATCACTGGAGAGTGGAGCACCATGGCACTGTTCCGTTTCAAATCCATGCACGCATTTCTAAAAGTCGTACGACACTGTTTCACCATTTCGGACGGATGTTGCACCTTGCACCGTGGATGTTGCACCCTGTAGATGTCGATTATTCAAACGGCCATAACTTCTGGCTCGTTTAAAGTTACGGGAGCCATAACCTGTCAAAAAGAAGGCCTCGATGAGTTCTACGGTTTTGCCAGCTTTCAGCCGTCAATGGATAGATTAATGCCCAAAAAGGACAACCCGAATCTCAATCGGGTCTCGTAAGTTTTTTACCCTTCGTTTTTTCGACACGTGGATTTTTACGGTAAAACATGATTACCGTGGCCCGTCTTCGACTTCCCATCGCTGGAGAGTGGTGCACCATGGTACTCTTCCGTTTCAAATCCATGCACGCATTTCTAAAAATCGTACGGCACTGTTTCGCCATTTCGGACGGATGTTGCACCTTGCACCGTGGATGTTGCACCCTGTAGATATCGATTATTCGGACGGCCATAACTTCTGGCTCGTTTAGAGTTACGGGAGCCATAACTTGTCAAAAAGAAGGCCTCGATGAGTTCTACGGCTTTGACGGCTTTCAGCCGTCAATGGATAGATTAATGCCCAAAAAGGACAACCCGAATCTCAATCGGGTCTCGTAAGTTTTTTACCCTTCGTTTTTTCGACACGTGGATTTTTACGGTAAAACAGGATTACGGTTGCTAGCCTTCGATTTACCATCGCTGAACAGTGGTGCACCATGGTACCGTTCCGTTTCAAATCCATGCATGCATTTCTAAAAGTCGTACGGCACTGTTTCGCCATTTCGGGCGGATGTTGCACCTTGCACCGTGGATGTTGCACCCTGTGGATATCGATTATTCGGACGGCCATAACTTCTGGCTCGTTTAGAGTTACGTGAGCCATAACCTATCAAAACGAAGGCCTCGATGAGTTCTACGGCTTTGACAGCTTTCAACCGTCAACGGATAGATTAATGTCCAAAAAGGAAAACCCGAATCTCAATCGGGTCTCGTAAGTTTTTTACCCTTCTTTTTTTCGACACGTGGATTTTTACGGTAAAACGGGATTACCGTGGCTGGCCTTCGATTTACCATCGCTGGAGAGTGGTGCACCATGGTACTATTCCTTTTCAAATCCATGCACGCATTTCTAAAAGTCGTACGGCACTGTTTCGCCATTTCGGACGGATGTTGCACCTTGCACCGTGGATGTTGCACCCTACAGATATCGATTATTCGAACGGCCATAAATTCTGGCTCGTTTAGAGTTACGGGAGCCATAACCAGTCAAAACGAAGGCCTCGATGAGTTCTACGGCTTTGACAGCTTTCAACCGTCAACGGATAGATTAATGCCCAAAAAGGGCAACCCGAATCTCAATCGGGTCTCGTAAGTTTTTTATCCTTTGTTTTTTCGACACGTGAATTTTTACGGTAAAACAGGATTACGGTTGCTAGCCTTCGATTTACCATCGCTGGACAGTGGTGCACCATGGTACCGTTCCGTTTCAAATCCATGCATGCATTTCTAAAAGTCGTACGGCACTGTTTCGCCATTTCGGACGGATGTTGCACCTTGCACCGTGGATGTTGCACCCTATAGATATCGATTATTCGGACGGCCATAACTTCTGGCTCGTTTAGAGTTACGGGAGCCATAACCTATCAAAACGAAGGCCTCGATGAGTTCTATGGATTTGACAGCTTTCAACCGTCAGCGGATAGATTAATGCCCAAAAAGAAAAACCCGAATCTCAATCGGGTCTCATAAGTTTTTTACCCTTCGTTTTTTCGACACGTGGATTTTTACGGTAAAACGGGATTACCGTGGCTGGTCTTCGATTTAGCATCGCTGGAGAGTGGTGCACCATGGTACTGTTCCGTTTCAAATCCATGCACGTATTTCTAAAAGTCGTACGGCACTGTTTCGCCATTTCGGACGGATGTTGCACCTTGCACCGTGGATGTTGCACCCTGTAGATATCGATTATTCGAACGGCCATAACTTCTGGCTCGTTTAGATTTACAGGAGCCATAACCTGTCAAAACGAAGGCCTCGATGAGTTCTACGGCTTTGACAGCTTTCAGCCGTCAACGGATAGATTAATGCCCAAAAAGGACAACCCGAATCTCAATCGGGTCTCGTAAGTTTTTTATCCTTCGTTTTTTCAACACGTGGATTTTTACGGTAAAACAGGATTACGGTTGCTAGCCTTCGATTTACCATCGCTGAACAGTGGTGCACCATGGTACCGTTCCGTTTCAAATCCATGCATGCATTTCTAAAAGTCGTACGGCACTGTTTCGCCATTTCGGGCGGATGTTGCACCTTGCACCGTGGATGTTGCACCCTGTGGATATCGATTATTCGGACGGCCATAACTTCTGGCTCGTTTAGAGTTACGTGAGCCATAACCTATCAAAACGAAGGCCTCGATGAGTTCTACGGCTTTGACAGCTTTCAACCGTCAATGGATAGATTAATGTCCAAAAAGGAAAACCCGAATCTCAATCGCGTCTCGTAAGTTTTTTACCCTTCGTTTTTTCGACACGTGGATTTTTACGGTAAAACGGGATTACCGTGGCTGGCCTTCGATTTACCATCGCTGGAGAGTGGTGCACCATGGTACTATTCCGTTTCAAATCCATGCACGCATTTCTAAAAGTCGTACGGCACTGTTTCGCCATTTCGGACGGATGTTGCACCTTGCACCGTGGATGTTGCACCCTATAGATATCGATTATTCGAACGGCCATAAATTCTGGCTCGTTTAGAGTTACGGGAGCCATAACCTGTCAAAACGAAGACCTCGATGAGTTCTACGGCTTTGACAGCTTTCAGCCGTCAACGGATAGATTAATGCCCAAAAACGACAACCCGAATCTCAATCGGGTCTCGTAAGTTTTTTGCCCTTCGTTTTTTCGACACGTGGATTTTTACGGTAAAACGGGATTACTGTGGCCCGTCTTCGACTTCCCATCGCTGGAGAGTGGTGCACCGTGGTACTGTTCTGTTTCAAATCCATGCACGCATTTCTAAAAGTCGTACGACACTGTTTCACCATTTCGGACGGATGTTGCACCTTGCACCGTGGATGTTACACCCTGTAGATATCGATTATTCAAACGGCCATAACTTCTGGCTCGTTTAAAGTTACGGGAGCCATAACCTGTCAAAAAGAAGGCCTCGATGAGTTCTACGGCTTTGAGAGCTTTCAGCCGTCAATGGATAGATTAATGCCCAAAAAGGACAACCCGAATCTCAATCGGGTCTCGTAAGTTTTTTACCCTTCGTTTTTTCGACACGTGGATTTTTACGGTAAGACATGATTACCGTGGCCCGTCTTCGACTTCCCATCGCTGGAGAGTGGTGCACCATGGTACTCTTCCGTTTTAGATCCATGCACGCATTTCTAAAAGTCGTACGGCACTGTTTCGCCATTTCGGACGGATGTTGCACCTTGCACCGTGGATGTTGCACCCTGTAGATATCGATTATTCGGACGGCCATAACTTCTGGCTCGTTTAGAGTTACGGGAGCCATAACCTGTCAAAAAGAAGGCCTCGATGAGCTCTACGGCTTTGACGGCTTTCAGCCGTCAATGGATAGATTAATGCCCAAAAAGGACAACCCGAATCTCAATCGGGTCTCGTAAGTTTTTTACCCTTCGTTTTTTCGACACGTGGATTTTTACGGTAAAACAGGATTTCCGTGGCTGGCCTTCGATTTACCATCGCTGGAGAGTGGTGCACCATGGTATTGTTCCGTTTCAAATCCATGCATGCATTTCTAAAAGTCTTACGGCACTGTTTCGCCATTTCGGACGGATGTTGCACCTTGCACCTTGGATGTTGCACCCTGTAGATATCGATTATTCGGACGGCCATAACTTCTGGCTCGTTTAGAGTTACGGGAGCCATAACCTATCAAAACGAAGGCCTCGATGAGTTCTACGGCTTTGACAGCTTTCAACCGTCAACGGATAGATTAATGCCCAAAAAGGAAAACCCGAATCTCAATCGGGTCTCGTAAGTTTTTTACCCTTCGTTTTTTCGACACGTGGATTTTTACCGTAAAACGGGATTACCGTGGCTGGCCTTCGATTTACCATCTCTGGAGAGTGGTGCACCATGGTACTGTTCCGTTTCAACTCCATGCACGCATTTCTAAAAGTCGTACGGCACTGTTTCGCCATTTCGGACGGATGTTGCACCTTGCACCGTGGATGTTGCACCCTATAGGTATCGATTATTCGAACGGCCATAACTTCTGGCTCGTTTAGAGTTACGGGAGCCATAACCTGTCAAAACGAAGGCCTCGATGAGTTCTACAGCTTTGACAGCTTTCAGCCGTCAACGGATAGATTAATGCCCAAAAACGACAACCCGAATCTCAATCGGGTCTCGTAAGTTTTTTACCCTTCGTTTTTTCGACACGTGGATTTTTACGGTAAAACGGGATTACCGTGGCCCGTCTTCGACTTCCCATCACTGGAGAGTGGTGCACCATGGCACTGTTCCGTTTCAAATCCATGCACGCATTTCTAAAAGTCGTACGACACTGTTTCACCATTTTGGACGGATGTTGCACCTTGCACCGTGGATGTTGCACCCTGTAGATATCGATTATTCAAACGGCCATAACTTCTGGCTGGTTTAGAGTTACGGGAGGCATAACCTGTCAAAAAGAAGGCCTCGATGAGTTCTACGGCTTTGACAGCTTTCAGCCGTCAATGGATAGATTAATGCCCAAAAAGGACAACCCGAATCTCAATCGGGTCTCGTAAGTTTTTTACCCTTCGTTTTTTCGACACGTGGATTTTTACGGTAAAACAGGATTACCGTGGATGGCCTTCGATTTACCATTGCTGGAGAGTGGTGCACCATGGTATTGTTCCCTTTCAAATCCATGCATGCATTTCTAAAAGTCGTACGGCACTGTTTCGCCATTTCGGACGGATGTTGCACCTTGCACCTTGGATGTTGCACCCTGTAGATATCGATTATTCGGACGGCCATAACTTCTGGCTCGTTTACAGTTACGGGAGCCATAACCTATCAAAACGAAGGCCTCGATGAGTTCTACGGCTTTGACAGCTTTAAACCGTCAACGGATAGATTAATGCCCAAAAAGGAAAACCCGAATCTCAATCGGGTCTCGTAAGTTTTTTACCCTTCGTTTTTTCGACACGTGGATTTTTACCGTAAAACGGGATTACCGTGGTTGGCCTTCGATTTACCATCGCTGGAGAGTGGTGCACCATGGTACTGTTCCGTTTCAACTCCATGCACGCATTTCTAAAATTCGTACGGCACTGTTTCGCCATTTCGGACGGATGTTGCACCTTGCACCGTGGATGTTGCACCCTGTAGATATCGATTATTCAAACGGCCATAACTTCTGGCTCGTTTAGAGTTACGGGAGCCATAACCTGTCAAAAAGAAGGCCTCGATGAGTTCTACGGCTTTGACAGCTTTCAGCCGTCAATGGATAGATTAATGCCCAAAAAGGACAACCCGAATCTCAATCGGGTCTCGTAAGTTTTTTACCCTTCGTTTTTTCGACACGTGGATTTTTACGGTAAAACAGGATTTCCGTGGCTGGCCTTCGATTTACCATCGCTGGAGAGTGGTGCACCAAGGTATTGTTCCGTTTCAAATCCATGCATGCATTTCTAAAAGTCTTACGGCACTGTTTCGCCATTTCGGACGGATGTTGCACCTTGCACCTTGGATGTTGCACCCTGTAGATATCGATTATTCGGACGGCCATAACTTCTGGCTCGTTTAGAGTTACGGGAGCCATAACCTATCAAAACGAAGGCCTCGATGAGTTCTACGGCTTTGACAGCTTTCAACCGTCAACGGATAGATTAATGCCCAAAAAGGAAAACCCGAATCTCAATCGGGTCTCGTAAGTTTTTTACCCTTCGTTTTTTCGATACGTGGATTTTTACCGTAAAACGGGATTACCGTGGCTGGCCTTTGATTTACCATCGCTGGAGAGTGGTACACCATGGTACTGTTCCGTTTCAACTCCATGCACGCATTTCTAAAAGTCGTACGGCACTGTTTCGCCATTTCGGACGGATGTTGCACCTTGCACCGTGGATGTTGCACCCTATAGGTATCGATTATTCGAACGGCCATAACTTCTGGCTCGTTTAGAGTTACGGGAGCCATAACCTGTCAAAACGAAGGCCTCGATGAGTTCTACAGCTTTGACAGCTTTCAGCCGTCAATGGATAGATTAATGCCCAAAAACGACAACCCGAATCTCAATCGGGTCTCGTAAGTTTTTTACCCTTCGTTTTTTCGACACGTGGATTTTTACGGTAAAAGGGATTACCGTGGCCCGTCTTCGACTTCCCATCACTGGAGAGTGGTGCACCATGGCACTGTTCCGTTTCAAATTCATGCACGCATTTCTAAAAGTCGTACGACACTGTTTCACCATTTCGTACGGATGTTGCACCTTGCACCGTGGATGTTGCACCCTGTAGATATCGATTATTCAAACGGCTATAACTTCTGGCTCGTTTAGAGTTACGGGAGCCATAACCTGTCAAAAAGAAGGCCTCGATGAGATCTACGGCTTTGACAGCTTTCAGCCGTCAATGGATAGATTAATGCCCAAAAAGGACAACCCGAATCTCAATCGGGTCTCGTAAGTTTTTTACCCTTCGTTTTTTCGACACTTGGATTTTTACGGTAAAACAGGATTACCGTGGCTGGCCTTCGATTTACCATCGCTGGAGAGTGGTGCACCATGGTATTGTACCCTTTCAAAACCATGCATGCATTTCTAAAAGTCGTACGGCACTGTTTCGCCATTTCGGACGGATGTTGCACCTTGCACCGTGGATGTTGCACCCTGTAGATATCGATTATTCGGACGGCCATAACTTCAGGCTCGTTTAGAGTTACGGGAGCCATAACCTGTCAAAACGAAGGCCTCGATGCGTTCTACGGCTATGAAAGCTTTCAGCCGTCAACGGATAGATTAATGCCCAAAAAGGACAACCCGAATCTCAATCGGGTCTCGTAAGTTTTTTACCCTTCGTTTTTTCGACACGTGGATTTTTACGGTAAAACAGGATTACCGTGGCTAGCCTTCGATTTACCATCGCTGGAGAGTGGTGCACCATGGTATTGTTCCGTTTCAAATCCATGCATGCATTTCTAAAAGTCTTACGGCACTGTTTCGCCATTTCGGACGGATGTTGCACCCTGCACCGTGGATGTTGCACCCTGTAGATATCGATTATTCGGACGGCCATAACTTCTGGCTCGTTTAGAGATACGGGAGCCATAACCTATCAAAACGAAGGCCTCGATGAGTTCTACGGCTTTGACAGCTTTCAACCGTCAACGGATAGATTAATGCCAAAAAGGAAAACCCGAATCTCAATCGGGTCTCGTAAGTTTTTTACCCTTCGTTTTTTCGACACGTGGATTTTTACGGTAAAACAGGATTACCGTGGCTGGCCTTCGATTTACCATCGCTGGAGAGTGGTGCACCATGGTATTGTTCCCTTTCAAATCCATGCATGCATTTCTAAAAGTCGTACGGCACTGTTTCGCCATTTCGGACGGATGTTGCACCCTGTAGATATCGGTTATTCGGACGGCCATAACTTCTGGCTCGTTTAGAGTTACGGGAGCCATAACCTATCAAAACGAAGGCCTCGATGAGTTCTACGGCTTTGACAGCTTTCAACCGTCAACGGATAGATTAATGCCCAAAAAGGAAAACCCGAATCTCAATCGGGTCTCGTAAGTTTTTTACCCTTCGTTTTTTCGACACGTGGATTTTTACCGTAAAACGGGATTACCGTGGCTGGCCTTCGATTTACCATCGCTGGAGAGTGGTGCACCATGGTACTGTTCCGTTTCAACTCCATGCACGCATTTCTAAAAGTCGTACGGCACTGTTTCGCCATTTCGGACGGATGTTGCACCTTGCACCGTGGATGTTGCACCCTGTAGATATCGATTATTCAAACGGCCATAACTTCTGGCTCGTTTAGAGTTACGGGAGCCATAACCTGTCAAAAAGAAGGCCTCGATGAGTTCTACGGCTTTGACAGCTTTCAGCCGTCAATGGATAGATTAATGCCCAAAAAGGAAAACCCGAATCTCAATCGGGTCTCGTAAGTTTTTTACCCTTCGTTTTTTCGACACGTGGATTTTTACGGTAAAACAGGATTTCCGTGGCTGGCCTTCGATTTACCATCGCTGGAGAGTGGTGCACCATGGTATTGTTCCGTTTCAAATCCATGCATGCATTTCTAAAAGTCTTACGGCACTGTTTCGCCATTTCGGACGGATGTTGCACCTTGCACCTTGGATGTTGCACCCTGTAGATATCGATTATTCGGACGGCCATAACTTCTGGCTCGTTTAGAGTTACGGGAGCCATAACCTATCAAAACGAAGGCCTCGATGAGTTCTACGGCTTTGACAGCTTTCAACCGTCAACGGATAGATTAATGCCCAAAAAGGAAAACCCGAATCTCAATCGGGTCTCGTAAGTTTTTTACCCTTCGTTTTTTCGACACGTGGATTTTTACCGTAAAACGGGATTACCGTGGCTGGCCTTCGATTTACCATCGCTGGAGAGTGGTACACCATGGTACTGTTCCGTTTCAACTCCATGCACGCATTTCTAAAAGTCGTACGGCACTGTTTCGCCATTTCGGACGGATGTTGCACCTTGCACCGTGGATGTTGCACCCTATAGGTATCGATTATTCGAACGGCCATAACTTCTGGCTCGTTTAGAGTTACGGGAGCCATAACCTGTCAAAACGAAGGCCTCGATGAGTTCTACAGCTTTGACAGCTTTCAGCCATCAACGGATAGATTAATGCCCAAAAATGACAACCCGAATCTCAATCGGGTCTCGTAAGTTTTTTACCCTTCGTTTTTTCGACACGTGGATTTTTACGGTAAAAGGGATTACCGTGGCCCGTCTTCGACTTCCCATCACTGGAGAGTGGTGCACCATGGCACTGTTCCGTTTCAAATTCATGCACGCATTTCTAAAAGTCGTACGACACTGTTTCACCATTTCGGACGGATGTTGCACCTTGCACCGTGGATGTTGCACCCTGTAGATATCGATTATTCGGACGGCCATAACTTCAGGCTCGTTTAGAGTTACGGGAGCCATAACCTGTCAAAAAGAAGGCCTCGATGAGTTCTACGGCTATGAAAGCTTTCAGCCATCAACGGATAGATTAATGCCCAAAAAGGACAACCCGAATCTCAATCGGGTCTCGTAAGTTTTTTACCCTTCGTTTTTTCGACACGTGGATTTTTACGGTAAAACAGGATTACCGTGGCTGGCCTTCGATTTACCATCGCTGGAGAGTGGTGCACCATGGTATTGTTCCGTTTCAAATCCATGCATGCATTTCTAAAAGTCTTACGGCACTGTTTCGCCATTTCGGACGGATGTTGCACCCTGCACCGTGGATGTTGCACCATGTAGATATCGATTATTCGGACGGCCATAACTTCTGGCTCGTTTAGAGTTACGGGAGCCATAACCTATCAAAACGAAGGCTCGATGAGTTCTACGGCTTTGACAGCTTTCAACCGTCAATGGATAGATTAATGCCAAAAAGGAAAACCCGAATCTCAATCGGGTCTCGTAAGTTTTTTACCCTTCGTTTTTTCGACACGTGGATTTTTACCGTAAAACGGGATTACCGTGGCTGGCCTTCGATTTACCATCGCTGGAGAGTGGTGTACCATGGTACTGTTCCGTTTCAAATCCATGCACGCATTTCTAAAAGTCGTACGGCACTGTTTCGCCATTTCGGACGGATGTTGCACCTTGCACCGTGGATGTTGCACCCTATAGATATCGATTATTCGACCGGCCATAACTTCTGGCTCGTTTAGAGTTACTGGAGCCACAACCTGTCAAAACGAAGGCCTCGATGAGTTCTACAGCTTTGACAGCTTTCAGCGTCAACGGATAGATTAATGCCCAAAAACGACAACCCGAATCTCAATCGGGTCTCGTAAGTTTTTTACCCTTCGTTTTTTCGACACGTGGATTTTTACGGTAAAACGGGATTACCGTGGCCTGTCTTCGACTTCCCATCGCTGGAGAGTGGTGCACCATGGCACTGTTCCGTTTCAAATCCATGCACGCATTTCTAAAAGTCGTACGACACTGTTTCACCATTTCGGACGGATGTTGCACCTTGCACCGTGGATGTTGCACCCTGTAGATATCGATTATTCAAACGGCCATAACTTCTGGCTCGTTTAGAGTTATGGGAGCCATAACCTGTCAAAAAGAAGGCCTCGATGAGTTCTACGGCTTTGACAGCTTTCAGCCGTTAATGGATAGATTAATGCCCAAAAAGGACAACCCGAATCTCAATCGGGTCTCGTAAGTTTTTTACCCTTCGTTTTTTCGACACGTGGATTTTTACGGTAAAACAGGATTACCGTGCCTGGCGTTCGATTTACCATCGCTGGAGAGTGGTGCACCATGGTATTGTTCCCTTTCAAATCCATGCATGCATTTCCAAAAGTCGTACGGCACTGTTTCGCCATTTCGGACGGATGTTGCACCTTGCACCGTGGATGTTGCACCCTGTAGATATCGATTATTCGGACGGCCATAACTTCTGGCTCGTTTAGAGTTACGGGAACCATAACCTGTCAAAACGAAGGCCTCGATGAGTTCTACGGGTTTGACAGCTTTCAGCCGTCAACGGATAGATTAATGCCCAAAAAGGACAACCCGAATCTCAATCGGGTCTCGTAAGTTTTTTATCCTTCGTTTTTTCGACACGTGAATTTTTACGGTAAAACAGGATTACGGTTGCTAGCCTTCGATTAACCATCGCTGGACAGTGGTGCACCATGGTACCGTTCCGTTTCAAAACCACGCATGCATTTCTAAAAGTCGTACGGCACTGTTTCGCCATTTCGGACGGATGTTGCACCTTGCACCGTGGATGTTGCACCCTGTAGATATTGATTATTCGGACGGCCATAACTTCTGGCTCGTTTAGAGTTACGGGAGCCATAACCTATCAAAACGAAGGCCTCGATGAGTTCTATGGCTTTGACAGCTTTCAACCGTCAACGGATAGATTAATGCCCAAAAAGGAAAACCCGAATCTCAATCAGGTCTCGTAAGTTTTTTACCCTTCGTTTTTTCGACACGTGGATTTTTACGGTAAAACGGGATTACCGTGGCTGGCCTTCGATTTACCATCGCTGGAGAGTGGTGCACCATGGTACTGTTCCGTTTCAAATCCATGCACGCATTTCTAAAAGTCGTACGGCACTGTTTCGCCATTTCGGACGGATGTTGCACCTTGCACCGTGGATGTTGCACCCTGTAGATATCGATTATTTGAACGGCCATAACTTCTGGCTCGTTTAGAGTTACGGGAGCCATAACCTGTCAAAACGAAGGCCTCGATGAGTTCTACGGCTTTGACAGCTTTCAGCCGTCAACGGATAGATTAATGCCCAAAAACGACAACCCGAATCTCCATCGGGTCCCGTAAGTTTTTTACCCTTCGTTTTTTCGACATGTGGATTTTTACGGTAAAACGGGTTACCGTGGCCCGTCTTCGACTTCCCATCGCTGGAGAGTGGTGCACCATGGTACTGTTCCGTTTCAAATCCATGCACGCATTTCTAATAGTCGTAAGACACTGTTCCACCATTTCGGACGGATGTTGCACCTTGCACCGTGGATGTTGCACCATGTAGATATCGATTATTCAAACGGCCATAACTTCTAGCTCGTTTAGAGTTACGGGAGCCATAACCTGTCAAAAAGATGGCCTCGATGAGTTCTACGGCTTTGATAGCTTTCAGCCATCAATGGATAGATTAATGCCCAAAAAGGACAACCCGAATCTCAATCGGGTCTCGTAAGTTTTTTACCCTTCGTTTTTTCGACACGTGGATTTTTACGGCAAAACAGGATTACCGTGGCCTGTCTTCGACTTCCCATCGCTGGACAGTGGTGCACCATGGTACCGTTCCGTTTCAAATCCATGCATGCATTTCTAAAAGTCGTACGGCACTGTTTCGCCATTTCGGACGGATGTTGCACCTTGCACCGCGGATGTTGCACCCTGTAGATATCGATTATTCGGACGGCCATAACTTCTGGCTCATTTAGAGTTACGGGAGCCATAACCGGTCAAAACGAAGGCCTCGATGAGTTCTATGGCTTTGACAGCTTTCAACCGTCAACGGATAGATTAATGCCCAAAAAGGAAAACCCGAATCTCAATCGGGTCTCGTAAGTTTTTTACCCTTCGTTTTTTCGACACGTGGATTTTTACGGTAAAACGGGATTACCGTGGCTGGCCTTCGATTTACCATCGCTGGAGAGTGGTGCACCATGGTACTGTTCCATTTCAAATCCATGCACGCATTTCTAAAAGTCGTACGGCACTGTTTCGCCATTTCGGACGGATGTTGCACCTTGCACCGTGGATGTTGCACCCTATAGATATCGATTATTTGAACGGCCATAACATCTGGCTCGTTTAGAGTTACGGGAGCCATAACCTGTCAAAACGAAGGCCTCGATGAGTTATACGGCTTTGACAGCTTTCAGCCGTCAACGGATAGATTAATGCCCAAAAACGACAACCCGAATCTCCATCGGGTCTCGTAAGTTTTTTACCCTTCGTTTTTTCGACATGTGGATTTTTACGGTAAAACGGGTTACCGTGGCCCGTCTTCGACTTCCCATCGCTGGAGAGTGGTGCACCATGGTACTGTTCCGTTTCAAATCCATGCACGCATTTCTAAAAGTCGTACGACACTGTTTCACCATTTCGGACGGATGTTGCGCCTTGCACCGCGGATGTTGCACCATGTAGATATCGATTATTCAAACGGCCATAACTTCTGGCTCGTTTAGAGTTAAGGGAGCCATAACCTGTCAAAAAGATGGCCTCGATGAGTTCTACGGCTTTGATAGCTTTCAGCCATCAATGGATAGATTAATGCCCAAAAAGGACAACCCGAATCTCAATCGGGTCTCGTAAGTTTTTTACCCTTCGTTTTTTCGACACGTGGATTTTTACGGTAAAACAGGATTACCGTGGCCCGTCTTCGACTTCCCATCGCTGGAGAGTGGTGCACCATGGTACTCTTCCGTTTCAAATCCATGCACGCATTTTTAAAAGTCGTACGGCACTGTTTTGCCATTTCGGACGGATGTTGCACCTTGCACCGTGGATGTTGCACCCTGTAGATATCGATTATTCGGACGGCCATAACTTCTGGCTCGTTTAGAGTTACGGGAGCCATAACCTGTCAAAACGAAGGCCTCGATGAGTTCTACGGCTTTGATAGCTTTCAGCCGTCAATGGATAGATTAATGCCCAGAAAGGACAATCCGAATCTCAATCGGGTCTCGTAAGTTTTCTACCCTTCGTTTTTTCGACACGTGGATTTTTACGATGAAATAGGATTACGGTGGCTGGTCATCGATTTACCATCGCTGGAGAGTGGTGAACCATGGTACTGTTCCATTTCAAATACATGCACGCATTTCTAAAAGTCACACGGCACTGTTTCGCCATTTCGGACGGATGTTGCACCTTGCACCGTGGATGTTGCACCCTGTGGATATCGATTATACGGACGACCATAACTTCTGGCTCGTTTAGAGTGACGGGAGCCATAACCTGTCAAAACGAAGGCCTCGATGAGTTCTACTGCTTTGACAGCTTTCAGCCGTCAACGGATAGATTAATGCCCAAAAAGGACAACCCGAATCTCAATCGGGTCTCGAAAGTTTTTTACCCTTCGTTTTTTCGACACGTGGATTTTTACGGTAAAACAGGATTACCGTGTCTGGCCTTCGATTTACCATCGCTGGAGAGTGGTGCACCATGGTATTGTTCCGTTTCAAATCCATGCATGCATTTCTAAAAGACGTACGACATTGTTTCGCCATTTCGGACGGATGTTGCACCTTGCACCGTGGATGTTGCACCCTGTAGATATCGATTATTCGGACGGCCATAACTTCCGGCTCGTTTAGAGTTACGTGAGCCATAAACTGTCAAAACGAAGGCCTCGATGAGTTCTACAGCTTTGACAGCTTTCAGCCGTCAACGGATAGATTAATGCCCAAAAAGGGCAACCCGAATCTCAATCGGGTCTCGTAAGTTTTTTATCCTTCGTTTTTTCGACACGTGGATTTTTACGGTAAAATAGGATTACGGTTGCTAGCCTTCGATTTACCATCGCTGGAAGTGGTGCACCATGGTACCGTTCCGTTTCAAATCCATGCATGCATTTCTAAAAGTCGCACGGCACTGTTTCGCCATTTCGGACGGATGTTGCACCTTGCACCGTGGATGTTGCAGCCTGTAGATATCGATTATTCGGATGGCCATAACTTCTGGCTCGTTTAGAGTTACGGGAGCCATAACCTATCAAAACGAAGGCCTCGATGAGTTCTACGGCTTTGACAGGTTTCAACCGTCAACGGATAGATTAATGCCCAAAAAAGAAAAACCGAATCTCAATCGGGTCTCGTAAGTTTTTTACCCTTCGTTTTTTCGACAGGTGGATTTTTACGGTAAAACGGGATTACCGTCGCTGGCCTTCGATTTACCATCGCTGGAGAGTGGTGCACCATGGTACTGTTCCGTTTCAAATCCATGCACGCATTTCTAGTAGTCGTACGGCACTGTTTCGCCATTTCGGACGGATGTTGCACCTTGCACCATTGGATGCTGCACCCTGTAGATATCGATTATTCGAAAGGCCATAACTTCTGACTCGTTTAGAGTTACGGGAGCCATAACCTGTCAAAAAGATGGTCTCGATGAGTTCTACGGATTTGATAGCTTTCAGCCGTCAATGGATAGATTAATGCCCAAAAAGGACAACCCGAATCTCAATCGGGTCTCGTAAGTTTTTTACCCTTCGTTTTTTCGACACGTGGATTTTTACGGTAAAACAGGATTACCGTGGCTGGCCTTCGATTTACCATCGCTGGAGAGTGGTGCACCATGGTATTGTTCCCTTTCAAATCCATGCATGCATTTCTAAAAGTCGTACGGCACTGTTTCGCCATTTCGGACGGATGTTGCACCTTGCACCTTGGATGTTGCACCCTGTAGATATCGATTATTCGGACGGCCATAACTTTTGGCTCGTTTAGAGTTACGGGAGCCATAACCTATCAAAACGAAGGCCTCGATGAGTTCTACGGCTTTGACAGCTTTAAACCGTCAACGGATAGATTAATGCCCAAAAAGGAAAACCCGAATCTCAATCGGGTCTCGTAAGTTTTTTACCCTTCGTTTTTTCGACACGTGGATTTTTACCGTAAAACGGGATTACCGTGGCTGGCCTTCGATTTACCATCGCTGGAGAGTGGTGCACCATGGTACTGTTCCGTTTCAACTCCATGCACGCATTTCTAAAAGTCGTACGGCACTGTTTCGCCATTTCGGACGGATGTTGCACCTTGCACCGTGGATGTTGCACCCTGTAGATATCGATTATTCAAACGGCCATAACTTCTGGCTCGTTTAGAGTTACGGGAGCCATAACCTGTCAAAAAGAAGGCCTCGATGAGTTCTACGGCTTTGACAGCTTTCAGCCGTCAATGGATAGATTAATGCCCAAAAAGGAAAACCCGAATCTCAATCGGGTCTCGTAAGTTTTTTACCCTTCGTTTTTTCGACACGTGGATTTTTACGGTAAAACAGGATTTCCGTGGCTGGCCTTCGATTTACCATCGCTGGAGAGTGGTGCACCAAGGTATTGTTCCGTTTCAAATCCATGCATGCATTTCTAAAAGTCTTACGGCACTGTTTCGCCATTTCGGACGGATGTTGCACCTTGCACCTTGGATGTTGCACCCTGTAGATATCGATTATTCGGACGGCCATAACTTCTGGCTCGTTTAGAGTTACGGGAGCCATAACCTATCAAAACGAAGGCCTCGATGAGTTCTACGGCTTTGACAGCTTTCAACCGTCAACGGATAGATTAATGCCCAAAAAGGAAAACCCGAATCTCAATCGGGTCTCGTAAGTTTTTTACCCTTCGTTTTTTCGATACGTGGATTTTTACCGTAAAACGGGATTACCGTGGCTGGCCTTCGATTTACCATCGCTGGAGAGTGGTACACCATGGTACTGTTCCGTTTCAACTCCATGCACGCATTTCTAAAAGTCGTACGGCACTGTTTCGCCATTTCGGACGGATGTTGCACCTTGCACCGTGGATGTTGCACCCTATAGGTATCGATTATTCGAACGGCCATAACTTCTGGCTCGTTTAGAGTTACGGGAGCCATAACCTGTCAAAACGAAGGCCTCGATGAGTTCTACAGCTTTGACAGCTTTCAGCCGTCAACGGATAGATTAATGCCCAAAAACGACAACCCGAATCTCAATCGGGTCTCGTAAGTTTTTTACCCTTCGTTTTTTCGACACGTGGATTTTTACGGTAAAAGGGATTACCGTGGCCCGTCTTCGACTTCCCATCACTGGAGAGTGGTGCACCATGGCACTGTTCCGTTTCAAATTCATGCACGCATTTCTAAAAGTCGTACGACACTGTTTCACCATTTCGTACGGATGTTGCACCTTGCACCGTGGATGTTGCACCCTGTAGATATCGATTATTCAAACGGCTATAACTTCTGGCTCGTTTAGAGTTACGGGAGCCATAACCTGTCAAAAAGAAGGCCTCGATGAGTTCTACGGCTTTGACAGCTTTCAGCCGTCAATGGATAGATTAATGCCCAAAAAGGACAACCCGAACCTCAATCGGGTCTCGTAAGTTTTTTACCCTTCGTTTTTTCGACACGTGGATTTTTACGGTAAAACAGGATTACCGTGGCTGGCCTTCGATTTACCATCGCTGGAGAGTGGTGCACCATGGTATTGTACCCTTTCAAAACCATGCATGCATTTCTAAAAGTCGTACGGCACTGTTTCGCCATTTCGGACGGATGTTGCACCTTGCACCGTGGATGTTGCACCCTGTAGATATCGATTATTCGGACGGCCATAACTTCAGGCTCGTTTAGAGTTACGGGAGCCATAACCTGTCAAAACGAAGGCCTCGATGAGTTCTACGGCTATGAAAGCTTTCAGCCGTCAACGGATAGATTAATGCCCAAAAAGGACAACCCGAATCTCAATCGGGTCTCGTAAGTTTTTTACCCTTCGTTTTTTCGACACGTGGATTTTTACGGTAAAACAGGATTACCGTGGCTAGCCTTCGATTTACCATCGCTGGAGAGTGGTGCACCATGGTATTGTTCCGTTTCAAATCCATGCATGCATTTCTAAAAGTCTTACGGCACTGTTTCGCCATTTCGGACGGATGTTGCACCCTGCACCGTGGATGTTGCACCCTGTAGATATCGATTATTCGGACGGCCATAACTTCTGGCTCGTTTAGAGATACGGGAGCCATAACCTATCAAAACGAAGGCCTCGATGAGTTCTACGGCTTTGACAGCTTTCAACCGTCAACGGATAGATTAATGCCAAAAAGGAAAACCCGAATCTCAATCGGGTCTCGTAAGTTTTTTACCCTTCGTTTTTTCGACACGTGGATTTTTACGGTAAAACAGGATTACCGTGGCTGGCCTTCGATTTACCATCGCTGGAGAGTGGTGCACCATGGTATTGTTCCCTTTCAAATCCATGCATGCATTTCTAAAAGTCGTACGGCACTGTTTCGCCATTTCGGACGGATGTTGCACCCTGTAGATATCGGTTATTCGGACGGCCATAACTTCTGGCTCGTTTAGAGTTACGGGAGCCATAACCTATCAAAACGAAGGCCTCGATGAGTTCTACGGCTTTGACAGCTTTCAACCGTCAACGGATAGATTAATGCCCAAAAAGGAAAACCCGAATCTCAATCGGGTCTCGTAAGTTTTTTACCCTTCGTTTTTTCGACACGTGGATTTTTACCGTAAAACGGGATTACCGTGGCTGGCCTTCGATTTACCATCGCTGGAGAGTGGTGCACCATGGTACTGTTCTGTTTCAACTCCATGCACGCATTTCTAAAAGTCGTACGGCACTGTTTCGCCATTTCGGACGGATGTTGCACCTTGCACCGTGGATGTTGCACCCTGTAGATATCGATTATTCAAACGGCCATAACTTCTGGCTCGTTTAGAGTTACGGGAGCCATAACCTGTCAAAAAGAAGGCCTCGATGAGTTCTACGGCTTTGACAGCTTTCAGCCGTCAATGGATAGATTAATGCCCAAAAAGGAAAACCCGAATCTCAATCGGGTCTCGTAAGTTTTTTACCCTTCGTTTTTTCGACACGTGGATTTTTACGGTAAAACAGGATTTCCGTGGCTGGCCTTCGATTTACCATCGCTGGAGAGTGGTGCACCATGGTATTGTTCCGTTTCAAATCCATGCATGCATTTCTAAAAGTCTTACGGCACTGTTTCGCCATTTCGGACGGATGTTGCACCTTGCACCTTGGATGTTGCACCCTGTAGATATCGATTATTCGGACGGCCATAACTTCTGGCTCGTTTAGAGTTACGGGAGCCATAACCTATCAAAACGAAGGCCTCGATGAGTTCTACGGCTTTGACAGCTTTCAACCGTCAACGGATAGATTAATGCCCAAAAAGGAAAACCCGAATCTCAATCGGGTCTCGTAAGTTTTTTACCCTTCGTTTTTTCGACACGTGGATTTTTACCGTAAAACGGGATTACCGTGGCTGGCCTTCGATTTACCATCGCTGGAGAGTGGTACACCATGGTACTGTTCCGTTTCAACTCCATGCACGCATTTCTAAAAGTCATACGGCACTGTTTCGCCATTTCGGACGGATGTTGCACCTTGCACCGTGGATGTTGCACCCTATAGGTATCGATTATTCGAACGGCCATAACTTCTGGCTCGTTTAGAGTTACGGGAGCCATAACCTGTCAAAACGAAGGCCTCGATGAGTTCTACAGCTTTGACAGCTTTCAGCCGTCAACGGATAGATTAATGCCCAAAAATGACAACCCGAATCTCAATCGGGTCTCGTAAGTTTTTTACCCTTCGTTTTTTCGACACGTGGATTTTTACGGTAAAAGGGATTACCGTGGCCCGTCTTCGACTTCCCATCACTGGAGAGTGGTGCACCATGGCACTGTTCCGTTTCAAATTCATGCACGCATTTCTAAAAGTCGTACGACACTGTTTCACCATTTCGGACGGATGTTGCACCTTGCACCGTGGATGTTGCACCCTGTAGATATCGATTATTCGGACGGCCATAACTTCAGGCTCGTTTAGAGTTACGGGAGCCATAACCTGTCAAAAAGAAGGCCTCGATGAGTTCTACGGCTATGAAAGCTTTCAGCCATCAACGGATAGATTAATGCCCAAAAAGGACAACCCGAATCTCAATCGGGTCTCGTAAGTTTTTTACCCTTCGTTTTTTCGACACGTGGATTTTTACGGTAAAACAGGATTACCGTGGCTGGCCTTCGATTTACCATCGCTGGAGAGTGGTGCACCATGGTATTGTTCCGTTTCAAATCCATGCATGCATTTCTAAAAGTCTTACGGCACTGTTTCGCCATTTCGGACGGATGTTGCACCCTGCACCGTGGATGTTGCACCATGTAGATATCGATTATTCAGACGGCCATAACTTCTGGCTTGTTTAGAGTTACGGGAGCCATAACCTATCAAAACGAAGGCTCGATGAGTTCTACGGCTTTGACAGCTTTCAACCGTCAATGGATAGATTAATGCCAAAAAGGAAAACCCGAATCTCAATCGGGTCTCGTAAGTTTTTTACCCTTCGTTTTTTCGACACGTGGATTTTTACCGTAAAACGGGATTACCGTGGCTGGCCTTCGATTTACCATCGCTGGAGAGTGGTGCACCATGGTACTGTTCCGTTTCAAATCCATGCACGCATTTCTAAAAGTCGTACGGCACTGTTTCGCCATTTCGGACGGATGTTGCACCTTGCACCGTGGATGTTGCACCCTATAGATATCGATTATTCGACCGGCCATAACTTCTGGCTCGTTTAGAGTTACTGGAGCCACAACCTGTCAAAACGAAGGCCTCGATGAGTTCTACAGCTTTGACAGCTTTCAGCCGTCAACGGATAGATTAATGCCCAAAAACGACAACCCGAATCTCAATCGGGTCTCGTAAGTTTTTTACCCTTCGTTTTTTCGACACGTGGATTTTTACGGTAAAACGGGATTACCGTGGCCTGTCTTCGACTTCCCATCGCTGGAGAGTGGTGCACCATGGCACTGTTCCGTTTCAAATCCATGCACGCATTTCTAAAAGTCGTACGACACTGTTTCACCATTTCGGACGGATGTTGCACCTTGCACCGTGGATGTTGCACCCTGTAGATATCGATTATTCAAACGGCCATAACTTCTGGCTCGTTTAGAGTTATGGGAGCCATAACCTGTCAAAAAGAAGGCCTCGATGAGTTCTACGGCTTTGACAGCTTTCAGCCGTTAATGGATAGATTAATGCCCAAAAAGGACAACCCGAATCTCAATCGGGTCTCGTAAGTTTTTTACCCTTCGTTTTTTCGACACGTGGATTTTTACGGTAAAACAGGATTACCGTGCCTGGCGTTCGATTTACCATCGCTGGAGAGTGGTGCACCATGGTATTGTTCCCTTTCAAATCCATGCATGCATTTCCAAAAGTCGTACGGCACTGTTTCGCCATTTCGGACGGATGTTGCACCTTGCACCGTGGATGTTGCACCCTGTAGATATCGATTATTCGGACGGCCATAACTTCTGGCTCGTTTAGAGTTACGGGAACCATAACCTGTCAAAACGAAGGCCTCGATGAGTTCTACGGGTTTGACAGCTTTCAGCCGTCAACGGATAGATTAATGCCCAAAAAGGACAACCCGAATCTCAATCGGGTCTCGTAAGTTTTTTATCCTTCGTTTTTTCGACACGTGAATTTTTACGGTAAAACAGGATTACGGTTGCTAGCCTTCGATTAACCATCGCTGGACAGTGGTGCACCATGGTACCGTTCCGTTTCAAATCCATGCATGCATTTCTAAAAGTCGTACGGCACTGTTTCGCCATTTCGGACGGATGTTGCACCTTGCACCGTGGATGTTGCACCCTGTAGATATTGATTATTCGGACGGCCATAACTTCTGGCTCGTTTAGAGTTACGGGAGCCATAACCTATCAAAACGAAGGCCTCGATGAGTTCTATGGCTTTGACAGCTTTCAACCGTCAACGGATAGATTAATGCCCAAAAAGGAAAACCCGAATCTCAATCGGGTCTCGTAAGTTTTTTACCCTTCGTTTTTTCGACACGTGGATTTTTACGGTAAAACGGGATTACCGTGGCTGGCCTTCGATTTACCATCGCTGGAGAGTGGTGCACCATGGTACTGTTCCGTTTCAAATCCATGCACGCATTTCTAAAAGTCGTACGGCACTGTTTCGCCATTTCGGACGGATGTTGCACCTTGCACCGTGGATGTTGCACCCTGTAGATATCGATTATTTGAACGGCCATAACTTCTGGCTCGTTTAGAGTTACGGGAGCCATAACCTGTCAAAACGAAGGCCTCGATGAGTTCTACGGCTTTGACAGCTTTCAGCCGTCAACGGATAGATTAATGCCCAAAAACGACAACCCGAATCTCCATCGGGTCCCGTAAGTTTTTTACCCTTCGTTTTTTCGACATGTGGATTTTTACGGTAAAACGGGTTACCGTGGCCCGTCTTCGACTTCCCATCGCTGGAGAGTGGTGCACCATGGTACTGTTCCGTTTCAAATCCATGCACGCATTTCTAATAGTCGTACGACACTGTTCCACCATTTCGGACGGATGTTGCACCTTGCACCGTGGATGTTGCACCATGTAGATATCGATTATTCAAACGGCCATAACTTCTAGCTCGTTTAGAGTTACGGGAGCCATAACCTGTCAAAAAGATGGCCTCGATGAGTTCTACGGCTTTGATAGCTTTCATCCATCAATGGATAGATTAATGCCCAAAAAGGACAACCCGAATCTCAATCGGGTCTCGTAAGTTTTTTACCCTTCGTTTTTTCGACACGTGGATTTTTACGGCAAAACAGGATTACCGTGGCCTGTCTTCGACTTCCCATCGCTGGACAGTGGTGCACCATGGTACCGTTCCGTTTCAAATCCATGCATGCATTTCTAAAAGTAGTACGGCACTGTTTCGCCATTTCGGACGGATGTTGCACCTTGCACCGCGGATGTTGCACCCTGTAGATATCGATTATTCGGACGGCCATAACTTCTGGCTCATTTAGAGTTACGGGAGCCATAACCTGTCAAAACGAAGGCCTCGATGAGTTCTATGGCTTTGACAGCTTTCAACCGTCAACGGATAGATTAATGCCCAAAAAGGAAAACCCGAATCTCAATCGGGTCTCGTAAGTTTTTTACCCTTCGTTTTTTCGACACGTGGATTTTTACGGTAAAACGGGATTACCGTGGCTGGCCTTCGATTTACCATCGCTGGAGAGTGGTGCACCATGGTACTGCTCCATTTCAAATCCATGCACGCATTTCTAAAAGTCGTACGGCACTGTTTCGCCATTTCGGACGGATGTTGCACCTTGCACCGTGGATGTTGCACCCTATAGATATCGATTATTTGAACGGCCATAACATCTGGCTCGTTTAGAGTTACGGGAGCCATAACCTGTCAAAACGAAGGCCTCGATGAGTTATACGGCTTTGACAGCTTTCAGCCGTCAACGGATAGATTAATGCCCAAAAACGACAACCCGAATCTCCATCGGGTCTCGTAAGTTTTTTACCCTTCTTTTTTTCGACATGTGGATTTTTACGGTAAACCGGGTTACCGTGGCCCGTCTTCGACTTCCCATCGCTGGAGAGTGGTGCACCATGGTACTGTTCCGTTTCAAATCCATGCACGCATTTCTAAAAGTCGTACGACACTGTTTCACCATTTCGGACGGATGTTGCGCCTTGCACCGCGGATGTTGCACCATGTAGATATCGATTATTCAAACGGCCATAACTTCTGGCTCGTTTAGAGTTAAGGGAGCCATAACCTGTCAAAAAGATGGCCTCGATGAGTTCTACGGCTTTGATAGCTTTCAGCCATCAATGGATAGATTAATGCCCAAAAAGGACAACCCGAATCTCAATCGGGTCTCGTAAGTTTTTTACCCTTCGTTTTTTCGACACGTGGATTTTTACGGTAAAACAGGATTACCGTGGCCCGTCTTCGACTTCCCATCGCTGGAGAGTGGTGCACCATGGTACTCTTCCGTTTCAAATCCATGCACGCATTTTTAAAAGTCGTACGGCACTGTTTTGCCATTTCGGACGGATGTTGCACCTTGCACCGTGGATGTTGCACCCTGTAGATATCGATTATTCGGACGGCCATAACTTCTGGCTCGTTTAGAGTTACGGGAGCCATAACCTGTCAAAACGAAGGCCTCGATGAGTTCTACGGCTTTGATAGCTTTCAGCCGTCAATGGATAGATTAATGCCCAGAAAGGACAATCCGAATCTCAATCGGGTCTCGTAAGTTTTCTACCCTTCGTTTTTTCGACACGTGGATTTTTACGATGAAATAGGATTACGGTGGCTGGTCATCGATTTACCATCGCTGGAGAGTGGTGAACCATGGTACTGTTCCATTTCAAATACATGCACGCATTTCTAAAAGTCGCACGGCACTGTTTCGCCATTTCGGACGGATGTTGCACCTTGCACCGTGGATGTTGCACCCTGTGGATATCGATTATACGGACGACCATAACTTCTGGCTCGTTTAGAGTGACGGGAGCCATAACCTGTCAAAACGAAGGCCTCGATGAGTTCTACTGCTTTGACAGCTTTCAGCCGTCAACGGATAGATTAATGCCCAAAAAGGACAACCCGAATCTCAATCGGGTCTCGAAAGTTTTTTACCCTTCGTTTTTTCGACACGTGGATTTTTACGGTAAAACAGGATTACCGTGTCTGGCCTTCGATTTACCATCGCTGGAGAGTGGTGCACCATGGTATTGTTCCGTTTCAAATCCATGCATGCATTTCTAAAAGACGTACGACATTGTTTCGCCATTTCGGACGGATGTTGCACCTTGCACCGTGGATGTTGCACCCTGTAGATATCGATTATTCGGACGGCCATAACTTCCGGCTCGTTTAGAGTTACGTGAGCCATAAACTGTCAAAACGAAGGCCTCGATGAGTTCTACAGCTTTGACAGCTTTCAGCCGTCAACGGATAGATTAATGCCCAAAAAGGGCAACCCGAATCTCAATCGGGTCTCGTAAGTTTTTTATCCTTCGTTTTTTCGACACGTGGATTTTTACGGTAAAATAGGATTACGGTTGCTAGCCTTCGATTTACCATCGCTGGACAGTGGTGCACCATGGTACCGTTCCGTTTCAAATCCATGCATGCATTTCTAAAAGTCGCACGGCACTGTTTCGCCATTTCGGACGGATGTTGCACCTTGCACCGTGGATGTTGCAGCCTGTAGATATCGATTATTCGGATGGCCATAACTTCTGGCTCGTTTAGAGTTACGGGAGCCATAACCTATCAAAACGAAGGCCTCGATGAGTTCTACGGCTTTGACAGGTTTCAACCGTCAACGGATAGATTAATGCCCAAAAAGGAAAAACCGAATCTCAATCGGGTCTCGTAAGTTTTTTACCCTTCGTTTTTTCGACAGGTGGATTTTTACGGTAAAACGGGATTACCGTGGCTGGCCTTCGATTTACCATCGCTGGAGAGTGGTGCACCATGGTACTGTTCCGTTTCAAATCCATGCACGCATTTCTAGTAGTCGTACGGCACTGTTTCGCCATTTCGGACGGATGTTGCACCTTGCACCATTGGATGCTGCACCCTGTAGATATCGATTATTCGAAAGGCCATAACTTCTGACTCGTTTAGAGTTACGGGAGCCATAACCTGTCAAAAAGATGGTCTCGATGAGTTCTACGGCTTTGATAGCTTTCAGCCGTCAATGGATAGATTAATGCCCAAAAAGGACAACCCGAATCTCAATCGGGTCTCGTAAGTTTTTTACCCTTCGTTTTTTCGACACGTGGATTTTTACGGTAAAACAGGATTACCGTGGCTGGCCTTCGATTTACCATCGCTGGAGAGTGGTGCACCATGGTATTGTTCCCTTTCAAATCCATGCATGCATTTCTAAAAGTCGTACGGCACTGTTTCGCCATTTCGGACGGATGTTGCACCTTGCACCTTGGATGTTGCACCCTGTAGATATCGATTATTCGGACGGCCATAACTTCTGGCTCGTTTAGAGTTACGGGAGCCATAACCTATCAAAACGAAGGCCTCGATGAGTTCTACGGCTTTGACAGCTTTAAACCGTCAACGGATAGATTAATGCCAAAAAGGAAAACCCGAATCTCAATCGGGTCTCGTAAGTTTTTTACCCTTCGTTTTTTCGACACGTGGATTTTTACCGTAAAACGGGATTACCGTGGCTGGCCTTCGATTTACCATCGCTGGAGAGTGGTGCACCATGGTACTGTTCCGTTTCAACTCCATGCACGCATTTCTAAAAGTCGTACGGCACTGTTTCGCCATTTCGGACGGATGTTGCACCTTGCACCGTGGATGTTGCACCCTGTAGATATCGATTATTCAAACGGCCATAACTTCTGGCTCGTTTAGAGTTACGGGAGCCATAACCTGTCAAAAAGAAGGCCTCGATGAGTTCTACGGCTTTGACAGCTTTCAGCCGTCAATGGATAGATTAATGCCCAAAAAGGAAAACCCGAATCTCAATCGGGTCTCGTAAGTTTTTTACCCTTCGTTTTTTCGACACGTGGATTTTTACGGTAAAACAGGATTTCCGTGGCTGGCCTTCGATTTACCATCGCTGGAGAGTGGTGCACCAAGGTATTGTTCCGTTTCAAATCCATGCATGCATTTCTAAAAGTCTTACGGCACTGTTTCGCCATTTCGGACGGATGTTGCACCTTGCACCTTGGATGTTGCACCCTATAGATATCGATTATTCGGACGGCCATAACTTCTGGCTCGTTTAGAGTTACGGGAGCCATAACCTATCAAAACGAAGGCCTCGATGAGTTCTACGGCTTTGACAGCTTTCAACCGTCAACGAATAGATTAATGCCCAAAAAGGAAAACCCGAATCTCAATCGGGTCTCGTAAGTTTTTTACCCTTCATTTTTTCGATACGTGGATTTTTACCGTAAAACGGGATTACCGTGGCTGGCCTTCGATTTACCATCGCTGGAGAGTGGTACACCATGGTACTGTTCCGTTTCAACTCCATGCACGCATTTCTAAAAGTCGTACGGCACTGTTTCGCCATTTCGGACGGATGTTGCACCTTGCACCGTGGATGTTGCACCCTATAGGTATCGATTATTCGAACGGCCATAACTTCTGGCTCGTTTAGAGTTACGGGAGCCATAACCTGTCAAAACGAAGGCCTCGATGAGTTCTACAGCTTTGACAGCTTTCAGCCGTCAACGGATAGATTAATGCCCAAAAACGACAACCCGAATCTCAATCGGGTCTCGTAAGTTTTTTACCCTTCGTTTTTTCGACACGTGGATTTTTACGGTAAAAGGGATTACCGTGGCCCGTCTTCGACTTCCCATCACTGGAGAGTGGTGCACCATGGCACTGTTCCGTTTCAAATTCATGCACGCATTTCTAAAAGTCGTACGACACTGTTTCACCATTTCGTACGGATGTTGCACCTTGCACCGTGGATGTTGCACCCTGTAGATATCGATTATTCAAACGGCTATAACTTCTGGCTCGTTTAGAGTTACGGGAGCCATAACCTGTCAAAAAGAAGGCCTCGATGAGTTCTACGGCTTTTACAGCTTTCAGCCGTCAATGGATAGATTAATGCCCAAAAAGGACATCCCGAATCTCAATCGGGTCTCGTAAGTTTTTTACCCTTCGTTTTTTCGACACGTGGATTTTTACGGTAAAACAGGATTACCGTGGCTGGCCTTCGATTTACCAACGCTGGAGAGTGGTGCACCATGGTATTGTACCCTTTCAAAACCATGCATGCATTTCTAAAAGTCGTACGGCACTGTTTCGC
The DNA here is from genome assembly GCA_030765085.1 of Allium cepa. NCBI lineage: Eukaryota > Viridiplantae > Streptophyta > Magnoliopsida > Asparagales > Amaryllidaceae > Allium > Allium cepa. The sequence goes on from CM060938.1 coordinate 873,741,260, forward strand.
CATTTCGGACGGATGTTGCACCTTGCACCGTGGATGTTGCACCCTGTAGATATCGATTATTCGGACGGCCATAACTTCAGGCTCGTTTAGAGTTACGGGAGCCATAACCTGTCAAAACGAAGGCCTCGATGAGTTCTACGGCTATGAAAGCTTTCAGCCGTCAACGGATAGATTAATGCCCAAAAAGGACAACCCGAATCTCAATCGGGTCTCGTAGGTTTTTTACCCTTCGTTTTTTCGACACGTGGATTTTTACGGTAAAACAGGATTACCGTGGCTAGCCTTCGATTTACCATCGCTGGAGAGTGGTGCACCATGGTATTGTTCCGTTTCAAATCCATGCATGCATTTCTAAAAGTCTTACGGCACTGTTTCGCCATTTCGGACGGATGTTGCACCCTGCACCGTGGATGTTGCACCCTGTAGATATCGATTATTCGGACGGCCATAACTTCTGGCTCGTTTAGAGATACGGGAGCCATAACCTATCAAAACGAAGGCCTCGATGAGTTCTACGGCTTTGACGGCTTTCAACCATCAACGGATAGATTAATGCCAAAAAGGAAAACCCGAATCTCAATCGGGTCTCGTAAGTTTTTTACCCTTCGTTTTTTCGACACGTGGATTTTTACGGTAAAACAGGATTACCGTGGCTGGCCTTCGATTTACCATCGCTGGAGAGTGGTGCACCATGGTATTGTTCCCTTTCAAATCCATGCATGCATTTCTAAAAGTCGTACGGCACTGTTTCGCCATTTCGGACGGATGTTGCACCCTGTAGATATCGGTTATTCGGACGGCCATAACTTCTGGCTCGTTTAGAGTTACGGGAGCCATAACCTATCAAAACGAAGGCCTCGATGAGTTCTACGGCTTTGACAGCTTTCAACCGTCAACGGATAGATTAATGCCCAAAAAGGAAAACCCGAATCTCAATCGGGTCTCGTAAGTTTTTTACCCTTCGTTTTTTCGACACGTGGATTTTTACCGTAAAACGGGATTACCGTGGCTGGCCTTCGATTTACCATCGCTGGAGAGTGGTGCACCATGGTACTGTTCCGTTTCAACTCCATGCACGCATTTCTAAAAGTCGTACGGCACTGTTTCGCCATTTCGGACGGATGTTGCACCTTGCACCGTGGATGTTGCACCCTGTAGATATCGATTATTCAAACGGCCATAACTTCTGGCTCGTTTAGAGTTACGGGAGCCATAACCTGTCAAAAAGAAGGCCTCGATGAGTTCTACGGCTTTGACAGCTTTCAGCCGTCAATGGATAGATTAATGCCCAAAAAGGAAAACCCGAATCTCAATCGGGTCTCGTAAGTTTTTTACCCTTCGTTTTTTCGACACGTGGATTTTTACGGTAAAACAGGATTTCCGTGGCTGGCCTTCGATTTACCATCGCTGGAGAGTGGTGCACCATGGTATTGTTCCGTTTCAAATCCATGCATGCATTTCTAAAAGTCTTACGGCACTGTTTCGCCATTTCGGACGGATGTTGCACCTTGCACCTTGGATGTTGCACCCTGTAGATATCGATTATTCGGACGGCCATAACTTCTGGCTCGTTTAGAGTTACGGGAGCCATAACCTATCAAAACGAAGGCCTCGATGAGTTCTACGGCTTTGACAGCTTTCAACCGTCAACGGATAGATTAATGCCCAAAAAGGAAAACCCGAATCTCAATCGGGTCTCGTAAGTTTTTTACCCTTCGTTTTTTCGACACGTGGATTTTTACCGTAAAACGGGATTACCGTGGCTGGCCTTCGATTTACCATCGCTGGAGAGTGGTACACCATGGTACTGTTCCGTTTCAACTCCATGCACGCATTTCTAAAAGTCGTACGGCACTGTTTCGCCATTTCGGACGGATGTTGCACCTTGCACCGTGGATGTTGCACCCTATAGGTATCGATTATTCGAACGGCCATAACTTCTGGCTCGTTTAGAGTTACGGGAGCCATAACCTGTCAAAACGAAGGCCTCGATGAGTTCTACAGCTTTGACAGCTTTCAGCCGTCAACGGATAGATTAATGCCCAAAAATGACAACCCGAATCTCAATCGGGTCTCGTAAGTTTTTTACCCTTCGTTTTTTCGACACGTGGATTTTTACGGTAAAAGGGATTACCGTGGCCCGTCTTCGACTTCCCATCACTGGAGAGTGGTGCACCATGGCACTGTTCCGTTTCAAATTCATGCACGCATTTCTAAAAGTCGTACGACACTGTTTCACCATTTCGGACGGATGTTGCACCTTGCACCGTGGATGTTGCACCCTGTAGATATCGATTATTCGGACGGCCATAACTTCAGGCTCGTTTAGAGTTACGGGAGCCATAACCTGTCAAAAAGAAGGCCTCGATGAGTTCTACGGCTATGAAAGCTTTCAGCCATCAACGGATAGATTAATGCCCAAAAAGGATAACCCGAATCTCAATCGGGTCTCGTAAGTTTTTTACCCTTCGTTTTTTCGACACGTGGATTTTTACGGTAAAACAGGATTACCGTGGCTGGCCTTCGATTTACCATCGCTGGAGAGTGGTGCACCATGGTATTGTTCCGTTTCAAATCCATGCATGCATTTCTAAAAGTCTTACGGCACTGTTTCGCCATTTCGGACGGATGTTGCACCCTGCACCGTGGATGTTGCACCATGTAGATATCGATTATTCGGACGGCCATAACTTCTGGCTCGTTTAGAGTTACGGGAGCCATAACCTATCAAAACGAAGGCTCGATGAGTTCTACGGCTTTGACAGCTTTCAACCGTCAATGGATAGATTAATGCCAAAAAGGAAAACCCGAATCTCAATCGGGTCTCGTAAGTTTTTTACCCTTCGTTTTTTCGACACGTGGATTTTTACCGTAAAACGGGATTACCGTGGCTGGCCTTCGATTTACCATCGCTGGAGAGTGGTGCACCATGGTACTGTTCCGTTTCAAATCCATGCACGCATTTCTAAAAGTCGTACGGCAGTGTTTCGCCATTTCGGACGGATGTTGCACCTTGCACCGTGGATGTTGCACCCTATAGATATCGATTATTCGACCGGCCATAACTTCTGGCTCGTTTAGAGTTACTGGAGCCACAACCTGTCAAAACGAAGGCCTCGATGAGTTCTACAGCTTTGACAGCTTTCAGCCGTCAACGGATAGATTAATGCCCAAAAACGACAACCCGAATCTCAATCGGGTCTCGTAAGTTTTTTACCCTTCGTTTTTTCGACACGTGGATTTTTACGGTAAAACGGGATTACCGTGGCCTGTCTTCGACTTCCCATCGCTGGAGAGTGGTGCACCATGGCACTGTTCCGTTTCAAATCCATGCACGCATTTCTAAAAGTCGTACGACACTGTTTCACCATTTCGGACGGATGTTGCACCTTGCACCGTGGTGTTGCACCCTGTAGATATCGATTATTCAAACGGCCATAAATTCTGGCTCGTTTAGAGTTATGGGAGCCATAACCTGTCAAAAAGAAGGCCTCGATGAGTTCTACGGCTTTGACAGCTTTCAGCCGTTAATGGATAGATTAATGCCCAAAAAGGACAACCCGAATCTCAATCGGGTCTCGTAAGTTTTTTACCCTTCGTTTTTTCGACACGTGGATTTTTACGGTAAAACAGGATTACCGTGCCTGTCGTTCGATTAACCATCGCTGGACAGTGGTGCACCATGGTACCGTTCCGTTTCAAATCCATGCATGCATTTCTAAAAGTCGTACGGCACTGTTTCGCCATTTCGGACGGATGTTGCACCTTGCACCGTGGATGTTGCACCCTGTAGATATTGATTATTCGGACGGCCATAACTTCTGGCTCGTTTAGAGTTACGGGAGCCATAACCTGTCAAAACGAAGGCCTCGATGAGTTCTATGGCTTTGACAGCTTTCAGCCGTCAACGGATAGATTAATGCCCAAAAAGGAAAACCCGAATCTCAATCGGGTCTCGTAAGTTTTTTACCCTTCGTTTTTTCGACACGTGGATTTTTACGGTAAAACGGGATTACCGTGGCTGGCCTTCGATTTACCATCGCTGGAGAGTGGTGCACCATGGTACTGTTCCGTTTCAAATCCATGCACGCATTTCTAAAAGTCGTACGGCACTGTTTCGCCATTTCGGACGGATGTTGCACCTTGCACCGTGAATGTTGCACCTTGTAGATATCGCTTATTCGGACGGCCATAACTTCTGGCTCGTTTAGAGTTACGGGAGCCATAACCTGTCGAAACGAAGGCCTCGATGACTTCTATTGCTTTGACGGCTTTCAGCCGTCAACGGATAGATTAATGCCCAAAAACGACAACCCGAATCTCCATCGGGTCCCGTAAGTTTTTTACCCTTCGTTTTTTCGACATGTGGATTTTTACGGTAAAACGGGTTACCGTGGCCCGTCTTCGACTTCCCATCGCTGGAGAGTGGTGCACCATGGTACTGTTCCGTTTCAAATCCATGCACGCATTTCTAATAGTCGTACGACACTGTTCCACCATTTCGGACGGATGTTGCACCTTGCACCGTGGATGTTGCACCATGTAGATATCGATTATTCAAACGGCCATAACTTCTAGCTCGTTTAGAGTTACGGGAGCCATAACCTGTCAAAAAGATGGCCTCGATGAGTTCTACGGCTTTGATAGCTTTCAGCCATCAATGGATAGATTAATGCCCAAAAAGGACAACCCGAATCTCAATCGGGTCTCGTAAGTTTTTTACCCTTCGTTTTTTCGACACGTGGATTTTTACGGCAAAACAGGATTACCGTGGCCTGTCTTCGACTTCCCATCGCTGGACAGTGGTGCACCATGGTACCGTTCCGTTTCAAATCCATGCATGCATTTCTAAAAGTCGTACGGCACTGTTTCGCCATTTCGGACGGATGTTGCACCTTGCACCGCGGATGTTGCACCCTGTAGATATTGATTATTCGGACGGCCATAACTTCTGGCTCATTTAGAGTTACGGGAGCCATAACCTGTCAAAACGAAGGCCTCGATGAGTTCTATGGCTTTGACAGCTTTCAACCGTCAACGGATAGATTAATGCCCAAAAAGGAAAACCCGAATCTCAATCGGGTCTCGTAAGTTTTTTACCCTTCGTTTTTTCGACACGTGGATTTTTACGGTAAAACGGGATTACCGTGGCTGGCCTTCGATTTACCATCGCTGGAGAGTGGTGCACCATGGTACTGTTCCATTTCAAATCCATGCACGCATTTCTAAAAGTCGTACGGCACTGTTTCGCCATTTCGGACGGATGTTGCACCTTGCACCGTGGATGTTGCACCCTATAGATATCGATTATTTGAACGGCCATAACATCTGGCTCGTTTAGAGTTACGGGAGCCATAACCTGTCAAAACGAAGGCCTCGATGAGTTATACGGCTTTGACAGCTTTCAGCCGTCAACGGATAGATTAATGCCCAAAAACGACAACCCGAATCTCCATCGGGTCTCGTAAGTTTTTTACCCTTCGTTTTTTCGACATGTGGATTTTTACGGTAAAACGGGTTACCGTGGCCCGTCTTCGACTTCCCATCGCTGGAGAGTGGTGCACCATGGTACTGTTCCGTTTCAAATCCATGCACGCATTTCTAAAAGTCGTACGACACTGTTTCACCATTTCGGACGGATGTTGCGCCTTGCACCGCGGATGTTGCACCATGTAGATATCGATTATTCAAACGGCCATAACTTCTGGCTCGTTTAGAGTTAAGGGAGCCATAACCTGTCAAAAAGATGGCCTCGATGAGTTCTACGGCTTTGATAGCTTTCAGCCATCAATGGATAGATTAATGCCCAAAAAGGACAACCCGAATCTCAATCGGGTCTCGTAAGTTTTTTACCCTTCGTTTTTTCGACACGTGGATTTTTACGGTAAAACAGGATTACCGTGGCCCGTCTTCGACTTCCCATCGCTGGAGAGTGGTGCACCATGGTACTCTTCCGTTTCAAATCCATGCACGCATTTTTAAAAGTCGTACGACACTGTTTTGCCATTTCGGACGGATGTTGCACCTTGCACCGTGGATGTTGCACCCTGTAGATATCGATTATTCGGACGGCCATAACTTCTGGCTCGTTTAGAGTTACGGGAGCCATAACCTGTCAAAACGAAGGCCTCGATGAGTTCTACGGCTTTGATAGCTTTCAGCCGTCAATGGATAGATTAATGCCCAGAAAGGACAATCCGAATCTCAATCGGGTCTCGTAAGTTTTCTACCCTTCGTTTTTTCGACACGTGGATTTTTACGATGAAATAGGATTACGGTGGCTGGTCATCGATTTACCATCGCTGGAGAGTGGTGAACCATGGTACTGTTCCATTTCAAATACATGCACGCATTTCTAAAAGTCGCACGGCACTGTTTCGCCATTTCGGACGGATGTTGCACCTTGCACCGTGGATGTTGCACCCTGTGGATATCGATTATACGGACGACCATAACTTCTGGCTCGTTTAGAGTGACGGGAGCCATAACCTGTCAAAACGAAGGCCTCGATGAGTTCTACTGCTTTGACAGCTTTCAGCCGTCAACGGATAGATTAATGCCCAAAAAGGACAACCCGAATCTCAATCGGGTCTCGAAAGTTTTTTACCCTTCGTTTTTTCGACACGTGGATTTTTACGGTAAAACAGGATTACCGTGTCTGGCCTTCGATTTACCATCGCTGGAGAGTGGTGCACCATGGTATTGTTCCGTTTCAAATCCATGCATGCATTTCTAAAAGACGTACGGCATTGTTTCGCCATTTCGGACGGATGTTGCACCTTGCACCGTGGATGTTGCACCCTGTAGATATCGATTATTCGGACGGCCATAACTTCCGGCTCGTTTAGAGTTACGTGAGCCATAAACTGTCAAAACGAAGGCCTCGATGAGTTCTACAGCTTTGACAGCTTTCAGCCGTCAATGGATAGATTAATGCCCAAAAAGGGCAACCCGAATCTCAATCGGGTCTCGTAAGTTTTTTATCCTTCGTTTTTTCGACACGTGGATTTTTACGGTAAAATAGGATTACGGTTGCTAGCCTTCGATTTACCATCGCTGGACAGTGGTGCACCATGGTACCGTTCCGTTTCAAATCCATGCATGCATTTCTAAAAGTCGCACGGCACTGTTTCGCCATTTCGGACGGATGTTGCACCTTGCACCGTGGATGTTGCAGCCTGTAGATATCGATTATTCGGATGGCCATAACTTCTGGCTCGTTTAGAGTTACGGGAGCCATAACCTATCAAAACGAAGGCCTCGATGAGTTCTACGGCTTTGACAGGTTTCAACCGTCAACGGATAGATTAATGCCCAAAAAGGAAAAACCGAATCTCAATCGGGTCTCGTAAGTTTTTTACCCTTCGTTTTTTCGACAGGTGGATTTTTACGGTAAAACGGGATTACCGTGGCTGGCCTTCGATTTACCATCGCTGGAGAGTGGTGCACCATGGTACTGTTCCGTTTCAAATCCATGCACGCATTTCTAGTAGTCGTACGGCACTGTTTCGCCATTTCGGACGGATGTTGCACCTTGCACCATTGGATGCTGCACCCTGTAGATATCGATTATTCGAAAGGCCATAACTTCTGACTCGTTTAGAGTTACGGGAGCCATAACCTGTCAAAACGAAGGTCTCGATGAGTTCTACGGCTTTGACAGCATTCAGCCGTCAAAGGATAGATTAATGCCCAAAAACGACAACCCGAATCTCAATCGGGTCTCGTAAGTTTTTTACCCTTCGTTTTTTCGACACGTGGATTTTTACGGTAAAACGGGATTACCGTGGCCCGTCTTCGACTTCCCATCGCTTGAGAGTGGTGCACCATGATACTGTTCCGTTTCAAATCCATGCACGCATTTCTAAAAGTCGTACGACACTGTTTCACCATTTCGGACGGATGTTGCACCTTGCGCCGTGGATGTTCCACCCTGTAGATATCGATTATTCAAACGGCCATAACTACTGGCTCGTTTAGAGTTACGGGAGCCATAACCTGTCAAAAAGAAGGCCTCGATGATTTCTACGGGTTTGACAGCTTTCAGCCGTCAATGGATAGAATAATGCCCAAAAACGACAACCCGAATCTCAATCGGGTCTCGTAAGTTTTTTACCCTTCGTTTTTTCGACACGTGGATTTTTATGGTAAAACAGGATTACCGTGGCCCGTCTTCGACTTCCCATCGCTGGAGAGTGGTGTACCATGGTACTCTTCCGTTTCAAATCCATGCACGCATTTCTAAAAGTCGTACGACACTGTTTCGCCATTTCGGACGGATGTTGCACCTTGCACCGTGGATGTTGCACCCTGTAGATATCGATTATTCGGACGGCCATAACTTCTGGCTCGTTTAGAGTTACGGGAGCCATAACCTGTCAAAACGAAGGCCTCGATGAGTTCTATGGCTTTGACAGCTTTCAGCTGTCAACGGATAGACTAATGCCCAAAAAGGACAACCCGAATCTCAATCGCGTCTCGTAAGTTTTTTACCCTTCGTTTTTTCGGCACGTGGATTTTTACGGTAAAACAGGATTACCGTGGCTGGCCTTCGATTTACCATCGCTGGAGAGTGGTGCACCAAGGTACTGTTCCGTTTCAAATCCATGCACGCATTTCTAAAAGTCGTACGGCACTGTTTCGCCATTTCAGACGGATGTTGCACCTTGCACCGTGGATGTTGCACCCTATAGATATCGATTATACGGACGACCATAACTTTTGGCTCGTTTAGAGTTATGGGAGCCATAACCTGTCAAAACGAAGGCCTCGATGATTTCTATGGCTTTGACCGCTTTCAGCCGTCAACGGATAGATTAATGCCCAGAAAGGACAATCTGAATCTCAATCGGGTCTCGTAAGTTTTTTACCCTTCGTTTTTTCGACACGTGGATTTTTACGGTAAAACAGGATTACGGTGGCTGGTCTTCGATTTACCATCGCTGGAGAGTGGTGAACCATGGTACTGTTCCGTTTCAAATCCATGCACGCATTTCTAAAAGTCGCACGGCACTGTTTCGCCATTTCGGACGGATGTTGCACCTTGCACCATGGATGTTGCACGCTGTAGATATCGATTATACGGACGGCCATAACTTCTGGCTCGTTTAGAGTTACGGGAGCCATAACCTGTCAAAACGAAGGCCTCGATGAGTTCTACGGCTTTGACAGCGTTCAGCCGTCAACGGATAGATTAATGCCCAAAAAGGACAACTCGAATCTCAATCGGGTCGCGTAAGTTTTTTATCCTTCGTTTTTTCGACACGTGGATTTTTACGGTAAAACAGGATTACGGTTGCTAGCCTTCGATTTACCATCGCTGGACAGTTGTGCACCACGGTACCATTCCGTTTCAAATCCATGCATGCATTTCTAAAAGTCGTACGGCACTGTTTCGCCATTTCGGACGGATGTTGCACCTTGCACCGTGGATGTTGCACCCTGTAGATATCGATTATTCGGACGGCCATAACTTCTGGCTCGTTTAGAGTTACGGGAGCCATAACCTATCAAAACGAAGGCCTCGATGAGTTCTACGGCATTGACAGCTTTCAACCGTCAACGGATAGATTAATGCCCAAAAAGGAAACCCCGAATCTCAATCGGGTCTCGTAAGTTTTTTACCCTTCGTTTTTTCGACACGTGGATTTTTACGGTAAAACGGGATTACCGTGGCTGGCCTTCGATTTACCATCGCTGGAGAGTGGTGCACCATGGTACTGTTCCGTTTCAAATCCATGCACGCATTTCTAAAAGTCGTACAGCACTGTTTCGCCATTTCGGACGGATGTAGCACCTTTCACCGCGGATGTTGCACCCTGTAGATATCGATTATTCGAACGGCCATAACTTCTGGCTCGTTTAGAGTTACGGGAGCCATAACCTGTCAAAATGAAGGCCTCGATGAGTTCTACGGCTTTGACAGATTTCAGCCGTCAACGGATAGATTAATACCCAAAAACGACAACCTGAATCTCAATCGGGTCTCGTAAGTTTTTTACCCTTCGTTTTTTCGACATGTGGATTTTTACGGTAAAACGGGATTACCGTGGCCCGTCTTCGACTTCCCATCGCTGGAGAGTGGTGCACCATGGTACTGTTCCGTTTCAAATTCATGCACGCATTTCTAAAAGTCGTACGACAATGTTTCACCATTTCGGACGGATGTTGCACCTTGCACCGTGGATGTTGCACCCTGTAGATATCGATTATTCAAACGGCCATTACTTCTGGCTTGTTTAGAGTTACGGGAGCCATAAACTGTCAAAAAGAAGGCCTCGATGAGGTCTATAGCTTTGACAGCTTTCAACCGTCAATGGATAGATTAATGCCCAAAAAGGACAACCCGAATCTCAATCGGGTCTCGTAACTTTTTTACCCTTCGTTTCTTCGACACGTGGATTTTTACGGTAAAACAGGATTACCGTGGCCCGTCTTCGAATTTCCATCGCTGGAGAGTGGTGCACCATGGTACTCTTCCGTTTCAAATCCATGCACGCATTTCTAAAAGTCGTACGGCACTGTTTCGCCATTTCGGACGGATGTTGCACCTTGCACCGTGGATGTTGCACCCTGTAGATATCGATTATTCGGATGGCCATAACTTCTTGCTCATTCAGAGTTACGGGAGCCATAACCTGTCAAAACGAAGGCCTCGATGTGTTCTACGGCTTTGATAGCTTTCAGCCGTCAACGGATAGATTAATGCCCAAAAAGGACAACATGAATCTCAATCGGGTCTCGAAAGTTTTTTATCCTTCGTTTTTCGACACGTGGATTTTATGGTAAAACAGGATTACAGTTGCTAGCCTTCGATTTACCATCGCTGGACAGTGGTGCACCATGGTAACGTTCCGTTTCAAATCCATGCATGCATTTCTAAAAGTCGTACGGCACTGTTTTGCCATTTCGGACGGATGTTGCACCTTGCACCGCGGATGTTGCACCCTGTAGATATCGATTATTCGGACGGCCATAACTTCTGGCTCGTTTAGAGTTACGGGAGCCATAACCTATCAAAACGAAGGCCTCGATGAGTTCTACGGCTTTGACAGCTTTCAACCGTCAACGGATAGATTAATGCCCAAAAAGGAAAACCCGAATCTCAATCGGATCTCGTAAGTTTTTTACCCTACGTTTTTTCGACACGTGGATTTTTACGGTAAAATGGGATTACCGTGGCTGGCCTTCGATTTACCATCGCTGGAGAGTGGTGCACCAAGGTACTGTTCTGTTTCAAATTCATGCACGCATTTCTAAAAGTCGTACGACACTGTTTCGCCATTTCGGACGGATGTTGCACCTTGCACCGTGGATGTTGCACCCTATAGATATCGATTATTCGAACGGCCATAACTTCTGGCTCGTTCAGAGTTACGGGAGCCATAACCTGTCAAAACGAAGGCCTCGATGAGCTCTACGGCTTTGATAGCTTTCAGCCATCAACGGATAGATTAATGCCCAAAAACGACAACCCGAATCTCAATCGGGTCTCGTAAGTTTTTTACCCTTCGTTTTTTCGACACGTGGATTTCTACGGTAAAACGGGATTACCGTGGCCCGTCTTCGACTTCCCATCGCTGGAGAGTGGTGCACCATGGTACTGTTCCGTTACAAATCCATGCACGCATTTTTAAAATTCGTACGACACTGTTTCACCATTTCGGACGGATGTTGCACCTTGGACCGTGGATGTTGCACCCTGTAGATATCGATTATTCAAACGGCCATAACTTCTAGCTCGTTTAGAGTTACGGGAGCCATAACCTGTCAAAAAGAAGGGCTCGATGAGTTCTACGGCTTTGACAGCTTTCAGCCGTCAATGGATAGATTAATGCCCAAAAAGGACAACCCGAATCTCAATCGGGTCTCGTAAGTTTTTTACCCTTCGTTTTTTCGACACGTGGATTTTTACGGTAAAACAGGATTACCGTGGCTGGCCTTCGATTTACCATCGCTGGAGAGTGGTGCACCATGGTATTGTTCCCTTTCAAATCCATGCATGCATTTTTAAAAGTCGTACGGCACTGTTTCGCCATTTCGGACGGATGTTGCACCGTGGATGTTGCACCCTGTAGATATCGATTATTCGGACGGCCATAACTTCTGGCTCGTTTAGAGTTACGGGAGCCATAACCTGTCAAAACGAAGGCCACGATGAGTTCTACGGCTTTGACAGCTTTCAGCCGTCAACGGATAGATTAATGCCCAAAAAGGACAACCCGAATCTCAATCGGGTCTCGTAAGTTTTTTATCCTTCGTTTTTTCGACACGTGAATTTTTACGGTAAAACAGGATTACGGTTGCTAGCCTTCGATTTACCATCGTTGGACAGTGGTGCACCATGGTACCTTTCCACTTCAAATCCATGCATGCATTTCTAAAAGTCGTACGGCACTGTTTCGCCATTTCGGACGGATGTTGCACCTTGCACGTGGATGTTGCACCCTGTAGATATCGATTATTCGGACGGCCATAACTTCTGGCTCGTCTAGAGTTACGGGAGCGATAACCTATCAAAACGAAGGCCTCGATGAGTTCTATGGCTTTGACAGCTTTCAACCATCAACGGATAGATTAATGCCCAAAAAGGAAAACCCGAATCTCAATCGGGTCTCGCAAGTTTTTTACCCTTCGTTTTTTCGACACGTGGATTTTTACGGTAAAACGGGATTACCGTGGCTGGCCTTCGATTTACCATCGCTGGAGAGTGGTGCACCATGGTACTGTTCCGTTTCAAATCCATGCACGCATTTCTAAAAGTCGTACGGCATTGTTTCGCCATTTCGGACGGATGTTGCACCTTGCACTGTGGATGTTGCACCCTGTAGATATCGATTATTCGAACGGCCATAACTTCTGGCTCGTTTAGAGTTACGGGAGCCATAACCTGTCAAAACGAAGGCCTCGGTGAGTTCTACGGCTTTGACAGCTTTCAGCCGTCAACGGATAGATTAATGCCCAAAAACGACAACCCGAATCTCAATCGGGTCTCGTAAGTTTTTTACCCTTCGTTTTTTCGACATGTGGATTTTTACGGTAAAACGGGATTACCGTGGCCCGCCTTCGACTTCCCATCGCTGGAGTGTGGTGCACCATGGTACTGTTCCGTTTCAAATCCATGCACGCATTTCTAAAAGTCGTACGACACTGTTTCACCATTTCGGACGGATGTTGTACCTTGCACCATGGATGTTGCACCCTGTAGATATCGATTATTCACACGGCCATAACTTCTGGCTCGTTTAGAGTTACGGGAGCCATAACCTGTCAAAAAGATGGTCTCGATGAGTTCTACGGCTTTGATAGCTTTCAGCCGTCAATGGATAGATTAATGCCCAAAAAGGACAACCTAAATCTCAATCGGGTCTCGTAAGTTTTTTACCCTTCGTTTTTTCGACACGTGGATTTTTACGGTAAAACAGGATTACCGGGGCCCGTCTTCGACTTCCCATCGCTGGAGAGTGGTGCACCATGGTACTCTTCGGTTTCAAATCCATGCACGCATTTCTAAAAGTCGTACGGCACTGTTTCGCCATTTCGGACGGATGTTGCACCTTGCACCGTGGATGTTGCACCCTGTAGATATCGATTATTCGGACGGCCATAACTTCTGGCTCGTTTAGAGTTACGGGAGCCATAACCTGTCAAAACGAAGGCCTCGATGAGTTCTATGGATTTGACTGCTTTCAGCTGTCAACGGATAGATTAATACCCAAAAAGGACAACCCGAATCTCAATCGGGTCTCGTAAGTTTTTTACCCTTCGTTTTTTCGACACGTGGATTTTTATGGTAAAACGGGATTACCGTGGCTGGCCTTCGATTTACCATCGCTGGAGAGTGGTGCACCATGGTACTGTTCCGTTTCAAATCCATGCACGCATTTCTAAAAGTCGTACGGCACTGTTTCGCCATTTCGGACGGATGTTGCACCTTGCACCGTGAATGTTGCACCCTATAGATATCGATTATACGGACGACCATAACTTTTGGCTCGTTTAGAGTTATGGGAGCCATAACCTGTCAAAACGAAGGCCTCGATGATTTCTATGGCTTTGACCGCTTTCAGCCGTCAACGGATAGATTAATGCCCAGAAAGGACAATCCGAATATCAATCGGGTCTCGTAAGTTTTTTACCCTTCGTTTTTTCGACACGTGGATTTTTACGGTGAAATAGGATTACGGTGGCTGGTCATCGATTTACCATCGCTGGAGAGTGGTGAACCGTGGTACTGTTCCGTTTCAAATTCATGCACGCATTTCTAAAAGTCGCACGGCACTGTTTCGCCATTTCGGACGGATGTTGCACCTTGCACCGTGGATGTTGCACCCTGTAGATATCGATTATACGGACGACCATAACTTTTGGCTCGTTTAGAGTTACGGGAGCCATAACCTGTCAAAACGAAGGCCTCGATGAGTTCTACGGCTTTGACAACTTTCAGCCGTCAACGGATATATTAATGCCCAAAAAGGACAACCCGAATCTCAATCGGGTCTCGTAAGTTTTTTACCCTTCGTTTTTCGACACGTGGATTTTTACGGTAAAACAGGATTACGGTGGCTGGTCTTCGATTTACCATCGCTGGAGAGTGGTGCATCATGGTACTGTTCCGTTTCAAATCCATGCACGCATTTCTAAAAGTCGTACGGAACTGTTTCGCCATTTCGGACGGATGTTGCACCTTTCACCGTGGATGTTGCACCCTGTAGATGTCGATTATTCGAACGGCCATAACTTCTGGCTCGTTCAGAGTTACGGGAGCCATAACCTGTCAAAACGAAGGCCTCGATGAGTTCTACGGCGTTGACTGATTTCAGCCGTCAACGGATAGATTAATACCCAAAAACGACAACCCGAATCTCAATCGGGTCTCGTAAGTTTTTTACCCTTCGTTTTTTCGACATGTGGATTTTTACGGTAAAACGGGATTACCGTGGCCCGTCTTCGACTTTCCATCGCTGGAGAGTGGTGCACCATGTTACTGTTCCGTTTCAAATCCATGCACGCATTTCTAAAAGTCGTACGACAATGTTTCACCATTTCGGACGGATGTTGCACCTTGCACCGTGGATGTTGCACCCTGTAGATATCGATTATTCAAACGGCCATTACTTCTGGCTCATTTAGAGTTATGGGAGCCATAACCTGTCAAAAAAGAAGGCCTCGATGATTTATATGGCTTTGACAGCTTTCAGCCATCAACGGATAGATTAATGCCCAAAAAGGACAACCCGAATCCCAATCGGGTCTCGTAAGTTTTTTATCCTTCGTTTTTTCGACACGTGGATTTTTACGGTAAAACAGGATTTCCGTGGCCCGTCTTCGACTTTCCATCGCTGGAGAGTGGTGCACCATGGTACTCTTCCGTTTCAAATCCATGCACGCATTTCTAAAAGTCGTACGGCACTGTTTCGCCATTTCGGACGGATGTTGCACCTTGCACCGTGGATGTTGCACCCTGTAGATATCGATTATTCGGACGGCCATAACTTCTGGCTCATTCAGAGTTACGGGAGCCATAACCTGTCAAAATGAAGGCCTCGATGTGTTCTACGGCTTTGACAGCTTTCAGCCGTCAACGGATAGATTAATGCCCAAAAAGGACAACCCGAATCTCAATCGGGTCTCGTAAGTTTTTTATCCTTCGTTTTTTCGGCACGTGGATTTTTACGGTAAAACACGATTACGGATGCTAGCCTTTGATTTACCATCGCTGGACAGTGGTGCACCATGGTACCGTTCCGTTTCAAATCCATGCATGCATTTCTAAAAGTCGTACGGCACTGTTTCGCCATTTCGGACGGATGTTGCACCATGCACCGTCGATGTTGCACCCTGTAGATATCGATTATTCGGACGGCCATAAATTCTGGCTCGTTTAGAGTTACGGGAGCCATAACCTATCAAAACGAAGGCCTCGATGAGTTCTACGGCTTTGACAGCTTTCAACCGTCAACGGATAGATTAATGCCCAAAAAGGAAAACCCGAATCTCAATCGGGTCTCGTAAGTTTTTTACCCTTCGTTTTTTCGACACGTGGATTTTTACGGTAAAATGGGATTACCGTGGCTGGCCTTCGATTTACCATCGATGGAGAGTGGTGCACCATGGTACTGTTCCGTTTCAAATCCATGCACGCATTTCTAAAAGTCGTACGGCACTGTTTCGCCATTTCGGACGGATGTTGCACCTTGCACCGTGGATGTTGCACCCTATAGATATCGATTATTCGAACGGCCATAACTTCTGGCTCGTTCAGAGTTACAGGAGCCATAACCTGTCAAAACGAAGGCCTTGATGAGTTCTACGGCTTTGACAGCTTTCAGCCGTCAACGGATAGATTAATGCCCAAAAACGACAACCCGAATCTCAATCGGGTCTCGTAAGTTTTTTACCCTTTGTTTTTTCGACACGTGGATTTTTACGGTAAAACGGGATTACCGTGGCCCATCTTCGACTTCCCATCGCTGAAGAGTGGTGCACCATGGTACTATTCCGTTTCAAATCCATGCACGCATTTCTAAAAGTCGTACGACACTGTTTCACCATTTCGGACGGATGTTGCACCTTGCACCGTGGATGTTGCACCCTGTAGATATCGATTATTCAAACGGCCATAACTTTTGGCTCGTTTAGAGTTACGGGAGCCATAACCTGTTAAAAAGAAGGACTCGATGAGTTCTACGGCTTTGACAGCTTTCAGCCATCAATGGATAGATTAATGCCCAAAAAGGACAACCCGAATCTCAATCGGGTCTCGTAAGTTTTTTACCCTTCGTTTTTTCGACACGTTGATTTTTACGGTAAAACAGGATTACCGTGGCTGGCCTTCGATTTACCATCGCTCGAGAGTGGTGCACCATGGTATTGTTCCCTTTCAAATCCATGCATGCATTTCTAAAAGTCGTACGGCACTGTTTCGCCATTTCGGACGGATGTTGCACCGTGGATGTTGCACCCTGTAGATATCGATTATTCGGACGGCCATAACTTCTGGCTCGTTTAGAGTTACGGGAGCCATAACCTGTCAAAACGAAGGCCACGATGAGTTCTACGGCTTTGACAGCTTTCAGCCATCAACGGATAGATTAATGCCCAAAAAGGACAACCCGAATCTCAATCGGGTCTCGTAAGTTTTTTATCCTTCGTTTTTTCGACACGTGAATTTTTACGGTAAAACAGGATTACGGTTGCTAGCCTTCGATTTACCATCGCTGGACAGTGGTGCACCATGGTACCGTTCCGTTTCAAATCCATGCATGCATTTCTAAAAGTCGTACGACACTGTTTCGCCATTTCGGACGGATGCTGCACCTTGCACCGTGGATGTTGCACCCTGTAGATATCGATTATTCGGACGGCCATAACTTCTGGCTCGTTTGGAGTTACGGGAGCGATAACCTATCAAAACGAAGGCCTCGATGAGTTCTATGGCTTTGACAGCTTTCAACCGTCAACGGATAGATTAATGCCCAAAAAGGAAAACCCGAATCTCAATCGGGTCTCGTAATTTTTTTACCCTTCGTTTTTTCGACACGTGGATTTTTACGGTAAAACGGGATTACCGTGGCTGGCCTTCGATTTACCATCGCTGGAGAGTGGTGCACCATGGTACTGTTCCGTTTCAAATCCATGCACGCATTTCTAAAAGTCGTACGGCATTGTTTCGCCATTTCGGACGGATGTTGCACCTTGCACCGTGGATGTTGCACCCTATAGATATCGATTATTCGAACGGCCATAACTTCTGGCTCGTTTAGAGTTACGGGAGCCATAACCTGTCAAAACGAAGGCCTCGGTGAGTTCTACGGCTTTGACAGCTTTCAGCCGTCAACGGATAGATTAACGCCCAAGAACGACAACCCGAATCTCAATCGGGTCTCGTAAGTTTTTTACCCTTCGTTTTTTCGACATGTGGATTTTTACGGTAAAACGGGATTACCGTGGCCCGTCTTCGACTTCCCATCGCTGGAGAGTGGTGCACCATGGTACTGTTCCGTTTCAAATCCATGCACGCATTTCTAAAAGTCGTACGACACTGTTTCACCATTTCGGACGGATGTTGCTCCTTGCACCGTGGATGTTGCACCCTGTAGATATCGATTATTCACACGGCCATAACTTCTGGCTCGTTTAGAATTACGGGAGCCATAACCTGTCAAAAAGATGGCCTCGATGAGTTCTACGGCTTTGACAGCTTTCAGCCGTCAATGGATAGAATAATGCCCAAAAAGGACAACCCGAATCTCAATCGGGTCTCATAAGTTTTTTACCCTTCGTTTTTTCGACACGTGGATTTTTACGGTAAAACAGGATTACCGTGGCCCGTCTTCGACTTCCCATCGCTGGAGAGTGGTGCACCATGGTACTCTTCCGTTTCAAATCCATGCACGCATTTCTAAAAGTCGTAGGGCACTGTTTCGCCATTTCGGACGGATGTTGCACCTTGCACCGTGGATGTTGCACCCTGTAGATATCGATTATTCGGACGGCCATAACTTCTGGCTCGTTTAGAGTTACGGGAGCCATAACCTGTCAAAACGAAGGCCTCGATGAGTTCTATGGCTATGACCGCTTTCAGCTATCAACGGATAGATTAATACCCAAAAAGGACAACCCGAATCTCAATCGGGTCTCGTAAGTTTTTTACCCTTCGTTTTTTTCGACACGTGGATTTTAACGGTAAAACAGGATTACCGTGGCTGGCCTTCGATTTACCATCGCTGGAGAGTGGTGCACCATGGTACCGTTCCGTTTCAAATCCATGCACGCATTTCTAAAAGTCGTACGGCACTGTTTCGCCATTTCGGACGGATGTTGTACCTTGCACCGTGAATGTTGCACCCTATAGATATCGATTATACGGACGACCATAACTTTTGGCTCGTTTAGAGTTATGGGAGCCATAACCTGTCAAAACGAAGGCCTCGATGAGTTCTATAGCTATGACAGCTTTCAGCCGTCAACGGATAGATTAATGCCCAGAAAGGACAATCCGAATCTCAATCGGGTCTCGTAAGTTTTTTACCCTTCGTTTTTTCGACACGTGGATTTTTACGGTGAAATAGGATTACGGTAGCTGGTCATCGATTTACCATCGCTGGAGAGTGGTGAACCATGGTACTGTTCCGTTTCAAATCCATGCACGCATTTCTAAAAGTCGCACGACACTGTTTTGCCATTTCGGACGGATGTTGCAACTTGCACCGTGGATGTTGCACCCTGTAGATATCGATTATACGGACGACCATAACTTTTGGCTCGTTTAGAGTTACGGGAGCCATAACCTGTCAAAACGAAGGCCTCGATGAGTTCTACGGCTTTGACAGATTTCAGCCGTCAACGGATAGATTAATGCCCAAAAAGGGCAACCCGAATCTCAATCGGGTCTCGTAAGTTTTTTACCCTTCGTTTTTTCGACACGTGGTTTTTTACGGTAAAACAGGATTACCGTGGCTGGCCTTCGATTTACCATCGCTGGAGAGTGGTGCACCATGGTATTGTTCCGTTTCAAATCCATGCATGCATTTCTAAAAGACGTACGACACTGTTTCGCCATTTCGGACGGATGTTGCACCTTGCACCGTGGATGTTGCATCCTGTAGATATCGATTATTCGGACGGCCATAACTTCTGGCTCGTTTAGAGTTACGTTATCCATAACCTGTCAAAAAGAAGGCCTCGATGAGTTCTACGGCTTTGACAGCTTTCAGCAGTCAACGGATAGATTAATGCCCAAAAAGGACAACCCGAATCTCAATCGGGTCTCGTAAGATTTTTATCCTTCGTTTTTTCGACACGTGGATTTTTACGGTAAAACAGGATTACGGTTGCTAGCCTTCGATTTACCATCGCTGGACAGTGGTGCACCATGGTACCGTTCCGTTTCAAATCCATGCATGCATTTCTAAAAGTCGTACGGCACTGTTTCACCATTTCGGACGGATGTTGCACCTTGCACCGTGGATGTTGCACCCTGTAGATATCGATTATTCGGACGGCCATAACTTCTGGCTCGTTTAGAGTTACGGGAGCCATAACCTATCAAAACGAAGGCCTCGATGAGTTCTACGGCTTTGACAGCTTTCAACCGTCAACGGATAGATTAATGCCCAAAAAGGAAAACCCGAATCTCAATCGGGTCTCGTAAGTTTTTTACCCTTCGTTTTTTCGACAGGTGGATTTTCATGGTAAAACGGGATTACCTTGGCTGGCCTTCGATTTACCATCGCTAGAGAGTGGTGCACCATGGTACTGTTCCGTTTCAAGTCCATGCACACATTTATAAAAGTCGTACGGCACTGTTTCGCCATTTCGGACGGATGTTGCACCTTGCACCGTGGATGTTGCACCTTGTAGATATCGATTATTCGGACGGCCATAACTTCTGGCTCGTTTAGAGTTACG
Organism: Allium cepa; assembly: GCA_030765085.1. Classification (NCBI taxonomy): domain Eukaryota; kingdom Viridiplantae; phylum Streptophyta; class Magnoliopsida; order Asparagales; family Amaryllidaceae; genus Allium; species Allium cepa. The sequence goes on from CM060938.1 coordinate 873,761,672, forward strand.
GGAGCCATAACCTGTCAAAACTAAGGCCTCAATGAGTTCTACGGCTTTGACAGCTTTCAGCAGTCAACGGATAGATTAATGCCCAAAAAGGACAACCCGAATCTCAATCGGGTCTCGTAAGTTTTTTATCCTTCGTTTTTTCGACACGTGAATTTTTACGGTAAAACAGGATTACGGTTGCTAGCCTTCGATTTACCATCGCTGGACAGTGGTGCACCATGGTACCGTTCCATTTCAAATCCATGCATATATTTCTAAAAGTCGTACGGCACTGTTTCGCCATTTCGGACGTATGTTGCATCTTGCACCGTGGATGTTGCACCCTGTAGATATCGATTATTCGGACAGCCATAACTTCTGGCTCGTTTAGAGTTACGGGAGCCATAACCTATCAAAACGAATGCCTCGATGAGTTCTATGGCTTTGACAGCTTTCAACCGTCAACGGATAGATTAATGCCCAAAAAGGAAAACCCAAATCTCAATCGGGTCTCGTAAGTTTTTTACCCTTCGTTTTTTCGACACGTGGATTTTTACGGTAAAACGGGATTACCGTGGCTGGCCTTCGATTTACCATCGCTGGAGAGTGGTGCACCATGGTACCGTTCCGTTTCAAATCCATGCACGCATTTCTAAAAGTCGTACGGCACTGTTTCGCCATTTCGGACGGATGTTGCATCTTGCACCGTGGATGTTGCACCCTGTAGATATCGATTATTCGAACGGCCATAACTTCTGGCTCGTTTAGAGTTACGGGAGCCATAACCTGTCAAAACGAATGCCTCGATGAGTTCTATGGCTTTGACAGCTTTCAACCGTCAACGGATAGATTAATGCCCAAAAAGGAAAACCCAAATCTCAATCGGGTCTCGTAAGTTTTTTACCATTCGTTTTTTCGACACGTGGATTTTTACGGTAAAACGGGATTACCGTGGCTGGCCTTCGATTTACCATCGCTGGAGAGTGGTGCACCATGGTACCGTTCCGTTTCAAATCCATGCACGCATTTCTAAAAGTCGTACGGCACTGTTTCGCCATTTCGGACGGATGTTGCACCTTGCACCGTGGATGTTGCACCCTGTAGATATCGATTATTCGAACGGCCATAACTTCTGGCTCGTTTAGAGTTACGGGAGCCATAACCTGTCAAAACGAAGGCCTCGATGAGTTCTACGGCTTTAATAGCTTTCAACCGTCAACGGATAGATTAATGCCCAAAAACGACAACCCGAATCTCAATCGGGTCTCGTAAGTTTTTTACCCTTCGTTTTTTCGACATGTGGATTTTTACGGTAAAACGGGATTACCGTGGCCCGTCTTCGACTTCCCTTCGCTGGAGAGTGGTGCACCATGGTACTGTTCCGTTTCAAATCCATGCACGCATTTCTAAAAGTCGTACGACACTGTTTCACCATTTCGGACGGATGTTGCACCTTGCACCGTGGATGTTGCACCCTGTAGATATCGATTATTCAAACGGCCATAACTTCTGGCTCGTTTAGAGTTACGGGAGCCATAACCTGTCAAAAAGATGGCCTCGATGAGTTCTACGGCTTTGACAGCTTTCAGCCGTCAATGGATAGATTAATGCCCAAAAAGGACAACCCGAATCTCAATCGGGTCTCGTAAGTTTTTTACCCTTCGTTTTTTCGACACGTGGATTTTTACGGTAAAACAGGATTACCGTGGCCCGTCTTCGACTTCCCATCGCTGGAGAGTGGTGCACCATGGTACTCTTCCGTTTCAAATCCATGCACGCATTTCTAAAAGTCGTACGGCACTGTTTCGCAATTTCGGACGGATGTTGCACCTTGCACCGTGGATGTTGCACCCTGTAGATATCGATTATTCGGACGGCCATAACTTCTGGCTCGTTTAGAGTTACGGGAGCCATAACCTGTCAAAACGAAGGCCTTGATGAGTTCTATGGCTTTGACAGCTTTTAGCTGTCAACGGATAGATTAATTCCCAAAAAGGACAACCCGAATCTCAATCGGGTCTCGTAAGTTTTTTACCCTTCGTTTTTTCGACACGTGGATTTTTACGGTAAAACAGGATTACCGTGGCTGGCCTTCGATTTACCATCGTTGGAGAGCGGTGCACCATGGTACTGTCCCGTTTCAAATCCGTGCACGCATTTCTAAAAGTCGTACGGCACTGTTTCGCCATTTCGGACGGATGTTGCACCTTGCACCGTGAATGTTGCACCCTATAGATATCGATTATACGGACGACCATAACTTTTGGCTCGTTTAGAGTTATGGGAGTCATAACCTGTCAAAACGAAGGCCTCGATGAGTTCTATGGCTTTGAAAGCTTTCAGCCGTCAACGGATAGATTAATGCCCAGAAAGGAGAATTCGAATCTCAATCGGGTCTCGTAAGTTTTTTACCCTTCGTTTTTTCGACACGTGGATTTTTACGGTGAAATAGGATTACGGTGGCTGGTCATCGATTTACCATCGCTGGAGAGTGGTGAACCATGGTACTGTTTCGTTTCAAATCCATGCACGCATTTCTAAAAGTTGCACGGCACTGTTTCGCCATTTCGGACGGATGTTGCACCTTGCACCGTGGATGTTGCACCCTGTAGATATCGATTATACGGACGACCATAACTTCTGGCTCGTTTAGAGTTACGGGAGCCATAACCTGTCAAAACGAAGGCCTCGATGAGTTCTACGGCTTTGAAAGCTTTCAGCCGTCAACGGATAGATTAATGACCAAAAAGGACAACCCGAATCTAAATCGGGTCTCGTAAGTTTTTTACCCTTCGTTTTTTCGACACGTGGATTTTTACGGTAAAACAGGATTACCGTGGCTGACCTTCGATTTACCATCGCTGGAGAGTGGTGCACCATGGTATTTTTCCGTTTCAAATCCATGCATGCATTTATAAAAGACGTACGACACTGTTTCGCCATTTCGGACGGATGTTGCACCTTGCACCGTGGATGTTGCACCCTGTAGATATCGATTATTCGGACGGCCATAACTTCTGGCTCGTTTAGAGTTACGCGAGCCATAACCTGTCAAAACGAAGGCCTCGATGAGTTCTACGGCTTTGACAGCTTTCAGCCGTCAACGGATAGATTAATGCCCAAAAAGGACAACCCGAATCTCAATCGGGTCTCGTATGTTTTTTATCCTTCGTTTTTTCGACACGTGGGTTTTTACAGCAAAACAGGATTACGGTTGCTAGCCTTCGATTTACCATCGCTGGACAGTGGTGCACCATGGTACCGTTCCGTTTCAAATCCATGCATGCATTTCTAAAGGTCGTACGGCACTGTTTCGCCATTTCGGACGGATGTTGCACCTTGCACCGTGGATGTTGCACCCTGTAGATATCGATTATTCGGACGGCCAAAACTTCTGGCTCGTTTAGAGTTACGGGAGCCATAACCTATCAAAACGAAGGCCTCGATGAGTTCTACAGCTTTGACAGCTTTCAACCGTCAACGGATAGATTAATGCACAAAAAGGAAAACCCGAATCTCAATCGGGTCTCGTATGTTTTTTACCCTTCGTTTTTTCGACACGTGGATTTTTACGGTAAAACGGGATTACCGTGGCTGGCCTTCGATTTACCATCGCTGGAGAGTGGTGCACCATGGTACTGTTCTGTTTCAAATCCATGCACGCATTTCTAAAAGTCGTACGGCACTGTTTCGCCATTTCGGACGGATGTTGCACCTTGCACCGTGGATGTTGCACCCTGTAGATATCGAATATTCAAAAGGCCATAACTTCTGGCTCGTTCAGAGTTACGGGATCCATAACCTGTCAAAACGAAGGTCTCGATGAGTTTTACGGCTTTGACAGCTTTCAGCCGTCAAAGGATAGATTAACGCCCAAAAACGACAACCCGAATCTCAATCGGGTCTCGTAAGTTTTTTACCCTTCGTTTTTTCGACACGTGGATTTTTACGGTAAAACGGGATTACCGTGGCCCGTTTTTGACTTCCCATCGCTGGAGAGTGGTGCACCACGGTACTGTTCCATTTCAAATCCATGCACACATTTTTAAAAGTCGTACGACACTGTTTCACCATTTCGGACGGATGTTGCACCTTGCATCGTGGTTGTTGCACCCTGTAGATATCGATTATTCAAATGGCCATAACTTCTGGCTCGTTTAGAGTTACGGGAGCCATAACCTGTCAAAAAGAAGGCCTTGATGATTTCTACGGGTTTGACAGCTTTCAGCCGTCAATGGATAGATTAATGCCCAAAAACGACAACCCGAATCTCAATCGGGTCTCGTAAGTTTTTTACCCTTCGTTTTTTCGACACGTGGATTTTTACGGTAAAACAGGATTACCGTGGCCCGTCTTCGACTTCCCATCGCTGGAGAGTGGTGCACCATGGTACTCTTCCGTTTCAAATCCATGCACGCATTTCTAAAAGTCATACGACACTGTTTCGCCATTTCGGACGGATGTTGCACCTTGCACCGTGGATGTTGCACCCTGTAGATATCGATTATTCGGACGGCCATAACTTCTAACTCGTTTAGAGTTACGGGAGCCATAACCTTTCAAAACGAAGGCCTCGATGAGTTCTATGGCTTTGACAGCTTTTAGCTGTCAACGGATAGATTAATGCCCAAAAAGGACAACCCGAATCTCAATCGGGTCTCGTAAGTTTTTTACCCTTCGTTTTTTCGACACGTGGATTTTTACGGTAAAACAGGATTACCGTGGCTGGCCTTCGATTTACCATCGCTGGAGAGTGGTGCACCATGGTACTGTTCTGTTTCAAATCCATGCACGCATTTCTAAAAGTCGTACGGCACTGTTTCGCCATTTCGGACGGATGTTGCACCTTGCACCGTGGATGTTGCACCCTATAGATATCGATTATACGGACGACCATAACTTTTGGCTCGTTTAGAGTTATGCGAGCCGTAACCTGTCAAAACGAAGGCCTCGATGAGTTCTATGGCTTTGACAGCTTTCAGCCGTCAACGGATAGATTAATGCCCAGAAAGGACAATCTGAATCTCAATCGGGTCTCGTAAGTTTTTTACCTTTCGTTTTTTCGACAAGTGGATTTTTACGGTAAAATAGGATTACGGTGGCTGGTCTTCGATTTACCATCGCTGGAGAGTGGTGCACCATGGTACTGTTCCGTTTCAAATCCATGCACGCATTTCTAAAAGTCGTACGACACTGTTTCGCCATTTCGGACGGATGTTGCACCTTGCACCGTGGATGTTGCACCCTGTAGATATCGATTATACGGACGACCATAACTTCTGGCTCGTTTAGAGTTACGAGAGCCATAACCTGTCAAAACGAAGGGCTCGATGAGTTCTACGGCTTTGACAGCTTTCAACCGTCAAAGGATAGATTAATGCCCAAAAAGGACAACCCGAATCTCAATCGGGTCTCGTAAGTTTTTTACCCTTCGTTTTTTCGACACGTGGATTTTTACCGTAAAACAGGATTATCGTGGCTGGCCTTCGATTTACCATCGCTGGAGAGTGATGCACCTTGGTATTGTTCCGTTTCAAATCCATGCATGCATTTCTAAAAGTCGTACGGCACTGTTTCGCCATTTCGGACGGATGTTGCACCTTGCACCTTGGATGTTGCACCCTGTAGATATCGATTATTCGGACGTCCATAACTTCTGGCTCGTTTAGAGTTACGGGAGCCATAACCTATCAAAACGAAGGCCTCGATGAGTTCTACGGCTTTGACCGCTTTCAACCGTCAACGGATAGATTAATGCCCAAAAAGGAAAACCCGAATCTCAATCGGGTCTCGTAAGTTTTTTACCCTTCGTTTTTTCGATACGTGGATTTTTACCGTAAAACGGGATTACCGTGGCTGGCCTTCGATTTACCATCGCTGGAGAGTGGTACACCATGGTACTGTTCCGTTTCAACTCCATGCACGTATTTCTAAAAGTCGTAGGGCACTGTTTCGCCATTTCGGACGGATGTTGCACCTTGCACCGTGGATGTTGCACCCTGTAGATATCGATTATTCGGACGGCCATAACTTCTGGCTCGTTTAGAGTTACGGGAGCCATAACCTGTCAAAACGAAGGCCTCGATGAGTTCTATGGCTTTGACCGCTTTCAGCTATCAACGGATAGATTAATTCCCAAAAAGGACAACCCGAATCTCAATCGGGTCTCGTAAGTTTTTTATCCTTCGTTTTTTCGACACGTGGATTTTTATGGTAAAACAGGATTACGGTTGCTAGCCTTAGATTTACCATCGCTGGACAGTGGTGCACCATGGTACCGTTCCGTTTCAAATCCATGCATGCATTTCTAAAAGTCGTACGGCACTGTTTCGCCATTTCGGACGGATGTTGCACCGTGCACCGTGGATGTTGCACCCTGTAGATATCGATTATTCGGACGGCCATAACTTCTGGCTCGTTTAGAGTTACGGGAGCCATAACCTATCAAAACGAAGGCCTCGATGAGTTCTACGGCTTTGACAACTTTCAACCGTCAATGGATAGATTAATGCCCAAAAAGGAAAACCCGAATCTCAATCGGGTCTCGTAAGTTTTTTACCCTTCGTCACGTGGATTTTTACGGTAAAACAGGATTACCGTGGCTGGCCTTCGATTTACCATCGCTGGAGAGTGGTGCACCATGGTACTGTTCCGTTTCAAATCCATGCACGCATTTCTAAAAGTCGTACGGCACTGTTTCGCCATTTCGGACGGATGTTGCACCTTTCACCGTGGATGTTGCACCCTGTAGATATCGATTATTCGAACGGCCATAACTTCTTGCTCGTTTAGAGTTACGGGAGCCATAACCTGTCAAAATGAAGGCCTCGATGAGTTCTACGGCTTTGACAGATTTCAACCGTCAACGGATAGATTAATGCCCAAAAACGACAACCCGAATCTCAATCGGGTCTCGTAAGTTTTTTACCCTTCGTTTTTTCGACATGTGGATTTTTACGGTAAAACGGGATTACCGTGGCCCGTCTTCGACTTCCCATCGCTGGAGAGTGGTGCACCATGGTACTGTTCCGTTTCAAATCCATGCACGCATTTCTAAAAGTCTTACGACAATGTTTCACCATTTCGAACGGATGTTGCACCTTGCACCGTGGATGTTGCACCCTGTAGATATCGATTATTCAAACGGCCATTACTTCTGGCTCGTTTAGAGTTACGGGAGCCCTAACCTGTCAAAAAGAAGGCCTCGATGAGGTCTACAGCTTTGACAGCTTTCAGCCGTCAATGGATAGATTAATGCCCAAAAAGGACAACCCGAATCTCAATCGGGTCTCGTAAGTTTTTTACCCTTCGTTTTTTCGACACGTGGATTTTTACGGTAAAACAGGATTACCGTGGCCCGTCTTCGACTTTCCATCGCTGGAGAGTGGTGCACCATGGTATTGTTCCGTTTCAAATCCATGCATGCATTTCTAAAAGTCGTACGGCACTGTTTCGCCATTTCGGACGGATGTTGCACCTTGCACCGTGGATGTTGCACCCTGTAGATATCGATTATTCGGACGGCCATAACTTCTGGCTCGTTTAGAGTTACGGGAGCCATAACCTGTCAAAACGAAGGCCTCGTTGAGTTCTACGGCTTTGACAGCTTTCAGCCGTCAACGGATAGATTAATGCCCAAAAAGGAAAACCCGAATCTCAATCGGGTCTCGTAAGTTTTTTATCCTTCATTTTTTCGACACGTGGATTTTTACGGTAAAACAGGATTACGGTTGCTAGCCTTCGATTTACCATCGCTGGACAGTGGTTCACCATGGTACCGTTCCGTTTCAAATCCATGCATGCATTTCTAAAAGTCGTACGGCACTGTTTCGCCATTTCGGACGGATGTTGCACCTTGCACCGTGGATGTTGCACCCTGTAGATATCGATTATTCGGACGGCCATAACTTCTGGCTCGTTTAGAGTTACGGGAGCCATAACCTATCAAAAGGAAGGCCTCGATGAGTTCTACGGCTTTGACAGCTTTCAACCGTCAACGGATAGATTAATGCCCAAAAAGGAAAACCCGAATCTCAATCGGGTCTCGTAAGTTTTTTACCCTTCGTTTTTTCGACACGTGGATTTTTACGTTAAAATAGGATTACGGTGGCTGGTCTTCGATTTACCATCGCTGGAGAGTGGTGAACCATGGTACTGTTCCGTTTCAAATCCATGCACGCATTTCTAAAAGTCGTACGGCACTGTTTCGCCATTTCGGACGGATGTTGCACCTTGCACCGTGGATGTGGCACCCTGTAGATATCAATTATACGGACGACCATAACTTCTGGCTCGTTTAGATTTACGGGAGCCATAACCTGTCAAAACGAAGGCCTCGATGAGTTCTACGGCTTTGACAGCTTTCAGCCGTCGATGGTTAAATTAATGCCCAAAAAGGACAACCCGAATCTCAATCGGGTCTCGTAAGTTTTTTACCTTTCGTTTTTTCGACACGTGGATTTTTACGGTAAATCGGGATTACTGTGGCCCGTCATCGACTTCCCATCGCTGGAGAGTGGTGCACCATGGTACTGTTCCGTTTCAAATCCATGCACGCATTTCTAAAAGTCGTACGACATTGTTTCACCATTTCGGACGGATGTTGCACCTTGCACCGTGGATGTTGCACCATGTAGATATCGATTATTCAAACGGCCATAACTTCTGGCTCGTTTAGATTTACGGGAGCCATAACCTGTCAAAACGAAGGCCTCGATGAGTTCTACGTCTTTGGCAGCTTTCAGCCGTCAACGGATAGATTAATGCCCAAAAAGGACAACCCGAATCTCAATCGGGTCTCGTAAGTTTTTTACCCTTCGTTTTTTCGACACGTGGATTTTTACGGTAAAACAGGATTACCGTGGCCCGTCTTCGACTTCCCATCACTGGAGAGTGGTGCACCATGGTACTGTTCCGTTTCAAATCCATGCACGCATTTCTAAAAGTCGTACGGTACTGTTTCGCCATTTCGGACGGATGTTGCACCTTGCACCGTGGATGTTGCACCTTGTAGATATCGCTTATTCGGACAGCCATAACTTCTGGCTCGTTTAGAGTTACGGGAGCCATAACCTGTCAAAACGAAGGCCTCGATGAATTCTATTGCTTTGACGGCTTTCAGCCGTCAATGGATAGATTAATGCCCAAAAAGGACAACCCGAATCTCAATAGGGTCTCGTAAGTTTTTTACCCTTCGTTTTTTCGACACGTGGATTTTTACCGTAAAATAGGATTACGGTGGCTGGTCTTCGATTTACCATCGCTGGAGAGTGGTGAACCATGGTACTGTTCCGTTTCAAATCCATGCACGCATTTCTAAAAGTCGCACGGCACTGTTTCGCCATTTCGGACGGATGTTGCACCTTGCACCGTGGATGTTGCACCCTGTAGATATCGATTATACGGACGACCATAACTTCTGGCTCGTTTAGAGTTACGGGAGCCATAACCTGTCAAAACGAAGGCCTCGATGAGTTCTACGGCTTTGACAGCTTTCAGCCGTCAACGGATAGATTAATGCCCAAAAAGACAACCCGAATCTCAATCGGGTCTCGTAAGTTTTTTACCCTTCGTTTTTTCAACACGTGGATTTTTACGGTAAAACAGGATTACCGTGGCTGGCCTTCGATTTACCAACGCTGGAGAGTGGTGCACCATGGTATTGTTCCGTTTCAAATCCATGCATGCATTTGTAAAAGTCGTACGGCACTGTTTCGCCATTTCGGACGGATGTTGCACCTTGCACCGTGGATGTTGCACCCTGTAGATATCGATTATTCGGACGGCCGTAACTTCTGGGTTGTTTAGAGTTACGGGAGTCATAACCTGTCAAAACAAAGGCCTCGATGAGTTCTACGGCTTTGGCAGCTTTCAGCCGTCAACGGATAGATTAATGCCCAAAAAGGACAACTCGAATCTCAATCGGGTCTCGTAAGTTTTTTATCCTTCGTTTTTTCGACATGTGGATTTTTACGGTAAAACAGGATTACGGTTGCTAGCCTTCGATTTACCATCGCTGGACAGTGGTGCACCGTGGTACCGTTCCGTTTCAAATCCATGCATGCATTTCTAAAAGTCGTACGGCACTGTTTCGCCATTTCGGACGGATGTTGCACCTTGCACCGTGGATGTTGCACCCTGTAGATATCGATTATTCGGATGGCCATAACTTCTGGCTCGTTTAGAGTTACGGGAGCCATAACATGTCAAAACGAAGGCCTCGATCAATTCTACGGCTTTGACAGCTTTCAACCGTCAACGAATAGATTAATGCCCAAAAAGGAAATCCTGAATCTCAATCGGGTCTCGTAAGTTTTTTACCCTTCGTTTTTTCGACACGTGGATTTTTACGGTAAAATAGGATTACGGTGGCTGGTCTTCGATTTACCATCGCTGGAGAGTGGTGAACCATGGTACTGTTCTGTTTCAAATCCATGCACGCATTTCTAAAAGTCGTACGGCACTGTTTCGCAATTTCGGACGGATGTTGCACCTTGCACCTTGCACCGTGGATGTTGCACCCTGTAGATATCGATTATACGGACGACCAAAACTTCTGGCTCGTTTAGCGTTACGGGAGCCATAACCTGTCAAAACGAAGGCCTCGATGAATTCTACGGCTTTGACAGCTTTCAGCCGTCAACGGTTAGATTAATGCCCAAAAAGGACAACCCGAATCTCAATCGGGCCTCGTAAGTTTTTTACCCTTCATTTTTTCGACACGCGGATTTTTACGGTAAAACGGGATTACCGTGGCCCGTCATCGACTTCCCATCGCTGGAGAGTGGTGCACCATGGTACTGTTCCGTTTCAAATCCATGCACACATTTCTAAAAGTCGTACGACACTGTTTCACCATTTCGGACGGATGTTGCACCTTGCACCGTGGATGTTGCACCCTGTAGATATCGATTATTCAAACGGCCATAACTTCTGGCTCGTTTAGAGTTACGGGAGCCATAACCTGTCAAAACGAAGGCCTCGATGAATTCTATTGCTTTGACGGCATTCAGCCGTCAACGGATAGAATAATGCCCAAAAAGGACAACCCGAATCTCAATCGGGTCTCGTAAGTTTTTTACCCTTTGTTTTTTCGACACGTGGATTTTTACGGTAAAACGGGATTACCGTGGCCAGTCTTCGACTTCCCATCGCTGGAGAGTGGTGCACCATGGTACTGTTCCATTTCAAATCCATGCACACATTTCTAAAAGTCGTACGGCACTGTTTCGCCATTTCGGACGGATGTTGCACCTTGCACCGTGGATGTTGCACCCTGTAGACATCGATTATTCGGACGACCATAACTTCTGGCTCGTTTAGAGTTACGGGAGCCATAACCTATCAAAAAGAAGGCCTCGATGACTTCTATGGCTTAGACCGCTTTCAGCCGTCAACGGATATATGAATGCCCAAAAAGGACAACCTGAATCTCAAACGGGTCTCGTAAGTTTTTTACACTTCGTTTTTTCGACACGTGGACTTTTACGGTAAAACGGGATTACCGTGGCTGGCCTTCGATTTACCATCGCTGGAGAGTGGTGCACCATGGTATTGTTCCGTTTCAAATCCATGCACGCATTTCTAAAAGTCGTACGGCACTGTTTCGCCATTTCGGACAGATGTTGCACCTTGCACCGTGGATGTTGCACCCTGTAGATATCGATTATTCGGACGGCCATAACTTCTGGCTCGTTTAGAGTTACGGGAGCCATAACCTGTAAAAACGAAGGCCTCAATGAGTTCTACGGCTTTGACAGCTTTCAGCCGTCAACGGATAGATTAATGCCCAAAAAGGACAACCCGAATCTCAATCGGGTCTCGTAAGTTTTTTATCCTTCGTTTTTTCGACACGTGGATTTTTACGGTAAAACAGGATTACGGTTGCTAGCCTTCGATTTACCATCTTTGGACAGTGGTGCACCAAGGTACCGTTCCGTTTCAAATCCATGCATGCATTTCTAAAAGTCGTACGACACTGTTTCGCCATTTCGGACGGATGTTGCACCTTGCACCGTGGATGTTGCACCCTGTAGATATCGATTATTCGGACGGCCATAACTTCTGGCTCGTTTAGAGTTACGGGAGCCATAACCTATCAAAAGGAAGGCCTCGATGAGTTCTACGGCTTTGACAGCTTTCAGCCGTCAACGGTTAGATTAATGCCCAAAAAGGACAACCCGAATCTCAATCGGGTCTCGTAAGTTTTTTACCCTTCGTTTTTTCGACACGTGGATTTTTACGGTAAAACGGGATTACCGTGGCCCGTCATCGACTTCCCATCGCTAGAGAGTGGTCCACCATGGTACAGTTCCATTTCAAATCCATGCACGCGTTTCTAAAAGTCGTACGACACTGTTTCACCATTTCGGACGGATGTTGCACCTTGCACCGTGGATGTTGCACCCTGTGGATATCGATTATTCAAACGACCATAACTTCTGGCTCGTTTAGAGTTACGGGAGCCATAACCTGTCAAAACGAAGGCCTCGATGAGTTCTACGGCTTTGACAGCTTTCAGCCGTCAACAGATAGATTAATGCCCAAAAAGGACAACCCGAATCTCAATCGGGTCTCGTAAGTTTTTTACCCTTCGTATTTTCGACACGTGGATTTTTACGGTAAAACAGGATTACCGTGGCCGGCCTTCGACTTCCCATTGCCGGAGAGTGGTGCACCATGGTAGTGTTCCGTTTCAAATCCATGCATGCATTTCTAAATGTCGTACGGCACTGTTTCGCCATTTCGGACAGATGTTGCACCTTGCACCGTGGATGTTGCACCCTGTAGATATCGATTATTCAAACGGCCATAACATCTGTCTCGTTTAGAGTTACGGGAGCCATAACCTGTCAAAACGAAGGCCTCGATGAGTTCTACGGCTTTAACAGCTTTCAGCCGTCAACGGATAGATTAATGCCCAAAAAGGACAACCCGAATCACAATCGGGTCTCGTAAGTTTTTTACCCTTCGTTTTTTCGACACGTGGATTTTTACGGTAAAACAGGATTTCCGTGGCCCGTCTTCGATTTACAATCGCTGGAGAGTGGTGCACCATGGTACTGTTCCGTTTCAAATCCATGCACGCATTTCTAAAAGTCGTACGACACTGTTTCACCATTTCGGACGGATGTTGCACCTTGCACCGTGGATGTTGCACCTTGTAGATATCGCTTATTCGGACGGCCATAACTTCTGGCTCGTTTAGAGTTACGGGAGCCATAACCTGTCAAAACGAAGGCCACGATGAATTCTATTGCTTTGATGGCTTTCAGCCGTCAACGGATAGATTAATTCCCAAAAGGGACAACCCGAATCTCAATCGGGTCTCGTAAGTTTTTTACCCTTCGTTTTTTCGACACGTGGACTTTTACGGTAAAACGGGATTACCGTGGCCCGTCTTCGACTTTCCATCGCTGGAGAGTGGTGCACCATGGTACTGTTCCATTTCAAATACATGCACGCATTTCTAAAAGTCGTACGGAACTGTTTCGCCATTTCGGACGGATGTTGCACCTTGCACCGTGGATGTTGCACCCTGTAGATATCGATTATTCAAACGGCCATAACTTCTGGCTCGTTTAGAGTTACGGAAGCCATAACCTGTCAAAACGGAGGCCTCGATGAGTTCTACGGCTTTGACAGCTTTCAGCCGTCAACGGATAGATTAATGCCCAAAAAGGACAACCCGAATCTCAATCGGGTCTCGTAAGTTTTTTACCCTTCGTTTTTTCGACATGTGGATTTTTACGGTAAAACAGGATTACCGTGGCCCGTCTTCGACTTCCCATCACTGGAGAGTGGTGCACCATGGTACTGTTCCGTTTCAAATCCATGCACGCATTTCTAAAAGTCATACGGCACTGTTTCGCCATTTCGGACAGATGTTGCACCTTGCACCGTGGATGTTGCACCTTGTAGATATCGCTTATTCGGACGGCCATAACTTCTGGATCGTTTAGAGTTACGGGAGCCATAACCTGTCAAAACGAAGGCCTCGATGAATTCTATTGCTTTGATGGCATTCAGCCGTCAACGGATAGATTAATGCCCAAAAAGGACAACCCGAATCTCAATCGGGTCTCGTAAGTTTTTTACCCTTCGTTTTTTCGACACGTGGATTTTTACGGTAAAACGGGATTACCGTGGCCCGTCTTCGACTTCCCATCGCTGGAGAGTGGTGCACCATGGTACTGTTCCATTTCAAATCCATGCACACATTTCTAAAAGTCGTACGACACTGTTTCGCCATTTCGGACGGATGTTGCACCTTGCACCGTGGATGTTGCACCCTGTAGACATCGATTATTCGGACGACCATAACTTCTGGCTCGTTTAGAGTTACAGGAGCCATAACCTATCAAAAAGAAGGCCTCGATGACTTCTATGGCTTAGACCGCATTCAGCCGTCAACGGATAGATGAATGCCCAAAAAGGACAATCTGAATCTCAAACGGGTCTCGTAAGTTTTTTACACTTCGTTTTTTCGACACGTGGACTTTTACGGTAAAACGGGATTACTGTGGCCCGTCTTCGACTTCCCATTGCTGGAGAGTGGTGCACCATGGTAGTGTTCCTTTTCAAATCCATGCACGCATTTCTAAAAGTCGTACGGCACTGTTTCGCCATTTCGGATGGATGTTGCACCTTGCACCGTGGATGTTGCACCCTATAGATATCGATTATTCAAACGGCCATAACTTCTGGCTCGTTTAGAGTTACGGGAGCCATAACCTGTCAAAACGAAGGCCTCGATGATTTCTACGGCTTTGACAGCTTTCAGCCGTCAACGGATAGATTAATGCCCAAAAAGGACAACCCGAATCTCAATCGGGTCTCGTAAGTTTTTTACCCTTCGTTTTTTCGACACGTGGATTTTTACGGTAAAACAGGATTACCGTGGCTGGCCTTCGATTTACCATCGCTGGAGAGTGGTGCACCATGGTATTGTTCCGTTTCAAATCCATGCATGCATTTCTAAAAGTCGTACGGCACTGTTTCGCCATTTCGGACAGATGTTGCACCTTGCACCGTGGATGTTGCACCCTGTAGACATCGATTATTCGGACGGCCATAACTTCTGGCTCGTTTAGAGTTACGGGAGCCATAACCTGTCAAAACGAAGGCCTCAATGAGTTCTACGGTTTTGACAGCTTTCAGCCGTCAACGGATAGATTAATGCCCAAAAAGGACAACCCGAATCTCAATCGGGTCTCGTAAGTTTTTTATCCTTCGTTTTTTCGACACGTGGATTTTTACGGTAAAACAGGATTACGGTTGCTAGCCTTCGATTTACCATCTTTGGACAGTGGTGCACCAAGGTACCGTTCCGTTTCAAATCCATGCATGCATTTCTAAAAGTCGAACGACACTGTTTCGCCATTTCGGACGGATGTTGCACCTTGCACCGTGGATGTTGCACCCTGTAGATATCGATTATTCGGACGGCCATAACTTCTGGCTCGTTTAGAGTTACGGGAGCCATAACCTATCAAAAGGAAGGCCTCGATGAGTTCTACGGCTTTGACAGCTTTCAGCCGTCAACGGTTAGATTAATGCCCAAAAAGGACAACCCGAATCTCAATCGGGTCACGTAAGTTTTTTACCCATCGTTTTTTCGACACGTGGATTTTTACGGTAAAACGGGATTACCGTGGCCCGTCATCGACTTCCCATCGCTGGAGAGTGGTGCACCATGGTACTGTTCCATTTCAAATCCATGCACGCATTTCTAAAAGTCGTACGACACTGTTTCACCATTTCGGACGGATGTTGCACCTTGCACCGTGGATGTTGCACCCTGTAGATATCGATTATTCAAACGGCCATAACTTCTGGCTCGTTTAGAGTTACGGGAGCCATAACCTGTCAAAAGGAAAGCCTCGATGAGTTCTACGGCTTTGACAGCTTTCAGCCGTCAACAGATAGATTAATGCCAAAAAAGGACAACCCGAATCTCAATCGGGTCTCGTAAGTTTTTTACCCTTCGTATTTTCGACACGTGGATTTTTACGGTAAAAAGGATTACCGTGGCTGGCCTTCGACTTCCCATTGCCGGAGAGTGGTGCACCATGGTAGTGTTCCGTTTCAAATCCATGCATGCATTTCTAAATGTCGTACGGCACTGTTTCGCCATTTCGGACGGATGTTGCACCTTGCACCGTGGATGTTGCACCCTGTAGATATCGATTTTTCAAACGGCCATAACTTCTGTCTCGTTTAGAGTTACGTGAGCCATAACCTGTCAAAACGAAGGCCTCGATGTGTTCTACGGCTTTAACAGCTTTCAGCCGTCAACGGATAGATTAATGCCCAAAAAGGACAACCCGAATCTCAATCGGGTCTCGTAAGTTTTTTACCCTTCGTTTTTTCGACACGTGGATTTTTACGGTAAAACAGGATTTCCGTTGCCCGTCTTCGATTTACAATAGCTGGAGAGTGGTGCACCATGGTACTGTTCCGTTTCAAATCCATGCACGCATTTCTAAAAGTCGTACGGCACTGTTTCGCAATTACGGACGGATGTTGCACCTTGCACCGTGGATGTTGCACCTTGTAGATCTAGCTCGTTTAGAGTTACGGGAGCCATAACCTGTCAAAACGAAGGCCTCGATGAATTCTATTGCTTTGATGGCTTTCAGCCGTCAACGGATAGATTAATGCCCAAAAAGGACAACCCGAATCTCAATCGGGTCTCGTAAGTTTTTTACCCTTCGTTTTTTCGACACGTGGACTTTTACGGTAAAACGGGATTACCGTGGCCCGTCTTCGACTTCCCATCGCTGGAGAGTGGTGCACCATGGTACTGCTCCATTTCAAATCCATGCACGCATTTCTAAAAGTCGTACGGAACTGTTTCGCCATTTCGGACGGATGTTGCACCTTGCACCGTGGATGTTGCACCCTGTAGATATCGATTATTCAAACGGCCATAACTTCTGGCTCGTTTAGAGTTACGGAAGCCATAACCTGTCAAAACGAAGGCCTCGATGAGTTCTACGGCTTTGACAGCTTTCAGCCGTCAACGGATAGATTAATGCCCAAAAAGGACAACCCGAATCTCAATCGGGTCTCGTAAGTTTTTTACCCTTCGTTTTTTCGACACGTGGATTTTTATGGTAAAACAGGATTACCGTGGCTGGCCTTCGATTTACCATCGCTGGAGAGTGGTGCACCATGGTATTGTTCCGTTTCAAATCCATGCATGCATTTCTAAAAGTCGTACGGCACTGTTTCGCCATTTCGGACGGATGTTGCACCTTACACCGTGGATGTTGCACCCTATAGATATCAATTATTCGGACGGCCATAACTTCTGGCTCGTTTAGAGTTACGGGAGCCATAACCTGTCAAAACGAAGGCCTCAATGAGTTCTACGGCTTTGACAGCTTTCAGCCGTCAACGGATAGATTAATGCCAAAAAAGGACAACCCGAATCTCAATCGGGTCTCGTAAGTTTTTTATCCTTCGTTTTTTCGAGACGTGGATTTTTACGGTAAAACAGGATTACGGTTGCTAGCCTTCGATTTACCATCGCTGGACAGTGGTGCACCAAGGTACCGTTCCGTTTCAAATCCATGCATGCATTTCTAAAAGTCGTACGGCACTGTTTCGCCATTTCGGACGGATGTTGCACCTTGCACCGTGGATGTGGCACCCTGTAGATATCCATTATACGGACGACCATAAGTTCTGGCTCGTTTAGAGTTACGGGAGCCATAACCTGTCAAAACGAAGGCCTCGATGAGTTCTACGGCTTTGACAGATTTCAGCCGTCAACGGTTAGATTAATGCCCAAAAAGGACAACCCGAATCTCAATCGGGTCTCGTAAGTTTATGACCCTTCGTTTTTTCGACACGTGGATTTTTACGGTAAAACGGGATTACCGTGGCCCGTCATCGACTTACCATCGCTGGAGAGTGGTGCACCATGGTACTGTTCCATTTCAAATCCATGCACGGATTTCTAAAAGTCGTACGACACTGTTTCACCATTTCGGACGGATGTTGCACCTTGCACCGTGGATGTTGCACCCTGTAGATATCGATTATTCAAACGGCCATAACTTCTGGCTCGTTTAGAGTTACGGGAGCCATAACCTGTCAAAACGAAGGCCTCGATGAGTTCTATGGCTTTGGCAGCTTTCAACCGTCAACGGATAGATTAATGCCCAAAAAGGGCAACCCGAATCTCAATCGGGTCTCGTAAGTTTTTTACCCTTCGTTTTTTCGACACGTGGATTTTTACGGTAAAACAGGATTACCGTGGCCCGTCTTCGACTTCCCATCACTGGAGAGTGGTGCACCATGGTACTGTTCCGTTTCAAATCCATGCACGCATTTCTAAAAGTCGTACGACACTGTTTCGCCATTTCGGACGGATGTTGCACCTTGCACCGTGGATGTTGCACCTTGTAGATATCGCTTATTCGGACGGCCATAACTTCTGGCTCGTTTAGAGTTACGGGAGCCATAACCTGTCAAAACGAAGGCCTCGATGAATTCTATTGGTTTGACGGCTTTCAGCCGTCAGCGGAGAGATTAATGCCCAAAAAGGACAACCCTAATCTCAATCGGGTCTCGTAAGTTTTTTACCCTTCGTTTTTTCGACACGTGGATTTTTACGGTAAAATAGGATTACGGTGGCTGGTCTTCGATTTACCATCGCTGGAGAGTGGTGAACCATGGTACTATTCCGTTTCAAATCCATGCACGCATTTCTAAAAGTCGCACGGCACTGTTTCGCCATTTCGGACGGATGTTGCACCTTGCACCGTGGATGTTGCACCCAGTAGATATCGATTATACGGACGACCTTAACTTCTGGCTCGTTTAGAGTTACGGGAGCCATAACCTGTCAAAACGAAGGCCTCGATGAGTTCTACGGCTTTGGCAGATTTCAGCCGTCAACGGATAGATTAATTCCCAAAAAGGACAACTCGAATCTCAATCGGGTCTCGTAAGTTTTTTATCCTTCGTTTGTTCGACACGTGGATTTTTACGGTAAAACAGGATTACGGTTGCTAGCCTTCGATTTACCATCGCTGGACAGTGGTGCACCATGGTACCGTTCCGTTTCAACTCCATGCACGCATTTCTAAAAGTCGTACGGCACTGTTTCGCCATTTCGGACGGATGTTGCACCTTGCACCGTGGATGTTGCACCCTATAGATATCGATTATTCGGACGGCCATAACTTCTGGCTCGTTTAGAGTTACGGGAGCCATAACCTATCAAAACGAAGGCCTCGATGAGTTCTACGGCTCTAACAGCTTTCAACCGTCAACAAATAGATTAATGCCCAAAATGGAAAACCCGAATCTCAATCGGGTCTCGTAAGTTTTTTACCCTTCGTTTTTTCGACACGTGGATTTTTACGGTAAAATAGGATTACGGTGGCTGGTCTTCGATTTACCATCGCTGGAGAGTGGTGAACCATGGTACTGTTCCGTTTAAAATCCATGCACGCATTTCTAAAAGTCGTAAGGCACTGTTTCGCCATTTCGGACGGATGTTGCACCTTGCACCGTGGATGTTGCACCCTGTAGATATCGATTATACGGACGACCATAACTTCTGGCTCGTTTAGAGTTACGGGAGCCATAACCTGTCAAAACGAAGGCCTCGATGAGTTCTACGGCTTTAACAGCTTTCAGCCGTCAACGGTTAGATTAATGCCCAAAAAGGACAACCCGAATCTCAATCGGGTCTCGTAAGTTTTTTACCCTTCGTTTTTTCGACACGTGGATTTTTACGGTAAAACGGGATTACCGTGGCCGGTCATCGACTTCCCATCGCTGGAGAGTGGTGCACCATGGTACTATTCCGTTTCAAATCCATGCACGCATTTCTAAAAGTCGTACGACACTGTTTCACCATTTCGGGCGGATGTTGCACCTTGCACCGTGGATGTTGCACCCTGTAGATATCGATTATTCAAACGGCCATAACTTCTGGCTCGTTTAGAGTTACGGGAGCCATAACCTGTCAAAACGAAGGCCTCGATGAGTTCTACGGCTTTGACAGCTTTCAGCCGTCAACGGATAGATTAATGCCCAAAAAGGACAACCCGAATCTCAATCGGGTCTCGTAAGTTTTTTACCCTTCGTTTTTTCGACACGTGGATTTTTGCGGTAAAACAGGATTACCGTGGCCCGTCTTCGACTTCCCATCACTGAAGAGTGGTGCACCATGGTACTGTTCCGTTTCAAATCCATGCACGCATTTCTAAAAGTCGTACGACACTGTTTCTTCATTTCGGACGGATGTTGCACCTTGCACCGTGAATGTTGCACCTTGTAGATATCGCTTATTCGGACGGCCATAACTTCTGGCTCGTTTAGAGTTACGGGAGCCATAACCTGTCGAAACGAAGGCCTCGATGAGTTCTACGGCTTTGACAGCTTTCTGCCGTCAACGGTTAGATTAATGCCCAAAAAGGACAACCCGAATCTCAATCGGGTCTCGTAAGTTTTTTACCCTTCGTTTTTTCGACACGTGGATTTTTACGGTAAAACGGGATTACCGTGGCCCGTCTTCGACTTCCCATCGCTGGAGAGTGGTACACCATGGTACTGTTCCATTTCAAATACATGCACACATTTTTAAAAGTCGTACGGCACTGTTTCGCCATTTCGGACGGATGTTGCACCTTGCACCGTGGATGTTGCACCCTGTAGACATCGATTATTCGGAAGACCATAACTTCTGGCTCGTTTAGAGTTACGGGAGCCATAACCTATCAAAAAGAAGGCCTCGATGAGTTCTATGGCTTAGACAGCTTTCAGCCGTCAACGGATAGATGAATGCCCAAAAAGGACAACTTGAATCTCAAACGGGTCTCGTAAGTTTTTTACACTTCGTTTTTTCGACACGTGGACTTTTACGGTAAAACGGGATTACTGTGGCCCGTCTTCGACTTCCCATTGCTGGAGAGTGGTGCACCATGGTAGTGTTCCGTTTCAAATCCATGCACGCATTTCTAAAAGTCGTACGGCACTGTTTCGCCATTTCGGACGGATGTTGCACCTTGCACCGTGGATGTTGCACCCTATAGATATCGATTATTCAAACGGCCATAACTTCTGGCTCGTTTAGAGTTACGGGAGCCATAACCTGTCAAAACGAAGGCCTCGATGATTTCTACGGCTTTGACAGCTTTCAGCCCTCAACGGATAGATTAATGCCCAAAAAGGACAACCTGAATCTCAATCGGGTCTCGTAAGTTTTTTACCCTTCGTTTTTTCGACATGGGGATTTTTACGGTAAAACAGGATTACCGTGGCTGGCCTTCGATTTACCATCGCTGGAGAGTGGTGCACCATGGTATTGTTCCGTTTCAAATCCATGCATGCATTTCTAAAAGTCGTACGGCGCTGTTTCGCCATTTCGGACGGATGTTGCACCTTGCACCGTGGATGTTGCACCCTGTGGATATCAATTATTCGGACGGCCATAACTTCTGGCTCGTTTAGAGTTACGGGAGCCATAACCTGTCAAAACGAAGGCCTCAATGAGTTCTACGGCTTTGACAGCTTTCATCCGTCAACGGATAGATTAATGCCCAAAAAGGACAACCCGAATCTCAATCGGGTCTCGTAAGTTTTTTATCCTTCGTTTTTTCGACACGTGAATTTTTACGGTAAAACAGGATTATGGTAGCTAGCCTTCGATTTACCATCGCTGGACAGTGGTGCACCAAGGTACCGTTCCGTTTCAAATCCATGCATGCATTTCTAAAAGTCGTACGACACTGTTTCGCCATTTCGGACGGATGTTGCACCTTGCACCGTGGATGTTGCACCCTGTAGATATCGATTATTCGGACGGCCATAACTTCTGGCTCGTTTAGAGTTACGGGAGCCATAACCTATCAAAAGGAAGGCCTCGATGAGTTCTACGGCTTTGACAGCTTTCAACCGTCAACGGATAGATTAATGCCCAAAAAGGACAACCCGAATCTCAATCGGGTCTCGTAAGTTTTTTATCCTTCGTTTTTTCGACACGTGGATTTTTACGGTAAAACGGGATTACCGTGGCCCGTCATCGACTTCCCATCGCTGGAGAGTGGTTCACCATGGTACTGTTCCGTTTCAAATCCATGCACGCATTTCTAAAAGTCGTACGACACTGTTTCATCATTTCGGACGGATGTTGCACCTTGCACCGTGGATGTTGCACCCTGTAGATATCGATTATTCAAACGGCCATAACTTCTGGCTCGTTTAGAGTTACGGGAGCCATAACCTGTCAAAACGAAGGCCTTGATGAGTTCTACGGCTTTGACAGCTTTCAGCCGTCAACGGATAGATTAATGCCCAAAAAGGACAACCCGAATCTCAATTGGGTCTCGTAAGTTTTTTACCCTTCGTTTTTTCGACATGTTGATTTTTACGGTAAAACAGGATTACCGTGGCCCGTCTTCGACTTCCCATCACTGGAGGGTGGTGCACCATGGTACTATTCCGTTTCAAATCCATGCACGCATTTCTAAAAGTCGTACGGCACTGTTTCTTCATTTCGGACGGATGTTGCACCTTGCACCGTGAATGTTGCACCTTGTAGATATCGCTTATTCGGACGGCCATAACTTCTGGCTCGTTTAGAGTTACGGGAGCCATAACCTGTCGAAACGAAGGCCTCGATGAATTCTATTGCTTTGACGGCTTTCAGCCGTCAACGGATAGATTAATGCCCAAAAAGGACAACCCGAATCTCGATCGGGTCTCGTAAGTTTTTTACCCTTCGTTTTTTCGACACGTGGATTTTTACGGTAAAACGGGATTACCGTGGCCCGTCTTCGACTTCCCATCGCTGGAGAGTGGTGCACCATGGTACTGTTCCATTTCAAATACATGCACACATTTCTAAAAGTCGTACGGCACTGTTTCGCCATTTCGGACGGATGTTGCACCTTGCACCGTGGATGTTGCACCCTGTAGACATCGATTATTCGGAAGACCATAACTTCTGGCTCGTTTAGAGTTACGGGAGCCATAACCTATCAAAAAGAAGGCCTCGATGATTTCTATGGCTTAGACAGCTTTCAGCCGTCAACGGATAGATGAATGCCCAAAAAGGACAACTTGAATCTCAAACGGGTCTCGTAAGTTTTTTACACTTCGTTTTTTCGACACGTGGACTTTTACGGTAAAACGGGATTACTGTGGCCCGTCTTCGACTTCCCATTGCTGGAGAGTGGTGCACCATGGTAGTGTTCCGTTTCAAATCCATGCACGCATTTCTAAAAGTCGTACGGCACTGTTTCGCCATTTCGGACGGATGTTGCACCTTGCACCGTGGATGTTGCACACTATAGATATCGATTATTCAAACGGCCATAACTTCTGGCTCGTTTAGAGTTACGGGAGCCATAACCTGTCAAAAGGAAGGCCTCGATGATTTCTACGGCTTTGACAGCTTTCAGCCGTCAACGGATAGATTAATGCCCAAAAAGGACAACCTGAATCTCAATCGGGTCTCGTAAGTTTTTTACCCTTCGTTTTTTCGACATGTGGATTTTTACGGTAAAACAGGATTACCGTGGCTGGCCTTCGATTTACCATCGCTGGAGAGTGGTGCACCATGGTATTGTTCCGTTTCAAATCCATGCATGCATTTCTAAAAGTCGTACGGCGCTGTTTCGCCATTTCGGACGGATGTTGCACCTTGCACCGTGGATGTTGCACCCTGTGGATATCGATTATTCGGACGGCCATAACTTCTGGCTCGTTTAGAGTTACGGGAGCCATAACCTGTCAAAACGAAGGCCTCAATGAGTTCTACGGCTTTGACAGCTTTCAGCCGTCAACGGATAGATTAATGCCCAAAAAGGACAACCCGAATCTCAATCGGGTCTCGTAAGTTTTTTATCCTTCGTTTTTTCGACACGTGAATTTTTACGGTAAAACAGGATTACGGTAGCTAGCCTTCGATTTACCATCGCTGGATAGTGGTGCACCAAGGTACCGTTCCGTTTCAAATCCATGCATGCATTTCTAAAAGTCGTACGACACTGTTTCGCCATTTCGGACGGATGTTGCACCTTGCACCGTGGATGTTGCACCCTGTAGATATCGATTATTCGGACGGCCATAACTTCTGGCTCGTTTAGAGTTACGGGAGCCATAACCTATCAAAAGGAAGGCCTCGATGAGTTCTACGGCTTTGACAGCTTTCAACCGTCAACGGATAGATTAATGCCCAAAAAGGACAACCCGAATCTCAATCGGGTCTCGTAAGTTTTTTATCCTTCGTTTTTTCGACACGTGGATTTTTACGGTAAAACGGGATTACCGTGGCCCGTCATCGACTTCCCATCGCTGGAGAGTGGTTCACCATGGTACTGTTCCGTTTCAAATCCATGCACGCATTTCTAAAAGTCGTACGACACTGTTTCATCATTTCGGACGGATGTTGCACCTTGCACCGTGGATGTTGCACCCTGTAGATATCGATTATTCAAACGGCCATAACTTCTGGCTCGTTTAGAGTTACGGGAGCCATAACCTGTCAAAACGAAGGCCTTGATGAGTTCTATGGCTTTGACAGCTTTCAGCCGTCAACGGACAGATTAATGCCCAAAAAGGACAACCCGAATCTCAATTGGGTCTCGTAAGTTTTTTACCCTTCGTTTTTTCGACACGTTGATTTTTACGGTAAAACAGGATTACCGTGGCCCGTCTTCGACTTCCCATCACTGGAGGGTGGTGCACCATGGTACTATTCCGTTTCAAATCCATGCACGCATTTCTAAAAGTCGTACGGCACTGTTTCTTCATTTCGGACGGATGTTGCACCTTGCACCGTGAATGTTGCACCTTGTAGATATCGCTTATTCGGACGGCCATAACTTCTGGCTCGTTTAGAGTTACGGGAGCCATAACCTGTCGAAACGAAGGCCTCGATGAATTCTATTGCTTTGACGGCTTTCAGCCGTCAACGGATAGATTAATGCCCAAAAAGGACAACCCGAATCTCAATCGGGTCTCGTAAGTTTTTTACCCTTCGTTTTTTCGACACGTGGATTTTTACGGTAAAACGGGATTACCGTGGCCCGTCTTCGACTTCCCATCGCTGGAGAGTGGTGCACCATGGTACTGTTCCATTTCAAATACATGCACACATTTCTAAAAGTCGTACGGCACTGTTTCGCCATTTCGGACGGATGTTGCACCTTGCACCGTGGATGTTGCACCCTGTAGACATCGATTATTCGGAAGACCATAACTTCTGGCTCGTTTAGAGTTACGGGAGCCATAACCTATCAAAAAGAAGGCCTCGATGATTTCTATGGCTTAGACAGCTTTCAGCCGTCAACGGATAGATGAATGCCCAAAAAGGACAACTTGAATCTCAAACGGGTCTCGTAAGTTTTTTACACTTCGTTTTTTCGACACGTGGACTTTTACGGTAAAACGGGATTACTGTGGCCCGTCTTCGACTTCCCATTGCTGGAGAGTGGTGCACCATGGTAGTGTTCCGTTTCAAATCCATGCACGCATTTCTAAAAGTCGTACGGCACTGTTTCGCCATTTCGGACGGATGTTGCACCTTGCACCGTGGATGTTGCACCCTATAGATATCGATTATTCAAACGGCCATAACTTCTGGCTCGTTTAGAGTTACGGGAGCCATAACCTGTCAAAACGAAGGCCTCGATGATTTCTACGGCTTTGACAGCTTTCAGCCGTCAACGGATAGATTAATGCCCAAAAAGGACAACCTGAATCTCAATCGGGTCTCGTAAGTTTTTTACCCTTCGTTTTTTCGACATGTGGATTTTTACGGTAAAACAGGATTACCGTGGCTGGCCTTCGATTTACCATCGCTGGAGAGTGGTGCACCATGGTATTGTTCCGTTTCAAATCTATGCATGCATTTCTAAAAGTCGTACGGCGCTGTTTCGCCATTTCGGACGGATGTTGCACCTTGCACCGTGGATGTTGCACCCTGTGGATATCGATTATTCGGACGGCCATAACTTCTGGCTCGTTTAGAGTTACGGGAGCCATAACCTGTCAAAACGAAGGCCTCAATGAGTTCTACGGCTTTGACAGCTTTCAGCCGTCAACGGATAGATTAATGCCCAAAAAGGACAACCCGAATCTCAATCGGGTCTCGTAAGTTTTTTATCCTTCGTTTTTTCGACACGTGAATTTTTACGGTAAAACAGGATTACGGTAGCTAGCCTTCGATTTACCATCGCTGGATAGTGGTGCACCAAGGTACCGTTCCGTTTCAAATCCATGCATGCATTTCTAAAAGTCGTACGACACTGTTTCGCCATTTCGGACGGATGTTGCACCTTGCACCGTGGATGTTGCACCATGTAGATATCGATTATTCGGACGGCCATAACTTCTGGCTCGTTTAGAGTTACGGGAGCCATAACCTATCAAAAGGAAGGCCTCGATGAGTTCTACGGCTTTGACAGCTTTCAACCGTCAACGGATAGATTAATGCCCAAAAAGGACAACCCGAATCTCAATCGGGTCTCGTAAGTTTTTTATCCTTCGTTTTTTCGACACGTGGATTTTTACGGTAAAACGGGATTACCGTGGCCCGTCATCGACTTCCCATCGCTGGAGAGTGGTTCACCATGGTACTGTTCCGTTTCAAATCCATGCACGCATTTCTAAAAGTCGTACGACACTGTTTCATCATTTCGGACGGATGTTGCACCTTGCACCGTGGATGTTGCACCCTGTAGATATCGATTATTCAAACGGCCATAACTTCTGGCTCGTTTAGAGTTACGGGAGCCATAACCTGTCAAAACGAAGGCCTTGATGAGTTCTACGGCTTTGACAGCTTTCAGCCGTCAACGGATAGATTAATGCCCAAAAAGGACAACCCGAATCTCAATTGGGTCTCGTAAGTTTTTTACCCTTCGTTTTTTCGACACGTTGATTTTTACGGTAAAACAGGATTACCGTGGCCCGTCTTCGACTTCCCATCACTGGAGGGTGGTGCACCATGGTACTATTCCGTTTCAAATCCATGCACGCATTTCTAAAAGTCGTACGGCACTGTTTCTTCATTTCGGACGGATGTTGCACCTTGCACCGTGGATGTTGCACCTTGTAGATATCGCTTATTCGGACGGCCATAACTTCTGGCTCGTTTAGAGTTACGGGAGCCATAACCTGTCGAAACGAAGGCCTCGATGAATTCTATTGCTTTGACTGCTTTCAGCCGTCAACGGATAGATTAATGCCCAAAAAGGACAACCCGAATCTCAATCGGGTCTCGTAAGTTTTTTACCCTTCGTTTTTTCGACACGTGGATTTTTACGGTAAAACGGGATTACCGTGGCCCGTCTTCGACTTCCCATCGCTGGAGAGTGGTGCACCATGGTACTGTTCCATTTCAAATACATTCACACATTTCTAAAAGTCGTACGGCACTGTTTCGCCATTTCGGACGGATGTTGCACCTTGCACCGTGGATGTTGCACCCTGTAGACATCGATTATTCGGAAGACCATAACTTCTGGCTCGTTTAGAGTTACGGGAGCCATAACCTATCAAAAAGAAGGCCTCGATGATTTCTATGGCTTAGACAGCTTTCAGCCGTCAACGGATAGATGAATGCCCAAAAAGGACAACTTGAATCTCAAACGGGTCTCGTAAGTTTTTTACACTTCGTTTTTTCGACACGTGGACTTTTACGGTAAAACGGGATTACTGTGGCCCGTCTTCGACTTCCCATTGCTGGAGAGTGGTGCACCATGGTAGTGTTCCGTTTCAAATCCATGCACGCATTTCTAAAAGTCGTACGGCACTGTTTCGCCATTTCGGACGGATGTTGCACCTTGCACCGTGGATGTTGCACCCTATAGATATCGATTATTCAAACGGCCATAACTTCTGGCTCGTTTAGAGTTACGGGAGCCATAACCTGTCAAAACGAAGGCCTCGATGATTTCTACGGCTTTGACAGCTTTCAGCCGTCAACGGATAGATTAATGCCCAAAAAGGACAACCTGAATCTCAATCGGGTCTCGTAAGTTTTTTACCCTTCGTTTTTTCGACATGTGGATTTTTACGGTAAAACAGGATTACCGTGGCTGGCCTTCGATTTACCATCGCTGGAGAGTGGTGCACCATGGTATTGTTCCGTTTCAAATCCATGCATGCATTTCTAAAAGTCGTACGGCGCTGTTTCGCCATTTCGGACGGATGTTGCACCCTGTGGATATCGATTATTCGGACGGCCATAACTTCTGGCTCGTTTAGAGTTACGGGAGCCATAACCTGTCAAAACGAAGGCCTCAATGAGATCTACGGCTTTGACAGCTTTCAGCCGTCAACGGATAGATTAATGCCCAAAAAGGACAACCCGAATCTCAATCGGGTCTCGTAAGTTTTTTAT
Source organism: Allium cepa (assembly GCA_030765085.1). NCBI lineage: Eukaryota > Viridiplantae > Streptophyta > Magnoliopsida > Asparagales > Amaryllidaceae > Allium > Allium cepa. The sequence goes on from CM060938.1 coordinate 873,790,026, forward strand.
CCTTCGTTTTTTCGACACGTGAATTTTTACGGTAAAACAGGATTACGGTAGCTAGCCTTCGATTTACCATCGCTGGACAGTGGTGCACCAAGGTACCGTTCCGTTTCAAATCCATGCATGCATTTCTAAAAGTCGTACGACACTGTTTCGCCATTTCGGACGGATGTTGCACCTTGCACCGTGGATGTTGCACCCTGTAGATATCGATTATTCGGACGGCCATAACTTCTGGCTCGTTTAGAGTTACGGGAGCCATAACCTATCAAAAGGAAGGCCTCGATGAGTTCTACGGCTTTGACAGCTTTCAACCGTCAACGGATAGATTAATGCCCAAAAAGGACAACCCGAATCTCAATCGGGTCTCGTAAGTTTTTTATCCTTCGTTTTTTCGACACGTGGATTTTTACGGTAAAACGGGATTACCGTGGCCCGTCATCGACTTCCCATCGCTGGAGAGTGGTTCACCATGGTACTGTTCCGTTTCAAATCCATGCACGCATTTCTAAAAGTCGTACGACACTGTTTCATCATTTCGGACGGATGTTGCACCTTGCACCGTGGATGTTGCACCCTGTAGATATCGATTATTCAAACGGCCATAACTTCTGGCTCGTTTAGAGTTACGGGAGCCATAACCTGTCAAAACGAAGGCCTTGATGAGTTCTACGGCTTTGACAGCTTTCAGCTGTCAACGGATAGATTAATGCCCAAAAAGGACAACCCGAATCTCAATTGGGTCTCGTAAGTTTTTTACCCTTCGTTTTTTCGACACGTTGATTTTTACGGTAAAACAGGATTACCGTAGCCCGTCTTCGACTTCCCATCACTGGAGGGTGGTGCACCATGGTACTGTTCCGTTTCAAATCCATGCACGCATTTCTAAAAGTCGTACGGCACTGTTTCTTCATTTCGGACGGATTTTGCACCTTGCACCGTGAATGTTGCACCTTGTAGATATCGCTTATTCGGACGGCCATAACTTCTGGCTCGTTTAGAGTTACGGGAGCCATAACCTGTCGAAACGAAGGCCTCGATGAATTCTATTGCTTTGACGGCTTTCAGCCGTCAACGGATAGATTAATGCCCAAAAAGGACAACCCGAATCTCAATCGGGTCTCGTAAGTTTTTTACCCTTCGTTTTTTCGACACGTGGATTTTTACGGTAAAACGGGATTACCGTGGCCCGTCTTCGACTTCCCATCGCTGGAGAGTGGTGCACCATGGTACTGTTCCATTTCAAATACATGCACACATTTCTAAAAGTCGTACGGCACTGTTTCGCCATTTCGGACGGATGTTGCACCTTGCACCGTGGATGTTGCACCCTGTAGACATCGATTATTCGGAAGACCATAACTTCTGGCTCGTTTAGAGTTACGGGAGCCATAACCTATCAAAAAGAAGGCCTCGATGATTTCTATGGCTTAGACAGCTTTCAGCCGTCAACGGATAGATGAATGCCCAAAAAGGACAACTTGAATCTCAAACGGGTCTCGTAAGTTTTTTACACTTCGTTTTTTCGACACGTGGACTTTTACGGTAAAACGGGATTACTGTGGCCCGTCTTCGACTTCCCATTGCTGGAGAGTGGTGCACCATGGTAGTGTTCCGTTTCAAATCCATGCACGCATTTCTAAAAGTCGTACGGCACTGTTTCGCCATTTCGGACGGATGTTGCACCTTGCACCGTGGATGTTGCACCCTATAGATATCGATTATTCAAACGGCCATAACTTCTGGCTCGTTTAGAGTTACGGGAGCCATAACCTGTCAAAACGAAGGCCTCGATGATTTCTACGGCTTTGACAGCTTTCAGCCGTCAACGGATAGATTAATGCCCAAAAAGGACAACCTGAATCTCAATCGGGTCTCGTAAGTTTTTTACCCTTCGTTTTTTCGACATGTGGATTTTTACGGTAAAACAGGATTACCGTGGCTGGCCTTCGATTTACCATCGCTGGAGAGTGGTGCACCATGGTATTGTTCCGTTTCAAATCCATGCATGCATTTCTAAAAGTCGTACGGCGCTGTTTCGCCATTTCGGACGGATGTTGCACCTTGCACCGTGGATGTTGCACCCTGTGGATATCGATTATTCGGACGGCCATAACTTCTGGCTCGTTTAGAGTTACGGGAGCCATAACCTGTCAAAACGAAGGCCTCAATGAGTTCTACGGCTTTGACAGCTTTCAGCCGTCAACGGATAGATTAATGCCCAAAAAGGACAACCCGAATCTCAATCGGGTCTCGTAAGTTTTTTATCCTTCGTTTTTTCGACACGTGAATTTTTACGGTAAAACAGGATTACGGTAGCTAGCCTTCGATTTACCATCGCTGGACAGTGGTGCACCAAGGTACCGTTCCGTTTCAAATCCATGCATGCATTTCTAAAAGTCGTACGACACTGTTTCGCCATTTCGGACGGATGTTGCACCTTGCACCGTGGATGTTGCACCCTGTAGATATCGATTATTCGGACGGCCATAACTTCTGGCTCGTTTAGAGTTACGGGAGCCATAACCTATCAAAAGGAAGGCCTCGATGAGTTCTACGGCTTTGACAGCTTTCAACCGTCAACGGATAGATTAATGCCCAAAAAGGACAACCCGAATCTCAATCGGGTCTCGTAAGTTTTTTATCCTTCGTTTTTTCGACACGTGGATTTTTACGGTAAAACGGGATTACCGTGGCCCGTCATCGACTTCCCATCGCTGGAGAGTGGTTCACCATGGTACTGTTCCGTTTCAAATCCATGCACGCATTTCTAAAAGTCGTACGACACTGTTTCATCATTTCGGACGGATGTTGCACCTTGCACCGTGGATGTTGCACCCTGTAGATATCGATTATTCAAACGGCCATAACTTCTGGCTCGTTTAGAGTTACGGGAGCCATAACCTGTCAAAACGAAGGCCTTGATGAGTTCTACGGCTTTGACAGCTTTCAGCTGTCAACGGATAGATTAATGCCCAAAAAGGACAACCCGAATCTCAATTGGGTCTCGTAAGTTTTTTACCCTTCGTTTTTTCGACACGTTGATTTTTACGGTAAAACAGGATTACCGTAGCCCGTCTTCGACTTCCCATCACTGGAGGGTGGTGCACCATGGTACTGTTCCGTTTCAAATCCATGCACGCATTTCTAAAAGTCGTACGGCACTGTTTCTTCATTTCGGACGGATGTTGCACCTTGCACCGTGAATGTTGCACCTTGTAGATATCGCTTATTCGGACGACCATAACTTCTGGCTCGTTTAGAGTTACGGGAGCCATAACCTGTCGAAACGAAGGCCTCGATGAATTCTATTGCTTTGACGGCTTTCAGCCGTCAACGGATAGATTAATGCCCAAAAAGGACAACCCGAATCTCAATCGGGTCTCGTAAGTTTTTTACCCTTCGTTTTTTCGACACGTGGATTTTTACGGTAAAACGGGATTACCGTGGCCCGTCTTCGACTTCCCATCGCTGGAGAGTGGTGCACCATGGTACTGTTCCATTTCAAATACATGCACACATTTCTAAAAGTCGTACGGCACTGTTTCGCCATTTCGGACGGATGTTGCACCTTGCACCGTGGATGTTGCACCCTGTAGACATCGATTATTCGGAAGACCATAACTTCTGGCTCGTTTAGAGTTACGGGAGCCATAACCTATCAAAAAGAAGGCCTCGATGATTTCTATGGCTTAGACAGCTTTCAGCCGTCAACGGATAGATGAATGCCCAAAAAGGACAACTTGAATCTCAAACGGGTCTCGTAAGTTTTTTACACTTCGTTTTTTCGACACGTGGACTTTTACGGTAAAACGGGATTACTGTGGCCCGTCTTCGACTTCCCATTGCTGGAGAGTGGTGCACCATGGTAGTGTTCCGTTTCAAATCCATGCACGCATTTCTAAAAGTCGTACGGCACTGTTTCGCCATTTCGGACGGATGTTGCACCTTGCACCGTGGATGTTGCACCCTATAGATATCGATTATTCAAACGGCCATAACTTCTGGCTCGTTTAGAGTTACGGGAGCCATAACCTGTCAAAACGAAGGCCTCAATGATTTCTACGGCTTTGACAGCTTTCAGCCGTCAACGGATAGATTAATGCCCAAAAAGGACAACCCGAATCTCAATCGGGTCTCGTAAGTTTTTTACCCTTCGTTTTTTCGACACGTGGATTTTTACGGTAAAACAGGATTACCGTGGCAGGCCTTCGATTTACCATCGCTGGAGAGTGGTGCACCATGGTATTGTTCCATTTCAAATCCATGCATGCATTTCTAAAAGTCGTACGGCGCTGTTTCGCCATTTCGGACGGATGTTGCACCTTGCACCGTGGATGTTGCACCCTGTGGATATCGATTATTCGGACGGCCATAACTTCTGGCTCGTTTAGAGTTACGGGAGCCATAACCTGTCAAAACGAAGGCCTCAATGAGTTCTACGGCTTTGACAGCTTTCAGCCGTCAACGGATAGATTAATGCCCAAAAAGGACAACCCGAATCTCAATCGGGTCTCGTAAGTTTTTTATCCTTCGTTTTTTCGACACGTGAATTTTTACGGTAAAACAGGATTACGGTAGCTAGCCTTCGATTTACCATCGCTGGACAGTGGTGCACCAAGGTACCGTTCCGTTTCAAATCCATGCATGCATTTCTAAAAGTCGTACGACAATGTTTCGCCATTTCGGACGGATGTTGCACCTTGCACCGTGGATGTTGCACCCTGTAGATATCGATTATTCGGACGGCCATAACTTCTGGCTCGTTTAGAGTTACGGGAGCCATAACCTATCAAAAGGAAGGCCTCGATGAGTTCTACGGCTTTGACAGCTTTCAACCGTCAACGGATAGATTAATGCCCAAAAAGGACAACCCGAATCTCAATCGGGTCTCGTAAGTTTTTTATCCTTCGTTTTTTCGACACGTGGATTTTTACGGTAAAACGGGATTATCGTGGCCCGTCATTGACTTCCCATCGTGGAGAGTGGTTCACCATGGTACTGTTCCGTTTCAAATCCATGCACGCATTTCTAAAAGTCGTACGACACTGTTTCATCATTTCGGACGGATGTTGCACCTTGCACCGTGGATGTTGCACCCTGTAGATATCGATTATTCAAACGGCCATAACTTCTGGCTCGTTTAGAGTTACGGGAGCCATAACCTGTCAAAACGAAGGCCTCGATGAGTTCTACGGCTTTGACAGCTTTCAGCCGTCAACGAATAGATTAATGCCCAAAAAGGACAACCCGAATCTCAATTGGGTCTCGTAAGTTTTTTACCCTTCGTTTTTTCGACACGTTGATTTTTACGGTAAAACAGGATTACCGTGGCCCGTCTTCGACTTCCCATCACTGGAGAGTGGTGCACCATGGTACTGTTCCGTTTCAAATCCATGCACGCATTTCTAAAAGTCGTACGACACTGTTTCCTCATTTCGGACGGATGTTGCACCTTGCACCGTGAATGTTGCACCTTGTAGATATCGCTTATTCGGACGGCCATAACTTCTGGCTCGTTTAGAGTTACGGGAGCCATAACCTGTCGAAACGAAGGCCTCGATGAATTCTATTGCTTTGACGGCTTTCAGCCGTCAACGGATAGATTAATGCCCAAAAAGGACAACCCGAATCTCAATCGGGTCTCGTAAGTTTTTTACCCTTCGTTTTTTCGACACGTGGATTTTTACGGTAAAACGGGATTACCGTGGCCCGTCTTCGACTTCCCATCGCTGGAGAGTGGTGCACCATGGTACTGTTCCATTTCAAATACATGCACACATTTCTAAAAGTCGTACGGCACTGTTTCGCCATTTCGGACGGATGTTGCACCTTGCACCGTGGATGTTGCACCCTTTAGACATCGATTATTCGGAAGACCATAACTTCTGGCTCGTTTAGAGTTACGGGAGCCATAACCTATCAAAAAGAAGGCCTCGATGATTTCTATGGCTTAGACAGCTTTCAGCCGTCAACGGATAGATGAATGCCCAAAAAGGACAACTTGAATCTCAAACGGGTCTCGTAAGTTTTTTACACTTCGTTTTTTCGACACGTGGACTTTTACGGTAAAACGGGATTACTGTGGCCCGTCTTCGACTTCCCATTGCTGGAGAGTGGTTCACCATGGTAGTGTTCCGTTTCAAATCCATGCACGCATTTCTAACAGTCGTACGGCACTGTTTCGCCATTTCGGACGGATGTTGCACCTTGCACCGTGGATGTTGCACCCTATAGATATCGATTATTCAAACGGCCATAACTTCTGGCTCGTTTAGAGTTACGGGAGCCATAACCTATCAAAACGAAGGCCTCGATGATTTCTACGGCTTTGACAGCTTTCAGCCGTCAACGGATAGATTAATGCCCAAAAAGGACAAACCGAATCTCAATCGGGTCTCGTAAGTTTTTTACCCTTCGTTTTTTCGACACGTGGATTTTTACGGTAAAACAGGATTACCGTGGCTGGCCTTCGATTTACCATCGCTGGAGAGTGGTGCACCATGGTATTGTTCCATTTCAAATCCATGCATGCATTTCTAAAAGTCGTACGGCGCTGTTCCGCCATTTCGGACGGATGTTGCACCTTGCACCGTGGATGTTGCACCCTGTGGATATCGATTATTCGGACGGCCATAACTTCTGGCTCGTTTAGAGTTACGGGATCCATAACCTATCAAAACGAAGGCCTCAATGAGTTCTACGGCTTTGACCGCTTTCAGCCGTCAACGGATAGATTAATGCCCAAAAAGGACAACCCGAATCTCAATCGGGTCTCGTAAGTTTTTTATCCTTCGTTTTTTCGACACGTGGATTTTTACGGTAAAACAGGATTACGGTAGCTAGCCTTCGATTTACCATCGCTGGACAGTGGTGCACCAAGGTACCGTTCCGTTTCAAATCCATGCATGCATTTCTAAAAGTCGTACGACACTGTTTCGCCATTTCGGACGGATGTTGCACCTTGCACCGTGGATGTTGCACCCTGTAGATATCGATTATTCGGACGGCCATAACTTCTGGCTCGTTTAGAGTTACGGGAGCCATAACCTATCAAAAGGAAGGCCTCGATGCGTTCTACGGCTTTGACAGCTTTCAGCCGTCAACGGTTAGATTAATGCCCAAAAAGGACAACCCGAATCTCAATCGGGTCTCGTAAGTTTTTTACCCTTCCTTTTTTCGACACGTGGATTTTTACGGTAAAACGGGATTACCGTGGCCCGTCATCGACTTCCCATCGTTGGAGAGTGGTTCACCATGGTACTGTTCCGTTTCAAATCCATGCACGCATTTCTAAAAGTCGTACGACATTGTTTCACCATTTCGGACGGATGTTGCACCTTGCACCGTGGATGTTGCACCCTGTAGATATCGATTATTCAAACGGCCATAACTTCTGGCTCGTTTAGAGTTACGGGAGCCATAACCTGTCAAAACGAAGGCCTCGATGAGTTCTACGGCTTTGACAGCTTTCAGCCGTCAACGGATAGATTAATGCCCAAAAAGGACAATCCGAATCTCAATCGGGTCTCGTAAGTTTTTTACCCTTCGTTTTTTCGACACGTGGATTTTTACGGTAAAACAGGATTACCGTGGCTGGACTTCGACTTCCCATTGCTGGAGAGTGGTGCACCATGGTAGTGTTCCGTTTCAAATCCATGCACGCATTTCTAAATGTCGTACGGCACTGTTTCGCCATTTCGGACGGATGTTGCACCTTGCACCGTGGATGTTGCACCCTGTAGATATCGATTATTCAAACGGCCATAACTTCTGTCTCGTTTAGAGTTACGGGAGCCATAACCTGTCAAAATGAAGGCCTCGATGAGTTCTACGGCTTTGATAGCTTTCAGCCGTCAACGGATAGATTAATGCCCAAAAAGGACAACCCGAATCTCAATCGGGTCTCGTAAGTTTTTTACCCTTCGTTTTTTCGACACGTGGATTTTTACGGTAAAACAGGATTACCGTGGCCCGTCTTCGATTTACCATCGCTGGAGAGTGGTGCACCATGGTACTGTTCCGTTTCAAATCCATGCACGCATTTCTAAAAGTCGTACGGCACTGTTTCGCCATTTCGGACGGATGTTGCACCTTGCACCGTGAATGTTGCACCTTGTAGATATCGCTTATTCGGACGGCCATAACTTCTGGCTCGTTTAGAGTTACGGGAGCCATAACCTGTCAAAACGAAGGCCTCGATGAATTCTATTGCTTTGACGGCTTTCAGCCGTCAACGGATAGATTAATGCCCAAAAAGGACAACCCGAATCTCAATCGGGTCTCGTAAGTTTTTTACCCTTCGTTTTTTCGACACGTGGATTTTCACGGTAAAACGGGATTACCGTGGCCCGTCTTCGACTTCCCATCGCTGGAGAGTGGTGCACCATGGTACTGTTCCATTTCAAATCCATTCATGCATTTCTAAAAGTCGTACGGAACTGTTTCCCCCTTTCGGACGGATGTTGCACCTTGCACCGTGGATGTTGCACCCTGTAGATATCGATTATTCAAACGGCCATAACTTCTGGCTCGTTTAGAGTTACGGGAGCCATAACCTGTCAAAATGAAGGCCTCGATGAGTTCTACGGCTTTGACATCTTTCAGCCGTCAACGGATAGATTAATGCCCAAAAAGGACAAACCGAATCTCAATCGGGTCTCGTAAGTTTTTTACCCTTCGTTTTTTCGACACGTGGATTTTTACGGTAAAACAGGATTACCGTGGCTGGCCTTCGATTTACCATCACTGGAGAGTGGTGCACCATGGTATTGTTCCGTTTCAAATCCATGCATGCATTTCTAAAAGTCGTACGACACTGTTTCGCCATTTCGGACGGATGTTGCACCTTGCACCGTGGATGTTGCACCATGTAGATATCGATTATTCGGACGGCCATAACTTCTGGCTCGTTTAGAGTTACGGGAGCCATAACCTGTCAAAACGAAGGCCTCAATGAGTTCTACGGCTTTGACAGCTTTCAGCCGTCAACAGATAGATTAATGCCCAAAAAGGACAACCCGAATCTCAATCGGGTCTCGTAAGTTTTTTATCCTTCGTTTTTTCGGCACGTGGATTTTTATGGTAAAACAGGATTACGGTTGCTAGCCTTTGATTTACCATCGCTGGACAGTGGTGCACCAAGGTACCGTTTCGTTTCAAATCCATGCATGCATTTCTAAAAGTCGTACGGCACTGTTTCGCCCTTTCGGACGGATGTTGCACCTTGCACCGTGGATGTGGCACCCTGTAGATATCGATTATACGGACGACCATAACTTCTGGCTCGTTTAGAGTTACGGGAGCCATAACCTGTCATAACGAAGGCCTCGATGAGTTCTACGGCTTTGACAGCTTTCTGCCGTCAACGGTTAGATTAATGCCCAAAAAGGACAACCCGAATCTCAATCGGGTCTCGTAAGTTTTTTACCCTTCGTTTTTTCGACACGTGGATTTTTACGGTAAAACGGGATTACCGTGGCCCGTCATCGACTTCCCATGGCTGGAGAGTGGTGCACCATGGTACTGTTCCGTTTCAAATCCATGCACGCATTTCTAAAAGTCGTACGACACTGTTTCACCATTTCGAACGGATGTTGCACCTTGCACCGTGGATGTTGCACCCTGTAGATATCGATTATTCAAACGGCCATAACTTCTGGGTCGTTTAGAGTTACGGGAGCCATAACCTGTCAAAACGAAGGCCTCGATGAGTTCTACGGCTTTGGAAGCTTTCAGCCGTCAACGGATAGATTAATGCCCAAAAAGGACAACCCGAATCTCAATCGGGTCTCGTAAGTTTTTTACCCTTCGTTTTTTCGACACGTGGATTTTTACGGTAAAACAGGATTACCGTGGCCCGTCTTCGACTTCCCATCACTGGAGAGTGGTGCACCATGGTACTGTTCCGTTTCAAATCCATGCACGCATTTCTAAAAGTCGTACGACACTGTTTCGCCATTTCGGACGGATGTTGCACCTTGCACCGTGGATGTTGCACCTTGTAGATATCGCTTATTCGGACGGCCATAACTTCTGGCTCGTTTAGAGTTACGGGAGCCATAACCTGTCAAAACGAAGGCCTCGATGAATTCTATGGCTTTGATGGCTTTCAGCCGTCAACGGATAGATTAATGCCCAAAAAGGACAACCCGAATCTCAATCGGGTCTCGTAAGTTTTTTACCCTTCGTTTTTTCGACACGTGGATTTTTACGGTAAAATAGGATTACGGTGGCTGGTCTTCGATTTACCATCGCTAAAGAGTAGTGAACCATGGTACTGTTCCGTTTCAAATCCATGCACGCATTTCTAAAAGTCGCACGGCACTGTTTCGCCATTTCGGACGGATGTTGCACCTTGCACCGTGGATGTTGCACCCAGTAGATATCGATTATACGGACGACCATAACTTCTGGCTCGTTTAGAGTTACGGGAGCCATAACCTGTCAAAACGAAGGCCTCGATGAGTTCTACGGCTTTGACAGCTTTCAGCCGTCAACGGATAGATTAATGCCCAAAAAGGACAACCCGAATCTCAATCGGGTCTCGTAAGTTTTTTACCCTTCGTTTTTTCGACACGTGGATTTTTACGGTAAAACAGGATTACCGTGGCTGGCCTTCGATTTACCATCGCTGGAGAGTGGTGCACCATGGTATTTTTCCGTTTCAAATCCATGCATGCATTTCTAAAAGTCGTACGGCACTGTTTCGCCATTTCGGACGGATGTTGCACCTTGCACCGTGGATGTTGCACCCTGTAGATATCGATTATTCGGATGGCCATAACTTCTGGCTCGTTTAGAGTTACGGGAGCCATAACCTGTCAAAACGAAGGCCTCGATGAGTTCTACGGCTTTGACAGCTTTCAACCGTCAACGGATAGATTAATGCCCAAAAAGGACAGCCCGAATCTCAATCGGGTCTCGTAAGTTTTTTATCCTCCGTTTTTTCGACACGTGGATTTTTACGGTAAAACAGGATTACGGTTGCTAGCCTTCGATTTACCATTGCTGGACAGTGGTGCACCATGGTACCGTTCCGTTTCAAATCAATGCATGCATTTCTAAAAGTTGTACGGCACTGTTTCGCCATTTCGGACGGATGTTGCACGTTGCACCTTGCACCGTGGATGTTGCACCTTGTAGATTCGATTATTCGGACGGCCATAACTTCTGGCTCGTTTAGAGTTACGGGAGCCATAACCTATCAAAACGAAGGCCTCGATGAGTTCTACGGCTTTGACAGCTTTCAACCATCAACGAATAGATTAATGCCCAAAAAGGAAAACCCGAATCTCAATCGGGTCTCGTAAGTTTTTTACCCTTCGTTTTTTCGACACGTGGATTTTTACGGTAAAATAGGATTACGGTGGCTGGTCTTCGATTTACCATCGCTGGAGAGTGGTGAACCATGATACTGTTCCGTTTCAAATCCATGCACGCATTTCTAAAAGTCGTAAGGCACTGTTTCGCCATTTCGGACGGATGTTGCACCTTGCACCGTGGATGTTGCACCCTATAGATATCGATTATACGGACGACCATAACTTCTGGCTCGTTTAGAGTTACGGGAGCCATAACCTGTCAAAACGAAGGCCTCGATGAGTTCTACGGCTTTGACAGCTTTCAGCTGACAACGGTTAGATTAATGCCCAAAAAGGACAACCCGAATCTCAATCGGGTCTCGTAAGTTTTTTACCCTTCGTTTTTTCGACACGTGGATTTTTACGGTAAACGGGATTACCGTGGCCCGTCATCGACTTCCCATCGCTGGAGAGTGGTGCACCATGGTACTGTTCCGTTTCAAATCCATGCATGCATTTCTAAAAGTCGTACGACACTGTTTCACCATTTCGGACGGATGTTGCACCTTGCACCGTGGATGTTGCACCCTGTAGATATCGATTATTCAAACGGCCATAACTTCTGTCTCGTTTAGAGTTACGGGAGCCATAACCTGTCAAAACGAAGGCCTCGATGAGTTCTACGGCTTTGACAGCTTTCAGCCGTCAACGGATAGATTAATGCCCAAAAAGGACAACCCGAATCTCAATCGGGTCTCGTAAGTTTTTTACCCTTCGTTTTTTCGACACGTGGATTTTTACGGTAAAACAGGATTACCGTGGCCCGTCTTCGACTTCCCATCACTGGAGAGTGGTGCACCATGGTACTGTTCCGTTTCAAATCCATGCACGCATTTCTAAAAGTCGTACGGCACTGTTTCGCCATTTCGGACGGATGTTGCACCTTGCACCGTGGATGTTGCACCTTGTAGATATCGCTTATTCGGACGGCCATAACTTCTGGCTCGTTTAGAGTTACGGGAGCCATAACCTGTCAAAACGAAGGCCTCGATGAATTCTATTGCTTTGATGGCTTTCAGCCGTTAATGGATAGATTAATGCCCAAAAAGGACAACCCGAATCTCAATCGGGTCTCGTAAGTTTTTTACCCTTCGTTTTTTCGACACGTGGATTTTTATGGTAAAACGGGATTACCGTGGCCCGTCTTCGACTTCCCATCGCTGGAGAGTGGTGCACCATGGTACTGTTCCATTACAAATCCATGCACACATTTCTAAAAGTCGTACGGCACTGTTTCGCCATTTCGGACAGATGTTGCACCTTGCACCGTGGATGTTGCACCCTGTAGACATCGATTATTCGGACGACCATAACTTCTGGCTCGTTTAGAGTTACGGGAGCCATAACCTATCAAAAAGAAGTCCTCGATGAGTTCTATGGATTAGACCGCTTTCAGCCGTCAAAGGATAGATGAATGCCCAAAAAGGACAACCTGAATCTCAAACGGGTCTCGTAAGTTTTTTACTCTTCGTTTTTTCGACACGTGGACTTTTACGGTAAAACGGGATTACCGTTGGCCCGTCTTCGACTTCCCATCACTGAAGAGTGGTGCACCATGGTACTATTTCGTTTCAAATCCATGCACGCATTTCTAAAAGTCGTACGGCACTGTTTCGCCATTTCGGACGGATGTTGCACTTTGCACCGTGGATGTTGCACCTTGTAGATATCGCTTATTCGGACGGCCATAACATCTGGCTCGTTTAGAGTTACGGGAGCCATAACCTGTCAAAACGAAGGCCTCGATGAATTCTATTGCTTTAATGGCTTTCAGCCGTCAACGGATAGATTAATGCCCAAAAAGGACAACCCGAATCTCAATCGGGTCTCGTAAGTTTTTTATCCTTCGTTTTTTCGACACGTGGATTTTTACGGTAAAACAGGATTACGGTTGCTAGCCTTCGATTTACCATCGCTGGACAATGGTGCACCAAGGTACCGTTCCGTTTCAAATCCATGCATGCATTTCTAAAAGTCGTATGGCACTGTTTCGCCATTTCGGACAGATGCTGCACCTTGCACCGTGGATGTTGCACCCTGTAGATATCGATTATTCGGATGGCCATAACTTCTGGCTCGTTTAGAGTTACGGGAGCCATAACCTGTCAAAATGAAGGCCTCGATGAGTTCTACGGTTTTGACAGCTTTCAACCGTCAACGAACAGATTAGTGCCCAAAAAGGAAAACCCGAATCTCAATCGGGTCTCGTAAGTTTTTTACCCTTCGTTTTTTCGACACGTGGATTTTTACGGTAAAATAGGATTACGGTGGCTGGTCTTCGATTTACCATCGCTGGAGAGTGGTGAACCATGGTACTGTTCCGTTTCAAATCCATGCACGCATTTCTAAAAGTCGTACGGCACTGTTTCGCCATTTCGGACGGATGTTGCACCTTGCACCGTGGATCTTGCACCCTGTAGATATCGACTATTCAAACGGCCAATACTTCTGGCTCGTTTAGAGTTACGGGAGCCATAACCTGTCAAAACGAAGGCCACGATGAGTTCTACGGCTTTGACAGCTTTCAGCCGTCAACTGATAGATTAATGCCCAAAAAGGACAACCCGAATCTCAATCGGGTCTCGTAAGTTTTTTACCCTTCGTTTTTTCGACACGTGGATTTTTACGGTAAAACAGGATTACCGTGGCCCGTCTTCGACTTCCCATCACTGGAGAGTGGTGCACCATGGTACTGTTCCATTTCAAATCCATGCACGCATTTCTAAAAGTCGTACGGCACTGTTTCGCCATTTCGGACGTTTGTTGCACATTGCACCGTGGATGTTGCACCTTGTAGATATCGCTTATTCGGACGGCCATAACTTCTGGCTCGTTTAGAGTTACGGGAGCCATAACCTGTCAAAACGAAGGCCTCGATGAATTCTATTGCTTTGATGGCTTTCAGCAGTCAACGGATAGATTAATGCCCAAAAAGGACAACCCGAATCTCAATCGGGTCTCGTAAGTTTTTTACCCTTCGTTTTTTCGACACGTGGATTTTTACGGTAAAACGGGATTACCGTGGCCCGTCTTCGACATCCCATCGCTGGAGAGTGGTGCACCATGGTACTGTTCCGTTTCAAATCCATGCACACATTTCTAAAAGTCGTACGACACTGTTTCGCCATTTCGGACGGATGTTGCACCTTGCACCGAGGATGTTGCACCCTGTTAGACATCGATTATTCGGACGACCATAACTTCTGGCTCGTTTAGAGTTACGGGAGCCATAACCTATCAAAACGAAGGCCTCGATGAGTTCTATGGCTTAGACAGCTTTCAGCCGTCAACGGATAGATGAATGCCCAAAAAGGACAACCTGAATCTCAAACGGGTCTCGTAAGTTTTTTACCCTTCGTTTTTTCGACACGTGGATTTTTACGGTAAAACGGGATTACTGTGGCCCGTCTTCGACTTCCCATTGCTGGAGAGTGGTGCACCATGGTAGTGTTCCGTTTCAAATCCATGCACGCATTTCTAAAAGTCGTACGGCACTGTTTCGCCATTTCGGACGGATGTTGCACCTTGCACCGTGGATGTTGCTCCCTGTAGATATCGATTATTCAAACGGCCATAACTTCTGGCTCGTTTAGAGTTACGGGAGCCATAACCTGTCAAAACGAAGGTCTCGATGAGTTCTATGGCTTTGACCGCTTTCAGCCGTCAACGGATAGATTAATGCCCAAAAAGGAAAACCCGAATCTCAATCGGGTCTCGTAAGTTTTTTACCCTTCGTTTTTTCGACACGTGGATTTTTACGGTAAAATAGGATTACGGTGGCTGGTCTTCGATTTACCATCGCTGGAGAGTGGTGAACCATGGTACTGTTCCGTTTCAAATCCATGCACGCATTTCTAAAAGTCGTACGGCACTGTTTCGCCATTTCGGACGGATGTTGCACCTTGCACCGTGGATGTTGCACCCTATAGATATCGATTATACGGACGACCATAACTTCTGGCTCGTTTAGAGTTACGGGAGCCATAACCTGTCAAAACGAAGGCCTCGATGAGTTCTACGGCTTTGACAGCTTTCAGCCGTCAACGGTTAGATTAATGCCCAAAAAGGACAACCCGAATCTCAATCGGGTCTCGTAAGTTTTTTACCCTTCGTTTTTTCGACACGTGGATTTTTACGGTAAAACGGGATTACCGTGGCCCGTCATCGACTTCCCATCGCTGGAGAGTGGTGCACCATGGTACTGTTCCGTTTCAAATCCATGCATGCATTTCTAAAAGTCGTACGACACTGTTTCACCATTTCGGACGGATGTTGCACCTTGCACCGTGGATGTTGCACCCTGTAGATATCGATTATTCAAACGGCCATAACTTCTGTCTCGTTTAGAGTTACGGGAGCCATAACCTGTCAAAACGAAGGCCTCGATGAGTTCTACGGCTTTGACAGCTTTCAGCCGTCAATGGATAGATTAATGCCCAAAAAGGACAACCCGAATCTCAATCGGGTCTCGTAAGTTTTTTACCCTTCGTTTTTTCGACACGTGGATTTTTACGGTAAAACAGGATTACCGTGGCCCGTCTTCGACTTCCCATCACTGGAGAGTGGTGCACCATGGTACTGTTCCGTTTCAAATCCATGCACGCATTTCTAAAAGTCGTACGACACTGTTTCGCCATTTCGGACGGAAGTTGCACCTTGCACCGTGGATGTTGCACCTTGTAGATATCGCTTATTCGGACGGCCATAACTTCTGGCTCGTTTAGAGTTACGGGAGCCATAACCTGTCAAAACGAAGGCCTCGATGAATTCTATTGCTTTGATGGCTTTCAGCCGTCAATGGATAGATTAATGCCCAAAAAGGACAACCCGAATCTCAATCGGGTCTCGTAAGTTTTTTACCCTTCGTTTTTTCGACACGTGGATTTTTACGGTAAAACGGGATTACCGTGGCCCGTGTTCGACTTCCCATCGCTGGAGAGTGGTGCACCATGGTACTGTTCCATTTCAAATCCATGCACACATTTCTAAAAGTCGTACGGCACTGTTTCGCCATTTCGGACGGATGTTGCACCTTGCACCGTGGATGTTGCACCCTGTAGACATCGATTATTCGGACGACCATAACTTCTGGCTCGTTTAGAGTTACGGGAGCCATAACCTATCAAAAAGAAGTCCTCGATGAGTTCTATGGATTAGACCGCTTTCAGCCGTCAAAGGATAGATGAATGCCCAAAAAGGACAACCTGAATCTCAAACGGGTCTCGTAAGTTTTTTACCCTTCGTTTTTTCGACACGTGGACTTTTACGGTAAAACGGGATTACCGTGGCCCGTCTTCGACTTCCCATCACTGAAGAGTGGTGCACCATGGTACTGTTTTGTTTCAAATCCATGCACGCATTTCTAAAAGTCGTACGACACTGTTTCGCCATTTCGGACGGATGTTGCACTTTGCACCGTGGATGTTGCACCTTGTAGATATCGCTTATTCGGACGGCCATAACATCTGGCTCGTTTAGAGTTACGGGAGCCATAACCTGTCAAAACGAAGGCCTCGATGAATTCTATTGCTTTGATGGCTTTCAGCCGTCAACGGATAGATTAATGCCCAAAAAGGACAACCCGAATCTCAATCGGGTCTCGTAAGTTTTTTATCCTTCGTTTTTTCGACACGTGGATTTTTACGGTAAAACAGGATTACGGTTGCTAGCCTTCGATTTACCATCGCTGGACAGTGGTGCACCAAGGTACCGTTCCGTTTCAAATACATGCATGCATTTCTAAAAGTCGTACGGCACTGTTTCGCCATTTCGGACAGATGCTGCACCTTGCACCGTGGATGTTGCACCCTGTAGATATCGATTATTCGGATGGCCATAACTTCTGGCTCGTTTAGAGTTACGGGAGCCATAACCTGTCAAAACGAAGGCCTCGATGAGTTCTACGGTTTTGACAGCTTTCAACCGTCAACGAACAGATTAATGCCCAAAAAGGAAAACCCGATTCTCAATCGGATCTCGTAAGTTTTTTACCCTTCGTTTTTTCGACGCGTGGATTTTTACGGTAAAATAGGATTACGGTGGCTGGTCTTCGATTTACCATCGCTGGAGAGTGGTGAACCATGGTACTGTTCCGTTTCAAATCCATGCAC
Source organism: Allium cepa (assembly GCA_030765085.1). NCBI lineage: Eukaryota > Viridiplantae > Streptophyta > Magnoliopsida > Asparagales > Amaryllidaceae > Allium > Allium cepa. The sequence goes on from CM060938.1 coordinate 873,807,493, forward strand.
GCATTTCTAAAAGTCGTACGGCACTGTTTCGCCATTTCGGACGGATGTTGCACCTTGCACCGTGGATCTTGCACCCTGTAGATATCGACTATTCAAACGGCCAATACTTCTGGCTCGTTTAGAGTTACGGGAGCCATAACCTGTCAAAACGAAGGCCACGATGAGTTCTACGGCTTTGACAGCTTTCAGCCGTCAACTGATAGATTAATGCCCAAAAAGGACAACCCGAATCTCAATCGGGTCTCGTAAGTTTTTTACCCTTCGTTTTTTCGACACGTGGATTTTTACGGTAAAACAGGATTACCGTGGCCCGTCTTCGACTTCCCATCACTGGAGAGTGGTGCACCATGGTACTGTTCCGTTTCAAATCCATGCATGCATTTCTAAAAGTCGTACGGCACTGTTTCGCCATTTCGGACGTTTGTTGCACCTTGCACCGTGGATGTTGCACCTTGTAGATATCGCTTATTCGGACGGCCATAACTTCTGGCTCGTTTAGAGTTACGAGAGCCATAACCTGTCAAAACGAAGGCCTCGATGAATTCTATTGCTTTGATGGCTTTCAGCAGTCAACGAATAGATTAATGCCCAAAAAGGACAACCCGAATCTCAATCGGGTCTCGTAAGTTTTTTACCCTTCGTTTTTTCGACACGTGGATTTTTACGGTAAAACGGGATTACCGTGGCCCGTCTTCGACATCCCATCGCTGGAGAGTGGTGCACCATGGTACTGTTCCGTTTCAAATCCATGCACACATTTCTAAAAGTCGTACGGCACTGTTTCGCCATTTCGGACGGATGTTGCACCTTGCACCGTGGATGTTGCACCCTGTTAGACATCGATTATTCGGACGACCATAACTTCTGGCTCGTTTAGAGTTACAGGAGCCATAACCTATCAAAACGAAGGCCTCGATGAGTTCTATGGCTTAGACAGCTTTCAGCCATCAACGGATAGACGAATGCCCAAAAAGGACAACCTGAATCTCAAATGGGTCTCGTAAGTTTTTTACCCTTCGTTTTTTCGACACGTGGATTTTTACGGTAAAACGGGATTACTGTGGCCCGTCTTCGACTTCCCATTGCTGGAGAGTGGTGCACCATGGTAGTGTTCCGTTTCAAATCCATGCACGCATTTCTAAAAGTCGTACGGCACTGTTTCGCCATTTCGGACGGATGTTGCACCATGCACCGTGGATGTTGCACCCTGTAGATATCGATTATTCAAACGGCCATAACTTCTGGCTCGTTTAGAGTTACGAGAGCCATAACCTGTCAAAACGAAGGTCTCGATGAGTTCTATGGCTTTGACAGCTTTCAGCCGTCAACGGATAGATTAATGCCCAAAAAGGACAACCCGAATCCCAATCGGGTCTCGTAAATTTTTTACCCTTCGTTTTTTCGACACGTGGATTTTTACGGTAAAACAGGATTATCGTGGCTGGCCTTCGATTTACCATCGCTGGAGAGTGGCGCACCATGGTACTGTTTCGTTTCAAGTCCATGCACGCATTTCTAAAAGTCGTAGAACACAGTTTCGCCATTTCGGACGGATGTTGCACCTTGCACCGTGGATGTTGCACCCTGTAGGTATCGATTGTTCGGATGGCCATAACTTCTGGCTCGTTTAGAGTTACGGGAGCCATAACCTGTCAAAACGAAGGCCTCGATGAGTTCTACGGCTTTGATAGCTTTCAGCCGTCAACGGATAGATTGATGCCCAAAAAGGATAACCCGAATTTCAATCAGGTCTCGTAAGTTTTTTACCCTTCGTTTTTTCGACACGTGGATTTTTACGGTAAAATAGGATTACCGTGGCTGGCCTTCGATTTACCATCGCTGGAGAGTGGTGCACCATGGTACTGTTCCATCCATGCACGCATTTCTAAAAGTCGTACGGCATTGTTTCGCCATTTCGGACGGATGTTGCACCTTGCACCATGGATGTTGCACCCTGTAGATATCGATTATTCGGACGGCCATAACTTCTGGCACGTTTAGAGTTACGGGAGCCATAACCTGTCAAAATGAAGGCCTCGATGAGTTCTACGGCTTTGACAGCTTTTAGCCATTAACGGATAGATTAATGCCCAAAAAGTACAACCCGAATCTCGATCGGGTCTCGTAAGTTTTTTACCATTCGTTTTTTCGACACGTGGATTTTTACTGTAAAACGGGATTACCGTGGCCCGTCTTCGACTTCCCATCGCTGGAGAGTGGTGCACCATGGTACTGTTCCGTTTCAAATCCATGCACGCATTTCTAAAAGTCGTACGGCACTGTTTCGCCATTTCGGACGGATGTTGCACCTTGCACCGTGGATGTTGCACCCCGTAGATATCGATTATACGGACGACCATAACTTCTGGCTCGTTTAGAATTACGGGAGCCATAACCTGTCAAAACGAAGGCCTCGATGAGTTCTACGGCTTTGACTGCTTTCAGCCGTCAACGAATAGATTAATGCCCAAAAAGGACAACCCGAATCTCAATCGGGTCTCGTAAGTTTTTTACACTTCGTTTTTTCGACACGTGGATTTTTACGGTAAAACAGGATTACCGTGGCTGGCCTTCGATTTACCATCGCTGGAGAGTGGTGCACCATGGTACTGTTCCGTTTCAAATCCATGCACGCATTTCTAGAAGTCGTACGACACTGTTTCGTCATTTCGGACGGATGTTGCACCTTGCACCGTGGATGTTGCACCCTATAAATATCGATTATTCGGACGGCCATAACTTCTGGCTCGTTTAGAGTTACGGGAGCCATAACCTGTTAAAACGAAGGCCTCGATGAGTTCTACGGCTTTGACAGCTTTCTGCCGTCAACGGATAGATTAATGCCCAAAAGGACAACCCGAATCTCAATCGGGTCTCGTAAGTTTTTTACCCTTCGTTTTTTCGACACGTGGATTTTTACGGTAAAACAGGATTACGGTGGCTGGGCTTCGATTTACCAACGCTGGACAGTGGTGCACAATGGTACTGTTCCGTTTCAAATCCATGCACGCATTTCTAAAAGTCGTACGGCAATGTTTCGCCATTTCGGACGGATGTTGCACCTTGCACCGTGGATGTTGCACCCTGTAGATATCGATTATTCGGACGGCCATAACTTCTGGCTCGTTTAGAGTTACAGGAGCCATAACCTGTCAAAACGAAGGCCTCGATGAGTTCTACGGCTTTGACAGCTTTCAGCTATCAACGGATAGATTAATGCCCAAAAAGGACAACCTGAATCCCAATCGGGTCTAGTAAGTTTTTTACCCTTCGTTTCTTCGACACGTGGATTTTTACGGTAAAACGGGATTACCGTGGCCCGTCTTCGACTTCCCATCGCTGGAGAGTGGTGCACCATGGTACTGTTCCGTTTCAAATCCATGCACGCATTTCTAAAAGTCGTATGACATTGTTTCACCATTTCGGACGGATGTTGACCTTGCACCGTGGATGTTGCACCCTGTAGATATCGATTATTCAAACGGCCATACTTCTGGCTCGTTTAGAGTTACGGGAGCCATAACCTGTCAAAACGAAGGCCTCGATGAGTTCTACGGCTTTTATAGCTTTCAGCCGTCAACGGATAGATTAATAACTAAAAAGGACAACCCGAATCTCAATTGGGTCTCTTAAGTTTTTTACCCTTCGTTTTTTCGACACGTGGATTTTTATGGTAAAACAGGATTACCGTGGCCCGTCTTCGACTTCCCATCGCCGGAGAGTGGTGCACCATGGTACTGTTGCATTTCAAATCCATGCACGCATTTCTAAAAGTCGTACGGCACTGTTTCGCCATTTTGGACGGATGTTGCACCTTGCACCGTAGATGTTGCACCCTGTATATATCGATTATTCGGACGGCCATAACTTCTGGCTCGTTTAGAGTTACGGGAGCCATAACCTGTCAAAACGAAGGCCTCGATGAGTTCTATGGCTGTGACAGCTTTCTGCCGTCAATGGATAGATTAATGCCCAAAAAGGACAACCCGAATCTCAATCGGGTCTCGTTAGTTTTTTTACCCTTCGTTTTTTCGACACGTGCATTTTTACGGTAAAACAGGATTACGGTGGCTGGTCTTCGATTTACCATCGCTGGAGAGTGGTGCACCATGGTACTGTTCCGTTTCAAATCCATGCACGCATTTCAAAAAGTCGTACGGCACTGTTTCGCCATTTCGGACGGATGTTGCACCTTGCACCGTGGATGTTGCACCCTATAGATATCGATTATACCGACGACCATAACTTCTGGCTCGTTTAGATTTACGGGAGCCACAACCTGTCAAAACGAAGGCCTCGATGAGTTCTACGGCTTTGACAGCTTTCAGCCGTCAACGGATAGATTAATGCCAAAAAGGACAACCCGAATCTCAATCGGGTCTCGTAAGTCTTTTACCCTTCGTTTTTTCGACACGTGGATTTTTACGGTAAAATAGGATTACCGTGGCTGGCCTTCGATTTACCATCGCTGGAGAGTGGTGCACCATGGTACTGTTCCGTTTCAAATCCATGCACGCATTTCTAAAAGTTGTACGACACTGTTTCGCCATTTCGGACGGATGTTGCACTTTGCACCGTGGATGTTGCACCATGTTGATATCGATTATTCGGACGGCCATAACTTCTGGCTCGTTTAGAGTTACGGGAGCCATAACATGTCAAAACGAAGGCCTCGATGAGTTCTACGCATTTGACAGCTTTCAGCCGTCAACGGATTGATTAATGCCCAAAAAGGACAACCCGAATCTCAATCGGGTCTCATAAGTTTTTTACCCATCGTTTTTTCCACACATGGATTTCTACGGTAAAACAGGATTACGGTGGCTGGTCTTCGAGTTATCATCGCTGGAGAGTGGTGCACCATGGTACTGTTCCGTTTCAAATCCATGCACGCATTTCTTAAAGTCGTACAACATTGTTTCGCCATTTCGGACGGATGTTGCACCTTGCACCGTGGATGTTGCACCCTATAGATATCGATTATACGGACGACCATAACTTCTGGCTCGTTTAGAGTTACGGGAGCCATAACCTGTCAAAATGAAGGCATCGATAAGTTCTACAGCTTTGACAGCTTTCAGCCGTCAACGGATAGATTAATGCCCAAAAAGGACAACCCCAATCTCAATCGGGTCTCGTAAGTTTTTTCCCCTTCGTTTTTTCGACACGTGGATTTTTGCGGTAAAATAGGATTACCGTAGCTGGCCTTCGATTTACCATCGCTGGAGAGTGGTTCACCATGGTACTGTTCCATTTCAAATCCATGCACGCATTTCTAAAAGTCGTACGGCACTGTTTCGCCATTTCAGACGGATGTTGCACCTTGCACCGTGGATGTTGCACCCTGTAGATATCGATTATTCAAACGGCCATAACTTCTGGCTCGTTTAGAGTTACGGGAGCCATAACCTGTCAAAACGAAGGCCTCGATGAGTTCTACGGCTTTGATAGCTTTCAACCGTCAACGGATAGATTAATGCCCAAAAAGGACAACCCGAATCTCAATCAGGTCTCGTAAGTTTTTTATCCTTCGTTTTTTCGACACGTGGATTTTTATGGTAAAACAGGATAACCGTGGCCCGTCTTCGACTTCCCATCACTGGAGAGTGGTGCACCATGGTACTGTTCCATTTCAAATCCATGCATGCATTTCTAAAAGTCGTACGACACTGTTTCGCAATTTCGGACGGATGTTGCACCTTGCACCGTGGATGTTGCACCCTGTAGATATCGATTATTCAAACGACCATAACTCCTGGGTCGTTTAGAGTTACGGGAGCCATAACCTGTCAAAACGAATGCCTCGATGAGTTCTACGGCTTTGATAGCTTTCAGCCATCTACGGATAGATTAATGCCCAAAAAGGACAACCCGAATCTCAATCGGGTCTCTTAAGCTTTTTATCCTTCGTTTTTTCGACACGTGGATTTTTACGGTAAAACATGATTACCGTGGCCCGTCTTCGACTTCCCATCGCTGGAGAGTGGTGCACCATGGTACTGTTGCGTTTCAAATCCATGCACGCATTTCTAAAAGTCGTATGGCACTGTTTTGCCATTTCGGACGGATGTTGCACCTTGCACCGTAGATGTTGCACCCTGTAGATATCGATTATTCGGACGGCCATAACTTCTGGCTCGTTTAGAGTTACGAGAGCCATAACCTGTCAAAACGAAGGCCTCGATGAGTTCTATGGCTGTGACAGCTTTCTGACGTCAACGGATAAATTAATGCCCAAAAAGGACAACCCGAATCTCAATCGGGTCTCGTGAGTTTTTTACCCTTCGTTTTTTCGACACGTGCATTTTTACGGTAAAACAGGATTACGGTGGCTGGTCTTCGATTTACCATCGCTGGAGAGTGGTGCACCATGGTACTGTTCCGTTTCAAATCCATGCACACATTTCTAAAAGTCGTACGGCGCTGTTTCGCCATTTCGGACGGATGTTGCACTTTGCACCGTGGATGTTGCACCCTGTAGATATCGATTATACGGACGACCATAACTTCTGGCTCCTTTGGATTTACGGGAGCCACAACCTGTCAAAACAAAGGCCTCGATGAGTTCTACGACTTTGACAGCTTTCAGCCGTCAACGGATAGAATAATGCCAAAAAAGGACAACCCGAATCTCAATCGGGTCTCGTAAGTTTTTTACCCTTCGTTTTTTCGACACGTGTATTTTTACGGTAAAACAGGATTACAGTGGCTGGCCTTCGATTTACCATCGCTGGAGAGTGGTGCACCATGGTACTGTTCCGTTTCAAATCCATGCACGCATTTCTAAAAGTCGTACGGCACTGTTTCTCCATTTCGGACGGATGTTGCACCTTGCACCGTGGATGTTGCACCCTGTAGATATCGATTATTCGGACGGCCATAACTTCTGGCTCATTTAGAGTTACAGGAGCCATAACGTTCCAAAATGAAGGCCTCGATGAGTTCTACGGCTTTGAAAGCTTTCAGCCGTCAATGGAGAGATTAATGCCCAAAAAGGACAACCCGAATCTCAATCGGGTCTCGTAAGTTTTTTACCCTTCGTTTTTTCGACACGTGGATTTCTACGGTAAAACAGGATTACGGCGGCTGGTCTTCGATTTACTGTCGCTGGAGAGTGGTGCAGCATGGTACTGTTCCGTTTCAAATCCATGCATGCATTTCTTAAAGTCGTACGGTACTGTTTTGCCATTTCGGACGGATGTTGCACCTTGCACCGTGGATGTTGCACCCTATAGATATCGATTATACGGACGACCATAACTTCTGGCTCGTTTAGAATTACGGGAGCCATAACCTGTCAAAATGAAGGCCTCGATGAGTTCTACGGCTTTGACGGCTTTCAGCCGTCAACGGATAGATTAATGCCCAAAAAGGACAGCCCGAATCCCAATCGGGTCTCGTAAGTTTTTTACCCTTCGTTTTTTCGACACGTGGATTTTTACGGTAAAACAGGATTACCGTGGCTGGCCTTCGATTTACCATTGCTGGAGAGTGGTGCACTGTGGTACTGTTCCATTTCAAATCCATGCACGCATTTCTAAAAGTCGTACGGCACTGTTTCGCCATTTCGGACGGATGTTGCACCTTGCACCGTGGATGTTGCACCCTGTAGATATCGATTATTCGGACGGCCATAACTTCTGGCTCGTTTAGAGTTACGGCAGCCATAACCTGTCAAAACGAAGGACTCGATGAGTTCTACGGCTTCGATAGCTTTCAGCCGTCAACGGATAGATTAATGCCCAAAAAGGACAACCCGGATCTCAATCGGGTCTCGTAAGTTTTTTACCCTTCGTTTTTTCGACACGTGGATTTTTACGGTAAAACAGGATTACGGTGGCTGGGCTTTGATTTACCATCCTGGATAGTGGTGCACCATGGTACTGTTCCGTTTCAAATCCATGCACGCATTTCTAAAAGTCGTACGACATTGTTTCGCAATTTCGGACGGATGTTGCACCTTGCACCGTGGATGTTGCACCCTGTAGATATTGATTATTCGGACGGCCATAACTTTTGGCTCGTTTAGAGTTACGGGAGCCATAACCTGTCAAAATGAAGGCCTCGATGAGTTCTACGGCTTTGACAGCTTTCAGCCGTCAACGGATAGATAAATACCCAAAAAGGACAACCCGAATCTCAATCGGGTCTCCTAAGTTTTTTACCCTTCGTTTTTTCGACACGTGGATTTTTACGGTAAAACAGGATTACGGTGGTAGGCCTTCGATTTACCATCCTGGACAGTGGTGCACCATGGTACTTTTCCGTTTCAAATCCATGCACGCATTTCTAAAAGTCGTAGGGCACTGTTTCGCCATTTCGGACGGATGTTGCACCTTGCACCGTGGATGTTGCACCCTGTAGATATCGATTATTCGGACGGCCATAACTTCTGGCTCGTTTAGAGTTACGGGAGACATAACCTGTCAAAACGAAGGCCTCGTTGAGTTCTCCAGCTTTGACAGCTTTTAGCCGTCAACGGATAGATTAATTACCAAAAAGGACAACCCGAATCTCAATCGGGTCTCGTATGTTTTTTACCCTTCATTTTTTCGACACGTCGATTTTTACTGTAAAACGGGATTACCGTGGCCCGTCTTCGACTTCCCATCGCTGGAGAGCGGTGCAACATGGTACTGTTTCGTTTCAAATCCATGCACGCATTTCTAAAATTCGTACGACACTGTTTCACCATTTCGGACGGATGTTGCACCTTGCACCGTGGATGTTGCACCCTGTAGATATCGATTATTCGGACGGCCATAACTTCTGGCTCGCTTAGAGTTACGGGAGCCATAACCTGTCAAAACGAAGGCCTCGATAAATTCTATGGCTTTGACCGCTTTCAACCGTCAACGGATAGATTAATGCCCAAAAAGGACAACCCGAATCTCAATCGGGTCTCGTAAGTTTTATACCCTTCATTTTTTCGACACGTGCAATTTTACGGTAAAACAGGATTACGGTGGCTGGTCTTCGGTTTACCATCGCTGGAGAGTGGTGCACCATGGTGCTGTTCCGTTTCAATTCCATGCTCGCATTTCTAAAAGTCGTACGGCACTGTTTCGCCATTTCGGACGGATGTTGCACCTTGCACCGTGGATGTTGCACCCAGTAGATATCGATTATACGGATGACCATAACTTTTGGCTCGTTTAGAGTTACGGGATCCACAACCTGTCAAAACGAAGGCCTCGATGAGTTCTACGGCTTTGACAGCTTTCAGCCATCAACGGATAGATTAATGCCCAAAAATGACAACCCGAATCCCAATCGGGTCTCGTAAGTTTTTCACCCTTCGTTTTTTCGACACGTGGATTTTTACGGTAAATCTGGATTACCGTGGCTGGCCTTCGATTTACCATCGCTGGAGAGTGGTGCACCATGTACCTGTTCCGTTTCAAATCCATGCACGCATTTCTGAAAGTCGTACGGCACTGTTTTGCCATTTCGGACGGATGTTGTACCTTGCACCGTGGATGTTGCACCCTGTAGATATCGATTATACGGACGACCATAACTTCTGGCTCGTTTAGAGTTACAGGAGCCACAACCTGTAAAAACAAAGGCCTCGATGAGTTCTACGTCTTTGACGGCTTTCAGCCGTCAGCGGATAGATTAATGCCCAAAAAGGACAACCCGAATCTCAATCGGGTCTCGTAAGTTTTTTACCCTTCGTTTTTTCGACACGTGAATTTTTACGGTAAAACGGGATTACTGTGGCCCGTCTTCGACTTCCCATCGCTGGAGAGCGGTGCACCATGGTACTGTTCCGTTTCAAATCCATGCACGCATTTCTAAAATTCGTACGACACTGTTTCACGATTTTGGACGGATGTCGCACCTTGCACCGTGGATGTTGCACCCTGTAGATATCGATTATTCGGACGGCCATAACTTCTGGCTCGTTTAGAGTTACGGGGGCCATAACCTGTCAAAACAAAGGCCTCGATAAGTTCTATGGCTTTGTCAGCTTTCAGCCGTCGACGGATAGATTAATGCCCAAAAAGGACAACCCGAATCTCAATCGGGTCTCGTAAGTTTTTTACCCTTCGTTTTTTCGACACGTACAATTTTACGGTAAAACAGGATTACGGTGGCTGGTCTTCAATTTACCATCGCTAGAGAGTGGTACACCATGGTACTGTTCCATTTCAAATCCATGCACGCATTTCTAAAAGTCGTAAGGCACTGTTTCTCCATTTCAGAAGGATGTTGCACCTTGCACCGTGGATGTTGCACCCTGTAGATGTCGATTATACGGACGACCATAACTTCTGGCTCGTTTAGAGTTACGGGATCCACAACCTGTCAAAACGAAGGCCTCGACGAGTTCTACGGCTTTGACAGCTTTCAGCCTTCAACCGATAGATTAATGCCCAAAAAGGACAACCCGAATCTCAATCGGGTCTCGTAAGTTTTTTACCCTTCGTTTTTTTGACACGTGGATTTTTACGGTAAAACAGGTTTACGGTGGCTGGCCTTCGATTTACCATCGCTGGAGAGTGGTGCACCATGGTACTGTTCCGTTTCAAATCCATGCACGCATTTCTAAAAGTCATACGGCACTGTTTCGCCATTTCGGACGGATGTTGCACCTTGCACCGTGGATGTTGCACCCTATAGATATCGATTATACGGACGACCAAAACTTCTGGATCGTTTAGAGTTACGGGAGCCATAACCTGTCAAAACGAAGGCCTCGATGAGTTCTACGGCTTTGACAGCTTTCAGCCGTAAACGGATAAATTAATGCCCAAAAAGGACAACCTGAATCTCAATCGGGTCTCGTAAGTTTTTTACCCTTCGTTTTTTCGACACGTGGATTTTTACGGTAAAACAGGATTACGGTGGCTGGCCTTCGATTTACCATCGCTTGAGAGTGGTACACCATGGTACTGTTCCGTTTCAAATCCATGCACGCATTTCTAAATGTCGTAGGGCACTGTTTCGCCATTTCGGACGGATGTTGCACCTTGCACCGTGGATGTTGCACCCTGTAGATATCGATTATTCGGACGACCATAACTTCTGGCTCGTTTAGAGTTACGGGAGCCATAACATGTCAAAAAGAAGGCCTCGATGAGTTCTACGGCTTTGACAGCTTTCAACCGTCAACGGATAGATTAATGCCCAAAAAGGACAACCCGAATCTCAATCGGGTCTCGTAAGTTTTTTACCCTTCGTTTTTTCGACACGTGGATTTTTATGGTAAAACAGGTTTACGGTGGCTGGTCTTCGATTTACCATCGCTGGAGAGTGGTGTACCATGGTACTATTCCGTTTCAAATCCATGCACGCATTTCTAAAAGTCGTACGGCACTGTTTCGCCATTTCGGACGGATGTTGCACCTTGCACCGTGGATGTTGCACCCTGTAGATATCGATTATACGGACGACCAAAACTTCTGGCTCGTTTAGAGTTACGGGAGCCATAACCTGTCAAAACGAAGGCCTCGATGAGTTCTACGGCTTTGACAGCTTTCAGCCATCAACGGATAGATTAATGCCCAAAAAGGACAACCCGAATCTCAATCGGGTCTCTTAAGTTTTTTTACCCTTCGTTTATTCGACACGTGGATTTTTACGGTAAAACAGGATTACCGTGGCCCGTCTTCGACTTCCCATAGCTGAAGAGTGGTGCACCATGGTACTGTTCTGTTTCAAATCCATACACGCATTTCTAAAAGTCGTACGGCACTGTTTCGCCATTTCGGACGGATGTTGCACCTTGCACCGTGGATGTTGCACCCTGTAGATATCGATTATTCGGACGACCATAACTTCTGGCTCGTTTAGAGTTACGGGAGCCATAACCTCTCAAAACGAAGGCCTCGATGATTTCTATGGTTTTGACCGCTTGCAGCCGTCAACGGATAGATTAATGCTCAAAAAGGACAACCCGAATCTCAATCGGGTCTCGTAAGTTTTATACCCTTCGTTTTTTCGACACGTGCAATTTTACGGTAAAACAGGATTACGGTGGCTGGTCTTCGGTTTACCATCGCTGGAGAGTGGTGCACCATGGTGCTGTTCCATTTCAAATCCATGCACGCATTTCTAAAAGTCGTACGGCACTGTATCGCCATTTCGGACGGATGTTGCACCTTGCACCGTAGATGTTGCACCCTGTAGATATCGATTATACGGATGACCATAACTTATGGCTCGTTTAGAGTTATGGGATCCACAACCTGTAAAAACGAAGGCCTCGATGATTTCTACGGCTTTGACAGCTTTCAGCCATCAACGGATAGATTAATGCCCAAAAAGGACAACCCGAATCCCAATCGGGTCTCGTAAGTTTTTTACCCTTCGTTTTTTCGACACGTGGATTTTTATGGTAAAACTGGATTACCGTGGCTGGCCTTCGATTTACCATCGCTGGAGAGTGGTGCACCATGGTACTGTTCCGTTTCAAATCCATGCACGCATTTCTGAAAGTTGTACGGCACTGTTTTGCCATTTCGGACGGATGTTGTACCTTGCACCGTGGATGTTGCACCCTGTAGATATCGATTATACGGACGACCATAACTTCTGGCTCGTTTAGAGTTACGGGAGCCACAACCTGTCAAAACAAAGGCCTCGATGAGTTCTACGTATTTGACAGCTTTCAGCCGTCAACGGATAGATTAATGCCCAAAATGGACAACCCGAATCTCAATCGGGCCTCGTAAGTTTTTTACCCTTCGTTTTTTCGACACGTGGATTTTTACGGTAAAACAGGATTACCGTGGCCCGTCTTCGACTTCCCATCGCTGGAGAGCGGTGCACCATGGTACTGTTCCTTTTCAAATCCCTGCACGCATTTCTAAAATTCGTACGACACTGTTTCGCCATTTCGGACGGATGTTGCACCTTGCACCGTGGATGTTGCACCCTGTAGATATCGATTATACGGACGACCATAACTTCTGGCCGTTTAGACTTACGGGAGCCATAACCTGTCAAAACAAAGGCCTCGATGAGTTCTACGTCTTTGACAGCTTTCAGCCGTCAACGGATAGATTAATGCCCAAAAAGGACAACCCGAATCACAATCGGGTATCGTAAGTTTTTTACCCTTCGTTTTTTCGACACGTGGATTTTTATGGTATAACAGGATTACCGCGGCTGGCCTTCGATTTACCATCGCTGGAGAGTGGTGCACCATGGTACTGTTCCATTTCAAATCCATGCACACATTTCTAAAAGTCGTACGACACTGTTTCGCTATTTCGGACGGATGTTGCACCTTGCACCGTGGTTGTTGCACCCTGTAGATATCGATTATTCGGACGGCCATAACTTCTGGCTCGTTTAGAGTTACAGGATCCATAACCTGTCAAAACGAAGGCCTCGATGAGTTCTACGGCTTTGACACCTTTCAGCCGTCAACGGATAGATTAATGCCCAAAAAGGACAACCTGAATCTCAGTCGGGCCTCGTAAGTTTTTTACCCTTCGTTTTTTCGACACGTGGATTTTTACGGTAAAACAGGATTACGGTGGCTGGTCTTCGATTTACCATCGCTGAAGAGTGGTGCACCATGGTACTGTTCCGTTTCAAATCCATGCACGCATTTCTAAAAGTCGTACGGCACTGTTTCGCCATTTCGGACGGATGTTGCACCTTGCACCATGGATGTTGCACCCTGTAGATATCGATTATTCGGATGACCATTACTTCTGGCTCGTTTAGAGTTACGGGAGCCATAACCTGTCAAAACGAAGGCCTCGATGAGTTCTACGGCTTTGACAGCTTTCAGCCGTCAACGGATAGATTAATGCCCAAAAAGGACAACCCGAATCTCAATCGGGTCTCGTAAGTTTTTAACCCTTCGTTTTTTTGACACGTGGATTTTTACGGTAAAACGGGATTACGGTGGCTGGTCTTCGATTTACCATCGCTGGAGAGTGGTGCACCATGGTACTGTTCCGTTTCAAATCCATGCATGCATTTCTAAAAGTCGTACGGCACTGTTTCGCCATTTCGGACGGATGTTGCACCTTGCACCGTGGATGTTGCACCCTGTAAATATCGATTATTGGGACGGCCATAACTTCTGGCTCGTTTAGAGTTACGGAAGCCATAACCTGTCAAAACGAAGGCCTCGATGAGTTCTACGGGTTTGACAGCTTTCAGTCATCAACGGATAGATTAATGCCCAAAAAGGACAACCCGAATCTCAATCGGGTCTCGTAAGTTTTTTACCCTTCGTTTTTTCGACACGTGGATTTTTACGGTAAAACATGATTACGGTGGCTGGTCTTCGATTTACCATCGTTGGAGAGTGGTGCACCATGGTACTGTTTCGTTTCAAATCCATGCACGCATTTCTAAAAGACGTACGACAATGTTTCGCCATTTCGGACGGATGTTGCACCTTGCACCGTGGATGTTGCACCCTGTAGATATCGATTATACGGACGACCGTAACTTCTGGCTCGTTTAGAGTTACGGGAGCCATAACCTGTCAAAACGAAGGCCTCGATTAGTTCTACGGCTTCGACAGCTTTCAGCCGTCAACGGATAGATTAATGCCCAAAAAGGACAACCGAAATCTCAATCGGGTCTCGTAAGTTTTTTACCCTTCGTTTTTTCGACGCGTGGATTTTAACGGTAAAACGGGATTACGGTGGCTGGTCTTTGATTTACCATCACTGGAGAGTGGTGCACCATGGTACTGTTCCGTTTTAAATCCATGCGCGCGTTTATAAAAGTCGTACGGCACTGTTTCGCCATTTCGGACGGATGTTGCACCTTGCACCGTGGATGTTGCACCCTGTAGATATCGATTATTCGGACGACCATTACTTCTGGCTCGTTTAGAGTTACGGAAGCCATAACCTGTCAAAACGAAGGCCTCGATGAGTTCTACGGCTTTGACAGCTTTCAACCGTCAACGGATAGATTAATGCCCAAAAAGGACAACCCGAATCTCAGTCGGGTCTCGTAAGTTTTTTACCCTTCGTTTTTTCGACACGTGGATTTTTACGGTAAAACGGGATTACGGTGGCTGGACTTCGATTTACCATCGCTGGAGAGTGGTGCACCATGGTACTTTTCCGTTTCAAATCCATGCACGCATTTTTAAAAGTCGTACGGCACTGTTTCACCATTTCGGACGGATGTTGCACCTTGCACCGTTGATGTTGCACCCTGTAGATATCGATTATTCGGACGACCATAACTTCTGGCTTGTTTAGAGTTACGGGAGCCATAACCTGTCAAAACGAAGGCCTCGATGAGTTCTACGGCTTTGACAGCTTTCAGCCATCAATGGATAGATTAATGCCCAAAAAGGACAACCCGAATCTCAATCGGGTCTCGTAAGTTTTTTACCCTTCGTTTTTTCGACACGTGGATTTTTACGGTAAAACAGGATTACGGTGGATGGTCTTCGATTTACCATCGCTGGAGAGTGGTGCACCATGGTACTGTTCCGTTTCAAATCCATGCACGCATTTCTAAAAGTCGTACGACACTGTTTCGCCATTTCGGACGGATGTTGCACCTTGCACCGTGTATGTTGCACCCTGTATATATCGATTATACGGACGACCATAACTTCTGGCTCGTTTAGAGTTACGGGAGCCATAACCTGTCAAAACGAAGGCCTCGATGAGTTCTACGGCTTTGACAGCTTTCAGCCGTCAACGGATAGATTAATGCCCAAAAAGGACAACCCGAATCTTAATCGGGTCTCGTAAGTTTTTTACACTTCGTTTTTTCGACACGTGGATTTTTACGGTAAAACGGGATTACCGTGGCCCGTCTTCGACTTCCCATCGCTGAAGAGTGGTGCACCATGGTACTGTTCCGTTTCAAATCCATTAACGCATTTCTAAAAGTCGTACGGCACTGTTTCGCCATTTCGGACGGATGTTTCACCTTGCACCGTGGATGTTGCACCCTGTAGATATCGATTATTCGGACGACCATAACTTCTGGCTCGTTTAGAGTTATGGGAGCCACAACCTGTCAAAACGAAGTCCTCGATGATTTCTACGGCTTTGACAGCTTTCAGCCGTCAATGGATAGATTAATGCCCAAGAAGGACAACCCGAATCTCAGTCGGGTCTCGTAAGTTTTTTACCCTTCGTTTTTTCGACACGTGGATTTTTACTGTAAAACAGGATTACGGTGGCTGGTCTTCGATTTACCATCGCTGGAGAGTGGTGCACCATGGTACTGTTCCGTTTCAAATCCATGCACGCATTTCTAAAAGTCGTACGACACTGTTTCGCCATTTCGGACTGATGTTGCACCTTGCACCGTGGATGTTGCACCCTGTAGATATCGATTATTCGGACGACCATAACTTCTGGCTCGTTTAGAGTTACGGCAGCCATAACTGTCAAAACGAAGGCCTCGATGAGTTCTACGGCTTTGACCGCTTTCAGCCGTCAACGGATAGATTAATGCCCAAAAAGGACAACCCGAATCTCAGTCGGGTCTCGTAAGTTTTTAACCCTTCGTTTTTTCGACACGTGGATTTTTACGGCAAAACGGGATTACGGTAATTGATCTTCGATTTACCATCGCTGGAGAGTGGTGTACCATGGTACTGTTCCGTTTCAAATCCATGCACGCATTTCTAAAAGTTGTACGGCACTGTTTCGCCATTTCGGACGGATGTTGCACCTTGCACCGCGGATGTTGCACCCTGTAAATATCGATTATTCGGACGGCTATAACTTCTGGCTCGTTTAGAGTTACGGGAGCCATAACCTGTCAAAACGAAGGCCTCGATGAGTTCTATGGCTTTGACAGCTTTCAGCAGTCAACGGATAGATTAATGCCCAAAAAGGACAACCCGAATCTCAATCGGGTCTCGTATGTTTTTTACCCTTCGTTTTTTCGACACGTGGATTTTTACGGTAAAACATGATTACGGTGGCTGGTCTTCGATTTACCATCGCTAGAGAGTGGTGCACCATGGTACTATTCCATTTCAAATCCATGCACGCATTTCTAAAAGTCGTACGGCAATGTTTCGCCATTTCGGACGGATGTTGCACCTTGCACTGTGGATGTTGCACCCTGTAGATATCGATTATACGGACGACCATAACTTCTGGCTCGTTTAGAGTTACGGGAGCCATAACCTGTCAAAACGAAGGCCTCGATTATTTCTACGACTTTGACAGCTTTCAGCCGTCAACGGATAGATTAATGCCCAAAATGGACAACCCGAATCACAATCGAGTATCGTAAGTTTTTTAACCTTCGTTTTTTCGACACGTGGATTTTTACGGTAAAACAGGATTACCGTGGCTGGCCTTCGATTTACCATCGCTGGAAAGTGGTGCACCATGGTACTGTTCCGTTTCAAATCCATGCACGCATTTCTAAAAGTCGTACGGTACTGTTTCGCCATTTCGGACGGATGTTGCACCTTGCACCGTGGATGTTAAACCCTGTACATATCGATTATTCGGACGGCCATAACTTCTGGCTCGTTTAGAGTTACGGGAGCCATAACCTATCAAAACGAAGGCCTCGATGAGTTCTACGGCTTTGACAGCTTTCAGCCGTCAAAGGATAGATTAATGCTCAAAAAGGACAACCCGAATATCAGTCGGGCCTCGTAAGTTTTTTACCCTTCATTTTTTCGACACGTGGATTTTTACGGTAAAACAGGATTACGGTGGCTGGCCTTCGATTTACCATCGCTGGAGAGTGGTGCAGCATGGTACTGTTCCGTTTCAAATCCATGCACGCATTTCTAAAAGTCGTACGGCACTGTTTCGCCATTTCGGACGGATGTTGCACCTTGCACCGTGGATGTTGCACCCTGTAGATATCGATTATTCGGACGGCCATAACTTCTGGCTCGTTTAGAGTTACGGGAGCCATAACCTGTCAAAACGAAGGCCTCGATGAGTTCTACGGGTTTGACAGCTTTCAGCCGTCAACGGATAGATTAATGCCCAAAAAGGACAACCCGAATCTTAATCGGGTCTCGTAAGTTTTTTACACTTCGTTTTTTCGACACGTGGATTTTTACGGTAAAACGGGATTACCGTGGCCCGTCTTCGACTTCCCATCGCTGAAGAGTGGTGCACCATGGTACTGTTCCGTTTCAAATCCATTAACGCATTTCTAAAAGTCGTACGGCACTGTTTCTCCATTTCGGACGGATGTTGCACCTTGCACCGTGGATGTTGCACCCTGTAGATATCGATTATTCGGACGGCCATAACTTCTGGCTCGTTTAGAGTTACGGGAGCCATAACCTGTCAAAACGAAGGCCTCGATGAGTTCTACGGCTTTGATAGCTTTCAGCCGTCAACGGATAGATTAATGCCCAAAAAGGACAACCCGAATCTCAATCGGGTCTCGCAAGTTTTTTACCCTTCGTTTTTTCGACACGTGGATTTTTACGGTAAAACGGGATTACCGTGGCCCGTCTTCGACTTCCCATCGCTGAAGAGTGGTGCACCATGGTACTGTTCCATTTCAAATCCATGCATGCATTTCTAAAAGTCGTACGGCACTGTTTCTCCATTTCGGACGGATGTTGCACCTTGCACCGTGGATGTTGCACCCTGTAGATATCGATTATTCGGACGGCCATAACTTCTGGCTCGTTTAGAGTTACGGGAGCCATAACCTATCAAAACGAAGGTCTCGATGAGTTCTACGGTTTTGACAGTTTTCAGCCATCAACGGATAGATTAGTTCCCAACAAGGACAACCCGAATCTCACTCGGGTCTCGTAAGTTTTTTACCCTTCGTTTTTTCGACACGTGGATTTTTACGGTAAAACAGGATTACCGTGGCTGGCCTTCGATTTTCCATCGCTGTAGAGTGGAGCACCATGGTATTGTTACGTTTCAAATATATGCACGCATTTCTAAAAGTCGTACGGCACTGTTTTGCCATTTCGGACGGATGTTGCACCTTGCACCGTGTATGTTGCACCTTGCAGATATCGATTATTCGGACGACCATAACTTCTGGCTCGTTTAAAGTTACGGAAGCCATAACCTGTCAAAACGAAGGCCTCGATGGGTTCTACGGCTTTGACCACTTTCAGCCGTCAACGGATAGATTAATGCCCAAAAAGGACAACCCGAATCTCAATCGGGTCTCGTAAGTTTTTAACCCTTCGTTTTTTCGACACGTGGATTTTTACGGTAAAACGGGATTACGGTAGCTGGTCTTCGATTTGCCATCGCTGGAAAGTGGTGCACCATGGTACTGTTCCGTTTCAAATCCATGGACGCATTTCTAAAAGTCGTACGGCACTGTTTCGCCATTTCGGACGGATGTTGCACCTTGCACCGTGGATGTTGCACCCTGTAGATATCGATTATTCGGACGGCCATAACTTCTGGCTCGTTTAGAGTTACGGGAGACATAACATGTCAAAACGAAGGCCTCGATGATTTCTACAGCTTTGACGGCTTTCAGCCGTCAACGGATAGATTAATGCCCAAAAAGGACAACCCGAATCTCAATCGGGTCTCGTAAGTTTTTTACCCTTCGTTTTTTCGACACGTGGATTTTTACGGTAAAACGGGATTACCGTGGCCCGTCTTCGACTTCCCATCGCTGAAGAGTGGTGCACCATGGTACTGCTCCGTTTCAAATCCATGCACGCATTTCTAAAAGTCGCACGACACTGTTTCTCCATTTCGGACGGATGTTGCACCTTGCACCGTGGATGTTGCACCCTGTAGATATCGATTATTCGGACGGCCATAACTTCTGGTTCGTTTAGAGTTACGGGAGCCATAACCTATCAAAACGAAGGTCTCGATGAGTTCTACGGCTTTGACCATTTTCAACCGTCAATGGATAGATTAATGCCCAAAAAGGACAACCCGAATCCCAATCGGGTCTCGTAAGTTTTTTACCCTTCGTTTTTTCGACACGTGGATTTTTACGGTAAAACAGGATTACCGTGGCTGGCCTTTGATTTACCATCGCTGGAGAGTGGTGCACCATGGTACTGTTCCGTTTCAAATCCATGCACGCATTTCTAAAAGTCGTACGACACTGTTTCGCCATTTCGGACGGATGTTGCACCTTGCACCGTGGATGTTGCACCCTGTAGATATCGATTATTCGGACGACCATAACTTCTGGCTCGTTTAGAGTTACGGGAGCCACAACCTATCAAAACGAAGGCCTCGATGAGTTCTACGGCTTTGACGGCTTTCAACCGTCAACGGATAGATTAATGCCCAAAAAGGACCACCCGAATCTCAGTCGGGTCTCGTATGTTTTTTACCCTTCGTTTTTTCGACACGTGGATTTTTACTGTAAAACAGGATTACGGTGGCTGGTCTTCGATTTACCATCGCTGGAGAATGGTGTACCATGGTAACGTTCCATTTCAAATCCATGCACTCATTTCTAAAAGTCGTACGGCACTGTTTCGCCATTTCGGACGGATGTTGCACCTTGCACCGTGGACGTTGCACCCTGTAGATATCGATTATTCGGACGACCATAACTTCTGGCTCGTTTATAGTTACGGGATCCATAACCTGTCAAAACGAAGGCCTCGATGAGTTCTACGGCTTTGACAGCTTTCAGCCATCAACGGATAGATTAATGCCCAAAAAGGACAACCCGAATCTCAATCGGGTCTCGTAAGTTTTTTACCCTTCGTTTTTTCGACACGTGGATTTTTACGGTAAAACGGGATTACCGTGGCCCGTCTTCGACTTCCCATCGCTGAAGAGTGGTGCACCATGGTACTGCTCCGTTTCAAATCCATGCACGCATTTCTAAAAGTCGCACGACACTGTTTCTCCATTTCGGACGGATGTTGCACCTTGCACCGTGGATGTTGCACCCTGTAGATATCGATTATTCGGACGGCCATAACTTCTGGTTCGTTTAGAGTTACGGGAGCCATAACCTATCAAAACGAAGGTCTCGATGAGTTCTACGGCTTTGACCGTTTTCAACCGTCAATGGATAGATTAATGTCCAAAAAGGACAACCCGAATCCCAATCGGGTCTCGTAAGTTTTTTACCCTTCGTTTTTTCGACACGTGGATTTTTACGGTAAAACAGGATTACCGTGGCTGGCCTTTGATTTACCATCGCTGGAGAGTGGTGCACCATGGTACTGTTCCGTTTCAAATCCATGCGCGCATTTCTAAAAGTCGTACGACACTGTTTCGCCATTTCGGACGGATGTTGCACCTTGCACCGTGGATGTTGCACCCTGTAGATATCGATTATTCGGACGACCATAACTTCTGGCTCGTTTAGAGTTACGGGAGCCACAACCTATCAAAACGAAGGCCGCGATGAGTTCTACGGCTTTGACGGCTTTCAACCGTCAACGGATAGATTAATGCCCAAAAAGGACCACCCGAATCTCAGTCGGGTCTCGTATGTTTTTTACCCTTCGTTTTTTCGACACGTGGATTTTTACTGTAAAACAGGATTACGGTGGCTGGTCTTCGATTTACCATCGCTGGAGAATGGTGCACCATGGTAACGTTCCATTTCAAATCCATGCACTCATTTCTAAAAGTCGTACGACACTGTTTCGCCATTTCGGACGGATGTTGCACCTTGCACCGTGGATGTTGCACCCTGTAGATATCGATTATTCGAACGACCATAACTTCTGGCTCGTTTATAGTTACGGGATCCATAACCTGTCAAAACGAAGGCCTCGATGAGTTCTACGGCTTTGATAGCTTTCAGCCGTCAACGGATAGATTAATGCCCAAAAAGGACAACCCGAATCTCAATCGGGTCTCGTAAGTTTTTTACCCTTCGTTTTTTCGACACGTGGATTTTTACGGTAAAACGGGATTATCGTGGCCCGTCTTCGACTTCCCATCGCTGAAGAGTGGTGTACCATGGTACTGCTCCGTTTCAAATCCATGCACGCATTTCTAAAAGTCACACGACACTGTTTCTCCATTTCGGACGGATGTTGAACCTTGCACCGTGGATGTTGCACCCTGTAGATATCGATTATTCGGACGGCCATAACTTCTGGTTCGTTTAGAGTTACGGGAGCCATAACCTATCAAAACGAAGGTCTCGATGAGTTCTACGGCTTTGCCCGTTTTCAACCGTCAATGGATAGATTAATGCCCAAAAAGGACAACCCGAATCCCAATCGGGTCTCGTAAGTTTTTTACCCTTCGTTTTTTCGACACGTGGATTTTTACGGTAAAACAGGATTACCGTGGCTGGCCTTTGATTTACCATCGCTGGAGAGTGGTGCACCATGGTACTGTTCCGTTTCAAATCCATGCACGCATTTCTAAAAGTCGTACGACACTGTTTCGCCATTTCGGACGGATGTTGCACCTTGCACCGTGGATGTTGCACCCTGTAGATATCGATTATTCGGACGACCATAACTTCTGGCTCGTTTAGAGTTACGGGAGCCACAACCTATCAAAACGAAGGCCTCGATGAGTTCTACGGCTTTGACGGCTTTCAACCGTCAACGGATAGATTAATGCCCAAAAAGGACCACCCGAATCTCAGTCGGGTCTCGTATGTTTTTTACCCTTCGTTTTTTCGACACGTGGATTTTTACTGTAAAACAGGATTACGGTGGCTGGTCTTCGATTTACCATCGCTGGAGAGTGGTGCACCATGGTGCTGTTCCGTTTCAAATCCATGCACGCATTTCTAAAAGTCGTACGGCACTGTTTCGCCATTTCGGACGGATGTTGCACCTTGCACCGCGGATGTTGCACCCTGTAAATATCGATTATTCGGACGGCCATAACTTCTGGCTCGTTTAGAGTTACGGGAGCCATAACCTATCAAAACGAAGGCCTCGATGAGTTCTATGGCTTTGACAGCTTTCAGCCGTCAACGGATAGATTAATGCCCAAAAAGGACAACCCGAATCTCAATCGGGTCTCGTATGTTTTTTACCCTTCGTTTTTTCGACACGTGGATTTTTACGGTAAAACATGATTACGGTGGCTGGTCTTCAATTTACCATCGCTGGAGAGTGGTGCACCATGGTACTGTTCCGTTTCAAATCCATGCACGCATTTCTAAAAGTCGTACGGCAATGTTTCGCCATTTCGGACGGATGTTGCACCTTGCACCGTGGATGTTGCACCCTGTAGATATCGATTATACGGACGACCATAACTTCTGGATCGTTTAGAGTTACATGAGCCATAACCTGTCAAAACGAAGGCCTCGATTATTTCTACGGCTTTGACAGCTTTTAGCCGTCAACGGATAGATTAATGCCCAAAAAGGACAACCCGAATCACAATCGAGTATCGTAAGTTTTTTAACCTTCGTTTTTTCGACACGTGGATTTTTACGGTAAAACAGGATTACCGTGGCTGGCCTTCGATTTACCATCGCTGGAAAGTGGTGCACCATGGTACTGTTCCGTTTCAAATCCATGCACGCATTTCTAAAAGTCGTACGGTACTGTTTCGCCATTTCGGACGGATGTTGCACCTTGCACCGTGGATGTTGCACCCTGTAGATATCGATTATTCGGACGGCCATAACTTCTGGCTCGTTTCGAGTTACGGGAGCCATAACCTGTCAAAACGAAGGCCTCGATGAGTTCTATGGTTTTGACAGCTTTCAGCCGTCAACGGATAGATTAATGCTCAAAAAGGACAACCCGAATCTCAGTCGGGCCTCGTAAGTTTTTTACCCTTCGTTTTTTCGACACGTGGATTTTTACGGTAAAACGGGATTACGGTGGCTGGTCTTCGATTGACCATCGCTGGAGAGTGGTGCTGCATGGTACTGTTCCGTTTCAAATCCATGCATGCATTTCTAAAAGTCGTACGGCACTGTTTCGCCATTTCGGACGGATGTTGCACCTTGCACCGTGGATGTTGCACCCTGTAGATATCGATTATTCAGACGGCCATAACTTCTGGCTCGTTTAGAGTTACGGGAGCCATAACCTGTCAAAACGAAGGCCTCGATGAGTTCTACGGCTTTGACAGCTTTCAGCCGTCAACAGATAGATTAATGCCCAAAAAGGACAACCCGAATCTCAATCGGGTCTCGTAAGTTTTTTACCCTTCGTTTTTTCGACATGTGGATTTTTACGGTAAAACGGGATTACCGTGGCCCGTCTTCGACTTCCCATCGCTGAAGAGTGGTGCACCATGATACTGTTCCGTTTCAAATCCATGCACACATTTCTAAAAGTCGTACGGCACTGTTTCTCCATTTCGGACGGATGTTGCACCTTGCACCGTGGATGTTGCACCCTGTAGATATCGATTATTCGGACGGCCATAACTTCTGGCTCGTTTAGAGTTACGGGAGCCATAACCTTTCAAAACGAAGGTCTCGATGAGTTCTACGGCTTTGACAGTTTTCAGCCGTCAACGGATAGATTAATGCCCAAAAAGGACAACCCGAATCTCAATCGGGTCTCGTAAGTTTTTTACACTTCGTTTTTTCGACACGTGGATTTTTACGGTAAAACGGGATTACCGTGGCCCGTCTTCGACTTCCCATCTCTGAAGAGTGGTGCACCATGGCACTGTTCCATTTCAAATCCATGCACGCATTTCTAAAAGTCGTACGACACTGTTTCTCCATTTCGGACGGATGTTGCACCTTGCACCGTGGATGTTGCACCCTGTAGATATCGATTATTCGGACGGCCATAACTTCTGGCTCGTTTAGAGTTACGGGAGCCATAACCTATCAAAACGAAGGTCTCGATGAGTTCTACGGCTTTGACAATTTTCAGCCGTCAACGGATAGATTAATGCCCAAAAAGGACAACCCGAATCTCAATCGGGTCTCGTAAGTTTTTTACCCTTCGTTTTTTCGACACGTGGATTTTTACGGTAAAACAAGATTACCGTGGCTGGCCTTCGATTTTCCATCGCTGTAGAGTGGAGCACCATGGTATTGTTACATTTCAAATCCATGCACGCATTTCTAAAAGTCGTACGGCGCTGTTTCGCCATTTCGGATGGATGTTGCACCTTGCACCGTGGATGTTGCACCCTGTAGATATCGATTATTCGGACGGCCATAACTTCTGGCTCGTTCAGAGTTACGGGAGCCATAACCTGTCAAAACGAAGGCCTCGGTGAGTTCTACGGCTTTGATAGCTTTCAGCCGTCAACGGATATATTAATTCCCAAAAAGGACAACCCGAATCTCAATCGGGCCTCGTAAGTTTTTTACCCTTCGTTTTTTCGACACGTGGATTTTTACGGTACAACAGGATTACGGTGGCTGGTCTTCGATTTACCATCACTGGAGAGTGGTGCACCATGGTACTGTTCCGTTTCAAATCCATGCACGCATTTGTAAAAGTCGTACGGCACTGTTTCGCCATTTTGGACGGATGTTGCACCTTGCACCGTGGATGTTGCACCCTGTAGATATCGATTATTCGGACAGCCATAACTTCTGGCACGTTTAGAGTTACGGGAGCCATAACCTGTCAAAACGAAGGCCTCGATTAGTTCTACGGCTTTAACAGCTTTCAGCCGTCAATGGATAGATTAATGCCCAAAAAGGACAACCCGAATCTCAATCGGGTCTCGTAATTTTTTTACCCTTCGTTTTTTCGACACGTGGATTTTTACGGTAAAACAGGATTACCGCTGCTGGCCTTCGATTTACCATCGCTGGAGAGTGGTGCAGCATGGTACTTTTCCGTTTCAAATCCATGCACGCATTTCTAAAAGTCGTACGGCACTGTTTCGCCATTTCGGACGGATGTTGCACCTTGCACCGTGGATGTTGCACCCTGTAGATATCGATTATTCGGACGGCCATAACTTCTGGCTCGTTTAGAGTTACGGGAGCCATAACCTGTTAAAACGAAGGCCTCGATGAGTTCTACGGCTTTGATAGCTTTCAGCCATCAACGGATAGACTAATGCCCAAAAAGGACAACCCGAATCTCATTCGGGCCTCGTAATTTTTTTACCCTTCGTTTTTTCGACACGTGAATTTTTACGGTAAAACAGGATTACGAGGGCTGGTCATCGATTTACCATCGCTGGAGAGTGGTGCACCATGGTACTGTTCCGTTTCAAATATATGCACGCATTTCTAAAAGTTGTACGGCACTGTTTCGCAATTTCGGACGGATGTTGCACCTTGCACCGTGGATGTTGCACCCTGTAGATATCGATTATTCGGACGGCCATAACTTCTGGCTCGTTTAGAGTTACGGGAGCCATAACCTGTCAAAACGAAGGCCTCGATGAGTTCTACGACTTTGATAGCTTTCATCCATCAACGGGTAGACTAATGCCCAAAAAGGACAACCCGAATCTCAGTCGGGTCTCGTAATTTTTTTACCCTTCGTTTTTTCGACACGTGAATTTTTACGGTAAAACAGGATTACGAGGGCTGGTCATCGATTTACCATCGCTGGAGAGTGGTGCACCATGGTACTGTTCCGTTTCAAATATATGCACGCATTTCTAAAAGTCGTACGGCACTGTTTCGCCATTTCGGACGGATGTTGCACCTTGCACCGTGTATGTTGCAACTTGTAGATATCGATTATTCGGACGACCATAACTTCTGACTCATTTAGAGTTACGGGAGCCATAACCTGTCAAAACGAAGGCCTCGATGAGTTCTACGGCTTTGACCACTTTCAGCCGTCAACGGATAGATTAATGCCCAAAAAGGACAACCCGAATCTCAGTCGGGCCTCGTAAGTT
Organism: Allium cepa; assembly: GCA_030765085.1. Taxonomy (NCBI): domain Eukaryota; kingdom Viridiplantae; phylum Streptophyta; class Magnoliopsida; order Asparagales; family Amaryllidaceae; genus Allium; species Allium cepa. Next base: position 873,834,123 of record CM060938.1, read on the forward strand.
TTTTACCCTTCGTTTTTTCGACCCGTGGATTTTTACGGTAAAACAGGATTAGGGTGGCTGGCCTTCGATTTACCATCGCTGGAGAGTGGTGCAGCATGGTACTGTTCCGTTTCAAATCCATGCACGCATTTCTAAAAGTCGTACGGCACTGTTTCGCCATTTCGGACGGATGTTGCACCTTGCACCGTGGATGTTGCACCCTTTAGATATCGATTATTCGGACGGCCATAACTTCTGGCTCGTTTAGAGTTACGGGAGCCATAACCTGTCAAAACGAAGGCCTCGATGAGTTCTACGGCTTTGACAGCTTTCAGCCGTCAACGGATAGATTAATGCCCAAAAAGGACAACCCGAATCTCAATCGGGTCTCGTGAGTTTTTTACCCTTCGTTTTTTCGACACGTGGATTTTTACGGTAAAACGGGATTACCGTGGCCCATCTTCGACTTCCCATCGCTGAAGAGTGGTGCACCATGGTACTGTTCCGTTTCAAATCCATGCACGCATTTCTAAAAGTCGTACGACACTGTTTCTCCATTTCGGACGGATGTTGCATCTTGCACCGTGGATGTTGCACCCTGTAGATATCGATTATTCGGACGGCCATAACTTCTGGCTCGTTTAGAGTTACGGGAGCCATAACCTATCAAAACGAAGGTCTCGATGAGTTCTACGGTTTTGACAGTTTTAAGCGGTCAATGGATAGATTAATGCCCAAAAAGGACAACCCGAATCTCACTCGGGTCTCGTAAGTTTTTTACCCTTCGTTTTTTCGACACGTGGATTTTTACGGTAAAACAGGATTACGGTGGCTGATCTTCGATTTACCATCACTGGAGAGTGGTGCACCATGGTACTGTTCCGTTTCAAATCCATGCACGCATTTCTAAAAGTCGTACGGTACTGTTTCGCCATTTCGGACGGATGTTGCACCTTGCACCGTGGATGTTGCACCCTGTAGATATCGATTATTCGGACGGCCATAACTTCTGGCTCGTTTAGAGTTACGGGAGCCATAACCTATCAAAACGAAGGTCTCGATGAGTTCTACGGTTTTGACAGTTTTCAGCCGTCAACGGATAGATTAATGCCCAAAACGGACAACCCGAATCTCACTCGGGTCTCGTAAGTTTTTTACCCTTCGTATTTTCGACACGTGGATTTTTACGGTAAAACAGGATTACCGTGGCTGGCCTTCGATTTTCCATCGCTGTAGAGTGGAGCACCATGGTATTGTTACGTTTCAAATATATGCACGCATTTCTAAAAGTCGTACGGCACTGTTTCGCCATTTCGGACGGATGTTGCACCTTGCACTGTGTATGTTGCACCTTGTAGATATCGATTATTCGGACGACCATAACTTCTGGCTCGTTTACAGTTACGGGAGCCATAACCTGTCAAAACGAAGGCCTCGATGGGTTCTACGGCTTTGACCACTTTCAGCCGTCAACGGATAGATTAATGCCCAAAAAGGACAACCCGAATCTCAATCGGGTCTCGTAAGTTTTTAACCCTTCGTTTTTTCGATACGTGGATTTTTACGGTAAAACGGGATTACGGTGGCAGGTCTTCGATTTACCATCGCTGGAAAGTGGTGCACCATGGTACTGTTCCGTTTCAAATCTATGCACGCATTTCTAAAAGTCATACGGCACTGTTTCGCCATTTCGGACGGATGTTGCACCTTGCACCGTGGATGTTGCACCCTGTAGATATCGATTATTCGGACGGCCATAACTTCTGGCTCGTTTAGAGTTACGGGAGCCATAACCTGTCAAAACGAAGGCCTCGATGAGTTCTACGGCTTTGACAGCTTTCAGCCGTCAACGGATAGATTAATGCCCAAAAAGGACAACCCGAATCTCAGTCGGGCCTCGTCGGTTTTTTACCCTTCGTTTTTTCGACACATGGATTTTTACGGTAAAACAGGATTACGGTGGCTGGCCTTCGATTTACCATCGCTGGGGAGTGGTGCAGCATGGTACTGTTTCGTTTCAAATCCATGCACGCATTTCTAAAAGTCGTACGACACTGTTTCGCCATTTCGGACGGATGTTGCACCTTGCACCGTGGATGTTGCACCCTGTAGATATCGATTATTCGGACGGCCATAACTTCTGGCTCGTTTAGAGTTACGGAAGCCATAACATGTCAAAACGAAGGCCTCGATGAGTTCTACGGCTTTGACAGCTTTCAGCCGTCAACGGATAGATTAATGCCCAAAAAGGACAGCCCGAATCTCAGTCGGGTCTCGTAACTTTTTTACCCTTCGTTTTTTCGACACGTGGATTTTTACGATAAAACGGGATTACCGTGGCCCGTCTTCGACTTCCCATCGCTGAAGAGTGGTGCACCATGGTACTGTTCCGTTTCAAATCCATGCACGCATTTCTAAAAGTCGTACGACACTGTTTCTCCATTTCGGACGGATGTTGCACCTTGCACCGTGGATGTTGCACCCTCTAGATATCGATTATTCGGACGGCCATAACTTCTGGTTCGTTTAGAGTTACGGGAGCCATAACCTATCAAAACGAAGGTCTCGATGAGTTCTACGGCTTTGACAGTTTTCAGCCGTCAATGGATAGATTAATGCCCAAAAAGGACAACCCGAATCCCAATCGGGTCTCGTAAGTTTTTTACCCTTCGTTTTTTCGACACGTGGATTTTTACGGTAAAATGGGATTACGGTGGTTGGTCTTCGATTTACCATCGCTGGAGAGTGGTGCACCATGGTACTGTTCCGTTTCAAATCCATGCACGCATTTCTAAAAGTCGTACGGCACTGTTTCGCCATTTCGGACGGATGTTGCACCTTGCACCGCGGATGTTGCACCCTGTAAATATCGATTATTCGGACGGCCATAACTTCTGGCTCGTTTAGACTTACGGGAGCCATAACCTGTCAAAACGAAGGCCTCGATGAGTTCTATGGCTTTGACAGCTTTCAGCCGTCAACGGATAGATTAATGCCCAAAAAGGACAACCCGAATCACAATCGAGTATCGTAAGTTTTTTAACCTTCGTTTTTTCGACACGTGGATTTTTGCGGTAAAACAGGATTACCGTGGCTGGCCTTCGATTTACCATCGCTGGAAAGTGGTGCACCATGGTACTGTTCCATTTCAAATCCATGCACGCATTTCTAAAAGTCGTACGGCAATGTTTCGCCATTTCGAACGGATGTTGCACCTTGCACCGTGGATGTTGCACCCTGTAGATATCGATTATACGGAAGACCATAACTTCTGGCTCGTTTAGAGTAACGGGAGCCATAACCTGTCAAAACGAAGGCCTCGATTATTTCTACGGCTTTGACCGCTTTCAGCCGTCAACGGATAGATTAATGCCCAAAAAGGACAACCCGAATCACAATCGAGTATCGTAAGTTTTTTAACCTTCGTTTTTTCGACACGTGGATTTTTGCGGTAAAACAGGATTACCGTGGCTGGCCTTCGATTTACCATCGCTGGAAAGTGGTGCACCATGGTACTGTTCCATTTCAAATCCATGCACGCATTTCTAAAAGTCGTACGGTACTGTTTCGCCATTTCGGACGGATGTTGCACCTTGCACCGTGGATGTTGCACCCTGTAGATATCGATTATTCGGACGGCCATAACTTCTGGCTCGTTTAGAGTTACGGGAGCCATAACCTGTCAAAACGAAGGCCTCGATGAGTTCTACCGCTTTGACAGCTTTCAGCCGTCAAAGGATAGATTAATGCTCAAGAAGGACAACCCGAATCTCAGTCGGGCCTCGTAAGTTTTTTACCCTTCATTTTTTCGACACGTGGATTTTTACGGTAAAACAGGATTACGGTGGCTGGCCTTCGATTTACCATCGCTGGAGAGTGGTGCAGCATGGTACTGTTCCGTTTCAAATCCATGCGTGCATTTCTAAAAGTCGCACGGCACTGTTTCGCCATTTCGGACGGATGTTGCACCTTGCACCGTGGATGTTGCACCCTGTAGATATCGATTATTCGGACGGCCATAACTTCTGGCTCGTTTAGAGTTACGGGAGCCATAACCTGTCAAAACGAAGGCCTCGATGAATTCTACGGCTTTGACAGCTTTCAGCCGTCAACGGATAGATTAATGCCCAAAAAGGACAACCCGAATCTCAATCGGGTCTCGTAATTTTTTACCCTTCGTTTTTTCGACACGTGGATTTTTACGGTAAAACGGGATTACCGTGGCCCGTCTTCGACTTCCCATCGCTGAAGAGTGGTGCACCATGATACTGTTCCGTTTCAAATCCATGCACGCATTTCTAAAAGTCGTACGGCACTGTTTCTCCATTTCGGACGGATGTTGCACCTTGCACCGTGGATGTTGCACGCTGTAGATATCGATTATTCGGACGGCCATAACTTCTGGCTCGTTCAGAGTTACGGGAGCCATAACCTGTCAAAACGAAGGCCTCGATGAGTTCTACGGCTTTGATAGCTTTCAGCCGTCAACGGATATATTAATGCCCAAAAAGGACAACCCGAATCTCAATCGGGTCTCGTAAGTTTTTTACCCTTCGTTTTTTCGACACGTGGATTTTTACGGTAAAACGGGATTACCGTGGCCCATCTTCGACTTCCCATCGCTGAAGAGTGGTGCACCATGGTACTGTTCCGTTTCAAATCCATGCACGCATTTCTAAAAGTCATACGGCACTGTTTCTCCATTTCGGACGGATGTTGCACCTTGCACCGTGGATGTTGCACCCTTTAGATATCGATTATTCGGACGGCCATAACTTCTGGTTCGTTTAGAGTTACGGGAGCCATAACCTATCAAAACGAAGGTCTCGATGAGTTCTACGGCTTTGACAGTTTTCAGCCGTCAATGGATAGATTAATGCCCAAAAAGGACAACCCGAATCCCAATCGGGTCTCGTAAGTTTTTTACCCTTCGTTTTTTCGACACGTGGATTTTTACGGTAAAACAGGATTACCGTGGCTGGCCTTCGATTTTCCATCGCTGTAGAGTGGAGCACCATGGTATTGTTACGTTTCAAATCCATGCACGCATTTCTAAAAGTCGTACGGCACTGTTTCGCCATTTCGGACGGATGTTGCACCTTGCACCGTGGATGTTGCACCCTGTAGATATCGATTATTCGGACGGCCATAACTTCTGGCTCGTTCAGAGTTACGGGAGCCATAACCTATCAAAACGAAGGCCTCGATGAGTTCTACGGCTTTGATAGCTTTCAGCCGTCAACGGATATATTAATGCCCAAAAAGGACAACCCGAATCTCAATCGGGTCTCGTAAGTTTTTTACCCTTCGTTTTTTCGACACGTGGATTTTTACGGTAAAACATGATTACGGTGGCTGGTCTTCGATATACCATCACTGGAGAGTGGTGCACCATGGTACTGTTCCGTTTCAAATCCATGCACGCATTTCTAAAAGTCGTACGACACTGTTTTGCCATTTTGGACGGATGTTGCATCTTGCACCGTGGATGTTGTACCCTGTAGATATCGATTATTCGGACGGCCATAACTTCTGGCACGTTTAGAGTTACGGGAGCCATAACCTGTCAAAACGAAGGCCTCGATGAGTTCTACGGCTTTAACAGCTTTCAGCCGTCAACGGAAAGATTAATGCCCAAAAAGGACAACCCGAATCTCAATCGGGTCTCGTAATTTTTTTACCCTTCGTTTTTTCGACACGTGGATTTTTACGATAAAACAGGATTACCGTGGCTGGCCTTCGATTTAGCATCGCTGGAGAGTGGTGCAGCATGGTACTGTTCCGTTTTAAATCCATGCACGCATTTCTAAAAGTCGTACGGCACTGTTACGCCATTTCGGACGGATGTTGCACCTTGCACCGTGGATGTTGCACCCTGTAGATATCGATTATTCGGACGGCCATAACTTCTGACTCGTTTAGAGTTACGGGAGCCATAACCTGTCAAAACGAAGGCCTCGATTAGTTCTACGGCTTTGATAGCTTTCAGCCATCAACGGATAGACTAATGCCCAAAAAGGACAACCCGAATCTCAGTCGGGTCTCGTAATTTTTTACCCTTCGTTTTTTCGACACATGAATTTTTACGGTAAAACAGGATTACGGTGGCTGGTCATCGATTTACCATCGCTGGAGAGTGGTGCACCATGGTACTGTTCCGTTTCAAATATATGCACGCATTTCTAAAAGTCGTACGGCACTGTTTCGCCATTTCGGACGGATGTTGCACCTTGCACCGTGTATGTTGCACCCTGTAGATATCGATTATTCGGACGACCATAACTTCTGGCTCGTTTAGAGTTACGGGAGCCATAACCTGTCAAAACGAAGGCCTCGATGAGTTCTACGGCTTTGACCACTTTCAGCCGTCAACGGATAGATTAATGCCCAAAAAGGACAACCCGAATCTCAATCGGGTCTCGTAAGTTTTTAACCCTTCGTTTTTTCGACACGTGGATTTTTACGGTAAAACGGGATTACGGTGGCTGGTCTTCGATTTACCATCGCGGGAGAGTGGTGCACCATGGTACTGTTCCATTTCAAATCCATGCACGCATTTCTAAAAGTCGTACGGCACTGTTTCGCCATTTCGGACGGATATTGCACCTTGCACCGTGGATGTTGCACCCTGTGCATATCGATTATTCGGACGGCCATAACTTCTGGCTCGTTTAGAGTTACGCGAGCCATAACCTGTCAAAACGAAGGCCTCGATGAGTTCTACGGCTTTGACAGCTTTCAGCCATCAAAGGATAGACTAATGCCCAAAAAGGACAACCCGAATCTCAGTCGGGTCTCGTAAGTTTTTTACCCTTCGTTTTTTCGACACGTGGATTTTTATGGTAAAACAGGATTACGGTGGTTGGTCATCGATTTACCATCGCTGGAGAGTGGTGCACCATGGTACTGTTCCGTTTCAAATCCATGCATGCATTTCTAAAAGTCGTAAGACACTGTTTTGCCATTTCGGACGGATGTTGCACCTTGCACCGTGGATGTTGCACCCTGTAGATATCGATTATTCGGACGGCCATAACTTCTGGCTCGTTTAGAGTTACGGGAGCCATAACCTATCAAAATGAAGACCTTGATGACTTCTACGGCTTTGACCACTTTCAGCCGTCAACGGATAGATTAATGCCCAAAAAGGACAACCCGAATCTCGATCGGGTCTCGTAAGTTTTTTACACTTCGTTTTTTCGACACGTGGATTTTTACGGTAAAACAGGATTATCGTGGCTGGCCTTCGATTTACCATCGCTGGAGAGTGGTGCACCATGGTACTGTTTCATTTCAAATCCATGCACGCATTTCTAAAAGTCGTACGACACTGTTTCGCCATTTCGGACGGATGTTGCACATTGCACCGCGGATGTTGCACCCTGTAGATATCGATTATTCGGACGGCCATAACTTCTGGCTCGTTTAAAATTACGGGAGCCATAACATGTCAAAACGAAGGCCTCGATGGTTTCTAAGGTTTTGACAGCTTTCAGCCGTCAATGGATAGATTAATGCCCAAAAAGGACAACCCGAATCTCAATCGGGTCTCGTAAGTTTTTTACCCTTCGTTTTTTCGACACGTGGATTTTTACGGTAAAACTGGATTACCGTTGCTGGCCTTCGATTTACCATCGCTGGAGAGTGGTGCACCATGGTACTGTTCCGTTTCAAATCCATGCACGCATTTCTAAAAGTCGTACGACACTGTTTCGCCATTTCGGACGGATGTTGCACCTTGCACCGTGGATGTTGCACCCTGTAGATATCGATTATTCGAACGGCCATAACCTCTGGCTCGTTTAGAGTTACGGGAGCCATAACCTGTCACAACGAAGGCCTCGATGATTTCTACGGATTTGACAGCTTTCAGCCGTCAGCGGATAGATTAATGCCCAAAAAGGACAACCCGAATCTCAATCGGGTCTCGTAAGTTTTTAAACCTTCGTTTTTTCGACACGTGGATTTTTACGGTAAATCGGGATTACGGTGGCTGGTCTTCGATTTACCATCGCTGGAGAGTGGTGCACCATGGTACTGTTCTGTTTCAAATCCATGCACGCATATCTAAAAGTCATACGGCACTGTTTCGCCATTTCGGACGGATGTTGCACCTTGCACCGTGGATATTGCACCCTGTAGATATCGATTATACGGACGACCATAACTTCTGGCTCGTTTAGAGTTACGGGAGCCATAACCTGTTAAAACGAAGGCCTCGATGAGTTCTACGGCTTTAACAGCTTTCAGCCGTCAACGGATAGCTAAATGCCCAAAAAGGACAACCCGAATCTCAATCGGGTCTCGTAAGTTTTTTACCCTTCGTTTTTTCGACACGTGGATTTTTACGTTAAAACAGGATTACCGTGGCTGGCCTTCGATTTACCATCGTTGGAGAGTGGTGCAGCATGGTACTGTTCCGTTCCAAATCCATGCACGCATTTCTAAAAGTCGCACGGCACGGTTTCGCCATTTCGGACGGATGTTGCACCTTGCACCATGGATGTTGCACCCTGTAGATATCGATTATTCGGACGACCATAACTTCTAGCTCGTTTAGAGTTACGGGAGCCATAACCTGTCAAAACGAAGGCCTCGATGAGTTCTATGGCTTTTACAGCTTTCAGCCGTCAACGGATAGAATAATGCCCAAAAAGGACAACCCGAATCTCAGTCGGGTCTCGTAAGTTTTTTACCCTTCGTTTTTTCGACACGTGGATTTTTACGGTAACACAGGATTACCGTAGCTGGCCATCGATTTACCATCGCTGGAGAGTGGTGCACCATGGTACTGTTAAGTTTCAAATCCATGCACGCATTTCTAAAAGTCGTACGGCACTGTTACGCCATTTCGGACGGATGTTGCGCCTTGCACCGTGGATGTTGCACCCTGTAGTTGCCGATTATTCGGACGGCCATAACATCTGGCTCGTTTAGAGTTACGGGAGCCATAACCTGTCAAAACGAAGCCCTCGATGAGTTCAACGGCTTTGACCGCTTTCAGCCATCAACGGATCTATTAATGCCCAAAAAGGACAACCCGAATCTCAATCGGGTCTCGTAAGTTTTTAACCCTTCGTTTTTTCGACACGTGGATTTTTACGGCAAAACGGGATTACGGTGGCTGGTCTTCGATTTACCATCGCTGGAGAGTGGTGCACCATGGTACTGTTCCGTTTCAAATCCATGCACGCATTTCTAAAAGTCGTACGGCACTGTTTCGCCATTTCAGACGGATGTTGCACTTTGCACCGTGGATGTTGCACCCTGTAGATATCGATTATACGGACGACCATAACTTCTGGCTCGTTTAGAGTTACGGGAGCCATAACCTGTCAAAACGAAGGCCTCGATGAGTTCTATGGCTTTGACGGCTTTCAGCCGTCAACGGATAGATTAATGCCCAAAAAGGACAACCCGAATCTCAATCGGGTCTCGTAAGTTTTTTACCCTTCGTTTTTTCGACACGTGGATTTTTACGGTAACACAGGATTACCGTAGCTGGCCTTCGATTTACCATCGCTGGAGAGTGGTGCACCATGGTACTGTTAAGTTTCAAATCCATGCACGCATTTCTAAAAGTCGTACGGCACTGTTTCGCCATTTCGGACGGATGTTGCACCTTGCACCGTGGATGTTGCACCCTGTAGGTATCGATTATTCGGACGGCCATAACATCTGGCTCGTTTAGAGTTACGGGAGCCATAACCTGTCAAAACGAAGCCCTCGATGAGTTCTACGGCTTTGACCGCTTTCAGCCATCAATGGATCTATTAATGCCCAAAAAGGACAACCCGAATCTCAATCGGGTCTCGTAAGTTTTTTACCCTTCGTTTTTTCGACACATGGATTTTTACGGTAAAACTGGATTACCGTGGCTGGCCTTCGATTTACCATCGGTGGAGAGTGGTGCACCATGGTACTGTTCCGTTTCAAATCCATGCACGCATTTTTAAAAGTCGTACGGCACTGTTTCGCCATTTCGGACGGATGTTGCACCTTGCACCGTGGATGTTGCACCCTGTAGATATCGATTATTCGAACGGCCATAACTTCTGGCTCGTTTAGAGTTACGGGAGCCATAACCTGTCAAAACGAAGGCCTCGATGAGTTCTACGGCTTTGACCGCTTTCAGCCGTCAACGGATAGATGAATGCCCAAAAAGGACAACCCGAATCTCAATCGGGTCTCGTAAGTTTTTAACCCTTCGTTTTTTCGACACGTGGATTTTTACGGTAAAACGGGATTACGGTGGCTGGTCTTCGATTTACCATCGCTGGAGAGTGGTGCACCATGGTACTGTTCCGTTTCAAATCCATGCACGCATTTCTAAAAGTCGTACGGCACTGTTTCGCCATTTCAGACGGATGTTGCACCTTGCACCGTGGATGTTGCTCCCTGTAGATATCGATTATTCGGACGGCCATAACTTCTGGCTCGTTTAGATTTACGGGAGCCATAACCTGTCAAAACGAAGGCCTCGATGAGTTCTACGGCTTTGACAGCTTTCAGCCATCAACGGATAGATTAATGCCGAAAAAGGACAACCCGAATCTCAATTGGGTCTCGTAAGTTTTTTACCCTTCGTTTTTTCGACACGTGGATTTTTACGGTAAAACAGGATTACCGTGGCTGTCCTTCGATTTACCATCGCTGGAGAGTGGTGCACCATGGTACTGTTAAGTTTCAAATCCATGCACGCATTTATAAAAGTCGTACGGCACTGTTTCGCCATTTCGGACGGATGCTGCACCTTGCACCGTGGAGGTTGCACCCTGTAGATATCGATTATTCGGACGGCCAGAACTTCTGGCTCGTTTAGAGTTACGGGAGCCATAACCTGTCAAAACGAAGGCCTCGATGAGTTCTACGGCTTTGACCGCTTTCAGCCGTCAACGGATAGATGAATGCCCAAAAAGGACAACCCGAATCTCAATCGGGTCTCGTAAGTTTTTAACCCTTCGTTTTTTCGACACGTGGATTTTTACGGTAACACAGGATTACCGTAGCCGGCCTTCGATTTACCATCGCTGGAGAGTGGTGCACCATGGTACTGTTAAGTTTCAAATCCATGCACGCATTTCTAAAAGTCGTACGGCACTGTTTCGCCATTTCGGACGGATGTTGCACCTTGCACCGTGGATGTTGCACCCTGTAGGTATCGATTATTCGGACGGCCATAACATCTGGCTCGTTTAGAGTTACGGGAGCCATAACCTGTCAAAACGAAGCCCTCGATGAGTTCTACGGCTTTGACCGCTTTCAGCCATCAATGGATCTATTAATGCCCAAAAAGGACAACCCGAATCTCAATCGGGTCTCGTAAGTTTTTTACCCTTCGTTTTTTCGACACATGGATTTTTACGGTAAAACTGGATTACCGTGGCTGGCCTTCGATTTACCATCGGTGGAGAGTGGTGCACCATGGTACTGTTCCGTTTCAAATCCATGCACGCATTTTTAAAAGTCGTACGGCACTGTTTCGCCATTTCGGACGGATGTTGCACCTTGCACCGTGGATGTTGCACCCTGTAGATATCGATTATTCGAACGGCCATAACTTCTGGCTCGTTTAGAGTTACGGGAGCCATAACCTGTCAAAACGAAGGCCTCGATGAGTTCTACGGCTTTGACCGCTTTCAGCCGTCAACGGATAGATGAATGCCCAAAAAGGACAACCCGAATCTCAATCGGGTCTCGTAAGTTTTTAACCCTTCGTTTTTTCGACACGTGGATTTTTACGGTAAAACGGGATTACGGTGGCTGGTCTTCGATTTACCATCGCTGGAGAGTGGTGCACCATGGTACTGTTCCGTTTCAAATCCATGCACGCATTTCTAAAAGTCGTACGGCACTGTTTCGCCATTTCAGACGGATGTTGCACCTTGCACCGTGGATGTTGCTCCCTGTAGATATCGATTATTCGGACGGCCATAACTTCTGGCTCGTTTAGATTTACGGGAGCCATAACCTGTCAAAACGAAGGCCTCGATGAGTTCTACGGCTTTGACAGCTTTCAGCCATCAACGGATAGATTAATGCTGAAAAAGGACAACCCGAATCTCAATTGGGTCTCGTAAGTTTTTTACCCTTCGTTTTTTCGACACGTGGATTTTTACGGTAAAACAGGATTACCGTGGCTGTCCTTCGATTTACCATCGCTGGAGAGTGGTGCACCATGGTACTGTTAAGTTTCAAATCCATGCACGCATTTATAAAAGTCGTACGGCACTGTTTCGCCATTTCGGACGGATGCTGCACCTTGCACCGTGGAGGTTGCACCCTGTAGATATCGATTATTCGGACGGCCAGAACTTCTGGCTCGTTTAGAGTTACGGGAGCTATAGCCTGTCAAAACGAAGGCCTCGATGAGTTCTACGGCTTTGACAGCTTTCAGCTGTCAACGGATAGATTAATGCCAAAAAAGGACAACCCGAATCTCAATCGGGTCTCGTAAGTTTATTACCCTTCGTTTTTTCGACACGTGGATTTTTACGGTAAAACGGGATTACCGTGGCTGGCCTTCGATTTACCATCGCTGGAGAATGGTGCACCCCGGTACCGTTCCGTTTCAAACCCATGCACGCATTTCTAAAAGTCGTATGGCACTGTTTCGCCATTTCGGACGGATGTTGCACCTTGCACCGTGGATGTTGCACCCTGTAGATATCGATTATTCGGACGGCCATAACTTCTGCCTCGTTTAGAGTTACGGGAGCCATAACCTGTCAAAACGAAGGCCTTGATGAGTTCTACGGCTTTGACAGCTTTCAGCCGTCAAAGGATAGATTAATGCCCAAAATGGACAACCCGAATCTCAATCGGGTCTCGTAAGTTTATTACCCTTCGTTTTTTCGACACGTGGATTTTTACGGTAAAACGGGATTACCGTTGCTGGCCTTCGATTTACCATCGCTGGAGAGTGGTGCACCATGGTACTGTTCCGTTTCAAATCCATGCACGCATTTCTAAAAGTCGTACGGCACTGTTTCGCCATTTCAGACGGATGTTGCACCTTGCACCGTGGATGTTGCTCCTTGTAGATATCGATTATTCGGACGGCCATAACTTCTGGATCGTTTAGAGTTTCGGGAGCCATAACCTGTCAAAACGAAGGCCTTGATGAGTTCTACGGCTTTGACAGCTTTCAGCCATCAACGGATAGATTAATGCCGAAAAAGGACAACCCGAATCTCAATTGGGTCTCGTAAGTTTTTTACCCTTCGTTTTTTCGACACGTGGATTTTTACGGTAAAACAGGATTACCGTGGCTGTCCTTCGATTTACCATCGCTGGAGAGTGGTGCACCATGGTACTGTTAAGTTTCAAATCCATGCACGCATTTATAAAAGTCGTACGACACTGTTTCGCCATTTCGGACGGATGTTGCACCTTGCACCGTGGATGTTGCACCCTGTAGATATCGATTATTCGGACGGCCATAACTTCTGGCTCGTTTAGAGTTACGGGAGCTATAGCCCGTCAAAACGAAGGCCTCGATGAGTTCTACGGCTTTGACAGCTTTCAGCCGTCAATGGATAGATTAATGCCAAAAAAGGACAACCCGAATCTCAATCGGGTCTCGTAAGTTTATTACCCTTCGTTTTTTCGACACGTGGATTTTTACGGTAAAACGGGATTACCGTGGCTGGCCTTCGATTTACCATCGCTGGAGAGTGGTGCACCCCGGTACCGTTCCGTTTCAAACCCATGCACGCATTTCTAAAAGTCGTACGGCACTGTTTCGCCATTTCGGACGGATGTTGCACCTTGCACCGTGGATGTTGCACCCTGTAGATATCGATTATTCGGACGGCCATAACTTCTGCCTCGTTTAGAGTTACGGGAGCCATAACCTGTCAAAACGAAGGCCTTGATGAGTTCTACGGCTTTGACAGCTTTCAGCCGTCAACGGATAGATTAATGCCCAAAAAGGACAACCCGAATCTCAATCGGGTCTCGTAAGTTTATTACCCTTCGTTTTTTCGACACGTGGATTTTTACGGTAAAACGGGATTACCGTTGCTGGCCTTCGATTTACCATCGCTGGAGAGTGGTGCACCATGGTACTGTTCTGTTTGAAACCCATGCACGCATTTCTAAAAGTCGTACGGCACTGTTTCATCATTTCGGACGGATGTTGCACCTTGCACCGTGGATGTTGCTCCCTGTAGATATCGATTATTCGGACGGCCATAACTTCTGGCTCGTTTAGAGTTACAGGAGCCATAACATGTCAAAACGAAGGCCTCGATGAGTTCTACGGCTTTGATAGCTTTCAACCGTCAACGGATAGATTAATGCCCAAAAAGGACAACCCGAATCTCAGTCGGGTCTCGTAAGTTTTTAACCCTTCGTTTTTTCGACACGTGGATTTTTACGGTAAAACGGGATTACGGTGGCTGGTCTTCGATTTACCATCGTTGGAGAGTGGTGCACCATGGTACTGTTCCGTTTCAAATCCATGCACACATTTCTAAAAGTCGTACGGCTCTGTTTTGCCATTTCAGACGGATGTTGCACCTTGCACCGTGGATGTTGCACCCTCTAGATATCGATTATTCGGACGGCCATAACTTCTGGCTCGTTTAGAGTTACGGGATCTGTGACCTGTCAAAACGAAGGCCCCGATGAGTTCTACGGCTTTGACAGCTTTCAGCCGTCAACGGATAGATTAATGCCCAAAAAGGACAACCCGAATCTCAGTCGGGCCTCGTAAGTTTTTTACCCTTCGTTTTTTCGACACGTGGATTTTTACGGTAAAACAGGATTACGGGGGCTGGCCTTCGATTTACCATCGCTGGAGAGTGGTGCAGCATGGTACTGTTCTGTTTCAAATCCATGCACGCATTTCTAAAAGTCGTACGACACTGTTTCACCATTTCGGACGGATGTTGCACCTTGCACCGTGGATGTTGCACCCTGTAGATATTGATTATTCGGACGGCCATAACTTCTGGCTCGTTTAGAGTTACGGGAGCCATAACCTGTCAAAACCAAGGCCTCGATGAGTTCTACGGCTTTGACAGCTTTCAGCCGTCAATGGATAGATTAATGCCCAAAAAGGACAACCCGAATCTCAATCGGGTCTCGTAAGTTTTTTACCCTTCGTTTTTTCGACACGTGGATTTTTACGGTAAAACGGGATTACCGTGGCCCGTCTTCGACTTCCCATCGCTGAAGAGTGGTGCACCATGGTACTGTTTCGTTTCAAATCCATGCACGCATTTCTAAAAGTCGTACGGCACTGTTTCTCCATTTCGGACGGATGTTGCACCTTGCACCATGGATGTTGCACCCTGTAGATATCGATTATTCGGACGGCCATAACTTCTGGCTCATTTAGAGTTACGGGAGCCATAACCTATCAAAACGAAGGACTCAATGAGTTCTACGGTTTGACAGCTTTCAGCCGTCAACGGATAGATTAATGCCCAAAAAGGACAACCCGAATCTCAATCGGGTCTCGTAAGTTTTTTACCCTTCGTTTTTTCGACACGTGGATTTTTACGGTAAAACGGGATTACCGTGGCCCGTCTTCGACTTCCCATCGCTGAAGAGTGGTACACAATGGTACTGTTCTGTTTCAAATCCAGGCACGCATTTCTAAAAGTCGTACGGCACTGTTTCGCCATTTCGGACGGATGTTGCACCTTGCACCGTGGATGTTGCACCCTGAAGATATCGATTATTTGGATGGCCATAACTTCTGGCTCGTTCAGAGTTACGGGAGCCTTAACCTGTCAAAACGAAGGCCTCGATGAGTTCTACGGCTTTGATAGCTTTCAGCCGTCAATGGATATATTAATACCCAAAAAGGACAACCCGAATCTCAATCGGGTCTCGTAAGTTTTTTACCCTTCGTTTTTTCGACACGTGGATTTTATCGTAAAACAGGATTACGGTGGCTGGTCTTCGATTTACCATCGCTGGAGAGTGGTGCACCATGGTACTGTTCCGTTTCAAATCCATGCACGCATTTCTAAAAGTCGTACGGCACTGTTTCGCCATTTTGGACGGATGTTGCACCTTGCACCGTGGATTTTGCACCCTGTAGATATCGATTATTCGGACGGCCATAACTTCTGGCACGTTTAGAGTTACGGGAGCCATAACCTGTCAAAACGAAGGCCTCGATGAGTACTACGGCTTTAACAGCTTTCAGCCGTCAACGGATAGATTAATGCCCAAAAAGGACAACCCGAATCTCAATCGGGTCTCGTAATTTTTTTACCCTTCGTTTTTTCGACACGTGGATTTTTACGGTAAAACAGGATTACCGTGGCTGGCCTTCTATTTACCATCGCTGGAGAGTGGTGCAGCATGGTACTGTTCCGTTTCAAATCCATGCACGCATTTCTAAAAGTCGTACGACACTGTTTCGCCATTTCGGACGGATGTTGCACCTTGCACCGTGGATGTTGCACCCTGTAGATATCGATTATTCCGACGGCCATAACTTCTGGCTCGTTTAGAGTTACGGGAGCCATAACCTGTCAAAATGAAGGCCTCGATGAGTTCTACGGTTTTGATAGCTTTCAGCGATCAACGGATAGACTAATGCCCAAAAAGGACAACCCGAATCTCAGTCGGGTCTCGTAATTTTTTTACCCTTCGTTTTTTCGACACGTGGATTTTTACGGTAAAACAGGATTATGGTGGCTAGTCATCGATTTACCATCGCTGGAGAGTGGTGTACCATGGTACTGTTCCGTTTCAAATATATGCACGCATTTCTAAAAGTCGTACGGCACTGTTTCGCCATTTCGGACGGATGTTGCACCTTGCACCGTGTATGTTGCACCTTGTAGAAATCGATTATTCGGGCGACCATAACTTCTGGCTCGTTTAGAGTTACGGGAGCCATAACCTGTCAAAACGAAGGCCTCGATGAGTTCTACGGCTTTGATCGCTTTCAGCTGTCAACGGATAGATTAATGCCCAAAAAGGACAACCCGAATCTCAATCGGGTCTCGTAAGTTTTTAACCCTTCGTTTTTTCCACACGTGGATTTTTATGGTAAAACGGAATTACGGTGGCTGTTCTTCGATTACCATCGCTGTAGAGTGGTGCACCATGGTACTGTTCCATTGCAAATCCATGCACGCATTTCTAAAAGTCGTACGGCACTGTTTCGCCATTTCGGACGGATGTTGCACCTTGCACCGTGGATGTTGCACCCTGTACATATCGATTATTCGGACGGCCATAACTTCTGGCTCGTTTAGAATTACGGGAGCCATAACCTGTCAAAACGAAGGCCTCGATGAGTTCTACGGCTTTGACAGCTTTCAGCCATCAAAGGATAGACTAATGCCCAAAACGGACAACACGAATCTCAGTCGGGTCTCGTAAGTTTTTTACCCTTCGTTTTTTCGACACGTGGATTTTTACGGTAAAACAGGATTACGGTGGCTGGTCATCGATTTACCATCGCTGGAGAGTGGTGCACCATGGTACTATTCCGTTTCAAATCCATGCATGCATATCTAAAAGTCGTACGACACTGTTTCGCCATTTCTGACGGATGTTGCACCTTGCACCGTGGATGTTGCACCCTGTAGATATCGATTATTCGGACGGCCATAACTTCTGGCTCGTTTAGATTTACGGGAGCCATAACCTATCAAAACGAAGGCCTCGATGACTTCTACGGCTTTGACAGCTTTCAGCCGTCAACGGATAGATTAATGCCCAAAAAGGACAACCCGAATCTCAATCGGGTCTCGTAAGTTTTTTACCCTTCATTTTTTCGACACGTGGATTTTTACGGTAAAACAGAATTACCGTGGCTGGCCTTCGATTTACCATCGCTGGAGAGTGGTGCACCATGGTACTGTTCCGTTTCAAATCCATGCACGCGTTTCTAAAAGTCGTACGACAATGTTTCGCCATTTCGGACGGATGTTGCACCTTGCACCGCGGATGTTGCACCCTGTAGATATCGATTATTCGGACGGCCATAACTTCTGGCTCGTTTAGAATTACGGGAGCCATAACATGTCAAAACGAAGGCCTCGATGATTTCTATGGCTTTGACAGCTTTTAGCCGTCAATGGATAGATTAATGCCCAAAAAGGACAACCCGAATCTCAATCGGGTCTGGTAAGTTTTTTACCCTTCGTTTTTTCGACACGTGGATTTTTACGGTAAAACTGGATTACCGTGGCTGGCCTTCGATTTACCATCGCTGGAGAGTTGTGCACTATGGTACTGTTCCGTTTCAAATCTATGCACGCATTTCTAAAAGTCGTACGGCACTGTTTCGCCATTTCGGACGGATGTTGCACCTTGCACCGGGGATGTTGCACCCTGTAGATATCGATTATTCGAACGGCCATAACTTCTGGCTCGTTTAGAGTTATGGGAACCATAACCTGTCAAAACGAAGGCCTCGATGATTTCTACGGATTTGACAGCTTTCAGCCGTCAACGGATAGATTAATGCCCAAAAAGGACAACCCGAATCTCAATCGGGTCTCGTAAGTTTTTAAACCTTCGTTTTTTCGACACGTGGATTTTTACGGTAAATCGGGATTACGGTGGCTGGTCTTCGATTTACCATCGCTGAAGAGTGGTGCACCATGGTACTGTTCCGTTTCAAATCCATGCACGCATTTCTAAAAGTCATACGGCACTGTTTCGCCATTTCGGACGGATGTTGCACCTTGCACCGTTGATGTTACACCCTGTAGATATCGATTATTCGGACGGCCATAACTTCTGGCTCGTTTAGAGTTACGGGAGCCATAACCTGTCAAAACCAAGGCCTCGATGAGTTCTACGGCTTTGACAGCTTTCAGCCGTCAATGTATAGATTAATGCCCAAAAAGGACAACCCGAATCTCAATCGGGTCTCGTAAGTTTTTTACCCTTCGTTTTTTCGACACGTGGATTTTTACGGTAAAACGGGATTACCGTGGCCCGTCTTCGACTTCCCATCGCTGAAGAGTGGTGCACCATGGTACTGTTCCGTTTCAAATCCATGCACGCATTTCTAAAAGTCGTACGGCACTGTTTCTCCATTTCGGACGGATGTTGCACCTTGCACCATGGATGTTGCACCCTGTAGATATCGATTATTCGGACGGCCATAACTTCTGGCTCATTTAGAGTTACGGGAGCCATAACCTATGAAAACGAAGGTCTCGATGAGTTCTACGGCTTTGACAGCTTTCAGCCGTCAACGGATAGATTAATGCCCAAAAAGGACAACCCGAATCTCTATCGGGTCTCGTAAGTTTTTTACCCTTCGTTTTTTCGACACGTGGATTTTTACGGTAAAACGGGATTACCGTGGCCCGTCTTCGACTTCCCATCGCTGAAGAGTGGTACACCATGGTACTGTTCTGTTTCAAATCCAGGCACGCATTTCTAAAAGTCGTACGGCACTGTTTCGCCATTTCGGACGGATGTTGCACCTTGCACCGTGGATGTTGCACCCTGTAGATATCGATTATTCGGACGGCCATAACTTCTTGCTCGTTCAGAGTTACGGGAGCCTTAACCTGTCAAAACGAAGGCCTCGATGAGTTCTACAGCTTTGATAGCTTTCAGCCGTCAATGGATATATTAATACCCAAAAAGCACAACCCGAATCTCAATCGGGTCTCGTAAGTTTTTTACCCTTCGTTTTTTCGACACGTGGATTTTATCGTAAAACAGGATTACGGTGGCTGGTCTTCGATTTACCATCGCTGGAGAGTGGTGCACCATGGTACTGTTCCGTTTCAAATCCATGCACGCATTTCTAAAAGTCGTACGGCACTGTTTCGCCATTTTGGACGGATGTTGCACCTTGCACCATGGATTTTGCACCCTTTAGATATCGATTATTCGGACGGCCATAACTTTTGGCACGTTTAGCGTTACGGGAGCCATAACCTGTCAAAACGAAGGCCTCGATGAGTACTACGGCTTTAACAGCTTTCAGCCGTCAACGGATAGATTAATGCCCAAAAAGGACAACCCGAATCTCAATCGGGTCTCGTAATTTTTTTACCCTTCGTTTTTTCGACACGTGGATTTTTACGGTAAAACAGGATTACCGTGGCTGGCCTTCTATTTACCATCGCTGGAGAGTGGTGCAGCATGGTACTGTTCCGTTTCAAATCCATGCACGCATTTCTAAAAGTCGTACGACACTGTTTCGCCATTTCGGACGGATGTTGCACCTTGCACCGTGGATGTTGCACCCTGTAGATATCGATTATTCCGACGGCCATAACTTCTGGCTCGTTTAGAGTTACGGGAGCCATAACCTATCAAAATGAAGGCCTCGATGAGTTCTACGGTTTTGATAGCTTTCAGCCATCAACGGATAGACTAATGCCCAAAAAGGACAACCCGAATCTCAGTCGGGTCTCGTAATTTTTTTACCCTTCGTTTTTTCGACACGTGGATTTTTACGTTAAAACAGGATTATGGTGGCTAGTCATCGATTTACCATCGCTGGAGAGTGGTGTACCATGGTACTGTTCCGTTTCAAATATATGCACGCATTTCTAAAAGTCGTACGGCACTGTTTCGCCATTTCGGACGGATGTTGCACCTTGCACCGTGTATGTTGCACCTTGTAGAAATCGATTATTCGGGCGACCATAACTTCTGGCTCGTTTAGAGTTACGGGAGCCATAACCTGTCAAAACGATGGCCTCGATGAGTTCTACGGCTTTGATCGCTTTCAGCTGTCAACGGATAGATTAATGCCCAAAAAGGACAACCCGAATCTCAATCGGGTCTCGTAAGTTTTTAACCCTTCGTTTTTTCCACAGGTAGATTTTTATGGTAAAACGGAATTACGGTGGCTGTTCTTCGATTTACCATCGCTGTAGAGTGGTGCACCATGGTACTGTTCCATTGCAAATCCATGCACGCATTTCTAAAAGTCGTACGGCACTGTTTCGCCGTTTCGGACGGATGTTGCACCTTGCACCGTGGATGTTGCACCCTGTACATATCGATTATTCGGACGGCCATAACTTCTGGCTCGTTTAGAATTACGGGAGCCATAACCTGTCAAAACGAAGGCCTCGATGAGTTCTACGGCTTTGACAGCTTTCAGCCATCAAAGGATAGACTAATGCCCAAAACGGACAACACGAATCTCAGTCGGGTCTCGTAAGTTTTTTACCCTTCGTTTTTTCGACACGTGGATTTTTACGGTAAAACAGGATTACGGTGGCTGGTCATCGATTTACCATCGCTGGAGAGTGGTGCACCATGGTACTATTCCGTTTCAAATCCATGCATGCATATCTAAAAGTCGTACGACACTGTTTCGCCATTTCTGACGGATGTTGCACCTTGCACCGTGGATGTTGCACCCTGTAGATATCGATTATTCGGACGGCCATAACTTCTGGCTCGTTTAGATTTACGGGAGCCATAACCTATCAAAACGAAGGCCTCGATGACTTCTACGGCTTTGACAGCTTTCAGCCGTCAACGGATAGATTAATGCCCAAAAAGGACAACCCGAATCTCAATCGGGTCTCGTAAGTTTTTTACCCTTCATTTTTTCGACACGTGGATTTTTACGGTAAAACAGAATTACCGTGGCTGGCCTTCGATTTACCATCGCTGGAGAGTGGTGCACCATGGTACTGTTCCGTTTCAAATCCATGCATGCGTTTCTAAAAGTCGTACGACAATGTTTCGCCATTTCGGACGGATGTTGCACCTTGCACCGCGGATGTTGCACCCTGTAGATATCGATTATTCGGACGGCCATAACTTCTGGCTCGTTTAGAATTACGGGAGCCATAACATGTCAAAACGAAGGCCTCGATGATTTCTATGGCTTTGACAGCTTTTAGCCGTCAATGGATAGATTAATGCCCAAAAAGGACAACCCGAATCTCAATCGGGTCTGGTAAGTTTTTTACCCTTCGTTTTTTCGACACGTGGATTTTTACGGTAAAACTGGATTACCGTGGCTGGCCTTCGATTTACCATCGCTGGAGAGTTGTGCACTATGGTACTGTTCCGTTTCAAATCTATGCACGCATTTCTAAAAGTCGTACGGCACTGTTTCGCCATTTCGGACGGATGTTGCACCTTGCACCGGGGATGTTGCACCCTGTAGATATCGATTATTCGAACGGCCATAACTTCTGGCTCGTTTAGAGTTATGGGAACCATAACCTGTCAAAACGAAGGCCTCGATGATTTCTACGGATTTGACAGCTTTCAGCCGTCAACGGATAGATTAATGCCCAAAAAGGACAACCCGAATCTCAATCGGGTCTCGTAAGTTTTTAAACCTTCGTTTTTTCGACACGTGGATTTTTACGGTAAATCGGGATTACGGTGGCTGGTCTTCGATTTACCATCGCTGAAGAGTGGTGCACCATGGTACTGTTCCGTTTCAAATCCATGCACGCATTTCTAAAAGTCATACGGCACTGTTTCGCCATTTCGGACGGATGTTGCACCTTGCACCGTGGATGTTACACCCTGTAGATATCGATTATTCGGACGGCCATAACTTCTGGCTCGTTTAGAGTTACGGGAGCCATAACCTGTCAAAACCAAGGCCTCGATGAGTTCTACGGCTTTGACAGCTTTCAGCCGTCAATGGATAGATTAATGCCCAAAAAGGACAAACCGAATCTCAATCGGGTCTCGTAAGTTTTTTACCCTTCGTTTTTTCGACACGTGGATTTTTACGGTAAAACGGGATTACCGTGGCCCGTCTTCGACTTCCCATCGCTGAAGAGTGGTGCACCATGGTACTGTTCCGTTTCAAATCCATGCACGCATTTCTAAAAGTCGTACGGCACTGTTTCTCCATTTCGGACGGATGTTGCACCTTGCACCATGGATGTTGCACCCTGTAGATATCGATTATTCGGACGGCCATAACTTCTGGCTCATTTAGAGTTACGGGAGCCATAACCTATGAAAACGAAGGTCTCGATGAGTTCTACGGCTTTGACAGCTTTCAGCCGTCAACGGATAGATTAATGCCCAAAAAGGACAACCCGAATCTCAATCGGGTCTCGTAAGTTTTTTACCCTTCGTTTTTTCGACACGTGGATTTTTACGGTAAAACGGGATTACCGTGGCCCGTCTTCGACTTCCCATCGCTGAAGAGTGGTACACCATGGTACTGTTCTGTTTCAAATCCAGGCACGCATTTCTAAAAGTCGTACGGCACTGTTTCGCCATTTCGGACGGATGTTGCACCTTGCACCGTGGATGTTGCACCCTGTAGATATCGATTATTCGGACGGCCATAACTTCTTGCTCGTTCAGAGTTACGGGAGCCTTAACCTGTCAAAACGAAGGCCTCGATGAGTTCTACAGCTTTGATAGCTTTCAGCCGTCAATGGATATATTAATACCCAAAAAGCACAACCCGAATCTCAATCGGGTCTCGTAAGTTTTTTACCCTTCGTTTTTTCGACACGTGGATTTTATCGTAAAACAGGATTACGGTGGCTGGTCTTCGATTTACCATCGCTGGAGAGTGGTGCACCATGGTACTGTTCCGTTTCAAATCCATGCACGCATTTCTAAAAGTCGTACGGCACTGTTTCGCCATTTTGGACGGATGTTGCACCTTGCACCGTGGATTTTGCACCCTGTAGATATCGATTATTCGGACGGCCATAACTTTTGGCACGTTTAGCGTTACGGGAGCCATAACCTGTCAAAACGAAGGCCTCGATGAGTACTACGGCTTTAACAGCTTTCAGCCGTCAACGGATAGATTAATGCCCAAAAAGGACAACCCGAATCTCAATCGGGTCTCGTAATTTTTTTACCCTTCGTTTTTTCGACACGTGGATTTTTACGGTAAAACAGGATTACCGTGGCTGGCCTTCTATTTACCATCGCTGGAGAGTGGTGCAGCATGGTACTGTTCCGTTTCAAATCCATGCACGCATTTCTAAAAGTCGTACGACACTGTTTCGCCATTTCGGAAGGATGTTGCACCTTGCACCGTGGATGTTGCACCCTGTAGATATCGATTATTCCGACGGCCATAACTTCTGGCTCGTTTAGAGTTACGGGAGCCATAACCTATCAAAATGAAGGCCTCGATGAGTTCTACGGTTTTGATAGCTTTCAGCCATCAACGGATAGACTAATGCCCAAAAAGGACAACCCGAATCTCAGTCGGGTCTCGTAATTTTTTTACCCTTCGTTTTTTCGACACGTGGATTTTTACGTTAAAACAGGATTATGGTGGCTAGTCATCGATTTACCATCGCTGGAGAGTGGTGTACCATGGTACTGTTCCGTTTCAAATATATGCATGCATTTCTAAAAGTCGTACGGCACTGTTTCGCCATTTCGGACGGATGTTGCACCTTGCACCGTGTATGTTGCACCTTGTAGAAATCGATTATTCGGGCGACCATAACTTCTGGCTCGTTTAGAGTTACGGGAGCCATAACCTGTCAAAACGATGGCCTCGATGAGTTCTACGGCTTTGATCGCTTTCAGCTGTCAACGGATAGATTAATGCCCAAAAAGGACAACCCGAATCTCAATCGGGTCTCGTAAGTTTTTAACCCTTCGTTTTTTCCACACGTGGATTTTTATGGTAAAACGGAATTACGGTGGCTGTTCTTCGATTTACCATCGCTGTAGAGTGGTGCACCATGGTACTGTTCCATTGCAAATCCATGCACGCATTTCTAAAAGTCGTACGGCACTGTTTCGCCGTTTCGGACGGATGTTGCACCTTGCACCGTGGATGTTGCACCCTGTACATATCGATTATTCGGACGACCATAACTTCTGGCTCGTTTAGAATTACGGAAGCCATAACCTGTCAAAACGAAGGCCTCGATGAGTTCTACGGCTTTGACAGCTTTCAGCCATCAAAGGATAGACTAATGCCCAAAATGGACAACCCGAATCTCAGTCGGGTCTCGTAAGTTTTTTACCCTTCGTTTTTTCGACACGTGGATTTTTACGGTAAAACAGGATTACGGTGGCTGGTCATCGATTTACCATCGCTGGAGAGTGGTGCACCATGGTACTATTCCGTTTCAAATCCATGCATGCATTTCTAAAAGTCGTACGACACTGTTTCGCCATTTCTGACGGATGTTGCACCTTGCACCGTGGATGTTGCACCCTGTAGATATCGATTATTCGGACGGCCATAACTTCTGGCTCGTTTAGATTTACGGGAGCCATAACCTATCAAAACGAAGGCCTCGATGACTTCTACGGCTTTGACCACTTTCAGCCGTCAACGGATAGATTAATGCCCAAAAAGGACAACCCGAATCTCAATCGGGTCTCGTAAGTTTTTTACCCTTCATTTTTTCGACACGTGGATTTTTACGGTAAAACAGAATTACCGTGGCTGGCCTTCGATTTACCATCGCTGGAGAGTGGTGCACCATGGTACTGTTCCGTTTCAAATCCATGCACGCATTTCTAAAAGTCGTACGACACTGTTTCGCCATTTCGGACGGATGTTGCACCTTGCACCGCGGATGTTGCACCCTGTAGATATCGATTATTCGGACGGCCATAACTTCTGGCTCGTTTAGAATTACGGGAGCCATAACATGTCAAAACGAAGGCCTCGATGATTTCTATGGCTTTGACAGCTTTCAGCCGTCAATGGATAGATTAATGCCCAAAAAGGACAACCCGAATCTCAATCGGGTCTCGTAAGTTTTTTACCCTTCGTTTTTTCGACACGTGGATTTTTACGGTAAAACTGGATTACCGTGGCTGGCCTTCGATTTACCATCGCTGGAGAGTTGTGCACTATGGTACTGTTCCGTTTCAAATCTATGCACGCATTTCTAAAAGTCGTACGACACTGTTTTGCTATTTCGGACGGATGTTGCACCTTGCACCGGGGATGTTGCACCCTGTAGATATCGATTATTCGAACGGCCATAACTTCTGGCTCGTTTAGAGTTACGGGAGCCATAACCTGTCAAAACGAAGGCCTCGATGAGTTCTACGGCTTTGACAGCTTGCAGCCATCAACGGATATATTAATGCCCAAAAAGGACAACCCGAATCTCAATCGGGTATCGTAAGTTTTTTACCCTTCGTTTTTTCGACACGTGGATTTTTACGGCAAAACGGGATTACCGTGGCCCGTCTTCGACTTCCCATCGCTGGAGAGTGGTGCACCATGGTACTGTTCCGTTTCAAATCCATGCACGCATTTCTAAAAGTCATACGGCACGGTTTCGCCATTTCGGACGGATGTTGCACCTTGCACCGTGGATATTGCACCCTGTAGATATCGATTATATGGACGACCATAACTTCTGGCTCGTTTAGAGTTACGGGAGCCATAACCTGTTAAAACGAAGGCCTCGATGAGTTCTACGGTTTTAACAGCTTTCAGCCGTCAACGGATAGATTAATGCCCAAAAAGGACAACCCGAATCTCAATCGGGTCTCGTAAGTTTTTTACCCTTCGTTTTTTCGACACGTGGATTTTTACGGTAAAACAGGATTACCGTGGCTGGCCTTCGATTTACCATCGCTAGAGAGTGGTGCAGCATGGTGCTGTTCCGTTCCTAATCCATGCACGCATTTCTAAAATTCGTACGGCACTGTTTCGCCATTTCGGACGGATGTTGCACCTTTCACCGTGGATGTTGCATCCTGTAGATATCGATTATTCGGACGACCATAACTTCTGGCTCGTTTAGAGTTACGGGAGCCATAACCTGTCAAAACGAAGGCCTCGATGAGTTCTACGGCTTTGACAGCTTTCAGCCGTCAATGGATAGAATAATGCCCAAAAAGGACAACCCGAATCTCAGTCGGGTCTCGTAAGTTTTTTACCCTTCGTTTTTTTGACACGTGGATTTTTACGGTAAAACAGGATTACGGTGGCTGGTCATCGATTTACCATCGCTGGAGAGTGGTGCACCATGGTACTGTTCTGTTTCAAATACATGCACGCATTTCTAAAAGTCGTACGGCACTGTTTCGCCATTTCGGACGGATGTTGCACCTTGCACCGCGGATGTTGCACCCTTTAGATATCGATTATTCGGACGACCATAACTTCTGGCTCGTTTAGAGTTACGGGAGCCATAATCTGTCAAAACGAAGGCCTCGATGAGTTCTATGGCTTTGACAACTTTCAGCCATCAACGGATAGATTAATGCCCAAAAAGGACAACCCAAATCTCAATCGGGTCTCGTAAGTTTTTAACCCTTCGTTTTTTCGACACGTGGATTTTTACGGTAAAACGGGATTACGGTGGCTG
This sequence comes from Allium cepa, assembly GCA_030765085.1. Taxonomy (NCBI): domain Eukaryota; kingdom Viridiplantae; phylum Streptophyta; class Magnoliopsida; order Asparagales; family Amaryllidaceae; genus Allium; species Allium cepa. The sequence goes on from CM060938.1 coordinate 873,861,320, forward strand.
GTCTTCGATTTACCATCGCTGGAGAGTGGTGCACCATGGTACTGTACCGTTTCAAATCCATGCACGCATTTCTAAAAGTCGTACGACACTGTTTCGCCATTTCGGACGGATGTTGCACCTTGCACCGTGGATGTTGCACCCTGTAGATATCGATTATTCGGACGGCCATAACTTCTGGCTCGTTTAGACTTACGGGAGCCATAACCTATCAAAACGAAGGCCTTGATGACTTCTACGGCTTTGACCGCTTTCAGTCGTCAACGGATAGATTAATGCCCAAAAAGGACAACCCGAATCTCAATCGGGTCTCGTAAGTTTTTTACCCTTCGTTTTTTCGACACGTGGATTTTTACGGTAAAACAGGATTACCGTGGCTGGCCTTCGATTTACCATCGCTGGAGAGTGGTGCACCATGGTACTATTCCGTTTCAAATCCATGCACGAATTTCTAAAAGTCGTACGACACTGTTTCGCCATTTCGGACAGATGTTGAACCTTGCACCGTGGATGTTGCACCCTGTAGATATCGATTATTCGGACGGCCATAACTTCTGGCTCGTTTAGAATTACGGTAGCCATAACCTGTCAAAACGAAGGCCTCTGTAACGACCCAGAATTTTTAACAATTTAATTTGAAAATATTTAATTAATTTTAAATATTTGAATGATGGTTTAGATTGAATTTTCAATATAACTTTGAATTTGGCGATTAAATTATAGAATTTAATCTATTGAGAGTTGAATAAAAATTTAAATCTTCGATTTTAAACCAATTAAAAATATTTCAAAGGCTTGTAAAATTCATATTGATAATATTGAAGATTATAGAAGCTTTAGAATTGAATTTGAAAGTGAGTTGTTCAGTTTTGAAAATATATCGTTTGAATCGATACTTAAAATAGCCGTCCTAGGCACAGTCTCGGAATTCGACGAAACCAGTTCCATTGGGTCCGTAATATTGAATTATTGTCGAATTTCAAATTTCGTATTTTTCGGAGTTGATATGTGAGCACACGGTGAGTAAACGCGTTGCAATTGAATCGGATTCAATTTAAATTTAAATTTTAAATTTAGTCAACGACATACACACGTTATCTCCTTTAATCACGCGCTTGAAGTATGCCTAGAATCACGGCTACATCGTGTAAACCATGATGCTTCCTTTCATTTAAAATCCCTCCCCTCTCGTTCAAAAATCAGAATCACGCAGAAGGAATAATCATGGCCGAATGAATTACTTCTCGTTCGAAGGCAAATCCACCTCTTTCAATTCCAAAATCAGCCGAAGCCTTCTTCCCCCAAATCGTTCGAACGCAGTATAATAATAAAAAAAAAAAATCAAACGCGACACGAGCGCGTAGGTGCAGCGGCGTTGCGACTTCATTGGGCGACTCGCGATAGAAACGGCGACGCTCACGGCGGCGCGCGATGTCGTGGCGCGCTCGATGGGGTTCGCGTGCGTGCGAGGTAATGGAAAGCACTGGAGATGGAAGTCGCAATCAACAGGGGAAGCACGCGGCGCACGGCAGCGTTCGTGATGGCCGCGATGAAGCTAGAAGTGGGGGATCGCGGCGGCGACTCGAATCAGGATCGAGCAATTAGGGCAGTGAAGCAACGGCGACCGCGAAGTGGCGTGCGCGCGTGGGCCAGAGGTGAATGCGGCTAGGGCTCGAACGATTATAAGGTAATTTTATTTTAATTGTTTTTAGCTTAATTCGAATATAATTTTCTCCAGCTAAGTACAACAGTTCTAGTAATATACACATGAATTATGTATAAGTTTACAATAAGCCATAAATAAATTCTGTTTTAGTTTAATAAATATATATATAAATAGAGGGTAATTACAGTAAGGTATTAGATTTAATTTAAATTTATAAACATTTATTTACACATATAAATTGAAATATATATATATACTGCAAGTTTAAAACAATTAAATTTTTTGAATTTATTTAGGAATCTGTAGATATATATATATATAAGTAAACAGTGAAAATAATAATAATAACGAATGTGATGATTTACTTGTTGTATTAAACCATTTAACCATTTTTAGTTACTAAAGAATATTTTATTACAAAGAAGTTATTTTAAAATTTTAGTCAAACAAATTTATTTAAAAGAAAATCGATTTAAAGATATTAATTTAAAGTTTAGATTTAAATTTTTAGTTAAATCAATTTATTTAAAGAAGAAAATTTTTTGTTAAAATAAATTTATTAAAGGGATTCTAGTTTAAGATTTAATTCTTTAATTGATAATTTTATTTAAAAGAGAGTTTGGTTAATTAAATTTAATTTTTAGTTAAAATCAATTTATTAAAGAAGAAATTGGTTTAAATAAAAAACTATCAGTTAATTTAACTATAAAAAAATGAAATCACCGATGAATTGAAATTATTAAATGGAAATTTATTATTCGATTTATTTCGAATATTAATAAATTGTGCATAATATTTATACAAGGTATAAATGAAGAAAACAAGTTGAATTGGAAGTGGATTGCAAACGGGAACAAAGGGGAGAACTTCTCACTCAAAAGGAATTTTGTTGTTTATTTAAATTTTAAATAGATAGATTTAAAATTGTTTGACTGTGTTGATTGAATGTTTGAATGATGATTGTTATATATTGGATGTGAATAGACCCTATACGCCGTTAGTAAGCGGAGGTTATTTATTACACACATATACCGCGATATTCCACCTTGAAGTGGAATTGGTATTATATTATATATAGCAATATATATATATATTGGCATATGTATATATTGCAGTTGATTGATTTCCCGCATTTTCTTTTAGCGGATGAGACCCTATTGCGCCGTTAGTAAGCGGATATATATTTATAAAATCCCATGTACCGCGATATTCCGTCTCGAAACGGAATGGTATTGTGCTAATGTCTGTGGATGCAGGGAAACAGGTTGGAGGGATCCAACTGGATTCCTCACAAATATTTATTTGATTTCATATATTGTGATATTTGATTGTTTATCATGGATGATATATGATGTTTGAAAGTCGTGATTGACTATTTGATGTGTTACATCATCGGATCCAATTTTGAAGTTTAAAAATAACGATTTAATTTCTAAAGTGATTTTTAGAAATATACGTTTATAAAATATTTTTGGAATTGATTCATTCTAAATAAATAAACGTTATAATTCTAATGTTAAAAAAAATTATATTTTTGAGAAATACAGTCAAAAGTTGATTTTTGAAGATATGAGATTAACGATTTTATAAAATAATTTAAATTGGGATTTTTGGATTTATTATAAAAAGTTTAAAAAAATAGAATTTATAAAATTGGATTATTCTTATAAATCAAATGATAAGATTATAAAGGAGTTTAAAGACAGGTTATAAATAGTAATATAAATTGATTTATATTAAAAGATTTATAAATTGATATTTATAAATTAAAATTATTGGAATTATAAAACGAGCTTTTATAAGTGTTAGAAAGAATTGTGAATGAATTTCATAAATGAATGAAATTTATAGAATTATAACGGTGAAGTTATAAATGAAATTTGATAAGCAGTAGGTTTATAAAATTTATAAAGTTATGGAAAAAGATAAATTTTGGATAAATAAATGAATCTTATAAGTTATAAGATTTATAAATTTGGAAAGTTTAAAGGAACGATTTTATAAACAAATAAATTATAAGTATTTGACTTATAATATGAATTTTTAGTATATCATTGTGATATGAATTGAGATAGGTTAATAAAGGAAATTTATAAGAGGAAGTTGTTATAAAATAAATAGAAATAGAATGTATAAACGTTGTTCTATGAATTCGCAAACGACTTATTTTGATAAGTAAATTGTTCTAATTTATTTATGGAGTTATATTCACGTTTTAGACAGTGAATAATTCCTTAAAATAAAATGAATAGAAGTGATGAAATTTGTTAACGTAGTATATTCACATTTTTGAATAGTGAATAATATGTTAAAGAAATTATTTAGAATGTGATGTTTTAAATAGCATTAAAACGATCTAACGATGTTTTAAAATATGTTGAGATTCGAAACCATAGATTTCAACATTTATTGTTGAAATAGATGTTTTCGAGAAATAAAAGGAAATAGTAGATTATAACACTGTTGTTATAATAAATGATTTCCGAAAGGAAATGTTTTGTATAGTATTGGGATTTATATATCTATTTTATTTCGAATCCCTATACTAGTGATTTTGGGTTGTCGTAACGATGTTTTACGCAACATTCGTTTTGGCCCAAATAAATATGTTTAAGAGAATGATTTCCTTAACGAATGAAATATATACTTAATTTCGATTAGAGTATATTAAATATTTTCTAAGCATAGAAAATAAAAAGGCTTGTGAATTACTTATAAATAAATAAGTATGGAAATGTTTTTCCAATATTAAGTGAATATTTTGAATTTATCTTTTTGAAGATAAATTGAAAATGAATATTTGAAAACGAATGGAAATCGTATATTCATAAATATTTTGGAAATATAAATTCAATATGGAATTTATAAATGGAATTGGGAAAATGGGTTTAAAAATAAATATTGATTTATTTTTGAAATATGGAAAGTTTATATCTTCTAAAGATATTTTTGGAAATTAAATAATTTGGAAAATTATTTGGAATCTGGTGATGTGTGCACATCTATTGATAGTTCAATAACCAACTATCAATATTTACCTTTGAATGGTATTTGTTGTGATTTGCTTGAAATTGAATGCCGCACTTATTTTTTTAAATAAGCGCTCACTATTCGGGTTAACCGGGAAAGGACCTTGGGGTCGTATAACCCATTCCGAATAGGTGATACGACATTATGAATTGCATTCGAAGACCGGTGTTGAAGACCCGGATATTTTCGAAAACGAAAGGGTTTCTTGTCGAATGTCTTTGCATCGACTGGTCCCCGGTATAGAGACTCCATATGTGATGGGAAGTCCGAACGTGATAAGTGAATATCCGGATTGCAAGGACTTCTTTGTAAGTGCCTTCGGTTCTGTTCGAGCCCGGAACAGACTTGTATGGATTGTGTGTCTGACATTACAAGTTGAGAATGTAAAGCCGATTTCTTTCAAATATATTTCTGTGGTGGCGGAGAATTTATTCTTTTAGCTTAACACCCTTCTCTGAGACGTACGAGCTCAGAGGTTATATAGTTGAAGTTATCAGCGATATATTCCCAATTTGGTAATGTGACATGATGAGTGTTGCTGAAATGATCATTGTGTTGATTATTGTGATAGGATCGTTTATTTGATCGTCTATCTTGGTGATCATTGTGTTGATCATTTGTTGACCCAAAGCATGGCTTTTGTATAAAGTATGTTTTTGTGGACGTGACTTCGTCGAGCCTCACACCCCGGAAATGGTCAAAACAGGAAAGATGCGGCAAGGTTATGAGGGGTAGCACCCTTTAGGGTATGTACATTTCCTTCTGGATAGAGGTTGTATCATGGTATGGAGCCCAGATATTTAACCTATGTGGTTACTGCGAATTTATTACTTTGTGGTTGTTGGCTATCGGGATCCCGTGAGAAAGGTCGTTTACGATCGGGGAATGGCGTGCTCGTGTCAGTAGTTACCCAGTTAGGGGTAACCCGGCCTTGTGTTGGCAGAGTTCCGGTTTGGTTCTCGGGGATGTCTTTCCAGAGGCATTCTCATGTGGCAATGGGAAGTTCCTTGGCCTGACCATTTGTTGGAAATCCAAAGAAACAATACGAAACTTGTACGGTTTTAGTTGTAGAACCTATCATTCACTTATGGTGTCGTAACACTGTTTGGATGGTAGCTATAGTAGGCATACGATAATGGTCGTATGTTGGCTAAGATTTATATTCTACTTTCGAAATGAATTTCTTCTACACTATGCACTAGTAATAATATCAAATGTTATTTTTAATGCGTATCAAGCATCTTTGACTATCATAAGGAGAAATCTCCTCCGATTCTGCGTTTGCATGTGTGTGTGTGTGCGGGTGGCCTTATGGTAGTCTCATTTTTAAAAGCATTGCGAATTGAATTTAAAAATATTTCTCTATTTTGATTTTAAAGAAAATAAACTGTTTTAAGTTCTCGCACCAGTCACATGACCGACTCGGAGTTTATTGTTTTCCTTCCTAAACTCTGGGTACCCACCAATTTCCACACGGGCAGTTAAGAGTTAGGTTTATCAGGATATTCTTGATATTCTGGAGTTACTGGAGGCAAGCTGGATGGCATGGCGTATTACTAGTTTATATAGTATTTCTTTTCCGCTGTTTGTTGTTGTATGATGTTGTACACTCTGATGATATGATGTAATGTAATATGATGTAATGTAATAACTGATATAGTTCTTTGGTTAAAGATTATTCATTGATTATTATATGTTGTTCCGCTGCGAATTGTGAGACTCTGATGTAGTTCTGTTGTTGTTTCTTTCTGTGCTGTTTTTCTTTCTCTCTTCTTCTACCTCTTTCTTCTTTCTTAAAACCCCTAAGGGTTCGTATTTTTCGTTCATCTTGAATTAATCAATGGAGATTAGTGTCTACTCAAGGAGTACGGATTTATGGTTCTTTACAGCCTCGATGAGTTCTACGGCTTTGACAGCTTTCAGCCGTCAATGGATAGATTAATGCCCAAAAAGGACAACCCGAATCTCAATAGGGTCTCGTAGGTTTTTTACCCTTCGTTTTTTCGACACGTGGATTTTTAAGGTAAAACTGGATTACCGTGGCTAGCCTTCGATTTACCATCGCTGGAGAGTGGTGCACCATGGTACTATTCCGTTTCAAATCCATGCACGCATTTTTAAAAGTCGTACGGCACTGTTTCGCCATTTCGGACGGATGTTGCACCTTGCACCGTGGATGTTGCACCCTGTAGATATCGATTATTCGGACGGCCATAACTTCTGGCTCGTTTAGAGTTACGGTAGCCATAACCTGTCAAAACGAAGGCCTCGATGAGTTCTACGGCTTTGACCGCTTTCAGCCGTCAACGGATAGATTTTTGCCCAAAAAGGACAACCCGAATCTCAATCGGGTCTCGTAAGTTTTTAACCCTTCGTTTTTTCAACACGTGGATTTTTACGGTAAAACGGGATTACGGTGGCTGGTCTTCGATTTACCCTCGCTGGAGAGTGGTGCACCATGGTACTGTTCCGTTTCAAATCCATGCACGCATTTCTAAAAGTCGTACGGCACCGTTTCTCCATTTCGGACGGATGTTGCACCTTGCACCGTGGATGTTGCACCCTGTAGATATCGATTATTCGGACGGCCATAACTTCTGGCTCGTTTAGATTTACGGGAGCCATAACCTATCAAAACGAAGGCCTCGATGAGTTCTACGGCTTTGACAGCTCTCAGCCATCAACGGATAGATTAATGCCCAAAAAGGACAACCCGAATCTCAATTTGGTCTCGTAAGTTTTTTACCCTTCGTTTTTTCAACACGTGGATTTTTACGGTAAAACAGGATTACCGTTGCTGGCCTTCGATTTACCATCGCTGGAGAGTGGTGCACCATGGTACTGTTCCGTTTCAAATCCATGCATGCATTTCTAAAAGTCGTACGGCACTGTTTCGCCATTTCGGACGGATGTTGCACCTTGCACCGTGGATGTTGCACCCTGTAGATATCGATTATTCGGACGGCCATAACTTCTGGCTTGTTTAGAATTACTTGAGCCATAACCTGTCAAAACGAAGGCCTCGATGAGTTCTACGGCTTTGACAGCTTTCAGCCATCAACAGATAGATTAATGCCCAAAAAGTACAACTCGAATCTCAATCGGGTCTCGTAAGTTTTTTACCCTTCGTTTTTTCGACACGTGGATTTTTACGGTAAAACTGGATTACCGTGGCTGGCCTTCGATTTACCATCGCTGGAGAGTGGTGCACCATGGTACTGTTCCGTTTCAAATCCACGCACGCATTTCTAAAAGTCGTACGGCTCTGTTTCGCCATTTCAGACGGATGTTGCACCTTGCACCGTGCATGTTGCACCCTGTAGATATCGATTATACGGACGACCATAACTTCTGGCTCGTTTAGAGTTACGGGAGCCATAACCTGTCAAAACGAAGGCCTCGATGAGTTCTACGGCTTTGCCAGCTTTCAGCCGTCAACGGATAGATTAATGCCCAAAAAGGACAACCCGAATCTCAATCGGGTCTCGTAAGTTCATTACCCTTCGTTTTTTCGACACGTGGATTTTTACGGTAAAACAGGATTACCATGGCTGGCCTTTGATTCACCATCGCTGGAGAGTGGTGCACCATGGTACTGTTCCGTTTCAAACCCATGCACGCATTTCTAAAAGTCGTACGACACTGTTTCGCTATTTCGGATGGATGTTGCACCTTGCACCGTGGATGTTGCACCCTGTAGATATCGATTATTCGGACGGCCATAACTTCTGCCTCGTTTAGAGTTACGGGAGCCATAACTTGTCAAGAAGAAGGCCTCGATGAGTTCTACGGCTTTAACAGCTTTCAGCCGTCAACGGATAGATTAATACCCAAAAAGGACAACCCGAATCTCAATCGGGTCTCGTAAGTTTTTTACCCTTCGTTTTTTCGACACGTGGATTTTTAGGGTAAAACAGGATTACCGTGGCTGGCCTTCAATTTACCATCGCTGGAGAGTGGTGCACCATGATACTGTTCCGTTTCAAATCCATGCACGCATTTCTAAAAGTCGTACGGCACTGTTTCGCCATTTCGGACGGATGTTGCACCTTGCATCGTGGATGTTGCACCCAGTAGATATCGATTATTCGGACGGCCATAACCTCTGGCTCGTTTAGTGTTACGGGAGCCATTACCTGTCAAAACGAAGGCCTCGATGAGTTCTACGGCTTTGACAGCTTTCAGCCGTCAAGGATAGATTAATGCCCAAAAAGGACAACCCGAATCTCAATCGGGCCTCGTAAGTTTTTTACCCTTCGTTTTTTCGACACGTGGATTTTTACGTTAAAACAGGATTACCGTTGCTGGCCTTCGATTTCCCATCGCTGGAGGGTGGTGCACCATGGTACTATTCCATTTCAAATCCATGCACGCATTTCTAAAAGTCGTACGGCACAGTTTCGCCATTTCGGACGAATGTTGCACCTTGCACCGTGGATGTTGCACCCTGTAGATATCGATTATTCGGACGGCCATAACTTCTGGCTCGTTTAGAGTTACGGGAGCCATAACCTGTCAAAACGAAGGCCTCGATGAGTTCTACGGCTTTGACAGCTTTCAGCCGTCAACGGATAGATTAATGCCCAAAAAGGACAACGCGAATCTCAATCGGGTCTCGTAAGTTTTATACCCTTCGTTTTTTCGACACGTGGATTTTTACGGTAAAACGGGATTACGGTGGCTGGTCTTCGATTTACCATCGCTGGAGAGTGGTGCACCATGGTACTGTTCCGTTTTAAATCCATGCACGCATTTCTAAAAGTCGTACGACACTGTTTCGCCATTTCGGACGGATGTTGCACCTTGCACCGTGGATGTTGCACCCTGTAGATATCGATTATTCGGACGGCCATAACTTCTGGCTCGTTTAGAGTTACGGGAGCCATAACCTATCAAAACGAAGGCCTCGATGAGTTCTACGGCTTTGATAGCTTTCAGCCGTCAACGGATAGATTAATTCCCAAAAAGGACAACCCGAATCTCATTCGGGTCTCGTAAGTTTATTACCCTTCGTTTTTTCGACACGTGGATTTTTACGGTAAAACGGGATTACGGTGGCTGGTCTTCGATTTACCATCGCTGGAGAGTGGTGCACCATGGTACTGTTCCGTTTCAAATCCATGCACGCATTTCTAAAAGTCGTACGGCACTGTTTCGCCATTTCGGACGGATGTTGCACCTTGCACCGTGGATGTTGCACCATGTAGATATCGATTATTCGGACGGCCATAACTTCTGGCTCGTTTAGAGTTACGGGAGCCATAACCTGTCAAAACGAAGCCTCGATGAGTTCTACGGCTTTGACAGCTTTCAGCCGTCAACGGATAGATTAATGCCCAAAAAGGACAACCCGAATCTCAATCGGGTCTCGTAAGTTTATTACCCTTCGTTTTTTCGACACGTGAATTTTTACGGTAAAACGGGATTACCGTTGCTGGCCTTCGATTTACCATCGCTGGAGAGTGGTGCACCATGGTACTGTTCCGTTTCAAACCCATGCACGCATTTCTAAAAGTCGTACGGCACTGTTTCGCCATTTCGGACGGATGTTGCACCTTGCACCGTGGATGTTGCTCCCTGTAGATATCGATTATTCGGACGGCCATAAATTCTGGCTCGTTTAGAGTTACGGGAGCCATAACATGTCAAAACGAAGGCCTCGATGAGTTCTACGGCTTTGACAGCTTTCAACCCTCAACGGATAGATTAATACCCAAAAAGGACAACTCGAATCTCAATCGGGTCTCGTAAGTTTTTAACCCTTCGTTTTTTCGACACGTGGATTTTTACGGTAAAACGGGATTAAGGTGGATGGTCTTCGATTTACCATCGCTGGAGAGTGGTGCACCATGGTATTGTTCCGTTTCAAATCCATGCACGCATTTCTAAAAGTCGTACGACACTGTTTCGCCATTTCGGACGGATGTTGCACCTTGCACAGTGGATGTTGCACCCTGTAGATATCGATTATTCGGACGGCCATAACTTTTGGCTCGTTTAGACTTACGGGAGCCATAACCTATCAAAACGAAGGCCTCGATGACTTCTATGGCTTTGACGGCTTTCAGCCGTCAACGGATAGATTAATGCCCAAAAAGGACAACCCGAATCTCAATCGGGTCTCGTAAGTTTTTTACCCTTCGTTTTTTCGACACGTGGAGTTTTACGGTAAAACAGGATTACCGTGGCTGGCCTTCGATTTACCATCGCTGGAGAGTGGTGCACCATGGTGCTGTTCCGTTTCAAATCCATGCACACATTTCTAAAAGTCGTACGACACTGTTTCGCCATTTCGGACGGATGTTGCACCTTGCACCGTGGATGTTGCACCCTGTAGATATCGATTATTCGGACGACCATAACATCTGGCTCGTTTAGAATTACGGGAGTCATAACCTGTCAAAACGAAGGCCTCGATGAGTTCTACGTCTTTGACGGCTTTCAGCCGTCAACGGATAGATTAATGCCCAAAAAGGACAACCCGAATCTCAATCGGGTCTCGTAAGTTTTTTACTCTTCGTTTTTTCGACACGTGGATTTTTACGGTAAAACTGGATTACCGTGGCTGGCCTTCGATTTACCATCGCTGGAGAGTGGTGCACCATGGTACTGTTCCGTTTCAAATCCATGCACGCATTTTTAAAAGTCGTACAACACTGTTTCGCCATTTCGGACGGATGTTGCACCTTGCACCGTGGATGTTGCACCCTGTAGATATCGATTATTCGGACGGCCATAACTTCTGGCTCGTTTAGAGTTACGGGAGCCATAACCTTTCAAAACGAAGGCCTCGATGAGTTCTACGGCTTTGACCGCTTTCAGTCGTCAACGGATAGATTAATGCCCAAAAAGGACAACCCGAATCTCAATCGGGTCTCGTAAGTTTTTAACCCTTCGTTTTTTCGACACGTGGATTTTTACGTTAAAACGGGATTACGGTGGCTGGTCTTCGATTTACCATCGCTGGAGAGTGGTGCACCATGGTACTGTTCCGTTTCAAATCCATGCACGCATTTCTAAAAGTCGTACGTCACTGTTTCTCCATTTCGGACGGATGTTGCACCTTGCACCGTGGATGTTGCACCCTGTAGATATTGATTATTCGGACGGCCATAACTTCTGGCTCGTTTAGAGTTACGGGAGCCATAACCTGTCAAAACGAAGGCCTCGATGGGTTCTACGGCTTTGACAGCTTTCTGCCATCAACGGATGGATTAATGCCCAAAAAGGACAACCCGAATCTCAATTGGGTCTCGTAAGTTTTTTACCCTTCGTTTTTTCGACACGTAGATTTTTACGGTAAAACAGGATTACCGTTGCTGGCCTTCGATTTCCCATCGCTGGAGAGTGGTGCACCATGGTACTGTTCCGTTTCAAATCCATTCATGCATTTCTAAAAGTCGTACGGCACTGTTTCGCCATTTCGGACGGATGTTTCACCTTGCACCGTGGATGTTGCACCCCGTAGATATCGATTATTCGGACGGCCATAACTTCTGGCTCGTTTATAGTTGCTTGAGCCATAACCTGTCAAAATGAAGGCCTCGATGAGTTCTACGGCTTTGACAGCTTTCAGCCGTCAACGGATAGATTAATGCCCAAAAAGGACAACGCGAATCTCAATCGGGTCTCGTAAGTTTTTTACCCTTCGTTTTTTCGACACGTGGATTTTTACGGTAAAACAGGACTACTGTGGCTGGTCTTCGATTTACCATCGCTGGAGAGTGGTGCACCATGGTACTGTTCCATTTCAAATCCATGCACGCATTTCTAAAAGTCGTACGACACTGTTTCGCCATTTCAAACGGATATTGCACCTTGCACCGTGGATGTTGCACCCTGTAGATATCGATTATATGGACGACCATAACTTCTAGCTCGTTTAGAGTTACGGGAGCCATAACCTGTCAAAACGAAGGCCTCGATCAGTTCTACGGGTTTGACCGCTTTCAGCCGTCAACGTATAGATTAATGCCCAAAAAGGACAACCCGAATCTCAATCGGGTCTCGCAAGTTTATTACCCTTCGTTTTTTCGACACGTGGATTTTTACGGTAAAACGGGATTACCGTGGCTGGCCTTCGATTTACCATCGCTGGAGAGTGGTGCACCATGGTACTGTTCCGTTTCAAACCCATGCACGCATTTCTAAAAGTCTTACGGCACTGTTTCGCCATTTCGGACGGATGTTGCACCTTGCACCGTGGATGTTGCACCATGTATATATCGATTATTCGGACGGCCATAACTTCTGCCTCGTTTAGAGTTACGGGAGCGATAGCCTGTCAAAACGAAGGCCTCGATGAGTTCTACGGCTTTGACAGCTTTCAGCCGTCAACGGATAGATTAATGCCCAAAAAGGACAACCCGAATCTCAATCGGGTCTCGTAAGTTTATTACCCTTCGTTTTTTCGACACGTGGATTTTTACGGTAAAACGGGATTACCTTTGCTGGCTTTCGATTTACCATCGCTGGAGAGTGGTGCACCATGGTACTGTTCCGTTTCAAACCCATGCACGCATTTCTAAAAGTCGTACGGCACTGTTTCGCCATTCCGGACGGATGTTGCACCTTGCACCGTGGATGTTGCTCCCTGTAGACATCGATTATTCGGACGGCCATAACTTCTGGCTCGTTTAGTGTTACGAGAGCCATAACATGTCAAAACGAAGGCCTCGATGAGTTCTACGGCTTTGACAGCTTTCAACCGTCAACGGATAGATTAATGCCCAAAAAGGACAACCCGAATCTCAATCGGGTCTCGTAAGTTTTTAACCCTTCGTTTTTTCGACACGTGGATTTTTACGGTAAGACGGGATTACGGTGGCTGGTCTTCGATTTACCATCGCGGGAGAGTGGTGCACCATGGTACTGTTCCGTTTCAAATCCATGCACGCATTTCTAAAAGTCGTACGGCACTGTTTCGCCATTTCGGACGGATGTTGCACCTTGCACCGTGGATGTTGCACCCTGTAGATATCGATTATTCGGACGGCCATAACTTCTGGCTTGTTTAGAGTTACGGGAGCCGTAACCTGTCAAAACGAAGGCCTCGATGAGTTCTACGGCTTTGACAGCTTTCAGCCGTCAACGGATAGATTAATGCCCAAAAAGGACAACCCGAATCTCAATCGGGTCTCGTAAGTTTTTCACCCTTCGTTTTTTCGACACGTGGATTTTTACGGTAAAAATGGATTACCGTGGCTGGCCTTCGATTTACCATCGCTGGAGAGTGGTGCACCATGGTACTGTTCCGTTTCAAATCCATGCACGCATTTCTAAAAGTCGTACGACACTGTTTCGCCATTTCGGACGGATGTTGCACATTGCACCGTGGATGTTGCACCCTGTAGATATCGATTATTCGGACGGCCATAACTTCTTGCTCGTTTAGAGTTACGGGAGCTATAACCTGTCAAAACGAAGGCCTCGATGAGTTCTACGGCTTTGATAGCTTTCAGCCGTCAACGGATAGATTAATGCCCAAAAAGGACAACCCGAATCTCAATCGGGTCTCGTAAGTTTTTTACCCTTCGTTTTTTCGACACGTGGATTTTTACGGTAAAACTGGATTACCGTGGCTGGCCTTCGATTTACCATCGCTGGAGAGTGGTGCACCATGGTACTGTTCCGTTTCAAATCCATGCACGCATTTTTAAAAGTCGTACGGCACTGTTTCGCGATTTCGGACGGATGTTGCACCTTGCACCGTGGATGTTGCACCCTGTAGATATCGATTATTCGGACGGCCATAACTTCTGGCTCGTTTAGACTTACGGGAGCCATAACCTATCAAAACGAAGGCCTCGATGACTTCTATGGCTTTGACCGCTTTCAGCCGTCAACGGATAGATTAATGCCCAAAAAGGACAACCCGAATCTCGATCGGGTCTCGTAAGTTTTTTACCCTTCGTTTTTTCGACACGTGGAGTTTTACGGTAAAACAGGATTACCGTGGCTGGCCTTCGATTTACCATCGCTGGAGAGTGGTGCACCATGGTGCTGTTCCGTTTCAAATCCATGCACGCATTTCTAAAAGTCGTACCACACTGTTTCGCCATTTCGGACGGATGTTGCACCTTGCACCGTGGATGTTGCACCCTGTAGATATCGATTATTCAGACGGCCATAACTTCTGGCTCGTTTAGAATTACGGGAGCCATAACCTGTCAAAACGAAGGCCTCGATGAGTTCTACGGCTTTGATGGCTTTCAGCCGTCAACGAATAGATTAATGCCCAAAAAGGACAACCCGAATCTCAATCGGGACTCGTAAGTTTTTAACCCTTCGTTTTTTCGACACGTGGATTTTTACGGTAAAACGGGATTACGGTGGCTGGTCTTCGATTTACCATCGTTGGAGAGTGGTGCACCATGGTGCTGTTCCGTTTCAAATCCATGCACGCATTTCTAAAAGTCGTACGGCACTGTTTCGCCATTTCAAACGGATGTTGCACCTTGCACCGTGGATGTTGCACCCTGTAGATATCGATTATTCGGACGGCCATAACTTCTGGCTCGTTTAGACTTACGGGAGCCGTAACCTGTCAAAACGAAGGCCTCGATGAGTTATATGGCTTTGACAGCTTTCAGCCGTCAACGGATAGATTAATGCCCAAAAAGGACAACCCGAATCTCAATCGGGTCTCGTAAGTTTTTTACCCTTCGTTTTTTCGACACGTGGATTTTCACGGTAAAACGGGATTACCGTGGCTGGCCTTCGATTTACCATCGCTGGAGAGTGGTGCACCGTGGTACTGTTCCGTTTCAAATCCATGCATGCATTTCTAAAAGTCGTATGGCACTGTTTCGCCATTTCGGACGGATGTTGCACCTTGCACCGTGGATGTTGCACCCTGTAGATATCGATTATTCGGACGGCCATAACTTCTGGCTCGTTTAGAGTTACGGGAGCCATAACCTGTCAAAACGAAGGCCTCGATGAGTTCTACGGCTTTGACTGCTGTCAGTGGATAGATTAATGCCCAAAAAGGACAACCCGAATCTCAATCGGGTCTCGTAAGTTTTTTACCCTTCGTTTTTTCGACACGTGGATTTTTGCGGTAAAACTGGATTACCGTGGCTGGCCTTCGATTTACCATCGCTGGAGAGTGGTGCACCATGGTACTGTTCCGTTTCAAATCCATGCACGCATTTTTAAAAGTCGTACGGCACTGTTTCGCCATTTCGGACGGATGTTGCACCTTGCACCGTGGATGTTGCACCCTGTAGATATCGATTATTCGGACGGCCATAACTTCTGCCTCGTTTAGAATTACGGGAGCCATAACTTGTCAAAACGAAGGCCTCGATGAGTTCTACGGCTTTGACCGCTTTCAGCCGTCAACGGATAGATTAATGCCCAAAAAGGACAACCCGAATCTCAATCGGGTCTCGTAAGTTTTTAACCCTTCGTTTTTTCGACACGTGGATTTTTACGGTAAAACGGGATTACGGTGGCTGGTCTTCGATTTACCATCGCTGGAGAGTGGTGCACCATGGTACTGTTCCATTTCAAATCCATGCACGCATTTCTAAAAGTCGTACGGCACTGTTTCTCCATTTCGGACGGATGTTGCACCTTGCACCGTGGATGTTGCACCCTGTAGATATCGATTATTCGGACGGCCATAACTTCTGGCTCGTTCAGAATTACGGGAGCCATAACCTGTCAAAATGAAGGCAAGGACAACCCGAATCTCAATCGAGTCTCGTAAGTTTTTTACCCTTCGTTTTTCCGACACGTGGATTTTTATGGTAAAACTGGATTACCGTGGCTGGCCTTCGATTTACCATCGCTGGAGAGTGGTGCACCATGGTACTATTCTGTTTCAAATCCATGCATGCATTTCTAAAAGTCGTACGGCACTGTTTCGCCATTTCGGACGGATGTTGCACCTTGCACCGTGGATGTTGCACCCTGTAGATATCGATTATTCGGACGGCCATAACTTCTGGCTCGTTTAGACTTACGGGAGCCGTAACCTGTCAAAACGAAGGCCTCGATGAGTTCTATGGCTTTGACAGCTTTCAGCCGTCAACGGATAGATTAATGCCCAAAAAGGACAACCCGAATCTCAATTGGGTCTCGTAAGTTTTTTACCCTTCGTTTTTTCGACACGTGGATTTTTACGGTAAAACAGGATTACCGTTGCTGGCCTTCGATTTCCCATCGCTGGAGAGTGGTGCACCATCGTACTGTTCCGTTTCAAATCCATGCATGCATTTCTAAAAGTCGTATGGCACTGTTTCGCCATTTCGGACGGATGTTGCACCTTGCACCGTGGATGTTGCACCCTGTAGATATCGATTATTCGGACGGCCATAACTTCTGGCTCGTTTAGAGTTACGGGAGCCATAACCTATCAAAACGAAGGCCTCGATGAGTTCTACGGCTTTGACAGCTTTCAGCCGTCAACGGAAAGATTAATGCCCAAAAAGGCAACCCGAATCTCAATCGGGTCTCGTAAGTTTTTTACCCTTCGTTTTTTCGACACGTGGATTTTTACGGTAAAACAGGATTACCGTTGCTGGCCTTCGATTTTCCATCGCTGGAGAGTGGTGCACCATGGTACTGTTCCGTTTCAAATCCATGCACGCATTTCTAAAAGTCGTACGGCACTGTTTCGCCATTTCGGACGGATGTTGCACCTTGCACCGTGGATGTTGCACCCTGTAGATATCGATTATTCGGACGGCCATAACTTCTGGCTCGTTTAGAGCTACGGGAGCCATAACCTGTCAAAACGAAGGCCTCGATGAGTTCTACGGCTTTGACAGCTTTCAGCCGTCAACGGATGATTAATGGCCAAAAAGGACAACGCGAATCTCAATCGGGTTTCGTAAGTTTTTTACCTTTCGTTTTTTCGACACGTGGATTTTAAGGTAAAACGGCATTACGGTGGCTGGTCTTCGATTTACCATCGCTGGAGAGTGGTGCACCATGGTACTGTTCCGTTTCAAATCCATGCACGCATTTCTAAAAGTCGTACGGCACTGTTTCGCCATTTCGGACGGATGTTGCACCTTGCACCGTGGATATTGCACCCTGTAGATATCGATTATTCGGACGGCCATAACTTCTGGCTCGTTTAGAGTTACGGGAGCCATAACCTGTCAAAACGAAGGCCTCGATGAGTTCTACGGCTTTGACAACTTTCAGCCGTCAACGGATAGATTAATGCCCAAAAAGGACAACCCGAATCTCAATGGGGTCTCGTAAGTTTTTAACCCTTCGTTTTTTCGACACGTGGATTTTTACGGTAAAACGGGATTACGGTGGCTGGTCTTCGATTTACCATCGCTGGAGAGTGGTGCACCATGGTACTGTTCCGTTTCAAATCCATGCACGCATTTCTAAAAGTCGTACGGCACTGTTTCGCCATTTCGGACGGATGTTGCACCTTGCACCGTGGATGTTGCACCCTGTAGATATCGATTATTCGGACGGCCATAACTTCTGGCTCGTTTAGAGTTACGGGAGCCATAACATGTCAAAACGAAGGCCTCGATGAGTTCTACGGCTTTGGCAGCTTTCAACCGTCAACGGATAGATTAATGCCCAAAAAGGACAACCCGAATCTCAATCGGGTCTCGTAAGTTTTTTACCCTTCGTTTTTTCGACACGTGGATTTTTACGGTAAAACGGGATTACCGTGGCTGGCCTTCGATTTACCATCCCTGGAGAGTGGTGCACCGTGGTACTGTTCCGTTTCAAACCCATGCACGCATTTCTAAAAGTCTTACGGCACTGTTTCGCCATTTCGGACGGATGTTGCACCTTGCACCGTGGATGTTGCACCATGTAGATATCGATTATTCGGACGGCCATAACTTCTGCCTCGTTTAGAGTTACGAGATCCATAACCTGTCAAAACGAAGGCCTCGATGAGTTCTACGGCTTTGACAGCTTTCAGCCGTCAACGGATAGATTAATGCCCAAAAAGGACAACCCGAATCTCAATCGGGTCTCGTAAGTTTATTACCCTTCGTTTTTTCGACACGTGGATTTTTACGGTAAAACGGGATTACCTTTGCTGGCCTTCGATTTACCATCGCTGGAGAGTGGTGCACCATGGTACTATTCCGTTTCAAACCCATGCACGCATTTCTAAAAGTCGTACGGCACTGTTTCGCCATTTCGGATGGATGTTGCACCTTGCACCGTGGATGTTGCACCCTGTAGATATCGATTATTCGGACGGCCATAACTTCTGTCTCGTTTAGAGTTACGGGAGCCGTAACCTGTCAAAACGAAGGCCTCGATGAGTTCTACGGCTTTGACAGCTTTCAGCCGTCAACGGATAGATTAATGCCCAAAAAGGACAACCCGAATCTCAATCGGGTCTCGTAAGTTTTTAACCCTTCGTTTTTTCGACACGTGGATTTTTACGGTAAAACAGGATTACCGTGGCTGGCCTTCGATTTACCATCGTTGCAGAGTGGTGCACCAAGGTACTGTTCCGTTTCAAATCCATGCACGCATTTCTAAAAGTCGTACGACACTGTTTCGCCATTTCGGACGGATGTTGCACCTTGCACCGTGGATGTTGCACCCTGTAAATATCGATTATTCGGACGGCCATAACTTCTTGCTCGTTTAGAGTTACGGGAGCCATAACCTGTCAAAACGAAGGCCTCGATGAGTTCTACGGCTTTGATAGCTTTCAGCCGTCAACGGATAAATTAATGCCCAAAAAGGACAACCCGAATCTCAATCGGGTCTCGTAAGTTTTTTACCCTTCGTTTTTTCGACACGTGGATTTTTACGGTAAAACTGGATTACCGTGGCTGGCCTTCGATTTACCATCGCTGGAGAGTTTCAAATCCATGCACGCATTTCTAAAAGTCGTACGACACTGTTTCGCCATTTCGGACGGATGTTGCACCTTGCACCGTGGATGTTGCACCCTGTAGATATCGATTATTCGGACGGCCATAACTTCTTGCTCGTTTAGAGTTACGGGAGCCATAACCTGTCAAAACGAAGGCCTCGATGAGTTCTACGGCTTTGATAGCTTTAAGCCGTCAACGGATAGATTAATGCCCAAAAGGACAACCCGAATCTCAATCGGGTCTCGTAAGTTTTTTACCCTTCGTTTTTTCGACACGTGGATTTTTACGGTAAAACTGGATTACCGTGGCTGGCCTTCGATTTACCATCGCTGGAGAGTGGTGCACCATGGTACTGTTCCGTTTCAAATCCATGCACGCATTTTTAAAAGTCGTACGGCACTGTTCCGCCATTTCGGACGGATGTTGCACCTTGCACCGTGGATGTTGCACCCTGTAGATATCGATTATTCGGACGGCCATAACTTCTGCCTCGTTTAGAGTTACGGGAGCCATAACTTGTCAAAACGAAGGCCTCGATGAGTTCTACGGCTTTGACCGCTTTCAGCCGTCAACGGATAGATTAATGCCCAAAAAGGACAACCCGAATCTCAATCGGGTCTCGTAAGTTTTTAAACCTTCGTTTTTTCGACACGTGGATTTTTACGGTAAAACGGGATTACGGTGGCTGGTCTTCGATTTACCATCGCTGGAGAGTGGTGCACCATGGTACTGTTCCATTTCAAATCCATGCACGCATTTCTAAAAGTCGTACGACACTGTTTCTCCATTTCGGACGGATGTTGCACCTTGCACCGTGGATGTTGCACCCTGTAGATATCGATTATTCGGACGGCCATAACTTCTGGCTCGTTCAGAATTACGGGAGCCATAACCTGTCAAAATGAAGGCAAGGACAACCCGAATCTCAATCGGGTCTCGTAAGTTTTTTACCCTTCGTTTTTCCGACACATGGATTTTTACGGTAAAACTGGATTACCGTGGCTGGCCTTCGATTTACCATCGCTGGAGAGTGGTGCACCATGGTACTATTCTGTTTCAAATCCATGCATGCATTTCTAAAAGTCGTACGGCACTGTTTCGCCATTTCGGACGGATGTTGCACCTTGCACCGTGGATGTTGCACCCTGTAGATATCGATTATTCGGACCGCCATAACTTCTGGCTCGTTTAGACTTACGGGAGCCGTAACCTGTCAAAACGAAGGCCTCGATGAGTTCTATGGCTTTGACAGCTTTCAACCGTCAACGGATAGATTAATGCCCAAAAAGGACAACCCGAATCTCAATTGGGTCTCGTAAGTTTTTTACCCTTCGTTTTTTCGACACGTGGATTTTTACGGTAAAACAGGATTACCGTTGCTGGCCTTCGATTTCCCATCGCTGGAGAGTGGTGCACCATCGTACTGTTCCGTTTCAAATCCATGCATGCATTTCTAAAAGTCGTATGGCACTGTTTCGCCATTTCGGACGGATGTTGCACCTTGCACCGTGTATGTTGCACCCTGTAGATATCGATTATTCGGACGGCCATAACTTCTGGCTCGTTTAGAGTTACGGGAGCCATAACCTATCAAAACGAAGGCCTCGATGAGTTCTACGGCTTTGACAGCTTTCAGCCGTCAACGGAAAGATTAATGCCCAAAAAGGCAACCCGAATCTCAATCGGGTCTCGTAAGTTTTTTACCCTTCGTTTTTTCGACACGTGGATTTTTACGGTAAAACAGGATTACCGTTGCTGGCCTTCGATTTTCCATCGCTGGAGAGTGGTGCACCATGGTACTGTTCCGTTTCAAATCCATGCACACATTTCTAAAAGTCGTACGGCACTGTTTCGCCATTTCGGACGGATGTTGCACCTTGCACCGTGGATGTTGCACCCTGTAGATATCGATTATTCGGACGGCCATAACTTCTGGCTCGTTTAGAGTTACGGGGGCCATAACCTGTCAAAACGAAGGCCTCGATGAGTTCTACGGCTTTGACAACTTTCAGCCGTCAACGGATAGATTAATGCCCAAAAAGGACAACCCGAATCTCAATGGGGTCTCGTAAGTTTTTAACCCTTCGTTTTTTCGACACGTGGATTTTTACGGTAAAACGGGATTACGGTGGCTGGTCTTCGATTTACCATCGCTGGAGAGTGGTGCACCATGGTACTGTTCCATTTCAAATCCATGCAGGCATTTCTAAAAGTCGTACGACACTGTTTCTCCATTTCGGACGGATGTTGCACCTTGCACCGTGGATGTTGCACCCTGTAGATATCGATTATTCGGACGGCCATAACTTCTGGCTCGTTTAGAGTTACGGGAGCCGTAACCTGTCAAAACGAAGGCCTCGATGAGTTCTACGGCTTTGACAGCTTTCAGCCGTCAACGGATAGATTAATGCCCAAAAAGGACAACCCGAATCTCAATCGGGTCTCGTAAGTTTTTAACCCTTCGTTTTTTCGACACGTGGATTTTTACGGTAAAACAGGATTACCGTGGCTGGCCTTCGATTTACCATCGCTGGAGAGTGGTGCACCATGGTACTGTTCCGTTTCAAATCCATGCACGCATTTCTAAAAGTCGTACGACACTGTTTCGCCATTTCGGACGGATGTTGCACCTTGCACCGTGGATGTTGCACCCTGTAGATATCGATTATTCGGACGGCCATAACTTCTTGCTCGTTTAGAGTTACGGGAGCCATAACCTGTCAAAACGAAGGCCTCGATGAGTTCTACGGCTTTGATAGCTTTCAGCCGTCAACGGATAAATTAATGCCCAAAAAGGACAACCCGAATCTCAATCGGGTCTCGTAAGTTTTTTACCCTTCGTTTTTTCGACACGTGGATTTTTACGGTAAAACTGGATTACCGTGGCTGGCCTTCGATTTACCATCGGTGGAGAGTGGTGCACCATGGTACTGTTCCGTTTCAAATCCATGCACGCATTTCTAAAAGTCGTACGACACTGTTTCGCCATTTCGGACGGATGTTGCACCTTGCACCGTGGATGTTGCACCCTGTAGATATCGATTATTCGGACGGCCATAACTTCTTGCTCGTTTAGAGTTACGGGAGCCATAACCTGTCAAAACGAAGGCCTCGATGAGTTCTACGGCTTTGATAGCTTTCAACCGTCAACGGATAGATTAATGCCCAAAAGGACAACCCGAATCTCAATCGGGTCTCGTAAGTTTTTTACCCTTCGTTTTTTCGACACGTGGATTTTTACGGTAAAACTGGATTACCGTGGCTGGCCTTCGATTTACCATCGCTGGAGAGTGGTGCACCATGGTACTGTTCCGTTTCAAATCCATGCACGCATTTTTAAAAGTCGTACGGCACTGTTTCGCCATTTCGGACGGATGTTGCACCTTGCACCGTGGATGTTGCACCCTGTAGATATCGATTATTCGGACGGCCATAACTTCTGCCTCGTTTAGAGTTACCGGAGCCATAACTTGTCAAAACGAAGGCCTCGATGAGTTCTACGGCTTTGACCGCTTTCAGCCGTCAACGGATAGATTAATGCCCAAAAAGGACAACCCGAATCTCAATCGGGTCTCGTAAGTTTTTAACCCTTCGTTTTTTCGACACGTGGATTTTTACGGTAAAACGGGATTACGGTGGCTGGTCTTCGATTTACCATCGCTGGAGAGTGGTGCACCATGGTACTGTTCCATTTCAAATCCATGCACGCATTTCTAAAATTCGTACGGCACTGTTTCTCCATTTCGGACGGATGTTGCACCTTGCAACGTGGATGTTGCACCCTGTAGATATCGATTATTCGGACGACCATAACTTCTGGCTCGTTCAGAATTACGGGAGCCATAACCTGTCAAAATGAAGGCAAGGACAACCCGAATCTCAATCGGGTCTCGTAAGTTTTTTACCCTTCGTTTTTCCGACACGTGGATTTTTACGGTAAAACTGGATTACCGTGGCTGGCCTTCGATTTACCATCGCTGGAGAGTGGTGCACCATGGTACTATTCTGTTTCAAATCCATGCATGCATTTCTAAAAGTCGTACGGCACTGTTTCGCCATTTCGGACGGATGTTGTACCTTGCACCGTGGATGTTGCACCCTGTAGATATCGATTATTCGGACCGCCATAACTTCTGGCTCGTTTAGACTTACGGGAGCCGTAACCTGTCAAAACGAAGGCCTCGATGAGTTCTATGGCTTTGACAGCTTTCAGCCGTCAACGGATAGATTAATGCCCAAAAAGGACAACCCGAATCTCAATTGGGTCTCGTAAGTTTTTTACCCTTCGTTTTTTC
Organism: Allium cepa; assembly: GCA_030765085.1. Classification (NCBI taxonomy): domain Eukaryota; kingdom Viridiplantae; phylum Streptophyta; class Magnoliopsida; order Asparagales; family Amaryllidaceae; genus Allium; species Allium cepa. The sequence goes on from CM060938.1 coordinate 873,885,142, forward strand.
GACACGTGGATTTTTACGGTAAAACAGGATTGCCGTTGCTGGCCTTCGATTTCCCATCTCTGGAGAGTGGTGCACCATCGTACTGTTCCGTTTCAAATCCATGCATGCATTTCTAAAAGTCATACGGCACTATTTCGCCATTTCGGACGGATGTTGCACCTTGCACCGTGGATGTTGCACCCTGTAGATATCGATTATTCGGACGGCCATAACTTCTGGCTCGTTTAGAGTTACGGGAGCCATAACCTATCAAAACGAAGGCCTCGATGAGCTCTACGGCGTTGACAGCTTTCAGCCGTCAACGGAAAGATTAATGCCCAAAAAGGCAACCCGAATCTCAATCGGGTCTCGTAAGTTTTTTACCCTTCGTTTTTTCGACACGTGGATTTTTACGGTAAAACAGGATTACCGTTGCTGGCCATCGATTTTCCATCGCTGGAGAGTGGTGCACCATGGTACTGTTCCGTTTCAAATCCATGCACACATTTCTAAAAGTCGTACGGCACTGTTTCGCCATTTCGGACGGATGTTGCACCTTGCACCGTGGATGTTGCACCCTGTAGATATCGATTATTCGGACGGCCATAACTTCTGGCTCGTTTAGAGTTACGGGGGCCATAACCTGTCAAAACGAAGGCCTCGATGAGTTCTACGGCTTTGACAACTTTCAGCCGTCAACGGATAGATTAATGCACAAAAAGGACAACCCGAATCTCAATGGGGTCTCGTAAGTTTTTAACCCTTCGTTTTTTCGACACGTGGATTTTTACGGTAAAACGGAATTACGGTGGCTGGTCTTCGATTTACCATCGCTGGAGAGTCGTGCACCATGGTACTGTTCCGTTTCAAATCCATGCACGCATTTCTAAAAGTCGTACGGCACTGTTTCGCCATTTCGGACGGATGTTGCACCTTGCACCGTGGATGTTGCACCCTGTAGATATCGATTATTCGGACGGCCATAACTTCTGGCTCGTTTAGAGTTACGGGAGCCATAACATGTCAAAACGAAGGCCTCAATGAGTTCTACGGCTTTGGCAGCTTTCAACCGTCAACGGATAGATTAATGCCCAAAAAGGACAACCCGAATCTCAATCGGGTCTCGTAAGTTTTTTACCCTTCGTTTTTTCGACACGTGGATTTTTACGGTAAAACAGGATTACCGTGGCTGGCCTTCGATTTACCATCGCTGGAGAGTGGTGCACCATGGTACTGTTCCGTTTCAAATCCATGCACGCATTTCTAAAAGTCGTACGGCACTGTTTCGTCATTTCGGACGGATGTTGCACCTTGCACCGTGAATGTTGCACCCTGTAGATATCGATTATTCAGACGGCCATAACTTCTGGCTCATTTAGAGTTACGGGAGCCATAACCTGTCAAAACGAAGGCCTCGATGAGTTCTATGGCTTTGACAGCTTTCAGCTGTCAACGGATAGATTAATGCCCAGAAAGGACAACCCGAATCTCAATCGGGTCTCGTAAGTTTTTTACCCTTCGTTTTTTCGACACGTGGATTTTTACGGTAAAACAGGATTACCGTTGCTGGCCTTCGATTTCCCATCGCCGGAGAGTGGTGCACCATGGTACTGTTCCTTTTCAAATCCATGCATGCATTTCTAAAAGTCGTACGGCACTGTTTCGCCATTTCGGACGGATGTTGCACCATGCACCGTGGATGTTGCACCCTGTAGATATCGATTATTCGGACGGCCATAACTTCTGGCTCGTTTAGAGTTACGGGAGCCATAACCTGTCAAAACGAAGGCCTCGATGAGTTCTACGGATTTGACAGCTTTCAGCCGTCAACGGATAGATTAATGCCCAAAAAGGACAGCGCGAATCTCAATCAGGTCTCGTAAGTTTTTCACCATTCGTTTTTTCGATACGTGGATTTTTATGGTAAAACGGGATTACGGTGGCTGGTCTTCGATTTACCATCGCTGGAGAGTGGTGCACCATGGTACTGTTCCGTTTCAAATCCATGCACGCATTTCTAAAAGTCGTACGGCACTGTTTCGCCATTTCGGACGGATGTTGCACCTTGCACCGTGGATGTTGCACCCTGTAGATATCGATTATTCGGACGGCCATAACTTCTGGCTCGTTTAGAGTTACGGGAGCCATAACATGTCAAAACGAAGGCCTCGATGAGTTCTACGGCTTTGGCAGCTTTCAACCGTCAACGGATAGATTAATGCCCAAAAAGGACAACCCGAATCTCAATCGGGTCTCGTAAGTTTTTTACCCTTCGTTTTTTCGACACGTGGATTTTTACGGTAAAATAGGATTACCGTGGCTGGCTTTCGATTTACCATCGCTGGAGAGTGGTGCACCATGGTACTGTTCCGTTTCAAATCCATGCACGCATTTCTAAAAGTCGTACGGCACTGTTTCGCCATTTCGGACGGATGTTGCACCTTGCACCGTGGATGTTGCACTCTGTAGATATCGATAATTCGGACGGCCATAACTTATGGCTCGTTTAGAGTTACGGGAGCCATAATATGTCAAAACGAAGGCCTCGATGAGTCCTACGGCTTTGACAGCTTTCAGCCGTCAACGGATAGATTAATGCCCAAAAAGGACAACCCGAATCTCAATGGGGTCTCGTAAATTTTTAACCCTTCGTTTTTTCGACACGTGGATTTTTACGGTAAAACGGGATTACGGTGGCTGGTCTTCGATTTACCATCGCTGGAGAGTGGTGCACCATGGTACTGTTCCGTTTCAAATCCATCCACGCATTTCTAAAAGTCGTACGGCAATGTTTTGCCATTTCGGACTGATGTTGCACCTTGCACCGTGGATGTTGCACCCTTCAGATATCGATTATTCGGACGGCCATAACTTCTGGCTCGTTTAGAGTTACGGGAGACATAAATGTCAAAACGAAGGACTTGATGTGTTCTACGGCTTTGGCAGCTTTCAACCGTCAACGGATAGATTAATGCCCAAAAAGGACAACCCGAATCTCAATCGGGTCTCGTAAGTTTTTTACCCTTCGTTTTTTCGACACGTGGATTTTTACGGTAAAACAGGATTAGCGTGGCTGGCCTTCGATTTACCATCGCTGGAGAGTGGTGCACAATGGTACTGTTCCGTTTCAAATCCATGCACGCATTTCTAAAAGTCGTACGGCACTGTTTCGCCATTTCGGACGGATGTTGCACCTTGGACCGTGGATGTTGCACCCTGTAGATATCGATTATTCGGACGGCCATAACTTCTGGCTCGTTTAGAGTTACGGGAGCCATAACCGGTCAAAACGAAGGCCTCGATGAGTTCTACGGCTCTGACAGCTTTCAGCCGTTAACGGATAGATTAATGCCCAAAAAGGACAACCCGAATCTCAATCGGGTCTCGTAAGTTTTTTACCCTTCGTTTTTTCGACACGTGGATTTTTACGGTAAAACAGGATTACCGTTGCTGGCCTTCGATTTCCCATCGCTGGAGAGTGGTGCACCATGGTACTGTTCCGTTTCAAATCCATGCACGCATTTCTAAAAGTCGTACGGCACTGTTTCGCCATTTCGGACGGATGTTGCAGCTTGCACCGTGGATATTGCACCCTGTAGATATCGATTATTCGGACGGCCATAACTTCTGGCTCGTTTAGAGTTACGGGAGCCATAACCTGTCAAAACGAAGGCCTCGATGAGTTCTACGGCTTTGACAACTTTCAGCCGTCAACGGATAGATTAATGCCCAAAAAGGACAACGCGAATCTCAATTGGGTCTCGTAAGTTTTTAACCCTTCGTTTTTTCGACACGTGGATTTTTACGGTAAAACGGGATTACGGTGGCTGGTCTTCGATTTACCATCGCTGGAGAGCGGTGCACCATGGTACTGTTCCGTTTCATATCCATGCACGCATTTCTAAAAGTCGTACGGCACTGTTTCGCCATTTCGGACGGATGTTGCACCATGGAGAGTGGTGCACCGTGGTACTGTTCCGTTTCAAACCTATGCACGCATTTCTAAAAGTCTTACGGCACTGTTTCGCCAATTCGGACGGATGTTGCACCTTGCACCGTGGATGTTGCACCATGTAGATATCGATTATTCGGACGGCCATAACTTCTGCCTCGTTTAGAGTTACGGGATCCATAACCTGTCAAAAAGAAGGCCTCGATGAGTTCTACGGCTTTGACAGCTTTCAGCCGTCAACGGATAGATTAATGCCCAAAAAGGACAACCCGAATCTCAATCGGGTCTCGTAAGTTTTTTACCCTTCGTTTTTTCGACACGTGGATTTTTACGGTAAAACGGGATTACCGTGGCTTGCCTTCGATTTACCATCGCGGGAGAGTGGTGCACCGTGGTACTGTTCCGTTTCAAACCCATGCACGCATTTCTAAAAGTCTTACGGCACTGTTTCGCCATTTCGGACGGATGTTGCACCTTGCACCGTGGATGTTGCACCATGTAGATATCGATTATTCGGACGGCCATAACTTCTGCCTCGTTTAGAGTTACGGGATCCATAACCTGTCAAAACGAAGGCCTCGATGAGTTCTACGGCTTTGACAGCTTTCAGCCGTCAACAGATAGATTAATGCCCAAAAAGGACAACCCGAATCTCAATCGGGTCTCGTAAGTTTATTACCCTTCGTTTTTTCGACACGTGGATTTTTACGTTAAAACAGGATTACCTTGGCTGGCCTTCGATTTACCATCGCTGGAGAGTGGTGCACAATGGTACTGTTCCGTTTCAAATCCATGCACGCATTTCTAAAAGTCGTACGGCACTGTTTCGCCATTTCGGACGGATGTTGCACCTTGCACCGTGGATGTTGCACCCTGTAGATATCGATTATTCGGACGGCCATAACTTCTGGCTCGTTTAGAGTTACGGGAGCCATAACCGGTCAAAACGAAGGCCTCGATGAGTTCTACGGCTCTGACAGCTTTCAGCCGTTAACGGATAGATTAATGCCCAAAAAGGACAACCCGAATCTCAATCGGGTCTCGTAAGTTTTTTACCCTTCGTTTTTTCGACACGTGGATTTTTACGGTAAAACAGGATTACCGTTGCTGGCCTTCGATTTCCCATCGCTGGAGAGTGGTGCACCATGGTACTGTTCCTTTTCAAATCCATGCACGCATTTCTAAAAGTCGTACGGCACTGTTTCGCCATTTCGGACGGATGTTGCACCTTGCACCGTGGATGTTGCACCCTGTAGATATCGATTATTCGGACGGCCATAACTTCTGGCTCGTTTAGAGTTACGGGAGCCATAACATGTCAAAACGAAGGCCTCGATGAGTTCTACGGCTTTGGCAGCTTTCAACCGTCAACGGATAGATTAATGCCCAAAAAGGACAACCCGAATCTCAATCGGGTCTCGTAAGTTTTTTACCCTTCGTTTTTTCGACACGTGGATTTTTACGGTAAAACGGGATTACCGTGGCTGGCCTTCGATTTACCATCGCTGGAGAGTGGTGCACCGTGGTACTGTTCCATTTCAAACCCATGCACGCATTTCTAAAAGTCGTACGACACTGTTTCGCCATTTCGGACGGATGTTGCACCTTGCACCGTGGATGTTGCACCCTGTAGATATCGATTATTCGGACGACCATAACTTCTGGCTCGTTTAGATTTGCGGGAGCCATAACCTGTCAAAACGAAGGCTTCGATGAGTTCTACGGCTTTGACAGCTTTCAGCCGTCAACGGATAGATTAATGCCCAAAAAGGACAACCCGAATCTCAATCGGTTCTCGTAAGTTTTTTACCCTTTGTTTTTTCAACACGTGGATTTTTACGGTAAAACGGGATTACCGTGGCTGGCTTTCGATTTACCATCGCTGGAGAGTGGTGCACCATGGTACTGTTCCGTTTCAAATCCATGCACGCATTTCTAAAAGTCGAACGACACTGTTTCGCTATTTCGGACGGATGTTGCACCTTGCACCGTGGATGTTGCACACTGTAGATATCGATTATTCGGACGACCATAACTTCTGGCTCGTTTAGAGTTACGGGAGCCATAACATGTCAAAACGAAGGACTCGATGAGTTCTAAGGCTTTGACAGCTTTCAACCGTCAACGGATAGATTAATGCCCAAAAAGGACAACCCGAATCTCAATCGGGTCTCGTAAGTTTTTTACCGTTCGTTTTTTCGACACGTGGATTTTTACGGTAAAATAGGATTACGGTGGCTGGTCTTCGATTTACCATCGTTGGAGAGTGGTGCACCATGGTATTGTTCCGTTTCAAATCCATGCACGCATTTCTAAAAGTCGTACGTCACTGTTTCGCCATTTCAGACGGATGTTGCACCTTGCACCGTGGATGTTGCACCCTGTAGATATCGATTATTCGGACGACCGTAACTTCTGGATCGTTTAGAGTTACGGGAGCCATAACCTGTCAAAACGAAGGCCTTGATGAGTTCTATGGCTTTGACAGCTTTCAGCCGTCAACGGATAGATTAATGCCCAAAAAGGACAACCCGAATCTCAATCGGGTCTCGTAAGTTTTTAACCCTTCGTTTTTTCGACACGTGGATTTTTACGGTAAAACGGAATTACGGAGGCTGGTCTTTGATTTACCATCGCTGGAGAGTGGTGCACCATGGTACTGTTCCGTTTTAAATCCATGCACGCATTTCTAAAAGTCGTACGGCACTGTTTCGCCATTTCGGACGGATGTTGCACCTTGCACCGTGGATGTTGCACCCTGTAGATATCGATTATTCGGACGGCCATAACTTCTGGCTCGTTTAGAGTTACGGGAGCCATAACCTGTCAAAACGAAGGCCTCGATGAGTTCTACGGCTTTGACCGCTTTCAGCCGTCAACGGATAGATTAATGCCTAAAAAGGACAACCCGAATCTCAATCGGGTCCCGTAAGATTTTTACCCTTCGTTTTTTCGACACGTGGATTTTTACGGTAAAACTGGATTACCGTGGCTGGCCTTCGATTTACCATCGCTGGAGAGTGGTGCACCTGGTACTGTTCCGTTTCAAATCCATGCACGCATTTCTAAAAGTCGTACGGCACTGTTTCGCCATTTCGGACGGATGTTGCACCTTGCACCGTGGATGTTGCACCCTGTAGATATCGATTATTCGGACGGCCATAACTTCTGTCTCGTTTAGAGTTACGAGAGCCATAACCTGTCAAAACGAAGGCCTCGGTGAGTTCTACGGCTTTGACAGCTTTCAGCTGTCAATGGATAGATTAATGCCCAGAAAGGACAACCCAAATCTCAATCGGGTCTCGTAAGTTTTTTACCCTTCGTTTTTTCGACACGTGGATTTTTACGGTAAAACAGGATTACCGTTGCTGGCCTTCGATTTCCCATCGCTGCAGAGTGGTGCACCATGGTACAGTTCCATTTCAAATCCATGCATGCATTTCTAAAAGTCGTACGGCACTGTTTCGCCATTTTGGACGGATGTTGCACCTTGCACCGTGGTTGTTGCACCCTGTAGATATCGATTATTCGGACGGCCATAACTTCTGGCTCGTTTAGAGTTACGGGAGCCATAACCTGTCAAAACGAAGGCCTCGATGAGTTCTACGGCTTTGACAGCTTTCAGCCGTCAACGGATAGATTAATGCCCAAAAAGGACAACGCGAATCTCAATCGGGTCTCGTAAGTTTTTCACCCTTCGTTTTTCCGACACGTGGATTTTTGTGGTAAAACGGGATTACGGTGGCTGGTCTTCGATTTACCATCGCTGGAGAGTGGTGCACCATGGTACTGTTCCGTTTCAAATCCATGCACGCATTTCTAAAAGTCGTATGGCACTGTTTCGCCATTTCGGACGGATGTTGCACCTTGCACCGTGGATGTTGCAACCAGTAGATATCGATTATTCGGACGGCCATAACTTCTGGCTCGTTTAGAGATACGGGGGCCATTACATGTCAAAACGAAGGACTCGATGAGTTCTACGGCTTTGACAGCTTTCAACCGTCAACGGATAGATTAATGCCCAAAAAGGACCACCCGAATCGCAATCGGGTCTCGTAAGTTTTTTACCGTTCGTTTTTTCGACACGTGGATTTTTACGGTAAAACAGGATTACGGTGGCTGGTCTTCGATTTACCATCGCTGGAGAGTGGTGCACTAGGTACTGTTCCGTTTCAAATCCATGCACGCATTTCTAAAAGTCTTACAGCACTGTTTCGCCATTTCGGACGGATGTAGCACCTTGCACCGTGGATGTTTCACCCTGTAGATATCGATTATTCGGACGGCCATAACTTCTGGCTCGTTTAGAGTTACGGGAGCCATAACATGTCAAAACGAAGGATTCGATGAGTTTTACGGCTTTGACAGCTTTCAACCATCAACGGATAGATTAGTGCCCGAAAAGGACAACCCGAATCATAATCGGGTCTCGTAAGTTTTTTACCGTTCGTTTTTTCGATACGTGGATATTTACGGTAAAACAGGATTACGTTGGCTGGTCTTCGATTTACCATCGCTGGAGAGTGGTGCACCATGGTACTGTTCCATTTCAAATCCATGCACGCATTTCTAAAAGTCGTACGGCACTGTTTCGCCATTTCGGACGGATGTTGCACCTTGCACCGTGGATGTTGCACCCTGTAGATATCGATTATTCGGACGAACATAACTTCTGGCTCGTTTAGAGTTACGGGAGCCATAACCTGCCAAAACGAAGGCCTCGATGAGTTCTACGGCTTTGATTGCTTTCAGCCGTCAACGGATAGATTAATTCCCAAAAAGGACAACCCGAATCTCAATGGGGTCTCGTAAGTTTTTAACCCTTCGTTTTTTCGACACGTGGATTTTTATGGTAAAACGGGATTACGGTGGCTGGTCTTCGATTTACCATCGCTGGAGTGTGGTGCACCATGGTACTGTTCCATTTTAAATCCATGCATGCATTTCTAAAAGTCGTACGACGCTGTTTCGCCATTTCGGACGGATGTTGCACCTTGCACCGTGGATGTTGCACCCTGTAGATATCGATTATTCGGACGGCATAACTTCTGGCTCGTTTAGAGTTACGGGAGCCATAACCTGTCAAAACAAAGGCCTCGATGAGTTCTACGTCTTTGACCGCTTTCAGCCGTCAACGGATAGATTAATGCCTAAAAAGGACAACCCGAATCTCAATCGGGTCTCATAAGTTTTTTACACTTCGTTTTATCAACACGTGGATTTTTACGGTAAAAAAGGATTACCGTGGCTGGTCTTCGATTTACCATCGCTGGAGAGTGGTGCACCATGGTACTGTTCCATTTCAAATCCATGCACGCATTTCTAAAAGTCGTACGGCACTGTTTCGCCATTTCGGACGGATGTTGCACCTTGCACCGTGGATGTTGCACCCTGTAGATATCGATTATTCGGACGACCATAACTTCTGGCTCGTTTAGAGTTACGGGAGCCATAACCTTTCAAAACGAAGGCCTCGATGAGTTCTACGGCTTTGACCGCTTTCTGCCGTCAACGGATAGATTAATGCCCAAAAAGGACAACCCGAATCTCAATCGGGTCTCTTAAGTTTTTTACCCTTCGTTTTTTCGACACGTGGATTTTTACGGTAAAACGGGATTACCGTGGCCCGTCTTCGACTTCCCATCGCTGGAGAGTGGTGCACCAGGTACTGTTCCGTTTCAAATCCATGAACGCATTTCTAAAAGTCGTACGGCACTGTTTCGCCATTTCGGACGGATGTTGCACATTGCACCGTGGATGTTGCACCCTTTAGATATCGATTATTCAGACGACCATAACTTCTGGCTCGTTTAGAGTTACGGGAGCCATAACCTGTCAAAACAAAGGGCTCGATGAGTTCTACGGCTTTGACAGCTTTCAGCCGTCAACGGATAGATTAATGCCCAAAAAGGACAACCCGAATCTCAATCGGGTCTCGTAAGTTTTTTACCCTTCGTTTTTTCAACACGTGGAATTTTGTGGTAAAACAGGATTACCGTGGCTGGCCTTCGATTTACCATCGCTGGAGAGTGGTGCACCATTGTACTGTTCCGTTTCAAATCCATGCACGCATTTCTAAAAGTCGTACGGCACTGTTTCGCCATTTCGGACGGATTTTGCACCTTGCACCGTGGATGTTGCACCCTGTAGATATCGATTATTCGGACGGCCATAACTTCTGGCTCGTTTAGAGTTACGGGGACCATAACCTGTCTAAAAGAAGGCCTCGATGACTTTTACGGCTTTGACAGCTTTCAGCCGTCAACGGATAGATTAAAGCCCAAAAAGGACAACCCGAATCTCAATCGGGTCTCGTAAGTTTTTTACCCTTCGTTTTTTCGACACGTGGATTTTTACAGTAATACAGGATTACCGTGGCTGGTCTTCGATTTACCATCGCTGGAGAGTGGAGCACCATGGTACTGTTCCGTTTGAAATCCATGCACGCATTTCTAAAAGTCGTACGACACTGTTTCGCCATTTCGGACGGATGTTGCACCTTGTACCGTGAATGTTGCACCCTATAGATATCGATTATACGGACGACCATAACTTCTGGCTCGTTTAGAGTTACGAGAGCCATAACCTGTCAAAACGAAGGCCTCGATGAGTTCTACGGCTTTGACAGCTTTCAGCCGTCAACGGATAGATTAATGCCCAAAAAGAACAACCCGAATCTCAATCGGGTCTCGTAAGTTTTTTACCCTTCGTTTTTTCGACACGTGGATTTTAACGGTAAAACGGGATTACCGTGGCCCGTCTTCCACTTCCCATCGCTGGAGAGTGGTGCACCATGGTAGTGTTCCAGATCAAATCCATGCACGCATTTCAAAAAGTCGTGCGGCACTGTTTCGCAATTTCGGACGGATGTTGCACCCTGTGGATATCGATTATTCGGACGGCCATAACTTCTGGCTCGTTCAGAGTTACGGGAGCCATAACCTGTCAAAACGAAGGCTTCGATGTGTTCTACGGCTTTGACAGCTTTCAACCGTTAATGGATAGATTAATGCCCAAAAAGGACAACCCGAATCTCAATCGGGTCTCGTAAGTTTTTTACCCTTCGTTTTTTCGACACGTGGATTTTTAGGGTAAAACGGGATTACCTTTGCTGGCCTTCGATTTACCATCGCTGAAGAGTGGTACACCATGGTGCTGTTCCATTTCAAATCCATGCACACATTTCTAAAAGTCGTACGACACTATTTCGCCATTTCGGACGGATGTTGCACCTTGCACCGTGGATGTTGCACCCTGTAGATATCGATTATACGGACGACCATAACTTCTGGCTCGTTTAGAGTTACGAGAGCCATAACCTGTCAAAACGAAAGCCTCGATGAGTTCTACGACTTTGACATCTTTCAGCCGTCAACGGATAGATTAATTCCCTAAAAGGACAACCTGAATCTCAATTGGGTCTCGTACGTTTTTTACCCTTCGTTTTTTCGACACGTGGATTTTTACGGTAAAACGGGATTACCGTGGCCCGTCTTCGACTTTCCATCGCTGGAGAGTGGTGCACCATGGTAGTGTTCCGTTTCAAATCCATGCACGCATTTCAAAAAGTCGTACGACACTGTTTCGCCATTTCGGACGGATGTTGCACCCTGCACCGTGGATGTTGCACCCTGTGGATATCGATTATTCGGACGGCCATAACTTCTGGCTCGTTTAGAGCTACGGGAGCCATAACCTATCAAAATAAAGGCCTCGATGAGTTCTACGGATTTGACAGCTTTCATCCGTCAACGGATAGATTAATGCCCAAAAAGGACAACCCGAATCTCAATCGGGTCTCGTAAGTTTTTTACCCTTTGTTTTTTCAACACGTTGATTTTTACGGTAAAACAGGATTACCGTGTCTGGCCTTCGATTTACCATCGCTGGAGAGTGGTGCACCATGGTACTGTTCCGTTTGAAATCCATGCACACATTTCTAAAAGTCGTACGGCACAGTTTCGCCATTTCGGACGGATGTTGTACCTTGCACCGTGGATGTTGCACCCTATAGATATCGATGATTCGGACGGTCATAACTTCTGGCTCGTTTAGAGTTACGGGAGCCATAACATGTCAAAACGAATGCCTCGGTGAGTTCTACGGCTCTGACAGCTTTCAACCGTCAACGGATAGATTAATGCCCAAAAAGGACAACCCGAATCTCAATCGGGTCTCGTAAGTTTTTTACCGTTCGTTTTTTCGACACGTGGATTTTTACGGTAAAACAAGATTACGGTGGCTGGTCTTCGATTTACCATCGCTGGAGAGTGGTGCACCATGGTACTATTCCGTTTCAAATCCATGCACGCATTTCTAAAAGTCGTACGGCACTGTTTCGCAATTTCGGACGGATGTTGCACCTTGCACCGTGGATGTTGCACCCTGTAGATATCGATTATTCGGACGACCATAACTTCTGGCTCGTTTAGAGTTACGGGAGCCATAACCTGTAAAAACGAAGGCCTCGATGAGTTCTACGGCTTTGACTGCTTTCAGCCGTCAACGGATAGATTAATGCCCAAAAAGGACAACCCGAATATCAATCGGGTCTCGTAAGTTTTTTACCCTTCGTTTTATCGACACGTGGATTTTTACGGTAAAACAGGATTACGGTGGCTGGTCTTCGATTTACCATCGCTGGAGAGTGGTGTACCAGTGTACTGTTCCGTTTCAAACCCATGCACGCATTTCTATAAGTCGTACGGCACTGTTTCGCCATTTCGTACGGATGTTGCCCCTTACACCGTGGATGTTGCACCCTGTAGATATCGATTATTCGGACGGCCATAACTTCTGGCTCGTTTAGAGTTACGGGAGCCATAACCTGTCAGAACGAAGGCCTCGATGAGTTCTACGGCTTTGACAGCTTTCAGCCGTCAACGGATGGATTAATACTCAAAAAGGACAACCCGAATCTCAATCGTGTCTCGTAAGTTTTTTACCCTTCATTTTTTCGACACGTGGATTTTTACGGTAAAACAGGATTACCGTGGCTGGCCTTCGATTTACCATCGCTGGAGAGTGGTGCACCATGGTACTGTTCCGTTTCGAATCCATGCACGCATTTCTAGAAGTCGTACGGCACTGTTTCGTCATTTCGGACGGATGCTGCACCTTGCACCGTGGATGTTGCACCCTGTAGATATCGATTATTCAGAAGGCCATAACTTCTGGCTCGTTTAGAGTTACGGGAGCCATAACATGTCAAAACGAAGGCCTCGATGAGTTCTACGGCTTTGATAGCTTTCAACCGTCAACGGATAGATTAATGCCCAAAAAGGACAGCCTGAATCTCCATCGGTTCTCGTAAGTTTTTTACCCTTCATTTTTTTCGACACGTGGACTTTTACGGTAAAACAGGATTACCGTGGCTGGCCTTGGATTTACCATCGCTGGAGAGTGGTGCACCATGTTACTGTTCCGTTTCAAACCCATGCACGCATTTCTAAACGTCGTACAACACTGTTTCGCCATTTCGGACGGATGTTGAACCTTGCACCATGGATGTTGCACCCTGTAGATATCGATTATTCGGACAGCCATAACTTCTGGCTTGTTTGGAGTTACGGGAGCCATAACCTGTCAAAACGAAGGCCTCGATGAGTTCTACAGCTTTGACAGCTTTCAGACGTCAACGGATAGATTAATGCCCAAAAAGGACAACCCGAATCTCAATCGGGTCTCGTAAGTTTTTTACCCTTCGTTTTTTTGACACGTGGATTTTTACGGTAAAACAGGATTACGATGGCTGGTCTTCAATTTACCATCGCTGGAGAGTGGTGCACCATGGTACTGTTCCGTTTTAAATCCATGCACGCATTTCTAAATGTCGTACGACACTGTTTCGCCATTTCGGACGGATGTTGCACCTTGCACCGTGGATGTTGCACCCTGTAGATATCGATTATATGGACGACCATAACTTCTGGCTCGTTTAGAGTTACGGGATCCATAACCTGTCAAAACGAAGGCCTCGATGATTTCTACGGCTCTGACAGCTTTCAGCCGTCAACGGATAGACTAATTCCCAAAAAGTACAACCCGAATCTCAATTGGGTCTCGTAAGTTTTTTACCCTTCGTTTTTTCGACACGTGGATTTTTACGGTAAAACGGGATTACCGTGGCCCATCTTCGACTTCCCATCGCTGGAGAGTGGTGCACCATGGTAGTGTTCCGTTTCAAATCTATGCACGCATTTCAAAAAGTCGTACGGCACTGTTTCGCCATTTCGGACGGATGTTGCACCTTGCACCGTGGATGTTGCACCCTGTGGATATCGATTATTCGGACGGCCATAACTTCTGGCTCGTTTAGAGGTTACGGGAGCTATAACCTGTCAAAACAAAGGCCTCAATGAGTTCTACGGCTTGGACAGCTTTCAAACGTCAACGGATAGATTAATGCCCAAAAAGGACAACCCGAATCTCAATCGGGTCTCGTAGGTTTTTTACCCTTCGTTTTTTCGACACGTGGATTTTTACGGTAAAACAGGATTACCGTGGCTGGCCTTCGATTTACCATCGCTGAAGAGTGGTGCACCATGGTACTGTTCCATTTCAAATCCATGCACGCATTTCTAAAAGTCGTACGGCACTGTTTCGCCATTTCGGACGGATGTTGCACCTTGCACCGTGGATGTTGCACCCTATAGATATCGATTATTCGGACGGCCATAACTTCTGACTCGTTTAGAGTTATGGGAGCCATAACCTGTCAAAACGAAGGCCTCGATGAGATCTATGGCTTTGACAGCTTTCAGACGTCAACGGATAGATTAATGCCCAAAAAGGACAACCCGAATCTCAATCGGGTCTGGTAAATTTTTTATCCTTCGTTTTTTCGACACGTGGATTTTTACGGTAAAACAGGATTACGGTGGCTGGTCTTCGATTTACCATCGCTGGAGAGTGGGGCACCATGGTACTGTTCCGTTTCAAATCCATGCACGCATTTCTAAAAGTCGTACGATACTGTTTCGCCATTTCGGACGGATGTTGCACCTTGAACCGTGGATGTTGCACCCTGTAGATATCGATTATTCGGACGACCATAACTTCTGGTTCGTTTAGAGTTACGAGAGCCTTAACCTGTCAAAACGAAGGCCTCGATGAGTTCTACGGCTTTGACAGCTTTCAGCCGTCAACGGATAGATTAATGCCCAAAAAGGACAACCCGAATCTCAATCGGGTCTCGTAAGTTTTTTACCGTTTTCGACACGTGGATTTTTAGGGTAAAACTGGATTACCGTGGCTGGCCTTCGATTTACCATCGCTGGAGAGTGGTGCACCGGGTACTGTTCCGTTTCAAATCCATGCACGCATTTCTAAAAGTCGTACGGCACTGTTTCGCCATTTCGGACGGATGTTGCACCTTGCACCGTGGATGTTGCACCCTGTAGATATCGATTAATCGGACGGCCATAACTTCTGGCTTGTTTAGAGTTACGGGAGCCATAACATGTCAAAACGAAGGCCTCGATGAGTTCTACCGCTTTGACAGCTTTCAACCGTCAACGGATAGATTAATGCCCAAAAAGGACAACCCGAATCTCCATCGGGTCTCGTAAGTTTTTTACCCTTCGTTTTTTCGACACATGGATTTTTACGGTAAAACAGGATTACCGTGGGTGGCCTTCGATTTACCATCGCTGGAGAGTGGTGCACCATGGTACTGTTCCGTTTCAAATCCATGCACACATTTCTAAAAGTCGTACGACACTGTTTCGCCATTTCGGACGGATGTTGCACCTTGCACCGTGGATGTTGCACCCTGTAGATATCGATTATTCGGACGACCATAACTTCTGGCTCGTTTAGAGTTACGGGAGCCATGACCTGTCAAAACGAAGGCCTCGATGAGTTCTATGGCTTCGACAGGTTTCAGCCGTCAACGGATAGATTAATGCCCAAAAAGGAAAACCCGAATCTCAATCGGGTCTCGTAAGTTTTTAACCCTTCGTTTTTTCGACACGTGGATTTTTACGGTGAAACGGGATTACGGTGGCTGGTCTTCGATTTACCATCGCTGGAGAGTGGTGCACCATGGCACTGTTCTGTTTTAAATCCATGCACGCATTTCTAAAAGTCGTACGGCACTGTTTCGCCATTTCGGACGAATGTTGCGCCTCGCACCGTGGATGTTGCATCCTGTAGATATCGATTATTCGAACGGCCATAACTTCTGGCTCGTTTAGAGTTACAGGATCCATAACCTGTCAAAAGGAAGGCCTCGATGAGTTCTACGGCTTTGGCCGCTTTCAGCCGTCAACGGATAGATTAATGCCCAAAAAGTACAACCCGAATCTCAATCTGGTCTCGTAAGTTTTTTACCCTTCGTTTTTTCGACACGCGGATTTTTACGGTAAAAAGGATTACCGTGGCTAGCCTTCGATTTACCATCGCTGGAGAGTGGTGCACTATGGTACTATTCCGTTTCAAATCCATGCACGCATTTCTAAAAGTCGTACGACACTGTTTCGCCATTTCGGACGGATGTTGCACCTTGCACCGTGGATGTTGCACCCTGTAGATATCGATTATTCGGACGGCCATAACTTCTTGCTCGTTTAGAGTTACGGGAGCCATAACCTGTCAAAACGAAGGCCTCGATGAGTTCTACCGCATTGACAGCTTTCAGCCATCAACGGATAGATTAATGCCCAAAAAGGACAACCCGAATCTCAATCGGGTCTCGTAAGTTTTTTACCCTTCGTTTTTTCGACACGTGGATTTTTACTGTAAAACTGGATTACCGTGGCTGGCCTTCGATTTACCATCGCTGGAGAGTGGTGCGCCAGGTACTGTTCCGTTTCAAATCCATGCACGCATTTCTAAAAGTCGTACGGCACTGTTTCGCCATTTCGGACGAATGTTGCACCTTGCACCGTGGATGTTGCACCCTAGAGATATCGATTATTCGGACGGCCATAACTTCTTGCTCGTTTAGAGTTACGGGAGCCATAACCTGTCAAAACGAAGGCCTCGATGAGTTCTACGGCTTTGACTGTTTTCAGCCGTCAACGGATAGATTAATTCCCAAAAAGGACAACCCGAATCTCAATCGGGTCTCGTAAGTTTTTTACCCTTCGTTTTTTCGACACGTGGATTTTTACGGTAAAACGGGATTACCGTGGTCCGTCTTCGACTTCCCATCGCTGGACAGTGGTGCACCATGGCACTGTTCCGTTTCAAATCCATGCACGCATTTCTAAAAGTCGTACGGCACTGTTTCGCCATTTCGGACGGATGTTGCACCTTGCACCGTGGATGTTGCACCCAATAGATATCGATTATTCGGACGGCCATAACTTCTGGCTCGGTTAGAGTTACGGGAGCAATAAACTGTAAAACCGAAGGCTCGATGAGTTCTACGGCTTTGACAGCTTTCAGCCGTCAACGGATAGATTAATGCCCAAAATGGACAACCCGAATCTCAATCGGGTCTCGTAAGTTTTTTACCCTTCGTTTTTTCGACACGTGGATTTTTACGGTAAAACGGGATTACGGTGGCTGGTCTTCGATTTACCATCACTGGAGCGTGGTGCACCATGGTACTGTTCCGTTTCAAATCTATGCACGAATTTCTAAAGGTCGTACGGCACTGTTACGCCATTTCGGACGGATGTTGCACCCTGTAAATATCGATTATTTGGACGGCCATAACTTCTGGATCGTTTAGAGTTACGGGAGCCATAACCTGTCAAAACGAAGGCCTCGATGAGTTCTACGGCTTTGACAGCTTTCAGCCATCAACGGATAGATTAATTCCCAACAAGGACAACCCGAATCTCAATCGGGTCTCGTAAGTTTTTTACCGTTCGTTTTTTCGACACGTGGATTTTTACGGTAAAACTGGATTACCGTGGCTGGCCTTCGATTTACCATCGCTGGAGAGTGCTGCACCAGGTACTGTTCCGTTTCAAATCCATGCACGCATTTCTAAAGTCGTACGGCATTGTTTCGCCATTTCGGACGGATGTTGCACCTTGCACCGTGGATGTTGCACCCTGTAGATATCGATTATTCAGACGGCCATAACTTCTGGCTCGTTTAGAGTTACGGGAGCCATAACATGTCAAAACGAAGGCCTCGATGAGTTCTACGGCTTTGAAAGCTTTCAACCGTCAACGGATAGATCAATGCCCAAAAAGGACAACCCGAATCTCCACCGGGTCTCGTAAGTTTTTTACCCTTCGTTTTTTTCGACACGTGGATTTTTACGGTAAAACAGGATTACCGTGGCTAGCCTTCGATTTACCATCGCTGGAGAGTGGTGCACCATGGTACCGTTCCGTTTCAAACCCATGCACGCATTTCTAAACGTCGTACGAAACTGTTTCGCCATTTCGGACAGATGTTGAACCTTGCACCATGGATGTTGCACCCTGTAGATATCGATTATTCGGACGGCCATAACTTCTGGCTCGTTTAGATTTACGGGAGCCATAACCTGTCAAAACGAAGGCCTCGATGAGTTCTACGGCTTTGATAGCTTTCAGACGTCAACGAATAGATTAATGCCCAAAAAGGACAACCCGAATCTCAATCGGGTCTCGTAAGTTTTTTACCTTTCGTTTTTTCGACACGTGGATTTTTACGGTAAAACATGATTACGGTGGCTGTTCTTCGATTTACCATCGCTGGAGAGTGGTGCACCATGGTACTGTTCCGTTTCAAATCCATGCACGCATTTCTAAAAGTCGTACGACACTGTTTCGCCATTTCGGACGGATGTTGCACCTTGCACCGTGGATGTTGCACCCTGTAGATATCGATTATACGGATGACCATTACTTCTTGCTCGTTTAGAGTTACGGGAGCCATAACCTGTCAAAACGTAGGCCTCGATGAGTTCTACGGCTTTGACAGCTTTAAGCCGTCAACGGACAGACTAATTCCCAAAAAGGAAAACCCGAATCTCAATCGGGTCTCGTAAGTTTTTTACCCTTCGTTTTTTCGACACGTGGATTTTTACGGTAAAACGGGATTACCGTGGCCCGTCTTCGACTTCCCATCGCTGGAGAGTGGGCACCATGGTAGTGTTCCATTTCAAATCCATGCACGCATTTCAAAAAGTCGTACGGCACTGTTTCTCCATTTCGGACGGATGTTGCACCTTGCACCGTGGATGTTGCACCCTGTGGACAACCGTCAACGAATAGATTAATGCCCAAAAAGGACAACCTGAATCTCAATCGGGTCTCGTAAGTTTTTTACCCTTCGTTTTTTCGACACGTGTATTTTTACGGTAAAACAGGATTACCGTGGCTGGCCTTCGATTTACCATTGCTGAAGAGTGGTGCACCATGGTACTGTTCCGTTTCAAATCCAAGCACGCATTTCTAAAAGTCGTACGGCACTGTTTCGCCATTTCGGACGGATGTTGCACCTTGCACCGTGGATGTTGCACCCTGTAGATATCGATTATTTGGACGGCCATAACTTCTTGCTCGTTTAGAGTTACGGGAGCCATAACCTGTCAAAACGAAGGCCTCGATGAGTTCTACCGCTTTGACAGCTTTCAGCCGTCAACGGATAGATTAATGCCCAAAAAGGACAACCCGAATCTCAATCGGGTCTCGTAAGTTTTTTACCCTTCGTTTTTTCGACACGTGGATTTTTAATGTAAAACTGGATTACCGAGGCTGGCCTTCGATTTACCATCGCTGGAGAGTGGTGCACCAGGCACTGTTCCGTTTCAAATCCATGCACGCATTTTTAAAAGTCGTACGGCACTGTTTCGCCATTTCGGACGGATGTTGCACCTTGCACCGTGGATGTTGCACCCTGTAGATATCGATTATTCAGACGGCCATAACTTCTGGCTCGTTTAGAGTTACGGGAGCCATAACATGTCAAAACGAAGGCCTCAATGAGTTCTACGGCTTTGAAAGCTTTCAACCGTCAACGGATAGATTAATGCCCAAAAAGGACAACCCGAATCTCCACCGGGTCTCGTAAGTTTTTTACCCTTCGTTTTTTTCGACACGTGGATTTTTACGGTAAAACAGGATTACCGTGGCTAGCCTTCGATTTACCATCGCTGGAGAGTGGTGCACCATGGTACCGTTCCGTTTCAAACCCATGCACGCATTTCTAAACGTCGTACGAAACTGTTTCGCCATTTCGGACAGATGTTGAACCTTGCACCATGGATGTTGCACCCTGTAGATATCGATTATTCGGACGGCCATAACTTCTGGCTCGTTTAGAGTTACGGGAGCCATAACCTTTCAAAACAAAGGCCTCGATGAGTTCTACGGCTTTGACAGCTTTTAGACGTCAACGAATAGATTAATGCCCAAAAAGGACAACCCGAATCTCAATCGGGTCTCGTAAGTTTTTTACCCATCGTTTTTTCGACACGTGGATTTTTACGGTAAAACAGGATTACGGTGGCTGGTCTTCGATTTACCATCGCTGGAGAGTGGTGCACTATGGTACTGTTCCGTTTCAAATCCATGCACGCATTTCTAAAAGTCGTACGACACTGTTTCGCCATTTCGGACGGATGTTGCACCTTGCACCGTGGATGTTGCACCCTGTAGATATCGATTATACGGATGACCATTACTTCTGGCTCGTTTAGAGTTACGGGAGCCATAACCTGTCAAAACGAAGGCCTCGATGAGTTCTATGGCTTTGACAGCTTTCAGCCGTCAACGGACAGACTAATTCCCAAAAAGGAAAACCCGAATCTCAATCGGGTCTCATGAGTTTTTTACCCTTCGTTTTTTCGACACGTGGATTTTTACGGTAAAACGGGATTACCGTGGCCCGTCTTCGACTTCCCATCGCTGGAGAGTGGTGCACCATGGTAGTATTCCGTTTCAAATCCATGTAGCATTTCAAAAAGTCGTACGGCACTGTTTCGCCATTTCGGACGGATGTTGCACCTTGCACCGTGGATGTTGCACCCTGTGGATATCGATTATTCGGACAGCCATAACTTCTGGCTCGTTTAGAGTTACGGGGGCCATAACCTGTCAAAACAAAGGCCTCGATGAGTTCTACGGCTTTGATAGCTTTCAACCGTCAACGAATAGATTAATGCCCAAAAAGGACAACCCGAATCTCAATCGGGTCTCGTAATTTTTTTACCTTTCGTTTTTTCGACACGTGGATTTTTACGGTAAAACAGGATTACCATGGCTGGCCTTCGATTTACCGTTGCTGATGAGTGGTGCACCATGGTACTGTTCCGTTTCAAATCCATGCACGCATTTCTAAAAGTCGTACGACACTGTTTCGCCATTTCGGACGAATGTTGCACCTTGCACCGTGGATGTTGCACCCTGTAGATATCGATTATTCGGACGGCCATAACTTCTGGCTCGTTTAGAGTTTCGGGAGCCATAACCTGTCAAAACGAAGGCCTCGATGAGTTCTACGGCTTTGACAGCTTTCAGCCGTCAACGGATAGATTAATGCCCAAAAAGGACAACCCGAATCTCAATCGGGTCTCGTAAGTTTTTTACCCTTCGTTTTTTTCGACACATGGATTTTTACGGTAAAACAGGATTACCGTAGCTAGCCTTCGATTTACCATCGCTGGAGAGTGGTGCACCATGGTACCGTTCCGTTTCAAACCCATGCACGCATTTCTAAACGTCGTACGAAACTGTTTCGCCATTACGGACAGATGTTGAACCTTGCACCATGGATGTTGCACCCTGTAGATATCGATTATTCGGACGGCCATAACTTCTGGCTCGTTTAGATTTACGGGAGCCATAACCTGTCAAAACGAAGGCCTCGAGGAGTTCTACGGCTTTGATAGCTTTCAGACGTCAACGAATAGATTAATGCCCAAAAAGGACAACCCGAATCTCAATCGGGTCTCGTAAGTTTTTTACCTTTCGTTTTTTCGACACATGGATTTTTACGGTAAAACATGATTACGGTGGCTGTTCTTCGATTTACCATCGCTGGAGAGTGGTGCACCATGGTACTGTTCCGTTTCAAATCCATGCACGCATTTCTAAAAGTCGTACGACACTGTTTCGCCATTTCGGACGGATGTTGCACCTTGCACCGTGGATGTTGCACCCTGTAGATATCGATTATACGGATGACCATTACTTCTTGCTCATTTAGAGTTACGGGAGCCATAACCTGTCAAAACGAAGGCCTCGATGAGTTCTACGGCTTTGACAGCTTTAAGCCGTCAACGGACAGACTAATTCCCAAAAAGGAAAACCCGAATCTCAATCGGGTCTCGTAAGTTTTTTACCCTTCGTTTTTTCGACACGTGGATTTTTACGGTAAAACGGGATTACTGTGGCCCGTCTTCGACTTCCCATCGTTGGAGAGTGGTGCACCATGGTAGTGCTCCGTTTCAAATCCATGCACGCATTTCAAAAAGTCGTACGGCACTGTTTCTCCATTTCGGACGGATGTTGCACCTTGCACCGTGGATGTTGCACCCTGTGGATATCGATTAATCGGACAGCCATAACTTGTGCTCGTTTAGAGTTACGGGAGCCATAACCTGTCAAAACAAAGGCCTCGATGAGTTCTACGGCTTTGACAGCTTTGAACCGTCAACGAATAGATTAATGCCCAAAAAGGACAACCTGAATCTCAATCGGGTCTCGTAAGTTTTTTACCCTTCGTTTTTTCGACACGTGGATTTTTACGGTAAAACAGGATTACCGTGGCTGGCCTTCGATTTACCATTGCTGAAGAGTGGTGCACCATGGTACTGTTCCGTTTCAAATCCATGCACGCATTTCTAAAAGTCGTACGGCACTGTTTCGCCATTTCGGACGGATGTTGCACCTTGCACCGTGGATGTTGCACCCTGTAGATATCGATTATTCGGACGGCCATAACTTCTTGCTCGTTTAGAGTTACGGGAGCCATAACCTGTCAGAACGAAGGCCTCGATGAGTTCTACCGCTTTGACAGCTTTCAGCCGTCAACGGATAGATTAATGCCCAAAAAGGACAACCCGAATCTCAATCCGGTCTCGTAAGTTTTTTACCCTTCGTTTTTTCGACACGTGGATTTTTACTGTAAAACTGGATTACGGTGGCTGGTCTTCGATTTACCATCACTGGAGCGTGGTGCACCATGGTACTGTACCGTTTCAAATCTATGCACGAATTTCTAAAGGTCGTACGGCACTGTTACACCATTTCGGACGGATGTTGCACCTTGCACCGTGGATGTTGCACCCTGTAGATATCGATTATTTGGACAGCCATAACTTCTGGATCGTTTAGAGTTACGGGAGCCATAACCTGTCAAAACGAAGGCCTCGATGAGTTCTACGGCTTTGACAGCTTTCAGCCATCAACGGATAGATTAATGCCCAAAAAGGACAACCCGAATCTCAATCGGGTCTCGTAAGTTTTTTACCGTTCGTTTTTTCGACACGTGGATTTTTACGGTAAAACTGGATTACCGAGGCTGGCCTTCGATTTACCATCGCTGGAGAGTGGTGCACCAGGTACTGTTCCGTTTCAAATCCATGCACGCATTTTTAAAAGTCGTACGGCACTGTTTCGCCATTTCGGACGGATGTTGCACCTTGCACCATGGATGTTGCACCCTGTAGATATCGATTATTCAGACGGCCATAACTTCTGGCTCGTTTAGAGTTACGGGAGCCATAACATGTCAAAACGAAGGCCTCGATGAGTTCTACGGCTTTGAAAGCTTTCAACCGTCAACGGATAGATTAATGCCCAAAAAGGACAACCCGAATCTCCATCGTGTCTCGTAAGTTTTTTACCCTTCGTTTTTTTCGACACGTGGATTTTTACGGTAAAACAGGATTACCGTGGCTGGCCTTCGATTTACCATCGCCGGAGAGTGGTGCACCATGGTACTGTTCCGTTTCAAACCCATGCACGCATTTCTAAACGTCGTACGAAACTATTTCGCCATTTCGGATAGATGTTGAACCTTGCACCATGGTTGTTGCACCCTGTAGACATCGATTATTCGGACGGCCATAACTTCTGGCTCGTTTAGAGTTACGGGAGCCATAACCTTTCAAAACAAAGGCCTCGATGAGTTCTACGGCTTTGACAGCTTTCAGACGTCAACGAATAGATTAATGCCCAAAAAGGACAACCCGAATCTCAATCGGGTCTCATAAGTTTTTTACCCATCGTTTTTTCGACACGTGGATTTTTACGGTAAAACAGGATTACGGTGGCTGGTCTTCGATTTACCATCGCTGGAGAGTGGTGCACCATGGTACTGTTCCGTTTCAAATCCATGCACACATTTCTAAAAGTCGTACGACACTGTTTCGCCATTTCGGACGGATGTTGCACCTTGCACCGTGGATGTTGCACCCTGTAGATATCGATTATTCGGACGACCATAACTTCTGGCTCGTTTAGAGTTACGGGAGCCATGACCTGTCAAAACGAAGGCCTCGATGAGTTCTATGGCTTCGACAGCTTTCAGCCGTCAACGGATAGATTATTGCCCAAAAAGGAAAACCCGAATCGCAATCGGGTCTCGTAAGTTTTTAACCCTTCGTTTTTTCGACACGTGGATTTTTACGGTGAAACGGGATTACGGTGGCTGGTCTTCGATTTACCATCGCTGGAGAGTGGTGCACCATGGTACTGTTCCGTTTCAAATCCATGCACGCATTTCTAAAAGTCGTATGGCACTGTTTCGCCATTTCGGACGGATGTTGCACCTCGCACCGTGGATGTTGCAACCAGTAGATATCGATTATTCGGACGGCCATAACTTCTGGCTCGTTTAGAGATACGGGGGCCATTACATGTCAAAACGAAGAACTCGATGAGTTCTACGGCTTTGACAGCTTTCAGCCGTCAACGGATAGATTAATGCCCAAAAAGGACAACCCGAATCTCAATCGGGTCTCGTAAGTTTTTTTCCCTTTGTTTTTTCGACACGTGGATTTTTACTGTAAAACTGGATTGCCGTGGCTGGCCTTCGATTTACCATCGCTGGAGAGTGGTGCGCCAGGTACTGTTCCGTTTCAAATCCATGCACGCATTTCTAAAAGTCGTACGGCACTGTTTCGCCATTTCGGACGGATGTTGCACCTTGCACCGTGGATGTTGCACCCTAGAGATATCGATTATTCGGACGGCCATAACTTCTTGCTCGTTTAGAGTTACGGGAGCCATAACCTGTCAAAACGAAGGCCTCGATGAGTTCTACGGCTTTGACTGCTTTCAGCCGTCAACGGATAGATTAATGCCCAAAAAGGACAACCCGAATCTCAATCGGGTCTCGTAAGTTTTTTACCCTTCGTTTTTTCGGCACGTGGATTTTTACGGTAAAACGGGATTACCGTGGTCCGTCTTCGACTTCCCATCGCTGGACAGTGGTGCACCATGGCACAGTTCCGTTTCAAATCCATGCACGCATTTCTAAAAGTCGTACGGCACTGTTTCGCCATTTAGGACGGATGTTGCACCCAATAGATATCGATTATTCGGACGGCCATAACTTCTGGCTCGTTTAGAGTTACGGGAGCCATAAACTGTAAAACCGAAGGCCTCGATGAGTTCTACGGCTTTGACAGCTTTCAGCCGTCAACGGATAGATTAATGCCCAAAATGGACAACCCGAATCTCAATCGGGTCTCGTAAGTTTTTTACCCTTCGTTTTTTCGACACGTGGATTTTTACGGTAAAACGGGATTACGGTGGCTGTTCTTCGATTTACCATCACTGGAGCGTGGTGCACCATGGTACTGTTCCGTTTCAAATCTATGCACGAATTTCTAAAGGTCGTACGGCACTGTTACGCCATTTCGGACGGATGTTGCACCCTGTAAATATCGATTATTTGGACGGCCATAACTTCTGGATCGTTTAGAGTTACGGGAGCCATAACCTGTCAAAACGAAGGCCTCGATGAGTTCTACGGCTTTGACAGCTTTCAGCCATCAACGGATAGATTAATTCCCAACAAGGGCAACCCGAATCTCAATCGGGTCTCGTAAGTTTTTTACCGTTCGTTTTTTCGACACGTGGATTTTTACGGTAAAACTGGATTACCGTGGCTGGCCTTCGATTTACCATCGCTGGAGAGTGCTGCACCAGGTACTGTTCCGTTTCAAATCCATGCACGCATTTCTAAAGTCGTACGGCACTGTTTCGCCATTTCGGACGGATGTTGCACCTTGCATCGTGGATGTTGCACCCTGTAGATATCGATTATTCAGACGGCCATAACTTCTGGCTCGTTTAGAGTTACGGGAGCCATAACATGTCAAAACGAAGGCCTCGATGAGTTCTACGGCTTTGAAAGCTTTCAACCGTCAACGGATAGATTAATGCCCAAAAAGGACAACCCGAATCTCCACCGGGTCTCGTAAGTTTTTTACCCTTCGTTTTTTTCGACACGCGGATTTTTACGGTAAAACAGGATTACCGTGGCTAGCCTTCGATTTACCATCGCTGGAGAGTGGTGCACCATGGTACCGTTCCGTTTCAAACCCATGCACGCATTTCTAAACGTCGTACGAAACTGTTTCGCCATTTCGGACAGATGTTGAACCTTGCACCATGGATGTTGCACCCTGTAGATATCGATTATTCGGACGGCCATAACTTCTGGCTCGTTTAGATTTACGGGAGCCATAACCTGTCAAAACGAAGGCCTCGATGAGTTCTACGGCTTTGATAGCTTTCAGACGTCAACAAATAGATTAATGCCCAAAAAGGACAACCCGAATCTCAATCGGGTCTCGTAAGTTTTTTACCTTTCGTTTTTTCGACACGTGGATTTTTACGGTAAAACATGATTACGGTGGCTGTTCTTCGATTTACCATCGCTGGAGAGTGGTGCACCATGGTACTGTTCCGTTTCAAATCCATGCACGCATTTCTAAAAGTCGTACGACACTGTTTCGCCATTTCGGACGGATGTTGCACCTTGCACCGTGGATGTTGCACCCTGTAGATATCGATTATACGGATGACCATTACTTCTTGCTCGTTTAGAGTTACGGGAACCATAACCTGTCAAAACGAAGGCCTCGATGAGTTCTACGGCTTTGACAGCTTTAAGCCGTCAACGGACAGACTAATTCCCAAAAAGGAAAACCCGAATCTCAATCGGGTCTCGTAAGTTTTTTACCCTTCGTTTTTTCGACACGTGGATTTTTACGGTAAAACGGGATTACCGTGGCCCGTCTTCGACTTCCCATCGCTGGAGAGTGGGCACCATGGTAGTGTTCCAATTCAAATCCATGCACGCATTTCAAAAAGTCGTACGGCACTGTTTCTCCATTTCGGACGGATGTTGCACCTTGCACCGTGGATGTTGCACCCTGTGGACAACCGTCAACGAATAGATTAATGCCCAAAAAGGACAACCTGAATCTCAATCGGGTCTCGTAAGTTTTTTACCCTTCGTTTTTTCGACACGTGGATTTTTACGGTAAAACAGGATTACCGTGGCTGGCCTTCGATTTACCATTGCTGAAGAGTGGTGCACCATGGTACTGTTCCGTTTCTAATCCATGCACGCATTTCTAAAAGTCGTACGGCACAGTTTCGCCATTTCGGACGGATGTTGCACCTTGCACCGTGGATGTTGCACCCTGTAGATATCGATTATTCGGACGGCCATAACTTCTTGCTCGTTTAGAGTTACGGGAGCCATAACCTGTCAAAACGAAGGCCTCGATGAGTTCTACCGCTTTGACAGCTTTTAGCCGTCAACGGATAGATTAATGCCCAAAAAGGACAACCCGAATCTCAATCGGGTCTCGTAAGTTTTTTACCCTTTGTTTTTTCGACACGTGGATTTTTACTGTAAAACTGGATTACCGAGGCTGGCCTTCGATTTACCATCGCTGGAGAGTGGTGCACCAGGTACTGTTCCGTTTCAAATCCATGCACGCATTTTTAAAAGTCGTACGGCACTGTTTCGCCATTTCGGACGGATGTTGCACCTTGCACCGTGGATGTTGCACCCTGTAGATATCGATTATTCAGACGGCCATAACTTCTGGCTCGTTTAGAGTTACGGGAGCCATAACATGTCAAAACGAAGGCCTCGATGAGTTCTACGGCATTGAAAGCTTTCAACCGTCAACGGATAGATTAATGCCCAAAAAGGACAACCCGAATCTCCATCGGGTCTCGTAAGTTTTTTACCCTTCGTTTTTTTCGACACGTGGATTTTTACGGTAAAACAGGATTACCGTGGCTGGCCTTCGATTTACCATCGCTGGAGAGTGGTGCACCATGGTACTGTTCCGTTTCAAACCCATGCACGCATTTCTAAACGTCGTACGAAACTGTTTCGCCATTTCGGATAGATGTTGAACCTTGCACCATGGATGTTGCACCCTGTAGATATCGATTATTCGGACGGCCATAACTTCTGGCTCGTTTAGAGTTACGGGAGCCATAACCTTTCAAAACAAAGGCCTCGATGAGTTCTACGGCTTTGACAGCTTTCAGACGTCAACGAATAGATTAATGCCCAAAAAGGACAACCCGAATCTCAATCGGGTCTCGTAAGTTTTTTACCCATCGTTTTTTCGACACGTGGATTTTTACGGTAAAACAGGATTACGGTGGCTGGTCTTTGATTTACCATCGCTGGAGAGTGGTGCACCATGGTACTGTTCCATTTCAAATCCATGCACGCATTTCTAAAAGTCGTACGACACTGTTTCGCCATTTCGGACGGATGTTGCACCTTGCACCGTGGATGTTGCACCCTGTAGATATCGATTATACGGATGACCATTACTTCTGGCTCGTTTAGAGTTACGGGAGCCATAACCTGTCAAAACGAAGGCCTCGATGAGTTCTACGGCTTTGACGGCTTTCAGCCGTCAACGGACAGACTAATTCCCAAAAAGGAAAACCCGAATCTCAATCGGGTCTCATGAGTTTTTACCCTTCGTTTTTTCGACACGTGGATTTTTACGGTAAAACGGGATTACCGTGGCCCGTCTTCGACTTCCCATCGCTGGAGAGTGGTGCACCATGGTAGTATTCCGTTTCAAATCCATGTAGCATTTCAAAAAGTCGTACGGCACTGTTTCGCCATTTCGGACGGATGTTGCACCTTGCACCGTGGATGTTGCACCCTGTGGATATCGATTATTCGGACAGCCATAACTTCTGGCTCGTTTAGAGTTACGGGGGCCATAACCTGTCAAAACAAAGGCCTCGATGAGTTCTACGGCTTTGATATCTTTCAACCGTCAACGAATAGATTAATGCCCAAAAAGGACAACCCGAATCTCAATCGGGTCTCGTAATTTTTTTACCTTTCGTTTTTTCGACACGTGGATTTTTACGGTAAAACAGGATTACCATGGCTGGCCTTCGATTTACCATTGCTGATGAGTGGTGCACCATGGTACTATTCCGTTTCAAATCCATGCACGCATTTCTAAAAGTCGTACGACACTGTTTCGCCATTTCGGACGAATGTTGCACCCTGCACCGTGGATGTTGCACCCATAGATATCGATTATTCGGACGCCATAACTTCTGGCTCGTTCAGAGTTACGGGAGCCATAACCTATCAAAACGAAGGCCTTGATGAGTTCTACGGCTTTAACTGCTTTCAGCCGTCAACGGATAGATTAATGCCCAAAAAGGACAACCCGAATCTCTATCGGGTCTCGTAAGTTTTTTACCCTTCGTTTTTTTCGACACATGGATTTTTACGGTAAAACAGGATTACCGTGGCTAGCCTTCGATTTACCATCGCTGGAGAGTGGTGCACCATGGTACCGTTCCGTTTCAAACCCATGCACGCATTTCTAAACGTCGTACGAAACTGTTTCGCCATTACGGACAGATGTTGAACCTTGCACCATGGATGTTGCACCCTGTAGATATCGATTATTCGGACGGCCATAACTTCTGGCTCGTTTAGATTTACGGGAGCCATAACCTGTCAAAACGAAGGCCTCGAGGAGTTCTACGGCTTTGATAGCTTTCAGACGTCAACGAATAGATTAATGCCCAAAAAGGAAAACCCGAATCTCAATCGGGTCTCGTAAGTTTTTTACCTTTCGTTTTTTCGACACGTGGAATTTTTACGGTAAAACATGATTACGGTGGCTGTTCTTCGATTTACCATCGCTGGAGAGTGGTGCACCATGATACTGTTCCGTTTCAAATCCATGCACGCATTTCTAAAAGTCGTACGACACTGTTTCGCCATTTCGGACGGATGTTGCACCTTGCACCGTGGATGTTGCACCC
Organism: Allium cepa; assembly: GCA_030765085.1. Classification (NCBI taxonomy): domain Eukaryota; kingdom Viridiplantae; phylum Streptophyta; class Magnoliopsida; order Asparagales; family Amaryllidaceae; genus Allium; species Allium cepa. The sequence goes on from CM060938.1 coordinate 873,915,271, forward strand.
TGTAGATATCGATTATACGGATGACCATTACTTCTTGCTCGTTGAGAGTTACGGGAGCCATAACCTGTCAAAACGAAGGCCTCGATGAGTTCTACGGCTTTGACAGCTTTAAGCCGTCAACGGACAGACTAATTCCCAAAAAGGAAAACCCGAATCTCAATCGGTTCTCGTAAGTTTTTTACCCTTCGTTTTTTCGACACGTGGATTTTTACGGTAAAACGGGATTACCGTGGCCCGTCTTCGACTTCCCATCGCTGGAGAGTGGTGCACCATGGTAGTGTTCCGTTTCAAATCCATGCACGCATTTCAAAAAGTGGTACGGCACTGTTTCTCCATTTCGGACGGATGTTGCACCCTGCACCGTGGATGTTGCACCCTGTGGATATCGATTAATCGGACAGCCATAACTTGTGGCTCGTTTAGAGTTACGGGAGCCATAACCTGTCAAAACAAAGGCCTCGATGAGTTCTACGGCTTTGACAGCTTTCAACCGTCAACGAATAGATTAATGCCCAAAAAGGACAACCTAAATCTCAATCGGGTCTCGTAAGTTTTTTACCCTTCGTTTTTTCGACACGTGGATTTTTACGGTAAAACAGGATTACCGTGGCTGGCCTTCGATTTACCATTGCTGAAGAGTGGTGCACCATGGTACTGTTCCGTTTCAAATCCATGCACGCATTTCTAAAAGTCGTACGGCACTGTTTCGCCATTTCGGACGGATGTTGCACCTTGCACCGTGGATGTTGCACCCTGTAGATATCGATTATTCGGACGGCCATAACTTCTTGCTCGTTTAGAGTTACGGGAGCCATAACCTGTCAAAACGAAGGCCTCGATGAGTTCTACCGCTTTGACAGCTTTCAGCCGTCAACGGATAGATTAATGCCCAAAAAGGACAACCCGAATCTCAATCCGGTCTCGTAAGTTTTTTACCCTTCGTTTTTTCGACACGTGGATTTTTACTGTAAAACTGGATTACGGTGGCTGGTCTTCGATTTACCATCACTGGAGCGTGGTGCACCATGGTACTGTACCGTTTCAAATCTATGCACGAATTTCTAAAGGTCGTACGGCACTGTTACACCATTTCGGACGGATGTTGCACCTTGCACCGTGGATGTTGCACCCTGTAGATATCGATTATTTGGACAGCCATAACTTCTGGATCGTTTAGAGTTACGGGAGCCATAACCTGTCAAAACGAAGGCCTCGATGAGTTCTACGGCTTTGACAGCTTTCAGCCATCAACGGATAGATTAATGCCCAAAAAGGACAACCCGAATCTCAATCGGGTCTCATAAGTTTTTTACCGTTCGTTTTTTCGACACGTGGATTTTTACGGTAAAACTGGATTACCGAGGCTGGCCTTCGATATTCCATCGCTGGAGAGTGGTGCACCAGGTACTGTTCCGTTTCAAATCCATGCACGCATTTTTAAAACTCGTACGGCACTGTTTCGCCATTTCGGACGGATGTTGCACCTTGCACCGTGGATGTTGCACCCTGTAGATATCGATTATTCAGACGGCCATAACTTCTGGCTCGTTTAGAGTTACGGGAGCCATAACATGTCAAAACGAAGGCCTCGATGAGTTCTACGGCTTTGAAAGCTTTCAACCATCAACGGATAGATTAATGCCCAAAAAGGACAACCCGAATCTCCATCGGGTCTCGTAAGTTTTTTACCCTTCGTTTTTTTCGACACGTGGATGTTTACGGTAAAACAGGATTACCGTGGCTGGCCTTCAATTTACCATCGCTGGAGAGTGGTGCACCATGGTACTGTTCCGTTTCAAACCCATGCACGCATTTCTAAACGTCGTACGAAACTGTTTCGCCATTTCGGACAGATGTTGAACCTTGCACCATGGTTGTTGCACCCTGTAGACATCGATTATTCGGACGGCCATAACTTCTGGCTCGTTTAGAGTTACGGGAGCCATAACCTTTCAAAACAAAGGCCTCGATGAGTTCTACGGCTTTGACAGCTTTCAGACGTCAACGAATAGATTAATGCCCAAAAAGGACAACCCGAATCTCAATCGGGTCTCGTAAGTTTTTAACCCATCGTTTTTTCGACACGTGGATTTTTATGGTAAAACAGGATTACGGTGGCTGGTCTTCGATTTACCATCGCTGGAGAGTGGTGCACCATGGTACTGTTCCGTTTCAAATCCATGCACGCATTTCTAAAAGTCGTACGACACTGTTTCGCCATTTCGGACGGATGTTGCACCTTGCACCGTGGATGTTGCACCCTGTAGATATCGATTATACGGATGACCATTACTTCTGGCTCGTTTAGAGTTACGGGAGCCATAACCTGTCAAAACGAAGGCCTCGATGAGTTCTACGGCTTTGACAGCTTTCAGCCGTCAACGGACAGACTAATTCCCTAAAAGGAAAACCCGAATCTCAATCGGGTCTCATAAGTTTTTTACCCTTCGTTTTTTCGACACGTGGATTTTTACGGTAAAACGGGATTACCGTGGCCCGTCTTCGACTTACCATCGCTGGAGAGTGGTGCACCATGGTAGTATTCCGTTTCAAATCCATGCACGCATTTCAAAAAGTCGTACGGCACTGTTTCGCCATTTCGGACGGATGTTGCAACTTGCACCGTGGATGTTGCACCCTGTGGATATCGATTATTCGGACAGCCATAACTTCTGGCTCGTTTAGAGTTACGGGGGCCGTAACCTGTCACAACAAAGGCCTCGACGAGTTCTACGGCTTTGACAGCTTTCAACCGTCAACGAATAGATTAATGCCCAAAAAGGACAACCCGAATCTCAATCGGGTCTCGTAAGTTTTTTACCTTTCGTTTTTCGACACGTGGATTTTTACGGTAAAACAGGCTTACCATGGCTGGCCTACGATTTACCATTGCTGATGAGTGGTGCACCATGGTACTGTTCCGTTTCAAATCCATGCACGCATTTCTAAAAGTCGTACGACACTGTTTCGCCATTTCGGACGAATGTTGCACCTTGCACCGTGGATGTTGCACCCTGTAGATATCGATTATTCGGACGGCCATAACTTCTGGCTCGTTTAGAGTTTCGGGAGCCATAACCTGTCGAAACGAAGGCCCCGATGATTTCTACGGCTTTGACAGCTTTCAGCCGTCAACGGATAGATTAATGCCCAAAAAGGACAACCCGAATCTCAATCGGGTCTCGTAAGTTTTTTACCCTTCGTTTTTTCGACACGTGGATTTTTACGGTAAAACGGGATTACCGTGGCTAGCCTTCGATTTACCATCGCTGGAGAGTGGTGCACCATGGTACCGTTCCGTTTCAAACCCATGCACGTATTTCTAAACGTCGTACGAAACTGTTTCGCCATTTCGGACAGATGTTGAACCTTGCACCATGGATGTTGCACCCTGTAGATATCGAATATTCGGACGGCCATAACTTCTGGCTCGTTTAGATTTACGGGAGCCATAACCTTTCAAAACGAAGGCCTCGATGAGTTCTACGGCTTTGATAGCTTTCAGACGTCAACGAATAGATTAATGCCCAAAAAGGACAACCCGAATCTCAATCGGGACTCGTAAGTTTTTTACCTTTCGTTTTTTCGACACGTGGATTTTTACGGTAAAACATGATTACGGTGGCTGTTCTTCGATTTACCATCGCTGGAGAGTGGTGCACCATGGTACTGTTCCGTTTCAAATCCATGCACGCATTTCTAAAAGTCGTACGACACTGTTTCGCCATTTCGGACGGATGTTGCACCTTGCACCGCGGATGTTGCACCCTGTAGATATCGATTATACGGATGACCATTACTTCTTGCTCGTTTAGAGTTACGGGAGCCATAACCTGTCAAAACGAAGGCCTCGATGAGTTCTACGGCTTTGACAGCTTTAAGCCGTCAACGGACAGACTAATTCCCAAAAAGGAAAACCCGAATCTCAATCGGGTCTCGTAAGTTTTTTACCCTTCGTTTTTTCGACACGTGGATTCTTACGGTAAAACGGGATTACCGTAGCCCGTCTTCGACTTCCCATCGCTGGGGAGTGGTGCACCATGGTAGTGTTCCGTTTCAAATCCATGCACGCATTTCAAAAAGTCGTACGGCACTGTTTCTCCATTTCGGACGGATGTTGCACCTTGCACCGTGGATGTTGCACCCTGTGGATATCGATTATTCGGACAGCCATAACCTGTCAAAACAAAGGCCTCGATGAGTTCTACGGCTTTGACAGCTTTCAATCGTCAACGAATAGATTAATGCCCAAAAAGGACAACCTGAATCTCAATCGGGTCTCGTAAGTTTTTTACCCTTCGTTTTTTCGACACGTGGATTTTTACGGTAAAACAGGATTACCGTGGCTGGCCTTCGATTTACCATTGCTGAAGAGTGGTGCACCATGGTACTGTTCCGTTTCAAATCCATGCACGCATTTCTAAACATCGTACGGCACTGTTTCGCCATTTCGGACGGATGTTGCACCTTGCACCGTGGATGTTGCACCCTGTAGATATCGATTATTCGGACGGCCATAACTTCTTGCTCGTTTAGAGTTACGGGAGCCATAACCTGTCAAAACGAAGGCCTCGATGAGTTCTACCGCTTTGACAGCTTTCAGCCGTCAACGGATAGATTAATGCCCAAAAAGGACAACCCGAATCTCAATCGGTTCTCGTAAGTTTTTTACCCTTCGTTTTTTCGACACGTGGATTTTTACGGTAAAACAGGATTACCGTGGCTGGCCTTCGATTTACCGTTGCTGAAGAGTGGTGCACCATGGTACTGTTCCGTTTCAAATCCATGCACGCATTTCTAAAAGTCGTACGGCACTGTTTCGCCATTTCGGACGGATGTTCAACTTGCACCGTGGATGTTGCACCCTGTAGATATCGATTATTTGGACAGCCATAACTTCTGGATCGTTTAGAGTTACGGGAGCCATAACCTGTCAAAACGAAGGCCTCGATGAGTTCTACGGCTTTGACAGCTTTCAGCCATCAATGGATAGATTAATGCCCAAAAAGGCAACCCGAATCTCAATCGGGTCTCGTAAGTTTTTTACCGTTCGTTTTTTCGACACGTGGATTTTTGCGGTAAAACTGGATTACCGAGGCTGGCCTTCGATTTACCATCGCTGGGGAGTGGTGCACCAGGTACTGTTCCGTTTCAAATCCATGCACGCATTTTTAAAAGTCGTACGACACTGTTTCGCCATTTCGGACGGATGTTGCACCTTGCACCGTGGATGTTGCACCCTGTAGATATCGATTATTCAGACGGCCATAACTTCTGGCTCGTTTAGAGTTACGGGAGCCATAACATGTCAAAACGAAGGCCTCAATGAGTTCTACGGCTTTGAAAGCTTTCAACCGTCAACGGATAGATTAATGCCCAAAAAGGACAACCCGAATCTCCATCGGGTCTCGTAAGTTTTTTACCCTTCCTTTTTTTCGACACGTGGATTTTTACGGTAAAACAGGATTACCGTGACTGGACTTCGATTTACCATCGCTGGAGAGTGGTGCACCATGGTACTGTTCCGTTTCAAACCCATGCACGCATTTCTAAACGTCGTACCAAACTGTTTCGCCATTTCGGACAGATGTTGAACCTTGCACCATGGATGTTGCACCCTGTAGATATCGCTTATTCGGACGGCCATAACTTCTGGCTCGTTTAGAGTTACGGGAGCCATAACCTTTCAAAACAAAGGCCTCGATGAGTTCTACGGCTTTGACAGCTTTCAGACGTCAACGAATAGATTAATGCCCAAAAAGGACAACCCGAATCTCAGTCGGGTCTCGTAAGTTTTTTACCAATCGTTTTTTCGACACGTGGATTTTTACGGTAAAACAGGATTACGGTGGCTGGTCTTCGATTTACCATCGCTGGAGAGTGGTGCACCATGGTACTGTTCCGTTACAAATCCATGCACGCATTTCTAAAAGTCGTACGACACTGTTTCGTCATTTCGGACGGATGTTGCACCTTGCACCGTGGATGTTGCACCCTGTAGATATCGATTATACGGATGACCATTACTTCTGGCTCGTTTAGAGTTACGGGAGCCATAACCTGTCAAAACGAAGGCCTCGATGAGTTCTACGGCTTTGACAGCTTTCAGCCGTCAACGGACAGACTAATTCCCAAAAATGAAAACCCGAATCTCAATCGGGTCTCCTAAGTTTTTTACCCTTCGTTTTTTCGACACGTGGATTTCTACGGTAAAACGGGATTACCGTGGCCCGTCTTCGACTTCCCATCGCTGGAGAGTGGTGCACCATGGTAGTATTCCGTTTCAAATCCATGCACGCATTTCAAAAAGTCGTACGGCACTGTTTCGCCATTTCGGACGGATGTTGCACCTTGCACCGTGGATGTTGCACCCTGTGGATATCGATTATTCGGACAGCCATAACTTCTGGCTCGTTTAGAGTTACGGGGGCCATAACCTGTCAAAACAAAGGCCTAGATGAGTTCTACGGCTTTGACAGCTTTCAACCGTCAACGAATAGATTAATGCCCAAAAAGGACAACCCGAATCTCAATCGGGTCTCGTAAGTTTTTTACCCTTCGTTTTTTCGACACGTGGATTTTTACGGTAAAACAGGATTACCGTTGCTGGCCTTCGATTTACCATTGCTGATGAGTGGTGCACCATGGTACTGTTTCGTTTCAAATCCATGCACGCATTTCTAAAAGTCGTACGACACTGTTTCGCCATTTCGGACGGATGTTGCACCTTGCACCGTGGATGTTGCACCCTGTAGATATCGATTATTCGGACGGCCATAACTTCTGGCTCGTTTAGAGTTTCGGGAGCCATAACCTGTCAAAACGAAGGCCTCGATGAGTTCTACGGCTTTGACAGCTTTCAGCCGTCAACGGACAGACTAATTCCCAAAAATGAAAACCCGAATCTCAATCGGGTCTCCTAAGTTTTTTACCCTTCGTTTTGTCGACACGTGGATTTCTACGGTAAAACGGGATTACCGAGGCCCGTCTTCGACTTCCCATCGCTGGAGAGTGGTGCACCATGGTAGTATTCCGTTTCAAATCCATGCACGCATTTCAAAAAGTCGTACGGCACTGTTTCGCCATTTCGGACGGATGTTGCACCTTGCACCGTGGATGTTGCACCCTGTGGATATCGATTATTCGGACAGCCATAACTTCTGGCTCGTTTAGAGTTACGGGGGCCATAACCTGTCAAAACAAAGGCCTAGATGAGTTCTACGGCTTTGACAGCTTTCAACCGTCAACGAATAGATTAATGCCCAAAAAGGACAACCCGAATCTCAATCGGGTCTCGTAAGTTTTTTACCCTTCGTTTTTTCGACACGTGGATTTTTACGGTAAAACAGGATTACCGTGGCTGGCCTTCGATTTACCATTGCTGATGAGTGGTGCACCATGGTACTGTTTCGTTTCAAATCCATGCACGCATTTCTAAAAGTCGTACGACACTGTTTCGCCATTTCGGACGGATGTTGCACCTTGCACCGTGGATGTTGCACCCTGTAGATATCGATTATTCGGACGGCCATAACTTCTGGCTCGTTTAGAGTTTCGGGAGCCATAACCTGTCAAAACGAAGGCCTCGATGAGTTCTACGGCTTTGACAGCTTTCAGCCGTCAACGGATAGATTAATGCACAAAAAGGACAACCCGAATCTCAATCGGGTCTCGTAAGTTTTTTACCCTTCGTTTTTTCGACACATGGATTTTTACGGTAAAACTGGATTACCGTGGCTGGCCTTCGATTTACCATCGCTGGAGAGTGGTGCACCGTTATACTGTTCCGTTTCAAACCCATGCACGCATTTCTAAACGTCGTACGAAACTGTTTCGCCATTTCGGACAGATGTTGAACCTTGCACCATGGATGTTGCACCCTGTAGATATCGATTATTCGGACGGCCATAACTTCTGGCTCGTTTAGAGTTACGGGAGCCATAACCTGTCAAAACGAAGGCCTCGATGAGTTCTACGGCTTTGACAGCTTTCAGACGTCAACGAATAGATTAATGCCCAAAAAGGACAACCTGAATCTCAATCGGGTCTCGTAAGTTTTTTACCCTTCGTTTATTCGACACGTGGATTTTTGCGGTAAAACAGGATTACGGTGGCTGGTCTTCGATTTACCATCGCTGGAGAGTGGTGCACCATGGTACTGTTCCGTTTCAAATCCATGCACGCATTTCTAAAAGTCGTACGACACTGTTTCGCCATTTCGGACGGATGTTGAACCTTGCACCGTGGATGTTGCACCCTTTAGATATCGATTATACGGATGACCATAACTTCTGGCTCGTTTAGAGTTACGGGAGCCATAACCTGTCAAAACGAAGGCCTCGATGAGTTCTACGGCTTGGATAGCTTTCAGCCGTCAACGGATAGATTAATGCCCAAAAAGGACAACCCGAATCTCAATCTGGTCTCTTAAGTTTTTTACCCTTCGTTTTTTCGACACGTGGTTTTTTACGGTAAAAAGGATTACCGTGGCTGGCCTTCGATTTACCATCGCTGGAGAGTGGTGCACCATGGTAATGTTCCGTTTCAAATCCATGCACGCATTTCTAAAAGTCGTACGGCACTGTTTCGCCATTTCGGACGGATGTTGCACCTTGCACCGTGGATGTTGCACCCTGTAGATATCGATTATTCGGACGGCCATAACTTCTGGCTCGTTTAGAGTTACGGGAGCCATAACCTGTCAAAACGAAGGCCTCGATGAGTTCTACTGCTTTGACAGATTTCAGCCGTCAACGGATAGATTAATGCCCAAAAAGGACAACCCGAATCTCAATCGGGTCTCGTAAGTTTTTTACCCTTCGTTTTTTCGACATGTGATTTTTTACGGTAAAACGGGATTACCGTGTCCCATCTTCGACTTTCCATCGCTGGAGAGTGGTGCACCATGGTACTGTTCCGTTTCAAATCCATGCACGCATTTCTAAAAGTCGTACGACACTGTTTCGCCATTTCGGACGGATGTTGAACCTTGCACCGTGGATGTTGCACCCTGTAGATATCGATTATACGGATGACAATAACTTCTGGCTCGTTTAGAGTTACGGGAGCCATAACCTGTCAAAACGAAGGCCTCGATGAGTTCTACGGCTTGGATAGCTTTCAGCCGTCAACGGATAGATTAATGCCCAAAAAGGACAACCCGAATCTCAATCTGGTCTCTTAAGTTTTTTACCCTTCGTTTTTTCGACACGTGGTTTTTTACGGTAAAAAGGATTACCGTGGCTGGCCTTCGATTTACCATCGCTGGAGAGTGGTGCACCATGGTAATGTTCCGTTTCAAATCCATGCACGCATTTCTAAAAGTCGTACGGCACTGTTTCGCCATTTCGGACGGATGTTGCACCTTGCACCGTGGATGTTGCACCCTGTAGATATCGATTATTCGGACGGCCATAACTTCTGGCTCGTTTAGAGTTACGGGAGCCATAACCTGTCAAAACGAAGGCCTCGATGAGTTCTACTGCTTTGACAGCTTTCAGCCGTCAACGGATAGATTAATGCCCAAAAAGGACAACCCGAATCTCAATCGGGTCTCGTAAGTTTTTTACCCTTCGTTTTTTCGACATGTGATTTTTTACGGTAAAACGGGATTACCGTGTCCCATCTTCGACTTTCCATCGCTGGAGAGTGGTGCACCATGGTACTGTTCCGTTTCAAATCCATGCACGCATTTCTAAAAGTCGTACGACACTGTTTCGCCATTTCGGACGGATGTTGAACCTTGCACCGTGGATGTTGCACCCTGTAGATATCGATTATACGGATGACAATAACTTCTGGCTCGTTTAGAGTTACGGGAGCCATAACCTGTCAAAACGAAGGCCTCGATGAGTTCTACGGCTTGGATAGCTTTCAGCCGTCAACGGATAGATTAATGCCCAAAAAGGACAACCCGAATCTCAATCTGGTCTCTTAAGTTTTTTACCCTTCGTTTTTTCGACACGTGGATTTTTACGGTAAAAAGGATTACCGTGGCTGGCCTTCGATTTACCATCGCTGGAGAGTGGTGCACCATGGTACTGTTCCGTTTCAAATCCATGCACGCATTTCTAAAAGTCGTACGGCACTGTTTAGCCATTTCGGACGGATGTTGCACCTTGCACCGTGGATGTTGCATCCTGTAGATATCTATTATTCGGACGGCCATAACTTCTGGCTCGTTTAGAGTTACGGGAGCCATAACCTGTCAAAACGAAGGCCTCGATGATTTCTACTTCTGTGACAGCTTTCAGCCGTCAACGGATAGATTATTGCCCAAAAAGGACAACCCGAATCTCAATCGGGTCTCGTAAGTTTTTTACCCTTCGTTTTTTCGACACGTGGATTTTTACGGTAAAACGGGATTACCGTGGTCCGTCTTCGACTTCCCATCGCTGGAGAGTGGTGCGCCAGGGTACAGTTCCGTTTCAAATCCAGGCACGCATTTCTAAAAGTCGTACGGCACTGTTTCGCCATTTCGGACGGATGTTGCACCTTGCACCGTGGATGTTGCACCCTGTAGATATCGATTATTCGGACGGCCATAACTTCTGGCTCGTTTAGAGTTGCGGGAGCCCTAACCTGTCAAAACGAAGGCCTCGATGACTTCTACGGCTTTGACAGCTTTCAGCCGTCAACGGATAGATTAATGCCCAAAAACGACAACCCGAATCTCAATCGGGTCTCGTAAGTTTTTTACCCTTCGTTTTTTCGACACGTGATTTTTTACGGTAAAACGGGATTACCGTGTCCCATCTTCGACTTTCCATCGCTGGAGAGTGGTGCACCATGGTACTGTTCCGTTTCAAATCCATGCACGCATTTCTAAAAGTCGTACGGCACTGTTTCGCCATTTCGGACGGATGTTGCACCTTGCACCGTGGATGTTACACCCTGTAGATATCGATTATTCGGACGGCCATAACTTCTGGCGCGTTTGGAGTTACGGGAGCCATAACCTGTCAAAACGAAGGCCTCGATGAGTTATACGGCTTTGACAGCTTTTAGCTGTCAACGGATAGATTAATGCCCATAAAGGACATCCCGAATCTCAATTGGGTCTCGTAAGTTTTTTACCCTTCGTTTTTTCGACACGTGGATTTTTACGGTAAAACAGGATTACCGTCGCTGGCCTTCGATTTACAATCGCTGGAGAGTGGTGCACCATGGTACTGTTCCGTTTCAAATCCATGCACGCATTTCTAAAAGTCGTACGGCACTGTTTCGCCATTTCGGACGGATGTTGCACCGTGGATGTTGCACCCTGTAGATATCGATTATTCGGACGGCCATAACTTCTGGCTCGTTTAGAGTTACGGGATCCATAACATGTCAAAACGAAGGCCTCGATGAATTCTACGGCTTTGACAGCTTTCAACCGTCAACGGATAGATTAATGCACAAAAAGGACAACCCGAATCTCAATCGGGTCTCGTAAGTTTTTTACCCTTCGTATTTTCGACACGTGGATTTTCACGTTAAAACAGGATTACCGTGGCTGGCCTTCGATTTACCATCGCTGGAGAGTGGTGCACCATGGTACTGTTCCGTTTCAAACCCATGCACGCATTTCTAAAAGTCGTACGACACTGTTTTGCCATTTCGGACGAATGTTGCACCTTGCACTGTGGATGTTGCACCCTGTAGATATCGATTATTCTGACGGCCATAACTTCTGGCTCGTTTAGAGTTACGGGAGCCATAACATGTCAAAACGAAGGCCTCAATGAGTTCTACGGCTTTGACAGCTTTCACCCGTCAACGGATAGATTAATGCCCAAAAAGGACAACCCGAATCTCCATCGGGTCTCGTAAGTTTTTTACCCTTCGTTTTTTTCGACACGTGGATTTTTACGGTAAAACAGGATTACCGTGGCTGGCCTTCGATTTACCATCGCTGGAGAGTGGTGCACCAGGTACTGTTCCGTTTCAAATCCATGCACGCATTTTTAAAAGTCGTACGGCACTGTTTCGCCATTTCGGACGGATGTTGCACCTTGCACCGTGGATGTTGCACCCTGTAGATATCGATTATTCGGACGGCCATAACTTCTGGCTCATTTAGAGTTACGGGAGCCATAACCTTTCAAAACAAAGGCCTCGATGAGTTCTACGGCTTTGACAGCTTTCAGACGTCAACGAATAGATTAATGCCCAAAAAGGACAACCCGAATCTCAATCGGGTCTCGTAAGTTTTTTACCCATCGTTTTTTCGACACGTGGATTTTTACGGTAAAACAGGATTACGGTGGCTGGCCTTCGATTTACCATTGCTGATGAGTGGTGCACCATGGTACTGTTCCGTTTCAAATCCATGCACGCATTTCTAAAAGTCGTACGACACTGTTTCGCCATTTCGGACGGATGTTGCACCTTGCACCGTGGATGTTGCACCCTGTAGATATCGATTATTCGGACGGCCTTAACTTCTGGCTCGTTTAGAGTTTCGGGAGCCATAACCTGTCAAAACGAAGGCCTCGATGAGTTCTACGGCTTTGACAGCTTTCAGCCGTCAACGGATAGATTAATGCCCAAAAAGGACAACCCGAATCTCAATCGGGTCTCGTAAGTTTTTTACCCTTTGTTTTTTCGACACATGGATTTTTACGGTAAAACTGGATTACCGTGGCTGGCCTTCGATTTACCATCGCTGGAGAGTGGTGCACCATTATACTGTTCCGTTTCAAACCCATGCACGCATTTCTAAACGTCGTACGAAACTGTTTCGCCATTTCGGACAGATGTTGAACCTTGCACCATGGATGTTGTACCCTGTAGATATCGATTATTCGGACGGCCATAACTTCTGGCTCGTTTAGAGTTGCGGGAGCCATAACCTGTCAAAACGAAGGCCTCGATGAGTTCTACGGCTTTGACAGCTTTCAGACGTCAACGAATAGATTAATGCCCAAAAAGGACAACCCGAATCTCAATCGGGTCTCGTAAGTTTTTTACCCTTCGTTTTTTCGACACGTGGATTTTTGCGGTAAAACAGGATTACGGTGGCTGGTCTTCGATTTACCATCGCTGGAGAGTGGTGCACCATGGTACTGTTCCGTTTCAAATCCATGCACGCATTTCTAAAAGTCGTACGACACTGTTTCGCCATTTCGGACGGATGTTGAACCTTGCACCGTGGATGTTGCACCCTGTAGATATCGATTATACGGATGACCATAACTTCTGGCTCGTTTAGAGTTACGGGAGCCATAACCTGTCAAAACGAAGGCCTCGATGAGTTCTACGGCTTGGACAGCTTTCAGCCGTCAACGGATAGATTAATGCCCAAAAAGGACAACCCGAATCTCAATCTGGTCTCTTAAGTTTTTTACCCTTCGTTTTTTCGACACGTGGATTTTTACGGTAAAACTGGATTACCGTGTCTGACCTTCGATTTACCATCGCTGGAGAGTGGTGCGCCGGGTACTATTCCATTTCAAATCCATGCACGCATTTCTAAAAGTCGTACGGCACTGTTTCGCCATTTCGGACGGATGTTGCACCTTGCACCGTGGATGTTGCACCCTGTAGATATCGATTATTCGGACGGCCATAACTTCTGGATCGTTTAGAGTTACGGGAGCCATAACCTATCAAAACGAAGGCCTTGATGAGTTCTACGGCTTTGACTGCTTTCAGACGTTAATGGATAGATTAATGCCCAAAAAGGACAACCCGAATCTCAATCGGGTCTCGTAAGTTTTTTACCCTTCGTTTTTTCGACACGTGGATTTTTACGGTAAAACGGGATTACCGTGGTCCGTCTTCGACATCCCATCGCTGGAGAGTGGTGCACCAGGGTACAGTTCCGTTTCAAATCCAGGCACGCATTTCTAAAAGTCGTACGGCACTGTTTCGCCATTTCGGACGGATGTTGCACCTTGCACCGTGGATGTTGCACCCTGTAGATATCGATTATTCGGACGGCCATAACTTCTGGCTCGTTTAGAGTTGCGGGAGCCCTAACCTGTTAAAACGAAGCCCTCGATGAGTTCTACGGCTTTGACAGCTTTCAGCCAACGGATAGATTAATGCCCAAAAAGGACAACCCGAATCTCAATCGGGTCTCGTAAGTTTTTTACCCTTCGTTTTTTCGACATGTGATTTTTAACGGTAAAACGGGATTACCGTGTCCCATCTTCGACTTTCCATCGCTGGAGAGTGGTGCACCATGGTACTGTTCCGTTTCAAATCCATGCACGCATTTCTAAAAGTCGTACGGCACTGTTTCGCCATTTCGGACGGATGTTGCACCTTGCACCGTGGATGTTACACCCTGTAGATATCGATTATTCGGACGGCCATAACTTCTGGCGCTTTTGGAGTTACGGGAGCCATAACCTGTCAAAACGAAGGCCTCGATGAGTTATACGGCTTTGACAGCTTTTAGCTGTCAACGGATAGATTAATGCCCATAAAGGACATCCCGAATCTCAATTGGGTCTCGTAAGTTTTTTACCCTTCGTTTTTTCGACACGTGGATTTTTACGGTAAAACAGGATTACCGTCGCTGGCCTTCGATTTACCATCGCTGGAGAGTGTTGCACCATGGTACTGTTCCGTTTCAAATCCATGCACGCATTTCTAAAAGTCGTACGGCACTGTTTCGCCATTTCGGACGGATGTTGCACCGTGGATGTTGCACCCTGTAGATATCGATTATTCGGACGGCCATAACTTCTGGCTCGTTTACAGTTACGGGAGCCATAACATGTCAAAACGAAGGCCTCGATGAATTCTACGGCTTTGACAACTTTCAACCGTCAACGGATAGATTAATGCACAAAAAGGACAACCCGAATCTCAATCGGGTCTCGTAAGTTTTTTACCCTTCGTATTTTCGACACGTGGATTTTCACGTTAAAACAGGATTACCGTGGCTGGCCTTCGATTTACCATCGCTGGAGAGTGGTGCACCATGGTACTGTTCCGTTTCAAACCCATGCACGCATTTCTAAAAGTCGTACGGCACTGTTTTGCCATTTCGGACGGATGTTGCACCTTGCACTGTGGATGTTGCACCCTGTAGATATCGATTATTCTAACGGCCATAACTTCTGGCTCGTTTAGAGTTACGGGAGCCGTAACATGTCAAAACGAAGGCCTCAATGAGTTCTACGGCTTTGACAGCTTTCACCCGTCAACGGATAGATTAATGCCCAAAAAGGACAACCCGAATCTCCATCGGGTCTCGTAAGTTTTTTACCCTTCGTTTTTTTCGACACGTGGATTTTTACGGTAAAACAGGATTACCGTGGCTGGCCTTCGATTTACCATCGCTGGAGAGTGGTGCACCAGGTACTGTTCCGTTTCAAATCCATGCACGCATTTTTAAAAGTCGTACGGCACTGTTTCGCCATTTCGGACGGATGTTGCACCTTGCACCGTGGATGTTGCACCCTGTAGATATCGATTATTCAGACGGCCATAACTTCTGGCTCGTTTAGAGTTACGGGAGCCATAACATGTCAAAACGAAGGCCTCGATGAGTTCTACGGCTTTGAAAGCTTTCAACCGTCAACGGATAGATTAATGCCCAAAAAGGACAACCCGAATCTCCATCGGGTCTCGTAAGTTTTTTACCCTTCGTTTTTTTCGACACGTGGATTTTTACGGTAAAACAGGATTACCGTGGCTGGCCTTCGATTTACCATCGCTGGAGAGTGGTGCACCATGGTACTGTTCCGTTTCAAACCCATGCACGCATTTCTAAACTTCGTACGAAACTGTTTCGCCATTTCGGACAGATGTTGAACCTTGCACCATGGATGTTGCACCCTGTAGATATCGATTATTCGGACGGCCATAACTTCTGGCTCGTTTAGAGTTACGGGAGCCATAACCTTTCAAAACAAAGGCCTCGATGAGTTCTACGGCTTTGACAGCTTTCAGACGTCAACGAATAGATTAATGCCCAAAAAGGACAACCCAAATCTCAATCGGGTCTCGTAAGTTTTTTACCCATCGTTTTTTCGACACGTGGATTTTTACGGTAAAACAGGATTACGGTGGCTGGTCTTCGATTTACCATCGCTAGAGAGTAGTGCACCATGGTACTGTTCCGTTTCAAATCCATGCACGCATTTCTAAAAGTCGTACGACACTGTTTCGTCATTTCGGACGGATGTTGCACCTTGCACCGTGGATGTTGCACCCTGTAGATATCGATTATACGGATGACCATTACTTCTGGCTCGTTTAGAGTTACGGGAGCCATAACCTGTCAAAACGAAGGCCTCGATGAGTTCTACGGCTTTGACAGCTTTCAGCCGTCAACGGACAGACTAATTCCCAAAAATGAAAACCCGAATCTCAATCGGGTCTCATAAGTTTTTTACCCTTCGTTTTTTCGACACGTGGATTTTTACGGTAAAACGGGATTACCGTGGCCCGTCTTCGACTTCCCATCGCTGGAGAGTGGTGCACCATGGTAGTATTCCGTTTCAAATCCATGCACGCATTTCAAAAAGTCGTACGGCACTGTTTCGCCATTTCGCGTGGATGTTGCACCCTGTGGATATCGATTATTCGGACAGCCATAACTTCTGGCTCGTTTAGAGTTACGGGGGCCATAACCTATCAAAACAAAGGCCTCGATGAGTTCTATGGCTTTGACAGCTTTCAACCGTCAACGAATAGATTAATTCCCAAAAAGGACAACCCGAATCTCAATCGGGTCTCGTAAGTTTTTTACCTTTCGTTTTTTCGACACATGGATTTTTACGGTAAAACAGGATTACCATGGCTGGCCTTCGATTTACCATTGCTGATGAGTGGTGCACCATGGTACTATTCCGTTTCAAATCCATGCACGCATTTCTAAAAGTCGTACGACACTGTTTCGCCATTTCGGACGAATGTTGCACCTTGCACCGTGGATGTTGCACCCTGTAGATATCGATTATTCGGACGACCATAACTTCTGGCTCGTTTAGAGTTTCGGGAGCCATAACCTGTCAAAACGAAGGCCTCGATGAGTTCTACGGCTTCGACAGCTTTCAGCCGTCAACGGATAGATTAATGCCCAAAAAGGACAACCCGAATCTCAATCGGGTCTCGTAAGTTTTTTACCCTTCGTTTTTTCGACACGTGGATTTTTACGGTAAAACTGGATTACCGTGGATGGCCTTTGATTTACCATCGCTGGAGAGTGGTGCACCATGATACTGTTCCGTTTCAAACCCATGCACGCATTTCTAAAAGTCGTACGAAACTGTTTCGCCATTTCGGACAGATGTTGAATCTTGCACCATGGATGTTGCACCCTGTAGATATCGATTATTCGGACGGCCATAACTTCTGGCTTGTTTAGAGTTACGGGAGCCATAACTTGTCAAAACGAAGGCCTCGATGAGTTCTACGGCTTTGACAGCTTTCAGACGTCAACGAATAGATTAATGCCCAAAAAGGACAACCCGAATCTCAATCGGGTCTCGTAAGTTTTTTACCCTTCGTTTTTTCGACACGTGGATTTTTACGGTAAAACAGGATTACGGTGGCTGGTCTTCGATTTACCATCGCTGGAGAGTGGTGCACCATGGTACTGTTCCGTTTCAAATCCATGCACGCATTTCTAAAAGTCGTACGACACTGTTTCGCCATTTCGGACGGATGTTGCACCTTGCACCGTGGATGTTGCGCCCTGTAGATATCGATTATATGGATGACCATAACTTCTGGCTCGTTTAGAGTTACGGGAGCCATAACCTGTCAAAACGAAGGCCTCGATGAGTTCTACAGCTTGGACAGCTTTCAGCCGTCAACGGATAGATTAATGCCCAAAAAGGACAACCCGAATCTCAATCTGGTCTCGTAAGTTTTTTACCCTTCGTTTTTTCGACATGTGGATTTTTACGGTAAAAAGGATTACCGTGGCTGGCCTTCGATTTACCATCGCTGGAGAGTGGTGCACCATGGTACTGTTCCGTTTCAAATCCATGCACGCATTTCTAAAAGTCGTACGACACTGTTTCGCCATTTCGGACGGATGTTGCACCTTGCACCGTGGATGTTGCACCCTGTAGATATCGATTATTCGGACGGCCATAACTTCTGGCTCGTTTAGAGTTACGGGAGCCACAACCTGTCAAAACGAAGGCCTCGATGAGTTCTACTGCTTTGACAGCTTTCAACCGTCAACGGATAGATCAATGCCCAAAAAGGACAACCCGAATCTCAATCGGGTCTCGTAAGTTTTTTACCATTCGTTTTTTCGACACGTGGATTTTTAGGGTAAAACTGGATTACCGTGGCTGGCCTTCGATTTACCATTGCTGAAGAGTGGTGCACCATGGTACTGTTCCGTTTCAAATCCATGCACGCATTTCTAAAAGTCGTACGGCACCGTTTCGCCATTTCGGACGGATGTTGCAC
Source organism: Allium cepa (assembly GCA_030765085.1). Classification (NCBI taxonomy): domain Eukaryota; kingdom Viridiplantae; phylum Streptophyta; class Magnoliopsida; order Asparagales; family Amaryllidaceae; genus Allium; species Allium cepa. The sequence goes on from CM060938.1 coordinate 873,933,643, forward strand.
CCTGCACCGTGGATGTTGCACCCATAGATATCGATTATTCGGACGCCATAACTTCTGGCTCGTTCAGATTTACGGGAGCCATAACCTATCAAAACGAAGGCCTTGATGAGTTCTACGGCTTTGACTGCTTTCAGACGTCAACGGATAGATTAATGCCCAAAAAGGACAACCCGAATCTCAATCGGGTCTCGTAAGTTTTTTACCCTTCGTTTTTTCGACACGTGGATTTTTACGGTAAAACGGGATTACCGTGGTCCGTCTTCGACTTCCCATCACTGGAGAGTGGTGCACCATGGTAGTGTTCCGTTTCAAATCCATGCTCGCATTTCAAAAAGTCGTACGGCACTGTTTCTCCATTTCGGACGGATGTTGCACCTTGCACCGTGGATGTTGCACCCTGTAGATATCGATTATTCGGACAGCCATAACTTCTGGCTCGTTTAGAGTTACGGGGGCCATAACCTGTCAAAACAAAGGCCTCGATGAGTTCTACGGCTTTGACAGCTTTCAACCGTCAACGAATAGATTAATGCCCAAAAAGGACAACCTGAATCTCAATCGGGTCTCGTAAGTTTTTTACCCTTCGTTTTTTCGACACGTGGATTTTTACGGTAAAACAGGATTACCGTGGCTGGCCTTCGATTTACCATTGCTGAAGAGTGGTGCACCATGGTACTGTTCCGTTTCAAATCCATGCACGCATTTCTAAAAGTCGTACGGCACAGTTTCGCCATTTCGGACGGATGTTGCACCTTGCACCGTGGATGTTGCACCCAATAGATATCGATTATTCGGACGGCCATAACTTCTGGCTCGTTTAGAGTTACGGGAGGCATAAACTGTAAAAACGATGGCCTCGATGAGTTCTACGGCTTTGATATCTTTCAGCCGTCAACGGATAGATTAATGCCCAAAAAGGACAACCCGAATGTCAGTTGGGTCTCGTAAGTTTTTTACCCTTCGTTTTTTCGACACGTGGATTTTTACGGTAAAACGGGATTACGGTGGCTGGTCTTCGATTTACCATCACTGGAGCGTGGTGCACCATGGCACTGTACCGTTTCAAATCTATGCACGAATTTCTAAAGGTCGTACGGCACTGTTACACCATTTCGGACGGATGTTGCACCTTGCACCGTGGATGCTGCACCCTGTAGATATCGATTATTTGGACAGCCATAACTTCTGGATCGTTTAGAGTTACGGGAGCCATAACCTGTCAAAACGAAGGCCTCGATGAGTTCTACGGCTTTGACAGCTTTCAGCCATCAACGGATAGATTAATGCCCAAAAAGGACACCCCGAATCTCAATCGGGTCTCGTAAGTTTTTTACCGTTCGTTTTTTCGACACGTGGATTTTTACGGTAAAACTGGATTACCGAGGCTGGCCTTCGATTTACCATCGCTGGAGAGTGGTGCACAAGGTACTGTTCCGTTTCAAATCCATGCACGCATTTCTAAAAGTCGTACGGCACTGTTTCGCCATTTCGGACGGATGTTGCACCTTGCACCGTGGATGTTGCACCCTGTAGATATCGATTATTCAGACGGCCATAACTTTTGGCTCGTTTAGAGTTACGGGAGCCATAACATGTCAAAACGAAGGCCTCGATGAGTTCTATGGCTTTGACAGCTTTCAACCGTCAACGGATAGATTAATACACAAAAAGGACAGCCCGAATCTCAATCGGGTCTCGTAAGTTTTTTACCCTTCGTTTTTTCGACACGTGGATTTTCACGGTAAACCAGGATTACCGTGGCTGGCCTTCGATTTACCATCGCTGGAGAGTGGTGCACAGTGGTACTGTTCCGTTTCAAACCCATGCACGCATTTCTAAAAGTCGTACGACACTGTTTCGCCATTTCGGACGGATGTTGCACCTTGCACCGTGTATGTTGCACCCTGTAGATATCGATTATTCGGACGGCCATAACTTCTGGCTCGTTTAGAGTTACGGGAGCCATAACATGTCAAAACGAAGGCCTCGATGAGTTCTACGGCTTTGACAGCTTTCAACCGTCAACGGATAGATTAATGCACAAAAAGGACAGCCCGAATCTCAATCGGGTCTCGTAAGTTTTTTACCCTTCGTTTTTTCGACACGTGGATTTTCACGGTAAAACAGGATTACCGTGGCTGGCCTTCGATTTACCATCGCTGGAGAGTGGTGCACCATGGTACTATTCCGTTTTAATCCATGCACGCATTTCTAAAAGTCGTACGGCACTGTTTCGCCATTTCGGACGAATGTTGCACCTCGCACCGTGGATGTTGCACCCTGTAGATATCGATTATTCGGACGACCATAACTTCTGGATCGTTTAGAGTTACGCGAGCCATAACCTGCCAAAACGAAGGCCTCGATGATTTCTTCGGCTTTGACCGCTTTCAGCCGTCAACGGATAGACTAATGCCCAAAAAGGACAACCCGAATCTCAATCTGGTCTCGTAAGTTTTTTACCCTTCGTTTTTTCGACACGTGGATTTTTACGGTAAAAGGATTACCGTGGCTGGCCTTCGATTTACCATCGCTGGAGAGTGGTGCACCATGGTACTGTTCCGTTTCAAATCCATGCACGCATTTCTAAAAGTCGTACGACACTGTTTCGCCATTTCGGACGGATGTTGCACCTTGCACCGTGGATGTTGCACCCTGTAGATATCGATTATTCGGACAACCATAACTTCTGGCGCGTTAAGATTTACGGGAGCCATAACCTGTCAAAACGAAGGCCTCGATGAGTTATACAGCTTTGATAGCTTTTAGCCGTCAACGGGTAGATTAATGCACAAAAAGGACATCCCGAATCTCAATCGGGTCTCGTAAGTTTTTTACCCTTCGTTTTTTCGACACGTGGATTTTTACGGTAAAACAGGTTTACCGTCGCTGGCCTTCGATTTACCATCGCTGGAGAGTGGTGCACCATGGTACTGTTCCGTTTCAAATCCATGCACGCATTTCTAAAAGTCGTACGACACTGTTTCGCCATTTCGGACGGATGTTGCACCGTGGATGTTGCACCCTGTAGATATCGATTATTCGGACGGCCATAACTTCTGGCTCGTTTAGAGTTACGGGAGCCATAACATGTCAAAACGAAGGCCTCGATGAGTTCTACGGCTTTGACAGCTTTCAACCGTCAACGGATAGATTAATGCACAAAAAGGACAGCCCGAATCTCAATCGGGTCTCGTAAGTTTTTTACCCTTCGTTTTTTCGACACGTGGATTTTCACGGTAAAACAGGATTACCGTGGCTGGCCTTCGATTTACCATCGCTGGAGAGTGGTGCACAGTGGTACTGTTCGTTTCAAACCCATGCACGCATTTCTAAAAGTCGTACGGCACTGTTTCGCCATTTCGGACGGATGTTGCACCTTGCACCGTGTATGTTGCACCCTGTAGATATCGATTATTCGGACGGCCATAACTTCTAGCTCGTTTAGAGTTACGGGAGCCATAACCTGTCAAAACGAAGGCCTCGATGAGTTCTACGGCTTTGACAGCTTTCAGCCATCAACAGATAGATTAATGCCCAAAAAGGACAACCCGAATCTCAATCGGGTCTCGTAAGTTTTTAACACTTCGTTTTTTCGACACGTGGAATTTTACGGTGAAACGGGATTACGGTGGCTGGTCTTCGATTTACCATCGCTGGAGAGTGGTGCACCATGGTACTATTCCGTTTTAAATCCATGCACAATTTTCTAAAAGTTGTACGACACTGTTTCGCCATTTCGGACGAATGTTGCACCTCGCACCGTGGATGTTGCACCCTGTAGATATCGATTATTCGGACGACCATAACTTCTGGCTCATTTAGAGTTACGGGAGCCATAACCTGTCAAAACGAAGGCCTCGATGAGTTCTACGGCTTTGACCGCTTTCAGCCGTCAACGGATAGATTAATTCCCAAAAAGGACAACCCGAATCTCAATCTTGTCTCGTATGTTTTTTACCCTTCGTTTTTTCGACACGTGGATTTTTACGGTAAAAAGGATTACCGTGGCTGGCCTTCGATTTACAATCGCTGGAGAGTGGTGCACCATGGTACTGTTCCGTTTCAAATCCATGCACGCATTTATAAAAGTCGTACGGCACTGTTTCTCCATTTCGGACGGATGTTGCACCTTGCACCGTGGATGTTGCACCCTGTAGATATCGATTATTCGGACGACCATAACTTCTGGCTCGTTTAGAGTTACGGGAGCCATAACCTGTCAAAACGAAGGCCTCGATGAGTTCTACTGCTTTGACAGCTTTTAGCCGTCAACGGATAGATTAATGCCCAAAAAGGACAACCCGAATCTCAATCGGGTCTCGTAAGCTTTTTACCCTTCGTTTTTTCGACACGTGGATTTTTACGGTAAAACTGGATTACCGTGGCTGGCCTTCAATTTACCATCGCTGGAGAGTGGTGCACCGGTTACTGTTCCGTTTCAAATCCATGCACGCATTTCTAAAAGTCGTACGGCACTGTTTCGCCATTTCAGACGGATTTTGCACCTTGCACCGTGGATGTTGCACCCTATAGATATCTATTATTCGGACGGCCATAACTTCTGGCTCGTTTAGAGTTGCGAGAGCCATAACCTGTCAAAACGAAGGCCTCGATGAGTTCTACGGCTTTGACAGCTTTCAGCCGTCAATGGATAGAATAATTCCCAAAAAGGACAACCCGAATCTCAATCGGGTCTCGTAAGTTTTTTACCCTTCGTTTTTTCGACACGTGATTTTTTACGGTAAAACGAGATTACCGTGGCCCGTCTTCGACTTCCCATCGTTGGAGAGTGGCGCACAATGGTACTGTTCCGTTTCAAATCTATGCACGCATTCCTAAAAGTCGTACGGCACTGTTTTGCCATTTCGGACGGATGTTGCACCTTGCACCGTGGATGTTGCACCCTGTAGATATCGATTATTCGGACGGCCATAACTTCTGGCGCGTTTAGAGTTACGGGAGCCATAACCTGCCAAAACGAAGGCCTCGATGAGTTATACGGCTTTGACAGCTTTTAGCCGTCAACGGATAGATTAATGCACAAAAGGACATCCCGAATCTCAATCGGGTCTCGTAAGTTTTTTACCCTACGTTTTTTCCACACGTGGATTTTTACGGTAAAACAGGTTTACCGTCGCTGGCCTTCAATTTACCATGCTGGAGAGTGGTGCACCATGGTACTGTTCCGTTTCAAATCCATGCACGCATTTCTAAAATTCGTACGATACTTTTTGCCATTTCGGACAGATGTTGCACCGTGGATGTTGCACCCTGTAGATATCGATTATTCGGACGGCCATAACTTCTGGCTCGTTTAGAGTTACGGGAGCCATAACATGTCAAAACGAAAGCCTCGATGAGTTCTACGGCTTTGATAGCTTTCAACCGTCAACGGATAGATTAATGCACAAAAAGGACAACCCAAATCTCAATCGGGTCTCGTAAGTTTTTTACCCTTCGTTTTTTCGACACGTGGATTTTCACGGTAAAACAGGATTACCGTGGCTGGCCTTCGATTTACCATCGCTGGAGAGTGGCGCACCATGGTACTGTTCCGTTTCAAACCCATGCACGCATTTCCAAAAGTCGTACGGCACTGTTTCACCATTTCGGACGGATGTTGCACCTTGCACCGTGGATGTTGCACCCTGTAGATATCGATTATTCGGACGGCCATAACTTCTGGCTCCTTTAGAGTTACGGGAGCCATAACCTGTCAAAACGAAGGCCTCGATGAGTTCTACGGCTTTGACAGCTTTCAGCCATCAACGGATAGATTAATGCTCAAAAAGGACAACCCGAATCTCAATCGGGTCTCGTAAGTTTTTAACCCTTCGTTTTTTCGACACGTGGATTTTTACGGTGAAACGGGATTATGGTGGCTGGTCTTCGATTTACCATCGCTGGAGAGTGGTGCACCATGGTACTGTTCCGTTTTAAATCCATGCACGCATTTCTAAAAGTCGTACGGCGCTGTCTTGCCATTTCGGACGAATGTTGCACCTCGCACCGTGGATGTTGCACCCTGTAGATATCGATTATTCGGACGACCATAACTTCTGGCTCGTTTAGAGTTACGGGAGCCATAACCTGTCAAAACGAAGGCCTCGATGAGTTCTACGGCTTTGACCGCTTTCAGCCGTCAACGGATAGATTAATGCCCAAAAAGGACAACCCGAATCTCAATCTGGTCTCGTAAGTTTTTTACCCTTCGTTTTTTCGGCACGTGGAATTTTACGGTAAAAAGGATTACCGTGGCTGGCCTTCGATTTATCATCGCTGGAGAGTGGTGCACCATGGTACTGTTCCGTTTCAAATCCATGCACGCATTTGTAAAAGTCGTACGGCACTGTTTCTCCATTTCGGACGGATGTTACACCTTGCACCGTGGATGTTGCACCCTGTAGATATCGATTATTCGGACGGCCGTAACTTCTGGCTCGTTTAGAGTTACGGGAGCCATAACCTGTCAAAACGAAGGCCTCGATGAGTTCTACTGCTTTGACAGCTTTCAGCCGTCAACGGATAGATTGATGCCCAAAAAGGACAACCCGAATCTCAATCGGGTCTCGTAAGCTTTTTACCCTTCGTTTTTTCGACACGTGGATTTTTACGGTAAAACTGGATTACCGTGGCTGGCCTTCAATTTACCATCGCTGGAGAGTGGTGCACCAGTTACTGTTCCGTTTCAAATCCATGCACGCATTTCTAAAAGTCGTACGGCACTGTTTCGCCATTTCAGACGGATGTTGCACCTTGCACCGTGGATGTTGCACCCTATAGATATCTATTATTCGGACGGCCATAACTTCTGGCTCGTTTAGAGTTGCGAGAGCCATAACCTGTCAAAACGAAGGCCTCGATGAGTTCTACGGCTTTGACAGCTTTCAGCCGTCAATGGATAGAATAATTCCCAAAAAGGACAACCCGAATCTCAATCGGGTCTCGTAAGTTTTTTACACTTCGTTTTTTCGACACGTGATTTTTTACGGTAAAACGAGATTACCGTGGCCCGTCTTCGACTTCCCATCGTTGGAGAGTGGCGCACAATGGTACTGTTCCGTTTCAAATCTATGCACGCATTCCTAAAAGTCGTACGGCACTGTTTTGCCATTTCGGACGGATGTTGCACCTTGCACCGTGGATGTTGCACCCTGTAGATATCGATTATTCGGACGGCCATAACTTCTGGCGCGTTTAGAGTTACGGGAGCCATAACCTGCCAAAACGAAGGCCTCGATGAGTTATACGGCTTTGACGGCTTTTAGCCGTCAACGGATAGATTAATGCACAAAAGGACATCCCGAATCTCAATCGGGTCTCGTAAGTTTTTTACCCTACGTTTTTTCCACACGTGGATTTTTACGGTAAAACAGGTTTACCGTCGCTGGCCTTCAATTTAACATCGCTGGAGAGTGGTGCACCATGGTACTGTTCCGTTTCAAATCCGTGCACGCATTTCTAAAATTCGTACGATACTTTTTGCCATTTCGGACGGATGTTGCACCGTGGATGTTGCACCCTGTAGATATCGATTATTCGGACGGCCATAACTTCTGGCTCGTTTAGAGTTACGGGAGCCATAACATGTCAAAACGAAGGCCTCGATGAGTTCTACGGCTTTGACAGCTTTCAACCGTCAACGGATAGATTAATGCACAAAAAGGACAACCCAAATCTCAATCGGGTCTCGTAAGTTTTTTACCCTTCGTTTTTTCGACACGTGGATTTTCACGGTAAAACAGGATTACCGTGGCTGGCCTTCGATTTACCATCGCTGGAGAGTGGCGCACCATGGTACTGTTCCGTTTCAAACCCATGCACGCATTTCCAACCGTGGATGTTGCACCCTGTAGATATCGATTATTCGGACGGCCATAACTTCTGGCTCCTTTAGAATTACGGGAGCCATAACCTGTCGAAACGAAGGCCCCGATGAGTTCTACGGCTTTGACAGCTTTCAGCCGTCAACGGATAGATTAATGCCCAAAAAGGACAACCCGAATCTCAATCGGGTCTCGTAAGTTTTTAACCCTTCGTTTTTTCGACACGTGGATTTTTACGGTAAAACTGGATTACCGTGGATGGCCTTCGATTTACCATCGCTGGAGAGTGGTGCACCATGGTACTGTTCCGTTTCAAATCCATGCACGCATTTTTAAAAGTCGTACGGCGCTGTTTTGCCATTTCGGACGGATGTTGCACCTTGCACCGTGGATGTTGCACCCTGTAGATATTGATTATTCGGACGGCCATAACTTCTGGCTCGTTTAGAGTTACGGGAGCCATAACCTGTCAAAACGAAGGCCTCGATGAGTTCTACGGCTTTGACAGCTTTCAGCCGTCAACGGATAGATTAATGCCCAAAAAGGACAACCCGAATCTCAATCGGGTATCGTAAGTTTTTAACCCTTCCTTTTTTCGACACGTGGATTTTAACGGTAAAATGGGATGACGGTGACTGGTCTTCGATTTACCATTGCTGGAGAGTGGTGCACCATGGTACTGTTCCGTTTCAAATCCATGCACGCATTTCTAAATGTCATACGGCACTGTTTCGCCATTTCGGACGGATGTTGCACCTTGCACCGTGGTTGTCGCACCCAGTAGATATCGATTATACGGACGACCATAACTTCTGGCTCGTTTAGAGTTACGGGAGCCATAACCTGTCAGAACGCAGGCCTCGATGAGTTCTACGGCTTTAACAGCCTTCTGCCGTCAACAGATATATTAATGCCCAAAAAGGACAACCCGAATCTCAATCGGGTCTCGTAAGTTTTTTACCCTTCGTTTTTTCGACACGTGGATTTTTACGGTAAAACAGGATTACCGTGGCTGGCCTTCGATTTACCATTGCTGGAGAGTGGTGCAGCATGGTACTGTTTCGTTTTAAATCCATGCATGCATTTCTAAAAGTCGTACAGCACTGTTTCGCCATTTCGGACGGATGTTGCACCTTGCACCGTGTATGTTGCACCCTGTAGATATCGATTATTCGGACGGCCATAACTTCTAGCTCGTTTAGAGTTACAGGAGCCATAACCTGTCAAAACGAAGGCATCGATGAGTTCTACGGCTTTGACAGCTTTCAGCCGTCAACGGATAGACTAATGCCCAAAAAGGAAAACCCGAATCCCAGACGGGTCTCGTAAGTTTTTTACCCTTTGTTTTTTCGACACGTGGATTTTTACGGTAAAACAGGATTACGGTGGCTGGTCATCGATTTACCATCGCTGGAGAGTGGTGCACCATGGTACTATTCCGTTTCAAATCCATGCACGCATTTCTAAAAGTCGTATGGCACTGTTTCTCCATTTCGGACGGATGTTGCACCTTGCACCGTGGATGTTGCACCCTGTAGATATCGATTATTCGGACGGCCATAACTTCTTGCTCGTTCAGAGTTACGGGAGCCATAACCTGTCAAAACGAAGGCCTCGATGAGTTCTACGGCTTTGATAGCTTTCAGCCGTCAACGGATATATTAATGCCCAAAAAGGACAACCCGAATCTCAATCGGGTCTCGTAAGTTTTTTACCCTTCGTTTTTTCGACACGTGGATTTTTACGGTAAAACAGGATTACCGTGGCCGGCCTTCGATTTACCATCGCTGGAGAGTGGTGCACCATGGTACTATTCCGTTTCAAATCCATGCACGCATTTTTAAAAGTCGTACGACACTGTTTCGCCATTTCGGGCGGATGTTGCACCTTGCACCGTCGATGTTGCACCCTGTAGATATCGATTATTCGGACGGCCATAACTTCTGGCTCGTTTAGAATTACGGGAGCCATAACCTGTCGAAACGAAGGCCCCGATAATTTCTACGGCTTTGACAGCTTTCAGCCGTCAACGGACAGATTAATACCCAAAAAGGACAACCCGAATCTCAATCGGGTCTCGTAAGTTTTTTACCCTTCGTTTTTTCGACACGTGGATTTTTACGGTAAAACTGGATTACCGTGGATTTTTACGGTAAAACAGGATTACCGTGGCTGGCCTTCGATTTACCATCGCTGGAGAGTGGTGCACCATGGTACAGTTCCGTTTCAAATCCATGCATGCATTTCTAAAAGTCGTACGACACTGTTTCGCCATTTCGCACCGTAGATGTTGCACCCTGTAGATATCGATTATTCGGACGGCCATAACTTCTGGCTCGTTTAGAATTACGGGGGCCATAACCTGTCAAAACGAAGGCCTCGATGAGTTCTACGGCTTTGACAACTTTCAGCCGTCAACGGATAGATTAATGCCCAAAAAGGACAACCCGAATCTCAATCGGGTCTCGTAAGTTTTTTACCCTTCGTTTTTTCGACACGTGGATTTTAACGGTAAAACAGGATTACCGTGGCTGGCCTTCGATTTACCATCGCTGGAGAGTGGTGCACCATGGTACTGTTCCGTTTCAAATCCATGCACGCATTTTTAAAAGTCGTACGACACTGTTTCGCCATTTCGGACGGATGTTGCACCTTGCACCATGGATGTTGCACCCTGTAGATATCGATTATTCGGACGGCCATAACTTCTGGCTCGTTTACAATTACGGGAGCCATAACCTGTCAAAACGAAGGCCTCGATAATTTCTACGGCTTTGACAGCTTTCAGCCGTCAACGGATAGACTAATGCCCAAAAAGGACAACCCGAATCTCAGTCGGGTCTCGTAAGTTTTTTACCCTTCGTTTTTTCGACACGTGGATTTTTACGGTAAAACGGGATTACCGTGGCCCGTCTTCGACTTCCCATCGCTGGAGAGTGGTGCACCTTGGTACTGTTCCGTTTCAAATCCATGCACGCATTTCTAAAAGTCGTACGGCACTGTTTCGCCATTTCGGACGGATGTTGCACCTTGCACCGTGGATGTTGCACCCTGTAGATATCGATTATTCGGACGGCCATAACTTCTGGCTCGTTTAGAGCTACGGGAGCCATAACCTATCAAAACGAAGGCCTCGACGAGTTCTACGGCTTTAACAGCTTTCAACCGTCAACGGATAGATTAATGCCCAAAAAGGACAACCCGAATCTCAATCGGGTCTCCTAAGTTTTTAACCCTTCGTTTTTTCGACACGTGGATTTTTACGGTTAAACGGGATTACGGTGGCTGGTCTTCGATTTACCATCGCTGGAGAGTGGTGCACCATGGTACTGTTCCGTTTCAAATCCATGCACGCATTTCTAAAAGTCATACGGCACTGTTTCGCCATTTCGGACGGATGTTGCACCTTGCACCGTGGATGTTGCACCCTGTAGACATCGATTATTCGGACGACCATAACTTCTGGCTCGTTTAGAGTTACGGGAGCCATAACCTGCCAAAACGAAGGCCTCGATGTGTTCTACGGCTTTGACAGCTTTCAGCCGTCAACGGATAGATTAATGCCCAAAAAGGACAACCCGAATCTCAGTCGGGTCTCGTAAGTTTTTTACCCTTCGTTTTTTCGACACGTGGATTTTTACGGTAAAATGGGATTACGGTGGCTGGTCTTCGATTTACCATCGCTGGAGAGTGGTGCACCATGGTACTATTCCGTTTCAAATCCATGCATGCATTTTTAAAAGTCGTAAGACACTGTTTCGCCATTTCGGGCGGATGTTGCACCTTGCACCGTCGATGTTGCACCCTGTAGATATCGATTATTCGGACGGCCATAACATCTGGCTCGTTTAGAATTACGGGAGCCATAACCTGTCGAAACGAAGGCCCCGATAATTTCTACGGCTTTGACAGCTTTCAGCCGTCAACGGATAGATTAATGCCCAAAAAGGACAACCCGAATCTCAATCGGGTCTCGTAAGTTTTTTACCCTTCGTTTTTTCGACACGTGGATTTTTACGGTAAAACTGGATTACCGTGGATGGCCTTCGATTTACCATCGCTGGAGAGTGGTGCACCATGGTACCGTTCCGTTTCAAATCCATGCACGCATTTTTAAAAGTCGTACGGCACTGTTTCGCCATTTCGGACGGATGTTGCACCTTGCACCGTGGATGTTGCACCCTGTAGACAACGATTATTCGGACGACCATAACTTCTGGCTCGTTTAGAGTTACGAGAGCCATAACCTGTCGAAACGAAGGCCTCGATGAGTTTTACGGCTTTAACAGCTTTCTGCCGTCAATGGATAGATTAATGCCCAAAAAGGACAACCCGAATCTCAATCGGGTCTCGTAAGTTTTTTACCCTTTGTTTTTTCGACACGTGGATTTTTACGGTAAAACAGGATTACCGTGGCCGGCCTTCGATTTACCATCGCTGGAGAGTGGTGCACCATGGTACTGTTCCGTTTCAAATCCATGCATGCATTTTTAAAAGTCGTGCGACACTGTTTCGCCATTTCGGGCGGATGTTGCACCTTGCACCGTCGATGTTGCACCCTGTAGATATCGATTATTCGGACGGCCATAACTTCTGGCTTGTTTAGAATTATGGGAGCCATAACCTGTCAAAACGAAGGCCTCGATGAGTTCTACGGCTTTGACAGCTTTCAACCGTCAACGGACAGATTAATGCCCAAAAAGGACAACCCGAATCCCATTCGGGTCTCATAAGTTTTTAACCCTTCGTTTTTTCGACACGTGGATTTTTACGGTAAAACGGGATTACGGTGGCTGGTCTTCGATTTACCATCGCTGGAGAGTGGTGCACCATGGTACTGTTCCGTTTCAAATCCATGCACGCATTTCTAAAAGTCATACGGCACTGTTTCGCCATTTCGGACGGATGTTGCACCTTGCACCATGGATGTTGCACCCTGTAGACAACGATTATTCGGACGACCATAACTTCTGGCTCGTTTAGAGTTACGGGAGCCATAACCTGTCGAAACGAAGGCCTCGATGAGTTTTACGGCTTTAACAGCTTTCTGCCGTCAACGTATAGATTAATGCCCAAAAAGGACAACCCGAATCTCAATCGGGCCTCGTAAGTTTTTTACCCTTTGTTTTTTCGACACGTGGATTTTTACGGTAAAACAGGATTACCGTGGCCGGCCTTCGATTTACCATCGCTGGAGAGTGGTGCACCATGGTACTGTTCCGTTTCAAATCCATGCATGCATTTTTAAAAGTCGTGCGACACTGTTTCGCCATTTCGGGCGGATGTTGCACCTTGCACCGTCGATGTTGCACCCTGTAGATATCGATTATTCGGACGGCCATAACTTCTGGCTTGTTTAGAATTATGGGAGCCATAACCTGTGAAAATGAAGGCCCCGATAATTTCTACGGCTTTGACAGCTTTTAACCGTCAACGGATAGATTAATGCCCAAAAAGGACAACCCGAATCTCAATCGGGTCTCGTAAGTTTTTTACCCTTCGTTTTTTCGACACGTGGATTTTTACGGTAAAACTGGATTACCGTGGATGGACTTCGATTTACCATCGCTGGAGAGTGGTGCACCATGGTACCGTTCCGTTTCAAATCCATGCACGCATTTCTAAAAGTCGTACGGCACTGTTTCGCCATTTCGGACGGATGTTGCACCTTGCACCGTGGATGTTGCACCCTGTAGATATCGATTATTCGGATGGCCATAACTTCTGGCTCGTTTAGAGTTACGGGAGCCATAACCTATCAAAACGAAGGCCTCGATGAGTTCTATGGCTTTGACAGTTTTCAGCTGTCAACGGATAGATTAATGCCCAAAAAGGACAACCCGAATCTCAATAGGGTCTCGTAAGTTTTTAACCCTTCCTTTTTTCGACACGTGTATTTTTACGGTAAAACGGGATGACGGTGACTGGTCTTCGATTTACCATTGCTGGAGAGTGGTGCACCATGGTACTGTTCCGTTTCAAATCCATGCACGCATTTCTAAAATTCATACGGCACTGTTTCGCCATTTCGGACGGATGTTGCACCTTGCACCGTGGTTGTCGCACCCTGTAGATATCGATTACACGGACGACCATAACTTCTGGCTCGTTTAGAGTTACGGGAGCCATAACCTGTCAAAACGAAGGCCTCGATGAGTTCTACGGCTTTAACAGCTTTCTGCCGTCAACGGATAGATTAATGCCCAAAAAGGACAACCCGAATCTCAATCGGGTCTCGTAAGTTTTTTACCCTTCGTTTTTTCGACACGTGGATTTTTATGGTAAAACAGGATTACCGTGGCTGGCCTTCGATTTACCATTGCTGGAGAGTGGTGCAGCATGGTACTGTTTCGTTTCAAATCCATGCACGCATTTCTAAAAGTCGTACGGCACTGTTTCGCCATTTCGGACGGATGTTGCACCTTGCACCGTGGATGTTGCACCCTGTAGATATCGATTATTCGGACGGCCATAACTTCTGGCTTGTTTAGAGTTACAGGAGCGATAACCTGTCAAAACGAAGGCATCGATGAGTTCTACGGCTTTGACAGCTTTCAGCCGTCAACGGATAGACTAATGCCCAAAAAGGACAACCCGAATCTCAATTGGGTCTCGTAAGTTTTTTACCCTTTGTTTTTTCGACACGTGGATTTTTACGGTAAAACAGGATTACGGTGGCTGGTCATCGATTTACCATCGCTGGAGAGTGGTGCACCATGGTACTATTCCGTTTCAAATCCATGCACGCATTTCTAAAAGTCGTATGGCACTGTTTCTCCATTTCGGACGGATGTTGCACCTTGCACCGTGGTGTTGCACCCTGTATATATCGATTATTCGGACGGCCATAACTTCTTGCTCGTTCAGAGTTACGGGAGCCATAACCTGTCAAAACGAAGGCCTCGATGAGTTCTACGGCTTTGATAGCTTTCAGCCGTCAACGGATATATTAATGCCCAAAAAGGACAACCCCGATCTCAATCGGGTCTCGTAAGTTTTTTACCCTTCGTTTTTTCGACACGTGGATTTTTACGGTAAAACAGGATTACGGTGGCTGGTCTTCGATTTACCATCGCTGGAGAGTGGTGCACCATGGTACTGTTCCGTTTCAAATCCATGCACGCATTTCTAAAAGTCGTACGGCACTGTTTCGCCATTTCGGACGGATGTTGCACCTTGCACCGTGGATGTTGCGCCCTGTAGATATCGATTATACGGACGACCATAACTTCTGGCTCGTTTAGAGTTACTGGAGCCATAACCTGTCAAAACGAAGGCCTCGATGATTTCTACGGCTTTAACAGCTTTCAGCCGTCAACGGATAGATTAATGCCCAAAAAGGACAATCCGAATCTCAATCGGGTCTCGTAAGTTTTTTACCCTTCGTTTTTTCGACACGTGGATTTTTACGGTAAAACAGGATTACCGTGGCTGGCCTTCGATTCACCATCGCTGGAGAGTGGTGCAGCATGGTACTGTTCCTTTTCAAATCCATGCACGCATTTCTAAAAGTCGTACGACACTGTTTCGCCATTTCGGACGGATGTTGCACCTTGCACCGTGGATGTTGCACCCAGTAGATATCGATTATTCGGACGGCCATAACTTCTGGCTGGTTTAGAGTTACGGGAGCCATAACCTGTCAAAACGAAGGCATCGATGAGTTCTACGGGTTTGACAGCTTTCAGCCGTCAACGGATAGACTAATGCCCAAAAAGGACAACCCGAATCTCATTCGGGTCTCGTAAGTTTTTTACCCTTCGTTTTTTCGACACGTGGATTTTTACGGTAAAAAAGGATTACGGTGGCTGGTCATCGATTTACCATCGCTGGAGAGTGATGCAGCATTGTACTGTTCCGTTTCAAATCCATGCACACATTTCTAAAAGTCCTACGGCACTGTTTCGCCATTTCGGACGGATGTTGCACCTTGCACCGTGGATGTTGCACCCTGTAGATATCGATTATTCGGACGGCCATAACTTCTGGCTCGTTTAGAGTTACGGGAGCCATAACCTATCAAAACGAAGGCATCGATGACTTCTACGGCTCTGACTGCTTTTAACCGTCAACGGATAGATTAATGCCCAAAAAGGACTACCCGAATCTCAATCGGGACTCGTAAGTTTTTTACCCTTCGTTTTTTCGACACGTGGATTTTTACGGTAAAACAGGATTACCGTGGCTGGCCTTCGATTTACCATCGCTGGAGAGTGGTGCACCATGGTACTGTTCCGTTTCAAATCCATGCATGCATTTCTAAAAGTCGTACGACACTGTTTCGCCATTTCGGACGGATGTTGCACCTTGCACCGTAGATGTTGCAACCTGTAGATATCGATTATTCGGACGGCCATAACTTCTGGCTCGTTTAGAATTACAGGAGCCATAACCTGTCAAAACGAAGGCCTCGATGAGTTCTACGGCTTTGACAGCTTTCAGCCGTCAACGGATAGATTAATGCCCAAAAAGGACAACCCAAATCTCAATCGGGTCTCGTAAGTTTTTTACCTTTCGTTTTTTCGACACGTGGATTTTTACGGTAAAACTGGATTACCGTGGCTGGCCTTCGATTTACCATCGCTGGAGAGTGGTGCACCATGGTACTGTTCCGTTTCAAATCCATGCACGCATTTCTAAAAGTCGTACGACACTGTTTCGCCATTTCGGACGGATGTTGCACCTTGCACCGTGGATGTTGCACCCTGTAGATATCGATTATTCAGACGGCCATAACTTCTGGCTCGTTTAGAGTAACGGGAGCCATAACCTGTCAAAACGAAGGCCTCGATGAGTTCTACGTCTTTGACAGCTTTCAGCCGTCAACGGATAGATTAATGCCCAAAAAGGACAACCTGAATCTCAATCGGGTCTCGTAAGTTTTTAACCCTTCGTTTTTTCGACACGTGGATTTTTACGGTAAAACGGGATTACGGTGGCTGGTCTTCGATTTACCATCGCTGGAGAGTGGTGCACCATGGTACTGTTCCGTTTCAAATCCATGCACGCATTTCTAAAAGTCGTACGACACTGTTTCGCCATTTCGGACGGATGTTGCTCCTTGCACCGTGGATGTTGCACCCTGTAGATATCGATTATTCGGACGGCCATAACTTCTGCATCGTTTAGAGTTACGGGAGCCATAACCTGTCAAAACGAAGGCCTCGATGAGTTCTACGGCTTTGACAGCTTTCAGCCGTCAACGGATAGATTAATGCCCAAAAAGGACAACCCGAATCTCAATCGGTTCTCGTAAGTTTTTTACCCTTCGTTTTATCGACACGTGGATTTTTACGGTAAAACAGGATTACCGTTGCTGGCCTTCGATTTACCATCGCTGGAGAGTGGTGCACCACGGTACTGTTCCATTTCAAATCCATGCACGCATTTCTAAAAGTCGGACGGCACTGTTTCGCCATTTCGGACGGATGTTGCACCTTGCACCGTGGATGTTGCACCCTGTAGATATCGATTATTCGGACGGCCATAACTTCTGGCTCGTTTAGAGTTGCGGGAGCCATAACCTGTCAAAATGAAGGCCTCGATGAGTACTACGGCTTTGACTGCTTTCAGCCGTCAACGGATAGATTAATGACCAAAAAGGATAACCCGAATCTCAGTCGGGTCTCGTAAGTTTTTTACCCTTCGTTTTTTCGACACGTGGATTTTTACGGTAAAACGGGATTACCGTGCCCCGTCTTCGACTTCCCATCGCTGGAGAGTGGTGCACCATGGTACTGTTCCGTTACAAATCCATGCACGCATTTCTAAAAGTCGTACGACACTGTTTCGCCATTTCGGACGGATGTTTCACCTTGCACCGTGGATGTTGCACCCTGTAGATATCGATTATTCGGACGGCCATAACTTCTGGCTCGTTTAGAGTTACGGTAGGCATAACCTATCAAAACGAAGGCCTCGATGAGTTCTACGGCTTTGACAGCTTTCAGCCATCAACGGATAGATTAATGCCCAAAAAGGACAACCCGAATCTCAATCGGGTCTCATAAGTTTTTAACCCTTCGTTTTTTCGACACGTGGATTTTTACGGTAAAACGGGATTACGGTGGCTGGTCTTCGATTTACCATCGCTGGAGAGTGGTGCACCATGGTACTGTTCCGTTTCAAATCCATGCACGCATTTCTAAAAGTCATACGGCACTATTTCGCCATTTCGGACGGATGTTGCACCTTGCACCGTGGATGTTGCACCCTGCAGACATCGATTATTCGGACGACCATAACTTCTGGCTCGTTTAGAGTTACGGGAGCCATAACCTATCAAAACGAAGGCCTCGATGACTTCTACGGCTTTGACCACTTTCAGCCGTCAACTGATAGATTAATGCCCAAAAAGGACAACCCGAATCTCAATCGGGTCTCGTAAGTTTTTTACCCTTCGTTTTTTCGACACGTGGATTTTTACGGTAAAACAGGATTACCGTGGCCGACCTTCGATTTACCATCGCTGGAGAGTGGTGCACCATGGTACTGTTCCGTTTCAAATCCATGCACGCATTTTTAAAAGTCGTACGACACTGTTTCGCCATTTCGGGCGGATGTTGCACCTTGCACCGTCGATGTTGCACCCTGTAGATATCGATTATTCGGACGGCCATAACTTCTGGCTCGTTTAGAATTACGGGAGCCATAACCTGTCAAAACGAAGACCCATATAATTTCTACGGCTTTGACAGCTTTCAGCCGTCAACGGATAGATTAATGCCCAAAAAGGACAACCCGAATCTCAATCGGGTCTCGTAAGTTTTTTACCCTTCGTTTTTTCAACACGTGGATTTTTACGGTAAAACGGGATTACCGTGGCCCGTCTTCGACTTCCCATCGCTTGAGAGTGGTGCACCGTGGTACTGTTCCGTTTCAAATCCATGCACGCATTTATAAAAGTCTTACGGCACTGTTTCGCCATTTCGGACGGATGTTGCACCTTGCACCGTGGATGTTGCACCCA
Organism: Allium cepa; assembly: GCA_030765085.1. Lineage (NCBI taxonomy): Eukaryota > Viridiplantae > Streptophyta > Magnoliopsida > Asparagales > Amaryllidaceae > Allium > Allium cepa. Next base: position 873,952,441 of record CM060938.1, read on the forward strand.
GTAGATATCGATTATTCGGACGGCCATAACTTCTGGCTCGTTTAGAGTTACGGGAGCCATAACCTATCAAAACGAAGGCCTCGATGAGTTCTACGGCTTTGACAGCTTTCAACCATCAACGGATAGATTAATGCCCAAAAAGGACAACCCGAATCTCATTCGGGTCTCATAAGTTTTTAACCCTTCGTTTTTTCGACACGTGGATTTTTACGGTAAAACGGGATTACGGTGGCTGGTCTTCGATTTACCATCACTGGAGAGTGGTGCATCATGGTACTGTTCCGTTTCAAATCCATGCACGCATTTCTAAAAGTCATACGGCACTGTTTCGCCATTTCGGACGGATGTTGCACCTTGCACCGTGGATGTTGCACCCTGTAGACATCGATTATTCGGACGACCATAACTTCTGGCTCGTTTAGAGTTACGGGAGCCATAACCTGTCAAAACGAAGGCCTCGGTGAGTTTTACGGCTTTAACAGCTTTCTGCCGTCAACGGGTAGACTAATGCCCAAAAAGGACAACCCGAATCTCAATCGGGTCTCGTAAGTTTTTTACCCTTTGTTTTTTCGACACGTGGATTTTTACGGTAAAACAGGATTACCGTGGCCGGCCTTCGATTTACCATCGCTGGAGAGTGGTGCACCATGGTACTGTTCCGTTTCAAATCCATGCATGCATTTTTAAAAGTCGTACGACACTGTTTCGCCATTTCCGGCGGATGTTGCACTTTGCACCGTCGATGTTGCACCCTGTAGATATCGATTATTCGGACGGCCATAACTTCTGGCTCGTTTAGAATTACGGGAGCCATAACCTGTCAAAACGAAGGCCCCGATAATTGCTACGGCTTTGACAGCTTTCAGCCATCAACGGATAGATTAATGCCCAAAAAGGACAACCCGAATCTCAATCGGGTCTCGTAAGTTTTTTACCCTTCGTTTTTTCGACACGTGGATTTTTACGGTAAAACTGGATTACCGAGGATGGCCTTCGATTTACCATCACTGGAGAGTGGTGCACCATGGTACTGTTCCGTTTCAAATCCATGCACGCATTTCTAAAAGTCGTACGGCACTGTTTCGCCATTTCGGACGGATGTTGCACCTTGCACCGTGGATGTTGCACCCTGTAGATATCGATTATTCGGACGGCCATAACTTCTGGCTCGTTTAGAGTTACGGGAGCCATAACCTATCAAAACGAAGGCCTCGATGAGTTCTACGGCTTTGACAGTTTTCAGCCGTCAACGGATAGATTAATGCCCAAAAAGGACAACCCGAATCTCAATCGGGTCTCGTAAGTTTTTAACCCTTCCTTTTTTCGACACGTGGATTTTAACGGTAAAACGGGATGACGGTGACTGGTCTTCGATTTACCATTGCTGGAGAGTGGTGCACCATGGTACTGTTCCGTTTCAAATCCATGCACGCATTTCTAAAATTCATACGGCACTGTTTTGCCATTTCGGACGGATGTTGCACCTTGCACCGTGGTTGTCGCACCCTGTAGATATCGATTATACGGACGACCATAACTTCTGGCTCGTTTAGAGTTACGGGAGCCATAACCTGTCAAAACGAAGGCCTCGATGAGTTCTACGGCTTTAACAGCTTTCTGCCGTCAACGGATAGATTAATGCCCAAAAAGGACAACCCGAATCTCAATCGGGTCTCGTAAGTTTTCTACCCTTCGTTTTTTCGACACGTGGATTTTTACGGTAAAACAGGATTACCGTGGCTGGCCTTCGATTTACCATTGCTGGAGAGTGGTGCAGCATGGTACTGTTTCGTTTCAAATCCATGCACGCATTTCTAAAAGTCGTACGGCACTGTTTCGCCATTTCGGACGGATGTTGCACCTTGCACCGTGGATTTTGCACCCTGTAGATATCGATTATTCGGACGGCCATAACTTCTGGCTCGTTTAGAGTTACAGGAGCCATAACCTGTCAAAACGAAGGCATCGATGAGTTCTACGGCTTTGATAGCTTTCAGCCGTCAACAGATAGACTAATGCCCGAAAAGGACAACCCGAATCTCAGTTGGGTCTCGTAAGTTTTTTACCCTTTGTTTTTTCGACACGTGGATTATTACGGTAAAACAGGATTACGGTGGCTGGTCAACGATTTACCATCGCTGGAGAGTGGTGCACCATGGTACTATTCCGTTTCAAATCCATGCACGCATTTCTAAAAGTCGTATGGCACTGTTTCTCCATTTCGGACGGATGTTGCACCTTGCACCGTGGATGTTGCACCCTGTAGATATCGATTATTCGGACGGCCATAACTTCTGGCTCGTTCAGAGTTACGGGAGCCATAACCTGTCAAAACGAAGGCCTCGATGAGTTCTACGGCTTTGATAGCTTTCAGCCGTCAACGGATATATTAATGCCCAAAAAGGACAACCCGAATCTCAATCGGGTCTCGTAAGTTTTTTACCCTTCGTTTTTTCGACACGTGGATTTTTACGGTAAAACAGGATTACCGTGGCCGGCCTTCGATTTACCATCGCTGGAGAGTGGTGCACCATGGTACTATTCCGTTTCAAATCCATGCACGCATTTTTAAAAGTCGTACGACACTGTTTCGCCATTTCGGGCGGATGTTGCACCTTGCACCGTCGATGTTGCACCCTGTAGATATCGATTATTCGGACGGCCATAACTTCTGGCTCGTTTAGAATTACGGGAGCCATAACCTGTCGAAACGAAGGCCCCGATAATTTCTACGGCTTTGACAGCTTTCAGCCGTCAACGGACAGATTAATACCCAAAAAGGACAACCCGAATCTCAATCGGGTCTCGTAAGTTTTTTACCCTTCGTTTTTTCGACACGTGGATTTTTACGGTAAAACTGGATTACCGTGGATTTTTACGGTAAAACAGGATTACCGTGGCTGGCCTTCGATTTACCATCGCTGGAGAGTGGTGCACCATGGTACAGTTCCGTTTCAAATCCATGCATGCATTTCTAAAAGTCGTACGACACTGTTTCGCCATTTCGCACCGTAGATGTTGCACCCTGTAGATATCGATTATTCGGACGGCCATAACTTCTGGCTCGTTTAGAATTACGGGGGCCATAACCTGTCAAAACGAAGGCCTCGATGAGTTCTACGGCTTTGACAACTTTCAGCCGTCAACGGATAGATTAATGCCCAAAAAGGACAACCCGAATCTCAATCGGGTCTCGTAAGTTTTTTACCCTTCGTTTTTTCGACACGTGGATTTTAACGGTAAAACAGGATTACCGTGGCTGGCCTTCGATTTACCATCGCTGGAGAGTGGTGCACCATGGTACTGTTCCGTTTCAAATCCATGCACGCATTTTTAAAAGTCGTACGACACTGTTTCGCCATTTCGGACGGATGTTGCACCTTGCACCATGGATGTTGCACCCTGTAGATATCGATTATTCGGACGGCCATAACTTCTGGCTCGTTTACAATTACGGGAGCCATAACCTGTCAAAACGAAGGCCTCGATAATTTCTACGGCTTTGACAGCTTTCAGCCGTCAACGGATAGACTAATGCCCAAAAAAGACAACCCGAATCTCAGTCGGGTCTCGTAAGTTTTTTACCCTTCGTTTTTTCGACACGTGGATTTTTACGGTAAAACGGGATTACCGTGGCCCGTCTTCGACTTCCCATCGCTGGAGAGTGGTGCACCTTGGTACTGTTCCGTTTCAAATCCATGCACGCATTTCTAAAAGTCGTACGGCACTGTTTCGCCATTTCGGACGGATGTTGCACCTTGCACCGTGGATGTTGCACCCTGTAGATATCGATTATTCGGACGGCCATAACTTCTGGCTCGTTTAGAGCTACGGGAGCCATAACCTATCAAAACGAAGGCCTCGACGAGTTCTACGGCTTTAACAGCTTTCAACCGTCAACGGATAGATTAATGCCCAAAAAGGACAACCCGAATCTCAATCGGGTCTCCTAAGTTTTTAACCCTTCGTTTTTTCGACACGTGGATTTTTACGGTTAAACGGGATTACGGTGGCTGGTCTTCGATTTACCATCGCTGGAGAGTGGTGCACCATGGTACTGTTCCGTTTCAAATCTATGCACGCATTTCAAAAAGTCGTACGGCACTGCTTCGCCATTTCGGACGGATGTTGCACCTTGCACCGTGGATGTTGCACCCTGTAGACATCGATTATTCGGACGACCATAACTTCTGGCTCGTTTAGAGTTACGGGAGCCATAACCTGCCAAAACGAAGGCCTCGATGTGTTCTACGGCTTTGACAGCTTTCAGCCGTCAACGGATAGATTAATGCCCAAAAAGGACAACCCGAATCTCAGTCGGGTCTCGTAAGTTTTTTACCCTTCGTTTTTTCGACACGTGGATTTTTACGGTAAAATGGGATTACGGTGGCTGGTCTTCGATTTACCATCGCTGGAGAGTGGTGCACCATGGTACTATTCCGTTTCAAATCCATGCATGCATTTTTAAAAGTCGTAAGACACTGTTTCGCCATTTCGGGCGGATGTTGCACCTTGCACCGTCGATGTTGCACCCTGTAGATATCGATTATTCGGACGGCCATAACATCTGGCTCGTTTAGAATTACGGGAGCCATAACCTGTCGAAACGAAGGCCCCGATAATTTCTACGGCTTTGACAGCTTTCAGCCGTCAACGGATAGATTAATGCCCAAAAAGGACAACCCGAATCTCAATCGGGTCTCGTAAGTTTTTTACCCTTCGTTTTTTCGACACGTGGATTTTTACGGTAAAACTGGATTACCGTGGATGGCCTTCGATTTACCATCGCTGGAGAGTGGTGCACCATGGTACCGTTCCGTTTCAAATCCATGCACGCATTTTTAAAAGTCGTACGGCACTGTTTCGCCATTTCGGACGGATGTTGCACCTTGCACCGTGGATGTTGCACCCTGTAGACAACGATTATTCGGACGACCATAACTTCTGGCTCGTTTAGAGTTACGAGAGCCATAACCTGTCGAAACGAAGGCCTCGATGAGTTTTACGGCTTTAACAGCTTTCTGCCGTCAATGGATAGATTAATGCCCAAAAAGGACAACCCGAATCTCAATCGGGTCTCGTAAGTTTTTTACCCTTTGTTTTTTCGACACGTGGATTTTTACGGTAAAACAGGATTACCGTGGCCGGCCTTCGATTTACCATCGCTGGAGAGTGGTGCACCATGGTACTGTTCCGTTTCAAATCCATGCATGCATTTTTAAAAGTCGTGCGACACTGTTTCGCCATTTCGGGCGGATGTTGCACCTTGCACCGTCGATGTTGCACCCTGTAGATATCGATTATTCGGACGGCCATAACTTCTGGCTTGTTTAGAATTATGGGAGCCATAACCTGTCAAAACGAAGGCCTCGATGAGTTCTACGGCTTTGACAGCTTTCAACCGTCAACGGACAGATTAATGCCCAAAAAGGACAACCCGAATCCCATTCGGGTCTCATAAGTTTTTAACCCTTCGTTTTTTCGACACGTGGATTTTTACGGTAAAACGGGATTACGGTGGCTGGTCTTCGATTTACCATCGCTGGAGAGTGGTGCACCATGGTACTGTTCCGTTTCAAATCCATGCACGCATTTCTAAAAGTCATACGGCACTGTTTCGCCATTTCGGACGGATGTTGCACCTTGCACCATGGATGTTGCACCCTGTAGACAACGATTATTCGGACGACCATAACTTCTGGCTCGTTTAGAGTTACGGGAGCCATAACCTGTCGAAACGAAGGCCTCGATGAGTTTTACGGCTTTAACAGCTTTCTGCCGTCAACGTATAGATTAATGCCCAAAAAGGACAACCCGAATCTCAATCGGGCCTCGTAAGTTTTTTACCCTTTGTTTTTTCGACACGTGGATTTTTACGGTAAAACAGGATTACCGTGGCCGGCCTTCGATTTACCATCGCTGGAGAGTGGTGCACCATGGTACTGTTCCGTTTCAAATCCATGCATGCATTTTTAAAAGTCGTGCGACACTGTTTCGCCATTTCGGGCGGATGTTGCACCTTGCACCGTCGATGTTGCACCCTGTAGATATCGATTATTCGGACGGCCATAACTTCTGGCTTGTTTAGAATTATGGGAGCCATAACCTGTGAAAATGAAGGCCCCGATAATTTCTACGGCTTTGACAGCTTTTAACCGTCAACGGATAGATTAATGCCCAAAAAGGACAACCCGAATCTCAATCGGGTCTCGTAAGTTTTTTACCCTTCGTTTTTTCGACACGTGGATTTTTACGGTAAAACTGGATTACCGTGGATGGACTTCGATTTACCATCGCTGGAGAGTGGTGCACCATGGTACCGTTCCGTTTCAAATCCATGCACGCATTTCTAAAAGTCGTACGGCACTGTTTCGCCATTTCGGACGGATGTTGCACCTTGCACCGTGGATGTTGCACCCTGTAGATATCGATTATTCGGATGGCCATAACTTCTGGCTCGTTTAGAGTTACGGGAGCCATAACCTATCAAAACGAAGGCCTCGATGAGTTCTATGGCTTTGACAGTTTTCAGCTGTCAACGGATAGATTAATGCCCAAAAAGGACAACCCGAATCTCAATAGGGTCTCGTAAGTTTTTAACCCTTCCTTTTTTCGACACGTGTATTTTTACGGTAAAACGGGATGACGGTGACTGGTCTTCGATTTACCATTGCTGGAGAGTGGTGCACCATGGTACTGTTCCGTTTCAAATCCATGCACGCATTTCTAAAATTCATACGGCACTGTTTCGCCATTTCGGACGGATGTTGCACCTTGCACCGTGGTTGTCGCACCCTGTAGATATCGATTACACGGACGACCATAACTTCTGGCTCGTTTAGAGTTACGGGAGCCATAACCTGTCAAAACGAAGGCCTCGATGAGTTCTACGGCTTTAACAGCTTTCTGCCGTCAACGGATAGATTAATGCCCAAAAAGGACAACCCGAATCTCAATCGGGTCTCGTAAGTTTTTTACCCTTCGTTTTTTCGACACGTGGATTTTTATGGTAAAACAGGATTACCGTGGCTGGCCTTCGATTTACCATTGCTGGAGAGTGGTGCAGCATGGTACTGTTTCGTTTCAAATCCATGCACGCATTTCTAAAAGTCGTACGGCACTGTTTCGCCATTTCGGACGGATGTTGCACCTTGCACCGTGGATGTTGCACCCTGTAGATATCGATTATTCGGACGGCCATAACTTCTGGCTTGTTTAGAGTTACAGGAGCGCTAACCTGTCAAAACGAAGGCATCGATGAGTTCTACGGCTTTGACAGCTTTCAGCCGTCAACGGATAGACTAATGCCCAAAAAGGACAACCCGAATCTCAATTGGGTCTCGTAAGTTTTTTACCCTTTGTTTTTTCGACACATGGATTTTTACGGTAAAACAGGATTACGGTGGCTGGTCATCGATTTACCATCGCTGGAGAGTGGTGCACCATGGTACTATTCCGTTTCAAATCCATGCACGCATTTCTAAAAGTCGTATGGCACTGTTTCTCCATTTCGGACGGATGTTGCACCTTGCACCGTGGTGTTGCACCCTGTATATATCGATTATTCGGACGGCCATAACTTCTTGCTCGTTCAGAGTTACGGGAGCCATAACCTGTCAAAACGAAGGCCTCGATGAGTTCTACGGCTTTGATAGCTTTCAGCCGTCAACGGATATATTAATGCCCAAAAAGGACAACCCCGATCTCAATCGGGTCTCGTAAGTTTTTTACCCTTCGTTTTTTCGACACGTGGATTTTTACGGTAAAACAGGATTACGGTGGCTGGTCTTCGATTTACCATCGCTGGAGAGTGGTGCACCATGGTACTGTTCCGTTTCAAATCCATGCACGCATTTCTAAAAGTCGTACGGCACTGTTTCGCCATTTCGGACGGATGTTGCACCTTGCACCGTGGATGTTGCGCCCTGTAGATATCGATTATACGGACGACCATAACTTCTGGCTCGTTTAGAGTTACTGGAGCCATAACCTGTCAAAACGAAGGCCTCGATGATTTCTACGGCTTTAACAGCTTTCAGCCGTCAACGGATAGATTAATGCCCAAAAAGGACAATCCGAATCTCAATCGGGTCTCGTAAGTTTTTTACCCTTCGTTTTTTCGACACGTGGATTTTTACGGTAAAACAGGATTACCGTGGCTGGCCTTCGATTCACCATCGCTGGAGAGTGGTGCAGCATGGTACTGTTCCTTTTCAAATCCATGCACGCATTTCTAAAAGTCGTACGACACTGTTTCGCCATTTCGGACGGATGTTGCACCTTGCACCGTGGATGTTGCACCCAGTAGATATCGATTATTCGGACGGCCATAACTTCTGGCTGGTTTAGAGTTACGGGAGCCATAACCTGTCAAAACGAAGGCATCGATGAGTTCTACGGGTTTGACAGCTTTCAGCCGTCAACGGATAGACTAATGCCCAAAAAGGACAACCCGAATCTCATTCGGGTCTCGTAAGTTTTTTACCCTTCGTTTTTTCGACACGTGGATTTTTACGGTAAAAAAGGATTACGGTGGCTGGTCATCGATTTACCATCGCTGGAGAGTGATGCAGCATTGTACTGTTCCGTTTCAAATCCATGCACACATTTCTAAAAGTCGTACGGCACTGTTTCGCCATTTCGGACGGATGTTGCACCTTGCACCGTGGATGTTGCACCCTGTAGATATCGATTATTCGGACGGCCATAACTTCTGGCTCGTTTAGAGTTACGGGAGCCATAACCTATCAAAACGAAGGCATCGATGACTTCTACGGCTCTGACTGCTTTTAACCGTCAACGGATAGATTAATGCCCAAAAAGGACTACCCGAATCTCAATCGGGACTCGTAAGTTTTTTACCCTTCGTTTTTTCGACACGTGGATTTTTACGGTAAAACAGGATTACCGTGGCTGGCCTTCGATTTACCATCGCTGGAGAGTGGTGCACCATGGTACTGTTCCGTTTCAAATCCATGCATGCATTTCTAAAAGTCGTACGACACTGTTTCGCCATTTCGGACGGATGTTGCACCTTGCACCGTAGATGTTGCAACCTGTAGATATCGATTATTCGGACGGCCATAACTTCTGGCTCGTTTAGAATTACAGGAGCCATAACCTGTCAAAACGAAGGCCTCGATGAGTTCTACGGCTTTGACAGCTTTCAGCCGTCAACGGATAGATTAATGCCCAAAAAGGACAACCCAAATCTCAATCGGGTCTCGTAAGTTTTTTACCTTTCGTTTTTTCGACACGTGGATTTTTACGGTAAAACTGGATTACCGTGGCTGGCCTTCGATTTACCATCGCTGGAGAGTGGTGCACCATGGTACTGTTCCGTTTCAAATCCATGCACGCATTTCTAAAAGTCGTACGACACTGTTTCGCCATTTCGGACGGATGTTGCACCTTGCACCGTGGATGTTGCACCCTGTAGATATCGATTATTCAGACGGCCATAACTTCTGGCTCGTTTAGAGTAACGGGAGCCATAACCTGTCAAAACGAAGGCCTCGATGAGTTCTACGGCTTTGACAGCTTTCAGCCGTCAACGGATAGATTAATGCCCAAAAAGGACAACCTGAATCTCAATCGGGTCTCGTAAGTTTTTAACCCTTCGTTTTTTCGACACGTGGATTTTTACGGTAAAACGGGATTACGGTGGCTGGTCTTCGATTTACCATCGCTGGAGAGTGGTGCACCATGGTACTGTTCCGTTTCAAATCCATGCACGCATTTCTAAAAGTCGTACGACACTGTTTCGCCATTTCGGACGGATGTTGCTCCTTGCACCGTGGATGTTGCACCCTGTAGATATCGATTATTCGGACGGCCATAACTTCTGCATCGTTTAGAGTTACGGGAGCCATAACCTGTCAAAACGAAGGCCTCGATGAGTTCTACGGCTTTGACAGCTTTCAGCCGTCAACGGATATATTAATGCCCAAAAAGGACAACCCGAATCTCAATCGGTTCTCGTAAGTTTTTTACCCTTCGTTTTATCGACACGTGGATTTTTACGGTAAAACAGGATTACCGTTGCTGGCCTTCGATTTACCATCGCTGGAGAGTGGTGCACCACGGTACTGTTCCATTTCAAATCCATGCACGCATTTCTAAAAGTCGGACGGCACTGTTTCGCCATTTCGGACGGATGTTGCACCTTGCACCGTGGATGTTGCACCCTGTAGATATCGATTATTCGGACGGCCATAACTTCTGGCTCGTTTAGAGTTGCGGGAGCCATAACCTGTCAAAACGAAGGCCTCGATGAGTACTACGGCTTTGACTGCTTTCAGCCGTCAACGGATAGATTAATGCCCAAAAAGGATAACCCGAATCTCAGTCGGGTCTCGTAAGTTTTTTACCCTTCGTTTTTTCGACACGTGGATTTTTACGGTAAAACGGGATTACCGTGCCCCGTCTTCGACTTCCCATCGCTGGAGAGTGGTGCACCATGGTACTGTTCCGTTACAAATCCATGCACGCATTTCTAAAAGTCGTACGACACTGTTTCGCCATTTCGGACGGATGTTTCACCTTGCACCGTGGATGTTGCACCCTGTAGATATCGATTATTCGGACGGCCATAACTTCTGGCTCGTTTAGAGTTACGGTAGGCATAACCTATCAAAACGAAGGCCTCGATGAGTTCTACGGCTTTGACAGCTTTCAGCCATCAACGGATAGATTAATGCCCAAAAAGGACAACCCGAATCTCAATCGGGTCTCATAAGTTTTTAACCCTTCGTTTTTTCGACACGTGGATTTTTACGGTAAAACGGGATTACGGTGGCTGGTCTTCGATTTACCATCGCTGGAGAGTGGTGCACCATGGTACTGTTCCGTTTCAAATCCATGCACGCATTTCTAAAAGTCATACGGCACTATTTCGCCATTTCGGACGGATGTTGCACCTTGCACCGTGGATGTTGCACCCTGCAGACATCGATTATTCGGACGACCATAACTTCTGGCTCGTTTAGAGTTACGGGAGCCATAACCTATCAAAACGAAGGCCTCGATGACTTCTACGGCTTTGACCACTTTCAGCCGTCAACTGATAGATTAATGCCCAAAAAGGACAACCCGAATCTCAATCGGGTCTCGTAAGTTTTTTACCCTTCGTTTTTTCGACACGTGGATTTTTACGGTAAAACAGGATTACCGTGGCCGACCTTCGATTTACCATCGCTGGAGAGTGGTGCACCATGGTACTGTTCCGTTTCAAATCCATGCACGCATTTTTAAAAGTCGTACGACACTGTTTCGCCATTTCGGGCGGATGTTGCACCTTGCACCGTCGATGTTGCACCCTGTAGATATCGATTATTCGGACGGCCATAACTTCTGGCTCGTTTAGAATTACGGGAGCCATAACCTGTCAAAACGAAGGCCCAGATAATTTCTACGGCTTTGACAGCTTTCAGCCGTCAACGGATAGATTAATGCCCAAAAAGGACAACCCGAATCTCAATCGGGTCTCGTAAGTTTTTTACCCTTCGTTTTTTCAACACGTGGATTTTTACGGTAAAACGGGATTACCGTGGCCCGTCTTCGACTTCCCATCGCTTGAGAGTGGTGCACCGTGGTACTGTTCCGTTTCAAATCCATGCACGCATTTATAAAAGTCTTACGGCACTGTTTCGCCATTTCGGACGGATGTTGCACCTTGCACCGTGGATGTTGCACCCAGTAGATATCGATTATTCGGACGGCCATAACTTCTGGCTCGTTTAGAGTTACGGGAGCCATAACCTATCAAAACGAAGGCCTCGATGAGTTCTACGGCTTTGACAGCTTTCAACCATCAACGGATAGATTAATGCCCAAAAAGGACAACCCGAATCTCATTCGGGTCTCATAAGTTTTTAACCCTTCGTTTTTTCGACACGTGGATTTTTACGGTAAAACGGGATTACGGTGGCTGGTCTTCGATTTACCATCGCTGGAGAGTGGTGCATCATGGTACTGTTCCGTTTCAAATCCATGCACGCATTTCTAAAAGTCATACGGCACTGTTTCGCCATTTCGGACGGATGTTGCACCTTGCACCGTGGATGTTGCACCCTGTAGACATCGATTATTCGGACGACCATAACTTCTGGCTCGTTTAGAGTTACGGGAGCCATAACCTGTCAAAACGAAGGCCTCGGTGAGTTTTACGGCTTTAACAGCTTTCTGCCGTCAACGGGTAGACTAATGCCCAAAAAGGACAACCCGAATCTCAATCGGGTCTCGTAAGTTTTTTACCACGTGGATTTTTACGGTAAAACAGGATTACCGTGGCCGACCTTCGATTTACCATCGCTGGAGAGTGGTGCACCATGGTACTGTTCCGTTTCAAATCCATGCATGCATTTTTAAAAGTCGTACGACACTGTTTCGCCATTTCCGGCGGATGTTGCACTTTGCACCGTCGATGTTGCACCCTGTAGATATCGATTATTCGGACGGCCATAACTTCTGGCTCGTTTAGAATTACGGGAGCCATAACCTGTCAAAACGAAGGCCCCGATAATTGCTACGGCTTTGACAGCTTTCAGCCATCAACGGATAGATTAATGCCCAAAAAGGACAACCCGAATCTCAATCGGGTCTCGTAAGTTTTTTACCCTTCGTTTTTTCGACACGTGGATTTTTACGGTAAAACTGGATTACCGAGGATGGCCTTCGATTTACCATCACTGGAGAGTGGTGCACCATGGTACTGTTCCGTTTCAAATCCATGCACGCATTTCTAAAAGTCGTACGGCACTGTTTCGCCATTTCGGACGGATGTTGCACCTTGCACCGTGGATGTTGCACCCTGTAGATATCGATTATTCGGACGGCCATAACTTCTGGCTCGTTTAGAGTTACGGGAGCCATAACCTATCAAAACGAAGGCCTCGATGAGTTCTACGGCTTTGACAGTTTTCAGCCGTCAACGGATAGATTAATGCCCAAAAAGGACAACCCGAATCTCAATCGGGTCTCGTAAGTTTTTAACCCTTCCTTTTTTCGACACGTGGATTTTAACGGTAAAACGGGATGACGGTGACTGGTCTTCGATTTACCATTGCTGGAGAGTGGTGCACCATGGTACTGTTCCGTTTCAAATCCATGCACGCATTTCTAAAATTCATACGGCACTGTTTTGCCATTTCGGACGGATGTTGCACCTTGCACCGTGGTTGTCGCACCCTGTAGATATCGATTATACGGACGACCATAACTTCTGGCTCGTTTAGAGTTACGGGAGCCATAACCTGTCAAAACGAAGGCCTCGATGAGTTCTACGGCTTTAACAGCTTTCTGCCGTGAACGGATAGATTAATGCCCAAAAAGGACAACCCGAATCTCAATCGGGTCTCGTAAGTTTTCTACCCTTCGTTTTTTCGACACGTGGATTTTTACGGTAAAACAGGATTACCGTGGCTGGCCTTCGATTTACCATTGCTGGAGAGTGGTGCAGCATGGTACTGTTTCGTTTCAAATCCATGCACGCATTTCTAAAAGTCGTACGGCACTGTTTCGCCATTTCGGACGGATGTTGCACCTTGCACCGTGGATTTTGCACCCTGTAGATATCGATTATTCGGACGGCCATAACTTCTGGCTCGTTTAGAGTTACAGGAGCCATAACCTGTCAAAACGAAGGCATCGATGAGTTCTACGGCTTTGATAGCTTTCAGCCGTCAACAGATAGACTAATGCCCGAAAAGGACAACCCGAATCTCAGTTGGGTCTCGTAAGTTTTTTACCCTTTGTTTTTTCGACACGTGGATTATTACGGTAAAACAGGATTACGGTGGCTGGTCAACGATTTACCATCGCTGGAGAGTGGTGCACCATGGTACTATTCCGTTTCAAATCCATGCACGCATTTCTAAAAGTCGTATGGCACTGTTTCTCCATTTCGGACGGATGTTGCACCTTGCACCGTGGATGTTGCACCCTGTAGATATCGATTATTCGGACGGCCATAACTTCTGGCTCGTTCAGAGTTACGGGAGCCATAACCTGTCAAAACGAAGGCCTCGATGAGTTCTACGGCTTTGATAGCTTTCAGCCGTCAACGGATATATTAATGCCCAAAAAGGACAACCCGAATCTCAATCGGGTCTCGTAAGTTTTTTACCCTTCGTTTTTTCGACACGTGGATTTTTACGGTAAAACAGGATTACGGTGGCTGGTCTTCGATTTACCATCGCTGGAGAGTGGTGCACCATGGTACTGTTCCGTTTCAAATCCATGCAGGCATTTCTAAAAGTCGTACGGCACTGTTTCGCCATTTCGGACGGATGTTGCACCTTGCACCGTGGATGTTGCACCCTGTAGATATCGATTATACGGACGACCATAACTTCTGGCTCGTTTAGAGTTCTGGAGCCATAACCTGTCAAAACGAAGGCCTCGATGAGTTCTACGGCTTTAACAGCTTTCAGCCGTCAACGGATAGATTAATGCCCAAAAAGGACAATCCGAATCTCAATCGGGACTCGTAAGTTTTTTACCCTTCGTTTTTTCGACACGTGGATTTTTACGGTAAAACAGGATTACCGTGGCTGGCCTTCGATTTACCATCGCTGGAGAGTGGTGCAGCATGGTACTGTTCCGTTTCAAATCCATGCACGCATTTCTAAAAGTCGTACGACACTGTTTCGCCATTTCGGACGGATGTTGCACCTTGCACCGTGGATGTTGCACCCTGTAGATATCGATTATTCGGACGGCCATAACTTCTGGCTCGTTTAGGGTTACGGGAGCCATAACCTGTCAAAATGAAGGCATCGATTAGTTCTACGGGTTTGACAGCTTTCAGCCGTCAACGGATAGACTAATGCCCAAAAAGGACAACCAGAAACTCAGTCGGGTCTCGTAAGTTTTTTACCCTTCGTTTTTTCGACACGTGGATTTTTACGGTAAAACAGGATTACGATGGCTGGTCATCGATTTACCATCGCTGGAGAGTGATGCAGCATTGTACTGTTCCGTTTCAAATCCATGCACACATTTCTAAAAGTCGTACGCCACTGTTTCGCCATTTCGGACGGATGTTGCACCTTGCACCGTGGATGTTGCACCATGTAGATATCGATTATTCGGACGGCCATAACTTCTGGCTCGTTTAGAGATACGGGAGCCATAACCTATCAAAACGAAGGCATCGATGACTTCTACGGCTCTGACTTCTTTTAGCCATCAACGGATAGATTAATGCCCAAAAAGGACTACCCGAATCTCAATCGGGACTCGTAAGTTTTTTACCCTTCGTTTTTTCGACACGTGGATTTTTACGGTAAAACAGGATTACCGTGGCTGGCCTTCGATTTACCATCGCTGGAGAGTGGTGCACCATGGTACTGTTCCGTTTCAAATCCATGCATGCATTTCTAAAAGTCGTACGACACTGTTTCGCCATTTCGGACGGATGTTGCACCTTGCACCGTAGATGTTGCACCCTGTAGATATCGATTATTCGGACGGCCATAACTTCTGGCTCGTTTAGAATTACATGAGCCATAACCTGTCAAAACGAAGGCCTCGATGAGTTCTACGGCTTTGACAGCTTTCAGCCGTCAACGGATAGATTAATGCCCAAAAAGGACAACCCAAATCTCAATCGGGTCTCGTAAGTTTTTTACCCTTCGTTTTTTCGACACGTGGATTTTTACGGTAAAACTGGATTACCGTGGCTGGCCTTCGATTTACCATCGCTGGAGAGTGGTACACCATGGTACTGTTCCGTTTCAAATCCATGCACGCATTTCTAAAAGTCGTACGACACTGTTTCGCCATTTCGGACGGATGTTGCACCTTGCACCGTGGATGTTGCACCCTGTAGATATCGATTATTCGGATGGCCATAACTTCTGGCACGTTTAGAGTAACGGGAGCCATAACCTGTCAAAACGAAGGCCTCGATGAGTTCTACGGCTTTGACAGCTTTCAGCTGTCAACGGATAGATTAATGCCCAAAAAGGACAACCCGAATCTCAATCGGGTCTCGTAAGTTTTTAACCCTTCGTTTTTTCGACACGTGGATTTTTACGGTAAAATGGGATTACGGTGGCTGGTCTTCGATTTACCATCGCTGGAGAGTGGTGCACCATGGTACTGTTCCGTTTCAAATCCATGCACGCATTTCTAAAAGTCGTACGACACTGTTTCGCCATTTCGGACGGATGTTGCATCTTGCACCGTGGATGTTGCACCCTGTAGATATCGATTATTCGGACGGCCATAACTTCTGCATCGTTTAGAGTTACGGGAGCCATAACCTGTCAAAACGAAGGCCTCGATGAGTTCTACGGCTTTGATAGCTTTCATCCGTCAACGGATAGATTAATGCCCAAAAAGGACAACCCGAATCTCAATCGGGTCTC
Organism: Allium cepa; assembly: GCA_030765085.1. NCBI lineage: Eukaryota > Viridiplantae > Streptophyta > Magnoliopsida > Asparagales > Amaryllidaceae > Allium > Allium cepa. The sequence continues at coordinate 873,968,814 of CM060938.1, forward strand.
GTAAGTTTTTTACCCTTCGTTTTATCGACACGTGGATTTTTACGGTAAAACAGGATTACCGTTGTTGGCCTTCGATTTACCATCGCTGGAGAGTGGTGCACTATGGTACTGTTCCGTTTCAAATCCATGCACGCATTTCTAAAAGTCGTACGGCACTGTTTCGTCATTTCGGACGGATGTTGCACCTTGCACCGTGGATGTTGCACCCTGTAGATATCGATTATTCGGACGGCCATAACTTCTGGCTCGTTTAGAGTTACGGGAGCCATAACCTGTCAAAACGAAGGCCTCGATGAGTTCTACGGCTTTGACTGCTTTCAGCCGTCAACGGATAGATTAATGCCCAAAAAGGACAACCCGAATCTCAGTCGGGTCTCGTAAGATTTTTACCCTTCGTTTTTTCGACACGGGGATTTTTACGGTAAAACGGGATTACGGTGGCTGGTCTTCGATTTACCATCGTTGGAGAGTGGTGCACCATGGTACTGTTCCGTTTCAAATCCATGCACGCATTTCTAAAAGTCGTACGGCACTGTTTCGCCATTTCGGACGGATGTTGCTACTTGCACCGCGGATGTTGCACCCTGTAGATATCGATTATTAGGACGGCCATAACTTCTGGCTCGTTTAGAGTTACAGGAGCCATAACCTGTCAAAACGAAGGCCTCGATGAGTTCTACGGATTTGACAGCTTTCAGCAGTCAACGGATAGATTAATGCCCAAAAAGGACAACCCGAATCTCAATCGGGTCTCGTAAGTTTATTACCCTTCGTTTTTTCGACACGTGGATTTTTACGGTAAAACGGGATTACCGTGGCTGGCCTTCGATTTACCATCGTTGGAGAGTGGTGAACCATGGTACTTTTCCGTTTCAAACCCATGCACGCATTTCTAAAAGTCGTACGGCACTGTTTCGCCATTTCGGACGGATGTTGCACCTTGCACCGTGGATGTTGTACCCTGTAGATATCGATTATTCAGACAGCCATAACTTCTGGCTCGTTTAGAGTTACGGGAGCCATAGCATGTCAAAACGAAGGCCTCGATGAGTTCTACGGCTTTGACAGCTTTCAACCGTCAACGGATAGATTAATGCCCAAAAAGGACAACCCGAATCTCAATCGGGTCTCGTAAGTTTTTTGCCGTTCTTTTTTCGACACGTGGATTTTCACGGTAAAACAGGATTACGGTGGCTGGTCTTCGATTTACCATCGCTGGAGAGTGGTGCACCATGGTATTGTTCCGTTTCAAATCCATGCACGCATTTCTAAAAGTCGTACGGCACTGTTTCGCCTTTTCGGACGGATGTTGCACCTTGCACCGTGGATGTTGCACCCTGTAGATATCGATTATTCGGACGGCCATAACTTCTGGCTCGTTTAGAGTTACGGGAGCCATAACCGGTCAAAACGAAGGCCTTGATGAGTTCTATGGCTTTGACAGCTTTCAACCGTCAACGGATAGATTAATACCCAAAAAGGACAACCCGAATCTCAATCGGGTCTCGTAAGTTTTTAACCCTTCGTTTTTTCGACACGTGGATTTTTACGGTAAAACGGGATTACGGTGGCTGGTCTTGGATTTACCATCGCTCGAGAGTGGTGCACCATGGTACTGTTCCGTTTCAAACCCATGCACGCATTTCTAAAAGTCGTACGGCACTGTTTCGCCATTTCGGACGGATGTTGCACCTTGCACCGTGGATGTTGCACCCTGTAGATATCGATTATTAGGACGGCCATAACTTCTGGCTCGTTTAGAGTTACAGGAGCCATAACCTGTCAAAACGAAGGCCTCGATGAGTTCTACGGATTTGACAGCTTTCAGCCGTCAACGGATAGATTAATGCCCAAAAAGGACAACCCGAATCTCAATCGGGTCTCGTAAGTTTATTACCCTTCGTTTTTTCGACACGTGGATTTTTACGGTAAAACGGGATTACCGTGGCTGGCCTTCGATTTACCATCGTTGGAGAGTGGTGAACCATGGTACTGTTCCGTTTCAAACCCATGCACGCATTTCTAAAAGTCGTACGTCACTGTTTCGCCATTTCGGACGGATGTTGCACCTTGCACCGTGGATGTTGTACCCTGTAGATATCGATTATTCAGACGGCCATAACTTCTGGCTCGTTTAGAGTTACGGGAGCCATAGCATGTCAAAACGAAGGCCTCGATGAGTTCTACGGCTTTGACAGCTTTCAACCGTCAACGGATAGATTAATGCCCAAAAAGGACAACCCGAATCTCAATCGGGTCTCGTAAGTTTTTTGCCGTTCTTTTTTCGACACGTGGATTTTCACGGTAAAACAGGATTACGGTGGCTGGTCTTCGATTTACCATCGCTGGAGAGTGGTGCACCATGGTATTGTTCCGTTTCAAATCCATGCACGCATTTCTAAAAGTCGTACGGCACTGTTTCGCCTTTTCGGACGGATGTTGCACCTTGCACCGTGGATGTTGCACCCTGTAGATATCGATTATTCGGATGGCCATAACTTCTGGCGCGTTTAGAGTAACGGGAGCCATAACCTGTCAAAACGAAGGCCTCGATGAGTTCTACGGCTTTGACAGCTTTCAGCCGTCAACGGATAGATTAATGCCCAAAAAGGACAACCCGAATCTCAATCGGGTCTCGTAAGTTTTTAACCCTTCGTTTTTTCGACACGTGGATTTTTACGGTAAAACGGGATTACGGTGGCTGGTCTTTGATTTACCATCACTGGAGAGTGGCGCACCATGGTACTGTTCCGTTTCAAATCCATGCACGCATTTCTAAAAGTCGTACGACACTGTTTCGCCATTTCGGACGGATGTTGCACCTTGCACCGTGGATGTTGCACCCTGTAGATATCGATTATTCGGACGGCCATAACTTCTGCATCGTTTAGAGTTACGGGAGCCATAACCTGTCAAAACGAAGGCCTCGATGAATTCTACGGCTTTGACAACTTTCAACCGTCAACGGATAGATTAATGCACAAAAAGGACAACCCGAATCTCAATCGGGTCTCGTAAGTTTTTTACCCTTCGTTTTTTCGACACGTGGATTTTTACGGTAAAACGGGATTACGGTGGCTGGTCTTTGATTTACCATCGCTGGAGAGTGGTGCACCATGGTATTGTTCCGTTTCAAATCCATGCACGCATTTCTAAATGTCGTACGGCAGTGTTTTGCCATTTCGGACGGATGTTGCACCTTGCACCGTGGATGTTGCACCCTGTAGATATCGATTATTCGGACGGCCATAACTTCTGGCTCGTTTAGAGTTACGGGAGCCATAACCTGTCAAAACGAAGGCCTTGATGAGTTCTACGGCTTTGACAGCTTTCAACCGTCAACGGATAGATTAATGCGCAAAAAGGACAACCCAAATCTCAATCGGGTCTCGGAAGTTTTTAACCCTTCGTTTTTTCGACGCGTGGATTTTTACGGTAAAACAGGGTTACGGTGGCTGGTCTTCGATTTACCATCGCTGGAGAGTGGTGCACCATGGTACTGTTCTATTTCAAACCCATGCACGCATTTCTAAAAGTCGTATGGCACGGTTTCGCCATTTCGGACGGATGTTGCACCTTGCACCGTGGATGTTGCACCCTGTAGATATCGATTATTTGACGACCATAACTTCTGGATCGTTTAGAGTTACGGGAGCCGTAACCTGTCAAAACGAAGGCCTCGATGAGTTCTACGGCTTTGATAGCTTTCAGCCGTCAACGGATAGATTAATGCCCAAAAAGGACAACCCGAATCTTAATCGGGTCTCGTAAGTTTTTTACCCTTCGTTTTTTCGACACGTGGATTTTTACGGTAAAACAGGATTACGGTGGCTGGTCTTCGATTTACCATCGTTGGAGAGTGGTGCACCATGGTACTGTTCCGTTTCAAATCCATGCACACATTTCTAAAAGTCGTACGGCACTGTTTCGCCATTTCGGACGGATGTTGCACCTTGCACCGTGGATGTTGCACCCTGTAGATATCGATTATTAGGACGGCCATAACTTCTGGCTCGTTTAGAGTTACAGGAGCCATAACCTGTCAAAACGAAGGCCTCGATGAGTTCTACGGATTTGACAGCTTTCAGCCGTCAACGGATAGATTAATGCCCAAAAAGGACAACCCGAATCTCAATCGGGTCTCGTAAGTTTATTACCCTTCGTTTTTTCGACACGTGGATTTTTACGGTAAAACGGGATTACCGTGGCTGGCCTTCGATTTACCATCGTTGGAGAGTGGTGAACCATGGTACTGTTCCGTTTCAAACCCATGCACGCATTTCTAAAAGTCGTACGGCACTGTTTCGCCATTTCGGACGGATGTTGCACCTTGCACCGTGGATGTTGTACCCTGTAGATATCGATTATTCGGACGGCCATAACTTCTGGCTCGTTTAGAGTTACGGGAGCCATAGCATGTCAAAACGAAGGCCTTGATGAGTTCTATGGCTTTGACAGCTTTCAACCGTCAACGGATAAATTAATGCCCAAAAAGGACAGCCCGAATCTCAATCGGGTCTCGTAAGTTTTTTGCCGTTCTTTTTTCGACACGTGGATTTTCACGGTAAAACAGGATTACGGTGGCTGGTCTTCGATTTACCATCGCTGGAGAGTGGTGCACCATGGTATTGTTCCGTTTCAAATCCATGCACGCATTTCTAAAAGTCGTACGGCACTGTTTCGCCTTTTCGGACGGATGTTGCACCTTGCACCGTGGATGTTGCACCCTGTAGATATCGATTATTCGGACGGCCATAACTTCTGGCTCGTTTAGAGTTACGGGAGCCATAACCGGTCAAAACGAAGGCCTTGATGAGTTCTATGGCTTTGACAGCTTTCAACCATCAACGGATAGATTAATGCCCAAAAAGGACAACCCGAATCTCAATCGGGTCTCGTAAGTTTTTTACCGTTCGTTTTTTCGGCACGTGGATTTTTACGGTAAAATAGGATTACGGTGGCTGGTCTTCGATTTACCATCACTGGAGAGTGGTGCACCATGGTATTGTTCCGTTTCAAATCCATGCACGCATTTTTAAAAGTCGTACGGCACTGTTTCGCCATTTTGGATGGATGTTGCACCTTGCACCGTGGATGTTGCACCCTGTAGATATTGATTATTCGGACGGCCATAACTTCTGGCTCGTTTAGAGTTACGGGAGCCATAACCTGTCAAAACGAAGGCCTCGATGAGTTCTACGGCTTTGATGGCTTTCAGCCGTCAACGGATAGATTAATGCCCAAAAAGGACAACCCGAATCTCAATCGGGTCTCGCAAGTTTTTCACCCTTCGTTTTTTCGACACGTGGATTTTTACGGTAAAACAGGATTACCGTTGCTGGCCTTCGATTTACCATCGCTGGAGAGTGGTGCACCATGGTACTGTTCCGTTTCAAATCCATGCATGCATTTCTAAAAGTCGTACGGCACTGTTTCGCCATTTCGTACGGATGTTGCACCTTGCACCGTGGATGTTGCACCCTGTAGATATCGATTATTTGACGACCATAACTTCTGGATCGTTTAGAGTTACGGGAGCCGTAACCTGTCAAAACGAAGGCCTCGATGAGTTCTACGGCTTTGACAGCTTTCAGCCGTCAACGGATAGACTAATGCCCAAAAAGGACAACCCGAATCTCAATCGGGTCTCGGAAGTTTTTTACCGTTCGTTTTTTCGACACGTGGATTTTTACGGTAAAACAGGATTACGGTGGCTGGTCTTCGATTTACCATCGCTGGAGAGTGGTGCACCATGGTATTGTTCCGTTTCAAATCCATGCACGCATTTCTAAATGTCGTACGGCAGTGTTTTGCCATTTCGGACGGATGTTGCACCTTGCACCGTGGATGTTGCACCCTGTAGATATCGATTATTCGGACGGCCATAACTTCTGGCTCGTTTAGAGTTACGGGAGCCATAACCTGTCAAAACGAAGGCCTTGATGAGTTCTACGGCTTTGACAGCTTTCAACCGTCAACGGATAGATTAATGCGCAAAAAGGACAACCCAAATCTCAATCGGGTCTCGGAAGTTTTTAACCCTTCGTTTTTTCGACGCGTGGATTTTTACGGTAAAACAGGGTTACGGTGGCTGGTCTTCGATTTACCATCGCTGGAGAGTGGTGCACCATGGTACTGTTCTATTTCAAACCCATGCACGCATTTCTAAAAGTCGTATGGCACGGTTTCGCCATTTCGGACGGATGTTGCACCTTGCACCGTGGATGTTGCACCCTGTAGATATCGATTATTTGACGACCATAACTTCTGGATCGTTTAGAGTTACGGGAGCCGTAACCTGTCAAAACGAAGGCCTCGATGAGTTCTACGGCTTTGATAGCTTTCAGCCGTCAACGGATAGATTAATGCCCAAAAAGGACAACCCGAATCTTAATCGGGTCTCGTAAGTTTTTTACCCTTCGTTTTTTCGACACGTGGATTTTTACGGTAAAACAGGATTACGGTGGCTGGTCTTCGATTTACCATCGTTGGAGAGTGGTGCACCATGGTACTGTTCCGTTTCAAATCCATGCACACATTTCTAAAAGTCGTACGGCACTGTTTCGCCATTTCGGACGGATGTTGCACCTTGCACCGTGGATGTTGCACCCTGTAGATATCGATTATTAGGACGGCCATAACTTCTGGCTCGTTTAGAGTTACAGGAGCCATAACCTGTCAAAACGAAGGCCTCGATGAGTTCTACGGATTTGACAGCTTTCAGCCGTCAACGGATAGATTAATGCCCAAAAAGGACAACCCGAATCTCAATCGGGTCTCGTAAGTTTATTACCCTTCGTTTTTTCGACACGTGGATTTTTACGGTAAAACGGGATTACCGTGGCTGGCCTTCGATTTACCATCGTTGGAGAGTGGTGAACCATGGTACTGTTCCGTTTCAAACCCATGCACGCATTTCTAAAAGTCGTACGGCACTGTTTCGCCATTTCGGACGGATGTTGCACCTTGCACCGTGGATGTTGTACCCTGTAGATATCGATTATTCGGACGGCCATAACTTCTGGCTCGTTTAGAGTTACGGGAGCCATAGCATGTCAAAACGAAGGCCTCGATGAGTTCTACGGCTTTGACAGCTTTCAACCGTCAACGGATAGATTAATGCCCAAAAAGGACAGCCCGAATCTCAATCGGGTCTCGTAAGTTTTTTGCCGTTCTTTTTTCGACACGTGGATTTTCACGGTAAAACAGGATTACGGTGGCTGGTCTTCGATTTACCATCGCTGGAGAGTGGTGCACCATGGTATTGTTCCGTTTCAAATCCATGCACGCATTTCTAAAAGTCGTACGGCACTGTTTCGCCTTTTCGGACGGATGTTGCACCTTGCACCGTGGATGTTGCACCCTGTAGATATCGATTATTCGGACGGCCATAACTTCTGGCTCGTTTAGAGTTACGGGAGCCATAACCGGTCAAAACGAAGGCCTTGATGAGTTCTATGGCTTTGACAGCTTTCAACCGTCAACGGATAGATTAATGCCCAAAAAGGACAACCCGAATCTCAATCGGGTCTCGTAAGTTTTTTACCGTTCGTTTTTTCGGCACGTGGATTTTTACGGTAAAATAGGATTACGGTGGCTGGTCTTCGATTTACCATCACTGGAGAGTGGTGCACCATGGTATTGTTCAGTTTCAAATCCATGCACGCATTTTTAAAAGTCGTACGGCACTGTTTCGCCATTTTGGACGGATGTTGCACCTTGCACCGTGGATGTTGCACCCTGTAGATATTGATTATTCGGACGGCCATAACTTCTGGCTCGTTTAGAGTTACGGGAGCCATAACCTGTCAAAACGAAGGCCTCGATGAGTTCTACGGCTTTGATGGCTTTCAGCCGTCAACGGATAGATTAATGCCCAAAAAGGACAACCCGAATCTCAATCGGGTCTCGCAAGTTTTTCACCCTTCGTTTTTTCGACACGTGGATTTTTACGGTAAAACAGGATTACCGTTGCTGGCCTTCGATTTACCATCGCTGGAGAGTGGTGCACCATGGTACTGTTCCGTTTCAAATCCATGCATGCATTTCTAAAAGTCGTACGGCACTGTTTCGCCATTTCGTACGGATGTTGCACCTTGCACCGTGGATGTTGCACCCTGTAGATATCGATTATTTGACGACCATAACTTCTGGATCGTTTAGAGTTACGGGAGCCGTAACCTGTCAAAACGAAGGCCTCGATGAGTTCTACGGCTTTGACAGCTTTCAGCCGTCAACGGATAGACTAATGCCCAAAAAGGACAACCCGAATCTCAATCGGGTCTCGGAAGTTTTTTACCGTTCGTTTTTTCGACACGTGGATTTTTACGGTAAAACAGGATTACGGTGGCTGGTCTTCGATTTACCATCGCTGGAGAGTGGTGCACCATGGTATTGTTCCGTTTCAAATCCATGCACGCATTTCTAAATGTCGTACGGCAGTGTTTTGCCATTTCGGACGGATGTTGCACCTTGCACCGTGGATGTTGCACCCTGTAGATATCGATTATTCGGACGGCCATAACTTCTGGCTCGTTTAGAGTTACGGGAGCCATAACCTGTCAAAACGAAGGCCTTGATGAGTTCTACGGCTTTGACAGCTTTCAACCGTCAACGGATAGATTAATGCCCAAAAAGGACAGCCCGAATCTCAATCGGGTCTCGTAAGTTTTTTGCCGTTCTTTTTTCGACACGTGGATTTTCACGGTAAAACAGGATTACGGTGGCTGGTCTTCGATTTACCATCGCTGGAGAGTGGTGCACCATGGTATTGTTCCGTTTCAAATCCATGCACGCATTTCTAAAAGTCGTACGGCACTGTTTCGCCATTTCGGACGGATGTTGCACCTTGCACCGTGGATGTTGCACCCTGTAGATATCGATTATTCGGACGGCCATAACTTCTGGCTCGTTTAGAGTTACGGGAGCCATAACCTGTCAAAACGAAGGCCTTGATGAGTTCTACGGCTTTGACAGCTTTCAACCGTCAACGGATAGATTAATGCGCAAAAAGGACAACCCAAATCTCAATCGGGTCTCGGAAGTTTTTAACCCTTCGTTTTTTCGACGCGTGGATTTTTACGGTAAAACAGGGTTACGGTGGCTGGTCTTCGATTTACCATCGCTGGAGAGTGGTGCACCATGGTACTGTTCTATTTCAAACCCATGCACGCATTTCTAAAAGTCGTATGGCACGGTTTCGCCATTTCGGACGGATGTTGCACCTTGCACCGTGGATGTTGCACCCTGTAGATATCGATTATTTGACGACCATAACTTCTGGATCGTTTAGAGTTACGGGAGCCGTAACCTGTCAAAACGAAGGCCTCGATGAGTTCTACGGCTTTGATAGCTTTCAGCCGTCAACGGATAGATTAATGCCCAAAAAGGACAACCCGAATCTTAATCGGGTCTCGTAAGTTTTTTACCCTTCGTTTTTTCGACACGTGGATTTTTACGGTAAAACAGGATTACGGTGGCTGGTCTTCGATTTACCATCGTTGGAGAGTGGTGCACCATGGTACTGTTCCGTTTCAAATCCATGCACACATTTCTAAAAGTCGTACGGCACTGTTTCGCCATTTCGGACGGATGTTGCACCTTGCACCGTGGATGTTGCACCCTGTAGATATCGATTATTAGGACGGCCATAACTTCTGGCTCGTTTAGAGTTACGGGAGCCATAACATGTCAAAACGAAGGCCTCGATGAGTTCTACGACTTTGACAGCTTTCAACCGTCAACGGATAGATTAATGCCCAAAAAGGACAACCCGAATCTCAATCGGGTCTCGTAAGTTTTTTACCGTTCGTTTTTTCGACACGTGGATTTTCACGGTAAAACAGGATTACGGTGGCTGGTCTTCGATTTACCATCGCTGGAGAGTGGTGCACCATGGTATTGTTCCGTTTCAAATCCATGCACGCATTTCTAAAAGTCGTACGACACTGTTTCGCCTTTTCGGACGGATGTTGCACCTTGCACCGTGGATGTTGCACCCTGTAGATATCGATTATTCGGACGGCCATAACTTCTGGCTCGTTTAGAGTTACGGGACCCATAACCTGTCAAAATGAAGGCCTTGATGAGTTCTATGGCTTTGACAGCTTTCAACCGTCAATGGATAGATTAATACCCAAAAAGGACAACCCGAATCTCAATCGGGTCTCGTAAGTTTTTAACCCTTCGTTTTTTCGACACGTGGATTTTTACGGTAAAACAGGATTACGGTGGCTGGTCTTCGATTTACCATCGCTAGAGAGTGGTGCACCATGGTACTGTTCCATTTCAAACCCTTGCACGCATTTCTAAAAGTCGTATGGCACTGTTTCGCCATTTCGGACGGATGTTGCACCTTGCACCGTGGATGTTGCACCCTGTAGATATCGATTATTCGGACGACCATAATTTCTGGCTCGTTTAGATTTACGGGAGCCATAACCTGTCAAAACGAAGGCCTCGATGAGTTCTACGGCTTTGACAGCTTTCAGCCGTCAACGGATAGATTAATGCCCAAAAAGGACAACCCGACTATCAATCGGGTCTCGTAAGTTTTTTACCCTTCGTTTTTTCGACACGTGAATTTTTACGGTAAAATAGGATTACCGTGGCTGGCCTTCGATTTACCATCACTGGAGAGTGGTGCACCATGGTACTGTTCCGTTTCAAATCCATGCACGCATTTCTAAAAGTCGTACGGCACTATTTTGCCATTTCGGACGGATGTTGCACCTTGCACCGTGGATGTTGCACCCTGTAGATATCGATTGTTCGGACGGCCATAACTTCTGGCCCGTTTAGAGTTACGGGAGCCATAACATGTTAAAACGAAGGACTCTATGAGTTCTACGGCTTTGACAGCTTTCAACCGTCAACGGATAGATTAATGCCCAAAAAGGACAACCCGAATCTCAATCGGGTCTCGTAAGTTTTTTACCGTTCGTTTTTTCGGCACGTGGATTTTTACGGTAAAACAGGATTACGGTGGTTGGTCTTCGATTTACCATCACTGGAGAGTGGTGCACTATGGTATTGTTCCGTTTCAAATCCATGCACGCATTTCTAAAAGTCGTACGGCACTGTTTCGCCATTTCGGACGGATGTTGCACCTTGCACCGTGGATGTTGCACCCTGTAGATATTGATTATTCGGACGGCCATAACTTCTGGCTCGTTTAGAGTTACGGGAGCCATAACCTGTCAAAACGAAGGCCTCGATGAGTTCTACGGCTTTGATAGCTTTCAGCCGTCAACGGATAGATTAATGCCCAAAAAGGACAACCCGAATCTCAAACGGGTCTCGTAAGTTTTTTACCCTTCGTTTTTTCGACATGTGGATTTTTACGTAAAACAGGATTACCGTTGCTGGCCTTCGATTTACCGTCGCTGGAGAGTGGTGCACCATGGTACTGTTCCGTTTCAAATCCATGCACTCATTTCTAAAAGTCGTACGACACTGTTTCGCCATTTCGTACGGATGTTGAACCTTGCACCGTGGATGTTGCACCCTGTAGATATCGATTATTCGGACGGCCATAACTTCTGGCTCGTTTAGAGTTACGGGAGCCATAACCTGTCAAAACGAAGGCCTCGATGAGTTCTACGGCTTTGACAGCTTTCAGCCGTCAACGGATAGACTAATGCCCAAAAAGGACAACTCGAATCTCTGTCGGGTCTCGTTAGTTTTTTACACTTCGTTTTTTCGACACGGGAATTTTTACGGTAAAACGGGATTACGGTGGCTGGTCTTCGATTTACCATCGTTGGAGAGTGGTGCACCATGGTACTGTTCCGTTTCAAATCCGTGCACGCATTTCTAAAAGTCGTACGGCACTGTTTCGCCATTTCGGACGGATGTTGCACCTTGCACCGTGGATGTTGCACCCTCTAGATATCGATTATTCGGACGGCCATAACTTCTGGGTCGTTTAGAGTTACGGGAGCCATAACCTGTCAAAACGAAGGCCTCGATGAGTTCTATGGCTTTGACAGCTTTCAGCCGTCAATGGATAGATTAATGCCCAAAGAGGACAACCCGAATCTCAATTGGGTCTCGTAAGTTTTTTACCCTTCGTTTTTTCGACACGTGGATTTTTACGGTAAAACAGGATTACCGTTGCTGGACTTCGATTTACCATCGCTGGAGAGTGGTGCACCATGGTACTGTTCCGTTTCAAATCCATGCACGCATTTCTAAAAGTCGTACAATACTGTTTCGCCATTTCGGACGGATGTTGCACCTTGCACCGTGGATGTTGCACCCTGTAGATATCGATTATTAGGACGGCCATAACTTCTGGCTCGTTTAGAGTTACGGGATCCATAACCTGTCAAAACGAAGGCCTCGATGAGTTCTACGGATTTGACAGCTTTCAGCCGTCAACGGATAGATTAATGCCCAAAAAGGACAACCCGAATCTCAATCGGGTCTCGTAAGTTTATTACCCTTCGTTTTTTCGACACGTGGATTTTTACGGTAAAACGGGATTACCGTGGCTGGCCTTCGATTTACCATCGCTGGAGAGTGGTGCACCATGGTACTGTTCCGTTTCAAACCCATGCACGCATTTCTAAAAGTCGTACGGCACTGTTTCGCCATTTCGGACGGATGTTGCACCTTGCACCGTGGATGTTGCACCCTGTAGATATCGATTATTCAGACGGCCATAACTTCTGGCTCGTTTAGAGTTACGGGAGCCATAACATGTCAAAACGAAGGCCTCGATGAGTTCTACGGCTTTGACAGCTTTCAACCGTCAACGGATAGATTAATGCCCAAAAAGGACAACCCGAATCTCAATCGGGTCTCGTAAGTTTTTTACCGTTCGTTTTTTCGACACGTGGATTTTTACGGTAAAACAGGATTACGGTGGCTGGTCTTCGATTTACCATCGCTGGAGAGTGGTGCACCATGGTATTGTTCCATTTCAAATCCATGCACGCATTTCTAAAAGTCATACGGCACTGTTTCGCCATTTCGTACGGATGTTGCACCTTGCACCGTGGATGTTGCACCCTGTAGATATCGATTATTCGGATGGCCATAACTTCTGGCTCGTTTAGAGTTATGGGAGCCATAACCTGTCAAAACGAAGGCCTTGATGAGTTCTACGGCTTTGACAGCTTTCAACCGTCAACGGATAGATTAATGCCCAAAAAGGACAACCCGAATCTCAATCGGGTCTCGTAAGTTTTTAACCCTACGTTTTTTCGACACGTGGATTTTTACGGTAAAACAGGATTACGGTGGCTGGTCTTCGATTTACCATCGCTGGAGAGTGGTGCACCATGGTACTGTTCTATTTCAAACCCATGCACGCATTTCTAAAAGTTGTATGGAACGGTATCGCCATTTCGGACGGATGTTGCACCTTGCACCGTGGATGTTGCACCCTGTAGATATCGATTATTCGACGACCATAACTTCTGGATCGTTTAGAGTTAGGGGAGCCGTAACCTGTCAAAACGAAGGCCTCGATGAGTTCTACGGCTTTGACAGCTTTCAGCCGTCAACGGATAGATTAATGCCCAAAAAGGACAACCCGAATCTCAATCGGGTCTCGTAAGTTTTTTACCATTCGTTTTTTCGACACGTAGATTTTTACGGTAAAACAGGTTACGGTGGCTGGTCTCCGATTTACCATCGCTGGAGAGTGGTGCACCATGGTACTGTTCCGTTTCAAATCCATGCACACATTTCTAAAAGTCGTACGGCACTGTTTCGCCATTTCGGACGGATGTTGCACCTTGCACCGTGGATGTTGCACCCTGTAGATATCTATTATTCGGACGGCCATAACTTCTGGCCCGTTTAGAGTTACGGGAGCCATAACATGTCAAAACGAAGGACTCGATGAGTTCTACGGCTTTGACAGCTTTCAACCGTCAACGGATAGATTAATGCCCAAAAAGGACAACCCGAATCTCAATCGGGTCTCGTAAGTTTTTTACCGTTCGTTTTTTCGACACATGGATTTTTACGGTAAAACAGGATTACGGTGGCTGGTCTTCGATTTGCCATCACTGGAGAGTGGTGCACCATGGTATTGTTCCGTTTCAAATCCATGCACGCATTTCTAAAAGTCGTACGGCACTGTTTCGCCATTTTGGACGGATGTTGCACCTTGCACCGTGGATGTTGCACCCTGTAGATATCGATTATTCGGACGACCATAACTTCTGGCTCGTTTAGAGTTACGGGAGCCAAAACCTGTCAAAACGAAGGCCTTGATGAGTTCTACGGTTTTGACAGCTTTCAGCCGTCAATGGATAGATTAATGCCTAAAAAGGACAGCCCGAATCTCAATCGGGTCTCGTAAGTTTTTAACGCTTCGTTTTTTCGACGCGTGGATTTTTACGGTAAAACGGGATTACGGTGGCTGGTCTTTGATTTACCGTCGCTGGGGAGTGGTGCACCATGGTACTGTTCCGTTTTACATGCATGCACGCATTTCTAAAAGTCGTACGACACTATTTCGCCATTTTGGACGGATGTTGCACCTTGCACCGTGGATGTTGCACCCTATAGATATCGATTATTCGGACGGCCATAACTTCTGGCTCGTTTAGAGTTGCGGGAGCCATAACCTTTCAAAACGAAGGCCTCGATGAGTTCTACGACTTTGACCGCTTTCAGCCGTCAACGGATAGATTAATGCCCAAAAAGGACAACCCGAATCTCAATCTGGTCTCGTAAGTTTTTTACCCTTCGTTTTTCCGACACGTGGATTTTTACGGTAAAAAAGATTACCGTGGCTGGCCTTCGATTTACCATCGGTGGAGAGTGGTGCACCATGGTACTGTTCCATTTCAAATCCATGCACGTATTTCTAAATGTCGTACGACACTGTTTCGCCATTTCGGACGGATGTTGCACCTTGCACCGTGGATGTTGAACCCTGTAGATATCGATTATTCGGACGGCCATAACTTCTAGCTCGTTTAGAGTTACGGGAGCCATAACCTGTCAAAACGAAGGCCTCGATGAGTTCTACGGCTATGACTGCTTTCAGCCGTCAACGGATATATTAATGCCCAAAAAGGACAACCCGAATTTCATTCGGGTCTCGTAAGATTTTTACCCTTCGTTTTTTCGACACGTGGATTTTTACGGTAAAACTGGATTACCGTGGCTGGCCATCGATTTACCATCGCTGGAGAGTGATGCACCAGGTACTGTTCCGTTTCCAATCCATGCACGCATTTGTAAAAGTCGTACGGCACTGTTTCGCCATTTCGGACGGATGTTGCACCTTGCACCGTGGATGTTGCACCCTATAGATATCGATTATTCGGACGGCCATAACTTCTGGCTCGTTTAGAGTTACGGGAGCCATAACCTATCAAAACGAAGGCCTCGATGACTTCTTCGGCTTTGACCGCTTTCAGCCGTCAACGGATAGATTAATTCCCAAAAAGGACAACCCGAATCTCAATCGGGTCTCGTAAGTTTTTTACCCTTCGTTTTTCCGACACGTGGATTTTTACGGTAAAAAAGGATTACCGTGGCTGGCCTTCGATTTACCATCGGTGGAGAGTGGTGCACCATGGTACTGTTCTGTTTAAAAACCATGCACGCATTTCTAAAAGTCGTACGGCACTGTTTCGCCATTTCGGACGGATGTTGCACCTTGCAACGTGGATGTTGCACCCTGTAGATATCGATTATTCGGACGGCCATAACTTCTGGCTCGTTTAGAGTTACGGGAGCCATAACATGTCAAAACGAATGACTCGATGAGTTCTACGGCTTTGACAGCTTTCAAACGTCAACGGATAGATTAATGTCCAAAAAGGACAACCCGAATCTCAATCGGGTCTCGTAAGTTTTTTACCGTTCGTTTTTTCGACACGTGGATTTTTACAGTAAAACTGGATTACGGTGGCTGGTCTTCGATTTACCATCACGGGAGAGTGGTGCACCAGGTACTTTTCCATTTCAAATCCATGCACGCATTTCTAAAAGTCATACGGCACTGTTTCGCCATTTCGGACGAATGTTGCACCTTGCATCGTGGATGTTGCACCCTGTAGATATTGATTATTCGGACGGCCATAACTTCTGGCTCGTTTAGAGTTACGGGAGCCATAACATGTCAAAACGAAGGAATCGATGAGTTCTACGGCTTTGACAGCTTTCAACCGTCAACGGATAGATTAGTGCCCAAAAAGGACAACCCGAATCATAATCAGGTCTCGTAAGTTTTTTACCGTTCGTTTTTTCGACACGTGGATTTTTACGGTAGAACAAGATTACTTTGGCTGGTCTTCGATTTACCATCGCTGGAGAGTGGTGCACCATGGTACTGTTCCGTTTCAAATCCATGCACGCATTTCTAAAAGTCGTACGACACTGTTTCGCCATTTTGGACGGATGTTGCACCTTGCACCGTGGATGTTGCACCCTGTAGATATCGATTATTCGGACGGCCATAACTTCTGGCTCGTTTAGAGTTGCGGGAGCCATAACCTTTCAAAACGAAGGCCTCGATGAGTTCTACGGCTTTGACCGCTTTCAGCCATCAACAGATAGATTAATGCCCGAAAAGGACAACCCGAATCTCAATCAGGTCTCGTAAGTTTTTTACCCTTCGTTTTTCCGACACGTGGATTTTTACGGTAAAAAAGATTACCGTGGCTAGCCTTCGATTTACCATCGCTGGAGAGTGGTGCACCAGTTACTGTTTCGTTTCAAATCCATGCACGCATTTGTAAAAGTCGTACGGCACTGTTTCGCCATTTCGGACGGATGTTGCACCTTGCACCGTGGATGTTGAACCCTGTAGATATCGATTATTCGGACGGCCATAACTTCTGGCTCGTTTAGAGTTACGGGAGCCATAACCTATCAAAACGAAGGCCTCGATGACTTCTATGGCTTTGACCTCTTTCAGCCGTCAACGGATAGATTAATGCCAAAAAAGGACAACCCGAATCTCAATCGGGTTTCGTAAGTTTTTTACCCTTCGTTTTTTCGACACGTGGATTTTTACGGTAAAACAGGATTACGGTGGATCGTCTTCGATTTACCATCGCTGGTGTGTGGTGCACCATGGTACTGTTCCGTTTCAAAACCATGCACGCATTTCTAAAAGTCGTACGGCACTGTTTCGCCATTTCGGACGGATGTTGCACCTTGCACCGTGGATGTTGCACCCTGTAGATATCGATTATTCGGACGGCCATAACTTCTGGCTCGTTTAGAGTTACGGGAGCCATAACATGTCAAAACGAATGAATCGATGAGTTCTACGGTTTTGACAGCTTTCAACCATCAACGGATAGATTAATGCCCAAAAAGGACAACTCGAATCTCAATCGGGTCTCGTAAGTTTTTTACCGGTCGTTTTTTCGACACGTGGATTTTTACGGTAAAACAGGATTACGGTGGCTGGTCTTCGATTTACCATCGCGGGAGAGTGGTGCACCAGGTACTGTTCCGTTTCAAATCCATGCACGCATTTCTAAAAGTCATACGGCACTGTTTCGCCATTTCGGACGAATGTTGCACCTTGCATCATGGATGTTGCACCCTGTAGATATCGATTATTCGGACGGCCATAACTTCTGGCTCGTTTAGAGTTACGGGAGCCATAACATGTCAAAACGAAGGAATCGATGAGTTCTACGGCTTTGACCGCTTTCAACCGTCAACAGATAGATTAGTGCCCAAAAAGGACAACCTGAATCATAATCGGGTCTCGTAAGTTTTTTACCGTTCGTTTTTTCGACACGTGGATTTTTACGGTAGAACAAGATTACTTCGGCTGGTCTTCGATTTACCATCGCTGGAGAGTGGTGCACCATGGTATTGTTCCGTTTCAAATCCATGCACGCATTTCTAAAAGTTGTACGGCACTGTTTCGCCATTTCGGACGGATGTTGCACCTTGCACCGTGGATGTTGCACCCTGTAGATATCGATTATTCGGACGACCATAACTTCTGGCTCGTTTAGAGTTACGGGAGCCATAACCTGTCAAAACGAAGGCCTCGATGAGTTCTACGGCTTTGACAGCTTTCAGCCGTCAACGGATAGATTAATGTCCAAAAAGGAAAACCCGAATCTCAATCGGGTCTCGTAAGTTTTTAACCCTTCGTTTTTTCGACACGTGGATTTTTACGGTAAAACGGGATTACGGTGGCTGGTCTTCGATTTACCATCGCTGGTGAGTGGTGCACCATAGTACTTGTTTCGTTTTAAATCCATGCATGCATTTGTAAAAGTCGTACGACACTGTTTCGCCATTTCGGACGGATGTTGCACCTTGCACCGTGGATTTTGCACCCTGTAGATATCGATTATACGGACGACCATAACTTCTGGCTCGTTTAGAGTTACGGGAGCCATAACCTGTCAAAACGAAGGCCTCGATGAGTTCTACGGCTTTAACAGATTTCTGCCGTCAATGGATAGATTAATGTCCAAAAAGGACAATTCGAATCTCAATCGGGTCTCGTAAGTTTTTTACCCTTCGTTTTTTCGACACGTGGATTTTTACGGTAAAACAGGATTACCGTGGCTGGCCTTCGATTTACCATCGCTGGAGAGTGGTGCACCATGGTACTGTTCCGTTTCAAATCCATGCACGCATTTCTAAAAGTCGTATGGCACTGTTTCTCCATTTCGGACGGATGTTGCACCTTGCACCGTGGATGTTGCACCCTGCAGATATCGATTATTCGGACGGCCATAACTTCTGGCTCGTTCAGAGTTACGGGAGTCATAACCTGTCAAAACGAAGGCCTCGATGAGTTCTACGGCTTTGATAGCTTTCAGCCGTCAACGGATATATTAATGCCCAAAAAGGACAACCCGAATCTCAATTGGGTCTCGTAAGTTTTTTAACCTTCGTTTTTTCGACACGTGGATTTTTACGGTAAAACAGGATTACGGTGGCTGGTCTTCGATTTACCATCGCTGGAGAGTGGTACACCATGGTACTGTGCCGTTTCAAATCCATGCACGCATTTCTAAAAGTTGCACGGCACTGTTTCGCCATTTCGGACGGATGTTGCACCTTGCACCGTGGATGTTGCACCCTGTAGATATCGATTATACGGACGACCATAACTTCTGGCTCGTTTAAAGTTACTGGAGCCATAACCTGTCAAAACGAAGGCCTCGATGAGTTCTACGGCTTTAACAGCTTTCAGCCGTCAACGGATAGATTAATGCCCAAAAAGGACAATCCGAATCTCAAACGGGTCTCGCAAGTTTTTTACCCTTCGTTTTTTCGACACGTGGATTTTTACGGTAAAACAGGATTACCGTTGCTGGCCTTCGATTTACCATCGCTGGAGAGTGGTGCAGCATGGTACTGTTCCGTTTCAAATCCATGCACGCATTTCTAAAAGTCGTACGGCACTGTTTTGCCATTTCGGACGGATGTTGCACCTTGAACCGTGGATGTTGCACCCTGTAGATATCGATTATTCAGACGGCCATAACTTCTGGCTCGTTTAGAGTTACGGGAGCCATAAACTGTCAAAATGAAGGCATCGATGAGTTCTACAGGTTTGACAGCTTTCAGCCGTCAACGGATAGACTAATGCCCAAAAAGGAAAATCCGAATCTCAGTCGGGTCTCGTAAGTTTTTTACCCTTCGTTTTTTCGACACGTGGATTTTTACGGTAAAACAGGATTACGGTGGCTGGTCATCGATTTACCATTGCTGGAGAGTGGTGCAGCATGGTACTGTTCCATTTCAAATCCATGTAGAGCATTTCTAAAAGTCGTACGGTACTGTTTCGCCATTTCGGACGGATGTTGCACCTTGCACCGTGGATGTTGCACCCTGTATATATCGATTATTCGGACGGCCATAACTTCTGGCTCGTTTAGAGCTATCGTAAGATTTTTACCCTTCGTTTTTTAGACACGTGGATTTTTACGGTAAAACTGGATTACCGTGCCTGGCCTTCGATTTACCATCGCTGGAGAGTGGTGCACCAGGTACTGTTCCGTTCAAATCCTTGCACGCATTTGTAAAAGTCGTACGGCACTGTTTCGCCATTTCGGACGGATGTTGCACCTTGCACCGTGGATGTTGCACCCTATAGATATCGATTATTCGGACGGCCATAACTTCTGGCTCGTTTAGAGTTACGGGAGCCATAACCTATCAAAACGAAGGCCTCGATGACTTCTACGGCTTTGACCGCTTTCAGCCGTCAACGGATAGATTAATTCCCAAAAAGGACAACCCGAATCTCAATCTGGTCTCGTAAGTTTTTTACCCTTCGTTTTTTCGACACGTGGATTTTTACGGTAAAACAGGATTACGGTGGATGGTCTTCGATTTACCATCGCTGGAGTGTGGTGCACCATGGTACTGTTCCGTTTCAAAACCATGCACGCATTTCTAAAAGTCGTACGGCACTGTTTCGCCATTTCGAAAGGATGTTGCACCTTGCACCGTGGATGTTGCACCCTGTAGATATCGATTATTCGGGCGGCCATAACTTCTGCTTCGTTTAGAGTTACGGGAGCCATAACATGTCAAAACGAATGACTCGATGAGTACTACAGCTTTGACAACTTTCAACCGTCAACGGATAGATTAATGCCCAAAAAGGACAACCCGAATATCAATCGGGTCTCGTAAGTTTTTTACCGTTCGTTTTTTCGACACGTGGATTTTTACGGTAAAACAGGATTACGGTGGCTGGTCTTCGATTTACCATCGCGGGAGAGTGGTGCACCAGGTACTGTTCCGTTTCAAATCCATGCACGCATTTCTAAAAGTCGTACGGCACTGTTTCGCCATTTCGGACGAATGTTGCACCTTGCACCCTGTAGATATCGATTATTCGGACGGTCATAACTTCTGGCTCGTTTAGAGTTACGGGAGCCATAACATGTCAAAACGAAGGACTCGATGAGTTCTACGGCTTTGACAGCTTTCAACCGTCAACGGATAGATTAGTGCCCAAAAAGGACAACCCGAATCATAATCGGGTCTCGTAAGTTTTTTACCGTTCGTTTTTTCGACACGTGGATTTTTACGGTAGAACAGGATTACTTTGGCTGGTCTTCGATTTACCATCGCTGGAGAGTGGTGCACCATGGTATTGTTTCGTTTCAAATCCATGCACGCATTTCTAAAAGTCGTACGGCACTGTTTCGCCATTTCGGATGGATGTTGCACCTTGCACCGTGGATGTTGCACCCTGTAGATATCGATTATTCGGACGACCATAACTTCTGGCTCGTTTAGAGTTACGGGAGCCATAACCTGTCAAAACGAAGGCCTCGATGAGTTCTACGGCTTTGACAGCTTTCAGCCGTCAACGGATAGATTAATGCCCAAAAAGGACAACCCGAACCTCAATCAGGTCTCGTAAGTTTTTAACCCTTCGTTTTTTCGACACGTGGATTTTTACGGTAAAACGGGATTACGGTGGCTGGTCTTCGATTTACCATCGCTGGAGAGTGGTGCACCACGGTACTGTTCCGTTTTAAATCCATGCATGCATTTCTAAAAGTCGTACGACACTGTTTCGCCATTTTGGACGGATGTTGCACCTTGCACCGTGGATTTTGCACCCTGTAGATATCGATTATTCGGACGGCCATAACTTCTGGCTCATTTAGAGTTACGGGAGCCATAACCTGTCAAAACAAAGGCCTCAATGAGTTCTACGGCTTTGACCGCTTTCAGCCGTCAACGGATAGATTAATGCCCAAAAAGGACAACCCGAATCTCAATCTGGTCTCGTAAGTTTTTTACCCTTCGTTTTTTCGACACGTGGAGTTTTATCGTAAAAAAGGATTACCGTGGCTGGCCTTCGATTTACCATCGCTGGAGAGTGGTGCACCTTGGTACTGTTCCGTTTCAAATCCATGCATGCATTTCTAAAAGTCGTACGGCACTGTTTCGCCATTTCGGACGGATGTTGCACCTTGCACCGTGGATGTTGAACCCTGTAGATATCGATTATTCGGACGGCCATAACTTCTGGCTCGTTTAGAGTTACGGGAGCCATAACATGTCAAAACAAAGGCCTCGATGAGTCCTACGGGTTTGACAGCTTTTAGCCGTCAACGGATAGATTAATGCGCAAAAAGGACAACCCGAATCTCAATCGGGTCTCGTAAGTTTTTTACCCTTCGTTTTTTCAACACGTGGATTTTTACGGTAAAACTGGATTACCGTGGCTGGCCTTCGATTTACCATCGCTGGAGAGTGTTGCACCAGGTACTGTTCCGTTTCAAATCCATGAACGCATTTCTAAAAGTCGCATAGCACTGTTTCGCCATTTCGGACGGATGTTGCACATTGCACCGTGGATGTTGCACCCTACAGATATCGATTATTCAGACGGCCATAACTTCTGGCTCGTTTAGAGTTACGGGAGCCATAACCTGTCAAAACAAAGGCCTCGATGAGTTCTACGGCTTTGACAGCTTTCAGCCGTCAACGGATAGATTAATGCCCAAAAAGGACAACCCGAATCTCAATCGGGTCTCGTAAGTTTTTTACCCTTCGTTTTTTCGACACGTGGAATTTTGTGGTAAAACAGGATTACTGTGGCTGGCCTTCGATTTACCATCGCTGGAGAGTTGTGCACCATGGTACTGTTCCATTTCAAATCCATGCACGCATTTCTAAAAGTTGTACGGCACTGTTTCTCCATTTCGGACGGATGTTGCGCCTTGCACCGTGGATGTTGCATCCTGTAGATATCGATTATTCGGACGGCCATAACTTCTGGCTCGTTTAGAGTTACGGGAGCCATAACCAGTCAAAACGAAGGCCTCGATGTGTTCTACGGCTTTGACAGCTTTCAGCCGTCAACGGATAGATTAATGCCCAAAAAGGACAACCCGAATTTCAATCGGGTCTCGTAAGTTTTTAACCCTTCGTTTTTTCGACACGTGGATTTTTACGGTAAAACGGGATTACGGTGGCTGGTCTTCGATTTACCATCGCTGGAGAGTGGTGCACCATGGTACTGTTCCGTTTTAAATCCATGCATGCATTTCTAAAAGTCGTACGACACTGTTTCGCCATTTCGGACGGATGTTGCACCTTGCACCGTGGATTTTGCACCCTGTAGATATCGATTATTCGGACGACCATAACTTCTGGCTCGTTTAGAGTTACGGGAGCCATAACCTATTAAAACAAAGGCCTCGATGAGTTCTACGGCTTTGACCGCTTTCAGCCGTCAACGGATAGATTAATGCCCAAAAAGGACAACCCGAACCTCAATCAGGTCTCGTAAGTTTTTAACCCTTCGTTTTTTCGACACGTGGATTTTTACGGTAAAACGGGATTACGGTGGCTGGTCTTCGATTTACCATCGCTGGAGAGTGGTGCACCACGGTACTGTTCCGTTTTAAATCCATGCATGCATTTCTAAAAGTCGTACGACACTGTTTCGCCATTTCGGACGGATGTTGCACCTTGCACCGTGGATTTTGCACCCTGTAGATATCGATTATTCGGACGGCCATAACTTCTGGCTCATTTAGAGTTACGGGAGCCATAACCTGTCAAAACAAAGGCCTCAATGAGTTCTACGGCTTTGACCGCTTTCAGCCGTCAACGGATAGATTAATGCCCAAAAAGGACAACCCGAATCTCAATCTGGTCTCGTAAGTTTTTTACCCTTCGTTTTTTCGACACGTGGAGTTTTATCGTAAAAAAGGATTACCGTGGCTGGCCTTCGATTTACCATCGCTGGAGAGTGGTGCACCTTGGTACTGTTCCGTTTCAAATCCATGCATGCATTTCTAAAAGTCGTACGGCACTGTTTCGCCATTTCGGACGGATGTTGCACCTTGCACCGTGGATGTTGAACCCTGTAGATATCGATTATTCGGACGGCCATAACTTCTGGCTCGTTTAGAGTTACGGGAGCCATAACATGTCAAAACAAAGGCCTCGATGAGTCCTACGGGTTTGACAGCTTTTAGCCGTCAACGGATAGATTAATGCGCAAAAAGGACAACCCGAATCTCAATCGGGTCTCGTAAGTTTTTTACCCTTCGTTTTTTCAACACGTGGATTTTTACGGTAAAACTGGATTACCGTGGCTGGCCTTCGATTTACCATCGCTGGAGAGTGTTGCACCAGGTACTGTTCCGTTTCAAATCCATGAACGCATTTCTAAAAGTCGCATAGCACTGTTTCGCCATTTCGGACGGATGTTGCACATTGCACCGTGGATGTTGCACCCTACAGATATCGATTATTCAGACGGCCATAACTTCTGGCTCGTTTAGAGTTACGGGAGCCATAACCTGTCAAAACAAAGGCCTCGATGAGTTCTACGGCTTTGACAGCTTTCAGCCGTCAACGGATAGATTAATGCCCAAAAAGGACAACCCGAATCTCAATCGGGTCTCGTAAGTTTTTTACCCTTCGTTTTTTCGACACGTGGAATTTTGTGGTAAAACAGGATTACTGTGGCTGGCCTTCGATTTACCATCGCTGGAGAGTTGTGCACCATGGTACTGTTCCATTTCAAATCCATGCACGCATTTCTAAAAGTTGTACGGCACTGTTTCTCCATTTCGGACGGATGTTGCGCCTTGCACCGTGGATGTTGCATCCTGTAGATATCGATTATTCGGACGGCCATAACTTCTGGCTCGTTTAGAGTTACGGGAGCCATAACCAGTCAAAACGAAGGCCTCGATGTGTTCTACGGCTTTGACAGCTTTCAGCCGTCAACGGATAGATTAATGCCCAAAAAGGACAACCCGAATTTCAATCGGGTCTCGTAAGTTTTTAACCCTTCGTTTTTTCGACACGTGGATTTTTACGGTAAAACGGGATTACGGTGGCTGGTCTTCGATTTACCATCGCTGGAGAGTGGTGCACCATGGTACTGTTCCGTTTTAAATCCATGCATGCATTTCTAAAAGTCGTACGACACTGTTTCGCCATTTCGGACGGATGTTGCACCTTGCACCGTGGATTTTGCACCCTGTAGATATCGATTATTCGGACGACCATAACTTCTGGCTCGTTTAGAGTTACGGGAGCCATAACCTATTAAAACAAAGGCCTCGATGAGTTCTACGGCTTTGACCGCTTTCAGCCGTCAACGGATAGATTAATGCCCAAAAAGGACAACCCGAACCTCAATCAGGTCTCGTAAGTTTTTAACCCTTCGTTTTTTCGACACGTGGATTTTTACGGTAAAACGGGATTACGGTGGCTGGTCTTCGATTTACCATCGCTGGAGAGTGGTGCACCACGGTACTGTTCCGTTTTAAATCCATGCATGCATTTCTAAAAGTCGTACGACACTGTTTCGCCATTTCGGACGGATGTTGCACCTTGCACCGTGGATTTTGCACCCTGTAGATATCGATTATTCGGACGGCCATAACTTCTGGCTCATTTAGAGTTACGGGAGCCATAACCTGTCAAAACAAAGGCCTCAATGAGTTCTACGGCTTTGACCGCTTTCAGCCGTCAACGGATAGATTAATGCCCAAAAAGGACAACCCGAATCTCAATCTGGTCTCGTAAGTTTTTTACCCTTCGTTTTTTCGACACGTGGAGTTTTATCGTAAAAAAGGATTACCGTGGCTGGCCTTCGATTTACCATCGCTGGAGAGTGGTGCACCTTGGTACTGTTCCGTTTCAAATCCATGCATGCATTTCTAAAAGTCGTACGGCACTGTTTCGCCATTTCGGACGGATGTTGCACCTTGCACCGTGGATGTTGAACCCTGTAGATATCGATTATTCGGACGGCCATAACTTCTGGCTCGTTTAGAGTTACGGGAGCCATAACATGTCAAAACAAAGGCCTCGATGAGTCCTACGGGTTTGACAGCTTTTAGCCGTCAACGGATAGATTAATGCGCAAAAAGGACAACCCGAATCTCAATCGGGTCTCGTAAGTTTTTTACCCTTCGTTTTTTCAACACGTGGATTTTTACGGTAAAACTGGATTACCGTGGCTGGCCTTCGATTTACCATCGCTGGAGAGTGTTGCACCAGGTACTGTTCCGTTTCAAATCCATGAACGCATTTCTAAAAGTCGCATAGCACTGTTTCGCCATTTCGGACGGATGTTGCACATTGCACCGTGGATGTTGCACCCTACAGATATCGATTATTCAGACGGCCATAACTTCTGGCTCGTTTAGAGTTACGGGAGCCATAACCTGTCAAAACAAAGGCCTCGATGAGTTCTACGGCTTTGACAGCTTTCAGCCGTCAACGGATAGATTAATGCCCAAAAAGGACAACCCGAATCTCAATCGGGTCTCGTAAGTTTTTTACCCTTCGTTTTTTCGACACGTGGAATTTTGTGGTAAAACAGGATTACTGTGGCTGGCCTTCGATTTACCATCGCTGGAGAGTTGTGCACCATGGTACTGTTCCATTTCAAATCCATGCACGCATTTCTAAAAGTTGTACGGCACTGTTTCTCCATTTCGGACGGATGTTGCGCCTTGCACCGTGGATGTTGCATCCTGTAGATATCGATTATTCGGACGGCCATAACTTCTGGCTCGTTTAGAGTTACGGGAGCCATAACCAGTCAAAACGAAGGCCTCGATGTGTTCTACGGCTTTGACAGCTTTCAGCCGTCAACGGATAGATTAATGCCCAAAAAGGACAACCCGAATTTCAATCGGGTCTCGTAAGTTTTTAACCCTTCGTTTTTTCGACACGTGGATTTTTACGGTAAAACGGGATTACGGTGGCTGGTCTTCGATTTACCATCGCTGGAGAGTGGTGCACCATGGTACTGTTCCGTTTTAAATCCATGCATGCATTTCTAAAAGTCGTACGACACTGTTTCGCCATTTCGGACGGATGTTGCACCTTGCACCGTGGATTTTGCACCCTGTAGATATCGATTATTCGGACGACCATAACTTCTGGCTCGTTTAGAGTTACGGGAGCCATAACCTATTAAAACAAAGGCCTCGATGAGTTCTACGGCTTTGACCGCTTTCAGCCGTCAACGGATAGATTAATGCCCAAAAAGGACAACCAGAATCTCAATCTGGTCTCGTAAGTTTTTTACCCTTCGTTTTTTCGACACGTGGATTTTTATGGTAAAAAAGGATTACCGTGGCTGGCCTTCGATTTACCATCGCTGGAGAGTGGTGCACCATGGTACTGTTCCGTTTTAAATCCATGCACGCATTTCTAAAAGTCGTACGGCACTGTTTCGCCATTTCGGACGGATGTTGCACCTTGCACCGTGGATGTTGAACCCTGTAGATATCGATTATTCGGACAGCCATAACTTCTGGCTCGTTTAGAGTTACGGGAGCCATAACCTATCAAAACAAAGGCCTCGATGAGTTCTACGGCTTTGACGGCTTTTAGCCGTCAACGGATAGATTAATGCCCAAAAAGGACAACCCGAATCTCAATCGGGTCTCGTAAGTTTTTTACCCTTCGTTTTTTCAACACGTGGATTTTTACGGTAAAACTGGATTACCGTGGCTGGCCTTCGATTTACCATCGCTAGAGAGTGGTGCACCAGGTACTGTTCCATTTCAAATCCATGAATGCATTTTTAAAAGTCGCATGGCACTGTTTCGCCATTTCGTACGGATGTTGCACATTGCACCGTGGATTTTGCACCCTGTAGATATCGATTATACGGACGACCATAACTTCTGGCTCGTTTAGAGTTACGGGAGCCATAACCTGTCAAAACGAAGGCGTCGATGAGTTCTACGGCTTTAACAACTTTCTGCCATCAACGGATAGATTAATGCCCAAAAAGGACAACCCGAATCTCAATCGGGTCTCGTAAGTTTTTTACCCTTCGTTTTTTCGACACGTGGATTTTTACGGTAAAACAGGATTACCGTGGCTGTCCTTCGATTTACCATTGCTGGAGAGTGGTGCAGCATGGTACTGTTCCGTTTCAAATCCATGCACGCATTTCTAAAAGTCGTACGGCGCTGTTTTGCCATTTCGGACGGATGTTGCACCTTGCACCATGGATGTTGCATCCTGTAGATATCGATTATTCGGACGGCCATAACTTCTGGCTCGTTTAGAGTTACGGGAGCCATAACCTGTCAAAACGAAGGCCTCGATGTGTTCTACGGCTTTGACAGCTTTCAGCCATCAACGGATAGATTAATGCCCAAAAAGGACAACCCGAATCTCAATCGGGTCTCGTAAGTTTTTTACCCTTCGTTTTTTCGACACGTGGATTTTTACGGTAATACAGGATTACTGTGGCTGGTCTTTGATTTACCATCGCTGGAGAGTGGTGCACCATGGTACTGTTCCGTTTGAAATCCATGCACGCATTTCTAAAAGTCGTACGGCACTGTTTCGCCATTTCGGACGGATGTTGCACCTTGCACCGTAGATGTTGCACCCTGTAGATATCGATTATACGGACGACCTTAACTTCTAGCTCGTTTAGAGTTACGGGAGCCATAACCTGTCAAAACGAAGGCCTCGATGAGTTCTACGGCTTTGACAGCTTTCAACCGTCAACGGATAGATTAATTCCCAAAAAGGACAACCCGAATCTCAATCGGGTCTCGTAAGTTTTTTACCCTTCGTTTTTTCGACACGTGGATTTTTACTGTAAAACAGGATTACCGTGGCTGGCCTTCGATTTACCATCGCTGGAGAGTAGTGCACCATGGTACTGTTCTGTTTCAAATCCATGCACGCATTTCTAAAAGTCGTACGGCACTGTTTCACCATTTCGGACGGATGTTGCACCTTGCACCGTGGATGTTGCACCCTGTAGATATCGATTATTCAGACGGTCATAACTTCTGGCTCGTTTAGAGTTACGGAAGCCATAACATGTCAAAACGAAGGCCTCTATGAGTTCTACAGTTTTGACAGCTTTCAACCGTCAGCGGATAGATTAATGCCCAAAAAGGACAAATCGAATCTCAATCGGGTCTCGTAAGTTTTTTACCCTTCGTTTTTTCGACACGTGGATTTTTACGGTAAAACAGAATTACCGTGGCTGACTTTCAATTTACCATCGCTGGAGAGTGGTGCACCATGGTACTGTTCCGTTTCAAACCCATGCACGCATTTCTAAAATTCGTACGGCATTGTTTCGCCATTTCGGACGGATGTTGCACCTTGCAATGTGGATATTGGACCCTGTAGATATCGATTATTCGGACGGCCACAACTTCTGGCTCGTTTAGAGTTACGGGAGCCATAACCTGTTAATACGAAGTCCTCGATGAGTTCTACGGCTTTGACAGCTTTCACCCATCAACGGATAGATTAATGCCCAAAAAGGACAACCCGAATCTCAATCTGGTCTCGTAAGTTTTTTACCCTTCGTTTTTTCGACACGTGGATTTTTACGGTAAAACAGGATTACGGTGGCTGGTCTTCGATTTACCATCGCTGGAGAGTGGTGCAACATGGTACTGTTCCGTTTCAAATCCATGCACGCATTTCTAAAAGTCGTACGACACTGTTTCGCCATTTCGGACTGATGTTGCACCTTGCACGGTGGATGTTGCTCCCTGTAGATATCGATTATACGGACGACGATAATTTCTGGCTCGTTTAGAGTTACGGGAGCCATAACCTGTCAAAACGAAGGCCTCGATGAGTTCTACGGCTTTGACAGATTTCAGCCGTCAACGGATAGATTAATGCCCAAAAAGGACAACCCGAATCTCAATCGGGTCTCGTAAGTTTTTTACCCTTCGTTTTTTCGACACGTGGATTTTTACGGTAAAACAGGATTACGGTGGCTGGTCTTCGATTTACCATCGCTGGAGAATGGTGTACCATGGTACTGTTCCGTTTCAAACCCATGCACGCATTTCTATAAGTCGTACGACACTGTTTCGCCATTTCGTATGGATGTTGCACCTTACACCGTGGATGTTACACCCTGTAGATATCGATTATTCGGACGGCCATAACTTCTGGCTCGTTTAGAGTTACGGGAGCCATAACCTGTCAAAACGAAGGCCTCGATGAGTTCTACGGATTTGACAGCTTTCAGCCGTCAACGGATAGATTAATGCGCAAAAAGGACAACCCGAATCTCAATCGTGTCTCGTAAGTTTTTTACCCTTCGTTTTTTTGACACGTGGATTTTTACGGTAAAACAGGATTACCGTGGCTGGCCTTCGATTTACCATCGCTGGAGAGTGGTGCACCATGGTACTGTTCCGTTTCAAATCCATGCACGCATTTCTAAAAGTCGTACGGCACTGTTTCGCCATTTCGGACGGATGTTGCACCATGCACCGTGGATGTTGCACCCTGTAGATATCGATTATTTAGACGACCATAACTTCTGGCTCGTTTAGATTTACGGGAGCCATAACATGTCAAAACGAAGGCCTCAATGAGTTCTACGGCTTGGACAGCTTTGAACCGTCAACGGATAGATTAATGCCCAAAAAGGACAACTCGAATCTCAATTGGTTCTCGTAAGTTTTTTACCCTTCGTTTTTTTCGACACGTGGATTTTTACGGTAAAACAGGATTACCGTGGCTGGCCTTCGATTTACCATCGCTGGAGAGTGGTGCACCATGGTACTGTTCCGTTTCAAACCCATGCACGTATTTCTAAACGTCGTACGGCACTGTTTCGCCATTTCGGACGGATGTTGAACCTTGCACCATGGATGTTGCACCCTGTAGATATCGATTATTCGGATGGCCATAACTTCTGGCTCGTTTAGAGTTACGGGAGCCATAACCTGTCTAAACGAAGGCCTCGATGAGTTCTACGGCTTTGACAGCTTTCAAACGTCAACGGATAGATTAATGCCCAAAAGGACAACCCGAATCTCAATCGGGTCTCATAAGTTTTTTATCCTTCGTTTTTTCGATACGTGGATTTTTACGGTAAAACAGGATTACGGTGGCTGGTCTTCGATTTACCATCGCTGGAGAGTGGTGCACCATGATATTGTTCCGTTTCAAATCCATGCACGCATTTCTTAAAGTCGTACGCCACTGTTTCACCATTTCGGACGGATGTTGCACCTTGCACCGTGGATGTTGCACCCTGTAGATATCGATTATACGGACGACATAACTTCTGGCTCGTTTAGAGTTACAAGAGCCATAACCTGTCAAAACGAAGGCCTCGATGAGTTCTACGGCTTTGACCGCTTTCAGCCGTCAACGGATAGATTAATGCCCAAAAAGGACAACCCGAATCTCAATCGGGTCTCGTAAGTTTTTTACCCTTCGTTTTTTCGACACGTGGATTTTTACGGTAAAACGGGATTACCGTGGCCCGTCTTCGACTTCCCATCGCTGGAGAGTGGTCCACCATGGTAGTGTTCCAGATCAAATCCATGCACGCATTTCAAAAAGTCGTACGGCATTGTTTCGCCATTTCGGATGGATGTTGCACCTTGCACCGTGGATGTTGCACCCTGTGGATATCGATTATTCGGACGGCCATAACTTCTGGCTCATTTAGAGTTACGGGAGCCATAACCTGTCAAAACAAAGGCCTTGATGTGTTCTACGGCTTTGACAGCTTTCGACCGTCAACGGATAGATTAATGCCCAAAAAGGACAACCCGAATCTCAATCTGGTCTCGTAAGTTTTTTACCCTTCGTTTTTTCGACACGTGGAGTTTTACGGTAAAACAGGATTACCGTGGCTGTCCTTCGATTTACCATTGCTGGAGAGTGGTGCAGCATGGTACTGTTCCGTTTCAAATCCATGCACGCATTTCTAAAAGTCGTACGGCGCTGTTTTGCCATTTCGGACGGATGTTGCACCTTGCACCATGGATGTTGCATCCTGTAGATATCGATTATTCGGACGGCCATAACTTCTGGCTCGTTTAGAGTTACGGGAGCCATAACCTGTCAAAACGAAGGCCTCGATGTGTTCTACGGCTTTGACAGCTTTCAGCCATCAACGGATAGATTAATGCCCAAAAAGGACAACCCGAATCTCAATCGGGTCTCGTAAGTTTTTTACCCTTCGTTTTTTCGACACGTGGATTTTTACGGTAATACAGGATTACTGTGGCTGGTCTTTGATTTACCATCGCTGGAGAGTGGTGCACCATGGTACTGTTCCGTTTGAAATCCATGCACGCATTTCTAAAAGTCGTACGGCACTGTTTCGCCATTTCGGACGGATGTTGCACCTTGCACCGTAGATGTTGCACCCTGTAGATATCGATTATACGGACGACCTTAACTTCTAGCTCGTTTAGAGTTACGGGAGCCATAACCTGTCAAAACGAAGGCCTCGATGAGTTCTACGGCTTTGACAGCTTTCAACCGTCAACGGATAGATTAATTCCCAAAAAGGACAACCCGAATCTCAATCGGGTCTCGTAAGTTTTTTACCCTTCGTTTTTTCGACACGTGGATTTTTACTGTAAAACAGGATTACCGTGGCTGGCCTTCGATTTACCATCGCTGGAGAGTAGTGCACCATGGTACTGTTCTGTTTCAAATCCATGCACGCATTTCTAAAAGTCGTACGGCACTGTTTCACCATTTCGGACGGATGTTGCACCTTGCACCGTGGATGTTGCACCCTGTAGATATCGATTATTCAGACGGTCATAACTTCTGGCTCGTTTAGAGTTACGGAAGCCATAACATGTCAAAACGAAGGCCTCTATGAGTTCTACAGTTTTGACAGCTTTCAACCGTCAGCGGATAGATTAATGCCCAAAAAGGACAAATCGAATCTCAATCGGGTCTCGTAAGTTTTTTACCCTTCGTTTTTTCGACACGTGGATTTTTACGGTAAAACAGAATTACCGTGGCTGACTTTCAATTTACCATCGCTGGAGAGTGGTGCACCATGGTACTGTTCCGTTTCAAACCCATGCACGCATTTCTAAAATTCGTACGGCATTGTTTCGCCATTTCGGACGGATGTTGCACCTTGCAATGTGGATATTGGACCCTGTAGATATCGATTATTCGGACGGCCACAACTTCTGGCTCGTTTAGAGTTACGGGAGCCATAACCTGTTAATACGAAGTCCTCGATGAGTTCTACGGCTTTGACAGCTTTCACCCATCAACGGATAGATTAATGCCCAAAAAGGACAACCCGAATCTCAATCTGGTCTCGTAAGTTTTTTACCCTTCGTTTTTTCGACACGTGGATTTTTACGGTAAAACAGGATTACGGTGGCTGGTCTTCGATTTACCATCGCTGGAGAGTGGTGCAACATGGTACTGTTCCGTTTCAAATCCATGCACGCATTTCTAAAAGTCGTACGACACTGTTTCGCCATTTCGGACTGATGTTGCACCTTGCACGGTGGATGTTGCTCCCTGTAGATATCGATTATACGGACGACGATAATTTCTGGCTCGTTTAGAGTTACGGGAGCCATAACCTGTCAAAACGAAGGCCTCGATGAGTTCTACGGCTTTGACAGATTTCAGCCGTCAACGGATAGATTAATGCCCAAAAAGGACAACCCGAATCTCAATCGGGTCTCGTAAGTTTTTTACCCTTCGTTTTTTCGACACGTGGATTTTTACGGTAAAACAGGATTACGGTGGCTGGTCTTCGATTTACCATCGCTGGAGAATGGTGTACCATGGTACTGTTCCGTTTCAAACCCATGCACGCATTTCTATAAGTCGTACGACACTGTTTCGCCATTTCGTATGGATGTTGCACCTTACACCGTGGATGTTACACCCTGTAGATATCGATTATTCGGACGGCCATAACTTCTGGCTCGTTTAGAGTTACGGGAGCCATAACCTGTCAAAACGAAGGCCTCGATGAGTTCTACGGATTTGACAGCTTTCAGCCGTCAACGGATAGATTAATGCGCAAAAAGGACAACCCGAATCTCAATCGTGTCTCGTAAGTTTTTTACCCTTCGTTTTTTTGACACGTGGATTTTTACGGTAAAACAGGATTACCGTGGCTGGTGTGACGACCGCCCATGACTCCCGCACCAAAACAAGGGAATAGTGCGCAGAAAGGTGTGCCAGGCAGCCATGGACGATAGTCAGGGTAAAATAAAATTCGCAGAATCTCTATCGTAACTCACAGCGCATGGATAAAATACAATAGAGAATTAAAATATAGTGAAGCTCAATAGAACACAACATCATCATATAAGCAACATAGCAGTTTATACAATCAAATGAATCATCCATACATCAGAGCCTCACTACAACACTCAATCAGATACAACAGCGGAACCCAGTACATATAGTAAGAAAACAAATATGCAAAGCCTCCTGCTCGTCTTCGTCATCTTCAGCGTAGAACTCCTAGCACAGCACCTGTCACCTGCTTACCTAGTCTGCCCATCCCAACATGGATGAACAGCCCAAGGTAATAAGAGGAGACATAAAACCTTGAGTCAGACAAAGTCTTAGTGAGCAGTAAATTAACTATCAAACATACCAAAAGAGCATAAGGAATAAAAGGAATAGGAACCAAACCATCCCACTCCACCACATCTCACAGTGATAGCCCCCAGACACAAACCAAAGAGAATCAAGCATAACAATATAGACAATTAAGGTAAAGCAATAACCACTCGAGTCAAGGACGATGTTTTCCAAATACAAACCCCCAAGGCCTAAACCAAGATCAGATAAGCACCCAGAAAACACCGCTCTTGAAGCCGAATGATGATACAACCAAACATCCAAACACCCATGACTCTGGCTATCACTGTTATCATTGCCTTGATTTCACCGTTAGTTGAATGACCGCCTGTCAAGGGCTAATGGTAACCCCGGTTTAGCCATAACTCCGCACGTCATCGTGACCCGTGCCTAAGCCGAACGCATCAGCCCAGAGTACTAGCACGTCATCATGACCCGTGCCTGGAACGTCATCGTGACCCGTTCCAACGTACCCTTGCTTTGAGTATGCTAGAACCTTCAACAACGATGAGATCTTAGCCTCCTAGTCATCCTCCTCGACGACCATCCATACTAGCTCAAGCGCCTCTCAAGCTAACCATTATCCACCCCAACCCGGACCGCATCACCGAGTTATAACTTTGCACGTCATCATGACCCGTGCTTGGAACGTCTTCGTGACCCGTCCCATCACATCATATGCCTTGCCTCATCATATCATAGCAAAGTCTCTCAACTTGGAACGTCATCATGACCCGTCCCATCTCAACATCACACTTTGCTTCATCGCAACATAGCAAAGTCTCATCTCAACATTATGGCTTGCCTTCTCGCATCATGGCAAAGTCCCATCTCGATCTCATGCTTCGCCTCTTCGCATCACGGCAAAGTCCCATCATCGAATCCATCCATATGAGCTTCCACATCCGCTTCATATGCCATCGGCAGCTTTCAACATTCAAGAGCCTTTCCACTTAGCTTTTGAATCATCTTCACCATCTTGTTCCAAATCAACTACAAGCTAACTTGGAGCAATCCAATCTAACATACATTCAAACATTCAAGCATTCAAACAAGATATATTAAGCAATATCAACTATAATGGCAATTTCGTAAATAAGTGAGCAAAAGTCCAACATATGTGAAATCATAGTTTTTAGCATAGGTCTATCAAATCTAAAACATGGGTTTTATCTCTAATACTTGTTAAATCAACTTTCATAGATAAACATCTTCAAATATGATGGATCTACATGCAGACTTATGGAAAATGCGAGAAAACGCTAACTTTAACACACAAACATATCACCAACTCCATATACTCCTTTGGATCCGCGTGAGAGATAACTACCACTCACCAAATCACCAAAACAACCTAAAATGAATCAACTTCAGATCTGGACAGCAAGGACTTGAGCTTGATCCGGAGAAATTTCACTTGAAACGGTGAAATCTAGCTTCTTCGGATGAAAATCTTCAACTTTGGCTCTTGATCTTTGATCTTGATCTTCAATCTTGGATGGATGTTAGAACTAGATTGGAATGGAGAAAAGGAGATGAAGAAATGTTGTAGTCGAGCTCTCAAAATGGCAGCACTTCGTCGCTTCGAAAACCGGTGCCAAAAGTGAGCCAAAGTCCACTATTTATAGGCTGAAACCCCCATGTCTCGGCCGTCCTAAGTCGCCGCCGACCCAACTCCTGAGTCGTCCCCGACTCATCCCCTTGCCGACTCAACACAGCCGACTCACTATGAGTCGTTCACGACTCATTGCTTTGCCGACCTAATACAAGCCACTCTCATGACTCAACAAACCAGGCCGACCTACGACTTAATACTAGAGCCGACCTAACACTCCAAATCCTAAGTCGTCCGACGACTCAACATCCCATACGACTCAACTGTGATACCGACTCACCCACCAAGCCGACTTATCCTAGACACGTCCCAACCAACCTTTGCCGACTCAACATGAGTCGGTCACGGCTTAACCAATGTCCACCATCTCCATATTGGGTGCCGACCTAACCTCCTACCGACCCAATGCCTCAACATATACTGCCGACTTACTTCCTACCGACCTAAGATCCCAACGACTCAACACTAAGTCGGCCCACCGACCTAACTCCTAGCCGACTCAACTACGATGCCGACACACATAAGTCTTAAGCCACTAACGACTCATCCTCCTGCCGATCCAAGCCCTATTCCTTGAGTCGGTCCAAACCTTAACTCGGCAACACCCTTAGGTCGGTCAACCTGCTAACTCGGTCAAGACTCAATCCTTTTAACACATTGACTCGCTAATTCTCATAACTCGGCCACTAGTTATCTCGGCAACAAGTTAACCCTTCAACTCCTTAGGTCGTAGCATACTAACTCGCTAACCCCTATGAGTCGGTCACGACTCAAGCCTTAACTCGACCATGCCCATGAGTCGGTCACGACTCATCACTAAACACACGAGTTAACTTTCTAAACGACTCAGGCTAGAGACAACACAACAACACTAACGACCTGCAAATACTACGATTTATCGACACGTAAAATACGGGTCGTTACATTCTCTCCCCCTTAGGAATTTCGCCCCCGAAATTCCAAGCAAACAACAGCAATCAAAGATATTCCGCATGCCTACCATCCATAGCAATCAACAAACCATGCATCCAATTCTAACCTAGCATGCAGAATTCTAAGACTTAGAACAAGCTACAAATTCATGAGATGTCACGACACTTTAGGGCCATACCTCGAAGAGTCCGGGATGAGCTGCCTTCATCCTCTCTTCCTCCTCCCATGTACAGTCGTTAACATCGTCACTCCATTGTACCTTGAGCAACGTAATCGTCTTCCTCCTAAGCTGTTTCGTATCGGTTTCAACAATACGAAGCGGCTTACGAGGTCTCGAAACAACTGGATCAACCTCCAAGTCTTCACAGCTATCAGCAGAAACCACCGTAGTTGGGTCGTGCACATACTTCCGTAGATAAGATACATGAAAAACACTGTGCACACCCGCCATCTTTTCCGGTAACTCCAATCTATAAGCGAGCTTTCCAATACGCTCGATAATCGGGAATGGCCCAACAAATCTCGGAGTTAACTTTCCTTTCTTCCCGAATCTAATGACACTCTTCAGAGGAGAAATCTTCACAAAAACCATATCACCTACGTCGAATTCCAAATCCTTACGACGATTATCGGCATAACTTTTCTGACGATCTTGGGCTGCCTTCATTCGTTGTCGAATGATCTCTATACAATCCGTAGTTTGACGAATCATCTCTGGCCCAAGTATCAGCTTTTCTCCAGTTTCCAACCAACATGTCGGAGAGTTACACGGTCTTCCATATAATGCCTCATATGGTGCCATACCAATACTCGACTGATAACTGTTATTATAAGCAAACTCCACCAAATGAAGGTGATCTTCCCATGATCCTCCGAAGTCCAAAACACAAGCTCTAAGAAGATCTTCCAAAACCCGGTTGACTCTCTCAGTCTGACCATCTGTCTGAGGGTGATAAGCTGTACTCAAACACAACTCAGTTCCCAAAACTTCCTGGAAGCTCTTCCAAAATCCACTAGTGAACAACGGATCTCGATCGCTCACTATACTCTTCGGAACACCATGGAATCGAACAATCCACTTCACATACAACTCAGCCAACTTCGATGCAGTTCTAGTCGATCGAACAGGAATGAACCTTGCACTCTTGGTCAAACGATCTACAATGACCCAAATCCCTTCATTCCCTGCCCTGGTTCTAGGTAGACCATCAATAAAATCCATCGACACTTGCTCCCACTTCCACGTAGGAACCTCTAATGGCTGAAGTAATCCACTGGGCTTCTTCTGCTCAGCTTTCACCAACTGGCAATTCATACACTTGGAAATAAAATTTCCAACTTCCTTCTTCATACCTTCCCAGTAGTAAGCTCTCTTCATATCCCGATACATCTTATTTCCACCTGGATGAATTGTCAACTTCGAGTGATGACTTTCCCTCAGAACTTCATCTCTCAATCCATCAATATCGGGAACAACCAATCGTCCTTGCTTTCGAAGCCAACCCTCTCGATCGACCTCGAATCCTTTATCCTTCTCTGGTTCCAATCCAGATTCCAAATCACGGATAATCTTGACAAGCTTATCATCTTTCTTTTGGCTCTCGCCAATCCTTTCCACTAAAGTAGGCCTTATTGATAAGTTTGCCAACATCTCAGGTTCCAACTCGCATCTAGGCCTGAAATCAAACCCAGCCAAATACTCAAGACTCTTCCATTCCGAAAACATGGCTCCCAATCCTGCATGTCTTCGACTTAACGCATCAGCTACTGCGTTACCTTTTCCCGGAGTATAGGCTATACCAAAATCA
Organism: Allium cepa; assembly: GCA_030765085.1. NCBI lineage: Eukaryota > Viridiplantae > Streptophyta > Magnoliopsida > Asparagales > Amaryllidaceae > Allium > Allium cepa. The sequence continues at coordinate 874,007,484 of CM060938.1, forward strand.
TAAGATGCTAGAAACTCTAACCACCGTTGCTGTCGAAGATTCAAATCCTTTTGGGAGAACAGATACTTCAACGACTTATGATCTGTAAACAACTCAAATCTAACTCCCAATAGGTAGTGTCTCCACATCTTCAAAGCAAACACTATCGCCGCTAACTCCAAATCATGAGTTGGATAATTCCTTTCATGCGGCTTCAGTTGTCGACTAGCATACGCAACAACTTTATCCTTCTGCATTAGCACCGCTCCCAGTCCAGTGCCACATGCATCGGTGTAAACCACCATCTCCTCATTCCCACTTGGAATAGTCAATACAGGAGCACTCGTCAGTCGCTCTTTCAGGATTACGAAAGCTTGCTCACACTTATCATCCCATCTGAACACTTGGTTCTTTTTCGTCAATCCTGTCAACGGTGCAGCTATCTTGGAAAAGTCTTTAATAAACCGACGATAATATCCTGCTAATCCAAGAAAACTTCTCACATCAGACGCATTCTTAGGTCTAATCCAATCCTGGATCGCTGCTACCTTAGCGGGATCAACCGCTATTCCACTTCCAGAAATAACATGGCCTAAGAACCTCACTTCATTCTTCCAGAAGTGACACTTCGAAAACTTAGCCTTCAGCTGATGTTTCCGCAAGATTTCCAAAACAACCTTCAAGTGCGTCTTGTGCTCTTCCTCAGTTCTGGAATAAACCAAAATATCATCCACGAACACAAGCACGAACTTATTCAACTGATCTCTGAATACTCTATTCATAAGATCCACAAAATATGCTGGCGCGTTAGTCAACCCAAACGGCATTACCAGCCACTCATAAAACCCGGATGGTGTCCTGAAAGCAGTCTTCGACACACTATCCCTTGCCACTCTCAACTGGTGAAATCCCGTTGCCAAATCCATCTGAGAAAACACCTTAGCCTCGTGAAGCTGATCAAACAAGTCATCTATTCTCGGCAATGGATACTTGTTCTTCCTAGTCAACTTATTCAGCTCACGATAATCAACACACAACCTCAACGATCCATCCGCTTTGGTTGCGAACACAACGGGCGCACCCCATTCGGACACACTTCTCCGAATGAATCCTTTCCGTAAAAGGTCATCAACTTGCACCTTCAGCTCTTGCTGCTCCCTCGGTGCCATCCGCCTAAGAGGCATCACAACAGGTCTGGCTCCCTCAACTAGATCGATACGAAACTCGATCTCCCTATGCGGCGGCAACCCTTTGACCTCGTCAAAGACATCCTCAAATCCATTCACAACAGGCACCGATGACAGTCCATCCCGTGGAACCACCAGCGAATACATGAAGCTCATGAAGACGCCTTCTTCATGCTTACATCGTATCACAACCTTTCGCCCATCCACATTCCCGACTGTCACCTCCAGCCTCTCACAATCAATCCTAGCCGCATACTTCCTAAGCCAGTCCATACCCAAAATAATTCCGAACCCCGCAAAGTTCAGAACAAAGCAATCACAAACAAACGAACAATCATGACTCGAAACAACTAGACCACGGCATATCATACACAAGCATGACGAACCCCCAACTGGATTAGTCACCACCAATGGCCTATCAACAATATCCGGTTTCAAACCTAACCGGCCTACCAAATCATCGCAAACAAAAGAATGCGACGCTCCAGTATCAAACAACACTCTAACTGGAACACCACAAATAGAAAGAGTACCTTGAACCACCACACTCTTCCCCTTCTCCTCAGCAGTAGGAGCTCTTGAAGACGACGGCACAGCTTCCAAAGCATAGGCTTGCACAACCTGCCTATCTTTCCTCGGTTCTGGACAGTCCTTCTTAATGTGTCCCAGCCTATCACAGTTGTAACACTTCAACTGCACCTTCGGATTCTTGCAATCCCGAGAGAGATGACCCTTCTGACGACAGTTATAACAAGTCACCTCGCCTTTTGGCTTCTTCTGACCATCCTTTCCCTTCTGTTGCTGCTGCTTCCTCTTCTTGTTGCCACTCTGCTGTGGTTTAGATCCTTCCCTGGTTACAGCAACAACAGAACTTTCCCTAGGAAACAAGCTCTCATGCCTCAGAGCTTTCTCCACAAGCTTCTCAAATGGATCGTCCAAGTGATCCACCAACTGCCTTCCCAGATAAGCATCCAGACCAGTCACAAACTTTTCGTTCTTCTGGTAGGGAGAATCAATATATGATCTGGCATACTTGGACAGAGCCTCGAACTCAGAAATATACTCAAGAACAGGCCTCCCACCTTGCTTGAGCTCAACAAACCTCTTAAACAAAACAGACCTCTGAGCAGTAGAGATGAACTTAGCTTCAAATCTAACTTGGAATTGCTCCCAAGTTATCTCCTCCTCTGGTGTATCTATAGTGATAGAATTCCACCAATCCGCAGCTCTTCCCTGAAGCTGTCTCGATGCAAGCTTCCTCTTGGTTGCATCCTCAATCCCTAAATCACCAAAAATCCTTCGGCAAGCATCCATCCATCTCTGCACTTCAATAGTCGATTCTGTCCCCAAGAAAGCTTTCCCTCCAAGCGAAGTATAATCCTTGCAAAGCTTGGCAAAATCCACTGGCCTTGGAGCCTGGACTTGAACTCCTACATCCACAGAAGATCCTGAAGCTGGTACCCTCCTCATGATCGAAGTCATCATTGCTTCGAACATCGCAGCATAGTCAACAGCTTCCCTAGCAGCACGGCTATCTCTCGCAGCTTGTCTCTCGCTTCTGCTCATCCTTAATATCTGTAAAAAGAATGATTAGAACACCTTAAGAAACAACTGCATAAGGAGTTCAAATCCATCTAAGCTACTATATTATATATAGTAATCATCCATCAAAATACAATTACGTCTCTCTTACGTAACTACGTCAGCGAGCGTTGGCTAAAATCGATTAACCAAAGCTCTGATACCAAATGTGACGACCGCCCATGACTCCCGCACCAAAACAAGGGAATAGTGCGCAGAAAGGTGTGCCAGGCAGCCATGGACGATAGTCAGGGTAAAATAAAATTCGCAGAATCTCTATCGTAACTCACAGCGCATGGATAAAATACAATAGAGAATTAAAATATAGTGAAGCTCAATAGAACACAACATCATCATATAAGCAACATAGCAGTTTATACAATCAAATGAATCATCCATACATCAGAGCCTCACTACAACACTCAATCAGATACAACAGCGGAACCCAGTACATATAGTAAGAAAACAAATATGCAAAGCCTCCTGCTCGTCTTCGTCATCTTCAGCGTAGAACTCCTAGCACAGCACCTGTCACCTGCTTACCTAGTCTGCCCATCCCAACATGGATGAACAGCCCAAGGTAATAAGAGGAGACATAAAACCTTGAGTCAGACAAAGTCTTAGTGAGCAGTAAATTAACTATCAAACATACCAAAAGAGCATAAGGAATAAAAGGAATAGGAACCAAACCATCCCACTCCACCACATCTCACAGTGATAGCCCCCAGACACAAACCAAAGAGAATCAAGCATAACAATATAGACAATTAAGGTAAAGCAATAACCACTCGAGTCAAGGACGATGTTTTCCAAATACAAACCCCCAAGGCCTAAACCAAGATCAGATAAGCACCCAGAAAACACCGCTCTTGAAGCCGAATGATGATACAACCAAACATCCAAACACCCATGACTCTGGCTATCACTGTTATCATTGCCTTGATTTCACCGTTAGTTGAATGACCGCCTGTCAAGGGCTAATGGTAACCCCGGTTTAGCCATAACTCCGCACGTCATCGTGACCCGTGCCTAAGCCGAACGCATCAGCCCAGAGTACTAGCACGTCATCATGACCCGTGCCTGGAACGTCATCGTGACCCGTTCCAACGTACCCTTGCTTTGAGTATGCTAGAACCTTCAACAACGATGAGATCTTAGCCTCCTAGTCATCCTCCTCGACGACCATCCATACTAGCTCAAGCGCCTCTCAAGCTAACCATTATCCACCCCAACCCGGACCGCATCACCGAGTTATAACTTTGCACGTCATCATGACCCGTGCTTGGAACGTCTTCGTGACCCGTCCCATCACATCATATGCCTTGCCTCATCATATCATAGCAAAGTCTCTCAACTTGGAACGTCATCATGACCCGTCCCATCTCAACATCACACTTTGCTTCATCGCAACATAGCAAAGTCTCATCTCAACATTATGGCTTGCCTTCTCGCATCATGGCAAAGTCCCATCTCGATCTCATGCTTCGCCTCTTCGCATCACGGCAAAGTCCCATCATCGAATCCATCCATATGAGCTTCCACATCCGCTTCATATGCCATCGGCAGCTTTCAACATTCAAGAGCCTTTCCACTTAGCTTTTGAATCATCTTCACCATCTTGTTCCAAATCAACTACAAGCTAACTTGGAGCAATCCAATCTAACATACATTCAAACATTCAAGCATTCAAACAAGATATATTAAGCAATATCAACTATAATGGCAATTTCGTAAATAAGTGAGCAAAAGTCCAACATATGTGAAATCATAGTTTTTAGCATAGGTCTATCAAATCTAAAACATGGGTTTTATCTCTAATACTTGTTAAATCAACTTTCATAGATAAACATCTTCAAATATGATGGATCTACATGCAGACTTATGGAAAATGCGAGAAAACGCTAACTTTAACACACAAACATATCACCAACTCCATATACTCCTTTGGATCCGCGTGAGAGATAACTACCACTCACCAAATCACCAAAACAACCTAAAATGAATCAACTTCAGATCTGGACAGCAAGGACTTGAGCTTGATCCGGAGAAATTTCACTTGAAACGGTGAAATCTAGCTTCTTCGGATGAAAATCTTCAACTTTGGCTCTTGATCTTTGATCTTGATCTTCAATCTTGGATGGATGTTAGAACTAGATTGGAATGGAGAAAAGGAGATGAAGAAATGTTGTAGTCGAGCTCTCAAAATGGCAGCACTTCGTCGCTTCGAAAACCGGTGCCAAAAGTGAGCCAAAGTCCACTATTTATAGGCTGAAACCCCCATGTCTCGGCCGTCCTAAGTCGCCGCCGACCCAACTCCTGAGTCGTCCCCGACTCATCCCCTTGCCGACTCAACACAGCCGACTCACTATGAGTCGTTCACGACTCATTGCTTTGCCGACCTAATACAAGCCACTCTCATGACTCAACAAACCAGGCCGACCTACGACTTAATACTAGAGCCGACCTAACACTCCAAATCCTAAGTCGTCCGACGACTCAACATCCCATACGACTCAACTGTGATACCGACTCACCCACCAAGCCGACTTATCCTAGACACGTCCCAACCAACCTTTGCCGACTCAACATGAGTCGGTCACGGCTTAACCAATGTCCACCATCTCCATATTGGGTGCCGACCTAACCTCCTACCGACCCAATGCCTCAACATATACTGCCGACTTACTTCCTACCGACCTAAGATCCCAACGACTCAACACTAAGTCGGCCCACCGACCTAACTCCTAGCCGACTCAACTACGATGCCGACACACATAAGTCTTAAGCCACTAACGACTCATCCTCCTGCCGATCCAAGCCCTATTCCTTGAGTCGGTCCAAACCTTAACTCGGCAACACCCTTAGGTCGGTCAACCTGCTAACTCGGTCAAGACTCAATCCTTTTAACACATTGACTCGCTAATTCTCATAACTCGGCCACTAGTTATCTCGGCAACAAGTTAACCCTTCAACTCCTTAGGTCGTAGCATACTAACTCGCTAACCCCTATGAGTCGGTCACGACTCAAGCCTTAACTCGACCATGCCCATGAGTCGGTCACGACTCATCACTAAACACACGAGTTAACTTTCTAAACGACTCAGGCTAGAGACAACACAACAACACTAACGACCTGCAAATACTACGATTTATCGACACGTAAAATACGGGTCGTTACAGCTGGCCTTCGATTTACCATCGCTGGAGAGTGGTGCACCATGGTACTGTTCCGTTTCAAATCCATGCACGCATTTCTAAAAGTCGTACGGCACTGTTTCGCCATTTCGGACGGATGTTGCACCATGCACCGTGGATGTTGCACCCTGTAGATATCGATTATTTAGACGACCATAACTTCTGGCTCGTTTAGATTTACGGGAGCCATAACATGTCAAAACGAAGGCCTCAATGAGTTCTACGGCTTGGACAGCTTTGAACCGTCAACGGATAGATTAATGCCCAAAAAGGACAACTCGAATCTCAATTGGTTCTCGTAAGTTTTTTACCCTTCGTTTTTTTCGACACGTGGATTTTTACGGTAAAACAGGATTACCGTGGCTGGCCTTCGATTTACCATCGCTGGAGAGTGGTGCACCATGGTACTGTTCCGTTTCAAACCCATGCACGTATTTCTAAACGTCGTACGGCACTGTTTCGCCATTTCGGACGGATGTTGAACCTTGCACCATGGATGTTGCACCCTGTAGATATCGATTATTCGGATGGCCATAACTTCTGGCTCGTTTAGAGTTACGGGAGCCATAACCTGTCTAAACGAAGGCCTCGATGAGTTCTACGGCTTTGACAGCTTTCAAACGTCAACGGATAGATTAATGCCCAAAAGGACAACCCGAATCTCAATCGGGTCTCATAAGTTTTTTATCCTTCGTTTTTTCGATACGTGGATTTTTACGGTAAAACAGGATTACGGTGGCTGGTCTTCGATTTACCATCGCTGGAGAGTGGTGCACCATGATATTGTTCCGTTTCAAATCCATGCACGCATTTCTTAAAGTCGTACGCCACTGTTTCACCATTTCGGACGGATGTTGCACCTTGCACCGTGGATGTTGCACCCTGTAGATATCGATTATACGGACGACATAACTTCTGGCTCGTTTAGAGTTACAAGAGCCATAACCTGTCAAAACGAAGGCCTCGATGAGTTCTACGGCTTTGACCGCTTTCAGCCGTCAACGGATAGATTAATGCCCAAAAAGGACAACCCGAATCTCAATCGGGTCTCGTAAGTTTTTTACCCTTCGTTTTTTCGACACGTGGATTTTTACGGTAAAACGGGATTACCGTGGCCCGTCTTCGACTTCCCATCGCTGGAGAGTGGTCCACCATGGTAGTGTTCCAGATCAAATCCATGCACGCATTTCAAAAAGTCGTACGGCATTGTTTCGCCATTTCGGATGGATGTTGCACCTTGCACCGTGGATGTTGCACCCTGTGGATATCGATTATTCGGACGGCCATAACTTCTGGCTCATTTAGAGTTACGGGAGCCATAACCTGTCAAAACAAAGGCCTTGATGTGTTCTACGGCTTTGACAGCTTTCGACCGTCAACGGATAGATTAATGCCCAAAAAGGACAACCCGAATCTCAATCGGGTCTCGTAAGTTTTTTACCCTTCGTTTTTTCGACACGTGGATTTTTACGGTAAAACAGGATTGCCGTGGCTGGCCTTCAATTTACCATCGCTGAAGAGCGATGCACCATGGTACTGTTCCGTTTCAAATCCATGCACGCATTTCTAAAAGTCGTACGGCACTGTTTCGCCATTTCGGATGGATGTTGCACCTTGCACCGTGGATGTTGCACCCTGTAGATATCGATTATTCGGACGGCCATAATTTCTGGCTCGTTTAGAGTTTCGGGAGCCATAACCTGTCAAAACGAAGGCCTCGATGAGTTCTACGGCTTTGACCGCTTTCAGCCATCAACGGATAGATTAATGCCCAAAAAGGACAACCCGAATCTCAATCCGGTCTCGTAAGTTTTTTACCCTTCGTTTTTTCGACACGTGGATTTTTACGGTAAAACGGGATTACCGTGGCTCGTCCCATCGCTGGAGAGTGGTGCATCATGGTAGTGTTCCGTTTCAAATCCATGCACGCATTTCAAGAAGCCGTACGGCACTGTTGCGCCATTTCGGACGGATGTTGCACCTTGCACCGTGGATGTTGCACCCTGTGGATATCGATTATTCGGACGGCCATAACTTCTGGCTCGTTTAGAGTTACGGGAGCCATAACCTGTCAAAACAAAGGCGTCGATGAGTTCTACGGCTTTGACAGCTTTCGACCGTCAACGGATAGATTAATGCCCAAAAAGGACAACCCGAATCTCAATCGGGTCTCGTAAGTTTTTTACCCTTCGTTTTTTCGATACGTGGATTTTTACGGTAAAACAGGATTACCGTGGCTGGCCTTCGATTTACCATCGCTGGAGTGTGGTGCACCATGGTACTGTTCCGTTTCAAATCCATGCACACATTTCTAAAAGTCGTACGGCACTGTTTCGCCATTTTGAACGGATGTTGCACCTTGCACCGTGGATGTTGCACCCTGTAGATATCGATTATTCGGACGGCCATAACTTCTGGCTCGTTTAGAGTTGCGGGAGCCATAACCTTTCAAAACGAAGGCCTCGATGAGTTCTACGGCTTTGACCGCTTTCAGCCGTCAACGGATAGATTAATGCCCAAAAAGGACAACCCGAATCTCAATCTGGTCTCGTAAGTTTTTTACCCTTCGTTTTTTCGACACGTGGATTTTTACGGTAAAAAAGGATTACCGTGGCTGGCCATCGATTTACCATCGGTGGAGAGTGGTGCACCATGGTACCGTTCCATTTCAAATCCATGCACGTATTTCTAAATGTCGTACGACACTGTTTTGCCATTTCGGACGGATGTTGCACCTTGCACCGTGGATGTTGAACCCTGTAGATATCGATTATTCGGACGGCCATAACTTCTAGCTCGTTTAGAGTTACGGGCGCCATAACCTGTCAAAACGAAGGCCACGATGAGTTCTACGGCTATGACTGCTTTCAGCCGTCAACGGATAGATTAATGCCCAAAAAGGACAACCCGAATTTCATTCGGGTCTCGTAAGATTTTTACCCTTCGTTTTTTCGACACGTGGATTTTTACGGTAAAACTGGATTACCGTGGCTGGCCTTCGATTTACCATCGCTGGAGAGTGTTGCACCACGTACTGTTCCATTTCAAATCCATGCACACATTTCTAAAAGTCATACGGCACTGTTTCGCCATTTCGGACGGATGTTGCACCTTGCACCGTGGATCTAGCACCCTATAGATATCGATTATTCGGACGGCCATAACTTCTGGCTCGTTTAGAGTTACGGGAGCCATAACCTATCAAAACGAAGGCCTCGATGACTTCTACGGCTTTGACCGCTTTCAGCTGTCAACGGATAGATTAATGCCCAAAAAGGACAACCCGAATCTCAATCGGGTCTCGTAAGTTTTTTACCCTTCGTTTTTTCGACACGTGGATCTTTACGGTAAAACAGGATTACGGTGGATGGTCTTCGATTTACCATCGCTGGAGTGAGGTGCACCATGGTACTGTTCCGTTTCAAAACCATGCACGCATTTCTAAAAGTCGTACGGCACTGTTTCGCCATTTCGGACGGATGTTGCACCTTGCACCGTGGATGTTGCACCCTGTAGATATCGATTATTCGGACGGCCATAACTTCTGGCTCGTTTAGAGTTACGGGAGCCATAACATGTCAAAACGAATGACTCGATGAGTTCTACGGCTTTGACAGCTTTCAACCCTCAACGGATAGATTAATGCCCAAAAAGGACAACCCGAATCTCAATCGGGTCTCGTAAGTTTTTTACCCTTCGTTTTTTCGACACGTGGATTTTTACGGTAAAACAGGATTACGGTGGCTGGTCTTCGATTTACCATCGCGGGAGAGTGGTGCACCAGGTACTGTTCCGTTTCAAATCCATGCACGCATTTCTAAAAGTCATACGGCACTGTTTCGCCATTTCGGACGAATGTTGCACCTTGCATCGTGGATGTTGCACCCTGTAGATATCGATTATTCGGATGGCCATAACTTCTGGCTCGTTTAGAGTTACGGGAGCCATAACTTGTCAAAACGAAGGAATCGATGAGTTCTACGGCTTTGACCGCTTTCAACCGTCAACGGATAGATTAGTGCCCAAAAAGGACAACCCGAATCATAATCGGGTCTCGTAAGTTTTTTACCGTTCGTTTTTTCGACACGTGGATTTTTACGCTAAAACAGGATTACCGTGGCTGGCCTTCGATTTACCATCGCTGGAGAGTGGTGCACCATGGTATTGTTCCGTTTCAAATCCATGCGCGCATTTCTAAAAGTCGTACGGCACTGTTTCGCCATTTCGGACGGATGTTGCACCTTGCACCGTGGATGTTGCACCCTGTAGATATCGATTATTCGGACGACCATAACTTCTGGCTCGTTTAGAGTTACGGGAGCCATAACCTGTCAAAACGAAGGACTCGATGAGTTCTACGGCTTTGACGGCTTTCAGCCGTCAACGGAAAGATTAATGCCCAAAAAGGACAACCCGAATCTCAATCGGGTCTCGTAAGTTTTTAACCCTTCGTTTTTTCGACACGTGGATTTTTACGGTAAAACGGGATTACGGTGGCTGGTCTTCGATTTACCATCGCTGGAGAGTGGTGCACCATGGTACTTGTTCCGTTTTAAATCCATGCATGCATTTCTCAAAGTCGTACGACACTGTTTCGCCATTTCGGACGGATGTTGCACCTTGCACCGTGGATTTTGCACCCTGTAGATATCGATTATACGGACGACCATAACTTCTGGCTCGTTTAGAGTTACGGGAGCCATAACCTGTCAAAATGAAGGCCTCGATGTGTTCTACGGCTTTAACAGCTTTCTGCCGTCAACGGATAGATTAATGCCCAAAAAGGACAACCCGAATCTCAATCGGGTCTCGTAAGTTTTTTACCCTTCGTTTTTTCGACACGTGGATTTTTACGGTAAAACAGGATTACCGTGGCTGGCCTTCGATTTACCATTGCTGGAGAGTGGTGCAGCATGGTACTGTTCCGTTTCAAATCCATGCACGCATTTCTAAAAGTCATATGGCGCTGTTTCGCCATTTCGGACGGATGTTGCACCTTGCACCGTGGATGTTGCACCTTGTAGATATCGATTATTCGGACGGCCATAACTTCTGGCTCGTTTAGAGTTACAAGAGCCATAACCTGTCAAAACGAAGGCATCGATGAGTTCTACGGCTTTGACAGCTTTCAGCCGTCAACGGATTGACTAATGCCCAAAAAGGACAACCCGAATCTCAGTCGGGTCTCGTAAGTTTTTTACCCTTTGTTTTTTCGACACGTGGATTTTTACGGTAAAACAGGATTACGGTGGCTGTTCATCGATTTACCATCGCTGGAGAGTGGTGCACCATGGTACTATTCCGTTTCAAATCCATGCACGCATTTCTAAAAGTCGTATGGCACTGTTTCTCCATTTTGGACGGATGTTGCACCTTGCACCGTGGATGTTGCACCCTGTAGATATCGATTATTCAGACGGCCATAAATTCTGGCTCGTTCAGAGTTACGGTAGTCATAACCTGTCAAAACGAAGGCCTCGATGAGTTCTACGGCTTTGATAGCTTTCAGCCGTCAACGGATATATTAATGCCCAAAAAGGACAACCCGAATCTCAATCGGGTCTCGTAAGTTTTTTACCCTTCGTTTTTTCGACACGTGGATTTTTACGGTAAAACAGGATTACGGTGGCTGGTCTTCGATTTACCATCGCTGGAGAGTGGTGCACCATGGTACCGTTCCGTTTCAAATCCATGCACGCATTTCTAAAAGTCGTACGGCACTGTTTCGCCATTTCGGACGGATGTTGCACCTTGCACCGTGGATGTTGCACCCTGTAGATATCGATTATACGGACGACCATAATTTCTGGCTCGTTTAGAGTTACTGGAGCCATAACCTGTCAAAACGAAGGCTTTGATGAGTTCTACGGCTTTAACAGCTTTCAGCCGTCAACGGATAGATTAATGCCCAAAAAGGACAATCCGAATCTCAAACGGGTCTCGCAAGTTTTTTACCCTTCATTTTTTCGACACGTGGATTTTTACGGTAAAACAGGATTACGGTGGCTGGTCTTCGATTTACCATCGCTGGAGAGTGGTGCAGCATGGTACTGTTCCGTTTCAAATCCATGCACGCATTTCTAAAAGTCGTACGGCACTGTTTCGCCATTTCGGACGGATGTTGCACCTTGCACCGTGGATGTTGCACCCTGTAGATATCGATTATTCGGACGGCCATAACTTTTGGCTCGTTTAGAGTTACGGGAGCGATAACCTATCAAAACGAAGGCCTCGATGAGTTCTATGGGTTTGATAGCTTTCAGCCGTCAACGGATAGACTAATGCCCAAAAAGGAAAACCCGAATCTCAGTCGGGTCTCGTAAGTTTTTTACCCTTCGTTTTTTCGACACGTGGATTTTTACGGTAAAACAGGATTACGGTGGCTGGTCATCGATTTACCATCGCTGGAGAGTGGTGCACCATGGTACTGTTCCGTTTCAAATCCATGCACGCATTTCTAAAAGTCGTACGGCACTGTTTCGCCATTTCGGACGGATGTTGCACCTTGCACCGTGGATGTTGCACCCTGTAGATATCGATTATTCGGACGGCCATAACTTCTGGCTCGTTTAGAGTTACGGGAGCCATAACCTGTCAATACGAAGGCATCGATGAGTTCTACGGGTTTGATAGCTTTCAGCCGTCAACGGATAGACTAATGCCCAAAAAGGAAAACCCGAATCTCAGTCGGGTCTCGCAAGTTTTTTACCCTTCGTTTTTTCGACACGTGGATTTTTACGGTAAAACAGGATTACGGTGGCTGGTCATCGATTTACCATCGCTGGAGAGTGGTGCAGCATGGTACTGTTCCGTTTCAAATCCATGCACGCATTTCTAAAAGTCGTACGGCACTGTTTCGCCATTTCGGACGGATGTTGCACCTTGCCCCGTGGATGTTGCACCCTGTAGATATCGATTATTCGGACGGCCATAACTTCTGGCTCGTTTAGAGTTATCGTAAGATTTTTACCCTTCGTTTTTTCGACACGTGGATTTTTACGGTAAAATTGGATTACCGTGGCTGGCCTTCGATTACCATCGCTGGAGAGTGGTGCACCAGGTACTGTTCCGTTCAAATCCATGCACGCATTTGTAAAAGTCGTACGGCACTGTTTCGCCATTTCGGACGGATGTTGCACCTTGCACCGTGGATGTTGCACCCTATAGATATCGATTATTCGGACGGCCATAACTTCTGGCTCGTTTAGAGTTACGGGAGCCATAACCTATCAAAACGAAGGCCTCGATGACTTCTACGGCTTTGACCGCTTTCAGCCGTCAACGGATAGATTAATGCCCAAAAAGGACAACCCGAATCTCAATCGGGTCTCGTAAGTTTTTTACCCTTCGTTTTTTCGACACGTGGATTTTTACGGTAAAACAGGATTACGGTGGATGGTCTTCGATTTACCATCGCTGGAGTGTGGTGCACCATGGTACTGTTCCGTTTCAAAACCATGCACGCATTTCTAAAAGTCGTACGACACTGTTTTGCCATTTCGGACGGATGTTGCACCTTGCACCGTGGATGTTGCACCCTGTAGATATCGATTATTCGGGCGTCCATAACTTCTACCTCGTTTAGAGTTACGGGAGCCATAACATGTCAAAACGAATGACTCGATGAGTACTACGGCTTTGACAACTTTCAACCGTCAATGGATAGATTAATGCCCAAAAAGGACAACCCGAATCTCAATCGGTTCTCGTAAGTTTTTTACCGTTCGTTTTTTCGACACGTGGATTTTTACGGTAAAACAGGATTACGGTGGCTGGTCTTCGATTTACCATCGCGGGAGAGTGGTGCACCAGGTACTGTTCCGTTTCAAATCCATGCACGCATTTCTAAAAGTCGTACGGCACTGTTTCGCCATTTCGGACGAATGTTGCACCTTGCACCGTGGATGTTGCACCCTGTAGATATCGATTATTCGGACGGCCATAACTTCTGGCTCGTTTAGAGTTACGGGAGCCATAACATGTCAAAACGAAGGACTCGATGAGTTCTACGGCTTTGACAGCTTTCAACCGTCAACGGATAGATTAGTGCCCAAAAAGGACAACCCGAATCATAATCGGCTCTCGTAAGTTTTTTACCGTTCGTTTTTTCGACACGTGGATTTTTACGGTAGAACAGGATTACTTTGGCTGGTCTTCGATTTACCATCGCTGGAGAGTGGTGCACCATGGTATTGTTCCGTTTCAAATCCATGCACGCATTTCTAAAAGTCGTACGGCACAGTTTCGCCATTTCGGACGGATGTTGCACCTTGCACCGTGGATGTTGCACCCTGTATATATCGATTATTCGGACGACCATAACTTCTGGCTCGTTTAGAGTTACGGGAGCCATAACCTTTCAAAACGAAGGCCTCGATGAGTTCTACGGCTTTGACAGCTTTCAGCCGTCAACGGATAAATTAATGCCCAAAAAGGACAACCCGAACCTCAATCGGGTCTCGTAAGTTTTTTACCCTTCGTTTTTTCGACACGTGGATTTTTATGGTAAAACGGGATTACGGTGGCTGGTCTTCGATTTACCATCGCTGGAGAGTGGTGCACCATGGTACTGTTCCGTTTTAAATCCATGCATGCATTTTTAAAAGTCGTACGACACTGTTTCGCCATTTCGGACGGATGTTGCACCTTGCACCGTGGATTTTGCACCCTGTAGATATCGATTATTCGGACGGCCATAACTTCTGGCTCATTTAGAGTTACGGGAGTCATAACCTGTCAAAACAAAGGCCTCGATGAGTTCTACGGCTTTGACCGCTTTCAGCCGTCAACGGATAGATTAATGCCCAAAAAGGACAACCCGAATCTCAATCTGGTCTCGTAAGTTTTTTACCCTTCGTTTTTTCGACACGTGGATTTTTATGGTAAAAAAGGATTACCGTGGCTGGCCTTCGATTTACCATCGCTGGAGAGTGGTGCACCATGGTACTGTTCCGTTTCAAATCCATGCACGCATTTCTAAAAGTCGTACGGCACTGTTTCGCCATTTCGGACGGATGTTGCACATTGCACCGTGGATGTTGAACCCTGTAGATATCGATTATTCGGACGGCCATAACTTCTGGCTCGTTTAGAGTTACAGGAGCCATAACCTGTCAAAACAAAGGCCTCGATGAGTTCTACGACTTTGACAGCTTTTAGCCGTCAACAGATAGATTAATGCCCAAAAAGGACAACCCGAATCTCAATCGGGTCTCGTAAGTTTTTTACCCTTCGTTTTTTCGACACGTGGATTTTTACGGTAAAACAGGATTACGGTTGCTGGTCTTCGATTTACCATCGCTGGAGAGTGGTGCACCATCGTACTGTTCCGTTTCAAATCCATGCACGCATTTCTAAAAGTCGTACGGCACTGTTTCGCCATTTCGGATGGATGTTGCACCTTGCACCGTGGATGTTGCACCCTGTAGATATCGATTATACGGACGACCATAACTTCTGGCTCGTTTAGAGTTACTGGAGCCATAACCTGTCAAAACGAAGGCTTTGATGAGTTTTACGGCTTTAACAGCTTTCAGCCGTTAACGGATAGATTAATGCCCAAAAAGGACAATCCGAATCTCAAACGGATCTCGCAAGTTTTTTACCCTTCGTTTTTTCGACACGTGGATTTTTACGGTAAAACAGGATTACCGTGGCTGGCCTTCGATTTACCATCGCTGGAGAGTGGTGCAGCATGGTACTGTTCCGTTTCAAATCCATGCACGCATTTCTAAAAGACGTACGGCGCTGTTTCGCCATTTCGGACGGATGTTGCACCTTGCACCGTGGATGTTGCACCCTGTAGATATCGATTATTCGGACGACCATAACTTCTGGCTCGTTTAGAGTTACGGGAGCCATAACCTGTCAAAACGAAGGCATCGATGAGTTCTACGGGTTTGATAGCTTTCAGCCGTCAACGGATAGACTAATGCCCAAAAAGGAAAACCCGAATCTCAGTCGGGTCTCGTAAGTTTTTTACCCTTCGTTTTTTCGACACGTGGATTTTTATGGTAAAACAGGATTACGGTGGCTGGTCATCGATTTACCATCGCTGGAGAGTGGTGCAGCATGGTACTGTTCCGTTTCAAATCCATGCATGCATTTCTAAAATTCGTAGGGCACTGTTTCGCCATTTCGGACGGATGTTGCACCTTGCACCGTGGATGTTGCACCCTGTAGATATCGATTATTCGGACGGCCATAACTTCTGGCTCGTTTAGAGTTATCGTAAGATTTTTACCCTTCGTTTTTTCGACACGTGGATTTTTACGGTAAAATTGGATTACCGTGGCTGGCCTTCGATTTACCATCGCTGGAGAGTGGTGCACCAGGTATTGTTCCATTCAAATCCATGCACGCATTTGTAAAAGTCGTACGGCACTGTTTCGCCATTTCGGACGGATGTTGCACCTTGCACCGTGGATGTTGCACCCTATAGATATCGATTATTCGGACGGCCATAACTTCTGGCTCGTTTAGAGTTACGGGAGCCATAACCTATCAAAACGAAGGCCTCGATGACTTCTACGGCTTTGACCACTTTCAGCCGTTAACGGATAGATTAATGCCCAAAAAGGACAACCCGAATCTCAATCGGGTCTCGTAAGTTTTTTACCCTTCGTTTTTTCGACACGTGGATTTTCACGGTAAAACAGGATTACGGTGGATGGTCTTCGATTTACCATCGCTGGAGTTTGGTGCACCATGGTAATGTTCCGTTTCAAAACCATGCACGCATTTCTAAAAGTCGTACGGCACTGTTTTGCCATTTCGGACGGATGTTGCACCTTGCACCGTGGATGTTGCACCCTGTAGATATCGATTATTCGGGCGTCCATAACTTCTGCCTCGTTTAGAGTTACGGGAGCCATAACATGTCAAAACAAATGATTAGATGAGTACTACGGCTTTGACAACTTTCAACCGTCAATGGATAGATTAATGCCCAAAAAGGACAATCCGAATCTCAATCGGGTCTCGTAAGTTTTTTACCGTTCGTTTTTTCGACACGTGGATTTTTACGGTAAAACAGGATTACGGTGGCTGGTCTTCGATTTACCATCGCGGGAGAGTGGTGCACCAGGTACTGTTCCATTTCAAATCCATGCACGCATTTCTAAAAGTCGTACGGCACTGTTTCGCCATTTCGGACGAATGTTGCACCTTGCACCGTGGATGTTGCACCCTATAGATATCGATTATTCGGACGGCCATAACTTCTGGCTCGTTTAGAGTTACGGGAGCCATAACATGTCAAAACGAAGGACTCGATGAGTTCTACGGCTTTGACAGCTTTCAATCGTCAACGGATAGATTAGTGCCCAAAAAGGTTTTTACCGTTCGTTTTTTCGACACGTGGATTTTTAGGTAGAACAGGATTACTTTGGCTGGTCTTCGATTTACCATCGCTGGAGAGTGGTGCACCATGGTATTGTTCCGTTTCAAATCCATGCACGCATTTCTAAAAGTCGTACGGCACTGTTTCGCCATTTCGGACGGATGTTGCACCTTGCACCGGGGATGTTGCACCCTGTATATATCGATTATTCGGATGACCATAACTTCTGGCTCGTTTAGAGTTACGGGAGCCATAACCTGTCAAAACGAATGCCTCGATGAGTTCTACGGCTTTGACAGCTTTCAGCCGTCAACGGATAGATTAATGCCCAAAAAGGACAACCCGAACCTCAATCGGGTCTCGTAAGTTTTTAACCCTTCGTTTTTTCGACACGTGGATTTTTACGGTAAAACGGGATTACGGTGGCTGGTCTTCGATTTACCATCGCTGGAGAGTGGTGCACCATGGTAATGTTCTGTTTTAAATCCATGCATGCATTTTTAAAAGTCGTACGACACTGTTTCGCCATTTCGGACGGATGTTGCACCTTGCACCGTGGATTTTGCACCCTGTAGATATCGATTATTCGGACGGCCATAACTTCTGGCTCATTTAGAGTTACGGGAGCCATAACCTGTAAAAACAAAGGCCTCGATGAGTTCTACGGCTTTGACCGCTTTCAGCCGTAAACGGATAGATTAATGCCCAAAAAGGACAACCCGAATCTCAATCTGGTCTCGTAAGTTTTTTACCCTTCGTTTTTTCGACACGTGGATTTTTATGGTAAAAAAGGATTACCGTGGCTGGCCTTCGATTTACCAACGCTGGAGAGTGGTGCACCATGGTACTGTTCCATTTCAAATCCATGCACGCATTTCTAAAAGTCGTACGGCACTGTTTCGCCATTTCGGACGGATGTTGCACATTGCACCGTGGATGTTGAACCCTGTAGATATCGATTATTCGGACGGCCATAACTTCTGGCTCGTTTAGAGTTACAGGAGCCATAACCTGTCAAAACAAAGGCCTCGATGAGTTCTACGACTTTGACAGCTTTTAGCCGTCAACGGATAGATTAATGCCCAAAAAGGACAATCCGAATCTCAATCGGGTCTCGTAAGTTTTTTTGCCCTTACTTTTTTCAACACGTGGATTTTTACGGTAAAACTGGATTACCGTGGCTGGCCTTCGATTTACCATCGCTGGAGAGTGGTGCACCAGGTACTGTTCTGTTTCAAATCCATGAACGCATTTCTAAAAGTCGCACGGCACTGTTTCGCCATTTCGGACGGATGTTGCACATTGCACCGTGGATGTTGCACCCTACAGATATCGATTATTCGGACGGCCATAACTTCTGGCTCGTTTAGAGTTACGGGAGCCATAACATGTCAAAACAAAGGCCTCGATGAGTTCTACGGCTTTGACAGCTTTCAGGATTAATGCCCAAAAAGGACAACCCGAATCTCAATCCGGTCTCGTAAGTTTTTTACCCTTCGTTTTTTCGACACGTGGAATTTTGTGGTAAAACAGGATTACTGTGGCTGGCCTTCGATTTACCATCGCTGGAGAGTTGTGCACCATGGTACTGTTCCGTTTCAAATCCATGCACGCATTTCTAAAAGTTGTACGGCACTGTTTCTCCATTTCGGACGGATGTTGCACCTTGCACCGTGGATGTTGCATCCTGTAGATATCGATTATTCGGACGGCCATAACTTCTGGCTCGTTTAGAGTTACGGGAGCCATAACCTGTCAAAATGAAGGCCTCGATGTGTTCTACGGCTTTGACGGCTTTCAACCGTCAACGGATAGATTAATGCCTAAAAAGGACAACCCGAAACTCAATCGGGTCTCGTAAGTTTTTAACCCTTCGTTTTTTCAACACGTGGATTTTTACGGTAAAACGGGATTACGGTGGCTGGTCTTCGATTTACCATCGCTGGAGAGTGGTGCACCATGGTATTGTTCCGTTTTAAATCCATGCATGCATTTCTAAAAGTCGTACGACACTGTTTCGCCATTTCGGACGGATGTTGCCCCTTGCACAGTGGATTTTGCACCCTGTAGATATCGATTATTCGGACGGCCATAACTTCTGGCTCGTTTAGAGTTACGGGAGCCATAACCTGTCAAAACAAAGGCCTCGATGAGTTCTACGGCTTTGACCGCTTTCAGCCGTCAACGGATAGATTAATGCCCAAAAAGGACAACCCGAATCTCAATCTGGTCTCGTAAGTTTCTTACCCTTCGTTTTTTCGACACGTGGATTTTTATGGTAAAAAAGGATTACCGTGGCTGGCCTTCGATTTACCATCGCTGGAGAGTGGTGCACCATGGTACTGTTCCTTTTCAAATCCATGCACGCATTTCTAAAAGTCGTACGACACTGTTTCGCCATTTCGGACGGATGTTGCACCTTGCACCGTGGATGTTGAACCGTGTAGATATCGATTATTCGGACGGCCATAACTTCTGGCTCGTTTAGAGTTACGGGAGCCATAACCTGTCAAAACAAAGGCCTCGATGAGTTCTACGGCTTTGACAGCTTTTAGCCGTCAACGGATAGATTAATGCCCCAAAAGGACAACCCGAATCTCAATCGGGTCTCGTAAGTTTTTTACCCTTCGTTTTTTCAACACGTGGATTTTTACGGTAAAACTGGATTACCGTGGCTGGCCTTCGATTTACCATCGCTAGAGAGTGGTGCACCAGGTACTGTTCCGTTTCAAATCCATGAACGCATTTCTAAATGTCGCACGGCACTGTTTCGCCATTTCGGACGGATGTTGCACATTGCACCGTGGATTTTGCACCCTGTAGATATCGATTATACGGACGACCATAACTTCTGGCTCGTTTAGAGTTACGGGAGCAATAACCTGTCAAAACGAAGGCCTCGATGAGTTCTACGGCTTTAACAGCTTTCTGCCATCAACGGATAGATTAATGCCCAAAAAGGACAACCCGAATCTCAATCGGGTCTCGTAAGTTTTTTACCCTTCGTTTTTTCGACACGTGAATTTTTACGGTAAAACAGGATTACCGTGGCTGGCCTTCGATTTACCATTGCTGGAGAGTGGTGCAGCATGGTACTGTTCCGTTTCAAATCCATGCACGCATTTCTAAAAGTCGTACGGCGCTGTTTCGCCATTTCGGACGGATGTTGCACCTTGCACCGTGGATGTTGCATCCTGTAGATATCGATTATTCGGACGGCCATAACTTCTGGCTCGTTTAGAGTTACGGGAGCCATAACCTGTCAAAACAAAAGCCTCGATGTGTTCTACGGCTTTGACAGCTTTCAGCCGTCAACGGATAGATTAATGCCCAAAAAGGACAACCCGAACCTCAATCGGGTCTCGTAAGTTTTTAACCCTTCGTTTTTTCGACACGTGGATTTTTACGGTAAAACGGGATTACGGTGGCTGGTCTTCGATTTACCATCGCTGGAGAGTGGTGCACCATGGTACTGTTCTGTTTTAAATCCATGCATGCATTTTTAAAAGTCGTACGACACTGTTTCGCCATTTCGGACGGATGTTGCACCTTGCACCGTGGATTTTGCACCCTGTAGATATCGATTATTCGGACGGCCATAACTTCTGGCTCATTTAGAGTTACGGGAGCCATAACCTGTCAAAACAAAGGCCTCGATGAGTTCTACGGCTTTGACCGCTTTCAGCCGTCAACGGATAGATTAATGCCCAAAAAGGACAACCCGAATCTCAATCTGGTCTCGTAAGTTTTTTACCCTTCGTTTTTTCGACACGTGGATTTTTATGGTAAAAAAGGATTACCGTGGCTGGCCTTCGATTTACCATCGCTGGAGAGTGGTGCACCATGGTACTGTTCCATTTCAAATCCATGCACGCATTTCTAAAAGTCGTACGGCACTGTTTCGCCATTTCGGACGGATGTTGCACATTGCACCGTGGATGTTGAACCCTGTAGATATCGATTATTCGGACGGCCATAACTTCTGGCTCGTTTAGAGTTACAGGAGCCATAACCTGTCAAAACAAAGGCCTCGATGAGTTCTACGACTTTGACAGCTTTTAGCCGTCAACGGATAGATTAATGCCCAAAAAGGACAATCCGAATCTCAATCGGGTCTCGTAAGTTTTTTTGCCCTTCGTTTTTTCAACACGTGGATTTTTACGGTAAAACTGGATTACCGTGGCTGGCCTTCGATTTACCATCGCTGGAGAGTGGTGCACCAGGTACTGTTCTGTTTCAAATCCATGAACGCATTTCTAAAAGTCGCACGGCACTGTTTCGCCATTTCGGACGGATGTTGCACATTGCACCGTGGATGTTGCACCCTACAGATATCGATTATTCGGACGGCCATAACTTCTGGCTCGTTTAGAGTTACGGGAGCCATAACATGTCAAAACAAAGGCCTCGATGAGTTCTACGGCTTTGACAGCTTTCAGGATTAATGCCCAAAAAGGACAACCCGAATCTCAATCCGGTCTCGTAAGTTTTTTACCCTTCGTTTTTTCGACACGTGGAATTTTGTGGTAAAACAGGATTACTGTGGCTGGCCTTCGATTTACCATCGCTGGAGAGTTGTGCACCATGGTACTGTTCCGTTTCAAATCCATGCACGCATTTCTAAAAGTTGTACGGCACTGTTTCTCCATTTCGGACGGATGTTGCACCTTGCACCGTGGATGTTGCATCCTGTAGATATCGATTATTCGGACGGCCATAACTTCTGGCTCGTTTAGAGTTACGGGAGCCATAACCTGTCAAAATGAAGGCCTCGATGTGTTCTACGGCTTTGACAGCTTTCAACCGTCAACGGATAGATTAATGCCCAAAAAGGACAACCCGAATCTCAATCGGGTCTCGTAAGTTTTTAACCCTTCGTTTTTTCAGCACGTGGATTTTTACGGTAAAACGGGATTACGGTGGCTGGTCTTCGATTTACCATCGCTGGAGAGTGGTGCACCATGGTATTGTTCCGTTTTAAATCCATGCATGCATTTCTAAAAGTCGTACGACACTGTTTCGCCATTTCGGACGGATGTTGCCCGTTGCACCGTGGATTTTGCACCCTGTAGATATCGATTATTCGGACGGCCATAACTTCTGGCTCGTTTAGAGTTACGGGAGCCATAACCTGTCAAAACAAAGGCCTCGATGAGTTCTACGGATTTGACCGCTTTCAGCCGTCAACGGATAGATTAATGCCCAAAAAGGACAACCCGAATCTCAATCTGGTCTCGTAAGTTTTTTACCCTTCGT
The DNA here is from genome assembly GCA_030765085.1 of Allium cepa. Classification (NCBI taxonomy): domain Eukaryota; kingdom Viridiplantae; phylum Streptophyta; class Magnoliopsida; order Asparagales; family Amaryllidaceae; genus Allium; species Allium cepa. The sequence goes on from CM060938.1 coordinate 874,030,023, forward strand.
TTTTTCGACACGTGAATTTTTATGGTAAAAAAGGATTACCGTGGCTGGCCTTCGATTTACCATCGCTGGAGAGTGGTGCACCATGGTACTGTTCCGTTTCAAATCCATGCACGCATTTCTAAAAGTCGTACGACACTGTTTCGCCATTTCAGACGGATGTTGCACCTTGCACCGTGGATGTTGAACCCTGTAGATATCGATTATTCGGACGGCCATAACTTCTGGCTCGTTTAGAGTTACGGGAGCCATAACCTGTCAAAACAAAGGCCTCGATGAGTTCCACGGCTTTGACAGCTTTTAGCCGTCAACGGATAGATTAATGCCCCAAAAGGACAACCCGAATCTCAATCGGGTTTCGTAAGTTTTTTACCCTTCGTTTTTTCAACACGTGGATTTTTACGGTAAAACTGGATTACCGTGGCTGGCCTTCGATTTACCATCGCTAGAGAGTGGTGCACCAGGTACTGTTCCGTTTCAAATCCATGAACGCATTTCTAAAAGTCGCACGGCACTGTTTCGCCATTTCGGACGGATGTTGCACATTGCACCGTGGATTTTGCACCCTGTAGATATCGATTATACGGACGACCATAACTTCTGGCTCGTTTAGAGTTACGGGAGCCATAACCTGTCAAAACAAAGGCCTCGATGAGTTCTACGGCTTTAACAGCTTTCTGCCGTCGACGGATAGATTAATGCCCAAAAAGGACAACCCGAATCTCAATCGGGTCTCGTAAGTTTTTTACCCTTCGTTTTTTCGACACGTGGATTTTTACGGTAAAACAGGATTACCGTGGCTGGCCTTCGATTTACCATTGCTGGAGAGTTGTGCAGCATGGTACTGCTCCGTTTCAAATCCATGCACGCATTTCTAAAAGTCGTACGGCGCTGTTTCGCCATTTCGGACGGATGTTGCACCTTGCACCGTGGATGTTGCATCCTGTAGATATCGATTATTCGGACGACCATAACTTCTGGCTCGTTTAGAGTTACGGGAGCCATAACCTGTCAAAACAAAGGCCTCGATGTGTTCTACGGCTTTGACAGCTTTCAGCCGTCAACGGATAGATTAATGCCCAAAAAGGACAACCCGAATCTCAATCGGGTCTCGTAAGTTTTTTACCCTTCGTTTTTTCGACACGTGGATTTTTACGGTAAAACAGGATTACCGTGGCTGGCCTTCGATTTACCATTGCTGGAGAGTGGTGCAGCATGGTACTGTTCCGTTTCAAATCCATACACGCATTTCTAAAAGTCGTACGGCGCTGTTTCGCCATTTCGGACGGATGTTGCACCTTGCACCGTGGATGTTGCACCTTGTAGATATCGATTATTCGGACGGCCATAACTTCTGGCTCGTTTAGAGTTACGGGAGCCATAACCTGTCAAAACAAAGGCCTCGATGAGTTCTACGGCTTTGACAGCTTTCAGCCGTCAACGGATAGATTAATGCCCAAAAAGGACAACCCGAATCTCAATCGGGTCTCCTAAGTTTTTTACCCTTCGTTTTTTCGACACGTGGATTTTTACGGTAAAACGGGATTACCGTGGCCCGTCTTCGACTTCCCATCGCTGGAGAGTGGTGCACCATGTTAGTGTTCCAGATCAAATCCATGCACGCATTTCAAAAAGTCGTACGGCATTGTTTCGCCATTTCGGATGGATGTTGCACCTTGCACCGTGGATGTTGCACCCTGTGGATATCGATTATTCGGACGGCCATAACTTCTGGCTCGTTTAGATTTACGGGAGCCATAACCTGTCAAAACAAAGGCCTTGATGTGTTCTACGGCTTTGACAGCTTTCAACCGTCAACGGATAGATTAATGCCCAAAAAGGACAACCCGAATCTCAATCGGGTCTCGTAAGTTTTTTACCCTTCGTTTTTTCGACACGTGGATTTTTACAGTAAAACGGGATTACCGTGGATGGCCTTCGATTTACCATCGCTGGAGAGTGGTGCACCATGGTACTGTTCCGTTTCAAATCCATGCACGCATTTCTAAAAGTCGTACGACACTGTTTCGCCATTTCAGACGGATGTTGCACCTTGCACCGTGGATGTTGAACCCTGTAGATATCGATTATTCGGACGGCCATAACTTCTGGCTCGTTTAGAGTTACGGGAGCCATAACCTGTCAAAACAAAGGCCTCGATGAGTTCCATGGTACTGTTTCGTTTCAAATCCATGCACGCATTTCTAAAAGTCGTACGCACTGTTTCTCCATTTCGGATGGATGTTGCACCCTGCACCGTGGATGTTGCACCCTGTAGATATCGATTATTCGGACGGCCATAATTTCTGGCTCGTTTAGAGTTTCGGGAGCCATAACCTGTCAAAACGAAGGCCTCGATGAGTTCTACGGCTTTGACCGCTTTCAGCCACCAACGGATAGATTAATGCCCAAAAAGGACAACCCGAATCTCAATCCGGTCTCGTAAGTTTTTTACCCTTCGTTTTTTCGACACGTGGATTTTTACGGTAAAACGGGATTACCGTGGCCCGTCTTCGACTTCCCATCGCTGGAGAGTGGTGCACCATGGTAGTGTTCCGTTTCAAATCCATGCACGCATTTCAAGAAGCCGTACGGCACTGTTGCGCCATTTCGGACGGATGTTGCACCTTGCACCGTGGATGTTGCACCCTGTGGATATCGATTATTCGGACGGCCATAACTTCTGGCTCGTTTAGAGTTACGGGAGCCATAATCTGTCAAAACAAAGGCGTCGATGAGTTCTACGGCTTTGACAGCTTTCAGCCGTCAACGGATAGATTAATGCCCAAAAAGGACAACCCGAATCTCAATCGGGTCTCGTAAGTTTTTTACCCTTCGTTTTTCGACACGTGGATTTTTACGTTAAAACAGGATTACCGTGCCTGGCCTTCGATTTACCATCGCTGGAGAGTGGTGCACCATGGTACTGTTCCGTTTCAAATCCATGCACACATTTCTAAAAGTCGTACGGCACTGTTTCGCCATTTCGGACGGATGTTGCACCCTGTAGATATCGATTATTCAGACGGCCATAACTTCTGGCTCGTTTAGAGTTACGGGAGCCATAACATGTCAAAACGAATGCCTCGATGAGTTCTACGGCTCTGACATCTTTCAACCATCAACGGATAGATTAATGCCCAAAAAGGACAACCCGAATCTCAATCGGGTCTCGTAAGTTTTTTACCGTTCATTTTTTCGAAACGTGGATTTTTACGGTAAAACAGGATTACGGTGGCTGGTCTTCGATATACCATCACTGGAGAGTGGTGCACCATGGTACTGTTCCGTTTCAAATCCATGCACGCATTTCTAAAAGTCATACGGCACTGTTTCGCCATTTCGGACGGATGTTGCACCTTGCACCGTGGATGTTGCACCCTGTAGATATCGATTATTTGGACGACCATAACTTCTGGCTCGTTTAGAGTTACGGGAGCCATAACCTGTTAAAACGAAGGCCTCGATGATTTCTACGGCTTTGACAGCTTTCAGCCGTCAATGGATAGATTAATGCCCAAAAAGGAACACCTGAATCTCAATCGGGTCTCGTAAGTTTTTTACCCTTCGTTTTTTCGACACGTGGATTTTTACGGTAAAACAGGATTACGGTGGCTGGTCTTCGATTTACCATCGCTGGAGAGTGGTGTACCATGGTACTGTTCCATTTCAAACCCATGCATGCATTTCCATAAGTCGTATGGCACTGTTTTGCCATTTCGTACGGATGTTGCACCTTACACTGTGGATGTTGCACCCTGTAGATATCGATTATTCGGACGGCCATAACTTCTGGCTCGTTTAGAGTTACGGAAGCCATAACCTGTCAGAACGAAGGCCTTGTTGAGTTCTATGGCTTTGACAGCTTTCAGCCGTCAACGGATAGATTAATGCTCAAAAAGGACAACCCGAATCTCAATCGTGTCTCGTAAGTTTTTTACCCTTCGTTTCTTCGACACGTGGATTTCTACGGTAAAACAGGATTACCGTGGCTGGCCTTCGATTTACCATCGCTGGAGAGTGGTGCACCATGGTACTGCTCCGTTTCAAATCCATGCACGCATTTCTAAAAGTCGTACGACACTGTTTCGCCATTTCGGACGGATGTTGCACCTTGCACCGTGGATGTTGCACCCTGTAGATATCGATTATTCAAAAGGCCATAACTTCTGGCTCATTCAGAGTTATGGGAGCCATAACATGTCAAAACGAAGGCCTCGATGAGTTCTACGGCTTTGACAGCTTTCAACCGTCAACGGATAGATTAATGCCCAAAAAGGACAACCCGAATCTCCATCGGGTCTCGTAAGTTTTTTACCCTTCGTTTTTTTCGACACGTGGATTTTTACGGTAAAACAGGATTACCGTGGCTGGCTTGCGATTTACCATCGCTGGAGAGTGGTGCACCATGGTACTGTTCCATTTCAAACCCATGCACGCATTTCTAAACGTCGTACGACACTGTTTCGCCATTTCGGACGGATGTTGAACCTTGCACCATGGATGTTGCACCCTGCAGATATCGATTATTCGGACGGCCATAACTTCTGGCTCGTTTAGAGTTACGGGAGCCATAACCTGTCAAAACGAAGGCCTCGATGAGTTCTACGGCTTTCACAGCTTTCAAACGTCAACGGATAGATTAATGCCCAAAAAGGACAACCCGAATCTCAATCGGGTCTCGTAAGTACTTTACCCTTCGTTTTTTCGACACGTGGATTTTTACGGTAAAACAGGATTACGGTGGCTGGTCTTCGATTTATCATCGCTGGAGAGTGGTGCACCATGGTACTGTTCCGTTTCAAATCCATGCATGCATTTCTAAAAGTCGTAAGACACTGTTTCGCCATTTCGGACGGATGTTGCACCTGTCACCGTGGATGTTGCACCCTGTAGATATCGATTATACGGACGACCATAACTTCTGGCTCGTTTAGAGTTACGGGTGCCATAACCTGTCAAAACGAAGGCCTCGATGAGTTCTACGACTTTGACAGCTTTCAGCCGTCAACGGATAGACTAATTCCCAAAAAGGACAACCCGAATCTCAATCTGGTCTCGTAAGTTTTTTACCCTTCGTTTTTTCGACACGTGGATTTTTACGGTAAAACGAGATTACCGTGGCCCGTCTTCGACTTCCCATCGCTGGAGAGTGGTGCACCATGGTAGTGTTCCGTTTCAAATCCATGCACGCATTTCAAAAAGTCGTACGGCACTGTTTCGCCATTTCGGACGGACGTTGCACCTTGCACCGTGGATGTTGCACCCTGTGGATGTCGATTATTCGGACGGCCATAACTTCTGGCTTATTTAGAGTTACGAGAGCCATAACCTGTCAAAACGAAGGCCTCGATGTGTTCTACGGCTTTGACAGCTTTCAGCCGTCAACGGATAGATTAATGCACAAAAAGGACAACCCGAATCTCAATCGGGTCTCGTAAGTTTTTTACCCTTCGTTTTTTCGACCCGTGGATTTTTACGGTAATACAGGATTACTGTGGCTGGTCTTCGATTTACCATCGCTGGAGAGTGGTGCACCATGGTACTGTTCCGTTTGAAATCCATGCACGCATTTCTAAAAGTCGTACGACACTGTTTCGCCATTTCGGACGGATGTTGCACCTTACACCGTGGATGTCGCACCCTGTAGATATCGATTATACGGACGACCTTAACATCTGGCTCGTTTAGAGTTACGGGAGCCATAACCCGTCAAAACGAAGGCCTCGATGAGTTCTACGGCTTTGACAGCTTTCAGCCGTCAACGGATAGATTAATGCCCAAAAAGGACAACCCGAATCTCAATCGGGTCTCGTAAGTTTTTTACCCTTCGTTTTTTCGACACGTGGATTTTTACGGTAAAACAGGATTAACGTGGCTGGCCTTCGATTTACCATCGCTGGAGAGTGGTGCACCATGGTACTGTTCTGTTTCAAATCAATGCACGCATTTCTAAAAGTCGTACAGCGCTGTTTCGCCATTTCGGACGGATGTTGCACCTTGCACCGTGGATGTTGCACCCTGTAGATATCGATTATTCGGACGGCCATAACTTCTCGCTCGTTTAGAGTTACGGGAGCCATAACATGTCAAAACGAAGGCCTCGATGAGTTCTACAGCTTTGACAGCTTTCAACCATCAACGGATAGATTAATTCCCAAAAAGGACAACCCGAATCTCAATCGGGTCTCGTAAGTTTTTTACCCTTCGTTTTTTCGACACGTGGATTTTTACGGTAAAACGGGATTACCGTGGCCCGTCTTCGACTTCCCATCGCTGGAGAGTGGTGCACCATGGTAGTGTTCCGTTTCAAATCCATGCACGCATTTCAAAAAGACATACGGCACTGTTTCGCCATTTCGGAAGGATGTTGCACCTTGCACCGTGGATGTTGCACCCTGTAGATATCGATTATTCGGACGGCCATAACTTCTGGCTCGTTTAGAGTTACGGGAGCCATAACCTGTCAAAACGAAGGCCTTGATGAGTTCTACGGCTTTGACATCTTTCAACCGTCAAAGGATAGATTAATGCCTCGAAAGGACAACCCGAATCTCAATCGGGTCTCGTAAGTTTTTTACCCTTCGTTTTTTCGACACGTGGATTTTTACGGTAAAACAGGATTACCGTGGCTGGCCTTCGATTTACCATCGATGGAGAGTGGTGCACCATGGTACTGTTCAGTTTCAAACCCATGCACGCATTTCTAAAAGTTGTACGACACTGTTTCGCCATTTCGGACGGATGTTGCACCTTGCACCGTGGATGTTGCACCCTGTAGATATCGATTATTCGGACGGCCATAACTTCTGGCTCGTTTAGAGTTACGGGAGCCATAACCTGTCAAAACTAAGGCCTCAATGAGTTCTACGGCTTTGATAGCTTTCGGCCGTCAACGGATAGATTAATGCCCAAAAAGGACAACCCGAATCTCAATCGGGTCTCTTAAGTTTTTTACCCTTCGTTTTTTCGACACGTGGATTTTTATGGTAAAACAGGATTACCGAGGCTCGTCTTCGACTTCCCATCGCTGGAGAGTGGTGCACCATGGTACTGTTCCGTTTCAAATCCATGCACGTATTTCTAAAAGTTGTACGGCACTGTTTCGCCATTTCGGACGGATGTTGCACCTTGCACCGTGGATGTTGCACCCTGTAGATATCGATTATTCGGACGGCCATAACTTCTGGCTCGTTTAGAGTTACGGGAGCCATAACCTGTCAAAACGAAGGTCTCAATGAGTTCTACGGCTTTGACAGCTTTCGGCCGTCAACGGATAGATTAATGCCCAAAAAGGACAACCCGAATCTCAATCGGGTCTCTTAAGTTTTTTTCCCTTCGTTTTTTCGACACGTGGATTTTTACGGTAAAACAGGATTACCGAGGCTGGCCTTCGATTTACCATCGCTGGAGAGTGGTGCACCATGGTACTGTTCCATTTCAAATCGATGCACGCATTTCTGAAAGTCGTACGACACTGTTTGCCATTTCGGACGGATGTTGCACCTTGCACCGTGGATGTTGCACCCTGTAGATATCGATTATACGGACGACCATAACTTCTGGCTCGTTTAGAGTTACGAGAGCCATAACCTATCAAAACGAAGGACTCGATGAGTTCTACGGCTTTGACAGCTTTCAACCATCAACGGATAGATTAATGCCCAAAAAGGACAACCCGAATCTCAATCGGGTCTCGTAAGTTTTTTACCCTTCGTTTTTTCGACACGTGGATTTTTACGGTAAAACGGGATTACCGTGGCCCGTCTTCGACTTCCCATCACTGGAGAGTGGTGCACCAAGGTACTGCTCCGTTTCAAATCCATGCACGCATTTTTGAAAGTCGTACGGCACTGTTTCGCCATTTCGGACGGATGTTGCACCTTGCACCGTGGATGTTGCACCCTGTAGATATCGATTATTCGAACGGCCATAACTTCTGGCTCGTTTAGAGTAACAAGAGCCATATCCTGTCAAAACGAAGGCCTCGATGAGTTCTACGGCTTTGACCACTTTCAGCCGTCAACGGATAGATTAATGCCCAAAAAGGACAACCTGAATCTCAATCGGGTCTCGTAAGTTTTTCACCCTTCGTTTTTTCGACACGTGGATTTTTACGGTAAAACGGGATTACCGTGGCCCGTCTTCGACTTCCCATCGCTGGAGAGTGGTGTACTATGGTAGTGTTCCGTTTCAAATCCATGCACGCATTTCAAAAAGTTGTACGGCACTGTTTCGCCATTTCGGACGGATGTTGCACCTTGCGCCGTGGATGTTGCACCCTGTAGATATCGATTATTCAAACGGCCATAACTTCTGGCTCGTTTAGAGTTACGAGATCCATAACCTGTCAAAACGAAGACCTCGATGAGTTCTACGGCTTTGAAAGCTTTCAGCTGTTAACGGATAGATTAATGCCCAAAATGGACAACCCTAATCTCAATCGGGTCTCGTAAGGTTTTTACCCTTCGTTTTTTCGACACGTGGATTTTTACGGTAAAACAGGATTACCATGGCTGGCCTTCGATTTACCATCGCTGGAGAGTGGTGCACCATGGTACTGTTCCGTTTCAAATCCACGCACGCATTTCTAAAAGTCGTACGGCACCGTTTCGCCATTTCGGTCGGATGTTGCACCTTGCACCGCGATGTTGCACCCTGTAGATATCGATTATTCGGACGGCCATAACTTCTGGCACGTTTAGAGTTACGAGAGCCATAAGCTGTCAAAACGAAGGCCTCGATGAGTTCTAGGCTTTGACAGCCTTCAGCCGTCAACAGATAGATTAATGCCCAAAAAGGACAACCCGAATCACAATCGGGTCTCGTAAGTTTTTTACCCTTCGTTTTTTCGACACGTGGATTTTTACGGTAAAACAGGATTACCGTGGCTGGCCTTCGATTTTCCATCGCTGGAGAGTGGTGCGCCATGGTACTATTCCGTTTCAAATCCATGCACGCATTTCTAAAAGTCGTACGGCACTGTTTCGCCATTTCGGACGGATGTTGCACCTTGCACCGTGGATGTTGCACCCTGTAGATATCGATTTTCCGGACGGCCATAACTTCAGGCTCGTTTAGAGTTACGGGAGCCATAACCTGTCAAAACGAAGGCCTCGATTAGTTCTACGGCTTTGATAGCTTTCAGCCGTCAACGGATAGACTGATGCCCAAAAAGGACAACCCGAATCTCAATCGGGTCTCGTAAGTTTTTTACCCTTTGTTTTTTCGACACGTGGATTTTTACGGTAAAACAGGATTACGATGGCTGGTCTTCGATTTACCATCGCTGGAGAGTGGTGCACCATGGTACTGTTCCGTTTCAAATCCATGCACGCATTTCTAAAAGTCGTACGGCACTGTTTCGCCATTTCGGACGGATGTTGCACCTTGCACCGTGGATGTTGCACCCTGTAGATATCGATTTTCCGGACGGCCATAACTTCAGGCTCGTTTAGAGTTACGGGAGCCATAACCTGTCAAAACGTAGGCCTCGATGAGTTCTATGGCTTTGATAGCTTTCAGCCGTCAACGGATAGTTTGATTCCCAAAAAGGGCAACCCGAATCTCAATCGGGTCTCGTAAGTTTTTCCCTTTGTTTTTTCGACACGTGGATTTTTACGGTAAAACAGGATTACGGTGGCTGGTCTTCGATTTACCATCGCTGGAGAGTGGTGCACCATTATACTGTTCCGTTTCAAATCCATCCACGCATTTCTAAAAGTCGTACGGCACTGTTTCGCCATTTCGGACGGATGTTGCACCTTGCACCGTGGATGTTGCACCCTGTAGATATCGATTATACGGACGACCATAACTTCTGGATCGTTTAGAGCTACGGGAGCCATAACCTGTCAAAACGAAGGCCTTGATGAGTTCTATAGCTTTGACAGCTTTCAGCCGTCAATGGATAGAATAATGCCCAAAAAGGACAACGCGAATCTCATTCGGGTCTCGTAAGTTTTTTACCCTTCGTTTTTTCGACACGTGTATTTTTACGATAAAACGGGATTACCGTGGCCCGTCTTCGACTTCCCATCGCTAGAGAGTGGTGCACCATGGTACTGTTCCGTTTCAAATCCATGCACGTATTTCTAAAAGTCGTACGGCACTGTTTCGCCATGTCGGACGGATGTTGCACCTTGCACCGTGGATGTTGCACCCTGTAGATATCGATTATTCGGACGGCCATAACTTCTTGATCGTTTAGAGTTACATGAGCCATAACCTGTCAAAACGAAGGCCTCGATGAGATCTACGGCTTTGACCGTTTTCAGCCGTCAACGGAGAGATTAATGCCCAAAAAGGACAACCTGAATCTCAATCGGGTCTGGTAAGTTTTTTACCCTTCGTTTTTTCGACACGTGGATTTTTACGGTAAAACGGGATTACCGTGGCCCGTCTTCGACTTCCCATCGCTGGAGAGTGGTGCACCATGGTAGTGTTCCGTTTCAAATCCATGCACGCATTTCAAAAAGTCGTACGGCACTGTTTCGCCATTTCGGACGGATGTTGCACCTTGCGCCGTGGATGTTGCACCCTGTAGATATCGATTATTCAAACGGCCATAACTTCTGGCTCGTTTAGAGTTATGGGAGCCATAACCTGTCAAAACGAAGGCCTCGATGAGTTTTACGGCTTTGACAGCTTTCAGCTGTTAACGGATAGATTAATGCCCAAAATGGACAACCCGAATCTCAATCGGGTCTCGTAAGTTTTTTACCCTTCGCTTTTTCGACGCGTGGATTTTTACGGTAAAACAGGATTACCGTGGCTGGCCTTCAATTTACCATCGCTGGAGAGTGGTGCACCATGGTACTGTTCCGTTTCAAATCCATGCACGCATTTCTAAAAGTCGTACGGCACTGTTTCGCCATTTCGGATGGATGTTGCACCTTGCACCGTGGATGTTGCACCCTGTAGATATCGATTATTCGGACGGCCATAACTTCTGGCTCGTTTAGAGTTTCGGGAGCCATAAGCTGTCAAAACGAAGGCCTCGATGAGTTCTACGGCTTTGACAGGTTTCAGCCGTCAACAGATAGATTAATGCCCAAAAAGGACAACCCGAATCTCAATCGAGTCTCGTAAGTTTTTTACCTTTCGTTTTTTCGACACGTGGATTTTTACGGTAAAACAGGATTACCGTGGCTGGCCTTCGATTTACCATCGCTGGATAGTGGTGAACCATGGTACGGTTCCGTTTCGAATCCATGCACGCATTTCTAAAAGTCGTACGGCACTGTTTCGCCATTTCGGACGGATGTTGCACCTTGCACCGTGGATGTTGCACCCTGTAGATATCGATTATTCGGACGACCATAACTTCTGGCTCATTTAGAGTTACGGGAGCCATAACCTGTCAAAACGAAGGCCTCGATGAGTTCTACGGCTTTGACAGCTTTCAGCTGTCAACGGATAGATTAATGCCCAAAAAGGACAACACGAATCTCAGTCGGGTCTCGTAAGTTTTTTACCCTCCGTTTTTTCGACACGTGGATTTTTACGGTAAAATAGGATTACGGTGGCTGGTCTTCGATTTACCGTCGCTGGACAGTGGTGCACCATGGTATTGTTCCGTTTCAAATCCATGCACGCATTTCTAAAAGTCGTACGGCACTGTTTCGCCATTTCGGACGGATGTTGCACCTTGCACCGTGGATGTTGCACCCTGTAGATATCGATTATACTAACGACCATAACTTCTGGCTCGTTTAGAGTTACGGGAGCCATAACCTGTCAAAACGAAGGCCTCGATGAGTTCTACGGCTTTGACCGCTTTCAGCCGTCAACGGATAGATTAATGCCCAAAAAGGACAACCCGAATCTCAATCGGGTCTCGTAAGTTTTTTACCCTTCGTTTTTTCGACACGTGGATTTTTACGGTAAAACAGGATTACCGTGGCTGGCCTTTGATTTAACATCGCTGGAGAGTGGTGCACCATGGTACTGTTCCGTTTCAAATCCATGCACGCATTTCTCAAAGTCGTACGGCACTGTTTCGCCATTTCGGACGGATGTTGCACCTTGCACCGTGGATGTTGCACCCTGTAGATATCGATTATACGGACGACCATAACTTCTGGCTCGTTTAGAGTTACGGGAGCCCTAACCTGTCAAAACGAAGGCCTCGATGAGTTCTACGGCTTTGACAGCTTTCGGCCATCAACGGATAGATTAATGCCCAAAAAGGACAACCCGAATCTCAATCGGGTCTCATAAGTTTTTTACCCTTCGTTTTTTCGACACGTGGATTTTTACGGTAAAACAGGATTACGGTGGCTGGTCTTCGATTTACCATCGCTGGAGAGTGGTGCACCATGGTACTGTTCCGTTTCAAATCCATGCACGCATTTTTAAAAGTCGTACGACACTGTTTCGCCATTTCGGACGGATGTTGCACCTTGCACCGTGGATGTTGCACCCTGTAGATATCGATTATACTGACGACCATAACTTCTGGCTCGTTTAGAGTTACGGGAGCCATAACCTGTCAAAACGAAGGCCTCGATGAGTTCTACGGCTTTGACCGCTTTCAGCCGTCAACGGATATATTAATGCCCAAAAAGGACAACCCGAATCTCAGTCGGGTCTCGTAAGTTTTTTACCCTCCGTTTTTTCGACACGTGGATTTTTATGGTAAAATAGGATTACGGTGGCTGGTCTTCGATTTACCGTCGCTGGACAGTGGTGCACCATGGTATTGTTCCGTTTCAAATCCATGCACGCATTTCTAAAAGTCGTACGGCACTGTTTCGCCATTTCGGACGGATGTTGCACCTTGCACCGTGGATGTTGCACCCTGTAGATATCGATTATACTGACGACCATAACTTCTGGCTCGTTTAGAGTTACGGGTGCCATAACCTGTCAAAACGAAGGCTCGATGAGTTCTACGGCTTTGACCGCTTTCAGCCGTCAACGGATAGATTAATGCCCAAAAAGGACAACCCGAATCTCAATCGGGTCTCGTAAGTTTTTTACCCTTCGTTTTTTCGACACGTGGATTTTTACGGTAAAACAGGATTACCGTGGCTGGCCTTTGATTTAACATCGCTGGAGAGTGGTGCACCATGGTACTGTTCCGTTTCAAATCCATGCACGCATTTCTCAAAGTCGTACGGCACTGTTTCGCCATTTCGGACGGATGTTGCACCTTGCACCGTGGATGTTGCACCCTGTAGATATCGATTATACGGACGACCATAACTTCTGGCTCGTTTAGAGTTACGGGAGCCCTAACCTGTCAAAACGAAGGCCTCGATGAGTTCTACGGCTTTGACAGCTTTCAGCCATCGACGTATAGATTAATGCCCAAAAAAGACAACCCGAATCTCAATCGGGTCTCATAAGTTTTTTACCCTTCGTTTTTTCGACACGTGGATTTTTACGGTAAAACAGGATTACGGTGGCTGGTCTTCGATTTACCATCGCTGGAGAGTGGTGCACGATGGTACTGTTCCGTTTCAAATCCATGCACGCATTTCTAAAAGTCGTACGGCACTGTTTCGCCATTTCGGACGGATGTTGCACCTTGCACCGTGGATGTTGCACCCTGTAGATATCGATTATTCGGACGGCCATAACTTCTGGCTCGTTTAGAGTTACGGGAGCCATAACCTGTCAAAACGAAGGCCTCGATGAGTTCTACGGCTTTGATAGCTTTCAGCCATCAACGGATAGACTAATGCCCAAAAAGGACAACCCGAATCTCAATCGGGTCTCTTAAGTTTTTTACCCTTCGTTTTTTCGACATGTGGACTTTTACGGCAAAACAGGATTACGGTGGCTAGCCTTCGATTTACCATCGCTGGACAGTGGTGAACCATGGTACTGTTCCTTTTCAAATCCATGCACGTATATCTAAAAGTCGTACAACACTGTTTCGCCATTTCGGACGGATGTTGCGCCTTGCACCATGGATGTTGCACCCTGTAGATATCGATTATTCGGACGGCCATAACTTCTGGCTCGTTTAGAGTTACGGGAGCCATAACCTGTCAAAACGAAGGCCTCGATGAGTTTTACGGCTTTGACAGCTTTCAGCCGTCAATGGATAGATTAATTCCCAAAAAGGACAACCCGAATCTCAATCGGGTCTCGTAAGTTTTTTACCCTTCATTTTTTCGACACGTGGATTTTTACGGTAAAACGGGATTACCGTGGCCCTCTTCGACTTCGCATCGCTGGAGAGTGGTGCACCATGGCACTGTTCCGTTTCAAATCCATGCACGCATTTCTAAAAGTCGTACGACACTATTTCACCATTTCGGACGGATGTTGCACCTTGCTCCGTGGATGTTGCACCCTGTAGATATCGATTATTCAAACGGCCATAACTTCTGGCTCGTTTAGAGTACGGGAGCCATAACCTGTCAAAACGAAGGCCTCGATGAGTTCTATGGCTTTGATAGCTTTCAGCCGTCAACGGATAGATTAATGCCCAAAAAGGACAACCCGAATCTCAATCGGGTCTCGTAAGTTTTTTACCCTTCGTTTTTTCGACACGTGGATTTTTATGGTAAAACAGGTTTACCGTGGCCCATCTTCGACTTCCCATCACTGGAGAGTGGTGTACCATGGTACTGTTCCATTTCAAATCCATGCACGCATTTCTAAAAGTCGTACGACACTGTTTCGCCATTTCGGAGGGATGTTGCACCTTGCACCGTGGATGTTGCACCCTGTAGACATCGATTATACGGACGACCATAACTTCTGGCTCGTTTAGAGTTACGGGAGCAACAACCTGTCAAAACGAAGGCCTCGATGAGTTCTACGGCTTTGACAGCTTTCAGCCGTCAACGGATAGATTAATGCCCAAAAAGGACAACCCGAATCTCAATCGGGTCTCGTAAGTTTTTTACCCTTCGTTTTTTCGACACGTGGATTTTTACGGTAAAACGGGATTACCGTGGCCCGTCTTCGACTTCCCATCACTGGAGAGTGGTGCACCAAGGTACTGCTCCGTTTCAAATCCATGCACGCATTTCTGAAAGTCGTACGGCACTATTTCGCCATTTCGGACGGATGTTACACCTTGCACCGTGGATGTTGCACCCTGTAGATATCGATTATTCGAACGACCATAACTTCTCGCTCGTTTAGAGTAACAAGAGCCATAACCTGTCAAATTGAAGGCGTCGATGAGTTCTACGGCTTTGACCACTTTCAGTTGTCAATGGATAGATTAATGCCCAAAAAGGACAACCTGAATCTCAATCGGGTCTCGTAAGTTTTTCACCCTTCGTTTTTTCGACACGTGGATTTTTACGGTAAAACGGGATTACCGTGGCCCGTTTTCGACTTCCCATCGCTGGAGAGTGGTACACCATGGTAGTGTTCCGTTTCAAATCCATGCACGCATTTCAAAAAGTCGTACGACATTGTTTCGCCATTTCGGACGGATGTTGCACCTTGCACCGTGGATGTTGCACCCTGTAGATATCGATTATTCAAACGGCCATAACTTCTAGCTCGTTTAGAGTTACGGGAGCCATAACCAGTCAAAACGAAGGCCTCGATGAGTTTTACGGCTTTGACAGCTTTCAGCTATGAACGGATAGATTAATGCCCAAAATGGACAACCCGAATCTCAATCGGGTCTCGTAAGTTTTTTACCCTTCGTTTTTTCGACACGTGGATTTTTACGGTAAAACAGGATTGCCGTGGCTGGCCTTCGATTTACCATCGCTGGAGAGTGGTGCACCACGGTACTATTCCGTTTCAAATCCATGCACGCATTTCTAAAAGTCGTACGGCACTGTTTCGCCATTTCGGATGGATGTTGCACCTTGCACCGTGCACCGTGGATGTTGCACCCTGTAGATATCGATTATTCGGAAGGCCATAACTTCTGGCTCGTTTAGAGTTACGGGAGCCATAAGCTGTCAAAACGAAGGCCTCGATGAGTTCTACAGGTTTGACAGCTTTTAGCCGTCAACAGATAGATTAATGCCCAAAAGGGACAACCCGAATCTCGATCGAGTCTCGTAAGTTTTTTACCATTCGTTTTTTCGACACGTGGATTTTTACGGTAAAACAGGATTACCGTGGCTGGCCTTCGATTTACCATCGCTGGAGAGTGGTGAACCATGGTACGGTTCCGTTTCAAATCCATGCACGCATTTCTAAAAGTCGTACGACACTGTTTCGCAATGTCGGACGGATGTTGCACCTTGCACCGTGGATGTTGCACCTTGTAGATATCGATTATTCGGACGGCCATAACTTCTGCCTCGTTTAGAGTTACGGGAGCCATAACCTGTCAAAACGAAGGCCTCGATGTGTTCTACGGCTTTGACAGCTTTCAACCATCAACGGATAGATTAATACCCAAAAAGGACAACCCGAATCTCAGTTGGGTCTCGTAAGTTTTTTACCCTTCGTTTTTTCGACACGTGGATTTTTACGGTAAAACAGGATTACGGTGGATGGTCTTCGATTTATCGTCGCTGGACGGTGGTGCACCATGGTATTGTTCCGTTTCAAATCCATGCACGCATTTCTAAAAGTCGTACGGCACTGTTTCGCCATTTCGGACGGATGTTGCACCTTGCACCGTGGATGTTGCACCCTGTAGATATCGATTATACTGACGACCATTACTTCTGGCTCATTTAGAGTTACGGGAGCCATAACCTGTCAAAACGAAGGCCTCGATGAGTTCTACGGCTTTGACCGCTTTCAGCCGTCAACGGATAGATTAATGCCCATAAAGGACAACCCGAATGTCAATCGGGTCTCGTAAGTTTTTTACCCTTCGTTTTTTCGACACGTGGATTTTTACGGTAAAACAGGATTACCGTGGCTGGTCTTTGATTTAACATCACTGGAGAGTGGTGCACCGTGGTACTGTTCCGTTTCAAATCCATGCACGCATTTCTCAAAGTCGTACGGCACTGTTTCGCCATTTCGGACGGATGTTGCACCTTGCTCCGTGGATGTTGCACCCTGTAGATATCGATTATACGGATGACCATAACTTCTGGCTCGTTTAGAGTTACGGGAGCCATAACCTGTCAAAACGAAGGCCTCAATGAGTTCTACGGCTTTGACAGCTTTCAGCCATCAACGAATAGATTAATGCCCAAAAAGGACAACCCGAATCTCAATCGGGTCTCATAAGTTTTTTACCCTTCGTTTTTTCGACACGTCGATTTTTACGGTAAAACAGGATTACGGTGGCTGGTCTTCGATTTACCATCGCTGGAGAGTGGTGCACCATGGTACTGTTCCGTTTCAAATCCATGCACGCATTTCTAAAAGTCGTACGGCACTGTTTCGCCATTTCGGACGGATGTTGCACCTTGCACCGTGGATGTTGCACCTTGTAGATATCGATTATACGGACGACCATAACTTCTGGCTCGTTTAGAGTTACGGGAGCCATAACCTGTCAAAACGAAGGCCTCGATGGGTTCTACGTCTTTGACAGCTTTCAACCATCAACGGATAGATTAATGCCCAAAAATGACAACCCGAATCTCAATCGGGTCTCGTAAGTTTTTTACCCTTCGTTTTTTCGACACGTGGATTTTTACGGTAAAACGGGATTACCGTGGCCCGTCTTCGACTTTCCATCACTGGAGAGTGGTGCGCCATGGTACTGTTCCGTTTCAAATCCATGCACGCATGTCTAAAAGTCGTACGGCACTGTTTCGCCATTTCGGACGGATGTTGCACCTTGCACCATGGATGTTGCACCCTGTAGATATCGATTATTCGGACGGCCATAACTTCTGACTCGTTTAGAGTTACGGGAGCCATAACCTGTCAAAATGAAGGCCTCGATGAGTTCTATGGCTTTGACAGCTTTCAGCCGTCAATGGATAGATTAATGCCCAAAAAGGACAACCCAAATCTCAATCGGGTCTCGTAAGTTTTTTACCTTTCGTTTTTTCGACACGTGCATTTTTACGGTAAAACAGGATTACGGTGGCTGGTCTTCGATTTACCATCGCTGGAGAGTGGTGCACCATGGTACTGTTCCGTTTCAAATCCATGCACACATTTCTAAAAGTCGTACGGCACTGTTTCGCCATTTCGGACGGATGTTGCACCTTGCACCGTGGATGTTGTACCCTGTAGATATCGATTATACGGACGACCATAACTTCTGGCTCGTTTGGAGTTACGGGAGCCATAACCTGTCAAAACGAAGGCCTCGATGAGTTCTACGGCTTTGACATCTTTCAGCCGTCAACGGATAGATTAATTCCCAAAAAGGACCACCCGAATCTCAATCGGGTCTCGTAAGTTTTTTACCCTTCGTTTTTTCGACACGTGGAATTTTACGGTAAAACAGGATTACGGTGGCTGGTCTTCGATTTACCATCGCTGGAGAGTGGTGCACCATGGTACTGTTCCGTTTCAAATCCATGCACGCGTTTCTAAAAGTCGTACGGCACTGTTTCGCTATTTCGGACGGATGTTGCACCTTGCACCGTGGATGTTGCACCTTGTTGATATCGATTATACGGACGACCATAACTTCTGGCTCGTTTAGAGTTACGGGAGCCATAACCTGTCAAAACGAAGGCCTCGATGGGTTCTACGTCTTTGACAGCTTTCAACCGTCAACGGATAGATTAATGCCCAAAAAGGACAACCCGAATCTCAATCGGGTCTCGTAAGTTTTTTACCCTTCGTTTTTTCGACACGTGGATTTTTACGGTAAAACGGGATTACCGTGGCCCGTCTTCGACTTCCCATCGCTGGAGAGTGGTGCACCATGGTACTGTTCCGTTTCAAATCCATGCACGCATGTCTAAAAGTCGTACGGCACTGTTTCGCCATTTCGGACGGATGTTGCACCTTGCACCATGGATGTTGCACCCTGTAGATATCGATTATTCGGACGGCCATAACTTCTGACTCGTTTAGAGATATGGGAGCCACAACCTGTCAAAACGAAGGCCTCGATGAGTTCTACGGTTTTGATAGCTTTCAGCCGTCAACGGATAGATTAATGCCCAAAAAGGACAACCCGAATCTCAATCGGGTCTCGTAAGTTTTTTACCCTTCGTTTTTTCGACGCGTGGATTTTTACGATCAAACAGGATTACGGTGGCTGGTCTTCGATTTACCATCGCTGGAGAGTGGTGCACCATGGTACTGTTCTGTTTCAAATCCATGCATGCATTTCGAAAAGTCGTACGGCACTGTTTCGCCATTTCGGACGGATGTTGCACCTTGCACCGTGGATGTTGCACCCTGTAGATATCGATTATTGGGACGGCCATAACTTCTGGCTCGTTTAGAGTTACGGGAGCCATAACCTGTCAAAACAAAGGCCTCGATGAGTTCTACGGCTTTGACAGCTTTCAGCTGTCAACGGATAGATTAATGCCCAAAAAGGACAACCCGAATCTCAATCGGGTCACGTAAGTTTTTTACCCTTCGTTTTTTCGACACGTGGATTTTTACGGTAGAACAGGATTACCGTGGCTGGCCTTCGATTTACCATCGCTGGAGAGTGGTGCACCATGGTACTGTTCCGTTTCTAGTCCATGCACGCATTTCTAAAAGTCGTACGGCACTGTTTCGCCATTTTGGACGGATGTTGCACCTTGCACCGTGGATGTTGCACCCTGTAGATATCGATTATACGGACGACCATAACTTCTGGCTCGTTTAGAGTTACGGGAGCCAAAACCTGTCAAAACGAAGGCCTCGATGAGTTCTATGGCTTTGACAGTTTTCAGCCGTTAACGGATAGATTAATGCCAAAAAAGGACAACCCGAATCTCAATCGGGTCTCGTAAGTTTTTTACCCTTCGTTTTTTCGACACTTGGATTTTTACGGTAAAACAGGATTACCGTGGCTGGCCTTCGATTTGCCATCGCTGGAGAGTGGTGCACCATGGTACTTTTCCGTTTCAAATCCATGCACGCATTTCTAAAAGTCGTATGGCACTGTTTCGCCATTTCGGACGGATGTTGCACCTTGCACCGTGGATGTTGCACCCTGTAGATATCGATTATACGGACGACCATAACTTCTGGCTCGTTTAGAGTTACGGGAGCCATAACTTGTCAAAACGATGGCCTCGATTGGTTCTACGGCTTTGACCGCTTTCAGCCGTCAAAGGATAGATTAATGCCCAAAAAGGACAACCCGAATCTCAATCGGGTCTCGTAAGTTTTTTACCCTTCGTTTTTTCGACACGTGGATTTTTACGGTAAAACGGGATTACCGTGGCCCGTCTTTGACTTCCCATCGCTGGAGAGTGGTGCACCATGGTACTGTTCCGTTTCAAATCCGTGCATGCATTTCTAAAATTCGTACGGCACTCTGTCGCCATTTCGGACGGATGTTGCAACTTGCACCGTGGATGTTGCACCCTGTAGATATCGATTATTCGAACGGCCATAACTTCTGGCTCGTTTAGAGTTACGGGAGCCATAACCTATCAAAATGAAGGCCTCGATGAGTTCTACGGCTTTGATAGCTTTCATCCGTCAACGAATAGATTAATGCCCAAAAAGGACAACCCGAATCTCAATCGAGTCTCGTAAGTTTTTTACCTTTCATTTTTTCGACACGTGCATTTTTACGGTAAAACAGGACTACGGTGGCTGGCCTTCGATTTACCATCGCTGGAGAGTGGTGCACCATGGTACTGTTCCGTTTCAAATCCATGCACGCATTTCTAAAAGTCGTACGGCACTGTTTCGCCATTTCGGACGGATGTTGCACCTTGCACCGTGGATGTTGCACCCTGTAGATATCGATTATACGGACGACCATAACTTCTGGCTCGTTTAGAGTTACGGGAGCCATAACCTGTCAAAACGAAGGACTCGATGAGTTCTACGGCTTTGACAGCTTTCAGCCTTCAACGGATAGATTAATGCCCAAAAAGGACTACCCGAATCTCAATCGGGTCTCGTAAGTTTTTTACCCTTCGTTTTTTCGACACGTGGATTTTTACGGTAGAACAGGATTACCGTGGCTGGCCTTCGATTTACCACCGCTGGAGAGTGGTGCACCATGGTACTGTTCCGTTTCAAATCCATGCACGCATTTCGAAAAGTCGTACGGCACTGTTTCGCCATTTCAGACGGATGTTGCACCTTGCACCGTGGATGTTGCACCCTGTAGATATCGATTATTCGGATGGCCATAACTTCTGGCTCGTTTAGAGTTGCGGGAGCCATAACCTGTCAAAACGAAGTCCTCGATGAGTTCTACGGCTTTGACAGCTTTCAGCCGTCAACGGATAGATTAATGCCCAAAAAGGACAACCCGAATCTCAATCGGGTCACGTAAGTTTTTTACCCTTCGTTTTTTCGACACGTGGATTTTTACGGTAGAACAGGATTACCGTGGCTGGCCTTCGATTTACCATCGCTAGAGAGTGGTGCACCATGGTACTGTTCCGTTTCAAATCCATGCACGCATTTCGAAAAGTCGTACGACACTGTTTCGCCATTTCGGACGGATGTTGCACATTGCACCGTGGATGTTGCACCCTTTAGATATCGATTATACGGACGGCCATAACTTCTGGCTCGTTTAGAGTTACGGGAGCCATAACCTATCAAAACGAAGGCCTCGATGAGTTCTACGGCTTTGACAGCTTTCATCCGTCAACGGACGGATTAATGCCCAAAAAGCACAACCCGAATCTCAATCGGGTCTCGTAAGTTTTTTACCCTACGTTTTTTCGACACGTGGATTTTTACGGTAAAACAGGATTACCGTGGCTGGCCTTTGATTTACCATCGCTGGAGAGTGGTGCACCATGGTACTGTTCTGTTTCAAATCCATGCACGCATTTCTAAAAGTCGTAGGACACTGTTTCGCCATTTCGGAA
This sequence comes from Allium cepa, assembly GCA_030765085.1. Taxonomy (NCBI): domain Eukaryota; kingdom Viridiplantae; phylum Streptophyta; class Magnoliopsida; order Asparagales; family Amaryllidaceae; genus Allium; species Allium cepa. Next base: position 874,051,841 of record CM060938.1, read on the forward strand.
GGATGTTGCACCTTGCACCGTGGAAGTTGCACCCTGTAGATATCGATTATTCGGACGACCATAACTTCTGGCTCGTTTAGAGTTACGGGAGCCATAACTTGTCAAAACGAAGGCCTCGATGAGTTCTACGGCTTTGACATCTTTCATCCATCAACGGACGGATTAATGCCCAAAAAGGACAGCCCGAATCTCAATCGGGTCTCGTAAGTTTTTTAACCTACGTTTTTTCGACACGTGGATTTTTACGGTAAAACAGGATTATCGTGGCTCACCGTCGATTTACTATCGCTGGAGAGTGGTGCACCATGGTACTGTTCCGTTTCAAATCCATGCACGCATTTCTAAAAGTCGTACGGCACTGTTTTGCCATTTCGGAAGGATGTTGCACCTTGCACCGTGGATGTTGCACCCTATAGATATCGATTATACGGACGACCATAACTTTTGGCTCGTTTAGAGTTCCGGGAGCCATAACCTGTCAAAACGAAGGCCTCGATGAGTTCTATGGCTTTGACAGCTTTCAGCCGTCAACGGATAGATTAATGCCCAAAAAGGACAACCCGAATTTCAATCGGGTCTCGTAAGTTTTTTACCCTTCGTATTTTCGACGCGTGGATTTTTACGGTAAAACAGGATTACAGTGGCTGGTCTTCGATTTACCATCGCTGGAGAGTGGTGCACCAAGGTACTGTTCCGTTTCAAATCCATGCACTCATTTCTAAAAGTCGTACGGCACTGTTTCGCCATTTCGGACGGATGTTGCACCTTACACCGCGGATGTTGCACCCCGTAGATATCGATTATACGGACGACCATAACTTCTGGCTCGTTTAGAGTTACGGGAGCCATAACCTGTCAAAACGAAGGCCTCGATGAGTTCTACGGCTTTGACGGCTTTCAGCCGTCAACGGATAGATTAATGCACAAAAAGGACAACCCGAATCTCAATCTGGTCTCGTAAGTTTTTTACCCTTCGTTTTTTCGACACGTGGATTTTTACGGTAAAACGGGATTACCATGGCCCGTCTTCGATTTACCATCGCTGGACACTGGTGCACCATGGTACTATTCCGTTTCAAATCCATGCATGCATTTCTAAAAGTCGTACGGCACTGTTTCGCCATTTCGGACGGATGTTGCACCTTGCACCGTGGATGTTGCACCCTGTAGATATCGATTATTCGGACGGCCATAACTTCTGGCTTGTTTAGAGTTACGGGAGCCATAACTTGTCAAAACGAAGGCCTCGATGAGTTCTACGGCTTTGATAGCTTTCAGCCGTCAACGGATTGATTAATGCCCAAAAAGTACAACCCGAATCTCAATCGAGTCTCGTAAGTTTTTTACCCTTCGTTTTTTCGACACGTGGATTTTTGCGGTAAAACGGGATTACCGTGGCCCGTCTTCGACTTCCCATCGCTGAGTGGTGCACCATGGTACTGTTCCGTTTCAAATCCATGCACGCGTTTCTAAAAGTCGTACGACACTGTTTCACCATTTCGGACGGATGTTGCACCTTGCACCGTGGATGTTGCACCCTGTAGATATCGATTATTCAAACGGCCTTAACTTCTGGCTCGTTTAGAGTAACAGGAGCCATAACCTGTCAAAACGAAGGCCTCGATGAGTTCTACGGCTTTGACAGCTTTCAGCCGTCAACAGATAGATTAATGCCCTAAAAGGACAACCCGAATCTCAATCGGGTCTCGTAAGTTTTTTACCCTTCGTTTTTTCTACACGTGGATTTTTACGGTAAAACAGGATTACCGTGGCCCGTCCTCGACTTCCCATCGCTGGAGAGTGGTACACCATGGTATTGTTCTGTTTCAAATCCATGCACGCATTTCTAAAAGTCGTACGGCACTGTTTCGCCATTTCGGACGGATGTTGCACCTTGCACCGTAGATGTTGCACCTTTTAGATATCGATTATTCGGACGACCATAACTTCTGGCTCGTTTAGACTTACGAGAGCCATAACCTGTCAAAACAAAGGCCTCAATGAGTTCTAAGGCTTTGACCGCTTTCAGCCATCAACGGATAGATTAATGCCCAAAAAGAACAACCCGAATCTCAATCGGGTCTCGTAAGTTTTTTACCCTTCGTTTTTTCGACACGTGGATTTTTACGGTAAAACAGGATTACCGTGGCTGGCCTTCGATTTACCATCGCTGGAGAGTGGTGCACCATGGTACTGTTCTGTTTCAAATCCATGCAGGCATTTCTAAAAGTCGTACGACACTGTTTCGCCATTTCGGAAGGATGTTGCACCTTGCACCGTGGAAGTTGCACCCTGTAGATATCGATTATTCGGACGACCATAACTTCTGGCTCGTTTAGAGTTATGGGAGCCATAACCTGTCAAAATGAAGGCCTCGATGAGTTCTACGGTTTTGACAGCTTTCAGCCGTCAACGGATAGATTAATGCACAAAAAGGACAACCCGAATCTCAATCGGGTCTCGTAAGTTTTTTACCCTTCGTTTTTTCGACGCGTGGATTTTTACGGTAAAACAGGATTACGGTGGCTGGTCTTCGATTTACCATCGCTGGAGAGTGGTACACCATGGTACTGTTCCGTTTCAAATCCATGCACACATTTCTAAAAGTCGTACGGCACTGTTTCGCCATTTCGGACGGATGTTGCACCTTGCACCGTGGATGTTGCACCCTATAGATATCGATTATTCAGACGGCCATAACTTCTGGATCGTTTAGAGTTACGGGAGCCATAACCTGTCAAAACGAAGGCCTCGATGAGTTCTACGGCTTTGACAGCTTTCATCCATCAATGGACGGATTAATGCCCAAAAAGGACAACCCGAATCTCAATCTGGTCTCGTAAGTTTTTTACCCTTCGTTTTTTCGACACGTGGAGTTTTATCGTAAAAAAGGATTACCGTGGCTGGCCTTCGATTTACCATCGCTGGAGAGTGGTGCACCATGGTACTGTTCCGTTTCAAATCCATGCACGCATTTCTAAAAGTCGTACGGCACTGTTTCGCCATTTCGGACGGATGTTGCACCTTGCACCGTGGATGTTGCACCCTATAGATATCGATTATACGGACGACCATAACTTCTGGCTCGTTTAGAGTTACGGGAGCCATAACCTGTCAATGGATAGATTAATGCCCAAAAAGGACAACCCGAATCTCAATCGGGTCTCGTATGTTTTTTACCCTTCGTTTTTTCGACGCGTGGATTTTTACGGTAAAACAGGATTATGGTGGCTGGTCTTCGATTTACCATCGCTGGAGAGTGGTGCACCATGGTACTGTTCCGTTTCAAATCCATGCACGCATTTCTAAAAGTCGTACAACACTGTTTCGCCATTTCGGACGTATGTTGCACCTTGCACCGTGGATGTTGCACCCTGTAGATATCGATTATACGGACGACCATAACTTCTGGCTCGTTTAGAGTTACGGGAGCCATAACCTGTCAAAACGAAGGCCTCGATGATTTCTACGGCTTTGACAGCTTTCAGCTGTCAACGGATAGATTAATGCCCAAAAAGGACAACCCGAATCTCAATCGGGTCTCGTAAGTTTTTTACCCTTCGTTTTTTCGACACATGGATTTTTACGGTAAAACGGGATTACCGTGGCTGGTCTTCGATTTACCATCGCTGGAGAGTGGTGCACCATGGCACTGTTCTGTTTCAAATCCATGCATGCATTTCTAAAAGTCGTACGGCACTATTTCGCCATTTCGGACGGATGTTGCACCTTGCATCGTGGATGTTGCACCCTGTAGATATCGATTATTCGGACGGCCATAACTTCTGTCTCGTTTAGAGTTACGGGAGCCATAACCTGCAAAACGAAGGCCTCGATGAGTTCTACGGCTTTGACCATTTTCAGCCGTCAACGGATATATTAATGCCCGAAAAGGACAACCCGAATCCCAATCGGGTCTCGTAAGTTTTTTACCCTTCGTTTTTTCGACACGTGGATTTTTACGGTAAAACAGGATTACGGTGGCTGGCCTTTGATTTACCATCGCTGGACAGTGGTGCATCATGGTACTGTTCCGTTTCAAATCCATGCACGCTTTTCTTAAGTCGTGCGGCACTGTTTCGCCATTTCGGACGGATGTTGCACCTTGAACCGCGGATGTTGCACCCTGTACATATCGATTATTCGGACGGCCATAACTTCTGGCTCGTTTAGAGTTACGGGAGCCATAACCTGTCAAAACGAAGGCCTCTATGAGTTCTACGGATTTGACGGCTTTTAGCCATCAACGGATGGATTAATGCCTAAAAAGGACAACTCGAATCTCAATCGGGTCTCGTAAGTTTTTTACCCTTCGTTTTTTCGACACGTGGTTTTTACGGTAAAACAGGATTACCGTGGCTGGCCTTCGATTTACCATCGCTGGAGAGTGGTGCACCATGGTACTATTCAGTTTCAAATCCGCGCATACATTTATAAAAGTCGTACGGCACTGTTCCGCCATTTCGGATGGATGTTGCACCTTACACCGTGGATGTTGCACCCTGTAGATATCGATTATTCGGACGGCCATAACTTCTGGCTCGTTTAGAGTTACGGGAGCCATAACCTGTCAAAAAGAAGGCCTCGGTGAGTTCTACGGCTTTGACATCTTTCAGCCGTCAACGGATAGATTAATGCCTAAAAAGGACAACCCGAATCTCAATCAGGTCTCGTAAGTTTTTTACCCTTCGTTTTTTCGACACGTGGATTTTTACGGTAAAACAGGATTACGGTGGCTGGTCTTCGATTTACCATCGCTGGAGAGTGGTGCACCATGGTACTGTTCCGTTTCAAATCCATGCACGCATTTCTAAAAGTCGTACGGCACTGTTTTACCATTTCGGACGGATGTTGCACCTTGCACCGTGGATGTTGCACCCTGTAGATATCGATTATACGGACGACCATAACTTCTGGCTCGTTTAGAGTTACGGGAGCCATAACCTGTCAAAACGAAAGCCTCGATGAGTTCTACGGCTTTGACAGCTTTCAGCCGTCAACGGATAGATTAATGCCCAAAAAGGACAACCCGAATCTCAATCGGGTCTCCTAAGTTTTTTACCCTTTGTTTTTTCGACACGTGCATTTTTACGGTAAAACAGGATTACGGTGGCTGGTCTTTGATTTACCATTGCTGGAGAGTGGTGCACCATGGTACTGTTCCGTTTCAAATCCATGCACGCATTTCTAAAAGTCGTACGGCACTGTTTCGCCATTTCGGACGGATGTTGCACCTTGCACCGCGGATGTTGCACCCTGTAGATATCGATTATACGGACAACCATAACTTCTGGCTCGTTTAGAGTTACGCGAGCCACAACCTGTCAAAACGAAGGCCTCGATGGGCTTTGACAGCTTTCAGCCGTCAACGGATAGATTAATGCCCAAAAAGGACAACCCGAATCTCAATCGGGTCTCGTAAGTTTTTTACCCTTCGTTTTTTCGACACGTGGATTTTTACGGTAAAACAGGATTACCGTGGCCCGTCTTCGACTTCGCCATTTCGGACGGATGTTGCGCCTTGCACCGTGGTTGTTGCACCCTGTAGATATCGATTATTCAAACGGCCATAACTTCTGGCTCGTTTAGAGTTACGGGAGCCATAACCTGTCAAAACGAAGGCCTTGATGAGTTCTACGGCTTTGACAGCTTTCAGCCGTCAACGGATAGATTGATGACCAAAAAGGACAACCCGAATCTCAATCGGGTCTCTTAAGTTTTTTACCCTTCGTTTTTTCGACATGTGGTTTTTACGGTAAAACAGGATTACCGTGGCTGGGCTTCGATTTACCATCGCTGGAGAGTGGTGCACCATGGTACTATTCAGTTTCAAATCCGCGCATACATTTATAAAAGTCGTACGGCACTGTTCCGCCATTTCGGATGGATGTTGCACCTTGCACCGTGGATGTTGCACCCTGTAGATATCGATTATTCGGACGGCCATAACTTCTGGCTCGTTTAGAGTTACGGGAGCCATAACCTGTCAAAAAGAAGGCCTCGGTGAGTTCTACGGCTTTGACATCTTTCAGCCGTCAACGGATAGATTAATGCCCAAAAAGGACAACCCGAATCTCAATCAGGTCTCGTAAGTTTTTTACCCTTCGTTTTTTCGACACGTGGATTTTTACGGTAAAACAGGATTACGGTGGCTGGTCTTCGATTTACCATCGCTGGAGAGTGGTGCACCATGGTACTGTTCCGTTTCAAATCCATGCACGCATTTCTAAAAGTCGTACGGCACTGTTTCACCATTTCGGACGGATGTTGCACCTTGCACCGTGGATGTTGCACCCTGTAGATATCGATTATACGGACGACCATAACTTCTGGCTCGTTTAGAGTTACGGGAGCCATAACCTGTCAAAACGAAAGCCTCGATGAGTTCTACGGCTTTGACAGCTTTCAGCCGTCAACGGATAGATTAATGCCCAAAAAGGACAACCCGAATCTCAATCGGGTCTCCTAAGTTTTTCACCCTTTGTTTTTTCGACACGTGCATTTTTACGGTAAAACAGGATTACGGTGGCTGGTCTTTGATTTACCATTGCTGGAGAGTGGTGCACCATGGTACTGTTCCGTTTCAAATCTATGCACGCATTTCTAAAAGTCGTACGGCACTGTTTCGCCATTTCGGACGGATGTTGCACCTTGCACCGCGGATGTTGCACCCTGTAGATATCGATTATACGGACAACCATAACTTCTGGCTCGTTTAGAGTTACGGGAGCCACAACCTGTCAAAACGAAGGCCTCGATGAGTTCTACGGCTTTGACAGCTTTCAGCCGTCAACGGATAGATTAATGCCCAAAAAGGACAACCCGAATCTCAATCGGGTCTCGTAAGTTTTTTACCCTTCGTTTTTTCGACACGTGGATTTTTACGGTAAAACAGGATTACCGTGGACCGTCTTCTACTTCGCCATTTCGGACGGATGTTGCGCCTTGCACCGTGGTTGTTGCACCCTGTAGATATCGATTATTCAAACGGCCATAACTTCTGGCTCGTTTAGAGTTACGAGAGCCATAACTTGTCAAAACGAAGGCCTTGATGAGTTTTACGGCTTTGACAGCTTTCAGCCGTCAACGGATAGATTAATGACCAAAAAGGACAACCCGAATCTCAATCGGGTCTCTTAAGTTTTTTACCCTTCATTTTTTTCGACACGTGGATTTTTACGGTAAAACAGGATTACCGTAGCCCGTCTTCGACTTCCCATCGCTGGAGAGTGGTGCACCATGGTACTGTTCCGTTTCAAATCCATGCACGCATTTCTAAAAGTAGTACAGCACTGTTTCGCCATTTCGGACGGATGTTGCACCTTGCACCATGGATGTTGCACCCTGTAGATATCTATTACTCGGACGGCCATAACTTCTGGCTCGTTTAGAGTTACGGGAGCCATAATCTGTCAAAACGAAGGCCTCGATAAGTTCTATGGCTTTGACAGCTTTCTGCCATCAACGGATAGATTAATGCCCAAAAAGGACAACCCGAATCTCAATCGGGTCTCCTAAGTTTTTTACCCTTCGTTTTTTCGACACGTGCATTTTTACGGTAAAACAGGATTACGGTGGCTGGTCTTCGATTTACCATTACTGGAGAGTGGTGCACCATGGTACTGTTCCGTTTCAAATCCATGCAAGCATTTATAAAAGTCGTACGGCATTGTTTCGCCATTTCGGACGGATGTTGCACCTTGCACCGTGGATGTTGCACCCTGTAGATATCGATTATACGGACAACCATAACTTCTGGCTCGTTTAGAGTTACGGGAGCCACAACCTGTCAAAACGAAGGCCTCGATGAGTTCTATGGCTTTGACAGCTTTCAGCCATCAACGGATAGATTAATGCCCAAAAAGGACAACCCGAATCTCAATCGGGTCTCATAAGTTTTTTACCCTTCGTTTTTTCGACACGTGGATTTTTACGGTAAAACAGGATTGCCGTGGCTGGCCTTCGATTTACCATCGCTGGAGAGTGGTGCACCATGGTATTGTTCCGTTTCAAATCCATGCACGCATTTCTATAAGTCGTACGACACTGTTTCGCCATTTCGGACGGATATTGCACCTTGCACCGTGGATGTTGCACCCTGTAGATATCGATTATTCGTACGGCCATAACTTCTGGCTCGTTTAGAGTTACGGGAGCCATAACATGTCAAAACGAAGGACTCGATGAGTTCTACGGCTTTGACAGCTTTCAGCTGTCAACGGATAGATTAATGCCCAAAAAGGACAATCCGAATTTCAATCGGGTCTCGTAAGTTTTTTAACCTTCGTTTTTTCGACACGTGGATTTCTACGGTAAAACAGGATTACGGTGGCTGGTCTTCGATTTATCATCGCTGGGGAGTGGTGCACCATGGTACTGTTCCGTTTCAAATCCGTGTACGCATTTCTAAAAGTCGTACGGCACTGTTTCGCCATTTCGGACGGATGTTGCACCTTGCACCATGGAAGTTGCACCCTATAGATATCGATTATACGGACGACCATAAATTCTGGCTCATATAGAGTTGCGGGAGCCATAACCTGTCAGAACGAAGGCCTCGATGAGTTCTACGGCTTTGACAGCTTTCAGCCTTCAACGGATAGATTAATGCCCAAAACGGACAACCCGAATCTCAATCGGGTCTCGTAAGTTTTTTACCCTTCGTTTTTTCGACACGTGGATTTTTACGGTAAAACAGGATTATCGTGGCTGGCCTTCGATTTACCATCGCTGGAGAGTGGTGCACCATGGTACTGTTCCATTTCAAATCCATGCACGCATTTCTAAAAGTCGTACGGCGCTGTTTCGCCATTTCGGACGGATGTTGCACCTTGCACAGTGGATGTTGCACCCTGTAGATATCGATTATTCGGACGGCCATAACTTCTGGGTCGTTTAGAGTTACGGGAGCCATAACCTGTCAAAAGGAAGGCCTCGATGAGTTCTACGGCTTTGACAGCTTTCAGCCGTCAAGGGATAGATTAATGCCCAAAAAGAACAACCCGAATCTCAATCGGGTCTCGTAAGTTTTTTACCCTTCGTTTTTTCGACACGTGGATTTTTACGGTAAAACAGGATTACGGTGGCTGGCCTTCGATTTACCATCCTGGACAGTGGTGCACCATGGTACTGTTCCGTTTCAAATCCATGCACGCATTTCTAAAAGTTGTACGGCACTGTTTCGCCATTTCGGACGGATGTTGCACCTTGCACCGTGGATGTTGCACCCTGTAGATATCGATTATTCGGACGGCCATAACTTTTGGCTCGTTTAGAGTTACGGGAGCCATAACCTGTCAAAACGAAGGCCTCGATGAGTTCTACGGCTATGACAGCTTTCAACCATCAATGGATAGATTAATGCCCAAAAAGGACAACCCGAATCTCAATCGGGTCTCGTAAATTTTTAACCTTCGTTTTTTCGACACGTGGATTTTTACGGTAAAACAGGTTTACGGTGTCTGGCCTTCGATTTACCATCCTGGACAGTGGTGCACCATGGTAATGTTCCGTTTCAAATCCATGCACGCATTTCTACAAGTCGTACGGCACTGTTTCGCCATTTCGGACGGATGTTGCACCTTGCACCGTGGTTGATGCACCCTGTAGATATCGATTATTCGGACAGCCATAACTTCTGGCTCGTTTAGAGTTACGGGAGCCATAACCTGTCAAAACGAAGGCCTCGATGAGTTCTACGGCTTTGACAGCTTTCAGCCGTCAACGGATAGATTAATGCCCAAAAAGGACAACCGGAATCTCAATCGGGTCTCGTAAGTTTTTTACCCTTCGTTTTTTTCGACACGTGGATTTTTACAGTAAAACGGGATTACCGTGGCCCGTCTTCGACTTCCCATCGCTGGAGAGCAGTGCACCATGGTACTGTTCCATTTCAAATCCATGCACGCATTTCTAAAAGTAGTACAACACTGTTTCACCATTTCGGATGGATGTTGCACCTTGCACCGTGGATGTTGCACCCTATAGATATCGATTATTCGGACTGCCATAACTTCTCGCTCGTTTAGAGTTACGGGAGCCATAACCTGTCAAAACGAAGGCCTCGATGAGTTCTACGGGTTTGACAGCTTTCAGCCATCAACGGATAGATTAATGCCCAAAAAGGACAACCCGAATCTCAATCGGGTCTCGTAAGTTTTTTACCCTTCGTTTTTTCGACACGTGGATTTTTACGGTAAAAGAGGATTATCGTGGCTTGCCTACGATTTACCATCGCTGGAGAGTGGTGCACCATGGTACTGTTCCGTTTTAAATCCATGCATGCATTTCTAAAAGTCGTACGGCTCTGTTTCGCCATTTCGGACGGATGTTGCACCTTGCACCGTGGATGTTGCACCCTGTAGATATCGATTATTCGGACGGCCATAACTTCTGGCTCGTTTAGAGTTACGGGAGCCACAACCTTTCAAAACGAAGGCCTCGATGAGTTCTACGGCTTTGACAGCTTTCAGCCATCAACGGATAGATTAATGCCCAAAAAGGACAACCCGAATCTCAATCGGGTCTCGTAAGTTTTTTACCCTTCGTTTTTTCGACACGTGGATTTTTACGGTAAAACGGGATTACCATGGCCCGTCTTCGACTTCCCATCGCTGGAGAGGGGTGCACCATGGTACTGTTCCGTTTCAAATCCATGCATGCATTTCTAAAAGTCGTTCGACACTGTTGCACCATTTCGGACGGATGTTGCACCTTGCACCGTGGATCTTTTACCCTGTAGATATCGATTATTCAAACGGGTATAACTTCTGGCTCGTTTAGAGTTACGGGAGCCATAACCTATCAAAACGAAGGCCTCGATGAGTTCTACGGCTTTGACATCTTTCAGCCATCAACAGATTGATTAATGCCCAAAAAGGACAACCCGAATCTCAATCGGGTCTCGTAAGTTTTTTACCCTTCGTTTTTTCGACACGTGGATTTTTACGGTAAAACAGGATTACCGTGGCCCGTCTTCGACTTCCCATCGCTGGAGAGTGGTGCACCATGGTAATGTTCCATTTCAAATCCATGCACGCATTTCTAAAATTCGTACGGCACTGTTTCGCCATTTCGGACGGATGTTGCACCTTGCACCGTGGATGTTGCACCCTGTAGATATCGATTATTCGGACGGCCATAACTTCTGGCTCGTTTAGAGTTACGGGAGCCATAACCTGTCAAAACGAAGGCCTCGATGAGTTATATGGCTTTGACAGCTTTCAACCGTCAACGGATAGATTAATGCCCAAAAAGGACAACCCGAATCTCGATCGGGTCTCGTAAGTTTTTTACCCTTCGTTTTTTCGACACGTGCATTTTTACCGTAAAACAGGATTACGGTGGCTGGTCTTCGATTTACCATCGCTGAAGAGTGGTGCACCATGGTACTGTTCCATTTCAAATCCATGCACGCATTCCTCAAAGTCGTACGGCACTGTTTCGCCATTTCGGACGGATGTTGCACCTTGCACCGTGGATGTTGCACCCTGTAGATATCGATTATACGGACGACCATAACTTCTGGCTCGTTTAGAGTTACGGGAGCCATAACCTGTCAAAAAGAAGGCCTCGGTGAGTTCTACGGCTTTGACATCTTTCAGCCGTCAACGGATAGATTAATGCCCAAAAAGGACAACCCGAATCTCAATCAGGTCTCGTAAGTTTTTTACCCTTCGTTTTTTCGACACGTGGATTTTTACGGTAAAACAGGATTACGGTGGCTGGTCTTCGATTTACCATCGCTGGAGAGTGGTGCACCATGGTACTGTTCCGTTTCAAATCCATGCACGCATTTCTAAAAGTCGTACGGCACTGTTTTACCATTTCGGACGGATGTTGCACCTTGCACCGTGGATGTTGCACCCTGTAGATATCGATTATACGGACGACCATAACTTCTGGCTCGTTTAGAGTTACGGGAGCCATAACCTGTCAAAACGAAAGCCTCGATGAGTTCTACGGCTTTGACAGCTTTCAGCCGTCAACGGATAGATTAATGACCAAAAAGGACAACCCGAATCTCAATCGGGTCTCCTAAGTTTTTTACCCGTTGTTTTTTCGACACGTGCATTTTTACGGTAAAACAGGATTACGGTGGCTGGTCTTTGATTTACCATTGCTGGAGAGTGGTGCACCATGGTACTGTTCCGTTTCAAATCCATGCACGCATTTCTAAAAGTCGTACGGCACTGTTTCGCCATTTCGGACGGATGTTGCACCTTGCACCGCGGATGTTGCACCCTGTAGATATCGATTATACGGACAACCATAACTTCTGGCTCGTTTAGAGTTACGCGAGCCACAACCTGTCAAAACGAAGGCCTCGATGAGTTCTACGGCTTTGACAGCTTTCAGCCGTCAACGGATAGATTAATGCCCAAAAAGGACAACCCGAATCTCAATCGGGTCTCGTAAGTTTTTTACCCTTCGTTTTTTCGACACGTGGATTTTTACGGTAAAACAGGATTACCGTGGCCCGTCTTCGACTTCGCCATTTCGGACGGATGTTGCGCCTTGCACCGTGGTTGTTGCACCCTGTAGATATCGTTTATTCAAACGGCCATAACTTCTGGCTCGTTTAGAGTTACGGGAGCCATAACCTGTCAAAACGAAGGCCTTGATGAGTTCTACGGCTTTGACAGCTTTCAGCCGTCAACGGATAGATTGATGACCAAAAAGGACAACCCGAATCTCAATCGGGTCTCTTAAGTTTTTTACCCTTCGTTTTTTCGACACGTGGTTTTTACGGTAAAACAGGATTACCGTGGCTGGGCTTCGATTTACCATCGCTGGAGAGTGGTGCACCATGGTACTATTCAGTTTCAAATCCGCGCATACATTTATAAAAGTCGTACGGCACTGTTCCGCCATTTCGGATGGATGTTGCACCTTGCACCGTGGATGTTGCACCCTGTAGATATCGATTATTCGGACGGCCATAACTTCTGGCTCGTTTAGAGTTACGGGAGCCATAACCTGTCAAAAAGAAGGCCTCGGTGAGTTCTACGGCTTTGACATCTTTCAGCCGTCAACGGATAGATTAATGCCCAAAAAGGACAACCCGAATCTCAATCAGGTCTCGTAAGTTTTTTACCCTTCGTTTTTTCGACACGTGGATTTTTACGGTAAAACAGGATTACGGTGGCTGGTCTTCGATTTACCATCGCTGGAGAGTGGTGCACCATGGTACTGTTCCGTTTCAAATCCATGCACGCATTTCTAAAAGTCGTACGGCACTGTTTCACCATTTCGGACGGATGTTGCACCTTGCACCGTGGATGTTGCACCCTGTAGATATCGATTATACGGACGACCATAACTTCTGGCTCGTTTAGAGTTACGGGAGCCATAACCTGTCAAAACGAAAGCCTCGATGAGTTCTACGGCTTTGACAGCTTTCAGCCGTCAACGGATAGATTAATGCCCAAAAAGGACAACCCGAATCTCAATCGGGTCTCCTAAGTTTTTCACCCTTTGTTTTTTCGACACGTGCATTTTTACGGTAAAACAGGATTACGGTGGCTGGTCTTTGATTTACCATTGCTGGAGAGTGGTGCACCATGGTACTGTTCCGTTTCAAATCCATGCACGCATTTCTAAAAGTCGTACGGCACTGTTTCGCCATTTCGGACGGATGTTGCACCTTGCACCGCGGATGTTGCACCCTGTAGATATCGATTATACGGACAACCATAACTTCTGGCTCGTTTAGAGTTACGGGAGCCACAACCTGTCCAAACGAAGGCCTCGATGAGTTCTACGGCTTTGACAGCTTTCAGCCGTCAACGGATAGATTAATGCCCAAAAAGGACAACCCGAATCTCAATCGGGTCTCGTAAGTTTTTTACCCTTCGTTTTTTCGACACGTGGATTTTTACGGTAAAACAGGATTACCGTGGCCCGTCTTCTACTTCGCCATTTCGGACGGATGTTGCGCCTTGCACCGTGGTTGTTGCGCCCTGCAGATATCGATTATTCAAACGGCCATAACTTCTGGCTCGTTTAGAGTTACGGGAGCCATAACCTGTCAAAACGAAGGCCTTGATGATTTCTAAGGCTTTGACAGCTTTCAGCCGTCAGCGGATAGATTAATGACCAAAAAGGACAACCCGAATCTCAATCGGGTCTCTTAAGTTTTTTACCCTTCATTTTTTTCGACACGTGGATTTTTACGGTAAAACAGGATTACCGTAGCCCGTCTTCGACTTCCCATCGCTGGAGAGTGGTGCACCATGGTACTGTTCCGTTTCAAATCCATGCACGCATTTCTAAAAGTAGTACAGCACTGTTTCGCCATTTCGGACGGATGTTGCACCTTGCACCATGGATGTTGCACCCTGTAGATATCTATTACTCGGACGGCCATAACTTCTGGCTCGTTTAGAGTTACGGGAGCCATAATCTGTCAAAACGAAGGCCTCGATGAGTTCTATGGCTTTGACAGCTTTCTGCCATCAACGGATAGATTAATGCCCAAAAAGGACAACCCGAATCTCAATCGGGTCTCCTAAGTTTTTTACCCTTCGTTTTTTCGACACGTGCATTTTTACGGTAAAACAGGATTACGGTGGCTGGTCTTCGATTTACCATTACTGGAGAGTGGTGCACCATGGTACTGTTCCGTTTCAAATCCATGCACGCATTTCTAAAAGTCGTACGGCACTGTTTCGCCATTTCGGACGGATGTTGCACCTTGCACCGTGGATGTTGCACCCTGTAGATATCGATTATACGGACAACCATAACTTCTGGCTCGTTTAGAGTTACGGGAGCCACAACCTGTCAAAACGAAGGCCTCGATGAGTTCTATGGCTTTGACAGCTTTCATCCATCAACGGATAGATTAATGCCCAAAAAGGACAACCCGAATCTCAATCGGGTCTCATAAGTTTTTTACCCTTCGTTTTTTCGACACGTGGATTTTTACGGTAAAACAGGATTGCCGTGGCTGGCCTTCGATTTACCATCGCTGGAGAGTGGTGCACCATGGTATTGTTCCGTTTCAAATCCATGCACGCATTTCTATAAGTCGTACGACACTGTTTCGCCATTTCGGACGGATATTGCACCTTGCACCGTGGATGTTGCACCCTGTAGATATCGATTATTCGTACGGCCATAACTTCTGGCTCGTTTAGAGTTACGGGAGCCATAACATGTCAAAACGAAGGACTCGATGAGTTCTACGGCTTTGACAGCTTTCAGCTGTCAACGGATAGATTAATGCCCAAAAAGGACAATCCGAATTTCAATCGGGTCTCGTAAGTTTTTTAACCTTCGTTTTTTCGACACGTGGATTTCTACGGTAAAACGGGATTACGGTGGCTGGTCTTCGATTTATCATCGCTGGAGAGTGGTGCACCATGGTACTGTTCCGTTTCAAATCCGTGTACGCATTTCTAAAAGTCGTACGGCACTGTTTCGCCATTTCGGACGGATGTTGCACCTTGCACCATGGAAGTTGCACCCTATAGATATCGATTATACGGACGACCATAAATTCTGGCTCATTTAGAGTTGCGGGAGCCATAACCTGTCAGAACGAAGGCCTCGATGAGTTCTATGGCTTTGACAGCTTTCAGCCTTCAACGGATAGATTAATGCCCAAAACGGACAACCCGAATCTCAATCGGGTCTCGTAAGTTTTTTACCCTTCGTTTTTTCGACACGTGGATTTTTACGGTAAAACAGGATTATCGTGGCTGGCCTTCGATTTACCATCGCTGGAGAGTGGTGCACCATGGTACTGTTCCATTTCAAATCCATGCACGCATTTCTAAAAGTCGTACGGCGCTGTTTCGCCATTTCGGACGGATGTTGCACCTTGCACAGTGGATGTTGCACCCTGTAGATATCGATTATTCGGACGGCCATAACTTCTGGGTCGTTTAGAGTTACGGGAGCCATAACCTGTCAAAAGGAAGGCCTCGATGAGTTCTACGGCTTTGATAGCTTTCAGCCGTCAAGGGATAGATTAATGCCCAAAAAGAACAACCCGAATCTCAATCGGGTCTCGTAAGTTTTTTACCCTTCGTTTTTTCGACACGTGGATTTTTACGGTAAAACAGGATTACGGTGGCTGGCCTTCGATTTACCATCCTGGACAGTGGTGCACCATGGTACTGTTCCGTTTCAAATCCATGCACGCATTTCTAAAAGTTGTACGGCACTGTTTCGCCATTTCGGACGGATGTTGCACCTTGCACCGTGGATGTTGCACCCTGTAGATATCGATTATTCGGACGGCCATAACTTTTGGCTCGTTTAGAGTTACGGGAGCCATAACCTGTCAAAACGAAGGCCTCGATGAGTTCTACGGCTATGACAGCTTTCAACCATCAATGGATAGATTAATGCCCAAAAAGGACAACCCGAATCTCAATCGGGTCTCGTAAATTTTTAACCTACGTTTTTTCGACACGTGGATTTTTACGGTAAAACAGGTTTACGGTGTCTGGCCTTCGATTTACCATCCTGGACAGTGGTGCACCATGGTAATGTTCCGTTTCAAATCCATGCACGCATTTCTAAAAGTCGTACGGCACTGTTTCGCCATTTCGGACGGATGTTGCACCTTGCACCGTGGTTGATGCACCCTGTAGATATCGATTATTCGGACAGCCATAACTTCTGGCTCGTTTAGAGTTACGGGAGCCATAACCTGTCAAAACGAAGGCCTCGATGAGTTCTACGGCTTTGACAGCTTTCAGCCGTCAACGGATAGATTAATGCCCAAAAAGGACAACCGGAATCTCAATCGGGTCTCGTAAGTTTTTTACCCTTCGTTTTTTTCGACATGTGGATTTTTACAGTAAAACGGGATTACCGTGGCCCGTCTTCGACTTCCCATCGCTGGAGAGCAGTGCACCATGGTACTGTTCCATTTCAAATCCATGCACGCATTTCTAAAAGTAGTACAACACTGTTTCACCATTTCGGATGGATGTTGCACCTTGCACCGTGGATGTTGCACCCTGTAGATATCGATTATTCGGACTGCCATAACTTCTCGCTCGTTTAGAGTTACGGGAGCCATAACCTGTCAAAACGAAGGCCTCGATGAGTTCTACGGGTTTGACAGCTTTCAGCCATCAACGGATAGATTAATGCCCAAAAAGGACAACCCGAATCTCAATCGGGTCTCGTAAGTTTTTTACCCTTCGTTTTTTCGACACGTGGATTTTTACGGTAAAAGAGGATTATCGTGGCTGGCCTACGATTTACCATCGCTGGAGAGTGGTGCACCATGGTACTGTTCCGTTTTAAATCCATGCATGCATTTCTAAAAGTCGTACGGCTCTGTTTCGCCATTTCGGACGGATGTTGCACCTTGCACCGTGGATGTTGCACCCTGTAGATATCGATTATTCGGACGGCCATAACTTCTGGCTCGTTTAGAGTTACAGGAGCCACAACCTTTCAAAACGAAGGCCTCGATGAGTTCTACGTCTTTGACAGCTTTCAGCTATCAACGGATAGACTAATGCCCAAAAAGGACAACCCGAATCTCAATCGGGTCTCGTAAGTTTTTTACCCTTCGTTTTTTCGACACGTGGATTTTTACGGTAAAACGGGATTACCATGGCCCGTCTTCGACTTCCCATTGCTGGAGAGGGGTGCACCATGGTACTGTTCCGTTTCAAATCCATGCATGCATTTCTAAAAGTCGTTCGACACTGTTTCACCATTTCGGACGGATGTTGCACCTTGCACCGTGGATCTTTTACCCTGTAGATATCGATTATTCAAACGGGTATAACTTCTGGCTCGTTTAGAGTTACGGGAGCCATAACCTATCAAAACGAAGGCCTCGTTGAGTTCTACGGCTTTGACATCTTTCAGCCGTCAACAGATTGATTAATGCCCAAAAAGGACAACCCGAATCTCAATCGGGTCTCGTAAGTTTTTGACCCTTCGTTTTTTCGACACGTGGATTTTTACGGTAAAACAGGATTACCGTGGCCCGTCTTCGACTTCCCATCGCTGGAGAGTGGTGCACCATGGTAATGTTCCATTTCAAATCCATGCACGCATTTCTAAAATTCGTACGGCACTGTTTCGCCATTTCGGACGGATGTTGCACCTTGCACCGTGGATGTTGCACCCTGTAGATATCGATTATTCGGACGGCCATAACTTCTGGCTCGTTTAGAGTTACGGGAGCCATAACCTGTCAAAACGAAGGCCTCGATGAGTTATATGGCTTTGACAGCTTTCAACCGTCAACGGATAGATTAATGCCCAAAAAGGACAACCCGAATCTCGATCGGGTCTCGTAAGTTTTTTACCCTTCGTTTTTTCGACACGTGCATTTTTACCGTAAAACAGGATTACGGTGGCTGGTCTTCGATTTACCATCGCTGAAGAGTGGTGCACCATGGTACTGTTCCATTTCAAATCCATGCACGCATTCCTCAAAGTCGTACGGCACTGTTTCGCCATTTCGGACGGATGTTGCACCTTGCACCGTGGATGTTGCACCCTGTAGATATCGATTATACGGACGACCATAACTTCTGGCTCGTTTAGAGTTACGGGAGCCACGACCTTTCAAAACGAAGGCCTCGATGAGTTCTACGGCTTTAACTGCTTTCAGCCGTCAACAGATAAATTAATGCCCAAAAAGGACAACCCGAATCTCAATCGGGTCTCGTAAGTTTTTTTACCCTTCGTTTTTTCGACACGTGGATTTTTACGGTAAAACAGGATTACCGAGACTGGCCTTCGATTTACCATCGCTGGAGAGTGGTGCACCATGGTACTATTCCATTTCAAATCCATGCACGCATTTCTAAAAGTCGTACGGCACTGTTTCGCCATTTCGGACAGATGTTGCACCTTGCACCGTGGATGTTGCACCCTGTAGATATCGATTATTCGGACGGCCATAACTTCTGGCTCGTTTAGAGTTACGGGAGCCATAACCTGTCAAAACGAAGGCCTCGATGAGTTCTACGGCTTTGACAGCTTTCAGTCGTCAACGGATAAATTAATGCCCAAAAAGGACAACCCGAATCTCAATCGGGTCTCGTAAGTTTTTTACCCTTTGTTTTTTCGACACGTGTATTTTTACGGTAAAACGGGATTACCGTTGCCCGTCTTCGACTTCCAATCACTGGAGAGTGGTGCACCATGGTACTGTTCCGTTTCAAATCCATGCACGCATTTCTAAAAGTCGTACGGCACTGTTTCGCCATTTCGGACGGATGTTGCACCTTGCACTGTGGATGTTGCACCCTGTAGATATCTATTATTCAAACGGCCATAACTTCTGGCTCGTTTAGAGTTACGGGAGCCATAACCTGTCAAAATGAAGGCCTCGATGAGTTCTACGGATTTGACAGCTTTCAGCCGTCAACGGATGGATTAATGCCCAAAAAGGACAACCCGAATCTAAATCGGGTCTCGTAAGTGTTTTACCCTTCGTTTTTTCGACATGTGGATTTTTACGGTAAAACAGGATTACCGTGGCCCGTCTTCGACTTCCCATCGCTGGAGAGTGGTGCACCATGGTACTGTTCCGTTTCAAATCCATGCACGCATTTCTAAAAGTCGTACGGCACTGTTCCGCCATTTCGGACGGATGTTGCACCTTGCACCGTGGATGTTGCACCCTGTAGATATCGATTATTCAGACGGCTATAACTTCTGGCTCGTTTAGAGTTACGGGAGACATAACCTGTCAAAACGAAGGCCTCGATGAGTTCTACGGCTTTGACTGCTTTCAGCTGTCAACGGATAGATTAATGCCCAAAAAGGACAACCCGAATCTCAATCGGGTCCCGTAAGTTTTTTACCCTTCGTTTTTTCGACACGTGGATTTTTACGGTAAAACAGGATTACCGTGGCCCGTCTTCGACTTCCCATCGCTGGAGAGTGGTGCACAATGGTACTGTTCCGTTTCCAATCCATGCACGCATTTCTAAAAGTCGTATGGCACTGTTTCGCCATTTCGGACGGATGTTGCACCTTGCACCGTGGATGTTGCACCCTGTAGATATCGATTATTCGGACGGCCATAACTTCTGACTCATTTAGAGTTACGGGAGCCATAACCTGTCAAAACGAAGGCCTCAATGAGTTCTACGGCTTTGACGGCTTTCAGCCGTCAATGGATAGATTAATGCCCAGAAAGGACAACCCGAATCTCAATCGGGTCTCGTAAGTTTTTTACCCTTCGTTTTTTCGACACGTGGATTTTTACGGTAAAACAGGATTACCTTGGCCCGTCTTCGACTTCCCTTCGCTGGGGAGTGGTGCATCATGGTACTGTTCCGTTTCAAATCCATGCACGCATTTCTAAAAGTCGTACGACACTGTTTCGCAATTTCGGACGGATGTTGCACCTTGCACCGTGGATGTTGCACCCTGTAGATAGCAATTATTCGGATGGCCATAACTTCTGGCTCGTTTAGAGTTACGGGAGCCATATCCTGTCAAAACGAAGGCCTCGATGAGTTCTACGGCTTTGACAGCTTTCAACCATCAACGGATAGATTAATTCCCAAAAAGGGCAACCCGAATCTCAATCGGGCCTCGTAAGTTTTTTACCCTTCGTTTTTTCGACGCGTGGATTTTTACAGTAAAACAGGATTACCGTGGCTGGCCTTCGATTTACCATCGCTGGAGAGTGGTGCACCATGGTACTATTCCGTTTCAAATCCATGCACGCATTTCTAAAAGTCGTACGGCACTGTTTCTCCATTTCGGACGGATGTTGCACCTTGCACCGTGAATGTTGCACCCTATAGATATCGATTATTCGGACGGCCATAACTTCTGGCTCGTTTAGAGTTACGGGAGCCATAACCTGTCAAAACGAAGGCCTCGATGAGTTCTATGGCTTTGATAGCTTTCAACCATCAACGGATAGATTAATGCCCAAAAAGGACAACCCGAATCCCAATCGGGTCTCGTAAGTTTTTTACCCTTCGTTTTTTCGACACGTGGATTTTTACGGTAAAACAGGATTACCTTGGCCCATCTTCGACTTCCCATCACTGGGGAGTGGTGCACCATGGTACTGTTCCGTTTCAAATCCATGCATGCATTTCTAAAAGTCGTACGGCACTGTTTCGCCATTTCGGACGGATGTTGCACCTTGCACCGTGGATGTTGCACCCTGTAGATATCGATTATTCGGACGGCCATAACTTCTGGCTCGTTTAGAGTTACGGGAGCCATAACCTTTCAAAACGAAGGCCTCGATGAGTTCTACGGCTTTGACAGCTTTCAGTCGTCAACGGATAAATTAATGCCCAAAAAGGACAACCCGAATCTCAATCGGGTCTCGTAAGTTTTTTACCCTTTGTTTTTTCGACACGTGTATTTTTACGGTAAAACGGGATTACCGTTGCCCGTCTTCGACTTCCAATCATTGGAGAGTGGTGCACCATGGTACTGTTCCGTTTCAAATCCATGCACGCATTTCTAAAAGTCGTACGGCACTATTTCGCCATTTCGGACGGATGTTGCACCTTGCACTGTGGATGTTGCACCCTGTAGATATCTATTATTCAAACGGCCATAACTTCTGGCTCGTTTAGAGTTACGGGAGCCATAACCTGTCAAAATGAAGGCCTCGATGAGTTCTACGGATTTGACAGCTTTCAGCCGTCAACGGATGGATTAATGCCCAAAAAGGACAACCCGAATCTAAATCGGGTCTCGTAAGTGTTTTACCCTTCGTTTTTTCGACACGTGGATTTTTACGGTAAAACAGGATTACCGTGGCCCGTCTTCGACTTCCCATCGCTGGAGAGTGGTGCACCATGGTACTGTTCCGTTTCAAATCCATGCACGCATTTCTAAAAGTCGTACGGCACTGTTCCGCCATTTCGGACGGATGTTGCACCTTGCACCGTGGATGTTGCACCCTGTAGATATCGATTATTCAGACGGCCATAACTTCTGGCTCGTTTAGAGTTACGGGAGCCATAACCTGTCAAAACGAAGGCCTCGATGAGTTCTACGGCTTTGACAGCTTTCAGCTGTCAACGGATAGATTAATGCCCAAAAAGGACAACCCGAATCTCAATCGGGTCTCGTAAGTTTTTTACCCTTCGTTTTTTCGACACGTGGATTTTTACGGTAAAACAGGATTACCGTGGCCCGTCTTCGACTTCCCATCGCTGGAGAGTGGTGCACAATGGTACTGTTCCGTTTCCAGTCCATGCACGCATTTCTAAAAGTCGTATGGCACTGTTTCGCCATTTCGGACGGATGTTGCACCTTGCACCGTGGATGTTGCACCCTGTAGATATCGATTATTCGGACGGCCATAACTTCTGACTCATTTAGAGTTACGGGAGCCATAACCTGTCAAAACGAAGGCCTCGATGAGTTCTACGGCTTTGACGGCTTTCAGCCGTCAATGGATAGATTAATGCCCAGAAAGGACAACCCGAATCTCAATCGGGTCTCGTAAGTTTTTTACCCTTCGTTTTTTCGACACGTGGATTTTTACAGTAAAACAGGATTACCTTGGCCCGTCTTCGACTTCCCATCGCTGGGGAGTGGTGCATCATGGTACTGTTCCGTCTCAAATTCATGCACGCATTTCTAAAAGTCGTACGACACTGTTTCGCAATTTCGGACGGATGTTGCACCTTGCACCGTGGATGTTGCACCCTGTAGATAGCGATTATTCGGACGGCTATAACTTCTGGCTCGTTTAGAGTTACGGGAGCCATATCCTGTCAAAACGAAGGCCTCGATGAGTTCTACGGCTTTGACAGCTTTCAACCATCAACGGATAGATTAATTCCCAAAAAGGGCAACCCGAATCTCAATCGGGCCTCGTAAGTTTTTTACCCTTCGTTTTTTCGACGCGTAGATTTTTACAGTAAAACAGGATTACCGCGGCTGGCCTTCGATTTACCATCGCTGGAGAGTGGTGCACCATGGTACTATTCCGTTTCAAATCCATGCACGCATTTCTAAAAGCCGTACGGCACTGTTTCTCCATTTCGGACGGATGTTGCACCTTGCACCGTGGATGTTGCACCCTATATTTATCGATTATTCGGACGGCGATAACTTCTGGCTCGTTTAGAGTTACGGGAGCCATAACCTGTCAAAACGAAGGCCTCGATGAGTTCTACGGCTTTGATAGCTTTCAACCATCAACGGATAGATTAATGTCCAAAAAGGACAACCCGAATCCCAATCGGGTCTCGTAAGTTTTTTACCCTTCGTTTTTTCGACACGTGGATTTTTACGGTAAAACAGGATTACCTTGGCCCGTCTTCGACTTCCCATCACTGGGGAGTGGTGCATCATGGTACTGTTCCGTTTCAAATCCATGCACGTATTTCTAAAAGTCGTACGACACTGTTTCGCCATTTCGGACGGATGTTGCACCTTGCACCGTGGATGTTGCACCCTGTAGATATCGATTATTCGGACGGCCATAACTTCTGGCTCGTTTAGAGTTACGGGAGCCATAACCTGTCAAAACGAAGGCCTCGATGAGTTCTACGGCTTTGACAGCTTTCAACCGTCAACGGATAGATTAATGCCCAAAAAGGGCAACCATAATCTCAATCGGGCCTCGTAAGTTTTTTACCCTTTGTTTTTTCGACACGTGGATTTTTACGGTAAAACAGGATTACCGTGGCTGGCCTTCGATTTACCATCGCTGGAGAGTGGTGCACCATGGTACTCTTCCGTTTCAAATCCATGCACGCATTTCTAAAAGTCGTACGGCACTGTTTCGCCATTTCGGATGGATGTTGCACCTTGCACCGTGGATGTTGCACCCTGTAGTTATCGATTATTCGGACGGCCATAACTTCTGGCTCTTTTAGGGTTACGGAAGCCATAACCTGTCAAAACGAAGGCCTCGATGAGTTCTACGGCTTTGACAGCTTTCAACCATCAACGGATAGATTAATGCCCAAAAAGGACAACCCGAATCTCAATCGGGTCTCGTATGTTTTTTACCCTTTGTTTTTTCGACACGTGGATTTTTACGGTAAAACAGGATTACGGTGGCTGGCCTTCGATTTACCATCGCTGGACAGTGGTGCACCATGGTATTGTTCCGTTTCAAATCCATGCACGCATTTCTAAAAGTCGTACGACACTGTTTCGCCATTTCGGACGGATGTTGCACCTTGCACCGTGGATGTTGCACCCTGTAGATATCGATTATTCGGACGGCCATAACTTCTGGCTCGTTTAGAGTTACGGGAGCCATAACCTGTCAAAACGAAGGCCTCGATGAGTACTACGGCTTCGCATCTTTCAGCCGTCAACGGATAGATTAATGCCCAAAAAGGACAACCCGAATCTCAATCGGGTCTCGTAAGTTTTTTCCCTTCGTTTTTTCGACACGTGGATTTTTATAGGAAAAATAGGATTACCGTGGTTGGCCTTCGATTTACCATCGCTGGAGAGTGGTGCACCATGGTACTGTTCCATTTCAAATCCGTGCACGCATTACTAAAAGTCGTACGGCACTGTTTCGCCATTTCGGACGGATGTTGCACCTTGCACCGTGGATGTTGCACCCTGTAGATATCGATTATTCGGACGGCCATAACTTCTGGCTCGTTTAGAGTTACGGGAGCCATAACCTGTCAAAACGAAGGCCTCGATGAGTTCTATGGCTTTGACAGCTTTCAGCCGTCAACGGATAGATTAATGCCCAAAAAGGGCAACCCGAATCTCAATCGGGCCTCGTAAGTTTTTTACCCTTCGTTTTTTCGACGCGTGGATTTTTACAGTAAAACAGGATTACCGTGGCTGGCCTTCGATTTACCATCGCTGGAGAGTGGTGCACCATGGTACTATTCCGTTTCAAATCCATGCACGCATTTCTAAAAGTTGTACGGCACTGTTTCTCCATTTCGGACGGATGTTGCACCTTGCACCGTGGATGTTGCACCCTATAGATATCGATTATTCGGACGGCCATAACTTCTGGCTCGTTTAGAGTTACGGGAGCCATAACCTGTCAAAACGAAGGCCTCGATGAGTTCTGTTTGCGCCAAAATTGGTCACAAACACCCAATATCACGAAAGCACCCGTTTACGTGTTCAACTTGATAATAATCAACACAGAACTCAGCAACAATCAATATAGAATTCAGCTCAAAGTAACAAATCGCAGTAATTCGCAAACAACAATCACAAACACAGGATTTATAGTGGTTCGGCGTTCGCGCCTACGTCCACTTTGAAGGATTTCTCTTTATTGCCTTGCTCGATTCAATCAATTACAATGGATTACAGTAGATGATAGCTTTGAAATCTGAATACAACAGTGATTATGGTAGATAGACTTGAATCCGGCAGAGTCTTGGCGTTCAATGGCAGAAGTTGTTCGAAGATCCCCCTTTCTGAAGGCTTCAGGGTGCTATTTATAGGCGTTGGAGGCCCAGATCTGGCTGAAACTTCGTGAGACTTCTTCTGGCACGTGAGTGGGCCCACGCGACCGATCCCACCAAGTTTCGTCTCGATCTGACATCGGTTCGAAGTGATTTCGAACCCATCAAGAATTGGTCCAATCGAGCTGAAACTTGGCAGGGACAATCTTTACCTCATATGGAAGCTACTGTGAAAATTTGGTTGCATTTGGATTTGTGGTTAAGGAGATATGCTCGGTTCGAAATGGGGTTTTCTTGGTTGGCTGTGTCGTTCGAACCCATGATTTTGAACCCATGGTTTCGAACCCATGAGTGCACGTGGGTTTGCAATGACGTGGCGCGTATCTTTCGAATCGATCCTAACTTATCTCCGAATGGACCGCTTCTACTCCGTGAACTACGGCGAACACGTCATCCAAACCAACTGACTCGGTGGATTCGAACTAAGGAGCATTCCTGGGTTCGAACGTGACCGATTCGAACCAAGGAATCCCTATGGGTTCGAATTCGATTGGTTCGAACTGGGTTGTTCGATGGGTTCGAATTAAGGGCTTGCATGGGTTCGAAGCAAGGATGCGAAGCTGAGCGGCGCCATGGATTCGAAGGTAGGCCATTGTGGTGGAGTCGAAGGCAATGGAATCGAAGGCGATGGAGTCGAAGGCGATGGAGTCGAAGCAGGTACTAGCTGATGGGTTCGAACGTGGCTTGGGTTCGAACTTCACGGTTTCGAAGGCAAGCGCGTGCATGGGTTCGAACTATGTGGGTTAGAAGGAGATGGTTTCGAAGGTGATGGGTTCGAAGTACTCCAGTGCGATGGGTTCGAAACAGACAGTGACCACCTTTCTCAATTTGAATCCATCATATCTTGAGCATACGAACTCCGATTGACTTGAAATTTGAAATGATGACTCCTACGGCCTTTCTTGTCATGTCCTATCAATTGTGGCCTGATCCGGACTCGGACAAAATTCATCGATATCCATAGCAAAGTGAAGTATAACCAATCTCTGAGACGAACTGTCTTTCGTCTTCGACCAATCTTTTGGTATCACGGCTTTGCCAAAAAGCAGGATAACATTTTGCCCCCCAAAACATGCCTTGCAGTAGGAAGGTGTGTTTTGTAATGCCTCGAGTTGGATGTTCGTATCCGATCATCAACCTGCAAAGAACTTGATAGTTTTCATATGGCCTCAAATGACGATCATTCGGGATCAAGCCATTTGGGACGAAGCGCGGCCGTTCATGGTCGAGCGCTTAACTTAAAATGACGATCGTTCGTGATCGAGTCATTCGAGGTGAAGTGCGACCGTGCGCGGTCGAGCGTATAAATCCATGCATCGATCGTTCGGGATCATATGCTGTTTGAGGTGAATTGGGACCGTTCGCGGTCCGTGCCATTCGCGGCATAGGATGGAATAGGACCGTTCGCGGTCGATGCCGTTCGCGGCAAATGATGAGAATAGGACCGTTCGCGGTCGATGCTATTTATGGCAAAAAGATTGAATGGGACCGTTCGCGGTCGATGCCGTTCGCGGCAATTGATGATCGTTCGCGACCAAGTGCCGTTTAAGGCGAAGGGTGACCGTTCGAGGTCGGATTTTATGATTAGTGAATCATGACCGTTCGCGGTCGGTGCCGTTCAAGGCAGAGAGTGATCGTTCGCGATCGTGTGCCGTTCGAGGCGGATTTGTGACCGTTCGCGGTCGGGTGTTGGACCTCAAGTGACGACCGTTCGCGATCAAGCCGTTTGAGGCGTGGTGAGTTGTGACTGTTCGAAGTCGAGTGGTGATCGTTCGCGATCGGGTGCCGTTCGAGGCGAGTTGTGTGCCCGGGAGGGCTTGATGTTATCGATGTCAGGGTCACGTTCGGGTGAGATCCTGGATTGTTTGTCAGGGCGGTTCATCGCCATCTCAGAGCATGCCTAAGGACCGTTCGCGACCCCATACATGTGTAAGTAGCTTAGCCATTCCAGAGTTATCAGAATCAAATATCTATTACACGGATGAGTTTCAAAAACAATGTCCAAACAAACAGCAAACAAACAGGGTCTAAATGTTCAAATCAAAATGATACGAAAGCAAAGCATGGATGTCGAAGTGTAAGTCCCCACTACGAAACGGTCAATGATCATCCAGAGCATGTCTGGAGATCGTTCGCGATCTCGCACATGTGTAAATGATTTGATTGCGTTAGTGGAAGCTTACAACTTGTTCATCGTTATCTCACTCAATTGATAACCAAACGGTGCCTGGATTCGGGGTCGCCTCTAGCTGATGTGGACGGTGGTCGTTCTGGTTCCGCCACAGGAGCTCGCCTCCTTACATATTGAAGGAGCATACCGTTCCTGATATGCCCTTCCACCTCGTCCTTCAGGTGCCTACAATCATTAGTGTTATGACCATTTAATTCATGGAATACACAGAACTTATCTGATTTCCTTTCGTCAGAGGTAGGATCCCTTCGCATTGGCCTACGATACGGAATCTGTTCTTTGGTATCCTGGTAAATTCGCTCCAGGCTCTCGTTCAGCTCAGTGTAGGTGGTAAATCGCGGCTCCCTCCGTTGCCGCTTTGATCTGTCTCCATTATTCTCAATCCTTCTTTTACCTTTATCCTTGTCCGAGTCCCTTCTAGGGAGTTTTTCGTCTTTGAGTGCATAAACTTCTATCCCGTCTCCTTCTTCTCTTTCTGCACTCGCATCCTCTAATCGTAAAAACTTTTCCGCCTCGTGATAAAATTCTCCTAGATCCATAGGTGGATCCTTAGTTAGTGAATTTTTGAATTCTGTTCCGTCCGCTATTCCGGACACAGCCGCCATCATAACCATGGATGGATCCGGTCTATCCACGGAAGCCGCCGCTGCATTGAACCGTGTCAGGAAACTTCTCAATGTTTCTCCAGCCTTCTGTTTCAAAGTTGCCAGTGTCATCACATTCTTAGGTCTTGTAATGTGAACCCTGAACTGCCTCATAAACCTCTCAGTTAAATCGTTCCATGTTCCGATGGACCCACTATCTAATTGCCTGAACCATAACGCCGCAATATCCGCCAAGTACAGCGGAAAGCACCGGGCCATAACTTCCTCTGATGCCCCCAGCACTTCCATATGCCTCATATATTTTGTCAGATGGACCGTGGGGTCCGTTCTCCCGTCATACATGTCCAACGATGGTAGTTTGAAATCTGGTGGGTTTCTAGCTCGTCTGATTGCCGGAGTGAAAGGACTCCTATTAACATCCTCTAGGTCCTTGTTCACCAAACCGCCTCTCATTGCTCGCCTAACCATCTCTGCCAGCTTGTCGGTGTCTCCAAGATGCAGCCTTCGTTCGTCACTTTCATCCTGCCCCCCGAGTTCATGAGGTAACTCCGGGATCTGCCCCCTTGACTGAGCGTTCGCTCCTCTACTACTACCGGGTTGCGCAGATCCTTCTCTCTCTCTTTCCAAGATTGGGTCAACATTTTCCATACGCGTGCCCCCTAGCTCTGGCGCTACGCCGGATGGTCCTGCTTCGTTCTGAACTCCATTGGTTTCCCTATTCTGCGCTCCAAGCTGTCCTATCTGTTGAAACAAACTCTGGATCAACTCTTCCTGCTTCTTCATCATCGTCTCCATCTCGTCTCTAGTGATGTAGATCGATGGTTGATTCGCTCCTGAGGAAGCCTCCTGACTTCCTTGTTGTTCACTCCTTTCTGGCCTTGGCCTTCTACTCGATTGTCTCGTCATAACTTCTCAAATTTAAACTTCCAAACTTTCTCTGAATCAATTATCAACTGGCAGAACTCCTGAGTTCAATTCTCAGTGAAAGCACCAAAATGTTTGCGCCAAAATTGGTCACAAACACCCAATATCACGAAAGCACCCGTTTACGTGTTCAACTTGATAATAATCAACACAGAACTCAGCAACAATCAATATAGAATTCAGCTCAAAGTAACAAATCGCAGTAATTCGCAAACAACAATCACAAACACAGGATTTATAGTGGTTCGGCGTTCGCGCCTACGTCCACTTTGAAGGATTTCTCTTTATTGCCTTGCTCGATTCAATCGATTACAATGGATTACAGTAGATGATAGCTTTGAAATCTGAATACGACAGTGATTATGGTAGATAGACTTGAATCCGGCAGAGTCTTGGCGTTCAATGGCAGAAGTTGTTCGAAGATCCCCCTTTCTGAAGGCTTCAGGGTGCTATTTATAGGCGTTGGAGGCCCAGATCTGGCTGAAACTTCGTGAGACTTCTTCTGGCACGTGAGTGGGCCCACGCGACCGATCCCACCAAGTTTTGTCTCGATCTGACATCGGTTCGAAGTGATTTCGAACTCATCAAGAATTGGTCCAATCGAGCTGAAACTTGGCAGGGACAATCTTTACCTCATATGGAAGCTACTGTGAAAATTTGGTTGCATTTGGATTTGTGGTTAAGGAGATATGCTCGGTTCGAAATGGGGTTTTCTTGGTTGGCTGTGTCGTTCGAACCCATGATTTCGAACCCATGGTTTCGAACCCATGAGTGCACGTGGGTTTGCAATGACGTGGCGCGTATCTTTCGAATCGATCCTAACTTATCTTTGAATGGACCGCTTCTACTCCGTGAACTACGGCGAACACGTCATCCAAACCAATTGACTCGGTGGATTCGAACTAAGGAGCATTCCTGGGTTGGAACGTGACCGATTCGAACCAAGGAATCCCTATGGGTTCGAATTCGATCGGTTCGAACTGGGTTGTTCGATGGGTTCGAATTAAGGGCTTGCATGGGTTCGAAGCAAGGATGCGAAGCTGAGCGGCGCCATGGATTCGAAGGTAGGCCATTGTGGTGGAGTCGAAGGCAATGGAATCGAAGGCGATGGAGTCGAAGGCGATGGAGTCGAAGCAGGTACTAGCTGGTGGGTTCGAACGTGGCTTGGCTTCGAACTTCACGGTTTCGAAGGCAAGCGCGTGCATGGGTTCGAACTATGTGGGTTAGAAGGAGATGGTTTCGAAGGTGATGGGTTCGAAGTACTCCAGTGCGATGGGTTCGAAACAGACAGTGACCACCTTTCTCAATTTGAAAACATCATATCTTGAGCATACGAACTCCGATTGACTTGAAATTTGAAATGATGACTCCTACGGCCTTTCTTGTCATGTCCTATCAATTGTGGCCTGATTCGGACTCGGACAAAATTCATCGATATCCATAGCAAAGTGAAGTATAACCAATCTCTTAGACGAACTGTCTTTCGTCTTCGACCAATCTTTTGGTATCACGGCTTTGCCAAAAAGCGGGATAACAAGTTCTACGGCTTTGATAGCTTTCAACCATCAACGGATAGATTAATGCCCAAAAAGGACAACCCGAATCCCAATCGGGTCTCGTAAGTTTTTTACCCTTCGTTTTTTCGACACGTGGATTTTTACGGTGAAACAGGATTACCTTGGCCCGTCTTCGACTTCCCATCACTGGGGAGTGGTGCATCATGGTACTGTTCCGTTTCAAATCCATGCACGTATTTGTAAATGTCGTACGACACTGTTTCGACATTTCGGACGGATGTTGCACCTTGCACCGTGGATGTTGCACCCTGTAGATATCGATTATTCGGACGGCCATAACATCTGGCTCGTTTAGAGTTACGGGAGCCATAACCTGTCAAAACGAAGGCCTCGATGAGTTCTACGGCTTTGACAGCTTTCAACCATCAACGGATAGATTAATGCCCAAAAAAGGCAACCATAATCTCAATCGGGCCTCGTAAGTTTTTTACCCTTCGTTTTTTCGACACGTGGATTTTTACGGTAAAACAGAATTACCGTGGCTGGCCTTCGATTTACCATCGCTAGAGAGTGGTGCACCATGGTACTATTCCGTTTCAAATCCATGCACGCATTTCTAAAAGTCGTACGGCACTGTTTCGCCATTTCGGACGGATGTTGCACCTTGCACCGTGGATGTTGCACCCTATAGATATCGATTATTCGGACGGCCATAACTTCTGGCTCGTTTAGAGTTACGGGAGCCGTAACCTGTCAAAACGAAGGCCTCGATGAGTTCTACGGCTTTGACAGCTTTCAACCATCAACGGATAGATTAATGCCCAAAAAGGACAACCCGAATCTCAATCGGGTCTCGTAAGTTTTTTACCCTTCGTTTTTTCGACACGTGGATTTTTACGGTAAAACAGGATTACGGTGGCTGGCCTTCGATTTACCATCGCTGGACAGTGGTGCACCATGGTATTGTTCCGTTTCAAATCCATGCACGCATTTCTAAAAGTCGTACGGCACTGTTTCGCCATTTCGGACGGATGTTGCACCTTGCACCGTGGATGTTGCACCCTGTAGATATCGATTATTCGGACGGCCATAACTTCTGGCTCGTTTAGAGTTACGGGAGCCATAACCTGTCAAAACGAAGGCCTCGATGACTTCTACGGCTTCGCAGCTTTCAGCCGTCAACGGATAGATTAATGCCCAAAAAGGACAACCTGAATCTCAATCGGGTCTCGTAAGTTTTTTCCCTTCGTTTTTTCGACACGTGGATTTTTACAGGAAAAATAGGATTACCGTGGTTGGCCTTCGATTTACCATCGCTGGAGAGTGGTGCACCATGGTACTGTTCCATTTCAAATCCGTGCACGCATTACTAAAAGTCGTACGGCACTGTTTCGCCATTTCAGACGGATGTTGCACCTTGCACCGTGGATGTTGCACCCTGTAGATATCGATTATTCGGACGGCCATAACTTCTGGCTCGTTTAGAGTTACGGGAGCCATAACCTGTCAAAACGAAGGCCTCGATGAGTTCTACGGCTTTGATAGCTTTCAGCCGTCAACGGATAGATTAATGCCGAAAAGGACAACCCGAATTTCAATCGGGTCTCCTAAGTTTTTTACCCTTCGTTTTTTCGACACGTGGATTTTTACGGTAAAATAGGATTACAGTGCCTGGCCTTCGATTTACCATCGCTGGAGAGTGGTGCACCATGGTACTGTTCCGTTTCAAATCCATGCACGCATTTCTAAAAGTCGTACGGCACTGTTTCGCCATTTCGGATGGATGTTGCACCCTGTAGATATCGATTATTCGGACGGCCATAACTTCTGGCTCGTTTAGAGTTACGGGAGCCATAACCTGTCAAAACAAAGGCCTCGATGAGTTCTACGGCTTTGACAGCTTTCAGCTGTCAACGGATAGATTAATGCCCAAAAAGGACAACCCGAATCTCAATCGGGCCTCGTAAGTTTTTTACCCTTCGTTTTTTCGACACGTGGATTTTTACGGTAAAACAGGATTACGGTGGCTGGACTTCGATTTACCATCGCTGGACAGTGGTGCACCATGGTAATATTCCGTTTCAAATCCGTGCACGCATTTCTAAAAGTCGTACGGCACTGTTTCGCCATTTCGAACGGATGTTGCACCTTGCACCGTGGATGTTGCACCCTGTAGATATCGATTATTCGGACGGCCATAACTTCTGGCTCGTTCAGAGTTACGGGAGCCATAACCTGTCAAAACGAAGGCCTCGATGAGTTTTACGGCTTTGACAGCTTTCAGCCGTCAACGGATAGATTAATGCCCAAAAAGGACAACCCGAATCTCAATCGGGTCTCGTAAGTTTTTTACCCTTCATTTTTTCGACACGTGGATTTTTACGGTAAAACAGGATTACCGTGGTTGGCCTTCGATTTACCATCGCTGGAGAGTGGTGCACCATGGTTAATCCGTGCACGCATTACTAAAAGTCGTACGGCACTGTTTCGCCATTTCGGACGGATGTTGCACCTTGCACCGTGGATGTTGCACCCTGTAGATATCGATTATTCGGACGGCCATAACTTCTAGCTCGTTTAGAGTTACGGGAGCCATAACCTGTCAAAACGAAGGCCTCGATGAGTTCTACGGCTTTGACAGCTTTCAGCCGTCAACGGATAGATTAATGCCTAAAAAGGACAACCCGAATTTCAATCGGGTCTCGTAAGTTTTTTACCCTTCGTTTTTTCGACACGTGGATTTTTACGGTAAAACAGGATTACGGTGGCTGGACTTCGATTTACCATCGCTGGACAGTGGTGCACCATGGTACTGTTCCGTTTCAAATCCATAGACGCATTTCTAAAAGTCGTACGGCACTGTTTCGCCATTTCGGACGGATGTTGCACCTTGCACCGTGGATGTTGCACCCTGTAGATATCGATTATTCGGACGGCCATAACTTGTGGCTCGTTAAGAGTTACGGGAGCCATAACCTGTCAAAACGAAGGCCTCGATGAGTTCTACGGCTTTGATAGCTTTCAGCCATCAACGGATAGATTACTGCCCAAAAAGGACAACCCGAATCTCAGTGGGGTCTCGTAAGTTTTTCACCCTTCGTTTTTTCGACACGTGGATTTTTACGGTAGAACGGGATTACCGTGGCCCATCTTCGACTTCCCATCGCTGGAGAGCGGTGCACCATGGTACTGTTCTGTTTCAAATCCATGCACGCATTTCTAAAAGTCGTACGATACTGTTTCACCGTTTCGGACGGATGTTGCACCTTGCACCGTGGATGTTGCATCCTGTAGATATCGATTATTCGGACGGCCATAACTTCTAGCTCGTTTAGATTTACGGGAGCCATAACCTGTCAAAACGAAGGCCTCGATGAGTTATATGGCTTTGACAGCTTTCAGCCGTCAACGGATAGATTAATGCCCAAAAAGGACAACCTGAATCTCAATCGGGTCTCGTAAGTTTTTTACCCTTCGTTTTTTCGACACGTGGATTTTTACGGTAAAACAGGATTACGGTGGCTGGTCTTCGATTTACCATCGCTGGAGAGTGGTGCACCATGGTACTGTTCCGTTTCAAATCCATGCATGCATTTCTAAAAGTCGTACGGCACTGTTTCGCCATTTCGGACGGATGTTGCACCTTGCACCTGGTTGTTGCACCCTGTAGATATCGATTATACGGACGACCATAACTTCTGGCTCGTTTAGAGTTACGGGAGCCACAACCTGTCAAAACGAAGGCCTCGATAAGTTCTACGGCTTTGATAGCTTTTAGCCTTCAACGGATAGATTAATGCCCAAAAGGACAACCCGAATTTCAATCGGGTCCCCTATGTTTTTTACCCTTCGTTTTTTCGACACGTGGATTTTTACGGTAAAACAGGATTACCGTGGCTGGCCTTCAATTTACCATCGCTGGAGAGTGGTGCACCATGGTACTGTTCCGTTTCAAATCCATGCATGCATTTCTAAAAGTCGTACGGCACTGTTTCGCCATTTCGGATGGATGTTGCACCCTGTAGATATCGATTATTCGGACGGCCATAACTTCTGGCTCGTTTAGAGTTACGGGAGCCATAACCTGTCAAAACAAAGGCCTCGATGAGTTCTACGGCTTTGACAGCTTTCAGCTGTCAACGGATATATTAATGCCCAAAAAGGACAACCCGAATCTCAATCGGGCCTCGTAAGTTTTTTACCCTTCGTTTTTTCGACACGTGGATTTTTACGGTAAAACAGTATTACGGTGGCTGGCCATCGATTTACCATCGCTGGACAGTGGTGCACCATGGTACTATTCCGTTTCAAATCCGTGCACGCATTTCTAAAAGTCGTACGGCACTGTTTCGCCATTTCGGACGGATGTTGCACCTTGCACCGTGGATGTTGCACCCTGTAGATATCGATTATTCGGACGGCCATAACTTCTGGCTCGTTTAGAGTTACGGGAGCCATAACCTGTCAAAACGAAGGCCTCGATGAGTTCTACGACTTTGATAGCTTTCAGCCGTCAACGGATAGATTAATGCCCAAAAAGGACAACCCGAATCTCAATCGGGTCTCGTAAGTTTTTTACCCTTCGTTTTTTCGACACGTGGATTTTTACGGTAAAACAGGATTACCGTGGTGGTCCTTCGATTTACCATCGCTGGAGAGTGGTGCACCATGGTACTGTTCCATTTCAAATCCGTGCACGCATTACTAAAAGTCGTACGACACTGTTTCGCCATTTCGGACGGATGTTGCACCTTGCACCGTGGATGTTGCACCCTGTAGATATCAATTATTCGGACGGCCATAACTTCTAGCTCGTTTAGAGTTACGGGAGCCATAGCCTGTCAAAACGAAGGCCTCGATGAGTTCTACGGCTTTGACAGCTTTCAGCCGTCAACGGATAGATTAATGCCCAAAAAGGACAACCCGAATTTCAATCGGGTCTCGTAAGTTTTTTACCCTTCGTTTTTTCGACACGTGGATTTTTACGGTAAAACAGGATTACGGTGGCTGGCCTTCGATTTACCATCGCTGGACAGTGGTGCACCATGGTACTGTTCCGTTTCAAATCCATAGACGCATTTCTAAAAGTCGTACGGCACTGTTTCGCCATTTCGGACGGATGTTGCACCTTGCACCGTGGATGTTGCACCCTGTAGATATCGATTATTCGGACGGCCATAACTTGTGGCTCGTTAAGAGTTACGGGAGCCATAACCTGTCAAAACGAAGGCCTCGATGAGTTCTACGGCTTTGATAGCTTTCAGCCATCAACGGATAGATTACTGCCCAAAAAGGACAACCCGAATCTCAGTGGGGTCTCGTAAGTTTTTCACCCTTCGTTTTTTCGACACGTGGATTTTTACGGTAGAACGGGATTACCGTGGCCCATCTTCGACTTCCCATCGCTGGAGAGCGGTGCACCATGGTACTGTTCTGTTTCAAATCCATGCACGCATTTCTAAAAGTCGTACGATACTGTTTCACCGTTTCGGACGGATGTTGCACCTTGCACCGTGGATGTTGCATCCTGTAGATATCGATTATTCGGACGGCCATAACTTCTAGCTCGTTTAGATTTACGGGAGCCATAACCTGTCAAAACGAAGGCCTCGATGAGTTATATGGCTTTGACAGCTTTCAGCCGTCAACGGATAGATTAATGCCCAAAAAGGACAACCTGAATCTCAATCGGGTCTCGTAAGTTTTTTACCCTTCGTTTTTTCGACACGTGGATTTTTACGGTAAAACAGGATTACGGTGGCTGGTCTTCGATTTACCATCGCTGGAGAGTGGTGCACCATGGTACTGTTCCGTTTCAAATCCATGCATGCATTTCTAAAAGTCGTACGGCACTGTTTCGCCATTTCGGACGGATGTTGCACCTTGCACCTGGTTGTTGCACCCTGTAGATATCGATTATACGGACGACCATAACTTCTGGCTCGTTTAGAGTTACGGGAGCCACAACCTGTCAAAACGAAGGCCTCGATAAGTTCTACGGCTTTGATAGCTTTTAGCCTTCAACGGATAGATTAATGCCCAAAAGGACAACCCGAATTTCAATCGGGTCCCCTATGTTTTTTACCCTTCGTTTTTTCGACACGTGGATTTTTACGGTAAAACAGGATTACCGTGGCTGGCCTTCAATTTACCATCGCTGGAGAGTGGTGCACCATGGTACTGTTCCGTTTCAAATCCATGCATGCATTTCTAAAAGTCGTACGGCACTGTTTTGCCATTTCGGATGGATGTTGCACCCTGTAGATATCGATTATTCGGACGGCCATAACTTCTGGCTCGTTTAGAGTTACGGGAGCCATAACCTGTCAAAACAAAGGCCTCGATGAGTTCTACGGCTTTGACAGCTTTCAGCTGTCAACGGATAGATTAATGCCCAAAAAGGACAACCCGAATCTCAATCGGGCCTCGTAAGTTTTTTACCCTTCGTTTTTTCGACACGTGGATTTTTACGGTAAAACAGTATTACGGTGGCTGGCCATCGATTTACCATCGCTGGACAGTGGTGCACCATGGTACTATTCCGTTTCAAATCCGTGCACGCATTTCTAAAAGTCGTACGGCACTGTTTCGCCATTTCGGACGGATGTTGCACCTTGCACCGTGGATGTTGCACCCTGTAGATATCGATTATTCGGACGGCCATAACTTCTGGCTCGTTTAGAGTTACGGGAGCCATAACCTGTCAAAACGAAGGCCTCGATGAGTTCTACGACTTTGATAGCTTTCAGCCGTCAACGGATAGATTAATGCCCAAAAAGGACAACCCGAATCTCAATCGGGTCTCGTAAGTTTTTTACCCTTCGTTTTTTCGACACGTGGATTTTTACGGTAAAACAGGATTACCGTGGTGGTCCTTCGATTTACCATCGCTGGAGAGTGGTGCACCATGGTACTGTTCCATTTCAAATCCGTGCACGCATTACTAAAAGTCGTACGACACTGTTTCGCCATTTCGGACGGATGTTGCACCTTGCACCGTGGATGTTGCACCCTGTAGATATCAATTATTCGGACGGCCATAACTTCTAGCTCGTTTAGAGTTACGGGAGCCATAGCCTGTCAAAACGAAGGCCTCGATGAGTTCTACGGCTTTGACAGCTTTCAGCCGTCAACGGATAGATTAATGCCCAAAAAGGACAACCCGAATTTCAATCGGGTCTCGTAAGTTTTTTACCCTTCGTTTTTTCGACACGTGGATTTTTACGGTAAAACAGGATTACGGTGGCTGGCCTTCGATTTACCATCGCTGGACAGTGGTGCACCATGGTACTGTTCCGTTTCAAATCCATAGACGCATTTCTAAAAGTCGTACGGCACTGTTTCGCCATTTCGGACGGATGTTGCACCTTGCACCGTGGATGTTGCACCCTGTAGATATCGATTATTCGGACGGCCATAACTTCTGGCTCGTTTAGAGTTACGGGAGCCATAACCTGTCAAAACGAAGGCCTCGATGAGTTCTACGACTTTGATAGCTTTCAGCCGTCAACGGATAGATTAATGCCCAAAAAGGACAACCCGAATCTCAGTGGGGTCTCGTAAGTTTTTCACCCTTCGTTTTTTCGACACGTGGATTTTTACGGTAAAACGGGATTACCGTGGCCCATCTTCGACTTACCATCGCTGGAGAGCGGTGCACCATGGTACTGTTCTGTTTCAAATCCATGCACGCATTTCTAAAAGTCGTACGATACTGTTTCGCCATTTCGGACGGATGTTGCACCTTGCACCGTGGATGTTGCACCCTGTAGATATCAATTATTCGGACGGCCATAACTTCTAGCTCGTTTAGAGTTACGGGAGCCATAGCCTGTCAAAACGAAGGCCTCGATGAGTTCTACGGCTTTGACAGCTTTCAGCCGTCAACGGATAGATTAATGCCCAAAAAGGACAACCTGAATCTCAATCGGGTCTCGTAAGTTTTTTACCCTTCGTTTTTTCGACACGTGGATTTTTACGGTAAAACAGGATTACGGTGGCTGGTCTTCGATTTACCATCGCTGGAGAGTGGTGCACCATGGTACTGTTCCGTTTCAAATCCATGCATGCATTTCTAAAAGTCGTACGGCACTGTTTCGCCATTTCGGACGGATGTTGCACCTTGCACCTGGTTGTTGCACCCTGTAGATATCGATTATACGGACGACCATAACTTCTGGCTCGTTTAGAGTTACGGGAGCCACAACCTGTCAAAACGAAGGCCTCGATAAGTTCTACGGCTTTGATAGCTTTTAGCCTTCAACGGATAGATTAATGCCCAAAAGGACAACCCGAATTTCAATCGGGTCCCCTATGTTTTTTACCCTTCGTTTTTTCGACACGTGGATTTTTACGGTAAAACAGGATTACCGTGGCTGGCCTTCAATTTACCATCGCTGGAGAGTGGTGCACCATGGTACTGTTCCGTTTCAAATCCATGCACGCATTTCTAAAAGTCGTACGGCACTGTTTCGCCATTTCGGATGGATGTTGCACCCTGTAGATATCGATTATTCGGACGGCCATAACTTCTGGCTCGTTTAGAGTTACGGGAGCCATAACCTGTCAAAACAAAGGCCTCGATGAGTTCTACGGCTTTGACAGCTTTCAGCTGT
The DNA here is from genome assembly GCA_030765085.1 of Allium cepa. Lineage (NCBI taxonomy): Eukaryota > Viridiplantae > Streptophyta > Magnoliopsida > Asparagales > Amaryllidaceae > Allium > Allium cepa. The sequence goes on from CM060938.1 coordinate 874,091,087, forward strand.
CAACGGATAGATTAATGCCCAAAAAGGACAACCCGAATCTCAATCGGGCCTCGTAAGTTTTTTACCCTTCGTTTTTTCGACACGTGGATTTTTACGGTAAAACAGTATTACGGTGGCTGGCCATCGATTTACCATCGCTGGACAGTGGTGCACCATGGTACTATTCCGTTTCAAATCCGTGCACGCATTTCTAAAAGTCGTACGGCACTGTTTCGCCATTTCGGACGGATGTTGCACCTTGCACCGTGGATGTTGCACCCTGTAGATATCGATTATTCGGACGGCCATAACTTCTGGCTCGTTTAGAGTTACGGGAGCCATAACCTGTCAAAACGAAGGCCTCGATGAGTTCTACGGCTTTGATAGCTTTCAGCCGTCAACGGATAGATTAATGCCCAAATAGGACAACCCGAATCTCAATCGGGTCTCGTAAGTTTTTTACCCTTCGTTTTTTCGACACGTGGATTTTTACGGTAAAACAGGATTACCGTGGTGGACCTTCGATTTACCATCGCTGGAGAGTGGTGCACCATGGTACTGTTCCATTTCAAATCCGTGCACGCATTACTAAAAGTCGTACGACACTGTTTCGCCATTTCGGACGGATGTTGCACCTTGCACCGTGGATGTTGCACCCTGTAGATATCAATTATTCGGACGGCCATAACTTCTAGCTCGTTTAGAGTTACGGGAGCCATAACCTGTCAAAACGAAGGCCTCTATGAGTTCTACGGCTTTGACAGCTTTCAGCCGTCAACGGATAGATTAATGCCCAAAAAGGACAACCCGAATTTCAATCGGGTCTCGTAAGTTTTTTACCCTTCGTTTTTTCGACACGTGGATTTTTACGGTAAAACAGGATTACGGTGGCTGGCCTTCGATTTACCATCGCTGGACAGTGGTGCACCATGGTACTGTTCCGTTTCAAATCCATAGACGCATTTCTAAAAGTCGTACGGCACTGTTTCGCCATTTCGGACGGATGTTGCACCTTGCACCGTGGATGTTGCACCCTGTAGATATCGATTATTCGGACGGCCATAACTTGTGGCTCGTTAAGAGTTACGGGAGCCATAACCTGTCAAAACGAAGGCCTTGATGAGTTCTACGGCTTTGATAGCTTTCAGCCATCAACGGATAGATTACTGCCCAAAAAGGACAACCCGAATCTCAGTGGGGTCTCGTAAGTTTTTCACCCTTCGTTTTTTCGACACGTGGATTTTTACGGTAAAACGGGATTACCGTGGCCCATCTTCGACTTCCCATCGCTGGAGAGCGGTGCACCATGGTACTGTTCTGTTTCAAATCCATGCACGCATTTCTAAAAGTCGTACGATACTGTTTCACCGTTTCGGACGGATGTTGCACCTTGCACCGTGGATATTGCACCCTGTAGATATCGATTATTCGGACGGCCATAACTTCTAGCTCGTTTAGATTTACGGGAGCCATAACCTGTCAAAACGAAGGCCTCGATGAGTTATATGGCTTTGACAGCTTTCAGCCGTCAACGGATAGATTAATGCCCAAAAAGGACAACCTGAATCTCAATCGGGTCTCGTAAGTTTTTTACCCTTCGTTTTTTCGACACGTGGATTTTTACGGTAAAACAGGATTACGGTGGCTGGTCTTCGATTTACCATCGCTGGAGAGTGGTGCACCATGGTACTGTTCCGTTTCAAATCCATGCATGCATTTCTAAAAGTCGTACGGCACTGTTTCGCTATTTCGGACGGATGTTGCACCTTGCACCTGGTTGTTGCACCCTGTAGATATCGATTATACGGACGACCATAACTTCTGGCTCGTTTAGAGTTACGGGAGCCACAACCTGTCAAAACGAAGGCCTCGATAAGTTCTACGGCTTTGATAGCTTTTAGCCTTCAACGGATAGATTAATGCCCAAAAGGACAACCCGAATTTCAATCGGGTCCCCTATGTTTTTTACCCTTCGTTTTTTCGACACGTGGATTTTTACGGTAAAACAGGATTACCGTGGCTGGCCTTCAATTTACCATCGCTGGAGAGTGGTGCACCATGGTACTGTTCCGTTTCAAATCCATGCACGCATTTCTAAAAGTCGTACGGCACTGTTTCGCCATTTCGGATGGATGTTGCACCCTGTAGATATCGATTATTCGGACGGCCATAACTTCTGGCTCGTTTAGAGTTACGGGAGCCATAACCTGTCAAAACAAAGGCCTCGATGAGTTCTACGGCTTTGACAGCTTTCATCTGTCAACGGATAGATTAATGCCCAAAAAGGACAACCCGAATCTCAATCGGGCCTCGTAAGTTTTTTACCCTTCGTTTTTTCGACACGTGGATTTTTACGGTAAAACAGTATTACGGTGGCTGGCCATCGATTTACCATCGCTGGACAGTGGTGCACCATGGTACTATTCCGTTTCAAATCCGTGCACGCATTTCTAAAAGTCGTACGACACTGTTTCGCCATTTCGGACGGATGTTGCACCTTGCACCGTGGATGTTGCACCCTGTAGATATCGATTATTCGGACGGCCATAACTTCTGGCTCGTTTAGAGTTACGGGAGCCATAACCTGTCAAAACGAAGGCCTCGATGAGTTCTACGGCTTTGATAGCTTTCAGCCGTCAACGGATAGATTAATGCCCAAATAGGACAACCCGAATCTCAATCGGGTCTCGTAAGTTTTTTACCCTTCGTTTTTTCGACACGTGGATTTTTACGGTAAAACAGGATTACCGTGGTGGACCTTCGATTTACCATCGCTGGAGAGTGGTGCACCATGGTACTGTTCCATTTCAAATCCGTGCACGCATTACTAAAAGTCGTACGACACTGTTTCGCCATTTCGGACGGATGTTGCACCTTGCACCGTGGATGTTGCACCCTGTAGATATCAATTATTCGGACGGCCATAACTTCTAGCTCGTTTAGAGTTACGGGAGCCATAACCTGTCAAAACGAAGGCCTCTATGAGTTCTACGGCTTTGACAGCTTTCAGCCGTCAACGGATAGATTAATGCCCAAAAAGGACAACCCGAATTTCAATCGGGTCTCGTAAGTTTTTTACCCTTCGTTTTTTCGACACGTGGATTTTTACGGTAAAACAGGATTACGGTGGCTGGCCTTCGATTTACCATCGCTGGACAGTGGTGCACCATGGTACTGTTCCGTTTCAAATCCATAGACGCATTTCTAAAAGTCGTACGGCACTGTTTCGCCATTTCGGACGGATGTTGCACCTTGCACCGTGGATGTTGCACCCTGTAGATATCGATTATTCGGACGGCCATAACTTGTGGCTCGTTAAGAGTTACGGGAGCCATAACCTGTCAAAACGAAGGCCTTGATGAGTTCTACGGCTTTGATAGCTTTCAGCCATCAACGGATAGATTACTGCCCAAAAAGGACAACCCGAATCTCAGTGGGGTCTCGTAAGTTTTTCACCCTTCGTTTTTTCGACACGTGGATTTTTACGGTAAAACGGGATTACCGTGGCCCATCTTCGACTTCCCATCGCTGGAGAGCGGTGCACCATGGTACTGTTCTGTTTCAAATCCATGCACGCATTTCTAAAAGTCGTACGATACTGTTTCACCGTTTCGGACGGATGTTGCACCTTGCACCGTGGATATTGCACCCTGTAGATATCGATTATTCGGACGGCCATAACTTCTAGCTCGTTTAGATTTACGGGAGCCATAACCTGTCAAAACGAAGGCCTCGATGAGTTATATGGCTTTGACAGCTTTCAGCCGTCAACGGATAGATTAATGCCCAAAAAGGACAACCCGAATCTCAATCGGGTCTCGTAAGTTTTTTACCCTTCGTTTTTTCGACACGTGGATTTTTACGGTAAAACAGGATTACGGTGGCTGGTCTTCGATTTACCATCGCTGGAGAGTGGAGCACCATGGTACTGTTCCGTTTCAAATCCATGCATGCATTTCTAAAAGTCGTACGGCACTGTTTCCCCATTTCGGACGGATGTTGCACCTTGCACCGTGGATGTTGCACCCTGTAGATATCGATTATACGGACGACCACAACTTCTGGCTCGTTTAGAGTTACGGGAGCCACAACCTGTCAAAACGAAGGCCTCGATAAGTTCTACGGCTTTGATAGCTTTTAGCTTTCAACGGATAGATTAATGCCCAAAAAGGACAACCGAATCTCAATCGGGTCTCGTAAGTTTTTTACCCTTCGTTTTTTCGACTCGTGGATTTTTACGGTAAAACAGGATTACCGTGGCTGGCCTTCGATTTACCATCACTGGAAAGTGGTGCACCATGGTACTGTTCCGTTTCAAATCCATGCACGCATTTCTAAAAGTCGTACGACACTGTTTCGCCATTTCGGACGGATGTTGCAACTTGCACCGTGGATGTTTCACCCTGTAGATATCGATTATACGGACGGCCATAACTTCTGGCTCGTTTAGAGTTACGGGAGCCATAACCTGTCAAAACGAATGCCTCGATGAGTTCTACGGCTTTGACAGCTTTCAGCCGTCAACGGATAGATTAATGCCCAAAAAGGACAACCCGAATCTCAATCGGGTCTCGTAAGTTTTTTACCCTTCGTTTTTTCGACACGTGGATTTTTACGGTAAAACAGGATTACCGTGGCTGGCCTTCGATTTACCATCGCTGGAGAGTGGTGCACCATGGTACTGTTCCGTTTCAAATCCATGCACGCATTTCTAAATGTCGTACGACACTGTTTTGCCATTTCGGACGGATGTTGCACCTTGCACCGTGGATTTCGCACCCTATAGATATCGATTATTCGGACGGCCATAACTTCTGGCTCGTTTAGAGTTACGGGAGCCATAACCTGTCAAAACGAAGGCCTCGATGAGTTCTACGGCTTTGGTAGCTTTCAGCCGTCAATGAATAGATTAATGCCCAAAAAGGACGACCCGAATCTCAATCGGGTCTCGTAAGGTTTTTGCCCTTCGTTTTTTCGACACGTGGATTTTTACGGTAAAACAGGATTACCGCTGCCCATCTTCGACTTCCCATCGCTGGAGAGTCGTGCACTATGGTAATGTTCCATTTGAAATCCATGCACGCATTTCTAAAAGTCGTACGACACTGTTTCGCCATTTCGGACGGATGTTGCACCTTGCACCGTGGATGTTGCACCCTGTAGATATCGATTATTCGGACGGCCATAACTTCTGACTCGTTTAGAGTTACGGGAGCCATAACCTATCAAAACGAAGGCCTCGATGAGTTCTATGGCTTTGACAGCTTTCAAACGTCAACGGGTAGATTAATGCCCAAAAAGGACAACCCGAATCTCAATCGGGTCTAGTAAGTTTTTTACCCTTCGTTTTTTCGGCATGTGGATTTTTACGGTAAAACGGAATTACCGTGGCCCGTCTTCGACTTCCCATCGCTGGAGAGTGGTGCACCATGGTACTGTTCCATTTCAAATCCATGCACGCATTTCTAAAAGTCGTACGACACTGTTTCGCCATTTCGTACGGATGTTGCACCTTGCACCGTGGATGTTGCACCCTGTAGATATCGATTATTCGGACGACCATAACTACTGGCTCATTTAGAGTAACGGGAGCCATAACCTGTCAAAACGAAGGCCTTGATGAGTTCTATGGCTTTGACAGCTTTCAGCCGTCAACGGATAGATTAATGCCCAAAAAGGGCAACCCGAATCTCAATTAGGCCTCGTAAGTTTTTTACCCTTCGTTTTTTCGACACGTGGAATTTTACGGTAAAATAGGATTACCGTGGCTGGCCTTCGATTTACCATCGCTGGAGAGTGGTGCACCATTGTACTGTTCCGTTTAAAATCCGTGCACGCATTTCTAAAAGTCGTACGGTACTGTTTCGCCATTTCGGACGGATGTTGCACCTTGCACCGTGGATGTTGCACCCTGTAGATATCGATTATTCGGACGGCCATAACTTCTGGCTCGTTTAGAGTTACGGGAGCCATAACCTGTCAAAACGAAGGCCTCGATGAGTTCTACGTCTTTGACGGCTTTCAGCCGTCAACGGATAGATTAATGCCCAAAAAGGACAACCCGAATCTTAATCGGGCCTCGTAAGTTTTTTACCCTTCGTTTTTTCGACACGTGGATTTTTACGGTAAAACGGGATTACGGCGGCTGGTCTTCGATTTACCAACGCTGGAGAGTGGTGCACCATTGTACTGTTCCGTTTCAAATCCATGCACGCATTTCTAAAAGTCGTACGGCACTGTTTCGCCATTTCGGACGGATGTTGCACCTTGCAACGTGGATGTTGCACCCTGTAGATATCGATTATACGGACGACCATAACTTCTGGCTCGTTTAGTGTTATGGGAGCCACAACCTATCAAATCGAAGGCCTCGATAAGTTCTACGGCTTAGATAGCTTTCAGCCGTCAATGGATAGATTAATGCCCAAAAAGGACAACCGAATCTCAATCGGGTCTCGTAAGTTTTTTACTCTTCGTTTTTTCGACACGTGGATTTTTACGGTAAAACAGGATTACCGTGGCTGGCCTTCGATTTACCATCCCTGGAGAGTGGTGCACCATGGTACTGTTCCGTTTCAAATCCATGCACGCATTTCTAAATGTCGTACGGCACGTTTTCGCCATTTCGGACGGTTGTTGCACCTTGCACCGTGGATGTTTCACCCCGTAGATATCGATTATACGGACGGCCATAACTTCTGGCTCGTTTAGAGTTACGGGAGCCATAACCTGTCAAAACGCAGGCCTCGATGAGTTCTACGGCTTTGACAGCTTTCAGCCGTCAACGGATAGATTAATGCCCAAAAAGGACAACCCGAATCTCAATCGGGTCTCGTAAGTTTTTTACCCATCGTTTTTTCGACACGTGGATTTTTACGGTAAAACAGGATTACCGTGGCCGGCCTTCGATTTACCATCGCTGGAGAGTGGTGCACCATGGTACTGTTCCGTTTCAAATCCATGCACGCATTTCTAAAAGTCGTACGGCACTGTTTCGCCATTTTGGACGGATGTTGCACCTTGCACCGTGGATGTTGCACCCTGTAGATATCGATTATTCGAACGGCCATAACTTCTAGCTCGTTTAGAGTTACGGGAGCCATAACCTGTCAAAACGAAGGCCTCGATGAGATCTACGGCTTTGACAGCTTTCAGCCATCAACGGATAGATTAATGCCCAAAAAGGACAACCCGAATCTCAATCGGGTCTCGTAAGTTTTTTACCCTTCGTTTTTTCGACACGTGGATTTTTACGGTAAAACAGGATTACCGTGGCTGGCCTTCGATTTACCATCGCTGGAGAGTGGTGCACCATGGTACTGTTCCGTTTCAAATCCATGCACGCATTTCTAAATGTCGTACGACACTGTTTCGCCATTTCGGACGGATGTTGCACCTTGCACCGTGGATTTTGCACCCTATAGATATCGATTATTCGGACGGCCATAACTTCTGGCTCGTTTAGAGTTACGGGAGCCATAACCTGTCAAAACGAAGGCCTCGATGAGTTCTACGGCTTTGGTAGCTTTCAGCCGTCAATGAATAGATTAATGCCCAAAAAGGACGACCCGAATCTCAATCGGGTCTCGTACGGTTTTTGCCCTTCGTTTTTTCGACACGTGGATTTTTACGGTAAAACAGGATTACCGCTGCCCATCTTCGACTTCCCATCGCTGGAGAGTCGTGCACTATAGTACTGTTCCATTTGAAATCCATGCACGCATTTCTAAAAGTCGTACGACACTGTTTCGCCATTTCGGACGGATGTTGCACCTTGCACCGTGGATGTTGCACCCTGTAGATATCGATTATTCGGACGGCCATAACTTCTGACTCGTTTAGAGTTACGGGAGCCATAACCTATCAAAACGAAGGCCTCGATGAGTTCTATGGCTTTGAAAGCTTTCAAACGTCAACGGGTAGATTAATGCCCAAAAAGGACAACCCGAATATCAATCGGGTCTAGTAAGTTTTTTACCCTTCGTTTTTTCGGCATGTGGATTTTTACGGTAAAACGGAATTACCGTGGCCCGTCTTCGACTTCCCATCGCTGGAGAGTGGTGCACCATGGTACTGTTCCATTTCAAATCCATGCATGCATTTCTAAAAGTCGTACGGCACTGTTTCGCCATTTCGTACGGATGTTGCACCTTGCACCGTGGATGTTGCACCCTGTAGATATCGATTATTCGGACGACCATAACTACTGGCTCTTTTAGAGTAACGGGAGCCATAACCTGTCAAAACGAAGGCCTTGATGAGTTCTATGGCTTTGACAGCTTTCAGCCGTCAACGGATAGATTAATGCCCAAAAAGGGCAACCCGAATCTCAATCAGGCCTCGTAAGTTTTTTACCCTTCGTTTTTTCGACACGTGGAATTTTACGATAAAATAGGATTACCGTGGCTGGCCTTCGATTTACCATCGCTGGAGAGTGGTGCACCATTGTACTGTTCCGTTTAAAATCCGTGCACGCATTTCTAAAAGTCGTACGGTACTGTTTCGCCATTTCGGACGGATGTTGCACCTTGCACCGTGGATGTTGCACCCTGTAGATATCGATTATTCGGACGGCCATAACTTCTGGCTCGTTTAGAGTTACGGGAGCCATAACCTATCAAAACGAAGGCCTCGATGAGTTCTACGGCTTTGACGGCTTTCAGCCGTCAACGGATAGATTAATGCCCAAAAAGGACAACCCGAATCTTAATCGGGTCTCGTAAGTTTTTTACCCTTCGTTTTTTCGACACGTGGATTTTTACGGTAAAACGGGATTACGGTGGCTAGTCTTCGATTTACCAACGCTGGAGAGTGGTGCACCATGGTACTGTTCCGTTTCAAATCCATGCACGCATTTCTAAAAGTCGTACGGCACTGTTTCGCCATTTCGGACGGATGTTGCACCTTGCAACGTGGATGTTGCACCCTGTAGATATCGATTATACGGACGACCATAACTTCTGGCTCGTTTAGTGTTATGGGAGCCACAACCTATCAAATCGAAGGCCTCGATAAGTTCTACGGCTTTGATAGCTTTCAGCCGTCAATGGATAGATTAATGCCCAAAAAGGACAACCGAATCTCAATCGGGTCTCGTAAGTTTTTTACCCTTCGTTTTTTCGACACGTGGATTTTTACGGTAAAACAGGATTACCGTGGCTGGCCTTCGATTTACCATCCCTGGAGAGTGGTGCACCATGGTACTGTTCCGTTTCAAATCCATGCACGCATTTCTAAATGTCGTACGGCACGTTTTCGCCATTTCGGACGGTTGTTGCACCTTGCACCGTGGATGCTTCACCCCGTAGATATCGATTATACGGACGGCCATAACTTCTGGCTCGTTTAGAGTTACGGGAGCCATAACCTGTCAAAACGCAGGCCTCGATGAGTTCTACGGCTTTGACAGCTTTCAGCCGTCAACGGATAGATTAATGCCCAAAAAGGACAACCCGAATCTCAATCGGGTCTCGTAAGTTTTTTACCCATCGTTTTTTCGACACGTGGATTTTTACGGTAAAACAGGATTACCGTGGCCGGCCTTCGATTTACCATCGCTGGAGAGTGGTGCACCATGGTACTGTTCCGTTTCAAATCCATGCACGCATTTCTAAAAGTCGTACGGCACTGTTTCGCCATTTTGGACGGATGTTGCACCTTGCACCGTGGATGTTGCACCCTGTAGATATCGATTATTCGAACGGCCATAACTTCTAGCTCGTTTAGAGTTACGGGAGCCATAACCTGTCAAAACGAAGGCCTCGATGAGATCTACGGCTTTGACAGCTTTCAGCCATCAACGGATAGATTAATGCCCAAAAAGGACAACCCGAATCTCAATCGGGTCTCGTAAGTTTTTTACCCTTCGTTTTTTCGACACGTGGATTTTTACGGTAAAACAGGATTACCGTGGCTGGCCTTCGATTTACCATCGCTGGAGAGTGGTGCACCATGGTACTGTTCCGTTTCAAATCCATGCACGCATTTCTAAATGTCGTACGACACTGTTTCGCCATTTCGGACGGATGTTGCACCTTGCACCGTGGATTTTGCACCCTATAGATATCGATTATTCGGACGGCCATAACTTCTGGCTCGTTTAGAGTTACGGGAGCCATAACCTGTCAAAACGAAGGCCTCGATGAGTTCTACGGCTTTGGTAGCTTTCAGCCGTCAATGAATAGACTAATGCCCAAAAAGGACGACCCGAATCTCAATCGGGTCTCGTACGGTTTTTGCCCTTCGTTTTTTCGACACGTGGATTTTTACGGTAAAACAGGATTACCGCTGCCCATCTTCGACTTCCCATCGCTGGAGAGTCGTGCACTATGGTACTGTTCCATTTGAAATCCATGCACGCATTTCTAAAAGTCGTACGACACTGTTTCGTCATTTCGGACGGATGTTGCACCTTGCACCGTGGATGTTGCACCCTGTACATATCGATTATTCGGACGGCCATAACTTCTGACTCGTTTAGAGTTACGGGAGCCATAACCTATCAAAACGAAGGCCTCGATGAGTTCTATGGCTTTGAAAGCTTTCAAACGTCAACGGGTAGATTAATGCCCAAAAAGGACAACCCGAATATCAATCGGGTCTAGTAAGTTTTTTACCCTTCGTTTTTTCGGCATGTGGATTTTTACGGTAAAACGGAATTACCGTGGCCCGTCTTCGACTTCCCATCGCTGGAGAGTGGTGCACCATGGTACTGTTCCATTTCAAATCCATGCACGCATTTCTAAAAGTCGTACGGCACTGTTTCGCCATTTCGTACGGATGTTGCACCTTGCACCGTGGATGTTGCACCCTGTAGATATCGATTATTCGGACGACCATAACTACTGGCTCTTTTAGAGTAACGGGAGCCATAACCTGTCAAAACGAAGGCCTTGATGAGTTCTATGGCTTTGACAGCTTTCAGCCGTCAACGGATAGATTAATGCCCAAAAAGGGCAACCCGAATCTCAATCAGGCCTCGTAAGTTTTTTACCCTTCGTTTTTTCGACACGTGGAATTTTACGATAAAATAGGATTACCGTGGCTGGCCTTCGATTTACCATCGCTGGAGAGTGGTGCACCATTGTACTGTTCCGTTTAAAATCCGTGCACGCATTTCTAAAAGTCGTACGGTACTGTTTCGCCATTTCGGATGGATGTTGCACCTTGCACCGTGGATGTTGCACCCTGTAGATATCGATTATTCGGACGGCCATAACTTCTGGCTCGTTTAGAGTTACGGGAGCCATAACCTATCAAAACGAAGGCCTCGATGAGTTCTACGGCTTTGACGGCTTTCAGCCGTCAACGGATAGATTAATGCCCAAAAAGGACAACCCGAATCTTAATCGGGTCTCGTAAGTTTTTTACCCTTCGTTTTTTCGACACGTGGATTTTTACGGTAAAACGGGATTACGGTGGCTGGTCTTCGATTTACCAACGCTGGAGAGTGGTGCACCATGGTACTGTTCCGTTTCAAATCCATGCACGCATTTCTAAAAGTCGTACGGCACTGTTTCGCCATTTCGGACGGATGTTGCACCTTGCAACGTGGATGTTGCACCCTGTAGATATCGATTATACGGACGACCATAACTTCTGGCTCGTTTAGTGTTATGGGAGCCACAACCTATCAAATCGAAGGCCTCGATAAGTTCTACGGCTTTGATAGCTTTCAGCCGTCAATGGATAGATTAATGCCCAAAAAGGACAACCGAATCTCAATCGGGTCTCGTAAGTTTTTTACCCTTCGTTTTTTCGACACGTGGATTTTTACGGTAAAACAGGATTACCGTGGCTGGCCTTCGATTTACCATCCCTGGAGAGTGGTGCACCATGGTACTGTTCCGTTTCAAATCCATGCACGCATTTCTAAATGTCGTACGGCACGTTTTCGCCATTTCGGACGGTTGTTGCACCTTGCACCGTGGATGTTTCACCCCGTAGATATCGATTATACGGACGGCCATAACTTCTGGCTCGTTTAGAGTTACGGGAGCCATAACCTGTCAAAACGCAGGCCTCGATGAGTTCTACGGCTTTGACAGCTTTCAGCCGTCAACGGATAGATTAATGCCCAAAAAGGACAACCCGAATCTCAATCGGGTCTCGTAAGTTTTTTACCCATCGTTTTTTCGACACGTGGATTTTTACGGTAAAACAGGATTACCGTGGCCGGCCTTCGATTTACCATCGCTGGAGAGTGGTGCACCATGGTACTGTTCCGTTTCAAATCCATGCACGCATTTCTAAAAGTCGTACGGCACTGTTTCGCCATTTTGGACGGATGTTGCACCTTGCACCGTGGATGTTGCACCCTGTAGATATCGATTATTCGAACGGCCATAACTTCTAGCTCGTTTAGAGTTACGGGAGCCATAACCTGTCAAAACGAAGGCCTCGATGAGATCTACGGCTTTGACAGCTTTCAGCCATCAACGGATAGATTAATGCCCAAAAAGGACAACCCGAATCTCAATCGGGTCTCGTAAGTTTTTTACCCTTCGTTTTTTCGACACGTGGATTTTTACGGTAAAACAGGATTACCGTGGCTGGCCTTCGATTTACCATCGCTGGAGAGTGGTGCACCATGGTACTGTTCCGTTTCAAATCCATGCACGCATTTCTAAATGTCGTACGACACTGTTTCGCCATTTCGGACGGATGTTGCACCTTGCACCGTGGATTTTGCACCCTATAGATATCGATTATTCGGACGGCCATAACTTCTGGCTCGTTTAGAGTTACGGGAGCCATAACCTGTCAAAACAAAGGCCTCGATGAGTTCTACGGCTTTGGTAGCTTTCAGCCGTCAATGAATAGATTAATGCCCAAAAAGGACGACCCGAATCTCAATCGGGTCTCGTACGGTTTTTGCCCTTCGTTTTTTCGACACGTGGATTTTTACGGTAAAACAGGATTACCGCTGCCCATCTTCGACTTCCCATCGCTGGAGAGTCGTGCACTATGGTACTGTTCCATTTGAAATCCATGCACGCATTTCTAAAAGTCGTACGACACTGTTTCGCCATTTCGGACGGATGTTGCACCTTGCACCGTGGATGTTGCACCCTGTAGATATCGATTATTCGGACGGCCATAACTTCTGACTCGTTTAGAGTTACGGGAGCCATAACCTATCAAAACGAAGGCCTCGATGAGTTCTATGGCTTTGAAAGCTTTCAAACGTCAACGGGTAGATTAATGCCCAAAAAGGACAACCCGAATATCAATCGGGTCTAGTAAGTTTTTTACCCTTCGTTTTTTCGGCATGTGGATTTTTACGGTAAAACGGAATTACCGTGGCCCTTCTTCGACTTCCCATCGCTGGAGAGTGGTGCACCATGGTACTGTTCCATTTCAAATCCATGCACGCATTTCTAAAAGTCGTACGGCACTGTTTCGCCATTTCGTACGGATGTTGCACCTTGCACCGTGGATGTTGCACCCTGTAGATATCGATTATTCGGACGACCATAACTACTGGCTCTTTTAGAGTAACGGGAGCCATAACCTGTCAAAACGAAGGCCTTGATGAGTTCTATGGCTTTGACAGCTTTCAGCCGTCAACGGATAGATTAATGCCCAAAAAGGGCAACCCGAATCTCAATCAGGCCTCGTAAGTTTTTTACCCTTCGTTTTTTCGACACGTGGAATTTTACGATAAAATAGGATTACCGTGGCTGGCCTTCGATTTACCATCGCTGGAGAGTGGTGCACCATTGTACTGTTCCGTTTAAAATCCGTGCACGCATTTCTAAAAGTCGTACGGTACTGTTTCGCCATTTCGGACGGATGTTGCACCTTGCACCGTGGATGTTGCACCCTGTAGATATCGATTATTCGGACGGCCATAACTTCTGGCTCGTTTAGAGTTACGGGAGCCATAACCTATCAAAACGAAGGCCTCGATGAGTTCTACGGCTTTGACGGCTTTCAGCCGTCAAGGGATAGATTAATGCCCAAAAAGGACAACCCGAATCTTAATCGGGTCTCGTAAGTTTTTTACCCTTCGTTTTTTCGACACGTGGATTTTTACGGTAAAACGGGATTACGGTGGCTGGTCTTCGATTTACCAACGCTGGAGAGTGGTGCACCATGGTACTGTTCCGTTTCAAATCCATGCACGCATTTCTAAAAGTCGTACGGCACTGTTTCGCCATTTCGGACGGATGTTGCACCTTGCAACGTGGATGTTGCACCCTGTAGATATCGATTATACGGACGACCATAACTTCTGGCTCGTTTAGTGTTATGGGAGCCACAACCTATCAAATCGAAGGCCTCGATAAGTTCTACGGCTTTGATAGCTTTCAGCCGTCAATGGATAGATTAATGCCCAAAAAGGACAACCGAATCTCAATCGGGTCTCGTAAGTTTTTTACCCTTCGTTTTTTCGACACGTGGATTTTTACGGTAAAACAGGATTACCGTGGCTGGCCTTCGATTTACCATCCCTGGAGAGTGGTGCACCATGGTACTGTTCCGTTTCAAATCCATGCACGCATTTCTAAATGTCGTACGGCACGTTTTCGCCATTTCGGACGGTTGTTGCACCTTGCACCGTGGATGTTTCACCCTGTAGATATCGATTATACGGACGGCCATAACTTCTGGCTCGTTTAGAGTTACGGGAGCCATAACCTGTCAAAACGCAGGCCTCGATGAGTTCTACGGCTTTGACAGCTTTCAGCCGTCAACGGATAGATTAATGCCCAAAAAGGACAACCCGAATCTCAATCGGGTCTCGTATGTTTTTTACCCATCGTTTTTTCGACACGTGGATTTTTACGGTAAAACAGGATTACCGTGGCCGGCCTTCGATTTACCATCGCTGGAGAGTGGTGCACCATGGTACTGTTCCGTTTCAAATCCATGCACGCATTTCTAAAAGTCGTACGGCACTGTTTCGCCATTTTGGACGGATGTTGCACCTTGCACCGTGGATGTTGCACCCTGTAGATATCGATTATTCGAACGGCCATAACTTCTAGCTCGTTTAGAGTTACGGGAGCCATAACCTGTCAAAACGAAGGCCTCGATGAGATCTACGGCTTTGACAGCTTTTAGCCGTCAACGGATAGATTAATGCCCAAAAAGGACAACCCGAATCTCAATCGGGTCTCGTAAGTTTTTTACCCTTCGTTTTTTCGACACGTGGATTTTTACGGTAAAACAGGATTACCGTGGCCCGTCTTCGACTTCCCATCGCTGGAGAGTGGTGCACCATGGTACTGTTCCATTTCAAATCCATGCACACATTTCTAAAAGTCGTACGGCACTGTTTCTCCATTTCGTACGGATGTTGCACCTTGCACCGTGGATGTTGCACCCTGTAGATATCGATTATTCGGACGACCATAACTTCTGGCTCATTTAGAGTAACGGGAGCCATAACCTGTCAAAACGAAGGCCTTGATGAGTTCTATGGCTTTGACAGCTTTCAGCCGTCAACGGATAGATTAATACCCAAAAAGGGCAACCCGAATCTCAATCGGGCGTCGTAAGTTTTTTACCCTTCGTTTTTCCGACACGTGGATTTTTACGGTAAAATAGGATTACCGTGGCTGGCCTTCGATTTACCATCGCTGGAGAGTGGTGCACCATTGTACTGTTCCATTTAAAATCCGTGCACGCATTTCTAAAAGTCGTACGGTACTGTTTCGCCATTTCGGACGGATGTTGCACCTTGCACCGTGGATGTTGCACCCTGTAGATATCGATTATTCGGACGGCCATAACTTCTGGCTCTTTTAGAGTTACGGGAGCCATAACCTGTCAAAACGAAGGCCTCGATGAGTTCTACGGCTTTGATGGCTTTCAGCCGTCAACGGATAGATTAATGCCCAAAAAGGACAATCCGAATCTTAATCGGGTCTCGTAAGTTTTTTACCGTTCGTTTTTTCGACACGTGGATTTTTACGGTAAAACGGGATTACGGTGGCTGGTCTTCGATTTACCATCGCTGGAGAGTGGTGCACCATGGTACTGTTCCGTTTCAAATCCATGCACGCATTTCTAAAAGTCGTACGGCACTATTTCGCCATTTCGGACGGATGTTGCACCTTGCACCGTGGATGTTGCACCCTGTAGATATCGATTATACGGACGACCATAACTTCTGGCTCGTTTAGAGTTATGGGAGCCACAACCTGTCAAATCTAAGGCCTCGATAAGTTCTACGGCTTTGATAGCTTTCAGCCGTCAATGGATAGATTAATGCCCAAAAAGGACAACCGAATCTCAATCGGGTCTCGTAAGTTTTTTACCCTTCGTTTTTTCCACACGTGGATTTTTATGGTAAAACAGGATTACCGTGGCTGGCCTTCGATTTACCATCCCTGGAGAGTGGTGCACCATGGTACTGTTCCGTTTCAAATCCATGCACGCATTTCTAAAAGTCGTACGGCACGTTTTCGCCATTTCGGACGGTTGTTGCACCTTGCACCGTGGATGTTTCACCCTGTAGATATCGATTATACGGACGGCCATAACTTCTGGCTCGTTTAGAGTTACGGGAGCCATAACCTGTCAAAACGCAGGCCTCGATGAGTTCTACGGCTTTGACAGCTTTCAGCCGTCAACGGATAGATTAATTCCCAAAAAGGACAATCCGAATCTCAATCGGGTCTCGTAAGTTTTTTACCCTTCGTTTTTTCGACACGTGGATTTTTACGGTAAAACAGGATTACCGTGGCTGGCCTTCGATTTACCATCGCTGGAGAGTGGTGCACCATGGTACTGTTCCGTTTCAAATCCATGCACGCATTTCTAAAAGTCGTACGACACTGTTTCGCCATTTCGGACGGATGTTGCACCTTGCACCGTGGATTTTGCACCCTATAGATATCGATTATTCGGACGACCATAACTTCTGGCTCGTTTAGAGTTACGGGAGCTATAACCTGTCAAAACGAAGGCCTCGATGAGTTCTACGACTTTGGCAGCTTTCAGCCGTCAACGGATAGATTAATGCCCAAAAAGGACGACCCGAATCTCAATCGGGTCTCGTAAGGTTTTTACCCTTCGTTTTTTCGACACGTGGATTTTTAAGGTAAAACAGGATTGCCGCTGCCCATCTTCGACTTCCCATCGCTGGAGAGTCGTGCACTATGGTACTGTTCCATTTCAAATCCATGCACGCATTTCTAAAAGTCGTACGACACTGTTTCTCCATTTCGGACGGATGTTGCACCTTGCACCGTGGATGTTGCACCCTATAGATATCGATTATTCGGACGGCCATAACTTCTGACTCGTTTAGAGTTACGGGAGCCATAACCTGTCAAAACGAAAGCCTCGGTGAGTTCTATGGCTTTGATAGCTTTCAGCCGTCAACGGATAGATTAATGCCCAAAAAGGACAACCCGAATCTCAATCGGGTCTCGTAAGTTTTTTACCCTTCGTTTTTTCGACATGTGGATTTTTACGGTAAAACGGGACTACCTTGGCCCGTCTTCGACTTCCCATCGCTGGAGAGTGGTGCACCATGGTACTATTCCGTTTCAAATCCATGCATGCATTTCTAAAAGTCGTATGACACTGTTTCGCCATTTCGGACGGATGTTGCACCTTGCACCGTGGATGTTGTACCCCGTAGATATCGATTATTCGGACGGCCATAACTTCTGGCTCGTTTAGAGTTACGGGAGCCATAACCTGTCAAAATGAAGGCCTCTATGAGATCTACGGCTTTGACAGCTTTCAGCCGTCAACGGATAGATTAATGCCCAAAAAGGACAACCCGAATCTCAATCAGGTCTCGTGAGTTTTTAACCCTTCGTTTTTTCGACACGTGGATTTTTACGGTAAAACAGGATTACGGTGGCTGGCCTTCGATTTACCATCGCTGGACAGTGGTGCACCTTGGTACCGTTCCGTTTCAAATCCATGCACGCATTTCTAAAAGTCGTACGGCACTGTTTCGCCATTTCGGACGGATGTTGCACCTCGCACCGTGGATGTTGCACCCCGTAGATATCGATTATTCAGACGGCCATAACTTCTGGCTTGTTTAGAGTTACGGGAGCCATAACCTGTCAAAACGAAGGCCTCGATGAGTTCTATGGCTTTGACAGCTTTCAGCCGTCAATGGATAAATTAATGCCCAAAAAGGACGACCCGAATCTCAATCGGGTCTCGTAAGTTTTTTACCCTTCGTTTTTTCGACACGTGGATTTTTACGGTAGAACAGGATTACCGCTGCCCATCTTCGACTTCCCATCGCTGGAGAGTGGTGCACTATGGTACTGTTCCATTTCAAATCCATGCACGCATTTCTAAAAGTCGTACGGCACTGTTTCGCCATTTCGGACGGATGTTGCACCTTGCACCGTGGATGTTGCACCCTGTAGATATCGATTATTCGGACGACCATAACTTCTGACTCGTTTAGAGTTACAGGAGCCATAACCTGTCAAAATGAAGGCCTCGATGAGTTCTATGGCTTTGACAGCTTTCAGCCGTCAACGGATAGATTAATGCCCAAAAAGGACAACCCGAATCTCAATCGGGTCTCGTAAGTTTTTTACCCTTCGTTTTTTCGACATGTGGATTTTTACGGTAAAACAAGATTACCGTGGCTGGCCTTCGATTTACCATCGCTGGAGAGCGGTGCACCATGGTACAGTTCCATTTCAAATCCATGCACGCATTCTAAAAGTCGTACGGCACTGTTTCGCCATTTCGGACGGATGTTGCACCTTGCACCGTGGATGTTGCACCCCGTAGATATCGATTATTCGGACGGCCATAACTTCTGGCTCGTTCAGAGTTACGGGAGCCATAACCTGTCAAAACGAAGGCCTCTATGAGTTCTACGGCTTTGACAGCTTTCAGCCGTCAACGGATAGATTAATGCCCAAAAAGGACAACCCGAATCTCAATCAGGTCTCGTGAGTTTTTAACCCTTCGTTTTTTCGACACGTGGATTTTTACGGTAAAACAGGATTACGGTGGCTGGCCTTCGACTTCCCATCACTTGACAGTGGTGTACCTTGGTACCGTTCCGTTTCAAATCCATGCACGCATTTCTAAAAATCGTACGGCACTGTTTCGCCATTTCGGATGGATGTTGCACCTCGCACCGTGGATGTTGCACCCTGTAGATATCGATTATTCGGACGGCCATAACTTCTGGCTCGTTTAGAGTTACGGAAGCCATAACCTGTCAAAACGAAGGCCTCGATGAGTTCTACGGCTTTGACCGCTTTCAGCCGTCAACGGATAGATTAATGCCCAAAAAGGGCAACCCGAATCTCAATCGGGCCTCGTAAGTTTTTTACCCTTCGTTTTTTCGACACGTGGATTTTTACGGTAAAACAGGATTACCGTGGCTGGCCTTCGATTTACCATCGCTGGAGAGTGGTGCACCATTGTACTGTTTCGTTTCAAATCCATGCACGCATTTCTAAAAGTCGTACGGCACTATTTCGCCATTTCGGACGGATGTTGTACCTTGCACCGTGGATGTTGCAACCTGTAGATATCGATTATTCGGACGGCCATAACTTCTGGCTCGTTTAGAGTTACGGAAGCCATAACCTGTCAAAACGAAGGCCTCGATGAGTTCTACGGCTTTGATGGCTTTCATCCGTCAACGGATAGATTAATGCACAAAAAGGACAACCCGAATCTCAATCGGATCTCGTAAGTTTTTTACCCTTCGTTTTTTCGACACGTGGATTTTTACGGTAAAACAGGATTACGGTGGCTGGCCTTCGATTTACCATCTCTGGAAAGTGGTGCACCATC
This sequence comes from Allium cepa, assembly GCA_030765085.1. NCBI lineage: Eukaryota > Viridiplantae > Streptophyta > Magnoliopsida > Asparagales > Amaryllidaceae > Allium > Allium cepa. The sequence goes on from CM060938.1 coordinate 874,110,818, forward strand.
GTACCATTCCATTTCAAATCCATGCACGCATTTCTAAAAGTCGTACGGCACTGTTTCGCCATTTCGGACGGATGTTGCACCTCGCACCGTGGATGTTGCACCCTGTAGATATCGATTATTCGGACTGCCATAACTTCTGGCTCGTTTAGAGTTACGGGAGCCATAACCTGTCAAAACGAAGGCCTTGATGAGTTCTACGACTTTGACAGCTTTCAGCCGTCAACGGATAAATTAATGCCCAAAAAGGACAACCCGAATCTCAATCGGGTCTCGTAAGTTTTTTACTCTTCGTTTTTTCGACACGTGGATTTTTACGGTAAAACAAGTTTACCGTGGTTGGCTTTCGATTTACCATCGCTGGAGAGTGGTGCACCATGGTACTGTTCCATTTCAAATCCATGCACGCATTTCGAAAAGTCGTACGCACTGTTTCGCCATTTCGGACGGATGTTGCACCTTGCACCGTGGATGTTGCACCCTGTAGATATCGATTATTCGGACGGCCATAACTTCTGGCTCGTTTAGAGTTACGGGAGCCATAACCTGTCAAAACGAAGGCCTCAATGAGTTCTATGGTTTTGACAGCTTTCAGCCATCAACGGATAGATTAATGCCCAAAAAGGACAACCCGTATCTCAATCGGGTCTCGTAAGCTTTTTACCCTTCGTTTTTTCGACACGTGGATTTTTACGGTAAAACAGGATTACGGTGGCTGGCCTTCGATTTACCATCGCCGGAGAGTGGTGCACCATGGTACCGTTCCGTTTCAAAACCATTCACACATTTCTAAAAGTCGTACGGCACTGTTTCGCCATTTTGGACGGATGTTGAACCTTGCACCGTGGATGTTGCACCCTATAGATATCGATTATTCAGACGCAATAACTTCTGGCTCGTTTAGAGTTACGGGAGCCATAACCTGTCAAAAGGAAGGCCTCGATGAGTTCTACGGCTTTGACCGCTTTCAGCTGTCATTGGATAGATTAATGCCCAACAAGGACAACCCGAATCTCAATCGGGTCTCGTAAGCTTTTTACCCATCGTTTTTTCGACACGTGGATTTTTACGGTAAAACGGGATTAACGTGGCCCGTCTTCGACTTCCCATCGCTGGAGAGCGGTGCACCATGGTACTGTTCCGTTTCAAATCCATGCACGTATTTCTAAAAGTCATACGACACTTTTTCACAATTTCGGACGGATGTTGCACCTTGCACCGTGGATGTTGCACCCTGTAGATATCGATTATTCGGACGGCCATAACTTCTGGCTCGTTTAGAGTTACGGGAGCCATAACCTGTCAAAACGAAGGCCTCGATGAGTTCTATGGTTTTGACAGCTTTCAGCCGTCAACGGATAGATTAATGCCCAAAAAGGACAACCCGAATCTCAATCGGGTCTCGTAAGTTTTTTACCCTTCGTTTTTTCGACACGTGCAATTTTACGGTAAAACAGGATTACGGTGGCTGGTCTTCGATTTACCATCGCTGGAGAGTGGTGCACCATGGTACTTTTCCGTTTCAATTCCATGCACGCATTTCTAAAAGTCGTACGACACTGTTTCACCATTTCGGACGGATGTTGCACCTTGCACCGTGGATGTTGCACCCTGTAGATATCGATTATACGGACGACCATAACTTCTGGCTCGTTTAGAGTTACGGGAGCCACAACCTGTCAAAACTAAGGCCTCGATAAGTTCTACGGCTTTGACAGCTTTCAGCCGTCAACGGATAGATTGATGCCCAAAAAGGACAACCCGAATCTCAATCGGGTCTCGTAAGTTTTTTACCCTTCGTTTTTTCGACACGTGGATTTTTACGGTAAAACAGGATTACCGTGGTTGGCCTTCGATTTACCGTCGCTGGAGAGTGGGGCACCATGGTACTGTTCCGTTTCAAATCCATGCACGCATTTCTAAAAGTCGTACGACACTGTTTCGCCATTTCGGACGGATGTTGCACCTTGCGCCGTAGATGTTGCGCCCTGTAGATATCAATTATTCGGACGGCCATAACTTCTGGCTCGTTTAGAGTTACGGGAGCCATAACATGTCAAAACGAAGGCCTCGATGAGTTCTACGGCATTGACAGCATTCAGCAGTCAACGGATAGATTAATGCCCAAAAAGGACAACCCGAATCTCAATCGGGTCTTGTAAGTTTTTTACCTTCGTTTTTTCGACACGTGGATTTTTACGGTAAAACAGGATTACGGTGGCTGGTCTTCGATTTACCATCGCTGGAGAGTGGTGCACCATGGTACTGTTCCATTTCAAATCCATGCACACATTTCTAAAAGTCGTACGACACTGTTTCGCCAATTCGTACGGATGTTGCACCTTGCACCGTGGATGTTGCACCCTATAGATATAGATTATATGGACGACCATAACTTCTGGCTCGTTTAGAGTTACGGGAGCCATAACCTGTCAAAACGAAGGCCTCGATGAGTTCTACGGCTTTAACAGCTTTCAGCCGTCAACGGATAGATTAATGCCCAAAAAGGACAACCCGAATCTCAATCGGGTCTCGTAAGTTTTTTACCATTTGTTTTTTCGACACGTGGATTTTTACGGTAAAACAGGATTACCGTGGTTGGTGTTTGCGCCAAAATTGGTCACAAACACCCAATATCACGAAAGCACCCGTTTACCTATTCAACTTGATAATAATCAACACAGAATTCAGCAACAATCAATGGAGAATTCAGCTCTAAGTAACAAATCACAGTAATTCACAAACAACAATCACAAACACAGGATTTATAGTGGTTCGGCGTTCGCGCCTACGTCCACTTTGAAGGTTTTCTCTTTATTGCTTTGCTTGATTAAACCGATTACAATGGATTACAGTTGATAATAGCTTTGAAATCTGAATACAACAGTGAATCTGATGAGTAGATTTGAATCCGGCAGAGTCTTGGTGTTCAATGGCAGAAGTTCTCCGAAGATCCCCCTTTTCTGAAGGCTTCAGGGTGCTATTTATAGGCGTTGGAGGCCCAGATCTTGCTGAAACTTCGGGAGACCTCTTCTAGCACGTGAGTGGGCCCACGCGACCGACCCCACCAAGTTTCGTCTCGATCTGACATCGATTCGAAGTCATTTCGAACCCATCAAGAAATGGTCCAATCGAGCTGAAACTTGGCAGGAACAATCTCTACCTTGTATGGAAGCTACTGTGAAAATTTGGTTGCATTTGGATGTGTGGTTGAGGAGATATGATCGGTTCGAAATGGTGTTTCTCGATTGGCTGTGGAGTTCGAACCCATCACTTCGAAACCATGACTTCGAATCCATGGACACACGTGATTCTGCAGTGACGTGGTGCGTGCTCCTCGAATCGATCCTGTTTTGTCTCCGAGTTGACCGCATCGCACCCATGGATTTCGCCTCGTTCGTATCGTGGGGCGACACATCATCCAAGTTAGCTGACTTGGTGGGTACGAACAAGTGAATGTCCCTGGGTTCGAATGCGACCGTTTCGAACCAAGGTGTACTCGTGGGTTCGAACTCGATCGATTCGAACAAGATCGATTCGAAGCGCCTTGGATTCGAAGCTGGTGGGCTTGAATGGATTAGAAGATGATGGTTTCGAATGTAATGGAGTCGAAGTTAATGGTTGTGAGGCAGGCACTGGTTGATGGATTCGAACAAGATGGGTTCGAAGGAAGGATACCGGATGGGTTCGGAGTAGATGGTTTCGAAGATGATGGATTCGAACATAACCTGTGGCCATCGATTCGAACCATGGGTACCTATGGGTTCGAACCGAACAGGGGGCCATCTTTCTCAAATTGAAACCATTATATCTTGAGCATACGAACTCGGATTGACTTGAAACTTGAAACGACGACTCCTTCGACCTTTCTTGTCATGTCCTATCAATTTTGGCCCATTCCGGACTCGGACTAAATCCATCGATATCCATAGCAAAGCGAAGTACAACCAATCTCTGAGGTGAACCGTCTTTTGCTTTTGATCAATCTTTTGGTATCACGGCTTTGCCAAAAAGCGGGATAACATCTTGCCCCCCAAAACATGCCTTGCGGTAGGAAGGTGTGTTTTGTAATGCCTTGAGTTGGATGTTCGTATCCTATTATCAACCTGCAAAGAACTTGATAATTTCATATGGCCTCAAATGACGATCGTTCGGGACCGAGCTATTTGGGTTGAAGCGCGGTCGTTCGTGGTCAAGCGCTTAACTTCAAATGACGATCGTTCGTGATCGTGTCATTCGAGGTGAAATGCGACCGTGCGCGGTCGAGTGTATAAATCCATGTGTCGATCGTTCGGGATCTTATGCTGTTTGAGGTGAATTGGGACCGTTCGCGGTCCGTGCCGTTCGTGGCATAGGATGGAATAGGACCGTTCGCGGTCGATGCCGTTCGTGGCAAATGATGATCGTTCGCGACCAAGTGCCGTTCAAGGCGAATGGTGACCGTTCGAGGTCGGATTGTATAATTAGTGAACCATGACCGTTCGCGGTCGGTGCCATTCAAGGCAGAAAGTGATCGTTCGCGATCGTGTGCCGTTCGAGGCGAATTTGTGACCGTTCGCGGTCGGGTGTTGGACCTCAAGTGACGATCGTTCACGATCAAGCCATTTGAGGTGAGGTGAGTTGTGACTGTTCGAAGTCGAGTGCCGTTCGAGGCGAATTGTGACCGTTCGAGGTCGGGTGCCATTCGAGGCGAATTGTGTGCCCGGGAGGGCTTGGTATTATCGATGCCAGGGTCACGTTCGGGTGAGTTCCTGGATCGTTTGTCAGGGCGGCACATCGCCATCTCAGAGCATGCCTAAGGACCGTTCGCGACCCCGTACATGAGCAAGTAGCATAGCCATTTCAGAATTATCAGAATCAAATGTCTATTAAACGGATGAGTTTTCAAAACAGAAATGTCCAAACAAGCAAAGTTTAAATGTTCAAATCAAAATGAAACGAAAGCAAAGCATAGATGTCAAAGTGTAAGTTCCCACTACGAAACGGTTAATGATCGCTCAGAGCATGCCTGGAGATCGTTCGCGATCTCACACATGTGTAAATGATTTAACTTTGTTAGTGGAAGCTTACAACTTGTTCATCGTTATTTCACTCAATTGATAACCAAACGGTGCCTTGATTCAGGGTCGCCTCTAGCTGATGTGGACGGTGGCCGTTCTGGTTCCGCCACAGGAGCTCGCCTCCTTACATATTGGAGGAGCATACCGTTCCTGATATGCCCTTCCACCTCGTCCTTCAGGTGCCTACAATCGTTAGTGTTATGACCATTTAATTCATGGAATACACAGAACTTATCTGATTTCCTTTCGTCGGAGGTAGGATCCCTTCGCATCGGCCTACGATACGGAATCTGTTCTTTGGTATCCTGATAAATTTGTTCCAGGCTCTCGTTCAGCTCAGTGTAGGTGGTGAATCACGGCTCCCTCCGTTGCCGCTTTGATCTGTCTCCGTTATTCTCAGTCCTTCTTTTACCTTTATCCTTGTCCGATTCCCTTCTAGGGGTTTTTTCGTCTTTGAGTGCATAAACTTCTATCCCATCTCCTTCTTCTCTTTCTGCATTCGCATCCTCTAATCATAAAAACTTTTCCGCCTCATGATAGAATTCTCCCAGATCTACGGGTGGATCTTTAGTTAATGAATTTTTGAACTCCGTTCCGTCTGCTATTCCGGACACAACCGCCATCATAACCATGGATGGATCCGGTCTATCCACGGAAGCTGCCGCCGCATTGAACCGTGTCAGGAAACTTCTCAACGTTTCTCCAGCCTTCTGTTTTAAAGTTGCTAACGTCACCACATTCTTGGGTCTTGTAATGTGAACCCTGAATTGCCTCATAAATCTCTCAGTTAAATCATTCCATGTTCCAATGGATCCACTATCTAATTGCTTGAACCATAATGCCGCAATATCCGCCGAATACAGTGGAAAGCACCGGGCCATGACCTCCTCTGATGCCCCCAGCACTTCCATATGCCTCATATATTTTGTCAGATGGACCGTGGGGTCTGTTCTCCCGTCATACATATCCAGCGATGGTAATTTGAAATCCGGTGGGTTTCTAGCTCGTCTGATTGCCGGAGTGAAAGGACTCCTATTAACATCCTCTAGGTCTTTGTTCACCAAACCGCCTCTCATAGCTCTCCTAACCATCTCTGCCAACTTGTCGGTGTCTCCGAGATGTAACCTTCGTTCGTTACTTTCATCCTTCCCCCCGAGTTCACGAGGGAACTCTGAAATCTGCCCCCTTGACTGAGCGTTCATTCCTCTGCTGTCTCCAGGTTGCGCAGATACTCCTCTTTCTCCCTCCGAAATTGGACCAACATTCTCCATGGGTGTGCCCCCTAATCCGGGTGCGACGCCGGATGGTCCTGCTTCGTTCTGGACTCCATTGGCTCCTCTATTCTGTGCTCCAAGCTGTCCTATCTGTTGAAATAAACTCTGGATCAACTCCTCTTGCTTCTTCATCATCGTCTCCATCTCGTCCCTAGTGATGTAGATCGATGGTTGATTCGCTCCTGAGGAAGCCTCCTGACTTCCTTGCTGTTCACTTCTCTCTGGCCTTGGCCTTCGGCTTGATTGTCTTGTCATAATTTCTCAAACCTAAACTTTCAAACTTTCTCTGAATCAATTATCAACTAGTAGAACTCCTGAGTTCAAGTTTCTCAGTGAAAGCACCAAAATGTTTGCGCCAAAATTGGTCACAAACACCCAATATCACGAAAGCACCCGTTTACCTATTCAACTTGATAATAATCAACACAGAATTCAGCAACAATCAATGGAGAATTCAGCTCTAAGTAACAAATCACAGTAATTCACAAACTACAATCACAAACACAGGATTTATAGTGGTTCGGCGTTCGCGCCTACGTCCACTTTGAAGGTTTTCTCTTTATTGCTTTGCTTGATTAAACCGATTACAATGGATTACAGTTGATAATAGCTTTGAAATCTGAATACAACAGTGAATCTGATGAGTAGATTTGAATCCGGCAGAATCTTGGTGTTCAATGGCAGAAGTTCTCGGAAGATCCCCCTTTTCTGAAGGCTTCAGGGTGCTATTTATAGGCGTTGGAGGCCCAGATCTTGCTGAAACTTCGGGAGACCTCTTCTAGCACGTGAGTGGGCCCACGCGACCGACCCCACCAAGTTTCGTCTCGATCTGACATCGATTCGAAGTCATTTCGAACCCATCAAGAAATGGTCCAATCGAGCTGAAACTTGGCAGGAACAATCTCTACCTTGTATGGAAGCTACTGTGAAAATTTGGTTGCATTTGGATGTGTGGTTGAGGAGATATGATCGGTTCGAAATGGTGTTTCTCGGTTGGCTGTGGATTTCGAACCCATCACTTCGAAACCATGACTTCGAATCCATGGACACACGTGATTCTGTAGTGACGTGGTGCGTGCTCCTCGAATCGATCCTGTTTTGTCTCCGAGTTGACCGCTTCGCACCCATGGATTTCGCCTCGTTCGTATCGTGGGGCGACACATCATCCAAGTTAGCTGACTTGGTGGGTACGAACAAGTGAATGTCCCTGGGTTCAAATGCGACCGTTTCGAACCAAGGTGTACTCGTGGGTTCGAACTCAATCGATTCGAACAAGATCGATTCGAAGCGCCTTGGATTCGAAGCTGGTGGGCTTGAATGGATTCGAAGATGATGGTTTCGAATGTAATGGAGTCGAAGTTAATGGTTGTGAGGCAGGCACTGGTTGATGGATTCGAACAAGATGGGTTCGAAGGAAGGATACCGGATGGGTTCGGAGTAGATGATTTCGAAGATGATGGATTCGAACATAACCTGTGGCCATCGATTCGAACCATGGGTACCTATGGGTTCGAACCGAACAGGGGGCCATCTTTCTCAAATTGAAACCATTATATCTTGAGCATACGAACTCGGATTGACTTGAAACTTGAAACGACGACTCCTTCGACCTTTCTTGTCATGTCCTATCAATTTTGGCCCATTCCGGACTTGGACAAAATCCATCGATATCCATAGCAAAGCGAAGTACAACCAATCTCTGAGGTGAACCGTCTTTTGCTTTTGATCAATCTTTTGGTATCACGGCTTTGCCAAAAAGCGGGATAATAGTTGGCCTTCGATTTACCATCGCTGGAGAGTGGTGCACCATGGTACTGTTCCGTTTCAAATCCATGCACGCATTTCTAAAAGTCGTACGACACCGTTTCGCCATTTCGGACGGATGTTGCACCTTGCACCGTGGATGTTGCACCCTGTAGATATCGATTATTCGGACGGCCATAACTTCTGGCTCGTTTAGAGTTACGGGAGCCATAACCTGTCAAAACGAAGGCCTCGATGAGTTCTACGGCTTTGACAGCTTTCAGCCGTCAACGGATAGATTAATGCCCAAAAAGGACAACCCGAATTTCAATCTGGTCTCGTAAGTTTTTTACCCTTCGTTTTTTCGACACGTGGATTTTTACGGTAAAACAGGATTACGGTGGCTGGTCTTCGATTTACCATCGCTGGACAGTGGTGCACCATGGTACTGTTCCGTTTCAAATCCATGCACGCATTTCTAAAAGTCGTACGGCACTGTTTTGCCATTTCGGACGGATGTTGCATCTTGCACCGTGGATGTTACACCCTGTAGATATCGATTATTCGGGCGGCCATAACTTCTGGCTCGTTTAGAGTTACGAGATCCATAACCTGCCAAAACGAAGGCCTCGATGAGTTCTACGGCTTTAACAGCTTTCAGCCGTCAACGGATAGATTAATGCCCAAAAAGGACAACCTGAATCTCAATCGGGTCTCGTAAGTTTTTTACCCAACGTTTTTTCGACACGTGGATTTTTACGGTAAAACGGGATTACCGTGGCCCGTCTTCGACTTCCCATCGCTGGAGAGCGGTGCACTATGGTACTGTTCCGTTTCAAATCCATGCAAAGTCATACGGCACTGTTTCGCCATTTCGGACGGATGTTGCACCTTGCACCGTGGACGTTGCACCCTGTAGATATCGATTATTCGGACGGCCATAACTTCTGGCTCGTTTAGAATTGCGGGAGCCATAACCTGTCAAAATGAAGGCCTCGATGAGTTCTACGGCATTGACCGCTTTCAGCCGTCAACGGATAGATTAATGCCCAAAAAGGGCAACCCGAATCTCAGTCGGGCCTCGTAAGTTTTTTACCCTTCGTTTTTTCGACACGTGGATTTTTACGGTGAAACAGGATTATCGTGGCCCGTCTTCGACTTCCCATCGCTGGAGAGTGGTGCACCATGGTACTGTTCCGTTTCAAATCCATGCACGCATTTCTAAAAGTCGTACGACACTGTTTCGCCATTTCGGACGGATGTTGCACCTTGCACCGTGGATGTTGCACCCTGTAGATATCAATTATTCGGACGGCCATAACTTCTGGCTCGTTTAGAGTTAATGGAGCCATAACCTGTCAAAACGAAGGCCTCGATGAGTTCTACGGCTTTGATGGCTTTCAGCCGTCAACAGATAGATTAATGCCCAAAAAGGGCAACCCGAATCTCATTCGGGCCTCGTAAGTTTTTTACCATTCGTTTTTTCGACACGTGGATTTTTACGGTAAAACAGGATTACCGTGGCTGGCCTTCGATTTACCATCGCTGGAGAGTGGTGCACCATGGTACTATTCTGTTTCAAATCCATGCATGCATTTCTAAAAGTCGTACGGCTCTGTTTCGCCATTTTGGACGGATGTTGCATCTTGCACCGTGGATGTTGCACCCTGTAGATATCGATTATTCGGACGGCCATAACTTCTGGATCGTTTAGAGTTACGGGAGCCATAACCAGTCAAAACGAAGGCCTCGATGAGTTCTACGGCTTTGACAGCTTTCAGCCGTCAACGGATAGATTAATGCCCAAAAAGGACAACCCGAATCTCAATCGGGTCTCGTAAGTTTTTTACCCTTCGTTTTTTCGACACGTGGATTTTTACGGTAAAACAGGATGACCGTGGCCCGTCTTCGATTTACCATCGCTGGAGTGTGGTGCACCATGGTACTGTTTTATTTCAAATCCATGCACGCATTTCTAAAATTCGTACGGCACTGTTTCGCCATTTCGGACGGATGTTGCACCTTGCACCGAGGGTGTTGCACCCTGTAGATATCGATTATTCGGACGGCCATAACTTCTGGCTCATTTAGAGTTACGGGAGCCATAACCTATCAAAACGAAGGCCTCGATGAGTTCCACGGCTTTGACAGCTTTCAGTCGTCAACGGATAGATTAATGCCCAAAAAGGACAAAACGAATCTCAATCGGGTCTCGTAAGTTTTTTACCCTTCGTATTTTCGACACGTGTATTTTTACGGTAAAACGGGATTACCGTGGCCCGTCTTCGACTTCCCATCACTGGGGAGTGGTGCACCATGGTACTGTTCCGCTTCAAATCCATGCACGCATTTCTAAAAGTCGTACGACACTGTTTCGCCATTTCGGACGGATGTTGCACCCTGTAGATATCGATTATTCGGACGGCCATAACTTCTAGCTCGTTTAGAGTTACGGGAGCCATAACCTGTCAAAACGAAGGCCTCGATGAGTTCCACGGCTTTGACAGCTTTCAGTCCTCAATGGATAGATTAATGCCCAAAAAGGACAACCCGAATCTCAATCGGGTCTCGTAAGTTTTTTACCCTTCGTTTTTTCGACACGTGGATTTTTACGGTAAAACAGGATTACCGTGGCCCGTCTTCGATTTACCATCGCTGGAGAGTGGTGCACCATGGTACTGTTCTGTTTCAAATCCATGCACGCATTTCTAAAAGTCGTACGGCACTGTCTCGCCATTTCGGACATATGTTGCAACTTGCACCGTGGATGTTGCACCCTATAGATATCGATTATTCGGACGACCATAACTTCTGGTTCGTTTAGAGTTACGGGAGCCATAACCTGTCAAAACGAAGGCCTCAATGAGTTCCACTGCTTTGACAGCTTTCAGTCATCAACGGATAGATTAATGCACAAAAAGGACAATCCGAATCTCAATCGGGTCTCGTAAGTTTTTTACCCTTCGTTTTTTCGACACGTGGATTTTTACGGTAAAACAGGATTACGGTGGATGGTCTTTGATTTACCATCACTGGAGAGTGGTGCACTATGATACTGTTCCGTTTCAAATCCATGCACGCATTTCTAAAAGTCGTACGGCACTGTTTCGCCATTTCGGACGGATGTTGCACCTTGCACCGTGGATGTTGCACCCTGTAGATATCGATTATTCAGACGGCCATAACTTTTGGCTCGTTTAGAGTTACGGGAGCCATAACCTGTCAAAATGAAGGACTCGATGAGTTCCACGGCATTGACCATTTTCAGCCGTCAATGGATAGATTAATGCCCAAAAAGGGCAACCCGAATCTCAACCGGGCCTCGTAAGTTTTTTACCCTTCGTTTTTTCGACACGTGGATTTTTACGGTAAAACAGGATTATCGTGGCCCATCTTCGACTTCCCATCGTTGGAGAGTGGTGCACCATGGTACTGTTCTGTTTCAAATCCATGCACGCATTTCTAAAAGTCGTACGGCACTGTTTCGCCATTTCGGACGGATGTTGCACCTTGCACCGTGGATGTTGCACCCTATAGATATCAATTATTCGGACGGCCATAACTTCTGGCTCGTTTAGAGTTACGGGAGCCATAACCTGTCAAAACGAAGGCCTCGATGAGTTCTACATCTTTGATGGCTTTCCGCCATCAACGGATAGATTAATGCCCAAAAAGGGTAACCCGAATCTCATTCGGGCCTCGTAAGTTTTTTACCATTCGTTTTTTCGACACGTGGATTTTTATGGAAAAACAGGATTACCGTGGCTGGCCTTCGATTTACCATCGCTGGAGAGTGGTGCACCATGGTACTGTTCCGTTTCAAATCCATGCACGCATTTCTAAAAGTCGTACGGCACTGTTTCGCCATTTTGGACGGATGTTGCATCTTGCACCGTGGATGTTGCACCCTGTAGATATCGATTATTCGGACGGCCATACCTTCTGGCTCGTTTAGAGTTACAGGAGCCATAACCTGTCAAAACGAAGGCCTCGATGAGTTCTACAGCTTTGACAGCTTTCAGCCGTCAATGGATAGATTAATGCCCAAAAAGGACAACCCGAATCTCAATCGGGTCTCGTAAGTTTTTTACCCTTCGTTTTTTCGACACGTGGATTTTTACGGTAAAACAGGATTACCGTGGCCCGTCTTCGACTTCCCATCGCTGGAGATTGGTGCACCATGGTACTGTTCCGTTTCAAATCCATGCACGCATTTCTAAAAGTCGTACGACACTCTTTCGCCATTACGGACGGATGTTGCACCTTGCACCGTGGATGTTGCACCCTGTAGATATCGATTATTCGGACGGCCATAACTTCTGGCTCGTTTAGAGTTATGGGAGCCATAACCTGTCAAAACGAAGGCCTCGATGAGTTCTATGGCTTTGACAGCTTTCAGCCGTCAACGGATAGATTAATGCCCAAAAAGGACAACCTGAATCTCAATCGGGTCTCGTAAGTTTTTTACCCTTCGTTTTTTCGACACGTGGATTTTTACGGTAAAACGGGATTACCGTGGCCCGTCTTCGACTTCCCATCGCTGGAGAGCGGTGAACCATGGTACTGTTCCGTTTCAAATCCATGCACGTATTTCAAAAGTCGTACGACACTGTTTCGCCATTTCGGACGGATGTTGCACCTTGCACCGTGGATGTTGCACCCTGTAGATATCGATTATTCGGACGGCCATAACTTCTGGCTCGTTTAGAGATACGGGAGCCATAACCTGTCAAAACGAAGGCCTCGATGAGTTCTATGGATTTGACAGCTTTCAGCCGTCAACGGATAGATTAATGCCCAAAAAGGACAACCCGAATCTCAATCGGGTCACGTAAGTTTTTTACCCTTCGTTTTTTCGACACGTGCAATTTTACGTTAAAACTTGATTACGGTGGCTGGTCTTCGATTTACCATCGCTGGAGAGTGGTGCACCATGGTACTGTTCCGTTTCAAATCCATGCACGCATTTCTAAAAGTCGTACAGCACTGTTTCGCCATTTCGGATGGATGTTGCACCTTGCACCGTGGATGTTGCACCCTGTGGATATCGATTATTCGGACGGCCATAACTTCTGGCTCGTTTAGAGTTACGGGAGCCATAACCTGTCAAAACGAAGGCCTCGATGAGTTCTACGGCATTGACCGCTTTCAGCCGTCAACGGATAGATTAATGCCCAAAAAGGGCAACCCGAATCTCAATCGGGCCTCGTAAGTTTTTTACCCTTCGTTTTTTCGACACATGGATTTTTACGGTAAAACAGGATTATCTTGGCCCGTCTTCGACTTCCCATCGCTGGAGAGTGGTGCACCATGGTACTGTTCCATTTCAAATCCATGCACGCATTTCTAAAAGTCGTACGACACTGTTTCGCCATTTCGGACGGATGTTGCACCTTGCACCGTGGATGTTGCACCCTGTAGATATCAATTATTCGGACGGCCATAACTTCTGGATCGTTTAGAGTTATGGGAGCCATAACCTTTCAAAACGAAGGCATCGATGAGTTTTCGGCTTTGATGGCTTTCAGCCGTCAACGGATAGATTAATGCCCAAAAAGGGCAACCCGAATCTCATTCGGGCCTCGTAAGTTTTTTACCATTCTTTTTTTCGACACGTGGATTTTTATGGTAAAACAGGATTACCGTGGCCGGCCTTCGATTTACCATCGCTGGAGAGTGGTGTACCATGGTACTGTTCCGTTTCAAATCCATGCACGCATTTCTAAAAGTCGTACGGCACTGTTTCGCCATTTCGGACGGATGTTGCACCTTGCACCGTGGATGTTGCACCCTGTAGATATCGATTATTCGGACGGATGTTGCACCTTGCACCGTGGATGTTGCACCCTGTAGATATCGATTATTCGGACGGCCATAACTTCTGACTCGTTTAGAGTTACGGGAGCCATAACCTGTCAAAACGAAGGCCTCGATGAGTTCTATGGCTTTGACAGCTTTCATCCATCAACGGATAGATTAATGCCCAAAAAGGACAACCCGAATCTCAATCGGGTCTCCTAAGTTTTTTACCCTTCGTTTTTTCGACACGTGGATTTTTACGGTAAAACGGGATTACGGTGGCCCGTCTTCGACTTCCCACCGCTGGAGAGTGTTGCACCAAGGAACTGTTACGTTTCAAATCCATTCACGCATTTCTAAAAGTCGTACGGCACTGTTTCGCCATTTCGGACGGATGTTGCACCTTGCACCGTGGATGTTGCACCCTGTAGATATCGATTATTCGGACGGCCATAACTTCTGGCTCGTTTAGAGTTACGGGAGCCATAACCTGTCAAAACGAAGGCCTCGATGAGATCAACGGCTTTGACGGCTTTCAGCCGTCAACGGATAGATTAATGCCCAAAAAGGACAACCCGAATCTCAATCGGGTCTCGTAAGTTTTTTACCCTTCGTTTTTTCGACACGTGGATTTTTACGGTAAAACAGGATTATCGTGGCCCGTCTTCGACTTCCCATCGCTGGAGAGTGGTACACCGTGGTACTGTTCCGTTTCAAATCCATGCACGCATTTCTAAATGACGTACGGCACTGTTTCGCCATTTCGGACTGATGTTGCACCTTGCACCGTGGATGTTGCACCCTGTAGATATCGATTATTCGGACGGCCATAACTTCTGACTCGTTTAGAGTTACGGGAGCCATAACCTGTCAAAACGAATGCCTCGATGAGTTCTACGGCGTTGACAGCTTTCAGCCGTCAACGGATAGATTAATGCCCAAAAAGGACAACCCGAATCTCAATCGGGTCTCGTAAGTTTTTTACCCTTCGTTTTTTCGACACGTGGATTTTTACGGTAAAATAGGATTACGGTGGATGGTCTTCGATTTACCATCGCTGGAGAGTGGTGCACCATGGTACTGTTCCATTTCAAATCCATGCACGCATTTCTAAAAGTCGTACGGCACTGTTTCGCCATTTCGTACGGATTTTGCAACTTGCACCGTGGATGTTGCACCCTGTAGATATCGATTATTCGGACGGCCATAACTTCTGACTCGTTTAGAGTTACGGGAGCCATAACCTGTCAAAACGAAGGCCTCGATGAGTTCTATGGCTTTGACATCTTTCAGCCGTCAATGGATAGATTAATGCCCAAAAAGGACAACCCGAATCTCAATCGGAACTCGTAAGTTTTTTACCCTTCGTTTTTTCGACACGTGGATTTTAACGGTAAAATAGGATTACGGTGGATGGTCTTCGACTTCCCATCGCTGGAGAGTGGTGCACCGTGGTACTGTTCCGTTTCAAATCCATGCACGCATTTCTAAATGACGTACGACACTGTTTCGCCATTTCGGACTGATGTTGCCCTTGCACCGTGGATGTTGCACCCTGTAGATATCGATTATTCGGACGGCCATAACTTCTGGCTCGTTTAGAGTTACAGGAGCCATAACCTGTCAAAACGAAGGCCTCGATGAGTTCTACGGCTTTGATGGCTTTCAGCCGTCAACGGATAGATTAATGCCCAAAAAGGGCAACCCGAATCTCAATCGGGCCTCGTATGTTTTTTACCCTTCGTTTTTTCGACACGTGGATTTTTACGGTAAAACAGGATTACCGTGGCCCGTCTTCGACTTCCCATCGCTGGAGAGTGGTGCACCATGGTACTGTTCCATTTCAAATCCATGCACGCATTTCTAAAAGTCGTACGGCACTGTTTCACCATTTCGTACGGATTTTGCAACTTGCACCGTGGATGTTGCACCCTGTAGATATCGATTATTCGGACGGCCATAACTTCTGGCTCGTTTAGAGTTACGGGAGCCATAACCTGTCAAAACGAAGGCCTCGATGAGTTCTATGGCTTTGAAAGCTTTCAGCCGTCAATGGATAGATTAATGCCCAAAAAGGACAACCCGAATCTCAATCGGAACTCGTAAGTTTTTTACCCTTCGTTTTTTCGACACGTGGATTTTTACGGTAAAATAGGATTACGGTGGATGGTCTTCGACTTCCCATCGCTGGAGAGTGGTGCACCGTGGTACTGTTCCATTTCAAATCCATGCACTCATTTCTAAATGACGTACGGCACTGTTTCGCCATTTCGGACTGATGTTGCACCTTGCACCGTGGATGTTGCACCCTGTAGATATCGATTATTCGGACGGCCATAACTTCTGGCTCGTTTAGAGTTACGGGAGCCATAACCTGTCAAAACGAAGGCCTCGATGAGTTCTACGGCTTTGATGGCTTTCAGCCGTCAACGGATAGATTAATGCCCAAAAAGGGCAACCCGAATCTCAATCGGGCCTCGTATGTTTTTTACCCTTCTTTTTTTCGACACGTGGATTTTTACGGTAAAACAGGATTACCGTGGCCCGTCTTCGACTTTCCATCGCTGGAGAGTGGTGCACCATGGTACTGTTCCATTTCAAATCCATGCACGCATTTCTAAAAGTCGTACGGCACTGTTTCGCCATTTCGTACGGATTTTGCAACTTGCACCGTGGATGTTGCACCCTGTAGATATCGATTATTCGGACGGCCATAACTTCTGGCTCGTTTAGAGTTACGGGAGCCATAACCTGTCAAAACGAAGGCCTCGATGAGTTCTATGGCTTTGACAGCTTTCAGCCGTCAATGGATAGATTAATGCCCAAAAAGGACAACCCGAATCTCAATCGGAACTCGTAAGTTTTTTACCCTTCGTTTTTTCGACACGTGGATTTTTACGGTAAAACAGGATTACCGTGGCCCGTCCTCGACTTCCCATCGCTGGAGAGTGGTGCACTATGGTACTGTTCCATTTCAAATCCATGCATGCATTTCTAAAAGTCGTACGGCACTGTTTTGCCATTTTAGACGGATGTTGCACCTTGCACCGTGGATGTTGCACCCTGTAGATATCGATTATTCGGACGGCCATAACTTCTGACTCGTTTAGAGTTACGGGAGCCATAACCTGTCAAAACGAAGGCCTCGATGAGTTCTATGGCTTTAACAGCTTTCATCCATCAACGGATAGATTAATGCCCAAAAAGGACAACCCGAATCTCAATCGGGTCTCCTAAGTTTTTTACCCTTCGTTTTTTCGACACGTGGATTTTTACGGTAAAACGGGATTACGGTGGCCCGTCTTCGACTTCCCACCGCTGGAGAGTGTTGCACCAGGGAACTGTTACGTTTCAAATCCATTCACGCATTTCTAAAAGTCGTACGGCACTGTTTCGCCATTTCGGACGGATGTTGCACCTTGCACCGTGGATGTTGCACCCTGTAGATATCGATTATTCGGACGGCCATAACTTCTGGCTCGTTTAGAGTTACGGGAGCCATAACCTGTCAAAACGAAGGCCTCGATGAGTTATACGGTGTTGACAGCTTTCAGCCGTCAACGGATAGATTAATGCCCAAAAAGGACAACCCGAATCTCGATCGGGTCTCGTAAGTTTTTTACCCTTCGTTTTTTCGACACGTGGATTTTTACGGTAAAACAGGATTATCGTGGCCCGTCTTCGACTTCCCATCGCTGGAGAGTGGTGCACCGTGGTACTGTTCCGTTTCAAATCCATGCATGCATTTCTAAATGACGTACGGCACTGTTTCGCCATTTCGGACTGATGTTGCACCTTGCACCGTGGATGTTGCACCCTGTAGATATCGATTATTCGGACGGCCATAACTTCTGGCTCGTTTAGAGTTACGGGAGCCATAGCCTGTCAAAACGAACACCTCGATGAGTTCTACGGCGTTGACAGCTTTCAGCCGTCAACGGATAGATTAATGCCCAAAAAGGACAACCCGAATCTCAATCGGGTCTCGTAAGTTTTTTACCCTTCGTTTTTTCGACACGTGGATTTTTACGGTAAAATAGGATTACGGTGGATGGTCTTCGATTTACCATCGCTGGAGAGTGGTGCACCATGGTACTGTTCCATTTCAAATCCATGCACGTATTTCTAAAAGTCGTACGGCACTGTTTCGCCATTTCGTACGGATTTTGCAACTTGCACCGTGGATGTTGCACCCTGTAGATATCGATTATTCGGACGGCCATAACTTCTGGCTCGTTTAGAGTTACGGGAGCCATAACCTGTCAAAACAAAGGCCTCGATGAGTTCTACGGCATTGATCGCTTTCAGCCGTCAACGGATAGATTAATGCCCAAAAAGGGCAACCCGAATCTCAATCGGGCCTCGTAAGTTTTTTACCCTTCGTTTTTTCGACACGTGGATTTTTACGGTAAAACAGGATTATCGTGGCCCGTCTTCGACTTCCCATCGCTGGAGAGTGGTGCACTATGGTACTGCTCCGTTTCAAATCCATGCACGCATTTCTAAAAGTCGTACGGCTCTGTTTCGCCATTTTGGACGGATGTTGCATCTTGCACCGTGGATGTTGCACCTTGTAGATATCGATTATTCGGACGACCATAACTTCTGGCTCGTTTAGAGTTACGGGAGCCATAACCTGTCAAAACGAAGGCCTCGATGAGTTCTACGGCTTTGATAGCTTGCAGCCGTCAACGGATAGATTAATGCCCAAAAAGGACAACCAGAATCTCAATCGGGTCTCGTAAGTTTTTTACCCTTCGTTTTTTCGACACGTGGATTTTTACGGTAAAACGGGATTACCGTGGCCCGTCTTCGACTTCCCATCGCTGGAGAGTGGTGCAGCATGGTATTGTTCCGTTTCAAATCCATGCACGCATTTCTAAAAGTCGTACGACACTGTTTCACCATTTCGGACGGATGTTGCACCTTGCACCGTGGATGTTGCACCCTGTAAATATCGATTATTCAAACGACAATAACTTCTAGCTCTTTAGAGTTATGGGAGCCATAACCTATCAAAACGAAGGCCTCGATGAGATCTACGGGTTTGACAGCTTTCATACGTCAATGGATAGATTAATGCCCAAAAAGGACAACACGAATCTCAATCGGGTCTCGTAAGTTTTTTACCCTTCGTTTTTTCGACACGTAGATTTTTACGGTAAAACAGGATTATCGTGGTTCGACTTCCCATCGCTGGAGAGTGGTGCACCATGGTACTATTCCCTTTCAAATCCATGCATGCATTTCTAAAAGTCGTACGACACGGTTTCGCCGTTTCGGACGGATGCTGCACCTTGCACCGTGGATGTTGCACCCTGTAGATATCGATTATTCGGACGGCCATAACTTCTGGCTCGTTTAGAGTTACGGGAGCAATAACCTGTCAAAACGAAGGCCTCGATGAGTTCTACGGCTTTGACGGATTTCAGCCGTCAATGGATAGATTAATGCCCAAAAAGGGCAACCCGAATCTCAATCAGGCCTCGTAAGTTTTTTACCCTTCGTTTTTTCGACACGTGGATTTTTACGGTAAAACAGGATTACCGTGGCTGGCCTTCGATTTACCATCGCTGGAGAGTTGTGCACCATGGTACTATTTCGTTTCAAATCCATGCACGCATTTCTAAAAGTCGTACGGCTCTGTTTCGCCATTTCGGACGGATGTTGCATCTTGCACCGTGGATGTTGCACCCTGTAGATATCGATTATTTGGACGGCCATAACTTCTGGCTCGTTTAGAGTTACAGGAGCCATAACCTATCAAAACGAAGGCCTCGATGAGTTCTACGGCTTTGACAGATTTCAGCCATTAACGGATAGATTAATGCCTAAAAAGGGCAACCCGAATCTCAATCGGGTCTCGTAAGTTTTTTACCCTTCGTTTTTTCGACACGTGGATTTTTAAGGTAAAACAGGATTACCATGGCCCGTCTTCGACTTCCCATCGCTGGAGAGTGGTGCACCATGGTACTGTTCCGTTTCAAATCCATGCACGCATTTCTAAAAGTCGTACGGCACTGTTTCTCCATTTCGGACGGATGTTGCAACTTGCACCGTGGATGTTGCACCCTGTAGATATCGATTATTCGGACGGCCATAATTTATGGTTTGTTTAGAGTTACGGGATCCATAACCTGTCAAAACGAAGGCCTCGATGAGTTCTACGGCTTTGATAGCTTTCAGCCGTCAACGGATAGATTAATGCCCAAAAAGGACAACCCGAATCTCAATCGGGTCTTGTAAGTTTTTACCCTTCGTTTTTTCGACACGTGGATTTTTACGGTAAAACTAGATTACCGTGGTTGGCCTTCGATTTACCATCGCTGGAGAGTGGTGCACCATGGCACTGTTCCGTTTCAAATCCATGCACGCATTTCTAAAAGTCGTACGGCACTGTTTCGCCATTTCGGACGGATGTTGCACCTTGCACCGTGGATGTTGCACCCTGTAGATATCGATTATTCGGACTTCCATAACTTCTGCCTCGTTTAGAGTTACGGGAGCCATAACCTATCAAAACGAAGGCCTCGATGAGTTCTACGGCTTTGACAGCTTTCAGCCGTCAACGGATAGATTAATGCCCAAAAAGGACAACCCGAATCTCAATCGGGTCTCGTAAGTTTTTTACCCTTCCTTTTTTCGACACGTGGATTTTTACGGTAAAACGGGATTACCGTGGCCCGTCTTCGACTTCCCATCACTGGAGAGCGGTGCACCATGGTACTGTTCCGTTTCAAATCCATGCATGCATTTCTAAAAGTCATACGGCACCGTTTCGCCATTTCGGACGAATGTTGCACCTTGCACCGTGGATGTTGCACCCTGTAGATATCGATTATTCGGACTTCCATAACTTCTGCCTCGTTTAGAGTTACGGGAGCCATAACCTGTCAAAACGAAGGCCTCGATGAGTTCTACGGCTTTGACAGCTTTCAGCCGTCAACGGATAGATTAATGCCCAAAAAGGACAACCCGAATCTCAATCGGGTCTCGTAAGTTTTTACCCTTCGTTTTTTCGACACGTGGATTTTTACGGTAAAACTGGATTACCGTGGTTGGCCTTCGATTTACCATCGCTGGAGAGTGGTGCACCATGGTACTGTTCCGTTTCAAATCCATGCATGCATTTTAAAAGTCGTACGACACTGTTTCGCCATTTCGGACGGATGTTGCACCTTGCACCGTGGATGTTGCACCCTATAGATATCGATTATTCGGACTTCCATAACTTTTGGCTCGTTTAGAGTTACGGGAGCCATAACCTGTCAAAACTAAGGCCTCGATGAGTTCTACGGCTTTGAAACCTTTCAGCCGTCAACTGATAGAATAATTCCCAAAAAGGACAACCCGAATCTCAATCGGGTCTCGTAATTTTTTTACCCTTCTTTTTTTTGACACGTGGTTTTTACGGTAAAACAGGATTACGGTGGCTCGTCTTCGACTTCCCACCGCTGGAGAGTGTTGCACCATGGAACTGTTCCGTTTCAAATCCATTCACGCATTTCTAAAATTCGTACGGCACTGTTTCGCCATTTCGGACGGATGTTGCACTTGCACCGTGGATGTTGCACCCTGTAGATATCGATTATTCGGAGGGCCATAACTTCTGGCTCGTTTAGAGTTATGGGAGCCATAACCTGTCAAAACAAAGGCCTCGATGATTTATACGGCTTTGACAGCTATCAGCCGTCAACGGATAGATTAATGCCCAAAAAGGACAACCCGAATCTCAATCGGGTCTCGTAAGTTTTTTACCCTTCGTTTTTTCGACACGTGGATTTTTACGGTAAAACGGGATTACCGTGGTCCGTCTTCGACTTCCCATCGCTGGAGAGTGGTGCACCATGGTATTGTTCCATTTCAAATCCATGCACGCATTTCTAAAAGTCGTACGACACTGTTTCACCATTTCGGACGGATGTTGCACCTTGCACCGTGGATGTTGCACCCTGTAGATATCGATTATTCGGACGGCCATAACTTCTGGCTCGTTTAGAGTTACGGGAGCCATAACCTATCAAAACGAAGGCCTCGATGAGTTCTACGGCTTTGACAGCTTTCAGCCGTCAACGGATAGATTAATGCCCAAAAAGGGCAACCCGAATCTCAATCAGGCCTCGTAAGTTTTTTACCCTTCGTTTTTTCGACACGTGGATTTTTACGGTAAAACAGGATTACCGTGGCTGGCCTTCGATTTACCATCGCTGGAGAGTGGTGCACCATGGTACTGTTCCGTTACAAATCCATGCACGCATTTCTAAAAGTCGTACGGCTCTGTTTCGCCATTTCGGACGGATGTTGCATCTTGCACCGTGGACGTTGCACCCTATAGATATCAATTATTGTGACGACCATAACTTCTGGCTCATTTAGAGTTACGGGAGCCATAACCTTTCAAAACGAAGGCCTCGATGAGTTCTACGGCTTTGACAACTTTCAGCCGTCAACGGATAGATTAATGCCCAAAAAGGACAACCCGAATCTCAATCGGGTCTCGTAAGTTTTTTACCCTTCGTTTTTTCGACACGTGAATTTTTACGGTAAAACAGGATTACCGTGGCCCGTCTTCGACTTCCCATCGCTGGAGTGTGGTGCACCATGGTACTGTTCCGTTTCAAATCCATGCACGCATTTCTAAAGGTCGTACGGCACTGTTTCGCCATTTCAGACGGATGTTGCAACTTGCACCGTGGATGTTGCACCCTGTAGATATCGATTATTCAGACGGCCATAACTTCTGGCTCGTTTAGAGTTACGGGAGCCATAACCTGTCAAAACGAAGGCCTCGATGAGTTCTATGGCTTTGATAGCTTTCAGCCATCAATGGATAGATTAATGCCCAAAAAGGACAACCCGAATCTCAATCGGGTCTCGTAAGTTTTTACCCTTCGTTTTTTCGACACGTGGATTTTTACGGTAAAACTGGATTAACGTGTTTGGCCTTCGATTTACCATTGCTGGAGAGTGGTGCACCATGGTACTGTTCCATTTCAAATCCATGCACGAATTTCTAAAAGTCGTACGGCACTGTTTCTCCATTTCGGACGGATGTTGCACCCTGTAGATATCGATTATTCGGACTTCCATAACTTCTGCCTCGTTTAGAGTTATGGGAGCCATGACCCGTCAAAACGAAGGCCCCGATGAGTTCTACGGCTTTGACAGCTTTCAGTCGTCAACGGATAGATTAACGCACAAAAAGGACAACCCAAATCTCAATCGGGTCTCGTAAGTTTTTTACCCTTCCTTTTTTCGACACGTGGATTTTTACGGTAAAACGGGATTACCGTGGCCCGTCTTCGACCTACCATCGCTGGAGAGCGGTGAACCATGGTACTGTTCCGTTTCAAATCCATGCACGCATTTCTAAAAGTCGTACGGCACTGTTTCGCCATTTCGGACGGATGTTGCACCTTGCACCGTGGATGTTGCACCCTGTAGATATCGATTATTCGGACTTCCATAATTTCTGCCTCGTTTAGAGTTACGGGAGCCATAACCTGTCAAAACGAAGGCCTCAATGAGTTCTATGGCTTTGACAGCTTTTAGCCGTCAACGGATAGATTAATGCTCAAAAAGGACAACCCGAATCTCAATCGGGTCTCGTAAGTTTTTAAACTTCGTTTTTTCGACACGTTGATTTTTACGGTAAAACTGGATTACCGTGGTTGGCCTTCGATTTACCATCGCTGGAGAGTGGTGCACCATGGTACTTTTCCGTTTCAAATCCATGCACGCATTTCTAAAAGTCGTACGGCACTGTTTCGCCATTTCGGACGGATGTTGCACCTTGCACCGTGGATGTTGCACCCTATAAATATCGATTATTCGGACTTCCATAACATCTGGCTCGTTTAGAGTTACGGGAGCCATAACCTGTCAAAACGAAGGCCTTGATGAGTTCTACGGCTTTGACACCTTTCAGCCGTCAACGAATAGATTAATTCCCAAAAAGGACAGCCCGAATCTCAGTCGGGTCTCGTAAGTTTTTTACCCTTCGTTTTTTCGACACGTGGATTTTTACGGTAAAACAGGATTACGGTGGCCCGTCTTCGACTTCCCACCGCTGGAGAGTGGTACACCATGGAACTATTCCGTTACAAATCCATTCACGCATTTCTAAAAGTCGTACGGCACTGTTTCGCCATTTCGGACGGATGTTGCACCTTGCTCCGTGGATGTTGCACCCTGTAGATATCGATTATTCGGACGGCCATAACTTCTGGCTCGTTTAGAGTTACGGGAGCCATAACCTGTCAAAACAAAGGCCTCGATGAGTTCTACGGCGTTGACCGCTTTCAGCCGTCAACGGATAGATTAATACCCAAAAAGGACAACCCGAATCTCAATCGGGTCTCGTAAGTTTTTTACCCTTCGTTTTTTCAACACGTGGATTTTTACGGTAAAATAGGATTACCGTGGCCCGTCTTCGACTTCCCATCGCTGGAGAGTGGTGCACCATGGTACTGTTCCGTTTCAAATCCATGCACGCATTTCTAAAAGTCGTACGGCACTGTTTTGCCATTTCGGACAAATGTTGCACCCTGCACCATGGATGTTGCACCCTGTAGATATCGATTATTCAAACGGCCATAACTTCTGGCTCGTTTAGAGTTACGGGAGCCATAACCTGTCAAAACAAAGGCCTCGATGAGTTCTATGGCTTTGACGGCTTTCACCCGTCAACGGATAGATTAATGCCCAAAAAGGACAACCCGAATCTCAATTGGGTCTCGTAAGTTTTTTACCCTTCGTTTTTTCGACACGTGGATTTTTACAGTAAAACGGGATTACCGTGGCCCGTCTTTGACTTTCCATCACTGGAAAGTGGTTCACCATGGTACTGTTCCGTTTCAAATCCATGCACGCATTTCTAAAAGTCGTACGTCATTGTTTTGCCATTTCGGACGGATGTTGCACCTTGCACCGTGGATGTTGCACCCTGTAGATATCGATTATTCAAACGGCCATAACTTCTGGCTCGTTTAGAGTTACGGGAGCCATAACCTGTCAAAATGAAGGCCTCGATGAGTTCTACGGCTTTGATAGCTTTCAGTCGTCAACGGATAGATTAATGCCCAAAAAGGACAACCCGAATCTCAATCGGGTCTCGTAAGTTTTTTACCCTTCGTTTTTTCGACACGTGGATTTTTACGGTAAAACAGGATTACCGTGGCCCGTCTTCGACTTCCCATCGCTGGAGAGTGGTGCACTATGGTATTGTTCCGTTTCAAATACATGCACGCATTTCTAAAAGTCATACGGCATTGTTTCGCCATTTCGGACGGATGTTGCACCTTGCACCGTAGATGTTGCACCCTGTAGATATCGATTATTCGGACGGCCATAACTTCTGGCTCGTTTAGAGTTACGGGAGCCATAATCTGCCAAAACGAAGGCCTCGATGAGTTCTATGGTTTTGACAGCTTTTAGCCGTCAACGGATAGATTAATGCCCAAAAAGGACAACCGGAATCTCAATCGGGTCTCGTAAGTTTTTTACCCTTCGTTTTTTCGACACGTGGATTTTTACGGTAAAATAGGATTACCGTGGCCCGTCTTCGACTTCCCATCACTGGATAGTGGTGCACTATGGTACTGTTCCATTTCAAATCCATGCACGCATTTTTAAAAGTCGTACGGCACCGTTTCTCCAATTCGGACGGATGTTGGACCTTGCACCGTGGATGTTGCACCCTGTAGATATCGATTATTCGGACGGCCATAACTTCTGACTCGTTTAGAGTTACGGGAGCCATAACCTGTCAAAACAAAGGCCTCGATGAGTTCTACGGCTTTGACAGCTTTCAGCCGTCAACGGATAGATTAATGCCCAAAAAAGACAATCCGAATCTCAATCGGGTCTCGTAAGTTTTTTACCCTTCGTTTTTTCGACACGTGGATTTTAACGGTAAAACGGGATTACCGAGGCCCGTCTTCGACTTCCCATCGCTGGAGAGTGGTGCACCATGGAACTGTTCCATTTGAAATCCATGCACGCATTTCTAAAAGTCGTACGACACTGTTTCACCATTTCGGACGGATGTTGCACCTTGCACCGTGGATGTTGCACCCTGTAGATATCGATTATTCGGACGGCCATAACTTCTGGCTCGTTTAGAGTTACGGGAGCCATAACCTGTAAAAACGAAGGCCTCGATGAGTTCTACGGCTTTGACAGCTTTCAGCCGTCAACGGATAGATTAATGCCCAAAAAGGGCAACCCGAATCTCAATCAGGCCTTGTAAGTTTTTTACCCTTCGTTTTTTCGACACGTGGATTTTTACGGTAAAACAGGATTACCGTGGCTGGCCTTCGATTTACCATCGCTGGAGAGTGGTGCACCACGGTACTGTTCCGTTACAAATCCATGCACGCATTTCTAAAAGTCGTACGGCTCTGTTTCGCCATTTCGGACGGATGTTGCATCTTGCACCGTGGATGTTGCACCCTATAGATATCGATTATTGTGACGGCCATAACTTCTGGCTCGTTTAGAGTTACGGGAGCCATAACCTGTCAAAACGAAGGCCTCGATGAGTTCTACGGCTTTGACAGCTTTCAGCCGTCAACGGATAGATTAATGCCCAAAAAGGACAACCCGAATCTCAATCGGGTCTCGTAAGTTTTTTACCCTTCGTTTTTTCGACACGTGGATTTTTACGGTAAAACAGGATTACCGTGGCCCGTCTTCGACTTCCCATCACTGGAGAGTGGTGCACCATGGTACTGTTCCGTTTCAAATCCATGCACGCATTTCTAAAAGTCGTACGGCACTGTTTCGCCATTTCGGACGGATGTTGCAACTTGCACCGTGGATGTTGCACCCTGTAGATATCGATTATTCAGACGGCCATAACTTCTGGCTCGTTTAGAGTTACGGGAGCCATAACCTGTCAAAACGAAGGCCTCGATGAGTTCTACGGCTTTGATAGCTTTCAGCCGTCAACGGATAGATTAATGCCCAAAAAGGACAACCCGAATCGCAATCGGGTCTCGTAAGTTTTTACCCTTCGTTTTTTGGACACGTGGATTTTTACGGTAAAACTGGATTAACGTGGTTGGCCTTCGATTTACCATTGCTGGAGAGTGGTGCACCACGGTACTGTTCCATTTCAAATACATGCACGAATTTCTAAAAGTCGTACGGCACTGTTTCGCCATTTCGGACGGATGTTGCACCTTGCACCGTGGATGTTGCACCCTGTAGATATCGATTATTCGGACTTCCATAACTTCTGCCTCGTTTAGAGTTACGGGAGCCATAACCCGTCAAAACGAAGGCCTCGATGAGTTCTACGGCTTTTACAGCTTTCAGCCGTCAACGGATAGATTAACGCACAAAAAGGACAACCCTTATCTCAATCGGGTCTCGTAAGTTTTTTACCCTTTCTTTATTCGACACGTGGATTTTTACGGTAAAACGGGATTACCGTGGCCCGTCTTCGACTTCCCATCGCTGGAGAGCGGTGCACCATGGTACTGTTTCGTTTCAAATCCATGCACGCATTTCTAAAAGTCGTACGGCACTGTTTCGCCATTTCGGACGGATGTTGCACCTTGCACCGTGGATGTTGCACCCTGTAGATATCGATTATTCGGACTTCCATAACTTCTGCCTCGTTTAGAGTTACGGGAGCCATAACCTGTCAAAACGAAGGCCTCAATGAGTTCTACGGCTGTGACAGCTTTCAGCCGTCAATGGATAGATTAATGCCCAAAAAGGACAACCCGAATCTCAATCGGGTCTCGTAAGTTTTTACCCTTCGTTTTTTCGACACGTGGATTTTTACGGTAAAACTGGATTACCGTGGTTGGCCTTCGATTTACCACCGCTGGAGAGTGGTGCACCATGGTACTTTTCCGTTTCAAATCCATGCACGCATTTCTAAAAGTCGTACGGCACTGTTTCGCCATTTCGACGGATGTTGCACTTTGCACCGTGGATGTTGCACCCTATAGATATCGATTATTCGGACTTCCATAACTTCTGGCTCGTTTAGAGTTACGGGAGCCATAACCTGTCAAAACGAAGGCCTCGATGAGTTCTACGGCTTTGACACCTTTCAGCTGTCAACGAATAGATTAATTCCCAAAAAGGACAACCCGAATCTCAATCGGGTCTCGTAAGTTTTTTACCCTTTGTTTTTTCGACACGTGGATATTTACGGTAAAACAGGATTACGGTGGCCCGTCTTCGACTTCCCACCGCTGGAGAGTGGTACACCATGGAACTATTCCATTTCAAATCCATTCACGCATTTCTAAAAGTCGTACGGCACTGTTTCGCCATTTCGGACGGATGTTGCACCTTGCACCGTGGATGTTGCACCCTGTAGATATCGATTATTCGGACGGCCATAACTTCTGGCTCGTTTAGAGTTACGGTAGCCATAACCTGTCAAAACAAAGGCCTCGATGAGTTCTACGGCTTTGACAGCTTTCAGCCGTCAATGGATAGATTAATGCCCAAAAAGGACAACCCGAATCTCAATCGGGTCTCGTAAGTTTTTTACCCTTCGTTTTTTCGACACGTGGATTTTTACGGTAAAACAGGATTACCGTGGCCCGTCTTCGACTTCCCATCGCTGGAGAGTGGTGCACCATGGTACTGTTCCGTTTCAAATCCATGCACGCATTTCTAAAAGTCGTACGACACTGTTTCGCCATTTCGGACAGATGTTGCACCCTGCACCGTGGATGTTGCACCCTATAGATATCGATTATTCAAACGGCCATAACTTCTGGCTCGTTTAGAGTTACGGGAGCCATAACCTGTCAAAACAAAGGCCTCGATGAGTTCTACGGATTTGACGGCTTTCAGCCGTCAACGGATAGATTAATGCCCAAAAAGGACAAGCCGAATCTCAATCGGGTCTCGTAAGTCTTTTACCCTTCGTTTTTTCGACACGTGGATTTTTACGGTAAAACGGGATTACCGTGGCCCGTCTTTGACTTTCCGTCACTGGAGAGTGGTGCACCATGGTACTGTTCCGTTTCAAATCCATGCACGCATTTCTAAAAGCCGTACGTCACTGTTTTGCCATTTCGGACGGATGTTGCACCTTGCACCGTGGATGTTGCACCCTGTAGATATCGATTATTCAAACGGCCATAACTTCAGGCTCGTTTAGAGTTACGGGAGCCATAACCTGTCAAAATGAAGGCCTCGATGAGTTCTACGGCTTTGATAGCTTTCAGCCATCAACGGATAGATTAATGCCCAAAAAGGACAACCCGAATCTCAATCGGGTCTCGTAAGTTTTTTACCCTTCGTTTTTTCGACACGTGGATTTTTACGGTAAAACAGGATTACCGTGGCCCGTCTTCGACTTCCCATCGCTGGAGAGTGGTGCACTATGGTACTGTTCCGTTTCAAATCCATGCACGCATTTCTAAAAGTCGTACGACACTGTTTTGCCATTTCGGACGGATGTTGCACCTTGCACCGTGGATGTTGCACCCTGTAGATATCGATTATTCGGACGGCCATAACTTCTAGCTCGTTTAGTGTTACGGGAGCCATAATCTGCCAAAACGAAGGCCTCGATGAGTTCTATGGCTTTGACAGCTTTTAGCCGTCAATGGATAGATTAATGCCCAAAAAGGACAACCGGAATCTCAATCGGGTCTCGTAAGTTTTTTACCCTTCGTTTTTTCGACACGTGGATTTTTACGGTAAAATAGGATTACCGTGGCCCGTCTTCGACTTCCCATCGCTGGAGAGTGGTACACTATGGTACTGTTCCGTTTCAAATACATGCACGCATTTTTAAAAGTCGTACGGCACCGTTTCTCCATTTCGGACGGATGTTGGACCTTGCACCGTGGATGTTGCACCCTGTAGATATCGATTATTCGGACGGCCATAACTTCTGACTCGTTTAGAGTTACGGGAGCCATAACCTCTCAAAACAAAAGTCTCGATGAGTTCTACGGCTTTGACAGCTTTCAGCCATCAACTGATAGATTGATGCCCAAAAAAGACAACCCGAATCTCAATCGGGTCTCGTAAGTTTTTTACCCTTCGTTTTTTCGACACGTGGATTTTAACGGTAAAACGGGATTACCGTGGCCCGTCTTCGACTTCCCATCGCTGGAGAGTGGTGCACCATGGTACTGTTCCATTTGAAATCCATGCATGCATTTCTAAAAGTCGTACGACATTGTTTCACCATTTCGGACGGATGTTGCACCTTGCACCGTGGATGTTGCACCCTGTAGATATCGATTATTCAAACGTCCATAACTTCTGGCTCGTTTAGAGTTACGGGAGCCATAACCTGTCAAAATGAAGGCCTCAATGAGTTCTACGGCTTTGACTGCTTTCTGCCGTCAACGGATAGATTAATGCCCAAAAAGGACAACCCGAATCTCAATCGGGTCTCGTAAGTTTTTTACCATTCGTTTTTTCGACACGTGGATTTTAACGGTAAAACGGGATTACCGTGGCCCGTCTTCGACTTCCCATCGCTGGAGAGTGGTGCACCATGGTACTGTTCCGTTTCAAATCCATGCACATATTTCTAAAAGTCGTACGACACTGTTTCACCATTTCGGACAGATGTTGCACCTTGCACCGTGGATGTTGCACCCTGTAGATATCGATTATTCAAACGGCCATAACTTCTGGCTCGATTAGAGTTACGGGAGCCATAACCTGTCAAAATAAAGGCCTCGATGAGTTCTAGGGCTTTGACAGCTTTCAGCCGTCAACGGATAGATTAATGCCCAAAAAGGACAACCCGAATCTCAATCGGGTCTCGTAAGTTTTTTACCCTTCGTTTTTTCGACACATGGATTTTTACGGTAAAACAGGATTACCATGGCCCGTCTTCGACTTCCCACCGCTGGAGAGTGGTGCACCATGGTACTGTTTCATTTCAAATCCATGCACGCATTTCTAAAAGTCGTACGGCACTGTTTCGCTATTTCGACGGATGTTGCACCTTGCACCGTGGATGTTGCACCCTGTAGATATCGATTATTCGGACGGCCATAACTTCTGGCTCGTTTAGAGTTACGGGAGCCATAACCTGTCAAAACGAAGGCCTCGATGAGTTCTATGGCTTTGATAGCTTTCAGCCGTCAACGGATAGATTAATGCCCAAAAATGACAACCCCAATCTCAATCGGGTCTTATGTTTTTTACCCTTCGTTTTTTCGACACGTGGATTTTTACGGTAAAACAGGATTACCGTGGCCCGTCTTCGACTTCCCATCGCTGGAGAGTGGTGCACCATGGTACTATTCCGTTTCAAATCCATGCACGCATTTCTAAAAGTCGTACGGCACTGTTTCGCCATTTCGGACAGATATTGCACCCTGCACCGTGGATGTTGCACCCTGCACCGTGGATGTTGCACCCTGTAGATATCGATTATTCAAACGGCCATAACTTCTGGCTCGTTTAGGGTTACGGGAGCCATAACCTGTCAAAACGAAGGCCTCGATGAGTTCTATGGCGTTGATGGCTTTCAGCCGTCAACGGATAGATTAATGCCTAAAAAAGGACAACCCGAATCTCAATCGGGTCTCATAAGTTTTTTACCCTTCATTTTTTCGACACGTGGATTTTTATGGTAAAACAGGATTACATTGGCCCGTCTTCGACTTCCCACCGCTAGAGAGTGGTGCACCATGGAACTGTTCCGTTTCAAATCCATTCACGCATTTCTAAAAGTCGTACGGCACTGTTTCGCCATTTCGGACGGATGTTGTACCTTGCACCGTGGATGTTGCACCCTGTAGATATCGATTATTCGGACGGCCATAACTTCTAGCTCGTTTAGAGTTACGGGAGCCATAACCTGCCAAAACAAAGGCCTCGATGAGTTCTACGGATTTGACAGCTTTCAGCCGTCAACGGATAGATTAATGCCCAAAAGGGACAACCCGAATCTCAATCGGGTCTCGTAGGTTTTTTACCCTTCATTTTTTGACACGTGGATTTTTACGGTAAAACAGGATTACCGTGGCCCGTCTTCGACTTCCCATCGCTGGAGAGTGGTGCACCATGGTACTGTTCTGTTTCAAATCCATGCACGCATTTCTAAAAGTCGTACGGCACTGTTTCGCCATTTCGGACAGATGTTGCACCCTGCACCGTGGATGTTGCACCTTGTAGATATCGATTATTCAAACGGCCATAACTTCTGGCTCGTTTAGAGTTACGGGAGCCATAACCTGTCAAAACGAAGGCCTCGATGAGTTCTATGGCTTTGACGGTTTTCAGCCGTCAACGGATAGATTAATGCCCAAAAAGGACAACCGAATCTCAATCGGGTCTCGTAAGTTTTTTACCCTTCGTTTTTTCGACACGTGGATTTTTGCGGTAAAATGGGATTACCGTGGCTCGTCTTCGACTTTCCATCGCTGGAGAGTGGTGCACCATGGTACTGTTCCGTTTCAAATCCATGCACGCATTTCTAAAAGTCGTACGTCACTGTTTTTCCATTTTGGACGGATGTTGCACCTTGCACCGTGGATGTTGCACCCCGTAGATATCGATTATTCAAACGGCCATAACTTCTGGCTCGTTTAGAGCTACGGGAGCCATAACCTGTCAAAACGAAGGCCTCGATGAGTTCTACGGCTTTGACAGCTTTCAGCCATCAACGGATAGATTAATGCCCAAAAAGGTCAACCCGAATCTCAATCGGGTCTCGTAAGTTTTTTACCCTTCGTTTTTTCGACACGTGGATTTTTACGGTAAAACAGGATTACCGTGGCCCGTCTTCGACTTCCCATCGCTGGAGAGTGGTGCACCATGGTCCGTTTCAAATCCATGCACGCATTTCTAAAAGTCGTACGTCACTGTTTTGCCATTTCGGACGTATGTTGCACCCTGCACCTTGGATGTTGCACCCTATAGATATCGATTATTCAAACGGCCATAACTTCTGGCTCGTTTAGAGTTACGGGAGCCATGACCTGCCAAAACGAAGGCCTCGATGAGTTCTACGGCTTGGACAGCTTTCAGCCGTCAATGGATAGATTAATGCCCAAAAGGGACAACCCGAATCTCAATCGGGTCTCGTAAGTTTTTTACCCTTCGTTTTTTCGACACGTGGATTTTTACGGTAAAACAGGATTACCGTGGCCCGTCTTCGACTTCCCATCGTTTGAGAGTGGTGCACTATGGTACTGCTCCATTTCAAATCCATGCACGCATTTCTAAAAGTCATACGACACTGTTTCGCCATTTCGGACGGATGTTGCACCTTGCACCGTGGATGTTGCACCCTGTAGATATCGATTATTTGGACGGCCATAACTTCTGGCTCGTTTAGAGTTACGGGAGCCATAACCTGCCAAAACGAAGGCCTCGATGAGTTCTATGGCTTTGACAGCTTTCAGCCATCAACGGATAGATTAATGCCCATAAAGGACAACCGGAATCTCAATCGGGTCTCGTAAGTTTTTTACCCTTCGTTTTTTCGACACGTGGATTTTTACGGTAAAATAGGATTGCCGTGGCCCGTCTTCGACTTTCCATCGCTGGAGAGTTGTGCACTATGGTACTGTTCCGTTTCAAATCCATGCACGCATTTTTAAAAGTCGTACGACACTGTTTCGCCATTTCGAACGGATGTTGGACCTTGCACCGTAGATGTTGCACCCTGTAGATATCGATTATTCGGACGGCCATAACTTCTGACTCGTTTAGAGTTACGGGAGCCATAACCTGTCAAAACAAAGGCCTCGATGAATTCTATGGCTTTGACAGCTTTCATCCGTCAATGGATAGATTAATGCCCAAAAAGGACAACCCGAATCTCAATCGGGTCTCGTAAGTTTTTTACCCATCGTTTTTTCGACACGTGGATTTTAATGGTAAAACGGGATTACCGTGGCCCGTCTTCGACTTCCCATCGCTGGAGAGTGGTGCACCATGGTACTGTTCCATTTCAAATCCATGCTCGCATTTCTAAAAGTCGTACGACACTGTTTCACCATTTCGGACGGATGTTGCACCTTGCACCGTGGATGTTGCACCCTGTAGATATCGATTATTCAAACGTCCATAACATCTGGCTCGTTTAGAGTTACGGGATCCATAACCTGTCAAAATGAAGGCCTCGATGAGTTCTACGGCTTTGACAGCTTTCTGCCATCAACGGATAGATTAATGCCCAAAAAGGACAACCCGAATCTCAATCGGGTCTCGTAAGTTTCTTACCATTCGTTTTTTCGACACGT
Source organism: Allium cepa (assembly GCA_030765085.1). NCBI lineage: Eukaryota > Viridiplantae > Streptophyta > Magnoliopsida > Asparagales > Amaryllidaceae > Allium > Allium cepa. The sequence continues at coordinate 874,144,895 of CM060938.1, forward strand.
GGATTTTAACGGTAAAACGGGATTACCGTGGCCCGTCTTCGACTTCCCATCGCTGGAGAGTGGTGCACCATGGTACTGTTCCGTTTCACATCCATGCACGCATTTCTAAAAGTCGTACGACACTGTTTCGCCATTTCGGACGGATGTTGCACCTTGCACCGTGGATGTTGCACCCTGTAGATATCGATTATTCAAACGGCCATAACTTCTGGCTCGTTTAGAGTTACGGGAGCCATAACCTGGCAAAATGAAGGCCTCGATGAGTTCTACGGCTTTGACAGCTTTCAGCCGTCAACGGATAGATTAATGCCCAAAAAGGACAACCCGAATCTCAATCGGGTCTCGTAAGTTTTTTACCCTTCGTTTTTTCGACACGTGGATTTTTACGGTAAAACAGGATTACCGTGACCCGTCTTCGACTTCCCACTGCTGGAGAGTGGTGCACCATGGTACTGTTTCATTTCAAATCCATGCACGCATTTCTAAAGTCGTACGGCACTGTCTCGCCATTGCGGACGGATGTTGCACCTTGCGCCGTGGAAGTTGCACCCTGTAGATATCGATTATTCGGACGGCCATAACTTCTGGCTCGTTTAGAGTTACGGGATCCATAACCTGTCAAAACGAAGGCCTCGATGAGTTCTATGGCTTTGACAGCTTTCAGCTGTTAACGGATAGATTAATGCCCAAAAAGGACAACCCGAATCTCAATCGGGTCTCGTAAGTTTTTTACCCTTCGTTTTTTCGACACGTGGATTTTTACGGTAAAACAGGATAACCGTGGCCCGTCTTCGACTTCCCATCGCTGGAGAGTGATGCACTATGGTACTGTTCCATTTCAAATCCATGCATGCATTTCTAAAAGTCGTACGACACTGTTTCGCCATTTCGGACGGATGTTGCACCTTGCACCGTGGATGTGGCACCCTATAGATATCGATTATTCGGACGACAATAACTTCTGACTCGTTTAGAGTTACGGAGCCATAACCGGTCAAAATGAAGGAATCGATGAGTTCTATGGCTTTGACAGCTTTCAGCCGTCAACGGATAGATTAATGCCCAAAAAGGACAACCCGAATCTCAATCGGGTCTCGTAAGTTTTTAACCCTTCGTTTTTTCGACACGTGGATTTTTACGGTAAATGGGATTACGGTGGCTGGTCTTCGATTTACTATCGCTGGAGTGTGGTGCACATGGTACTGTTCCGTTTCAAATCCGTGCACGCATTTATAAAAGTCGTACGGCACTGTTTCGCCATTTCGGACGGATCTTGCACCTTGCACCGTGGATGTTGCACCCTGTAGATATCGATTATTCGGACTGCATAACTTCTGGCTCGTTTAGAGTTACGGGAGCCATAACCTACCAAAACGAAGGCCACGATGAGTTCTATGGCTTTGACAGCTTTTAGCCGTCAACGGATAGATTAGTGCCCAAAAAGGACAACCGGAATCTCAATCGGGTCTCGTAAGTTTTTTACCCTTCGTTTTTTCGACACGTGAATTTTTACGGTAAAACAAGATTACCGTGGCCCGTCTTCGACTTCCCATCGCTGGAGAGTGGTGCACATGGTACTGTTCCGTTTCAAATCCATGCACGCATTTCTAAAAGTCGTACGGCACTGATTCGCCATTTCGGACGGATGTTGCACCTTGAACCGTGGATGTTGCACCCTGTAGATATCGATTATTCGGACGGCCATTACTTCTGGCTCGTTTAGAATTACGGGAGCCATAACCTGTCAAAACGAAGGCCTCGATGAATTCTACGGCATTGACAGCTTTCAGCCGTCAACGGATAGATTAATGCCCAAAAAGGACAACCCGAATCTCAATCGGGTCTCGTAAGTTTTTTACCTTTCGTTTTTTCGACACGTGGATTTTTACGGTAAAACGGGATTACCATGGCCCATCTTCGACTTTCCATCGCTGGAGAGTTGTGCACCATGGTAGTGTTCCGTTTCAAATCCATGCACGTATTTCTAAAAGTCGTACGGCACTGTTTCGCCATTTCGGACGGATGTTGCACCTTGCACCGTAGATGTTGCACCCTGTAGATATCGATTATTCGGACGGCCATAACTTCTGGCTCGTTTAGAATTACGGGAGCCATAATCTGTCAAAACGAAGGCCTCGATGAGTTCTACGGCTTTGATAGCTTTCAGCCGTCAACGGATAGATTAATGCCCAAAAAGAAAAACCCGAATCTCAATCGGGTCTCGTAAGTTTTTTACCCTTTGTTTTTTCGACACATGGATTTTTACGGTAAAACAGGATTACCGGGGCTGGCCTTCGATTTACCATCGCTGAAGAGTGGTGCACCATGGTACTGTTCCGTTTCAAATCCATGCACACATTTCTAAAAGTCATACGGCACTGTTTCGCCATTTCAGACGGATGTTGCACCTTGCACCGTGGAAGTTGCACCCTGTAGATATCGATTATTCGGACGGCCATAGATTCTGGCTCGTTTAGAGTTACGGGAGCCATAACCAATCAAAACGAAGGCCTCGATGAATTCTATGGCTTTGACCGCTTTCAGCCTTCAACGGATAGATTAATGCCCAAAAAGGACAACCCGAATCTCAATCGGGTCTCGTAAGTTTTTTACCCTTCGTTTTTTCGACACGTGGATTTTTACGGTAAAACAGGATTACAGTGGCTGGTCTTCGATTGACCGTCACTGGAGAGTGGTGCACCATGGTATTGTTCCATTTCAAATCCATGCACGCATTTCTAAAAGTCGTACGGCACTGTTTCACCATTTCGGACGAATGTTGCACCTTGCACCGTGGATGTTGCACCCTGTAGATATCGATTATTCGGACGGCCATAACTTCTGGCTCGTTTAGAGTTACGGGAGCCATAACCTGTCAAAACGAAGGCCTCGATGAGTTCTACGGCTTTGACAGCTTTCAGCCGTCAACAGATAGATTAATGTCCAAAAAGGACAACCCGAATCTAAATCGGGTCTCGTAAGTTTTTTACCCTTCGTTTTTTCGACACGTGGATTTTTACGGTAAAACAGGATAACCGTGGCCCGTCTTCGACTTCCCATCGCTGGAGAGTGATGCACCGTGGTACTGTTCCGTTTCAAATCCATGCATGCATTTCTAAAAGTCGTACGGCACTGTTTCGCCATTTCGGACGGATGTGGCACCTTGCAACGTGGATGTTGCACCATGTAGATATCGATTATTCGGACGACCATAACTTCTGACTCGTTTGGATTTACGGGAGCCATAACCTGTCAAAATGAAGGACTCGATGAGTACTATGGCTTTGACAGCTTTCAGCTGTCAACGGATAGATTAATGCCCAAAAAGGACAACCCGAATCTCAATCGGGTCTCGTTAGTTTTTTACCCTTCGTTTTTTCGACACGTGGATTCTAACGGTAAAACAGTATTACCTTGGCCCGTCTTCGACTTTCCATCGCTGGAGAGTGGTGCACCATGGTACTGTTCCGTTTCAAATCCATGCACGCATTTCTAAAAGTCGTACGACACAGTTTCACCATTTCGGACGGATGTTGCACCTTGCACCGTGGATGTTGCGCTCTGTATATATCGATTATTCAAACGGCCATAACTTCTGGCTCGTTTAGAGTTGCGGGAGCCATAACCTGTCAAAACGAAGACCTCGATGAGTTCTACGGCTTTGACAGTTTTCAGCCGTCAACGGATAGATTAATGCCCATAAAGGACAACCCGAATCTCAATCGGGTCTCGTAAGTTTTTTATCCTTCATTTTTTCGGCACGTGGATTTTTACGGTACAACAGGATTATCGTGGCCCATCTTCGACTTCCCATCGCTGGAGAGTGGTGCACGATGGTACTGTTCCGTTTCAAATCCTTGCACGCATTTCTAAAAGTCGTACGACACTGTTTCACCATTTCGGACGGATGTTGCACCTTGCACCGTGGATGTTGCACCCTGTAGATATCGATTATTCAAACGGCCATAACTTCTGGCTCGTTTAGTGTTACGGGAGCCATAACCTATCAAAACGAAGGCCTCGATGAGTTCTACCGCTTTGACAGCATTCAGTAGTCAACGGATAGATTAATGCCCAAAAAGGACAACCCGAATCTCAATCGGGTCTCGTAAGTTTTTAACCCTTCGTTTTTTCGACACGTGGATTTTTACGGTAAAACGGGATTACGGTGGCTGGTCTTCGATTTACCATCGCTGGAGAGTGGTGCACATGGTACTGTTCCGTTTCAAATCCATGCACGCATTTCTAAAAGTCGTACGGCACTGTTTCGCCATTTCGAACAGATGTTGCACCTTGCACCATGGATGTTGCACCCTGTAGATACCGATTATTCGGACGGCATAACTTCTGGCTCGTTTAGAGTTACGGGAGCCATAACCTGCCAAAACGAAGGCCTCCATGAGTTCTATGGCTTTGACAGATTTCGCCCGTCAACGGATAGATTAATGCCCAAAAAGGACAACCGGAATCTCAATCGGGTCTCGTAAGTTTTTTACCCTTCGTTTTTTCGACACGTGGATTTTTACGGTAAAACAGGATTACCGTGGCCCGTCTTCGACTTCCCATCGCTGGAGAGTGGTGCACATGGTACTGTTCCGTTTCAAATCCATGCACGCATTTCTAAAAGTCGTACGGCACTGTTACGCCATTTCGGACGGATGTTGCACCTTGCACCGTGGATGTTGCACCCTATAGATATCGATTATTCGGACGGCATAACATCTGGCTCGTTTAGAGTTACGGGAGCCATAACCTGCCAAAACGAAGGCCTCGATGAGTTCTACGGCTTTGACAGCTTTCAGCCGTCAACGGATAGATTAATGCCCAAAAAGGACAACCCGAATCTCAATCGGGTCTCGTAAGTTTTTTACCCTTCGTTTTTTCGACACGTGGATTTTTACGGTAAAACAGGATTACCGTGACCCGTCTTCGACTTCCCACTGCTGGAGAGTGGTGCACCATGGTACTGTTTCATTTCAAATCCATGCACGCATTTCTAAAGTCGTACGGCACTGTCTCGCCATTGCGGACGGATGTTGCACCTTGCGCCGTGGAAGTTGCACCCTGTAGATATCGATTATTCGGACGGCCATAACTTCTGGCTCGTTTAGAGTTACGGGATCCATAACCTGTCAAAACGAAGGCCTCGATGAGTTCTATGGCTTTGACAGCTTTCAGCTGTTAACGGATAGATTAATGCCCAAAAAGGACAACCCGAATCTCAATCGGGTCTCGTAAGTTTTTTACCCTTCGTTTTTTCGACACGTGGATTTTTACGGTAAAACAGGATAACCGTGGCCCGTCTTCGACTTCCCATCGCTGGAGAGTGATGCACTATGGTACTGTTCCATTTCAAATCCATGCATGCATTTCTAAAAGTCGTACGACACTGTTTCGCCATTTCGGACGGATGTTGCACCTTGCACCGTGGATGTGGCACCCTATAGATATCGATTATTCGGACGACAATAACTTCTGACTCGTTTAGAGTTACGGAGCCATAACCGGTCAAAATGAAGGAATCGATGAGTTCTATGGCTTTGACAGCTTTCAGCCGTCAACGGATAGATTAATGCCCAAAAAGGACAACCCGAATCTCAATCGGGTCTCGTAAGTTTTTAACCCTTCGTTTTTTCGACACGTGGATTTTTACGGTAAATGGGATTACGGTGGCTGGTCTTCGATTTACTATCGCTGGAGTGTGGTGCACATGGTACTGTTCCGTTTCAAATCCGTGCACGCATTTATAAAAGTCGTACGGCACTGTTTCGCCATTTCGGACGGATCTTGCACCTTGCACCGTGGATGTTGCACCCTGTAGATATCGATTATTCGGACTGCATAACTTCTGGCTCGTTTAGAGTTACGGGAGCCATAACCTACCAAAACGAAGGCCACGATGAGTTCTATGGCTTTGACAGCTTTTAGCCGTCAACGGATAGATTAGTGCCCAAAAAGGACAACCGGAATCTCAATCGGGTCTCGTAAGTTTTTTACCCTTCGTTTTTTCGACACGTGAATTTTTACGGTAAAACAAGATTACCGTGGCCCGTCTTCGACTTCCCATCGCTGGAGAGTGGTGCACATGGTACTGTTCCGTTTCAAATCCATGCACGCATTTCTAAAAGTCGTACGGCACTGATTCGCCATTTCGGACGGATGTTGCACCTTGAACCGTGGATGTTGCACCCTGTAGATATCGATTATTCGGACGGCCATTACTTCTGGCTCGTTTAGAATTACGGGAGCCATAACCTGTCAAAACGAAGGCCTCGATGAATTCTACGGCATTGACAGCTTTCAGCCGTCAACGGATAGATTAATGCCCAAAAAGGACAACCCGAATCTCAATCGGGTCTCGTAAGTTTTTTACCTTTCGTTTTTTCGACACGTGGATTTTTACGGTAAAACGGGATTACCATGGCCCATCTTCGACTTTCCATCGCTGGAGAGTTGTGCACCATGGTAGTGTTCCGTTTCAAATCCATGCACGTATTTCTAAAAGTCGTACGGCACTGTTTCGCCATTTCGGACGGATGTTGCACCTTGCACCGTAGATGTTGCACCCTGTAGATATCGATTATTCGGACGGCCATAACTTCTGGCTCGTTTAGAATTACGGGAGCCATAATCTGTCAAAACGAAGGCCTCGATGAGTTCTACGGCTTTGATAGCTTTCAGCCGTCAACGGATAGATTAATGCCCAAAAAGAAAAACCCGAATCTCAATCGGGTCTCGTAAGTTTTTTACCCTTTGTTTTTTCGACACATGGATTTTTACGGTAAAACAGGATTACCGGGGCTGGCCTTCGATTTACCATCGCTGAAGAGTGGTGCACCATGGTACTGTTCCGTTTCAAATCCATGCACACATTTCTAAAAGTCATACGGCACTGTTTCGCCATTTCAGACGGATGTTGCACCTTGCACCGTGGAAGTTGCACCCTGTAGATATCGATTATTCGGACGGCCATAGATTCTGGCTCGTTTAGAGTTACGGGAGCCATAACCAATCAAAACGAAGGCCTCGATGAATTCTATGGCTTTGACCGCTTTCAGCCTTCAACGGATAGATTAATGCCCAAAAAGGACAACCCGAATCTCAATCGGGTCTCGTAAGTTTTTTACCCTTCGTTTTTTCGACACGTGGATTTTTACGGTAAAACAGGATTACAGTGGCTGGTCTTCGATTGACCGTCACTGGAGAGTGGTGCACCATGGTATTGTTCCATTTCAAATCCATGCACGCATTTCTAAAAGTCGTACGGCACTGTTTCACCATTTCGGACGAATGTTGCACCTTGCACCGTGGATGTTGCACCCTGTAGATATCGATTATTCGGACGGCCATAACTTCTGGCTCGTTTAGAGTTACGGGAGCCATAACCTGTCAAAACGAAGGCCTCGATGAGTTCTACGGCTTTGACAGCTTTCAGCCGTCAACAGATAGATTAATGTCCAAAAAGGACAACCCGAATCTAAATCGGGTCTCGTAAGTTTTTTACCCTTCGTTTTTTCGACACGTGGATTTTTACGGTAAAACAGGATAACCGTGGCCCGTCTTCGACTTCCCATCGCTGGAGAGTGATGCACCGTGGTACTGTTCCGTTTCAAATCCATGCATGCATTTCTAAAAGTCGTACGGCACTGTTTCGCCATTTCGGACGGATGTGGCACCTTGCAACGTGGATGTTGCACCATGTAGATATCGATTATTCGGACGACCATAACTTCTGACTCGTTTGGATTTACGGGAGCCATAACCTGTCAAAATGAAGGACTCGATGAGTACTATGGCTTTGACAGCTTTCAGCTGTCAACGGATAGATTAATGCCCAAAAAGGACAACCCGAATCTCAATCGGGTCTCGTTAGTTTTTTACCCTTCGTTTTTTCGACACGTGGATTCTAACGGTAAAACAGTATTACCTTGGCCCGTCTTCGACTTTCCATCGCTGGAGAGTGGTGCACCATGGTACTGTTCCGTTTCAAATCCATGCACGCATTTCTAAAAGTCGTACGACACAGTTTCACCATTTCGGACGGATGTTGCACCTTGCACCGTGGATGTTGCGCTCTGTATATATCGATTATTCAAACGGCCATAACTTCTGGCTCGTTTAGAGTTGCGGGAGCCATAACCTGTCAAAACGAAGACCTCGATGAGTTCTACGGCTTTGACAGTTTTCAGCCGTCAACGGATAGATTAATGCCCATAAAGGACAACCCGAATCTCAATCGGGTCTCGTAAGTTTTTTATCCTTCATTTTTTCGGCACGTGGATTTTTACGGTACAACAGGATTATCGTGGCCCATCTTCGACTTCCCATCGCTGGAGAGTGGTGCACGATGGTACTGTTCCGTTTCAAATCCTTGCACGCATTTCTAAAAGTCGTACGACACTGTTTCACCATTTCGGACGGATGTTGCACCTTGCACCGTGGATGTTGCACCCTGTAGATATCGATTATTCAAACGGCCATAACTTCTGGCTCGTTTAGTGTTACGGGAGCCATAACCTATCAAAACGAAGGCCTCGATGAGTTCTACCGCTTTGACAGCATTCAGTAGTCAACGGATAGATTAATGCCCAAAAAGGACAACCCGAATCTCAATCGGGTCTCGTAAGTTTTTAACCCTTCGTTTTTTCGACACGTGGATTTTTACGGTAAAACGGGATTACGGTGGCTGGTCTTCGATTTACCATCGCTGGAGAGTGGTGCACATGGTACTGTTCCGTTTCAAATCCATGCACGCATTTCTAAAAGTCGTACGGCACTGTTTCGCCATTTCGAACAGATGTTGCACCTTGCACCATGGATGTTGCACCCTGTAGATACCGATTATTCGGACGGCATAACTTCTGGCTCGTTTAGAGTTACGGGAGCCATAACCTGCCAAAACGAAGGCCTCCATGAGTTCTATGGCTTTGACAGATTTCGCCCGTCAACGGATAGATTAATGCCCAAAAAGGACAACCGGAATCTCAATCGGGTCTCGTAAGTTTTTTACCCTTCGTTTTTTCGACACGTGGATTTTTACGGTAAAACAGGATTACCGTGGCCCGTCTTCGACTTCCCATCGCTGGAGAGTGGTGCACATGGTACTGTTCCGTTTCAAATCCATGCACGCATTTCTAAAAGTCGTACGGCACTGTTACGCCATTTCGGACGGATGTTGCACCTTGCACCGTGGATGTTGCACCCTATAGATATCGATTATTCGGACGGCATAACATCTGGCTCGTTTAGAGTTACGGGAGCCATAACCTGCCAAAACGAAGGCCTCGATGAGTTCTATGTCTTTGACAGCTTTCGGCTATCAACGGATAGATTAATGCCCAAAAAGGACAACCGGAATCTCGATCGGGTCTCGTAAGTTTTTTACCTTTCGTTTTTTCGACACGTGGATTTTTACGGTAAAACAGGATTACCATGGCCCGTCTTCGACTTCCCATCGCTGGAGAGTGGTGCACATGGTACTGTTCCGTTTCAAATCCATGCACGCATTTCTAAAAGTCGTATGGCACTGATTCGCCATTTCGGACGGATGTTGCACCTTGCACCGTGGATGTTGCACCCTGTAGATATCGATTATTCGGACGGCCATAACTTCTGGCTCGTTTAGAGTTACGGGAGGCATAACCTGTCAAAACGAAGGCCTCGATGAATTCTACGGCATTGACGGCTTTCAGCCGTCAACGGATAGATAAATGCCCAAAAAGGACAACCCGAATCTCAATCAGGTCTCGTAAGTTTTTTACCGTTCGTTTTTTCGACACGTGGATTTTTGCGGTAAAACGGGATTACCGTGGCCCGCCTTCGACTTTCCATCGCTGGAGAGTGGTGCACCATGGTACTGTTCCGTTTCAAATCCATGCACGCATTTCTAAAAGTCGTACGGCACTGTTTCGCCATTTCGGACGGATGTTGCACCTTGCACCGTGGATGTTGCACCCTGTAGATATCGATTATTCGGACGGCCATAACTTCTGGTGTTATCCCGCTTTTTGGCAAAGCCGTGATACCAAAAGATTGGTCGAAAACGAAAGACAGTTCGTCTCAGAGATTGGTTATACTTCACTTTGCTATGTATATCGATGAATTTTGTCCAAGTCCGGATCAGGCCACAATTGATAAGACACGACCAGAAAGATCATGGAAGTCGGTATTTCAAATTTCAAGTCAATCCGAGGTCGTATGCTCAAGTTATGGTGGATTCAAGTTAAGGAGGATGGACATTGCTTAGTTCGAACCCCTCCCCCTTCACTTGTTCGAAACCATCGAGTTCGAACCCATCCAAACAAGCTCCGTGTTCGAACCGATAAGCACTGCCACGCCACACTCGAACCCATCAGTTTCAAGTCCATCATGTTCGAATCCATAAGAAGAAGCGACGTTCGAATCCATCATGATGTCCTCTCTTCGAATCCCTCCAGGTTATAGAGTTCGTATCCATGGAGTTGCCGTTACTTCGAATCCATGGGATATGCCCTTGCTTCGACTCCATCAAGCAACCCCCCAGATGGCCTTGCCTCGAATCAATCCATGACCTCACCCTCGAATCCATTAACTAAACCTTTGCTTCGACTCCATTACATTCGAAACCATCACCTTCGAATCCATTCAAGCCCACCAGCTTCGAATCCAAGCCGCTTCGAATCGATCTTGTTCGAATCGATCGAGTTCGAACCCACGAGTACACCCTAGTTCGAAACGGACGCATTCGAACCCGGGGACATTCACTTGTTCGTACCCACCAAGTCAGCTAACTTGGATGACGTGTCGCCCCACGATACGAACGAGGCGAAATCCATGGGTGCGAAGCGGTCAACTCGGAGACAAAACAGGATCGATTCGAGGAGCACGCGCCACGTCACTGCAGAATCACGTGTGCCCATGGATTCGAAGTCATGGTTTCGAAGATGATGGGTTCGAACTCCACAGCCAACCGAAAAACACCATTTCGAACTGATCATATCCCCTCAACCACACATCCAAATGCAACCAAATTTTCACAGTAGCCTTCATACAAGGTAAAGATTGTTCCTGCCAAGTTTCAGCTCGATTGGACCATTTCTTGATGGGTTCGAAATGACTTCGAATCGATGTCAGATCGAGACGAAACTTGGTGGGGTCGGTCGCGTGGGTCCACTCACGTGCCAGAAGAGGTCTCCCGAAGTTTCAGCCAGATCTGGGCCTCCAACGCCTATAAATAGCACCCTGAAGCCTTCAGAAAAGGGGATCTTCCGAGAACTTCTGCCATTAAACGCTGAGACTCTGCCGGATTCAAATCTATTCACTAGAATCACTGTTGTATTCAGATTTCAAAGCAATTATCAGTTGTAATCCGTTGTAATCGATTGAATCGAGCAAAGCAATAAAGAGAAATCCTTCAAAGTGGACGTAGGCACGAACGCCGAACCACTATAAATCCTGTGTTTGTGATTGTTGTTTGCGAATTACTGTGATTTGTTACCTAGAGCTGAATTCTATATTGATTGTTGTTGAGTTCTGTGTTGATTATTATCAAGTTGAATACGCAAACGGGTGCTTTCGTGATATTGGGTGTTTGTGACCAATTTTGGCGCGCACATTTTGGTGCTTTCACTGAGAACTGAACTCAGGAGTTCTACCAGTTGATAATTGATTCAGAGAAAGTTTGAAAGTTTAGACTTGAGAAATTATGATGAGACAATCGAGTAGAAGGCCAAGGCCAGAGAGGAGTGAACAGCAGGGGAGTCAGGAGGCTTCCTCAGGAGCGAATCAACCATCGATCTACATCACTAGGGACGAGATGGAGACGATGATGAAGAAGCAAGAGGAGTTGATCCAGAGTTTATTTCAGCAGATAGGACAGCTTGGAGCACAGAATAGAGGAGCCAATGGAGTCCAGAACGAAGAAGGACCATCCGGCATCGCACCCGGATTAGGGGGCACACCCATGAGGAATGTTGGTCCAATTTCGGAGGGAGAAAGAGGAATATCTGCGCAACCTGGAGACAGCAGAGGAATGAACGCTCAGTCAAGGGGGCAGATCTCAGAGTTCCCTCGTGAACTCGGGGGGCAGGATGAAAGTAACGAACGAAGGTTACATCTTGGAGACACCGACAAGTTGGCAGAAATGGTTAGGCGAGCAATGAGAGGCGGTTTGGTGAACAAAGACCTAGAGGATGTTAATAGGAGTCCTTTCACTCCGGCAATCAGACGAGCTAGAAACCCACCAGATTTCAAATTACCATTGTTGGATATGTATGACGGGAGAACGGACCCCACGGTCCATCTGACAAAATATATGAGGCATATGGAAGTGCTGGGGGCATCAGAGGAGGTTATGGCCCGGTGCTTTCCACTGTACTTGGCGGATATTGCAGCGTTATGGTTCAGGCAACTAGATAGTGGGTCCATCGGAACATGGAACGATTTAACTGAGAGATTTATGAGGCAATTCAGGGTTCACATTACAAGACCCAAGAATGTGATGACGTTGGCGACTTTAAAACAGAAGGCTGGAGAAACATTGAGAAGTTTCCTGACACGGTTCAATGCGGCGGCAGCTTCGGTGGATAGACCGGATCCATCCATGGTTATGATGGCGGCTGTGTCCGGAATAGCAGACGGAACGGAGTTCAAAAATTCATTAACTAAGGATCCACCCGTAGATCTGGGAGAATTCTATCATGAGGCGGAAAAGTTTTTACGATTGGAGGATGCAAATGCGGAAAGAGAAGAAGGAGATGGGATAGAAGTTTACGCACTCAAAGACGAAAAGCCCCCTAGAAGGGACTCGGACAAAGATAAAGGTAAAAGAAGGATTGAGAATTACGGAGACAGATCAAAGCGGCAACGTAGGGAGCCACGATTCACCACCTACGCTGAGCTGAACGAGAGCCTGGAACGAATTTATCAGGATACCAAAGAGCAGATTCCGTATTGAAGGCCGATGCGAAGGGACCCTACCTCTGACGAAAGGAAATCAGATAAGTTCTGTGTAATACATGAATTAAATGGTCATAACACTAACGATTGTAGGCACCTGAAGGACGAGGTGGAAGGGCATATCAGGAACGGTATGCTCCTTCAATATGTAAGGAGGCGAGCTCCTGTGGTGGAACCAGAACGACCACCGTCCACGTCAGCTAGAGGCGATCCTGAATCAAGGCACCGTTTGGTTATCAATTGAGTGAGATAACGATGAACAAGTTGTAAGCTTCCACTAACGCAATTAAATCATTTACACATGTGCGAGATCGCGAACGATCTCCAGGCATGCTCTGGATGATCATTGACCGTTTCGTAGTGGGAATTTACACTTTGACATCCATGCTTTGCTTTCATGTCATTTCAATTTGAACATTTAGACTCTGTTTGTTTGGACATTGTTTTTGAAACTCACCCGTGTAATAGATATTTGATTCTGATAATTCTGGGATGGCTAAGCTACTTACACATGTATGCGGTCGCGAACGATCCTTAGGCATGCTCTGAGATGGCGATGAACCGCCCTGACAAACGATCCAGGATCTCACCCTAACGTGACCCTGACATCGTTAACATCAAGCCCTCCCGGGCACACAATTCGCCTCGAACGGCACTCGACTTCGAACAGTCACAACTCACCACGCCTCAAATGGCTTGATCGCGAACGGTCGTCACTTGAGGTCCAACACCCGACCACGAACGGTCACAAATCCGCCTCGAACGGCACACGATCGCGAACGATCACTCTCTCTGCCTTGAACGGCACCGACCGCGAACGGTCATGATTCACTAATTATAAAATCCGACCTCGAACGGTCACCATTCGCCTTGAACGGCACTTGGTCGCGAACGATCATCAATTGCCGCGAACGGCATCGACCGCGAACGGTCCTATTCTCATCATTTGCCGCGAACGGCATCGATCGCGAACGGTCCTATTCCATCCTATGCCGCGAACGGCACGGACCGCGAACGGACCCCAATTCACCTCAAACAGCATATGATCCCGAACGATCGATGCATGGATTTATACGCTCGACCGCGCACGGTCACACTTCACCTCGAACGACTCGATCACGAACGATCGTCATTTGAAGTTAAGCGCTCGACCATGAACGGCCGCGCTTCATCCCAAATGGCTTGATCCCGAACGATCGTCATTTGAGGCCATATGAAACTGTCAAATTCTTTACAGGTCGATGACAGGATAAGAACATCCAACTCAAAGCATTACAAAACACACCTTCCTACCGCAAGGCATGTTTTGGGGGGCAAAATGTTATCCCGCTTTTTGGCAAAGCCGTGATACCAAAAGATTGGTCGAAAACGAAAGACAGTTCGTCTCAGAGATTGGTTATACTTCACTTTGCTATGGATATCGATGAATTTTGTCCAAGTCCGGATCAGGCCACAATTGATAAGACACGACAAGAAAGATCATGGAAGTCGGTATTTCAAATTTCAAGTCAATCCGATGTCGTATGCTCAAGTTATGATGGATTCAAGTTAAGGAGGATGGACATTGCTTAGTTCGAACCCCTCCCCCTTCACTTGTTCGAAACCATCGAGTTCGAACCCATCCAAACAAGCTCCGTGTTCGAACCGATAAGCACTGCCACGCCACACTTGAACCCATCAGTTTCAAGTCCATCATGTTCGAATCCATAAGAAGAAACGACTTTCGAATCCATCATGATGTCCTCTCTTCGAATCCCTCCAGGTTATAGAGTTCGTATCCATGGAGTTGCCGTTACTTCGAATTCATGGGATATGCCCTTGCTTCGACTCCATCAAGCAACCCCCCAGATGGCCTTGCCTCGAATCAATCCATGACCTCACCCTCGAATCCATGAACTAAACCTTTGCTTCGAATCCATTACATTCGAAACCATCACCTTCGAATCCATTCAAGCCCACTAGCTTCGAATCCAAGCCTCTTCGAATCGATCTTGTTCGAATCGATCGAGTTCGAACCCACGAGTACACCTTAGTTCGAAACGGACGCATTCGAACCCGGGGACATTCACTTGTTCGTACCCACCAAGTCAGCTAACTTGGATGACGTGTCGCCCCACGATACGAACGAGGCGAAATCCATGGGTGCGAAGCGGTCAACTCGGAGACAAAACAGGATCGATTCGAGGAGCACGCGCCACGTCACTACAGAATCACGTGTGCCCATGGATTCGAAGTCATGGTTTCGAAGATGATGGGTTCGAACTCCACAGCCAACCGAAAAACACCATTTCGAACCGATCATATCTCCTCAACCACACATCCAAATGCAACCAAATTTTCACAGTAGCCTCCATACAAGGTAAAGATTGTTCCTGCCAAGTTTCAGCTCGATTGGACCATTTCTTGATGGGTTCGAAATGACTTCGAATCGATGTCAGATCGAGACGAAACTTGGTGGGGTCGGTCGCGTGGGCCCACTCACGTGCCAGAAGAGGTCTCCCGAAGTTTCAGCCAGATCTGGGCCTCCAACGCCTATAAATAGCACCCTGAAGCCTTCAGAAAAGGGGATCTTCCGAGAACTTCTTCCATTGAACGCTGAGACTCTGCCGGATTCAAATCTATTCACCAGAATCACTGTTGTATTCAGATTTCAAAGCTATTATCAGTTGTAATCCGTTGCAATCGATTGAATCGAGCAAAGCAATAAAGAGAAATCCTTCAAAGTGGACGTAGGCACGAACGCCGAACCACTATAAATCCTGTGTTTGTGATTGTTGTTTGCGAATTACTGTGATTTGTTACCAAGAGCTGAATTCTATATTGATTGTTGCTGAGTTCTGTGTTGATTATTATCAAGTTGAATACGCAAACGGGTGCTTTCGTGATATTGGGTGTTTGTGACCAATTTTGGCGCAAACATCTGGCTCGTTTAGAAATACGGGAGCCATAACCTGTCAAAACGAAGGCCTCGATGAGTTCTACGGCTTTGACAGCTTTCAGCCGTCAACGGATAGATTAATGCCGAAAAAGAGCAACCCGAATCTCAATCGGGTCTCGTAAGTTTTTTACCCTTCGTTTTTTCGACACGTGGATTTTTACGGTAAAACAGGATTACCGTGGCTGGCCTTCGATTTACCATCGCTAAAGAGTGGTGCACCATGGTACTGTTCTGTTTCAAATCCATGCACGCATTTCTAAAAGTCGTACGGCACTGTTTCGCCATTTCAGACGGATGTTGCACCTTGCACCGTGGAAGTTGCACCCTGTAGATATCGATTATTCGGACGGCCATAGATTCTGGCTCGTTTAGAGTTACGGGAGCCATAGCCTATCAAAACGAATGCCTCGATGAATTCTACGGCTTTGACAGCTTTCAGCCGTCAACGGATAGATTAATGCCCAAAAAGGACAACCCGAATCTCAATCGGGTCTCGTAAGTTTTTAACCCTTCGTTTTTTCGACACGTGGATTTTTATGGTAAAACGGGATTACGGTGTCTGGTCTTCGATTTACCATCGCTGGAGAGTGGTGCACATGGTACTGTTTCGTTTCAAATCCATGCACGCATTTCTAAAAGTCGTACGACACTGTTTCACAATTTCGGACGGATGTTGCACCTTGCACCGTGGATGTTGCACCCTGTAGATATCGATTATTCGGACGGCTATAACTTCTGGCTCGTTTAGAGTTACGGGAGCCATAACCTGTCAAAACGAAGGCCTCGATGAATTCTACAGCATTTACAGCTTTCAGCCGTCAACGGATAGATTAATTCCCAAAAAGGACAACCGGAATCTCAATCGTGTCTCGTAAGTTTTTTACCCTTCGTTTTTTCGACACGTGAATTTTTACGGTAAAACAGGATTACCGTGGCCTGTCTTCGACTTCCCATCGCTGGAGAGTGGTGCACTATGGTATTGTTCCGTTTCAAATCCATACACGCATTACTAAAAGTCGTACGACATTGTTTCACCATTTCAGACGGATGTTGCACCTTGCACCGTGGATGTTGCACCCTTTATATATCGATTATTCAAACGGCCATAACTTCTGGCTCGTTTAGAGTTACGGGAGCCATAACCTGTCAAAACAAAGGCCTCGATGAGTTCTACCGCTTTGACAGCTTTCAGCCGTCAACGGATAGATTAATGCCCAAAAAGGACAACCCGAATCTCAATCGGGTCTCGTAAGTTTTTAACCCTTCGTTTTTTCGACACGTGGATTTTTACGGTAAAACGGGATTACGGTGGCTGGCCTTCGATTTTCCATCGCTGGAGAGTGGTGCACATGGCACTGTTCCGTTTCAAATCCATGCACGCATTTCTAAAAGTCGTACGACACAGTTTCGCCATTTCGGACGGATGTTGCACCTTGCACCGTGGATGTTGCACCCTGTAGATATCCATTATTCGGACGGCATAACTTCTGGCTCGTTTAGAGTTACGACAGCCATAACCTGCCAAAACGAAGGCCTCGATGAGTTCTATGGCTTTGACAGCTTTCGGCCGTCAACAGATAGATTAATGCCCAAAAAGGACAACTGGAATCTCAATCGGGTCTCGTAATTTTTTTACCCTTCGTTTTTTCGACACGTGGATTTTTACGGTAAAACAGTATTACCGTGTCCCGTCTTCGACTTCCCATCGCTGGAGAGTGGTGCACATGGTACTGTTCCATTTCAAATCCATGCACGCATTTCTAAAAGTCGTACGGCACTGTTTCGCCATTTCGGACGGATGTTGCACCTTGCACCGTGGATGTTGCACCCTGTAGATATCGATTATTCAGACGTCATAATTTCTGGCTCGTTTAGAGTTACGGGAGCCATAACCTGCCAAAACGAAGGCCTCGATGAGTTCTATGGCTTTGACAGCTTTCGGCCGTCAACGGATAGATTAATGCCCAAAAAGGACAACCGGAATCTCAATCGGGTCTCGTAAGTTTTTTACCCTTCGTTTTTTCGACACGTGGATTTTTACGGTAAAACAGGATTACCGTGGCTGGCCTTCGATTTACCATCACTGGAGAGTGGTGCACAATGGTACTGTTCCGTTTCAAATCCATGCACGCATTTCTAAAAGTCATACGGCACTATTTCACCATTTCGGACGGATGTTGCACCTTGCACCGTGGATGTTGCACCATGTAGATATCGATTATTCGGACGGCCATAATTTATGCCTCGTTTAGAGAAATGGGAGCCATAACCTGTCAAAACGAAGGCTTCGATGAGTTGTACGGCTTTGACAGCTTTCAGCCGTCAACAGATAGATTAATGCCCAAAAAGGACAACCCGAATCTCAATCGGGTCTCGTAAGTTTTTTATCCTTCATTTTTTCGACACGTGGATTTTTACGGTAAAACGGGATTACGGTGGCTGGTCTTCGATTTACCATCGCTGGAGAGTGGTGCACATGGTACTGTTCCGTTTCAAATCCATACACGCATTTCTAAAAGTCGTACGACACTGTTTCACCATTTCAGACGGATGTTGCACCTTGCACCGTGGATGTTGCACCCTGTAGATATCGATTATTCAAACGGCCATAACTTCTGGCTCGCTTAGAGTTACGGGAGCCATAACCTGTCAAAACGAAGGCCTCGATGAGTTCTACCGCTTTGACAGCTTTCAGCCGTCAACGGATAGATTAATGCCCAAAAAGGACAACCTGAATCTCAATCGGGTCTCGTAAGTTTTTAACCCTTCGTTTTTTCGACACGTGGATTTTTACGGTAAAACGGGATTACGGTGGCTGGTCTTCGATTTACCATCGCTGGAGAGTGGTGCACATGGTAGTGTTCCATTTCAAATCCATGCACGCATTTCTAAAAGTCGTACGGCACTGTTTCGCCATTTCGGACGGATGTTGTACCTTGCACCGTGGATGTTGCACCCTGTAGATATCGATTATTCGGACGGCCATAACTTCTGGCTCGTTTAGAGTTACGGGAGCCATAACCTGTCAAAACGAAGGCCTCGATGAGTTCTACGGCTTTGACAGCTTTCAGCCGTCAACGGATAGATTAATGCACAAAAAGGACAACCCGAATCTCAATCGGGTCTCGTAAGTATTTTACCCTTCGTTTTTTCGACACGTGAATTTTTACGGTAAAACAGGATTACCGTGGCCTGTCTTCGACTTCCCATCGCTGGAGAGTGGTGCACTATGGTACTGTTCCGTTTCAAATCCATACACGCATTACTAAAAGTCGTACGACACTGTTTCGCCATTTCAGACGGATGTTGCACCTTGCACCGTGGAAGTTGCACCCTGTAGATATCGATTATTCGGACGGCCATAGATTCTGGCTCGTTTAGAGTTACGGGAGCCATAGCCTATCAAAACGAAGGCCTCGATGAATTCTACGGCTTTGACAGCTTTCAGCCGTCTACGGATAGATTAATGCCCAAAAGGACAACCCGAATCTCAATCGGGTCTCGTAAGTTTTTAACGCTTCGTTTTTTCGACACGTGGATTTTTACGGTAAAACGGGATTACGGTGTCTGGTCTTCGATTTACCATCGCTGGAGAGTGGTGAACATGGTACTGTTCCATTTCAAATCCATGCACACATTTCTAAAAGTCGTACGACACTGTTTCACAATTTCGGACGGATGTTGCACCTTGCACCGTGGATGTTGCACCCTGTAGATATCGATTATTCGGACGGCTATAACTTCTGGCTCGTTTAGAGTTACGGGAGCCATAACCTGTCAAAACGAAGGCCTCGATGAATTCTACAGCATTTACAGCTTTCAGCCGTCAACGGATAGATTAATGCCCAAAAAGGACAACCGGAATCTCAATCGTGTCTCGTAAGTTTTTTACCCTTCGTTTTTTCGACACGTGAATTTTTACGGTAAAACAGGATTACCGTGGCCTGTCTTCGACTTCCCATCGCTGGAGAGTGGTGCACTATGGTACTGTTCCGTTTCAAATCCATACACGCATTACTAAAAGTCGTACGACACTGTTTCACCATTTCAGACGGATGTTGCACCTTGCACCGTGGATGTTGCACCCTTTAGATATCGATTATTCAAACGGCCATAACTTCTGGCTTGTTTAGAGTTACGGGAGCCATAACCAGTCAAAACAAAGGCCTCGATGAGTTCTACCGCTTTGACAGCTTTCAACCGTCAACGGATAGATTAATGCCCAAAAAGGACAACCCGAATCTCAATCGGGTCTCGTAAGTTTTTAACCCTTCGTTTTTTCGACACGTGGATTTTTACGGTAAAACGGGATTACGGTGTCTGGTCTTCGATTTACCATCGCTGGAGAGTGGTGCACATGGTACTGTTCCGTTTCAAATCCATGCACGCATTTCTAAAAGTCGTACGGCACAGTTTCTCCATTTCGGACGGATGTTGCACCTTGCACCGTGGATGTTGCACCCTGTAGATATCGATTATTCGGACGGCATAACTTCTGGCTCGTTTAGAGTTACGACAGCCATAACCTGCCAAAACGAAGGCCTCGATGAGTTCTATGGCTTTGACAGCTTTCGGCCATCAACAGATAGATTAATGCCCAAAAAGGACAACCGGAATCTCAATCGGGTCTCGTAAGTTTTTTACCCTTCATTTTTTTCGACACGTGGGTTTTTACGGTAAAACAGGATTACCGTGGCCCGTCTTCGACTTCCCATCGCTGGAGAGTGGTGCACATGGTACTGTTCCGTTTCAAATCCATGCACGCATTTCTAAAAGTCGTACGGCACTGTTTCGCCATTTCGGACGGATGTTGCACCTTGCACCGTGGATGTTGCACCCTGTAGATATCGATTATTCAGACGGCATAATTTCTGGCTCGTTTAGAGTTACGGGAGCCATAACCTGCCAAAACGAGGGCCTCGATGAGTTCTATGGCTTTGACATCTTTCGGCCGTCAACGGATAGATTAATGCCCAAAAAGGACAACCGGAATCTCAATCGGGTCTCGTAAGTTTTTTACCCTTCGTTTTTTCGACACGTGGATTTTTACGGTAAAACAGGATTACCGTGGCTGGCCTTCGATTTACCATCACTGGGGAGTGATGCACCATGGTACTGTTCCGTTTCAAATCCATGCACACATTTCTAAAAGTCGTACGGCACTGTTTCACCATTTCGGACGGATGTTGCACCTTGCACCGTGGATGTTGCACCATGTAGATATCGATTATTCGGACGGCCATAATTTATGGCTCGTTTAGAGAAATGGGAGCCATAACCTGTCAAAACGAAGGCTTCGATGAGTTCTACGGCTTTGACAGCTTTCAGCCGTCAACAGATAGATTAATGCCCAAAAAGGACAACCCGAATCTCAATCGGGTCTCGTAAGTTTTTTATCCTTCGTTTTTTCGACACGTGGATTTTTACGATAAAACGGGATTACGGTGGCTGGTCTTCGATTTACCATCGCTGGAGAGTGGTGCACATGGTACTATTCCGTTTCAAATCCATACACGCATTTCTAAAAGTCGTACGACACTGTTTCACCATTTCAGACGGATGTTGCACCTTGCACCGTGGATGTTGCACCCTGTAGATATCGATTATTCAAACGGCCATAACTTCTGGCTCGCTTAGAGTTACGGGAGCTATAACCTGTCAAAACGAAGGCCTCGATGATTTCTACCGCTTTGACAGCTTTCAGCCGTCAACGGATAGATTAATGCCCAAAAAGGACAACCCGAATCTCAATCGGGTCTCGTAAGTTTTTAACCCTTCGTTTTTTCGACACGTAGATTTTTACGGTAAAACGGGATTACGGTGGCTGGTCTTCGATTTACCATCGCTGGAGAGTGGTGCACATGGTAGTGTTCCATTTCAAATCCATGCACACATTTCTAAAAGTCGTACGGCACTGTTTCGCCATTTCGGACGGATGTTGTACCTTGCACCGTGGATGTTGCACCCTGTAGATATCGATTATTCGGACGGCCATAACTTCTGGCTCGTTTAGAGTTACGGGAGCCATAACCTGTCAAAACGAAGGCCTCGATGAATTCTACGGCTTTTACAGCTTTCAGCCGTCAACGGATAGATTAATGCCCAAAAAGGACAACCCGAATCTCAATCGGGTCTCGTAAGTTTTTTACCCTTCGTTTTTTCGACACGTGTATTTTTACGGTAAAACGGGATTACCGTGGCTGGTCTTCGATTTACCATTGCTGGAGAGTGGTGCACCATGGTACTATTCCGTTTCAAATCCATGCACGCATTTCTAAAAGTCGTACGGCATTGTTTTGCCATTTCGGACGGATGTTGCACGTTGCACCGTGGACGTTGCACCCTGTAGATATCGATTATTCGAACGGCCATAACTTCTGGCTCGTTTAGAGTTACAAAAGCCATAACTTGCCAAAATGAAGGTCTCGATGATTTCTACGGTTTGACAGCTTTCAGCCGTCAACGGATAGATTAATGCCTAAAAAGGACAACCCGAATCTCAATCGGGTCTCGTAAGTTTTTTACCCTTCGTTTTTTCGACACGTGGATTTTTACGGTAAAACAGGATTATCGTGGCTGGCCTTCGATTTACCATCGCTGGAGAGTGGTGCACCATGGTACTGTTCCGTTTCAAATCCATGCACGCATTTCTAAAAGTCGTACTGCACTGTTTCTCCATTTCAGACGGATGTTGCACCTTGCACCGTGGATGTTGCACCCTGTAGATATCGATTATACGGACGACCATAACTTTTGGCTCGTTTAGAGTTACGGGAGCCACAACCTGTCAAAACGAAGGCCTCGATGAGTTCTACGGCTTTGATAGCTTTAAGCCGTCAACGGATAGATTAATGCCCAAAAAGGACAACCCGAATCTCAATCGGGTCTCGTAAGTTTTTTATCCTTCGTTTTTTCGACACGTGGATTTTTACGGTAAAACAGGATTACCGTGGCTGGCCTTCGATTTACCATCGCTGGAGAGTGGTGCACCATGGTACTGTTCCGTTTCAAATCCATGCATGCATGTCTAAAAGTCGTACGGCACTGTTTCGCCATTTCGGACGGATGTTGCACCTTGCACCGTGGATGTTGCACCCTGTAGATATCGATTATTCGGACGGCCATAACTTCTGGCTCGTTATGAGTTACAGGAGCCATAAGCTGTCAAAACGAAGGCCTCGATGAGTTCTACGGCTTTGACAGCTTTCAGCCGTCAACGGATGGATTAATGCCCAAAAAGGACGACCCGAATCTCAATCGGGTCTCGTAAGTTTTTTACCCTTCGTTTTTTCGACACGTGTATTTTTACGGTAAAACGGGATTACCGTGGCCCGTCTTCCACTTCCCATCACTGGAGAGTGGTAAGCCATGGTACTGTTCCGTTTCAAATCCATCCACGCATTTCTAAAAGTCGTACGGCACTGTTTCGCCATTTCGGACGGATGTTGCACCTTGCACCGTGGATGTTGCACCTCGTAGATATCGATTATTCAAACGGCCATAACTTCTGGCTCGTTTAGAGTTACAGGAGCCATAATCTTTCGAAATGAAGGCCTGATGAGTTCTACGGCTTTGATAGCTTTCTGCCGTCAACGGATAGATTAATGCCAAAAAAGGACAACCCGAATCTCAATCGGGTCTCGTAAGTTTTTTACCCTTCGTTTTTTCGACACGTGGATTTTTACGGTAAAACAGGATTACCGTGGCCCGTCTTCGACTTCCCATCGCTGGAGAGTGGTGCACCGTGGTACTGTTCCGTTTCAAATCCATGCACGCATTTCTAAAAGTCGTACGACACTGTTTTACCATTTCGGACGGATGTGGCACCTTGCACCGTGGATGTTGCACCCTGTAGATATCGATTATTCGGACGGCCGTAACTTCTGGCTCGTTTGGAGTTACGGGAGCCATAACCTGTCAAAACGAAGGTCTCGATGAGTTCTATGGCTTTGACAGCTTTCAGCCGTCAACGGATAGAGTAATGCCCAAAAAGGACAACCCGAATCTCAATCGGGTCTCGTAAGTTTTTTACCCTTCGTTTTTTCGACACGTGGATTTTTACGGTAAAACGGGATTACGGTGGCTGGTCTATGATTTACCATCGCTGGAGAGTGGTGCACCATGGCACCGTTCCATTTCAAATCCATGCACGCATTTCTAAAAGTCATACGGCACTGTTTCGCCATTTCGGACGGATGTTGCACCTTGCACCGTGGATGTTGCACCCTGTATATATCGATTATTCGAACGGCCATAACTTCTGACTCGTTTGGATTTACGGTAGCCATAACCTATCAAAACGAAGGCCTCGATGAGTTCTATGGCTTTGACAGCTTTCGGCCGTCAACATATAGATTAATGCCCAAAAAGGACAACCGAATCTCAATCGGGTCTCGTAAGTTTTTTACCCTTCGTTTTTTCGACACGTGGATTTTTACGGTAAAACGGGATTACGGTGGCTGGTCTTCGATTTACCATCGCTGGAGAGTGGTGCACATGGTAGTGTTCCATTTCAAATCCATGCACGCATTTCTAAAAGTCGTACGGCACTGTTTCGCCATTTCGGACGGATGTTGCACCTTGCACCGTGGATGTTGCACCCTGTAGATATCGATTATTCGGACGGCCATAACTTCTGGCTCGTTTAGAGTTACGGGAGCCATAACCTGTCAAAACGAAGGCCTCGATGAGTTCTACGGCTTTGACCGCTTTCAGCCGTCAACGGAAAGATTAATGCCCAAAAAGGACAACCCGAATCTCAATCGGGTCTCGTAAGTTTTTTACCCTTCGTTTTTTCGACACGTGTATTTTTACGGTAAAACGGGATTACTGTAACGACCCGTATTTTACGTGTCGATAAATCGTAGAATTTGCAGGTTGTTAGTGTTGTTTGTGTTGTCTCTAACCTGAGTCGTTTAGAAAGTTAACTCGTGACCTAAGTTATAAGTCGTGAACGACTTAAGGAGTTAGGTCGTTAGAGAGTTAGGCCGTGAGTAGGGGTGAGCGACCTAGTGGTATGAGCGAGCTAACATGTTAAGGGGATAAGTCGTTTTTGAGTTATAGGAACTGGCCGACTTAAGTGTTAGCCGACTCATAGAATACCGACTCAAGGAGCATGGACGACCTATAGATTTGACCGACTTAGGATAGTGAATGACCTAAGAGATGGCCGACTTAAGGGGATAGTGACTTAAGGAGTTGACCGGTCTAATAGTTAGTGAGTTAGTGGGTTGGACCGACTCATAGTGTGAACGACTCATAGGGGTGACCGAGATAAGGATGTAGCGACTTAACGGGTTAGTGTGTTAGTGTTATGCCGAGTTATAGCTTAAGTCGTAGGTCGGCTCAGTGATGAGTCGTAGGCGAGATAGGTTGAGTCGTTACCGGGATGAGTCGTGTTCAACCTATAAAGAGTTCGACCTAGAGTAGCTTGTGTGGAGTTAGGTCGATGGACCGACTTAGTGTTGAGTCGTTGGTCAGTTGGGTCGTTAAGTCGGCTGTGTGTTAGGATGGTTATGCTGTTGAGTCGATAAGGGTTAGGTCGGCACTTGTAGTTGAGTCGGCAGGATAGTTAGCTCGTATGGCCTGTGTATGGTTAGGTCGTAGGGTCGGCAGAGTGTTAGGTCGGCTGAGGATTAGGTCGGTGGCGACTTAGGGACGGCCGAGTTAAGGGTGGTTCCAGCCTATAAATAGAGGGGTTCGGCTCACTTTTTGGCACCGGATTTCGAAGCGACGAAGTGCTGCCATTTTGGAAACTCGACTACAGTATTTTCTTCACTTCTTTCTCTACTTCCATCAAGTGCTAACATCCATCCAAGATCGAAGATCGAGATTGAAGATTCAAGTGCCAAAGTTGAAGATCTTCATCCGAAGAAGCTAGATTTCACCGTTTCAAGTGAAATTTCTCCGGATCAAGCCCAAGTCCTTGCTGTCCAGATCTGAAGTTGTTTGATTTTAGGTTGTTTTGGTGATTTGGTGAGTGGTAGTTATCTCTCACGCGGATCCAAAGGAGTATATTGGATTGGTGGCTTGTTTGAGTGTTAAAGTTAGAGATTTCATGCATTTTTCTTAGATCCAAGTGTAGATCCATGGTTTTTGAAGATGTTTACTTATGCAAGTTCATTTAATAAGTATTAGAGACAAAACCCATGTTTTATAATTGATAGATCTATGCTAAAAACCATGATTTCACATATGATGGACTTTTGCTCATTTATTTACGAAATTGCCATTATAGTTAATATTGCTTATTAGATCTTGTTTGAATGATTGATTGCTTGAATATATGATTGATTTGATTGTTTCCAAGTTAGCTAGTAGTTGATTTGGAACAAGATGATGGAAGAGGATTCAAAAGCTACGGGAGAGGGCTCTTGAATGGTGAAAGCTGCTTAAGGCATATGTAGCGTATGTTGAAGCTCATATGTATGGATGGGATGATGTTGAGATGGGACTTTGCCATGATTCGATGAGGCAAACCATGTTGTTGAGTTGAGACTTTGCTTTGATGGGATGAAGCGAAGTATGATGTGAGTCTTGGCTTAATCCAAGCAGGGATCATTCCAAGCATGTTGATAACTTGAAGGGTAGTTCAAGTTGGTTGATAATGGATTGTTCAAGAGGTAGCTTGAGCTTGTATGAGGATAGTCGTCAAGAAGGATGGCTAGGAGGCTTGGATCTCGTCGTTGTTGAAGGTTCTAGCATGCTCAGAAGCAAGAGTACATGGGGCGCCCATAACGACTACAGGTAGGTAGTCGGGACACCCAAAAGACTACAGGTAGGTAGTTGAGTACTCTGGGCAATGTAGATAAGTCCTAGGCACAAGGCAGTGTGCGGAGTTATGGTTAGAACCGGGGTTACCATTAGCCCTTGACAGATGGTCATTCAACTAACGGTGAAATCGAGGCAAGGATAACAGTGATAGCCAGAGTCATGGATGTTTGGTTGTATTATCATTCGGCTTCAAGAGCGGTGTTTTCTGGGTGCTTATCTGATCTTGGTTTAGGCCTTGGGGGTTTGTATTTGGAAAACATCGTCCTTGACTCGAGTGGTTATTGCTTTACCTTAATTGTCTATGTTGTTATGTTTGCTTCTCCTTAGTGTGTGTCTGGGGGCTATCACTGTAGGAAGAGGTGGAGTGGGATGGTTTGTTTCCTATTCCTTTTATCCCTTATGCTCTTTTGGTATGTTTGATAGTTAATTTACTGCTCACTAAGACTTTGTCTGACTCAAGGTTTTATGTCTCCTCTTATTACCTTGGGCTGTTCATCCATGTTGGGATGGGCAGACTAGGTAGCAGGTGACAGGTGCTGTTCTTGGAGATCTACGCTGATGATGACGAAGACGAGCAGGAGGCTATGCATATTATTTCTTATTATATGTACTGGGTATCCGCTGCTGTATTTGATTGAGTGTTATGTAGTGAGGCATTGATGTATGGATGATTCATGTTTGTATAAGACTACTATGATGCTTATATGATGATTTTCTGTTATGGAGCTTCACTATATATATTTCTTTATTGTATTTTATCCATGCGCTGTGAGTTGTACGATAGAGATTCTTTTGTTTTATTTTACCCTGACTATCGTCCATGGCTGCCTGGCACACCTTTCAGCGCATTATTTCCTTGTTTTGGTGCGGGAGTCATGGGCGGTCGTCACATTTGGTATCAGAGCTTTGGTTAATCGATTTTAGCCAACGCTCGCTGACGTAACTACGTATGAGAGACGTAATTGTATTTTGATGGATGATTACTATATATAATATAGTAGCTTAGAAGGACTTGAACTCCTTATGCAGTTGTTTCTTAAGGTGTTCTGATCATTCCTTTTTACAGATATTAAGGATGAGTCGAAGTGAGAGACAAGCTGCGAGGGATAGCCGTGCTGCTAGGGAAGCTGTTGATTATGCTCCTATGTTTGAGGCTATGATGACTTCAATCATGAGGAGAATACCAGCTTCAGGATCATCTGTGGATGTGGGAGTTCAAGTCCAAGCTCCAAGACCCGTGGATTTTGCCAAGCTCTGTAAGGATTATACTGCTCTTGGAGGGAAGGTTTTCTTGGGAACGGAATCGACTATTGAAGTGCAGAGATGGATTGATGCTTGCCGAAGGATCTTTGGTGACTTAGGGATTGAGGATGCGACTAAGAGGAAGCTTGCATCGAGACAGCTTCAGGGAAGAGCTGCTGATTGGTGGAATTCTATCACCATTGATACCCCAGAAGAAGGGATTACTTGGGAGCAATTCCAAGTTAGATTTGAAGCTAAGTTCATCTCTACTGCTCAGAAATCGGTCTTGTTTAAGAGGTTTGTGGAGCTCAAGCAGGGTGGGAGGCCTGTTCTTGAGTATATTTCTGAGTTCGAAGCTTTGTCTAAGTATGCCAGATCATATATCGATTCTCCCTACCAGAAGAATGAAAAGTTTGTGACTGGTCTGGATGCTTATCTTGGGAGGCAGTTAGTGGATCATCTGGATGATCCATTTGAGAAGCTTGTGGAAAAAGCTCTTAGGCATGAGAGTTTGTTTCCTAGGGAAAGTTCTGTTGTTGCTGTAACTAGGGAAGGATCTAAACCACAGCAGAGTGGCAATAAGAAGAGGAAGCAGCAGCAACAGAGGGGTAAGGATGGCCAGAAGAAGCCGAAGGGCGAAGTGACTTGCTATAACTGCCAGCAGAAGGGCCATCTTTACAAAGATTGTAAGAATCCCAAGGTGCCGGGAAAGTGTTACAACTGTGATAAGCTGGGACATATCAAGAAGGATTGCCCAGAGCCGAGGAAAGACAGGCAGATTGTGCAAGCTTATGCTTTGGGAGCTGTGCCGTCATCTTCAAAGGCTCCTATAGCTGAAGAGAAGGGGAAGAGTGTGGTGGTTCAAGGTACTCTTTCTATCTGTGGTGTTCCAGTTAGAGTGTTGTTTGATACTGGAGCGTCGCATTCTTTTGTTTGTGATGATTTGGTAGGCCAGTTAGGTTTGAAACCGGATATTGTTGATAGGCCATTGGTTGTGACTAATCCGGTTGGGGGTTCGTCGTGTTTGAGTATGTTATGCCGTGGTCTAGTTGTGTCGAGTCATGATTGCTCGTTTGTTTGTGATTGCTTTATTCTGAACTTTGTGGGGTTTGGAATTATTTTGGGTATGGACTGGCTTAGGAAGTATGCGGCAAGGATTGATTGTGAAAGGCTAGAGGTGACAGTCGGGAATGTGGAAGGGCGAAAGGTTGTGATGCGATGTAAGCATGAGGAAGGTGTCTTCATGAGCTTCATGTATTCGCTGGTTGTTCCACGGGATGGACTGTCATCGGTGCCTATTGTGAATGGATTTGAGGACGTCTTTGACGAGGTCAAAGGGTTACCGCCGCATAGGGAGATCGAGTTTCGAATCGATCTAGTTGAGGGAGCCAGACCTGTTGTGATGCCTCTTAGGCGGATGGCACCGAGGGAGCAGCAAGAGCTGAAGGTGCAAGTTGATGACCTTTTGCAGAAAGGATTCATTCGGAGAAGTGTGTCCGAATGGGGTGCGCCAGTTGTGTTCGCAACCAAAGCGGATGGATCGTTGAGGTTGTGTGTGGATTATCGTGAGCTGAATATGGTGACTAAGAAGAACAAGTATCCATTGCCGAGAATAGATGACTTGTTTGATCAGCTTCACGAGGCTAAGGTGTTTTCTCAGATGGATTTGGCAACGGGATTTCACCAGTTGAGAGTGGCAAAGGATAGTGTACCGAAGACTGCTTTCAGGACACCATCCGGGTTTTATGAGTGGCTGGTAATGCCATTTGGGTTGACTAACGCGCCAGCATGTTTTGTGGATCTTATGAATAGAGTGTTCAGAGATCAGTTGAATAAGTTCGTGCTTGTGTTCGTGGATGATATTTTGGTTTATTCCAGAACTGAGGAAGAGCACAAGACGCACTTGAGGATTGTTTTAGAAATCTTACGGAAACATCAGCTGAAGGCTAAGTTTTCGAAGTGTCACTTCTGGAAGAATGAAGTGAGGTTCTTAGGTCATGTTATTTCTGGAAATGGAATAGCGGTTGATCCCGCTAAGGTGGCAGCGATCCAGGATTGGGTTAGGCCTAAGAATGCATCTGATGTGAGAAGTTTTCTTGGATTAGCAGGATATTATCGTCGGTTTATCAAAGACTTTTCCAAGATAGCAGCACCGTTGACAGGATTGACGAAGAAGAACCAGTTGTTCAAATGGGATGATAAGTGTGAGCAAGCTTTCGTAATCCTGAAAGAGCGACTGACGAGTGCTCCTGTTTTGACTATTCCAAGTGGGAATGATGATATGGTGGTTTACACCGATGCATGTGGTACTGGACTTGGAGCAGTGCTAATGCAGAAGGATAAAGTTGTTGCGTATGCTAGTCGACAACTGAAGCCGCATGAAAGGAATTATCCGACTCATGATCTGGAGTTGGCGGCGATTGTGTTTGCTTTGAAGATGTGGAGACATTACTTATTGGGAGTTAGATTCGAGTTGTTTACGGATCATAAGTCGTTAAAGTATCTGTTCTCCCAAAAGGATTTGAATCTTCGACAGCAAAGGTGGCTAGAGTTTTTAGCATCTTATGATTTTGGTATAGCCTATACTCCAGGAAAAGGTAACGCAGTGGCTGATGCGTTAAGTCGAAGACATGCAGGATTGGGAGCCATGTTTTCGGAATGGAAGAGTCTCGAGTATTTGGCTGGATTTGATTTCAGGCCTAGATGTGAATTGGAACCTGAGATGTTGGCAAACTTATCAATAAGGCCTACTCTTGTGGAAAGGATTGGCGAGAGCCAAAAGAGAGATGATAAGCTTGTCAAGATTATCCGTGATTTGGAATCTGGATTGGACCCAGAGAAGGATAAAGGATTTGAAGTCGATCGAGAGGGTTGGCTTCGAAAGCAAGGACGACTAGTTGTTCCCGAGGTAGATGGATTGAGAGATGAAGTTCTGAGGGAAAGTCATCACTCGAAGCTAACAATTCATCCACGTGGGAATAAGATGTATCGGGATATGAAGAGAGTTTACTACTGGGAAGGTATGAAGAAGGATGTTGGAAATTTTATTTCCAAGTGTATGAATTGCCAGTTGGTGAAAGCTGAGCAGAAGAAGCCCAGTGGATTGCTTCAGCCATTAGAGATTCCTACATGGAAGTGGGAGCAAGTGTCGATGGATTTTATCGATGGTCTACCTAGAACCAGAGCAGGAAATGAAGGGATTTGGGTCATAGTAGATCGTTTGACCAAAAGTGCAAGGTTTATTCCTGTTCGATCGACTAGGACTGCATCGAAGTTGGCTGAGTTGTATGTGAAATGGATAGTTCGATTCCATGGTGTTCCGAAGAGTATAGTGAGCGATCGAGATCCATTGTTCACTAGTGGATTTTGGAAGAGCTTCCAGGAAGTTTTGGGAACCGAATTGTGTTTGAGTACAGCTTATCACCCTCAAACAGATGGTCAGACTGAGAGAGTCAACCGAGTTTTGGAAGATCTTCTTAGAGCATGTGTTTTGGACTTCGGAGGATCATGGGAAGATCACCTTCATTTGGTGGAGTTTGCTTATAATAACAGTTATCAGTCGAGTATTGGTATGGCACCTTATGAAGCATTATATGGAAGACCGTGTAACTCTCCGACATGTTGGTTGGAAACTGGAGAAAAGCTGATACTTGGGCCAGAGATGATTCGTCAAACTACGGAATGTATAGAGATCATTCGGCAACGAATGAAGGCAGCCCAAGATCGTCAGAAAAGTTATGCCGATAATCGTCGTAAGGATTTGGAATTCGACGTAGGTGATATGGTTTTTGTGAAGATTTCTCCTCTGAAGAGTGTCATTAGATTCGGGAAGAAAGGAAAGTTAACTCCAAGATTTGTTGGACCATTCCCGATTATCGAGCGTATTGGAAAGCTCGCTTATAGATTGGAGTTACCGGAAAAGATGGCGGGTGTGCACAATGTTTTTCACGTATCCTATCTACGGAAGTATGTGCATGACCCGAGTACGGTGGTTTCTGCTGATAGCTGTGAAGACTTGGAGGTTGATCCAGTTGTTTCGAGACCTCGTAAGCCGCTTCGTATTGTTAAAACCAATACGAAACAGCTTAGGAGGAAAACGATTACGTTGCTCAAGGTACAATGGAGTGATGATGTTAACGACTGTACATGGGAGGAGGAAGAGAGGATGAAGGCAGCTCATCCCGGACTCTTTGAGGTATGGCCCTAAAGTGTCGTGACATCTCATGAATTTGTAGCTTGTTCTAAGTCTTAGAATTCTGCATGCTAGGTTAGAATTGGTTGCATGGATTGTTGATTGCTATGGATGATAGGCATGCGGAATAATTTTGATTGCTGTTGTTTGCTTGGAATTTCGGGGGCGAAATTCCTAAGGGGGAGAGAATGTAACGACCCGTATTTTACGTGTCGATAAATCGTAGAATTTGCAGGTTGTTAGTGTTGTTTGTGTTGTCTCTAACCTGAGTCGTTTAGAAAGTTAACTCGTGACCTAAGTTATAAGTCGTGAACGACTTAAGGAGTTAGGTCGTTAGAGAGTTAGGCCGTGAGTAGGGGTGAGCGACCTAGTGGTATGAGCGAGCTAACATGTTAAGGGGATAAGTCGTTTTTGAGTTATAGGAACTGGCCGACTTAAGTGTTAGCCGACTCATAGAATACCGACTCAAGGAGCATGGACGACCTATAGATTTGACCGACTTAGGATAGTGAATGACCTAAGAGATGGCCGACTTAAGGGGATAGTGACTTAAGGAGTTGACCGGTCTAATAGTTAGTGAGTTAGTGGGTTGGACCGACTCATAGTGTGAACGACTCATAGGGGTGACCGAGATAAGGATGTAGCGACTTAACGGGTTAGTGTGTTAGTGTTATGCCGAGTTATAGCTTAAGTCGTAGGTCGGCTCAGTGATGAGTCGTAGGCGAGATAGGTTGAGTCGTTACCGGGATGAGTCGTGTTCAACCTATAAAGAGTTCGACCTAGAGTAGCTTGTGTGGAGTTAGGTCGATGGACCGACTTAGTGTTGAGTCGTTGGTCAGTTGGGTCGTTAAGTCGGCTGTGTGTTAGGATGGTTATGCTGTTGAGTCGATAAGGGTTAGGTCGGCACTTGTAGTTGAGTCGGCAGGATAGTTAGCTCGTATGGCCTGTGTATGGTTAGGTCGTAGGGTCGGCAGAGTGTTAGGTCGGCTGAGGATTAGGTCGGTGGCGACTTAGGGACGGCCGAGTTAAGGGTGGTTCCAGCCTATAAATAGAGGGGTTCGGCTCACTTTTTGGCACCGGATTTCGAAGCGACGAAGTGCTGCCATTTTGGAAACTCGACTACAGTATTTTCTTCACTTCTTTCTCTACTTCCATCAAGTGCTAACATCCATCCAAGATCGAAGATCGAGATTGAAGATTCAAGTGCCAAAGTTGAAGATCTTCATCCGAAGAAGCTAGATTTCACCGTTTCAAGTGAAATTTCTCCGGATCAAGCCCAAGTCCTTGCTGTCCAGATCTGAAGTTGTTTGATTTTAGGTTGTTTTGGTGATTTGGTGAGTGGTAGTTATCTCTCACGCGGATCCAAAGGAATATATTGGATTGGTGGCTTGTTTGAGTGTTAAAGTTAGAGATTTCATGCATTTTTCTTAGATCCAAGTGTAGATCCATGGTTTTTGAAGATGTTTACTTATGCAAGTTCATTTAATAAGTATTAGAGACAAAACCCATGTTTTATAATTGATAGATCTATGCTAAAAACCATGATTTCACATATGATGGACTTTTGCTCATTTATTTACGAAATTGCCATTATAGTTAATATTGCTTATTAGATCTTGTTTGAATGATTGATTGCTTGAATATATGATTGATTTGATTGTTTCCAAGTTAGCTAGTAGTTGATTTGGAACAAGATGATGGAAGAGGATTCAAAAGCTACGGGAGAGGGCTCTTGAATGGTGAAAGCTGCTTAAGGCATATGTAGCGTATGTTGAAGCTCATATGTATGGATGGGATGATGTTGAGATGGGACTTTGCCATGATTCGATGAGGCAAACCATGTTGTTGAGTTGAGACTTTGCTTTGATGGGATGAAGCGAAGTATGATGTGAGTCTTGGCTTAATCCAAGCAGGGATCATTCCAAGCATGTTGATAACTTGAAGGGTAGTTCAAGTTGGTTGATAATGGATTGTTCAAGAGGTAGCTTGAGCTTGTATGAGGATAGTCGTCAAGAAGGATGGCTAGGAGGCTTGGATCTCGTCGTTGTTGAAGGTTCTAGCATGCTCAGAAGCAAGAGTACATGGGGCGCCCATAACGACTACAGGTAGGTAGTCGGGACACCCAAAAGACTACAGGTAGGTAGTTGAGTACTCTGGGCAAAGTAGATAAGTCCTAGGCACAAGGCAGTGTGCGGAGTTATGGTTAGAACCGGGGTTACCATTAGCCCTTGACAGATGGTCATTCAACTAACGGTGAAATCGAGGCAAGGATAACAGTGATAGCCAGAGTCATGGATGTTTGGTTGTATTATCATTCGGCTTCAAGAGCGGTGTTTTCTGGGTGCTTATCTGATCTTGGTTTAGGCCTTGGGGGTTTGTATTTGGAAAACATCGTCCTTGACTCGAGTGGTTATTGCTTTACCTTAATTGTCTATGTTGTTATGTTTGCTTCTCCTTAGTGTGTGTCTGGGGGCTATCACTGTAGGAAGAGGTGGAGTGGGATGGTTTGTTTCCTATTCCTTTTATCCCTTATGCTCTTTTGGTATGTTTGATAGTTAATTTACTGCT
This sequence comes from Allium cepa, assembly GCA_030765085.1. Taxonomy (NCBI): domain Eukaryota; kingdom Viridiplantae; phylum Streptophyta; class Magnoliopsida; order Asparagales; family Amaryllidaceae; genus Allium; species Allium cepa. Next base: position 874,179,544 of record CM060938.1, read on the forward strand.
CACTAAGACTTTGTCTGACTCAAGGTTTTATGTCTCCTCTTATTACCTTGGGCTGTTCATCCATGTTGGGATGGGCAGACTAGGTAGCAGGTGACAGGTGCTGTTCTTGGAGATCTACGCTGATGATGACGAAGACGAGCAGGAGGCTATGCATATTATTTCTTATTATATGTACTGGGTATCCGCTGCTGTATTTGATTGAGTGTTATGTAGTGAGGCATTGATGTATGGATGATTCATGTTTGTATAAGACTACTATGATGCTTATATGATGATTTTCTGTTATGGAGCTTCACTATATATATTTCTTTATTGTATTTTATCCATGCGCTGTGAGTTGTACGATAGAGATTCTTTTGTTTTATTTTACCCTGACTATCGTCCATGGCTGCCTGGCACACCTTTCAGCGCATTATTTCCTTGTTTTGGTGCGGGAGTCATGGGCGGTCGTCACAATTACCGTGGCTGGTCTTCGATTTACCATTGCTGGAGGGTGGTGCACCATGGTTTTGTTTCGTTTCAAATCCATGCACGCATTTCTAAAAGTCGTAAGGCACTGTTTCACCATTTCGGACGGATGTTGCACCTTGCACCATGGATGTTGCACCATGTAGATATCGATTATTCGGACGGCCATAACTTCTGGCTCGTTTAGAGTTACGGGATCCATAACCTGTCGAAACGAAGGCCTCGATGAGTTCTACGGCTTTGACAGCTTTCAGCCGTCAACGGATAGATTAATGCCCAAAAAGGACAACCCGAATCTCAATCGGGTCTCGTAAGTTTTTTACCCTTCGTTTTTTCGACACGTGGATTTTTACGGTAAAACAGGATTACGGTGGCTGGCCTTCGATTTACCATCGCTGGAGAGTGGTGCACCATGGTACTGTTCCGTTTCAAATCCATGCACGCATTTCTAAAAGTCGTACGGCACTGTTTCGCCATTTCAGACGGATGTTGCACCTTGCACCGTGGATGTTGCACCCTGTAGATATCGATTATACGGACGACCATAACTTTTTGCTCGTTTAGAGTTACGGGAGCCACAACCTGTCAAAACGAAGGCCTCGATGAGTTCTACGGCTTTGTTAGCTTTAAGCCGTCAACGGATAGATTAATGCCCAAAAAGGACAACCCGAATCTCAATCGGGTCTCGTAAGTTTTTTTATCCTTCGTTTTTTCGACACGTGGATTTTTACGGTAAAACAGGATTACCGTGGCTGGCCTTCGATTTACCATCGCTGGAGAGTGGTGCACCATGGTACTGTTCCATTTCAAATCCATGCATGCATGTCTAAAAGTCGTACGGCACTGTTTCGCCATTTCGGACGGATGTTGCACCTTGCACCGTGGATGTTGCACCCTGTAGATATCGATTATTCGGACGGCCATAACTTCTGGCTCGTTATGAGTTACAGGAGCCATAAGCCGTCAAAACGAAGGCCTCGATGAGTTCTACGGCTTTGATTGCTTTCAGCCGTCAACGGATAGATTAATGCCCAAAAAGGACGACCCAAATCTCAATCGGGTCTCATAAGTTTTTTACCCTTCGTTTTTTCGACACGTGTATTTTTACGGTAAAACGGGATTACCGTGGCCCGTCTTCCACTTCCCATCACTAGAGAGTGGTACACCATGGTACTGTTCCGTTACAAATCCATGCACGCATTTCTAAAAGTCGTACGGCACTGTTTCGCCATTTCGGACGGATGTTGCACCTTGCACCGTGGATGTTGCACCCCGTAGATATCGATTATTCAAGCGGCCATAACTTCTGGCTCGTTTAGAGTTACGGGGGCCATAATCTGTCAAAATGAAGGCCTCGATGAGTTCTACGGCTTTGACAGCTTTCTGCTGTCAACGGATAGATTAATGCCCAAAAAGGACAACCCGAATCTCAATCGGGTCTCGTAAGTTTTTTACCCTTCGTTTTTTCGACACGTGGATTTTTACGGTAAAACAGGATTACCGTGGCCCGTCTTCGACTTCCCATCGCTGGAGAGTGGTGCACCGTGGTACTGTTCCATTTCAAATCCATGCACGCATTTCTAAAAGTCGTACGACACTGTTTTGCCATTTCGGACGGATGTGGCACCTTGCACCGTGGATGTTGCACCCTGTAGATATCGATTATTCGGACGGCCATAACTTCTGGCTCGTTTGGAGTTACGGGAGCCATAACCTGTCAAAACGAAGGCCTCGATGAGTTCTATGGCTTTGACAGCTTTCAGCCGTCAACGGATAGAGTAATGCCCAAAAAGGACAACCGAATCTCAATCGGGTCTCGTAAGTTTTTTACCCTTCGTTTTTTCGACACGTGGAATTTAACGGTAAAATGGGATTACCGTGGCCCGTCTTCGACTTCCCATCGCTGAAGAGTGGTGCACCATGGTACTGTTCCCTTTCAAATCCATGCACGCATTTCTAAAATTCGTACGACACTGTTTCACCATTTCGGACGGATGTTGCACCTTGCACCGTGGATGTTGCACCCTGTAGATATCGATTATTCAAACGAACATAACTTCTGGCTCGTTTAGAGTTACGGGAGCCATAACCTGTCAAAATTAAGGCCTCGATGAGTTCTACGGCTTTGACAGCTTTCTGCTGTCAACGGATTGATTAATGCCCAAAAAGGACAACCGGAATCTCAATCGGGTCTCGAAAGTATTTTACCTTTCGTTTTTTCGACACGTGGATTTTTACGGTAAAATGGGATTACCGTGGCCCGACTTCGACTTCCCATCGCTGGAGAGTGGTGCACGATGGTATTGTTCCGTTTCAAATCCATGCACGCATTTCTAAAAGTCGTACGACACTGTTTCACCATTTCGGACGGATGTTGCACCTTGCACCGTGGATGTTGCACCCTATAGATATCGATTATTCAAACGGCCATAACTTCTGGCTCGTTTAGAGTTGCGGGAGCAATAACCTGTCAAAACGAAGGCCTCGATGAGTTCTACGGCTTTGACAGCTTTCAGCCGTCAACGGATAGATTAATGCCCAAAAAGGACAACCCGAATCTCAATCGGGTCTCGTAAGTTTTTAACCCTTCGTTTTTTCGACACGTGGATTTTTACGGTAAAACGGGATTACGGTGGCTGGTCTTCGATTTACCATCGTTGGAGAGTGGTGCACATGGTACTGTTCCGTTTCAAATCCATGCACGCATTTCTAAAACTCGTACGGCACTGTTTCGCCATTTCGGACGGATGTCCCACCTTGCACCGTGGATGTTGCACCCGGTAGATATCGATTATTCGGACGGCCATAACTTCTGGCTCGTTTAGAGTTACGGGAGCCATAACCTTCCAAAACGAAGGCCTCGATGAGTTCTATGGCTTTGACCGCTTTCAGCCGTCAACGGATAGATTAATGCCCAAAAAGGACAACCGGAATCTCAATCGGGTCTCGTAAGTTTTTTACCCTTCGTTTTTTCGACACGTGGATTTTTACGGTAAAACAGGATTACCGTGGCCCGTCTTCGACTTTCCATCGCTGGAGAGTGGTGCACTATGGTACTGTTCTGTTTCAAATCCGTGCATGCATTTCTAAAAGTCGTACGACACCGTTTCACCATTTCGGACGGATGTTGCACCTTGCACTGTGGATGTTGCACCCTGTAGATATCGATTATTCAAACGGTCATAACTTCTGGCTCGCTTAGAGTTATGGGAGCCATAACCTGTCAAAACGAAGGCCTCGAATGAGTTCTACGGCTTTGACAGCTTTCATCCGTCAAAGGATAGATTAATGCCCAAAAAGGACAACCCGAATCTCAATCGGGTCTCGTAAGTTTTTAACCCGTCGTTTTTTCGACACGTGGATTTTTACGGTAAAACAGGATTACGGTGGCTGGTCTTCGATTTACCATCGCTGGAGAGTGGTGCATATGGTACTTTTCCGTTTCAAATCCATGCGACGCATTTCTAAAAGTCATACGACACTGATTCTCCATTTCGGACGGATGTTGCACCTTGCACCGTGGATGTTACACCCTGTAGATATCGATTATTCGGACAACCATAACTTCTGGCTCGTTTAGAGTTACGGGAGGCATAACTTGTCAAAACGAAGGCATCGGTGAATTCTACGGCATTGACAACTTTCAGCCGTCAACGGATAGATTAATGCCTAAAAGGAAAACCCGAATCTCAATCGGATCTCGTAAGTTTTTTACCCTTCGTTTTTTCGACACGTGGATTTTTACGGTAAAACGGGATTACCGTGGCTGGCCTTCGATTTACCATCGCTGGAGAGTGGTGCACCATGGTACTGTTCCATTTCAAATCTATGCACGCATTTCTAAAATCGTACGACAATGTTTCGCCATTTCGGACGGATGTTGCACCTTGCACCTTGGATGTTGCACCCTGTAGATATCGATTATACGGACGACCATAACTTCTGGCTCGTTTAGAGTTACGGGAGCCACAACCTATCAAAACGAAGGCATCGATGAGTTCGACGGCTTTGACAGCTTTCAGCCGTCAACGGAAAGATTAATAACCAAAAACGACAACCCGAATCTCAATCGGGTCTCGTAAGTTTTTTACCCTTCGTTTTTTCGACACGTGGATTTTTACGGTAAAACAGGATTACCGTGGCTGGCCTTCGATTAACCATCGTTGGAGAGTGGTGCACCATGGTACTGTTCCGTTTCAAATCCATGCATGCATTTCTAAAAGTCGTACGGCACTGTTTCGCCATTTCAGACGGATGCTGCACCTTGCACCGTGGAAGTTGCACCCTGTAGATATCGATTATTCGGACGGCCATAGATTCTGGCTCGTTTAGAGTTACGGGAGCCATAACCTGTCAAAACGAAGGCCTCGATGAGTTCTACGGCTTTGACATCTTTCAGCCGTCAACGGATAGATTAATGCCCAAAAAGGACAACCCGAATCTCAATCGGGTCTCGTAAGTTTTTTACCCTTCGTTTTTTCGACACGTCGATTTTTACGGTAAAACAGGATTACAGTGGCTGGTCTTCGATTTACCATCACTGGAGAGTGGTGCACCATGGTACTGTTCCGTTTCAAATCCATGCACGCATTTCTAAAAGTCGTACGGCACTGTTTCACCATTTCGGACGGATGTTGCACCTTGCACCGTGGATGTTGCACCCTGTAGATATCGATTATTCAGACGGCCATAACTTCTGGCTCGTTTAGAGAAACGAGAGCCATAACCTGTCAAAACGAAGGCCTCGATGAATTCTACGGCATTGACAACTTTCAGCCGTCAACGGATAGATTAATGCCCAAAAAGGACAACCGGAATCTCAATCGGGTCTCGTAAGTTTTTTACCCTTCGTTTTTTCAACACGTGGATTTTTACGGTAAAACAGGATTACCGTGGCCCGTCTTCGACTTCCCATCGCTGGAGAGTGGTGCACTATGGTACTGTTCCGTTTCAAATCCATACACGCATTTCTAAAAGTTGTACGACACTGTTTCACCATTTCGGACGGATGTTGCACCTTGCACCGTGGATGTTGCACCCTGTAGATATCGATTATTCGGACGGCCGAAACTTCTGGCTCGTTTGGAGTTACGGGAGCCATAACCTGCCAAAACGAAGCCCTCGATGAGTTCTACGGCTTTAACAGCTTTCAGCCGTCAACGAATAGATTAATGCCCAAAATGGACAACCCGAATCTCAATCGGGTCTCGTAAGTTTTTTACCCTTCGTTTTTTCGACACGTGGATTTTAACGGTAAAACGGATTTACCATGGCCCGTCTTCGACTTCCCATCGCTGGAGAGTGGTGCACCATGGTACTATTCCGTTTCAAATCCATGCACGCATTTCTAAAAGTCGTACGGCACTGTTTCACCATTTCGGACGGATGTTGCACCTTGCCCGTGGATGTTGCACCCTGTAGATATCGATTATTCGGACGGCCATAACTTCTGGCTCGTTTATAGTTACGGGAGCCATAACCTGTCAAAACAAAGGCCTCGATGAGTTCTACGGCTTTGATGGCTTTTAGCCGTCAACGGATAGATTAATGCCCAAAAGGGACAACCCGAATCTCAATCGGGTCTCGTAAGTTTTTTACCCTTCGTTTTTTCGACACGTGGATTTTTACGGTAAAACGGGATTACCGTGGCCCGTCTTCGACTTCCCATCGCTGGAGAGTGGTGAACCATGGTAGTTTTCCGTTTCAAATCCATGCACGCATTTCTAAATGTCGTACGGCACTGTTTCGCCATTTCGGACGGATGTTGCACCATGCACCGTGGATGTTGCACCATGTAGATATCGATTATTCGGACGGCCATAACTTCTGTCTCGTTTAGAGTTACGGGAGCCATAACCTGTCAAAACGAAGGCCTCGATGAGTTCAACGGCTTTGGCGGCATTCAGCCGTCAACGGATAGATTAATGCCCAAAAAGGACAACCCGAATCTCAATCGGGTCTCGTAAGTTTTTTACCCTTCGTTTTTTCGACACGTGGATTTTTACGGTAAAACGGGATTACCGTGGTTGGCCTTCGACTTTCCATCGCTGGAGAGTGGTGCACATTGGTAGTGTTCCGTTTAAAATCCATGCACGCATTTCTAAAAGTCGTACGGCACTGTTTCGCCATTTCGTACGGATGTTGCACCTTGCACCGTGGATGTTGCACCCTGTAGATATCGATTATTCGGACGGCCATAACTTCTAGCTCATTTAGAATTACGGGAGCCATAACCTGTCAAAACAAAGGCCTCGATGAGTTCTACGGCTTTGACAGCTTTCAGCCGTCAACGGATAGATTAATGCCCAAACAGAACAACCCGAATCTCAATCGGGTCTCGTAAGTTTTTTACCCTTCGTTTTTTCGACACGTGGATTTTTACGGTAAAACAGGATTACCGTGGCCCGTCTTCCACTTCCCATCACTGGAGAGTGGTACACCATGGTACTGTTCCGTTTCAAATCCATGCACGCATTTCTAAAATTCGTACGGCACTGTTTCGCCCTTTTAGATGGATGTTGCACCTTGCACTGTGGAAGTTGCACCCTGTAGATACCGATTATTCGGACGGCCATAGATTCTGGCTCGTTTAAAGTTACGGGAGCCATAACCTATCAAAACGAAGGCCTCGATGAATTCTACGGCTTTGATAGCTTTCAGCCGTCAACGGATAGATTAATGCCCAAAAAGGACAACCTGAATCTCAATTGGGTCTCGTAAGTTTTTTACCCTTCGTTTTTTCGACACGTGGATTTTTACGGCAAAACAGGATTACAGTGGCCCGTCTTCGACTTCCCATCGTTGGAGAGTGGTGCACCATGGTACTGTTCCATTTCAAATCCATGCACGCATTTCTAAAAGTCGTACGGCACTGTTTCGCCATTTCGGACGGATGTTGCACCTTGCACCGTGGATGTTGCACCACGTAGATATCGATTATTCAAACGGCCATAACTTCTGGCTCGTTTAGAGTTACGGGAGCCATAACCTGTCAAAATGAAGGCCTCGATGAGTTCTACGGCTTTGACAGCTTTCTGCCGTCAACGGATAGATAAATGCCCAAAAAGGACAACCCGAATCTCAATCGGGTCTCGTAAGTTTTTTACCCTTCGTTTTTTCGACACGTGGATTTTTACGGTAAAAGAGGATTACCGTGGCCCGTCATCGACTTCCCATCGTTGGAGAGTGGTGCACCGTGGTACTGTTCCGTTTCAAATCCATGCACGCATTTCTAAAAGTCGTACGACACTGTTTTGCCATTTCGGACGGATGTGGCACCTTGCACCGTGGATGTTGCACCATGTAGATATCGATTATTCGGACGGCCATAACTTCTGGCTCGTTTAGAGCTACGGGAGCCATAACCTGTCAAAACGAAGGCCTCGATGAGTTCTATGGCTTTGATAGCTTTCAGCCATCAACGAATAGAGTAATTCCCAAAAAGGACAACCCGAATCTCGATCGGGCCTCGTAAGGTTTTTACCCTTCGTTTTTTCGACACATGGATTTTTACGGTAAAACAGGATTACCGTGGCCCGTCTTCGTATTCCCATCGCTGGAGAGTGGTGCACTATGGTATTGTTCCTTTTCAAATCCATGCACGCATTTCTAAAAGTCATACGGCACTGTTTCGCCATTTCGGACGGATGTTGCACCTTGCACTGTGGATGTTGCACCCTGTAGATATCGATTATTCGGACGGCCATAACTTCTGACTCGTTTAGATTTACGGGAGCCATAACCTGTCAAAACGAAGGCCTGGATGAGTACTATGGCTTTGACATCTTTCAGCCGTCAACAGATAGATTAATGCCCAAAAAGGACAACCCGAATCTCAATCGGGTCTCGTAAGTTTTTTACCCTTCGTTTTTTCGACACGTGGATTCTAACGGTAAAACGGGATTACCGTGGCCCGTCTGCGACTTCCCATCGCTGGAGAGTGGTGCACCATGGTACTGTTCCATTTCAAATCCATGCACGCATTTCTAAAAGTCGTACGACACAGTTTCCCCATTTCGGACGGATGCTGCACCTTGCACCGTGGATGTTGCGCCCTGTAGATATCGATTATTCAAACGGCCATAACTTCTGGCTCGTTTAGAGTTACGGGAGCCATAACTTGTCAAAATGAAGGCCTCGATGAGTTCTACGGCTTTGACAACTTTCTGCCGTCAACGGATAGATTAATGCCCAAAAAGGACAACCGGAATCTTAATCGGGTCTCGTAAGTTTTTTACCCTTCGTTTTTTCGACACGTGGATTTTTACGGTAAAACAGGATTACCGTGGCCCGTCTTCGACTTCCCATCGCTGGAGAGTGGTGCACGATGGTACTGTTCCGTTTCAAATCCATGCACGCATTTCTAAAAGTCGTACGACACTGTTTCACCATTTCGGACGGATGTTGCACCTTGCACCGTGGATGTTGCACCCTGTAGATATCGATTATTCAAACGGCCATAACTTCTGGCTCGTTTAGAGTTACGGGAGCCATAAACTGTCAAAACGAAGGCCTCGATGAGTTCTACGGCTTTGACAGCTTTCAGCCGTCAACGGATAGATTAATGCCCAAAAAGGACAACCCGAATCTCAATCGGGTCTCGTAAGTTTTTAACCCTTCGTTTTTTCGACACGTGGATTTTTACGGTAAAACAGGATTACCGTGGCTGATCTTTGATTTACCATCGCTGGAGAGTGGTGCACATGGCACTGTTCCATTTCAAATCCATGCACGCATTTCTAAAAGTCATACGACACTGTTTCACCATTTCGGACGGATGTTGCACCTTGCACCGTGGATGTTGCACCCTGTAGATATCGATTATTCGGACGGCCATAACTTCTGGCTCGTTTAGAGTTACGGGAGCCATAGCCTGTCAAAACGAAGGCCTCGATGAATTCTACGGCATTGACAGCTTTCAGCCGTCAACGGATAGATTAATGCCCAAAAAGGACAACCGGAATCTCAATCGGGTCTCGTAAGTTTTTTACCCTTCGTTTTTTCGACACGTGGATTTTTACGGTAAAACAGGATTACCGTGGCCCGTCTTCGACTTCCCATCGCTGGAGAGTGGTGCACTATGGTATTGTTCCGTTTCAAATCCATACACGAATTTCTAAAAGTCGTACGACACTGTTTCACCATTTCGGACGGATGTTGCACCTTGCACCGTGGATGTTGCACCCTGTAGATATCGATTATTCAAACGGCCATAACTTCTGGCTCGTTTAGAGTTACGGGAGCCATAACCTGTCAAAACGAAGGCCTCGATGAGTTCTACCGCTTTGACAGCTTTCAGCCGTCAACGGATAGATTGATGCCCAAAAAGGAAAACCCGAATCTCAATCGGGTCTCGTAAGTTTTTAACCCTTCGTTTTTTCGACACGTGGATCTTTACGGTAAAACGGGATTACGGTGGCTGGTCTTCGATTTACCATCGCTGGAGAGTGGTGCACATGGTACTGTTCCGTTTCAAATCCATGTTAAAAGTCGTACGACACTATTTCGCCATTTCGGACGGATGTTGCACCTTGCACCGTGGATGTTGCACCCTGTAGATATTGATTATTCGGACGGCCATAACTTCTGGCTCGTTATGAGATACAGTAGCCATAGCCTGTCAAAACGAAGGCCTCGATGAGTTCTACGGCTTTGACAGCTTTCAGCCGTCAACGGATAGATTAATGCCCAAAAAGGACGACCCGAATCTCAATCTGGTGTCGTAAGTTTTTTACCCTTCGTTTTTTCGACACATGTATTTTTACGGTAAAACGGGATTACCGTGGGCCGTCTTCCACTTCCCATCACTGGAGAGTGGTACACCATGGTACTGTTCCGTTTCAAATCCATGCACGCATTTCTAAAAGTCGTACGGCACTGTTTCGCCATTTCGGACGGATGTTCCAGCTTGCACCGTGGATGTTGCACCCCGTAGATATCGATTATTCAAACGGCCATAACTTCTGGCTCGTTTAGAGTTACGGGAGCCATAACCTGTCAAAATGAAGGCTCGATGAGTTCTACGGCTTTGACAGCTTTCTGCCATCAACGGATAGATTAATGCCCAAAAAGGACAACCCGAATCTCAATCGGGTCTCGTAAGTTTTTTACCCTTCGTTTTTTCGACACGTGGATTTTTACGGTAAAACAGGATTACCGTGGCCCGTCTTCGACTTCCCATCACTGGAGAGTGGGGCACGATGGTACTGTTCCGTTTCAAATCCATGCACATATTTCTAAAAGTCGTACGACACTATTTCACCATTTCGGACGGATGTTGCACCTTGCACCGTGGATGTTGCACCCTGTAGATATCGATTATTCAAACGGCCATAACTTTTGGCTCGTTTAGAGTTACGGGAGCCATAAACTGTCAAAACGAAGGCCTCGATGAGTTCTACGGCTTTGACAGCTTTCAGCCGTCAACGGATAGATTAATGCCCAAAAAGGACAACCCGAATCTCAATCGGGTCTCGTAAGTTTTTAACCCTTCGTTTTTTCGACACGTGGATATTTACGGTAAAACAGGATTACCGTGGCCCGTCTTCGACTTTCCATCGCTGGAGAGTGGTGCACCATGGTACTGTTCCATTTCAAATCCATGCACCCATTTCTAAAAGTCGTACGGCACTGTTTCGCCATTTCGGACGGATGTTGCACCTTGCACCGTGGATGTTGCACCCTGTAGATATCGATTATTCGGACGGCCATAACTTCTGGCTCGTTTAGAATTCGGGAGCCATAACCAGTCAAAACGAAGGCCTCGATGAGTTCTACGGCTTTGATAGCTTTCAGCTGTCAACGGATAGATTAATGCCCAAAAAGAACAACCCGAATCTCAATCGGGTCTCGTAAGTTTTTTACCCTTCGTTTTTTCGACACGTGTATTTTTACGGTAAAAGGGATTACCATGGCCCGTCTTCCACTTCCCATCACTGGAGATTGGTACACCATGGTACTGTTCCGTTTCAAATCCATGCACGCATTTCTAAAAGTCGTACGGCACAGTTTCGCCATTTCGGACGGATGTTGCACCTTGCACCGTGGATGTTGCACTCCGTAGATATCGATTATTCAAACGACCATAACTTCTGGCTCGTTTAGAGTTACGGGAGCAATAACCTGTCAAAATGAAGGCCTCGATGAGTTCTACAGCTTTGACAGCTTTCTGCCGTCAACGGAATGATTAATGCCCAAAAAGGACAACCCGAATCTCAATCGGGTCTCGTAAGTTTTTTACCCTTCGTTTTTTCGACACGTGGATTTTTACGGTAAAACAGGATTACCGTGGCCCGTCTTCGACTTCCCATCGCTGGAGAGTAGTGCACCGTGGTACTGTTCCGTTTCAAATCCATGCACGCTTTTCTAAAAGTCGTACGACACTGTTTTGCCATTTCGGACGGATGTTGCACCTTGCACCTTGGATGTTGCACCCTGTAGATATCGATTATTCGGACGACCATAACTTCTGGCTCGTTTAGAGTTACGGGAGCCATAACCTGTCAAAACGAAGGCCTCGATGAATTCTACGGCATTGACGGCTTTCAGCCGTCAATGGATAGATTAATGCCCAAAAAGGACAACCCGAATCTCAATCGGGTCTCGAAAGATTTTTACCCTTCGTTTTTTCGACACGTGGATTTTTACGGTAAAATGGGATTACCGTGGCCCGTCTTATACTTTTCATCGCTGGAGAGTGGTGCACCATGGTACTGTTCCGTTTCAAATCCATGCATGCATTTCTTAAAGTCGTACGGCACTGTTTCGCCATTTCAGACGGATGTTGCACCTTGCACCGTGGAAGTTGCACCCTGTAGATATCGATTATTCGGACGGCCATAGATTCTGGCTCGTTTAGAGTTACGGGAGCCATAACCTATCAAAACGAAGGCCTCGATGAATTCTACGGCTTTGACAGCTTTCAACCGTCAACGGATAGATTAATGCCCAAAAAGGACAACCCGAATCTCAATCGGGTCTCGTAAGTTTTTTACCCTTCGTTTTTTCGACACGTGGATTTTTACGGTAAAACAGGATTACAGTGGCTGGTCTTCGATTTACCATCACTGGAGAGTGGTGCACCATGGTACTGTTCCGTTTCAAATTCATGCACGCATTTCTAAAAGTCGTACGGCACTGTTTCACCATTTTGGACGGATGTTGCACCTTGCACCATGGATGTTGCACCCTGTAGATATCGATTATTCGGACGGCCATAATTTCTGGCCCTTTTAGAGAAATAGGAGCCATAACCTGTCAAAACGAAGGCCTCGATGAGTTCTACGGCTTTGATAGCTTTAAGCCGTCAACGGATAGATTAATGCCCAAAAAGGACAACCCGAATCTCAATCGGGTCTCGTAAGTTTTTTTATCCTTCGTTTTTTCGACACGTGGATTTTTACGGTAAAACAGGATTACCGTGGCTGGCCTTCGATTTACCATCGCTGGAGAGTGGTGCACCATGGTACTGTTCCGTTTCAAATCCATGCATGCATTTCTAAAAGTCGTACGGCACTTTTTCGCCATTTCGGACGGATGTTGCACCTTGCACCATGGATGTTGCACCCTGTAGATATCGATTATTCGGACGGCCATAACTTCTGGCTCGTTATGAGTTACAGGAGCCATAACCTGTCAAAACGAAGGCCTCGATGAGTTCTACGGCTTTGACAGCTCTCAGCCGTCAACGGATAGATTAATGCCCAAAAAGGACGACCCGAATCTCAATCGGGTCTCATAAGTTTTTTACCCTTCGTTTTTTCGACACATGTATTTTTAAGGTAAAACGGGATTACCGTGGGCCGTCTTCCACTTCCCATCACTGGAGAGTGGTACACCATGGTACTGTTCCGTTTCAAATCCATGCGCGCATTTCTAAAACTCGTACGGCACTGTTTCGCCATTTCGTACGGATGTTGCACCTTGCACCGTGGATGTTGCACCCCATAGATATCGATTATTCAAACGGCCATAACTTCTGGCTCGTTTAGAGTTACGGGAGCCATAACCTGTCAAAATAAAGGCCTCGATGAGTTCTACGGCTTTGACATCTTTCTGCCGTCAACGGATAGTTTAATGCCCAAAAAGGACAACCCGAATCTCAATCGTGTCTCGTAAGTTTTTTACCCTTCGTTTTTTCGACACGTGGATTGTTACGGTAAAACAGGATTACCGTGGCCCGTCTTCGACTTCCCATCGCTGGAGAGTGGTGCACCATGGTACTGTTCCGTTTCAAATCCATGCACGCATTTCTAAAAGTCGTACGACACTGTTTTGCCATTTCGGATGGATGTTGCACCTTGCACCATGGATGTTGCACCCTGTAGATATCGATTATTCGGACGGCCATAAATTCTGGCTCGTTTAGAGTTACGGGAGCCATAACTTGTCAAAACGAAGGCCTCGATGAATTCTACGGCATTGACGGCTTTCAGCCGTCAACGGATAGATTAATGCCCAAAAAGGACAACCCGAAACTCAATCGGGTCTCGTAAGTTTTTTACCTTTCGTTTTTTCGACACGTGGATTTTTACGGTAAAACGGGATTACCGTGGCCCGTCTTCGACTTTCCATCGCTGGAGAGTGGTGCACCATGGTACTGTTCCGTTTCAAATCCATGCACCCATTTCTAAAAGTCGTACGACACTGTTTCGCCATTTCGGACGGATGTTGCACCTTGCACCGTGGATGTTGCACCCTGTAGATATCGATTATTCGGACGGCCATAACTTCTGGCTCGTTTAGAATTACGGGAGCCATAACCTGTCAAAACGAAGGCCTCGATGTGTTCTACGGCTTTGACAGCTTTCAGCTGTCAACGGATAGATTAATGCCCAAAAAGAACAACCCGAATCTCAATCGGGTCTCGTAAGTTTTTTACCCTTCGTTTTTTCGACACGTGAATTTTTACGGTAAAAGGGATTACCATGGCCCGTCTTCCACTTCCCATCACTGGAGAGTGGTACACCATGGTACTGTTCCGTTTCTAATCCATGCACGCATTTCTAAAAGTCGTACGGCACTGTTTCGCCATTTCGGACGGATGTTGCACCTTGCACCGTGGATGTTGCACCCAGTAGATATCGATTATTCAAACGACCATAACTTCTGGCTCGTTTAGAGTTACGGGAGCCATAACCTGTCAAAATGAAGGCCTCGATGAGTTCTACGGCTTTGACAGCTTTCTGCCGCCAACGGATAGATTAATGCCCAAAAAGGACAACCCGAATCTCAATCGGGTCTCGTAAGTTTTTTACCCTTCGTTTTTTCGACACGTGGATTTTTACGGTAAAACAGGATTACCGTGGCCCGTCTTTGACTTCCCATCGCTGGAGAGTAGTGCACCGTGGTACTGTTCCGTTTCAAATCCATGCACGCTTTTCTAAAAGTCGTACGACACTGTTTTGCCATTTCGGACGGATGTTGCACCTTGCACCGTGGATGTTGCACCCTGTAGATATCGATTATTCGGACGGCCATAACTTCTGGCTTGTTTAGAGTTACGGGAGCCATAACCTGTCAAAACGAAGGCCTCGATGAATTCTACGGCATTGACGACTTTCAGCTGTCAATGGATAGATTAATGCCCAAAAAGGACAACCCGAATCTCAATCGGGTCTCGTAAGATTTTTACCCTTCGTTTTTTCGACACGTGGATTTTTACGGTAAAACGGGATTACCGTGGCCCGTCTTCGACTTTTCATCGCTGGAGAGTGGTGCACCATGGTACTGTTCCGTTTCAAATCCATGCACGCATTTCTTAAAGTCGTACGGCACTGTTTCGCCATTTCAGACGGATGTTGCACCTTGCACCGTGGAAGTTGCACCCTGTAGATATCGATTATTCGGACGGCCATAGATTCTGGCTCGTTTAGAGTTACGGGAGCCATAACCTATCAAAATGAAGGCCTCGATTAATTCTACGGCTTTGACAGCTTTCAACCGTCAACGGATAGATTAATGCCCAAAAAGGACAACCCGAATCTCAATCGGGTCTCGTAAGTTTTTTACCCTTCGTTTTTTCGACACGTGGATTTTTACGGTAAAACAGGATTACAGTGGCTGGTCTTCGATTTACCATTACTGGAGAGTGGTGCACCATGGTACTGTTCCGTTTCAAATCCATGCACGCATTTCTAAAAGTCGTACGGCACTGTTTCACTATTTCGGACGGATGTTGTACCTTGCACCGTGGATGTTGCACCGTGTAGATATTGATTATTCGGACGGCCATAATTTCTGCCTCGTTTAGAGAAATAAAAGCCATAACCTGTCAAAACGAAGGCCTCGATGAGTTCTACGGCTTTGATAGCTTTAAGCCGTCAACGGATTGATTAATGCCCAAAAAGGACAACCCGAATCTCAATCGGGTCTCGTAAGTTTTTTTATCCTTCGTTTTTTCGACACATGGATTTTTACGGTAAAACAGGATTACCGTGGCTGGCCTTCGATTTACCATCGCTGGAGAGTGGTGCACCATGGTACTGTTCCTTTTCAAATCCATGCATGCATTTCTAAAAGTCGTACGGCACTTTTTCGCCATTTCGGACGGATGTTGCACCTTGCACCATGGATGTTGCACCCTGTAGATATCGATTATTCGGACGGCCATAAATTCTGGCTCGTTTAGAGTTACGGGAGCCATAACCTGTCAAAACGAAGGCCTCGATGAATTCTACGGCATTGACGGCTTTCAGCCGTCAACGGATAGATTAATGCCCAAAAAGGACAACCCGAATCTAATTCGGGTCTCGTAAGTTTTTTACCTTTCGTTTTTTCGACACGTGGATTTTTACGGTAAAACGGGATTACCGTGGCCCGTCTTCGACTTTCCATCGCTGGAGAGTGGTGCACCATGGTACTGTTCCGTTTCAAATCCATGCACCCATTTCTAAAAGTCGTACGGCACTGTTTCGCCATTTCGGACGGATGTTGCACCTTGCACCGTGGATGTTGCACCCTGTAGATATCGATTATTCGGACGGCCATAACTTCTGGCTCGTTTAGAATTATGGGAGCCATAACCTGTCAAAACGAAAGCCTTGATGAGTTCTACGGCTTTGACAGCTTTCAGCTGTCAACGGATAGATTAATGCCCAAAAAGAACACCCGAATCTCAATCGGGTCTCGTAAGTTTTTTACCCTTCGTTTTTTCGACACGTGTATTTTTACGGTAAAAGGGATTACCATGGCCCGTCTTCCACTTCCCATCACTGGAGAGTGGTACACCATGGTACTGTTCCGTTTCTAATCCATGCATGCATTTCTAAAAGTCGTACGGCACTGTTTCGCCATTTCGGACGGACGTTGCACCTTGCACCGTGGATGTTGCACCCCGTAGATATCGATTATTCAAACGACCATAACTTCTGGCTCGTTTAGAGTTACGGGAGCCATAACCTGTCAAAATGAAGGCCTCGATGAGTTCTACGGCTTTGATAGCTTTCTGCCGCCAACGGATAGATTAATGCCCAAAAAAGACAACCCGAATCTCAATCAGGTCTCGTAAGTTTTTTACCCTTCGTTTTTTTGACACGTGGATTTTTACGGTAAAACAGGATTACCGTGGCCCGTCTTTGACTTCCTATCGCTGGAGAGTAGTGCACCGTGGTACTGTTCCGTTTCAAATCCATGCACGCTTTTCTAAAAGTCGTACGACACTGTTTTGCCATTTCGGTCGGATGTTGCACCTTGCACCGTGGATGTTGCACCCTGTAGATATCGATTATTCGGACGGCCATAACTTCTGGCTCGTTTAGAGTTACGGGAGCCATAACCTATAAAAACGAATGCCTCGATGAATTCTACGGCATTGACGACTTTCAGCTGTCAATGGATAGATTAATGCCCAAAAAGGACAACCCGAATCTCAATCGCGTCTCGTAAGATTTTTACCCTTCGTTTTTTCGACACCTGGATTTTTACGGTAAAACGGGATTACCGTGGCCCGTCTTCGACTTTTCATCGCTGGAGAGTGGTGCACCATGGTACTGTTCCGTTTCAAATCCATGCACGCATTTCTTAAAGTCGTACGGCACTGTTTCGCCATTTCAGACGGATGTTGCACCTTGCACCGTGGAAGTTGCACCATGTAGATATCGATTATTCGGACGGCCATAGATTCTGGCTCGTTTAGAGTTACGGGAGCCATAACCTATCAAAACGAAGGCCTCGATTAATTCTACGGCTTTGACAGCTTTCAACCGTCAACGGATAGATTAATGCCTAAAAAGGACAACCCGAATCTCAATCGGGTCTCGTAAGTTTTTTACCCATCGTTTTTTCGACACGTGGATTTTTACGGTAAAACAGGATTACAGTGGCTGGCCTTCGATTTACTATTACTGGAGAGTGGTGCACCATGGTACTGTTCCATTTCAAATCCATGCACGCATTTCTAAAAGTCGTACGGCACTGTTTCACCATTTCGGACGGATGTTGCACCTTGCACCGTGGATGTTGCACCCTGTAGATATCGATTATTCGGACGGCCATAATTTCTGGCTCGTTTAGAGAAATAAGAGCCATAACCTGTCAAAACGAAGGCCTCGATGAGTTCTACGGCTTTGATAGCTTTAAGCCGTCAACGAATAGATTAATGCCCAAAAAGGACAACCCGAATCTCAATCGGGTCTCGTAAGTTTTTTTATCCTTCGTTTTTTCGACACGTGGATTTTTACGGTAAAACAGGATTACCGTGGCTGGCCTTCGATTTACCATCGCTGGAGAGTGGTGCACCATGGTACTGTTCCGTTTCAAATCCATGCATGCATTTCTAAAAGTCGTACGGCACTGTTTCGCCATTTCGGACGGATGTTGCACCTTGCACCGTAGATGTTGCACCCTGTAGATATCGATTATTCGGACGGCCATAACTTCTGGCTCGTTATGAGTTACAGGAGCCATAACCTGTCAAAACGAAGGGCTCGATGAGTTCTACGGCTTTGACAGCTTTCAGCCGACAACGGATAGATTAATGCCCAAAAAAGACGACCCGAATCTCAATCGGGTCTCATAAGTTTTTTACCCTTCGTTTTTTCGACACATGTATTTTTACGGTAAAACGGGATTACCGTGGGCCGTCTTCCACTTCCCATCACTGGAGAGTGGTACACCATGGTACTGTTCCGTTTCAAATCCATGCGCGCATTTCTAAAAGTCGTACGTCACTGTTTCGCCATTTCGGACGGATGTTGCACCTTGCACCGTGGATGTTGCACCCCGTAGATATCGATTATTCAAACGGCCATAACTTCTGGCTCGTTTAGAGTTACGGGAGCCATAACCTGTCAAAATGAAGGCCTCGATGAGTTCTACGGCTTTGACATCTTTCTGCCGTCAACGGATAGATTAATGCCCAAAAAGGACAACCCGAATCTCAATCGGGTCTCGTAAGTTTTTTACCCTTCGTTTTTTCGACACGTGGATTTTTACGGTAAAATAGGATTACCGTGGCCCGTCTTCGACTTCCCATCGCTGGAGAGTGGTGCACCATGGTACTGTTCCGTTTCAAATCCATGCACGCTTTTCTAAAAGTCGTACGACACTGTTTTGCCATTTCGGATGGATGTTGCACCTTGCACCATGGATGTTGCACCCTGTATATATCGATTATTCGGACGGCCATAAATTCTGGCTCGTTTAGAGTTACGGGAGCCATAACCTGTCAAAACGAAGGCCTCGATGAATTCTACGGCATTGACGGCTTTCAGCCGTCAACGGATAGATTAATGCCCAAAAAGGACAACCCGAATCTCAATCGGGTCACGTAAGTTTTTTACCTTTCGTTTTTTCGACACGTGGATTTTTACGGTAAAACGGGATTACCGTGGCCCGTCTACGACTTTCCATCGCTGGAGAGTGGTGCACCGTGGTACTGTTCCATTTCAAATCCATGCACGCATTTCTAAAAGTCGTACGGCACTGTTTCGCCATTTCGGACGGATGTTGCACCTTGCACCGTGGATGTTGCACCCTGTAGATATCGATTATTCGGACGGCCATAACTTCTGGCTCGTTTAGAATTACGGAAGCCATAACATGTCAAAAAGAAGGCCTCGATGAGTTCTACGGCTTTGACAGCTTTGAGCTGTCAACGGATAGATTAATGCCCAAAAAGAACAACCCGAATCTCAATCGGGTCTCGTAAGTTTTTTACCCTTCGTTTTTTCGACACGTGTATTTTTACGGTAAAAGGGATTACCATGGCCCGTCTTCCACTTCCCATCACTGGAGAGTGGTACACCATGGTACTGTTCCGTTTCTAATCCATGCACGCATTTCTAAAAGTCGTACGGCACTGTTTCGCCATTTCAGACGGATGTTGCACCTTGCACCGTGGAAGTTGCACCCTGTAGATATCGATTATTCGGACGGCCATAGATTCTGGCTCGTTTAGAGTTACGGGAGCCATAACCTATCAAAACGAAGGCCTCGATGAATTCTACGGCTTTGATAGCTTTCAACCGTCAACGGATAGATTAATGCCCAAAAAGGACAACCCGAATCTCAATCGGGTCTCGTAAGTTTTTTACCCTTCGTTTTTTCGACACGTGGATTTTTACGGCAAAACAGTATTACAGTGGCTGGTCTTCGATTTACCATCACTGGAGAGTGGTGCACCATGGTACTGTTCCGTTTCAAATCCATGCACGCATTTCTAAAAGTCGTACGGCACTGTTTCACCATTTCGGACGGATGTTGCACCTTGCACCGTGGATGTTGCACCCTGTAGATATCGATTATTCGGACGGCCATAATTTCTGGCTCGTTTAGAGAAATAGGAGCCATAACCTGTCAAAACGAAGGCCTCGATGAGTTCTACGGCTTTGATAGCTTTCAGCTCCATGCACGCATTTCTAAAAGTCGTACGGCACTGTTTCGCCATTTCAGACGGATGTTGCACCTTGCACCGTGGATGTTGCACCCTGTAGATATCGATTATACGGACGACCATAACTTTTGGCTCGTTTAGAGTTACGGGAGCCACAACCTGTCAAAACGAAGGCCTCGATGAGTTCTACGGCTTTGATAGATTTAAGCCATCAACGGATAGATTAATGCCCAAAAAGGACAACCCGAATCTCAATCGGGTCTCGTAAGTTTTTTTATCCTTCGTTTTTTCGACACGTGGATTTTTACGGTAAAACAGGATTACCGTGGCTGGCCTTCGATTTACAATCGCTGTAGAGTGGTGCACCATGGTACTGTTTAGTTTCAAATCCATGCATGCATTTCTAAAAGTCGTACGGCACTGTTTCGCCATTTCGGACGGATGTTGCACCTTACACCGTGGATGTTGCACCCTGTAGATATCGATTATTCGGACGGCCATAATTTCTGGCTCGTTATGAGTTACAGGAGCCATAACCTGTCAAAACGAAGGCCTCGATGAGTTCTACGGCTTTGACAACTTTCGGCCGTCAACGGATAGATTAATGCCCAAAAAGGACGAACCGAATCTCAATCGGGTCTCGTAAGTTTTTTACCCTTCGTTTTTTCGACAGTGTATTTTTAAGGTAAAACGGGATTACCGTGGCCCGTCTTCCACTTCCCATCACTGGAGAGTGGTACACCATGGTACTGTTCCGTTTCAAATCCATGCACGCATTTATAAAAGTCGTACGGCACTGTTTCGCCATTTCGGATGGATGTTGCACCTTGCACCTTGGATGTTGCACCTCGTAGATATCGATTATTCAAACGGCCATAACTTCTGGCTCGTTTAGAGTTACGGGAGCCATAACCTGTCAAAATGAAGGCCTCGATGAGTTCTACGGCTTTGACAGCTTTCTGCCATCAACGGATAGATTAATGCCCAAAAAGGACAACCCGAATCTCAATCGGGTCTCGTAAGTTTTTTACCCTTCGTTTTTTCGACACGTGGATTTTTACCGTAAAACAGGATTACCGTGGCCCGTCTTCGACTTCCCATTGCTGGAGAGTGGTGCACCGTGGTACTGTTCCGTTTCAAATCCATGCAAGCTTTTCTAAAAGTCGTACGACACTGTTTTGCCATTTCGGACGGATGTGGCACCTTGCACCGTGGATGTTGCACCCTGTAGATATCGATTATTCGAACGGCCATAACTTCTGGCTCCATTAGAGTTACGGGAGCCATAACCTGTCAAAACGAAGGCCTCGATGAGTTCTATGGCTTTGACAGCTTTCAGCCGTCAACGGATAGAGTAATGCCCAAAAAGTACAACCCGAATCTCAATCGGGTCTCGTAAGTTTTTTACCCTTCGTTTTTTCGACACGTGGATTTTTACGGTAAAACAGGATTACCGTGGCCCGTCTTCGAATTCCCATCGCTGGAGAGTGGTGCACTATGGTATTGTTCCTTTTCTAATCCATGCACGCATTTCTAAAGTCATACGGCACTGTTTCGCCAATTCGGACGGATGTTGCACCTTGCACCGTTGATGTTGCACCCTGTAGATATCGATTATTCGGACGGCCATAACTTCTGACTCGTTTAGATTTACGGTTGCCATAACCTGTCAAAATGAAGGCCTCGATGAGTTCTATGGCTTTAACTGCTTTCAGCCATCAACAGATAGACTAATGCCCAAAAAGGACAACCGAATCTCAATCGGGTCTCGTAAGTTTTTTACCCTTCGTTTTTTCGACACGTGGATTTTAACGGTAAAATGGGATTACCGTGGCCCGTCTTCGACTTCCCATCGCTGGAGAGTGGTGCACCATGGTACTGTTCCGTTTCAAATCCATGCATGCATTTCTAAAAGTCGTACGACACTGTTTCACCATTTCGGACGGATGTTGCACCTTGCACCGTGGATGTTGCACCCTGTAGATATCGATTATTCAAACGGCCATAACTTCTAGCTCGTTTAGAGTTACGGGAGCCATAGCCTGTCAAAACGAATGCCTCGATGAGTTCTACGGCTTTGACAGATTTCAGCCGTCAACGGATACACTAATGCCCAAAAAGGACAACCCAAATCTCAATCGGGTCTCGTAAGTTTTTAACCCTTCGTTTTTTCGACACGGGGATTTTTACGGTAAAACGGGATTACGATGGCTGGTCTTCGATATACCATCGCTGGAGAGTGGTGCACATGGTACTGTTCCATTTCAAATCTATGCACGCATTTCTAAAAGTCGTACAACACTGTTTCGCCATTTCGGACGGATGTTGCACCTTGCACCGTGGATGTTGCACCCTGTAGATATCGATTATTCGGACGGCCATAACTTCTGGCTCGTTTAGAGTTACGGGAGCCATAACCTTCCAAAACGAAGGCCTCGATGATTTCTATGGCTTTGATAACTTTCAGCCGTCAACGGATAGATTAATACCCAAAAAGGACAACAGGAATCTCAATCGGGTCTCGTAAGTTTTTTACCCTTCGTTTTTTCGACACGTGGATTTTTACGGTAAAACAGGATTACCGTGGCTCGTCTTCGACTTCCCATCGCTGGAGAGTGGTGCACTATGGTACTGTTCCCTTTCAAATCCATGCACGCATTTCTAAAAGTCGTACGACACTGTTTCACCATTTCGGACGGATGTTGCACCTTGCACCGTGGATGTTGCACCCTGTAGATATCGATTATCAAACAGCCATAACTTCTGGCTCGTTTAGAGTTACGGGAGCCATAACCTGTCAAAACGAAGGCCTCGACGAGTTCTACGGCTTTGACAGCTTTCAGCCGTCAACGGATAGATTAATGCCCTAAAAGGACAACCCGAATCTCAATCGGGTCTCGTAAGTTTTTAACCCTTCGTTTTTTCGACACGTTGATTTTTACGGTAAAACAGGATTACGGTGGCTGGTCTTCGATTTACCATCGCTGGAGAGTGGTGCACATGGTACTGTTCCGTTTCAAATCCATGCACGCATTTCTAAAAGTCGTACGGCACTGATTCGCCATTTCGGACGGATGTTGCACCTTGCACCGTGGATGTTGCACCCTGTAGATATCGATTATTCGGACGACCATAACTTCTGGCTCGTTTAGAGTTACGGGAGCCATAACCTGTCAAAACGAAGGCCTCGGTGAATTCTACGGCATTGACAGCTTTCAGCCATCAACGGATGGATTAATGCCGAAAAAGGACAACCCAAATCTCAATCGGGTCTCGTAAGTTTTTTACCCTTCGTTTTTTCGACACGTGGATTTTTACGGTAAAACGGGATTACCGTGGCTGGCCTTCGATTTACCATCGCTGGAGAGTGGTGCACCATGGTACTGTTCCGTTTCAAATCCATGCACGCATTTCTAAAATCGTACGGCACTGTTTCTCCATTTCGGACGGATGTTGCACCTTGCACCGTGGATGTTGCACCCTGTAGATATCGATTATACGGACGACCATAACTTCTGGCTCGTTTACAGTTACGGGAGCCATAACCTGTCAAAACGAAGGCCTTGATGAGTTCTACGGCTTTGACAGCTTTCAGCCATCAACGGATAGATTAATGCCCAAAAAGAACAACCCGAATCTCAATCGGGTCTCGTAAGTTTTTTACCCTTCGTTTTTTCGACACGTGGATTTTTACGGTAAAACAGGATTACTGTGACTGGCCTTCGATTAACCATCGCTGGAGAGTGGTGCACCATGGTACTGTTCCGTTTCAAATCCATGCACGCATTTCTAAAAGTCGTACGGCACTGTTTCGCCATTTCAGACGGATGCTGCACCTTGCACCGTGGAAGTTGCACCCTGTAGATATCGATTATTTGGACGGCCATAGATTCTGGCTCGTTTAGAGTTACGGGAGCCATAACCTGTCAAAACGAAGGCCTCGTTGAGTTCTACGGCTTTGACAGCTTTCAGCCGTCAACGGATAGATTAATGCCCAAAAAGGACAACCCGAATCTCAATCGGGTGTCGTAAGTTTTTTATCCTTAGTTTTTTCGACACGTGGATTTTTACGGTAAAACGGGATTACCGTGGTCCGTCTTCGACTTCCCATCGCTGGAGAGTGGTGCACCATGGTAGTGTTCCATTTCAAATCTATGCACGCATTTCTAAAAGTCGTACGACACTGTTTCGCCATTTCGGACGGATGTTGCACCTTGCACCGTGGATGTTGCACCATGTAGATATCGATTATTCGGGCTGCCATAACTTCTGGCTCGTTTGGAGTTACTGGGGCCATAACCTGTCAAAACGAAGGCCTCGATGAGTTCTACGGCTTTGAAAGCTTTCAGCCGTCAACGAATAGATTAATGCCCAATAAGGATAACCCGAATCCCAATCGGGTCTCGTATGTTTTTTACCCTTCGTTTTTTCGTCACATGGATTTTAACTGTAAAACGGGATTACCGTGGCCCGTCTTCGACTTCCCATCGCTGGAGAGTGGTGCACCATGGTACTGTTCCGTTTCAAATCCATGCATGCATTTCTAAAAGTCGTACGACACTGTTTCACCATTTCGGACGGATGTTGCACCTTGCACCGTGGATGTTGCACCCTGTAGATATCGATTATTCGGACGACCATAACTTCTGGCTCGTTTAGAGTTACGGGAGCCATAACCTGTCAAAACGAAGGCCTCGATGAGTTCTACAGCTCTGACGGCATTCTGCCGTCAACGGATAGATTAATGCCCAAAAAGGACAACCCGAATCTCAATCGGGTCTCGTAAGTTTTTTACCCTTCGTTTTTTCGACACGTGGATTTTTACGGTAAAACAGGATTACCGTGGCTGGCCTTCGATTTACCATCGCTGGAGAGTGGTGCACCACGGTACTGTTCCGTTTCAAATCCATGCACACATTTCTAAAAGTCGTACGGCACTGTTTCGCCATTTCGGGCGGATGTTGCACCTTGCACCGTGTATGTTGCACCCTGTAGATATCGATTATTCGGACGACCATAACTTCTGGCTCGTTTAGAATTACGGAAGCCATAACCTGTCAAAACGAAGTCCTCGATGAGTTCTATGGCTTTGATAGCTTTCAGCCGTCAACGGATAGGTTAATGCCCAAAAAGGACAACCCGAATCTCAATCGGGTCTCGTAAGTTTTTTACCCTTCGTTTTTTCGACACGTGGATTTTTACAGTAAAACGGGATTACCGTGGCCCGTCTTCGACTTCCCATCGCTGGAGAGTTGTGCACCATGGTAGTTTTCCGTTTCAAATCCATGCACGCATTTCTAAAAGTCGTACGACACTGTTTCGCCATTTCGGACGGATGTTGCACCATGCACCGTGGATGTTGCACCATGTAGATATCGATTATTCGGACGGCCATAACTTCTGGCTCGTTTAGAGTTATGGGAGCCATAACCTGTCAAACCGAAGGCCTCGATGAGTTCAACGGCTTTGACGGCATTCAACCGTCAACGGATAGATTAATGCCCACAAAGGACAACCCGAGTCTCAATCGGGTCTCGTAAGTTTTTTACCCTTCGTTTTTTCGACACGTGGATTTTTACGGTAAAACAGGATTACCTTGGCTGGCCTTCGATTTACCATCGCTGGAGAGTGGTGCACCATGGTACTGTTCCGTTTCAAATCCATGCACGCATTTCTAAAAGTCGTACGGCACTGTTTCGCCATTTCGGACGGATGTTGCACCTTGCACCGTGGATGTTGCACCCTGTAGATATCGATTATACGGACGACCATAACTTCTGGCTCGTTTAGAGTTACGGGAGCCACAACCTGTCAAAATGAAGGCATCGATGAGTTCTACGGCTTTGACAGCTTTCAGCCGTCAACGGATAGATTAATGCCCAAAAAGGACAACCCGAATCTCAATCGGGTCTCGTAAGTTTTTTACCCTTCGTTTTTTCGACACGTGGATTTTTACGGTAAAAGAGGATTACCGAGGCTGGCCTTCTATTAACCATCGCTGGAGAGTGGTGGACCATGGTACTGTTTCGTTTCAAATCCATGCACGCATTTCTAAAAGTCGTAAGGCACTGTTTCGCCATTTCGGACGGATGTTGCACCTTGCACCGTGGATGTTGCACCCCATAGATATCGATTATTCGGATGGCCATAACTTTTGGCTCGTTTAGAGTTACGGGAGCCATAACCTGTCAAAACGAAGGCCTCGATGAGTTCTATGGGTTTGACAGCTTTCAGTCGTCAACGGATAGATTAATGCCCAAAAAGGACAACCCGAATCTCAATCGGGTCTCGTAAGTTTTTTACCCTTCGTTTTTTTGACACGTGGATTTTTACGGTAAAACGGGATTACGGTGGCTGGTTTTCGACTTCCCATCGCTGGAGAGTGGTACACCATGGTACTGTTCCGTTTCAAATCCATGCACGCATTTCTAAAAGTCGTACGGCACTGTTTCGCCATTTCAGACGGATGCTGCACCTTGCACCGTGTATGTTGCACCCTGTAGATATCGATGATTCGGACGGCCATAACTTCTGGCACGCTTAGAGTTACGGGAGCCATAACCCGTCAAAACGAAGGCCTCGATGAGTTCTATGGCTTTGATAGCTTTCAGTCGTCAACGGATAGATTAATGCCCAAAAAGGACAACCCGAATCTCAATCGGGTCTCGTAAGTTTTTTACCCTTCGTTTTTTCGACACGTGGATTTTTACGGTAAAACAGGATTACGGTAAAACAGTACCATGGTGTACCATGGTAGTTTTCCGTTTAAAATCCATGCGCGCATTTCTAGAAGTCGTACGACACTGTTTCGCCATTTCGGACGGATGTTGCACCATGCACCGTGGATGTTGCACCATGTAGATATCGATTTTTCGGACGGCCATAACTTCTGGCTCGTTTAGAGTTACGGGAGCCATAACCTGTCAAAACGAAGGCCTCGATGAGTTCAACGGCTTTGACGGCATTCAGCCGTCAACGGATAGATTAATGCCCAAAAAGGACAACCCGAATCTCAATCGGGTCTCGTAAGTTTTTTACCCTTCGTTTTTTCGACACGTGGATTTTTACGGTAAAACAGGATTACCGTGGCTGGCCTTCGATTTACCATCGCTAGAGAGTGGTGCACCATGGTACTGTTCCGTTTCAAATCCATGCACGCATTTCTAAAAGTCGTACGGCACTGTTTCGCCATTTTGGACGGATGTTGCACCTTGATCCGTGGATGTTGCACCCTGTAGATATTGATTATTCGGACGACCATAACTTCTGGCTCGTTTAGATTTACGGGAGCCATAACCTGTCAAAACGAAGGCCTCGATGAGTTCTATGGCTTTGACAGCTTTTAGCCGTCAACGGATAGATTAATGCCCAAAAAGGACAACCCGAATGTCAATTGGGTCTCGTAAGTTTTTTACCCTTCGTTTTTTTGACACGTGGATTTTTATGGTAAAACAGGATTATCGGGGCCCGTCTTCGACTTCCCATCGATGGAGAGTGGTGCACCATGGTACTGTTCCGTTTCAAATCCATGCACGCATTTCTAAAAGTCGAACGGTACTGTTTCGCCATTTCGGACGGATGTTGCACCTTGCACCGTGGATGTTGCACCCTGTAGATATCGATTATTCGGACGGCCATAACTTCTGGCTCGTTTAGAGTTACGGGAGCCATAACCTGTCAAAACGAAGGCCTCTATGAGTTCTATGGCTTTGACCGCTTTCAGCCATCAATGGATAGAATAATGCCCAAAAAGGACAACCCGAATCTCAATCGGGTCTCGTAAGTTTTTTACCTTTCGTTTTTTCGACACGTGGATTTTTACGGTAAAACGGGATTACCGTGGCCCGTCTTCGACTTCCCATCGCTGGAGAGTGGTGCACCAGGGTACTTTCTCGTTTCGAATCCATGCACGCATTTCTAAAATTCGTACGGCACTGTTTCGCCATTTTGGACGGATGTTGCACCTTGCACCGTGGATGTTGCACCCTATAGATATCGATTATTCAAACGGCCATAAATTCTGGCTCGTTTAGAGTTACGGGAGCCATAACCTGTCAAAACGAAGGCCTCGATGAGTTCTACGGCTTTGATAGCTTTCAGCCGCCAATGGATAGATTAATGCCCAAAAAGGACAACCCGAATCTCAATCGGGTCTCGTAAGTTTTTTACCCTTCGTTTTTTCGACACGTGGATTTTTACGGTAAACCGGGATAACCGTGGCTGGCCTTCGATTTACCATCGCTGGAGAGTGGTGCACCATGGTACTATTCTGTTTCAAATCCATGCACGAACTTCTAAAAGTCGTACGACACTGTTTCGCCATTTCGGACGGATGTTGCACCTTGCACCGTGGATGTTGCACCATGTAGAAATCGATTTTTCGGACGGCCATAACTTCTGGCTCGTTTAGAGTTACGGGAGCCATAACCTGTCAAAACGAAGGCCTCGATGAGTTCTACGGCTTTGATAGCTTTCAGCCGTCAACGGATAGATTAATGCCCAAAAAGGACAACCCGAATCTCAATCGGGTCTCGTAAGTTTTTTACCCTTCGTTTTTTCGACACGTGGATTTTTACGGTGAAATAGGATTACAGTGGCTGGTCTTCGATTTACCATCGCTGGAGAGTGGTGCACCATGGTACTGTTCCGTTTCAAATCCATGCACACATTTCTAAAAGATGTACGACACTGTTTCTCCATTTCGGACGGATGTTGTACCTTGCACCGTGGATGTTGCAACCCGTAGATATCTATTATTCGGACGGCCGTAATTTCTGGCTCGTCTAGAGTTACGGAAGCCATAACCTGTCAAAACGAAGGCCTCGATGAGTTCTACGGCTTTGACAGCTTTCAGCCGTCAACGGATAGATTAATGCCCAAAAAGGACAACCCGAATCTCAATCGGGTCTCGTAAGTTTTTTACCTTTCGTTTTTTCGACACGTGGATTTTTACGGTAAAACGGGATTACCGTGGCCTGTCTTCGACTTCCCATCGCTGGAGAGTGGTGCACCATGGTACAGTTCCGTTTCAAATCCATGCACGCTTTTCTAAAAGTCGTACGGCACTGTTTCGCTATTTAGGACGGATGTTGCACCTTGCACCATCGATGTTGCACCCTATAGATATCGATTATTCAAACGGCCATAAATTCTGGCTCGTTTAGAGTTACGGGAGCCATAACCTGTCAAAAAGAAGGCCTCGATGAGTTCTACGGCTATGACAGCTTTCAGCCGTCAACGGATAGATTAATACCCAAAAAGGACAACCCGAATCTCAATCGGGTCTCGTAAGTTTTTTACCCTTCGTTTTTTCGACACGTGGATATTTACGGTAAAACGGGATTACCGTGGTTGGCCTTCGATTTACCATCACTGGAGTATGGTGCACCATGGTACTTTTCCGTTTCAAATCCATGCACGCATTTCTAAAAGTCGTACGGCACTGTTTCGTCATTTCGGACGGATGTTGCACCTCGCACCGTGGATGTTGCACCCTGTAGATATCGATTATTCGGACGGCCATAACTTCTGGTTCGTTTAGAGTTACGGGAGCCATAACCTGTCAAAACGAAGGCCTCGATGAGTTCTACGGCTTTGACCGCTTTCAGCCGTCAACGGAAAGATTAATGCCCAAAAAGGACAACCCGAATCTACATCGGGTCTCGTAAGTTTTTTACCCTTCGTTTTTTCGACACGTGTATTTTTACGGTAAAACGGGATTACCGTGGCTGGTCTTCGATTTACCATTGCTGGAGAATGGTGCACCATGGTTCTGTTCCGTTTCAAATCCATGCACGCATTTCTAAAAGTCGTACGGCACTGTTTCGCCATTTCGGACGGATGTTGCACCTTGCACCATGGATGTTACACCCAGTAGATATCGATTATTCGGACGGCCATAACTTCGGCTCGTTTAGAGTTACGGGAGCCATAACCTATCAAAACGAAGGCTTCGATGAGTTCTATGGCTTTGACGGATTTCAGCCGTCAACGGATAGATTAGTGCCCAAAAAGGTCAACCCGAATCTCAATCGGGTCTCATTAATTTTTTACCCTTCGTTTTTTCGACACGTGGATTTTCACGGTAAAACGGGATTACGGTGGCTGGTCTTCGATTTACCATCGCTGGAGAGTGGTGCACCATGGAACCATTCCATTTCAAATCCATGCACGCATTTTTAAAAGTCGTACGGCACTGTTTCGCCATTTCGGACGAATGTTGCACCTTGCACCGTGGATGTTGCACCCTGTAGATATCGATTATACGGACGGCCATAACTTTTGGCTCGTTTAGGGTTACGGGAGCCATAACCTGTGAAAACGAAGGCCTCGATGAGTTCTACGGCTTTGAAAGCTTTCAGCCGTCAACGGATAGATTAGTGCCAAAAAAGGACAACCCAAATCTCAATCGGGTCTCGTAAGTTTTTAACCCTTCGTTTTTTCGACACGTGGAATTTTACGGTAAAACGGGATTACGGTGGCTGGTCTTCGATTTACCAACGCTGGAGAGTGGTGCACCATGGTACTGTTCCGTTTCAAATCCATGCACGCATTTCTAAAAGTCGTACGACACTGTTTCGCCATTTCGGACGGATGTTGCACCTTGCACCGTGGATGTTGCACCCTGTAGATATCGATTATTCGGACGGCCATAACTTCTAGCTCGTTTAGAGTTACGGGAGCCATAACCTGTCAAAACGAAGGCCTCGATGAGTTCAACGGCTTTGATAGCTTTCAGCCGTCAACGGATAGATTATTGCCCAAAAAGGACAACCCGAATCTCAATCGGGTCTCCTAAGTTTTTTACCCTACGTTTTTTCGACACGTGGATTTTTACGGTAAAACGGGATTACGGTGGCTGGTCTTCGATTTACCATCGTTGGAGAGTGGTGCACCATGGTACTGTTCCGTTTCAAATCCATGCACGCAATTCTAAAAGTCGTACGGCACTGTTTCGCCATTTCGGACGGATGTTGTACCTTGCACCGTGGATGTTGCACCCTGTAGATATCGATTATTCGGACGGCCATAACTTCTGGCTTGTTTAGAGTTACGGGAGCCATAACCTGTCAAAACGAAGGCCTCGATGAGTTCTACGGCTTTGACCGCTTTCAGCCGTCAACGGAAAGATTAATGCCCAAAAAGGACAATCCGAATCTACATCGGGTCTCGTAAGTTTTTTACCCTTCGTTTTTTCGACACGTGTATTTTTACGGTAAAACGGGATTACCGTGGATGGTCTTCGATTTACCATTGCTGGAGAATGGTGCACCATGGTTCTGTTCCGTTTCAAATCCTTGCACGCATTTCTAAAAGTCGTACGGCACTGTTTCGCCATTTCGGACGGATGTTGCACCTTGCACCGTGGATGTTACACCCAGTAGATATCGATTATTCGGACGGCCATAACTTCTGGATCGTTTAGAGTTACGGGAGCCATAACCTATCAAAATGAAGGCTTCGATGAGTTCTACGGCTTTGACTGATTTCAGCCGTCAACGAATAGATTAGTGCCCAAAAAGTTCAACCCGAATCTCAATCGGGTCTCATTAGTTTTTTACCCGTCGTTTTTTCGACACGTGGATTTTTACGGTAAAACGGGATTACGGTGGCTGGTCTTCGATTTACCATCGCTGGAGAGTGGTGCACCATGGCACCGTTCCGTTTCAAATCCATGCACGCATTTTTAAAAGTCGTACGGCACTGTTTCGCCATTTCGGACGAATGTTGCACCTTGCACCGTGGATGTTGCACCCTGTAGATATCGATTATACGGACGGCCATAACTTTTGGCTCGTTTAGAGTTACGGGAGCCATAACCTGTGAAAATGAAGGCCTCGATGAGTTCTACGGCTTTGAAATCTTTCAGCCGTCAACAGATAGATTAATGCCCAAAAAGGACAACCGGAATCTCAATCGGGTCTCGTAAGTTTTTTACCCTTCGTTTTTTCGACACGTGGAATTTTACGGTAAAACGGGATAACGGTGGCTGGTCTTCGATTTACCAACGCTGGAGAGTGGTGCATCATGGTACTGTTCCGTTTCAAATCCATGCACGCATTTCTAAAAGTCGTACGGCACTGTTTCGCCATTTCGGACGAATGTTGCACCTTGCACCGTGGATGTTGCACCCTGTAGATATCGATTATTCGGACGGCCATAACTTCTTGCTCGTTTAGAGTTAGGGAGCCATAACCTGTCAAAACGAAGGCCTCGATGAGTTCAACGGCTTTGATAGCTTTCAGCCGTCAACGGATAGATTATTGCCCAAAAAGGACAACCCGAATCTCAATCGGGTCTCCTAAGTTTTTTACCCTACGTTTTTTCGACACGTGGATTTTTACGGTAAAACGGGATTACAGTGGCAGGTCTTCGATTTACCATCGTTGGAGAGTGGTGCACCATGGTACTGTTCCGTTTCAAATCCATGCACGCATTTCTAAAAGTCGTACGGCACTGTTTCGCCATTTCGGACGGATGTTGCACCTTGCACCGTGGATGTTGCACCCTGTAGATATCGATTATCCGGACGGCCATAACTTCTGGCTCGTTTAGAGTTACGGGAGCCATAACCAGTCAAAACGAAGGCCTCGATGAGTTCAACGGCTTTGATAGCTTTCAGCCGTCAACGGATAGATTAATGCCAAAAAAGGACAACCCGAATCTCAATCGGGTCTCGTATGTTTTTTACCCTACGTTTTTTCGACACGTGGATTTTTATGGTAAAACGGGATTACGGTGGCTGGTCTTCGATTTACCATCGTTGGAGTGTGGTGCACCATGGTACTGTACCGTTTCAAATCCATGCACACATTTCTAAAAGTCGTACGGCACTGTTTCGCCATTTCGGACGGATGTTGCACCTTGCACCGTGGATGTTGCACCCTGTAGATATCGATTATTCGGACGGCCATAACTTAAGGATCGTTTAGAGTTACAAAAGCCATAACCTATCAAAACGAAGGCCTCGATGAGTTCTACGGCTTTGACAGCTTTCAGCCGTCAACGGATAGATTAATGCCCAAAAAGGACAACCCGAATCTCAATCGGGTCTCCTAAGTTTTTTTACCCTTCTTTTTTTCGACACGTGGATTTTTACGGTAAAACGGGATTACGGTAGTTGGTCTTCGATTTACCATCGCTGGAGAGTGGTGCACCATGGCACTGTTCTGTTTCAAATCCATGCACGCATTTCTAAAAGTCGTACGGCACTGTTTCGCCATTTCAGACGGATGTTGCACCTTGCACCGTAGATGTTGCACCCTGTAGATACCGATTATTCGGACGGCCATAACTTCTGGCTCGTTTAGAGTTACGGGAGCCATAACCTGTCAAAACGAAGGCCTCGATGAGTTCTACGGCTTTGAAAGCTTTCAGCCATCAACGGATAGATTAATGCCCAAAAAGGACAACCCGAATCTCTATCGGGTCTCGTAAAATTTTTTACCTTTCGTTTTTTCGACACGTGGAATTTTACGGTAAAACGGGATTACGGTGGCTGGTCTTCGATTTACCATCGCTGGAGAGTGGTGCACCATTGTACTGTTCCATTTTAAATCCATGCACGCATTTCTGAAAGTCGTACGGCACTGTTTCGCCATTTAGGACGGATGTCGCACCTTGCACCGTGGATGTTGCACCCTGTAGATATCGATTATTCAAACGGCCATAACTTCTGGCTCGTTTAGAGTTACGGGAGCCATAACCTGTCAAAATGAAGGCTTCGATGAGTTCTACGGCTTTGACAGCTTTTAGCCGTTAATAGATAGATTAATGCCCAAAACGGACAACCCGAATCTCAATCGGGTCTCGTAAGTTTTTTACCCTTCGTTTTTTCGACACGTGGATTTTTACGGTAAAACGGGACTACCGTGGATGGCCTTTGATTTACCATCGCTGGAGAGTGGTGCACCATGGTACTGTTCCGTTTCAAATCCATGCACGCATTTCTAAAAGTCGTACGGCACTGTTTCGCCATTTCGGACGGATGTTGCACCTTGCACCGTGGATGTTGCACCCTGTAGATATCGAAAATTCGGATGGCCATAACTTCTAGCTCATTTAGAGTTACGGGAGCCATAACCTGTCAAAACAAAGGCCTCGATGTGTTCTACGGCTTTGACAGCTTTCAGCCGTCAACAGATAGATTAATGCCCAAAAAGGACAACCCGAATCTCAATCGGGTCTCCTAAGTTTTTTACCCTTCGTTTTTTCGACACGTGGATTTTTACGGTAAAACGGGATTACGGCGGTTGGTCTTCGATTTACCATCGCTGGAGAGTGGTGCACCATGGCACTGTTCTGTTTCAAATCCATGCACGCATTTCTAAAAGTCGTACGGCACTGTTTCGCCATTTCAGACGGATGTTGCACCTTGCACCGTAGATGTTGCACCCTGTAGATAGCGATTATTCGGACGGCCATAACTTCTGGCTCGTTTAGATTTACGGGAGCCATAACCTGTCAAAACGAAGGCCTCGATGAGTTCAACGGCTTTGAAAGCTTTCAGCCGTCAACGGATAGATTAATGCCCAAAAAGGACAACCCGAATCTCTATCGGGTCTCGTAAAATTTTTTACCCTTCGTTTTTTCGACACGTGGAATTTTACGGTAAAACGGGATTACGGTGGCTGGTCTTCGATTTACCATCGCTGGAGAGTGGTGCACCAAGGTACTGTTCCGTTTCAAATCCATGCACGCATTTCTGAAAGTCGTACGGCACTGTTTCGCCATTTCGGACGGATGTTGCACCTTGCACCGTGGATGTTGCACCCTGTAGATATCGATTATTCAAACGGCCATAACTTCTGGCTCGTTTAGAGTTACGGGAGCCATAACCTGTCATGAGTTCTACGGCTTTGACA
Organism: Allium cepa; assembly: GCA_030765085.1. NCBI lineage: Eukaryota > Viridiplantae > Streptophyta > Magnoliopsida > Asparagales > Amaryllidaceae > Allium > Allium cepa. Next base: position 874,214,707 of record CM060938.1, read on the forward strand.
GCTTTCAGCCGTTAATAGATTAATTAATGCCCAAAAAGGACAACCCGAATCTCAATCGGGTCTCGTAAGTTTTTTACCCTTCGTTTTTTCGACACGCGGATTTTTACGGTAAAACGGGACTACCGTGGATGGCCTTTGATTTACCATCGCCGGAGAGCGGTGCACCATGGTACTATTCCGTTTCAAATCCATGCACGCATTTCTAAAAGTCGTACGCCACTGTTTCGCCATTTTGGACGGATGTTGCACCTTGCACCGTGGATGTTGCACCCTGTAGATATTGAAAATTCGGACGGCCATAACTTCTAGCTCGTTTAGAGTTACGGGAGCCATAACCTGTCAAAACAAAGGCCTCGATGAGTTCTACGACTTTGACGGCTTTCAGCCGTCAACAGATTGATTAATGCCCAAAAAGGACAACCCGAATCTCAATCGGGTCTCGTAAGTTTTTTACCCTTTGTTTTTTTCGACACGTGGATTTTTACGGTAAAACAGGATCACGGTGGCTGGTCTTCGATTTACCATCGCTGGAGAGTGGTGCACTATGGTACTGTTCCGTTTTAAGTCCATGCATGCATTTCTAAAAGACGTACGACACTGTTTCGCCATTTCGGACGGATGTTGCACCTTGCACCGTGGATGTTGCACCCTGTAGATATCGATTATTCGGACGACCATAACTTCTGGCTCGTTTAGAGTTAAGGGAGCCATAACCTGTCAAAACGAAGGCCTCGATGAGTTCTACGGCTTTGAAAGCTTTCAGCCGTCAATGGATAGATTAATGCCCAAAAAGGACAACCCGAATCTCTATCGGGTCTCGTAAGTTTTTTACCCTTCGTTTTTTCGACACGTGGAATTTTACGATAAAACGGGATTACGATGGCTGATCTTTGATTTACCATCGCTGGAGAGTGGTGCACCACGGTACTGTTCTGTTTCAAATCCATGCACGCAATTCTAAAAGTCGTACGGCACTGTTTCGCCATTTCGGATGGATGTTGCACCTTGCACCGTGGATGTTGCACCCTGTAGATATCGATTATTCAAACGACCATAACTTCTGGCTCGTTTAGAGTTACGGGAGCCATAACCTGTCAAAACGAAGGTCTCGTTGAGTTCTACCTCTTTGATAGCTTTCATCCGTCAACGGATAGATTAATGCCCAAAAAGGACAACCCGAATCTCAATCGGGTATCGTAAGTTTTTTACCCTTCGTTTTTTCGACACGTGGATTTTTACGGTAAAACGGGATTACGGTGGCTGGTCTTCGATTTACCATCGCTGGAGAGTGGTGCACCATGGTACTGTTCCGTTTCAAATCCATGCACGCATTTCTAAAAGTCGTACGGCACTGTTTCTCCATTTAGGACGGATGTTGCACCTTGCACCGTGGATGATGCACCCTGTAGATATCGATTATTCAAACGGCCATAACTTCTGGCTCATTTAGAGTTACGGGAGCCATAACCTGTCAAAACGAAGGCCTCGATGAGTTCTACGGCTTTTACAGCTTTCATCCGTCAACGGATAGATTAATTCCCAAAAAGGACAACCCGAATCTCAATCGGGTCTCGTAAGTTTTTTACCCTTCGTTTTTTCGACACGTCGATTTTTACGGTAAAACGGGATTACCGTGGCTGGCCTTCGATTTACCATCGCTGGAGAGTGGTGCACCATGGTACTGTTCCGTTCCAAATCCATGCACGCATTTCTAAAAGTCGTACGGCACTGTTTCGCCATTTCGGACGGATGTTGCACCTTGCACCGTGGATGTTGCACCTTGTAGATATCGATTATTCGGACGGCCATAACTACTGGCTCGTTTAGAATTACGGGAGCCATAACCTGTCAAAACAAAGGCTTGATGAATTCTACGGCTTTGACCCCTTTCAGCCGTCAACGGATAGATTAATGCCCAAAACGGACAACCCGAATCTCAATCGGGTTTCGTAAGTTTTTTACCCTTCGTTTTTTCGACACGTGGATTTTTACGGTAAAACGGGATTACCGTGGCTGGCCTTTGATTTACCATCGCTAGAGAGTGGTGCACCATGGTACTGTTCCGTTTCAAATCCATGCATGCATTTCTAAAAGTCGTACGGCACTATTTCGCCATTTCGGACGGATATTGCTCCTTGCACCGTGGATGTTGCACCCTATAGATATCGATTATTCGGACGGCCATAACTTCTGGCTCGTTTAGGGTTACGGGAGACATAACCTGTAAAATAGAAGGCCTCGATGAGTTATACGGCTTTGACAGCTTTCAGCCGTCAACGGATAGATTAATGCCCAAAAAGGACAACCCGAATCTCAATCGGGTCTCGCAAGTTTTTTACCCTTTGTTTTTTCGACACGCGGATTTTTACGGTAAAACGGGATTACGTTGGCTGATCTTCGATTTACCATCGTTGGAGAGTGGTGCACCATGGTACTGTTCCGTTTCAAATCCATGCACGCATTTCTAAAAGTCGTACGACACTGTTTCGCCATTTCGGACGGATGTTGCACCTTGCACCATGGATGTTGCACCCTGTAGATATCGATTATTCGGACGGCCATAACTTCTGGCTCGTTTAGACTTACGGGAGCCATAACCTGTAAAAACGAAGGACTCGATGAGTTCTACGGCTTTGACTGCTTTCAGCCGTCAACGGAGATAATAATGCCCAAAAAGGACAACCCGAATCTCAATCGGGTCTCGTAAGTTTTTTACCCTTCGTTTTTTCGACACGTGGATTTTTACGGTAAAAAGGGATTACGGTGGCTGGTCTTCGATTTACCATCGTTGAAGAGTGGTGCACCATGGTATTGTTCCGTTTCAAATCCATGCACGCATTTCTAAAAGACGTACGGCACTGTTTCGCCATTTTGGACGGATGTTGCACCTTGCACCGTGGATGTTGCGCCCTGTAGATATCGATTATTCGGACGGCCGTAACTTCTGGCTCGTTTAGAGTTACGGGGGCCATAACCTGCCAAAACGAAGGCCTCGATGTGTTCTACGGCTTTGAAAGCTTTCATTCGTCAACGGATAGATTATTGCCCAAAAAGGACAACCCGAATCTCTATCGGGTCTCGTAAGTTTTTTACCCTTCGTTTTTTCGACACGTGGAATTTTACGGTAAAACGGGATTACGGAGGCTGGTCTTTGATTTACCATCGCTGGAGAGTGGTGCACCATGGTACTGTTCCGTTTCAAATCCATGCACGCATTTCTAAAAGTCGTACGGCACAGTTTCGCCATTTCGGACGGATGTTGCACCTTGCACCGTGGATGTTGCACCCTGTAGATATCGATTATTCAAACGGCCATAACTTCTGGCTCGTTTAGAGTTACGGGAGCAATAACCTGTCAAAACGAAGGCCTCGATGAGTTCTACGGCTTTGACAGCTTTCAGCCGTAAACGGATAGATTAATGACCAAAAAGGACAACCCGAATCTCAATCGGGTATCGTAAGTTTTTTACCCTTCGTTTTTTCGACACGTGGATTTTTACGGTAAAACGGGATTACCGTGGCCGGCCTTCGATTTACCATCGCTGGAGGGTGGTGCACCATGGTACTGTTCCGTTTCCAATCCATGCACGCATTTCTAAAAGTCGTACGGCACTGTTTCGCCATTTCGAACGGATGTTGCACATTGCACCGTGGATGTTGCACCCTGTAGATATCGATTATTCGGACGGCCATAACTTCTGGCTCGTTTAGAGTTACGGGAGCCATAACCTGTCAAAACGAAGGCCTCGATGAGTTCTATGGCTTTGAAAGCTTTCAGCCGTCAACGGATAGATTAATGCCCAAAAAGGACAACCCGAATCTCAATCGGGTCTCGTATGTTTTTTACCCTTCGTTTTTTCGACACGTGGATTTTTACGGTAAAACAGGATTACCGTGGCTCGTCTTCGACTTCCCATCCCTGGAGAGTGGTGAACCATGGTACTATTCCGTTTCAAATCCATGCACGCATTTCTAAAAGTCGTACGGCACTGTTTCGCAATTTCGGACGGATGTTGCACCTTGCACCTTGGATGTTGCACCCTATAGATATCGATTATTCGGACGGCCATAACTTCTGGCTCGTTTAGAGTTACGGGAGCCATAACCTATCAAAACGAAGGCCTCGATGAGTTCTATGGCTTTGATTGCTTTCACCCTTCAACGGATAGATTAATGCCCAAAAAGGACAACTCGAATCTCAGGGTCTCGTAAGTTTTTTACCCTTCGTTTTTTCGACACGTGGATTTTTACGGTAAAACGGGATTACCGTGGCCCGTCTTCGACTTCCCATCACTGGAGAGTGGTGCACCATGGTACCGTTCCGTCTCAAATCCATGCACGCATTTCTAAAAGTCGTACGGCACTGTTTCGCCATTTCGGACGGATGTTGCACCTTGCACCGTGGATGTTGCACCCTGTAGATATCGATTATTCGGACGGCCATAACTTCTGGCTCGTTTAGAGTTACGGGAGCCATAACCAGTCAAAACGAAGGCCTCGATGAGTTCAACAGCTTTGATAGCTTTTAGCCGTCAACGGATAGATTAATGCCCAAAAAGGACAACCCGAATCTCAATCGGGTCTCGTAAGTTTTTTACCCTTCGTTTTTTCGACACGTGGATTTTTAGGGTAAAACGGGATTACGGTGGCTGGTCTTTGATTTACCATCGTTGGAGAGTGGTGCACCATGGTACTGTTCCTTTTCAAATCCATGCACGCATTTCTAAAAGTCGTACGGCACTGTTTCGCCATTCCGGACGGATGTTGCACCTTGCACCGTGGAAGTTGCACCCTGTAGATATCGATTATTCGGACGGCCATAACTTCTGGCTCGTTTAAAGTTACAAAAGCCATAACCTGTCAAAACGAAGGCCTCGATGAGTTCTACGGGTTTGACAGCTTTCAGCCGTCAGCGGATAGATTAATGCCCAAAAAGGACAACCCGAATCTCAATCGGGTCTCGTAAGTTTTTTACCCTTCGTTTTTTCGACACGTGGATTTTTACGGTAAAACGGGATTACCGTGGCCCGTCTTCGACTTCCCAACGCTGGAGAGTGGTGCACCATGGCACTGTTCCATGTCAAATCCATGCACGCATTTGCAAAAGTCGTACGACACTGTTTCGCCATTTCGGACGGATGTTGCACCTTGCACCGTGGATGTTGCACCCTGTAGATATCGATTATTCAAACGGCCATAACTTCTGGCTCATTTAGAGTTACGGGAGACATAACCTGTCAAAACGAAGGCCTCGATGAGTTCTACGGCTTTGACCGCTTTCAGCCATCAACGGATAGATTAATGCCCAAAAAGTACAACCCGAATCTCAATCGGGTCTCGTAAGTTTTTTACCCTTCGTTTTTTCGACACGTGGATTTTTACGGTAAAACGGGATTACCGTGGCTGGCCTTTGATTTACCACCGCTGGAGAGTGGTGCACCATGGTACTGTTCCGTTTCAAATCCATGCATGCATTTCTAAAAGTCGTATGGCACTGTTTCGCCATTTCGGACGGATGTTGCACCTTGCACCGTGGATGTTGCACCTTGTAGATATCGATTATTCGGACGACCATGAATTCTGGCTCATTTAGATTTACGGGAGCCATAACCTGTCAAAACGAAGGCCTCGATGAGTTCTACGACATTGACAGCTTTCAGCCGTCAACGGATAGATTAATGCCCCAAAAGGACAACCCGAATCTCAATCGGGTCTTGTAAGTTTTTTACCCTTCGTTTTTTCGACACGTGGATTTTTACGGTAAAACGGGATTACGGTGGCTGGTCTTTGATTTACCATCGTTGAAGAGTGGTGCACCATGGTATTGTTCCGTTTCAAATCCATGCACGCATTTCTAAAAGACGTACGGCGCTGTTTCGCCATTTTGGACGGATGTTGCACCTTGCACCGTGGATGTTGCGCCCTGTAGATATCGATTATTCGGACGGCCGTAACTTCTGGCTCGTTTAGAGTTACGGGGGCCATAACCTGCCAAAACGAAGGCCTCGATGTGTTCTACGGCTTTGAAAGCTTTCATTCGTCAACGGATAGATTATTGCCCAAAAAGGTCAACCCGAATCTCTATCGGGTCTCGTAAGGTTTTTACCCTTCGTTTTTTCGACACGTGGAATTTTACGGTAAAACGGGATTACGGAGGCTGGTCTTTGATTTACCATCGCTGGAGAGTGGTGCACCATGGTACTGTTCCGTTTCAAATCCATGCACGCATTTCTAAAAGTCGTACGGCACTGTTTCGCCATTTCGGACGGATGTTGCACCTTGCACCGTGGATGTTGCACCCTGTAGATATCGATTATTCAAACGGCCATAACTTCTGGCTCGTTTAGAGTTACGGGAGCAATAACCTGTCAAAACGAAGGCCTCGATGAGTTCTACGGCTTTGACAGCTTTCAGCCGTAAACGGATAGATTAATGACCAAAAAGGACAACCCGAATCTCAATCGGGTATCGTAAGTTTTTTACCCTTCGTTTTTTCGACACGTGGATTTTTACGGTAAAACGGGATTACCGTGGCCGGCCTTCGATTTACCATCGCTGGAGGGTGGTGCACCATGGTACTGTTCCGTTTCCAATCCATGCACGCATTTCTAAAAGTCGTACGGCACTGTTTCGCCATTTCGGACGGATGTTGCACCTTGCACCGTGGATGTTGCACCCTGTAGATATCGATTATTCGGACGGCCATAACTTCTGGCTCGTTTAGAGTTACGGGAGCCATAACCTGTCAAAACGAAGGCCTCGATGAGTTCTATGGCTTTGAAAGCTTTCAGCCGTCAACGGATAGATTAATGCCCAAAAAGGACAACCCGAATCTCAATCGGGTCTCGTATGTTTTTTACCCTTCGTTTTTTCGACACGTGGATTTTTATGGTAAAACAGGATTACCGTGGCTCGTCTTCGACTTCCCATCCCTGGAGAGTGGTGAACCATGGTACTATTCCGTTTCAAATCCATGCACGCATTTCTAAAAGTCGTACGGCACTGTTTCGCAATTTCGGACGGATGTTGCACCTTGCACCTTGGATGTTGCACCCTATAGATATCGATTATTCGGACGGCCATAACTTCTGGCTCGTTTAGAGTTACGGGAGCCATAACCTATCAAAACGAAGGCCTCGATGAGTTCTATGGCTTTGATTGCTTTCACCCGTCAACGGATAGATTAATGCCCAAAAAGGACAACTCGAATCTCAGGGTCTCGTAAGTTTTTTACCCTTCGTTTTTTCGACACGTGGATTTTTACGGTAAAACGGGGTTACCGTGGCCCGTCTTCGACTTCCCATCACTGGAGAGTGGTGCACCATGGTACCGTTCCGTCTCAAATCCATGCACGCATTTCTAAAAGTCGTACGGCACTGTTTCGCCATTTCGGACGGATGTTGCACCTTGCACCGTGGATGTTGCACCCTGTAGATATCGATTATTCGGACGACCATAACTTCTGGCTCGTTTAGAGTTACGGGAGCCATAACCAGTCAAAACGAAGGCCTCGATGAGTTCAACAGCTTTGACAGCTTTTAGCCGTCAACGGATAGATTAATGCCCAAAAAGGACAACCCGAATCTCAATCGGGTCTCGTAAGTTTTTTACCCTTCGTTTTTTCGACACGTGGATTTTTAGGGTAAAACGGGATTACGGTGGCTGGTCTTTGATTTACCATCGTTGGAGAGTGGTGCACCATGGTACTGTTCCTTTTCAAATCCATGCACGCATTTCTAAAAGTCGTACGGCACTGTTTCGCCATTCCGGACGGATGTTGCACCTTGCACCGTGGAAGTTGCACCCTGTAGATATCGATTATTCGGACGGCCATAACTTCTGGCTCGTTTAAAGTTACAAAAGCCATAACCTGTCAAAACGAAGGCCTCGATGAGTTCTACGGGTTTGACAGCTTTCAGCCGTCAGCGGATAGATTAATGCCCAAAAAGGACAACCCGAATCTCAATCGGGTCTCGTAAGTTTTTTACCCTTCGTTTTTTCGACACGTGGATTTTTACGGTAAAACGGGATTACCGTGGCCCGTCTTCGACTTCCCAACGCTGGAGAGTGGTGCACCATGGCACTGTTCCATGTCAAATCCATGCACGCATTTGCAAAAGTCGTACGACACTGTTTCGCCATTTCGGACGGATGTTGCACCTTGCACCGTGGATGTTGCACCCTGTAGATATCGATTATTCAAACGGCCATAACTTCTGGCTCATTTAGAGTTACGGGAGACATAACCTGTCAAAACGAAGGCCTCGATGAGTTCTACGGCTTTGACCGCTTTCAGCCATCAACGGATAGATTAATGCCCAAAAAGTACAACCCGAATCTCAATCGGGTCTCGTAAGTTTTTTACCCTTCGTTTTTTCGACACGTGGATTTTTACGGTAAAACGGGATTACCGTGGCTGGCCTTTGATTTACCACCGCTGGAGAGTGGTGCACCATGGTACTGTTCCGTTTCAAATCCATGCATGCATTTCTAAAAGTCGTATGGCACTGTTTCGCCATTTCGGACGGATGTTGCACCTTGCACCGTGGATGTTGCACCTTGTAGATATCGATTATTCGGACGACCATGAATTCTGGCTCATTTAGATTTACAGGAGCCATAACCTGTCAAAACGAAGGCCTCGATGAGTTCTACGACATTGACAGCTTTCAGCCGTCAACGGATAGATTAATGCCCCAAAAGGACAACCCGAATCTCAATCGGGTCTTGTAAGTTTTTTACCCTTCGTTTTTTCGACACGTGGATTTTTACGGTAAAACGGGATTACGGTGGCTGGTCTTCGATTTACCATCGTTGAAGAGTGGTGCACCATGGTATTGTTCCGTTTCAAATCCATGCACGCATTTCTAAAAGACGTACGGCGCTGTTTCGCCATTTTGGACGGATGTTGCACCTTGCACCGTGGATGTTGCGCCCTGTAGATATCGATTATTCGGACGGCCGTAACTTCTGGCTCGTTTAGAGTTACGGGGGCCATAACCTGCCAAAACGAAGGCCTCGATGTGTTCTACGGCTTTGAAAGCTTTCATTCGTCAACGGATAGATTATTGCCCAAAAAGGACAACCCGAATCTCTATCGGGTCTCGTAAGGTTTTTACCCTTCGTTTTTTCGACACGTGGAATTTTACGGTAAAACGGGATTACGGAGGCTGGTTTTTGATTTACCATCGCTGGAGAGTGGTGCACCATGGTACTGTTCCGTTTCAAATCCATGCACGCATTTCTAAAAGTCGTACGGCACTGTTTCGCCATTTCGGACGGATGTTGCACCTTGCACCGTGGATGTTGCACCCTGTAGATATCGATTATTCAAACGGCCATAACTTCTGGCTCGTTTAGAGTTACGGGAGCAATAACCTGTCAAAACGAAGGCCTCGATGAGTTCTACGGCTTTGACAGCTTTCAGCCGTAAACGGATAGATTAATGACCAAAAAGGACAACCCGAATCTCAATCGGGTATCGTAAGTTTTTTACCCTTCGTTTTTTCGACACGTGGATTTTTACGGTAAAACGGGATTACCGTGGCCGGCCTTCGATTTACCATCGCTGGAGGGTGGTGCACCATGGTACTGTTCCGTTTCCAATCCATGCACGCATTTCTAAAAGTCGTACGGCACTGTTTCGCCATTTCGGACGGATGTTGCACCTTGCACCGTGGATGTTGCACCCTGTAGATATCGATTATTCGGACGGCCATAACTTCTGGCTCGTTTAGAGTTACGGGAGCCATAACCTGTCAAAACGAAGGCCTCGATGAGTTCTATGGCTTTGAAAGCTTTCAGCCGTCAACGGATAGATTAATGCCCAAAAAGGACAACCCGAATCTCAATCGGGTCTCGTATGTTTTTTACCCTTCGTTTTTTCGACACGTGGATTTTTACGGTAAAACAGGATTACCGTGGCTCGTCTTCGACTTCCCATCCCTGGAGAGTGGTGAACCATGGTACTATTCCGTTTCAAATCCATGCACGCATTTCTAAAAGTCGTACGGCACTGTTTCGCAATTTCGGACGGATGTTGCACCTTGCACCTTGGATGTTGCACCCTATAGATATCGATTATTCGGATGGCCATAACTTCTGGCTCGTTTAGAGTTATGGGAGCCATAACCTATCAAAACGAAGGCCTCGATGAGTTCTATGGCTTTGAATGCTTTCAGCCGTCAACGGATAGATTAATGCCAAAAAAGGACAACTCGAATCTCAGGGTCTCGTAAGTTTTTTACCCTTCGTTTTTTCGACACGTGGATTTTTACGGTAAAACGGGATTACCGTGGCCCGTCTTCGACTTCCCATCACTGGAGAGTGGTGCACCATGGTACCGTTCCGTCTCAAATCCATGCACGCATTTCTAAAAGTCGTACGGCACTGTTTCGCCATTTCGGACGGATGTTGCACCTTGCACCGTGGATGTTGCACCCTGTAGATATCGATTATTCGGACGGCCATAACTTCTGGCTCGTTTAGAGTTACGGGAGCCATAACCAGTCAAAACGAAGGCCTCGATGAGTTCAACAGCTTTGACAGCTTTTAGCCATCAACGGATAGATTAATGCCCAAAAAGGACAACCCGAATCTCAGTCGGGTCTCGTAAGTTTTTTACCCTTCGTTTTTTCGACACGTGGATTTTTAGGGTAAAACGGGATTACGGTGGCTGGTCTTTGATTTACCATCGTTGGAGAGTGGTGCACCATGGTAATGTTCCTTTTCAAATCCATGCACGCATTTCTAAAAGTCGTACGGCACTGTTTCGCCATTCCGGACGGATGTTGCACCTTGCACCGTGGAAGTTGCACCCTGTAGATATCGATTATTCGGACGGCCATAACTTCTGGCTCGTTTAGAGTTACAAAAGCCATAACCTGTCAAAACGAAGGCCTCGATGAGTTCTACGGGTTTGACAGCTTTCAGCCGTCAGCGGATAGATTAATGCCCAAAAAGGACAACCCGAATCTCAATCGGGTCTCGTAAGTTTTTTACCCTTCGTTTTTTCGACACGTGGATTTTTACGGTAAAACGGGATTACCGTGGCCCGTCTTCGACTTCCCATCGCTGGAGAGTGGTGCACCATGCTACTGTTCTGTGTCAAATCCATGCACGCATTTGCAAAAGTCGTACGACACTGTTTCGCAATTTCGGACGGATGTTGCACCTTGCACCGTGGATGTTGCACCCTGTAGATATCGATTATTAAAACGGCCATAACTTCTGGCTCATTTAGAGTTACGGGAGACATAACCTGTCAAAACGAAGGCCTCGATGAGTTCTACGGCTTTGACCGCTTTCAGCCATCAACGGATAGATTAATGCCCCAAAAGGACAACCCGAATCTCAATCGGGTCTCGTAAGTTTTTTACCCTTCGTTTTTTCGACACGTGGATTTTTACGGTAAAACGGGATTACGGTGGCTGGTCTTCGATTTACCATCGTTGAAGAGTGGTGCACCATGGTATTGTTCCGTTTCAAATCCATGCACGCATTTCTAAAAGACGTACGGCACTGTTTCGCCATTTTGGACGGATGTTGCACCTTGCACCGTGGATGTTGCGCCCTGTAGATATCGATTATTCGGACGGCCGTAACTTCTGGCTCGTTTAGAGTTACGGGGGCCATAACCTGCCAAAACGAAGGCCTCGATGTGTTCTACGGCTTTGAAAGCTTTCATTCGTCAACGGATAGATTATTGCCCAAAAAGGACAACCCGAATCTCTATCGGGTCTCGTAAGTTTTTTACCCTTCGTTTTTTCGACACGTGGAATTTTACGGTAAAACGGGATTACGGAGGCTGGTCTTCGATTTACCATCGCTGGAGAGTGGTGCACCATGGTACTGTTCCGTTTCAAATCCATGCACGCATTTCTAAAAGTCGTACGGCACTGTTTCGCCATTTCGGACGGATGTTGCACCTTGCACCGTGGATGTTGCACCCTGTAGATATCGATTATTCAAACGGCCATAACTTCAGGCTCGTTTAGAGTTACGGGAGCAATAACCTGTCAAAACGAAGGCCTCGATGAGTTCTACGGCTTTGAAAGCTTTCAGCCGTAAACGGATAGATTAATGACCAAAAAGGACAACCCGAATCTCAATCGGGTATCGTAAGTTTTTTACCCTTCGTTTTTTCGACACGTGGATTTTTACGGTAAAACGGGATTACCGTGGCCGGCCTTCGATTTACCATCGCTGGAGGGTGGTCCACCATGGTACTGTTCCGTTTCCAATCCATGCACGCATTTCTAAAAGTCGTACGGCACTGTTTCGCCATTTCGGACGGATGTTGCACCTTGCACCGTGGATGTTGCACCCTGTAGATATCGATTATTCGGACTGCCATAACTTCTGGCTCGTTTAGAGTTACGGGAGCCATAACCTGTCAAAACGAAGGCCTCGATGAGTTCTATGGCTTTGAAAGCTTTCAGCCGTCAACGGATAGATTAATGCCCAAAAAGGACAACCCGAATCTCAATCGGGTCTCGTATGTTTTTTACCCTTCGTTTTTTCGACACGTGGATTTTTACGGTAAAACAGGATTACCGTGGCTCGTCTTCACCTTCCCATCCCTGGAGAGTGGTGAACCATGGTACTATTCCGTTTCAAATCCAGGCACGCATTTCTAAAAGTCGTACGGCACTGTTTCGCAATTTCGGACGGATGTTGCACCTTGCACCTTGGATGTTGCACCCTATAGATATCGATTATTCGGACGGCCATAACTTCTGGCTCGTTTAGAGTTACGGGAGCCATTACCTATTAAAACGAAGGCCTCGATGAGTTCTATGGCTTTGATTGCTTTCAGCCGTCAATGGATAGATTAATGCCCAAAAAGGACAACTCGAATCTCAGGGTCTCGTAAGTTTTTTACCCTTCGTTTTTTCGACACGTGGATTTTTACGGTAAAACGGGATTACCGTGGCCCGTCTTCGACTTCCCATCACTGGAGAGTGGTGCACCATGGTACCGTTCCGTCTCAAATCCATGCACACATTTCTAAAAGTCGTACGGCACTGTTTCGCCATTTCGGACGGATGTTGCACCTTGCACCGTGGATGTTGCACCCTGTAGATATCGATTATTCGGACGGCCATAACTTCTGGCTCGTTTAGAGTTACGGGAGCCATAACCAGTCAAAACGAAGGCCTCGATGAGTTCAACAGCTTTGACAGCTTTTAGCCGTCAACGGATAGATTAATGCCCAAAAAGGACAACCCGAATCTCAATCGGGTCTCGTAAGTTTTTTACCCTTCGTTTTTTCGACACGTGGATTTTTAGGGTAAAACGGGATTACGGTGGCTGGTCTTTGATTTACCATCGTTGGAGAGTGGTGCACCATGGTACTGTTCCTTTTCAAATCCATGCACGCATTTCTAAAAGTCGTACGGCACTGTTTCGCCATTCCGGACGGATGTTGCACCTTGCACTGTGGAAGTTGCACCCTGTAGATATCGATTATTCGGACGGCCATAACTTCTGGCTCGTTTAGAGTTACAAAAGCCATAACCTGTCAAAACGAAGGCCTCGATGAGTTCTACGGGTTTGACAGCCTTCAGCCGTCAGCGGATAGATTAATGCCCAAAAAGGACAACCCGAATCTCAATCGGGTCTCGTAAGTTTTTTACCCTTCGTTTTTTCGACACGTGGATTTTTACGGTAAAACGGGATTACCGTGGCCCGTCTTCGACTTCCCATCGCTGGAGAGTGGTGCACCATGGTACTGTTCCGTGTCAAATCCATGCACGCATTTGCAAAAGTCGTACGACACTGTTTCGCCATTTCGTACGGTTGTTGCACCTTGCACCGTGGATGTTGCATCCTGTAGATATCGATTATTCAAACGGCCATAACTTCTGGCTCATTTAGAGTTACGGGAGACATAACCTGTCAAAACGAAGGCCTCGATGAGTTCTACGGCTTTGACCGCTTTCAGCCATCAACGGTTAGATTAATGCCCAAAAAGTACAACCCGAATCTCAATCGGGTCTCGTAAGTTTTTTACCCTTCGTTTTTTCGACACGTGGATTTTTACGGTAAAACGGGATTACCGTGGCTGGCCTTTGATTTACCACCGCTGGAGAGTGGTGCACCATGGTACTGTTCCGTTTCAAATCCATGCATGCATTTCTAAAAGTCGTATGGCACTGTTTCGCCATTTCGGACGGATGTTGCACCTTGCACCGTGGATGTTGCACCTTGTAGATATCGATTATTCGGACGACCATAAATTCTGGCTCATTTAGATTCACGGGAGCCATAACCTGTCAAAACGAAGGCCTCGATGAGTTCTATGACATTGACAGCTTTCAGCCGTCAACGGATAGATTAATGCCCCAAAAGGACAACCCGAATCTCAATCGTGTCTCGTAAGTTTTTTACCCTTCGATTTTCGACACGTGGATTTTTACGGTAAAACATGATTACGGTGGCTGGTCTTCGATTTATCATCGCTGGAGAGTGGTGCACCATTGTACAGTTCCGTTTCAAATCCATGCACGCATTTCTAAAAGTCGTACGGCACTGTTTTGCCATTTCGGACGGATGTTGCACCTTGCACCGTGGATGTTGCACCCTGTAGATATCGATTATTCGGACGGCCATAACTTCTGGCTCGTTTAGAGTTACGGGAGCCATAACCTGTAAAAACGAAGGCCTCGATGAGTTCTTCGGCTTTGACAGCTTTCAGCCCTCAACGGATAGATTAATGCCCAAAAAGGACAACCCGAATCTTAATCGGGTCTCGTAAGTTTTTTACCCTTCGTTATTTCGACACGTGGATTTTTACGGTAAAACGGGATTACCGTGGCCCGTCTTCGACTTCCCATCGCTGGAGAGTGGTGCACCATGGTACTGTTCCGTGTCAAATCCATGCACGCATTTGCAAAATTCGTACGACACTGTTTCACCATTTCGGACGGATGTTGCACCTTGCACCGTGGATGTTGCACCCTATAGATATCGATTATTCAAACGGCCATAACTTCTGGCTCATTTAGAGTTACGGGAGACATAACCTGTCAAAACGAAGGCCTCGATGAGTTCTACGGCTTTGACCGCTTTCAGCCATCAACGGATAGATTAATGCCCAAAAAGTACAACCCGAATCTCAATCGGGTCTCGTAAGTTTTTTACCCTTCGTTTTTTCGACACGTGGATTTTTACGGTAAAACGGGATTACCGTGGCTGGCCTTTGATTTACCATCGCTGGAGAGTGGTGCACTATGGTACTGTTCCATTTCAAATCCATGCATGCATTTCTAAAAGTCGTATGGCACTGTTTCGCCATTTCGGACGGATGTTGCACCTTGCACCGTGGATGTTGCACCTTGTAGATATCGATTATTCGGACGACCATAAATTCTGGCTCATTTAGATTTACGGGAGCCATAACCTGTCAAAACGAAGGCCTCGTTGAGTTCTACGACATTGACAGCTTTCAGCCGTCAACGGATAGATTAATGCCCAAAAAGGACAACTCGAATCTCAATCGTGTCTCGTAAGTTTTTTACCCTTCGTTTTTTCGACACGTGGATTTTTACGGTAAAACATGATTACGGTGGCTGGTCTTCGATTTATCATCGCTGGAGAGTGGTGCACCATTGTACAGTTCCGTTTCAAATCCATGCACGCATTTCTAAAAGTCGTACGGCACTGTTTTGCCATTTCGGACGGATGTTGCACCTTGCACCGTGGATGTTGCACCCTGTAGATATCGATTATTCGGACGGCCATAACTTCTGGCTCGTTTAGATTTACGGGAGCCATAACCTGTAAAAACGAAGGCCTCGATGAGTTCTTCGGCTTTGACAGCTTTCAGCCCTCAACGGATAGATTAATGCCCAAAAAGGACAACCCGAATCTTAATCGGGTCTCGTAAGTTTTTTACCCTTCGTTTTTTCGACACGTGGATTTTTACGGTAAAACGGGATTACCGTGGCCCGTCTTCGACTTCCCATCGCTGGAGAGTGGTGCACCATGGTACTGTTCCATTTCAAATCCATGCACACATTTCTAAAATTCGTACGACACCGTTTCACCATTTTGGACGGATGTTGCACCTTGCACCGTGGATGTTGCACCCTGTGTATATCGATTACTCAAATGGCCATAACTTCTGACTCGTTTAGAGTTGCGGGAGCCATAACCTGTCAAAATGAAGTCCTCGTTGAGCTACGGCTTTGACAGCTTTCAGCCGTCAACGGATAGATTAATGCCCAAAAAGGACAACCCGAATCTCAATCGGGTCTCGTAAGTTTTTTACGCTTCGTTTTTTCGACACGTGGATTTTTACGGTAAAACAGGATTACCGTGGCCCGTTTTCGACTTCCCATCGCTGGAGAGTGGTGCACCATGGTACTGTTCCGTTTCAAATCCATGCACGCATTTCTAAAAGTCGTACGGCACTGTTTCGCCATTTCGGATGGACGTTGCACCTTGCACCGTGGATGTTGCACCCTGTAGATATCGATGATTCGGACGGCCATAACTTCTGGCTCATTTAGAGTTACGGGATCCATAATCTGTCAAAACGAAGGCCTCGATGAGTTCTATGGCTTTGACAGCTTTCAGCCGTCAACGGATAGATTAATGCCCAAAAAGTTCGACCCGAATCTCAATCGGGTCTCGTAAGTTTTTTACCCATCGTTTTTTCGACACGTGGAATTTTACGGTAAAACGGGATTACGGTGGCTGGTCTTAGATTTACCATTGCTGGAGAGTGGTGCACCATGGTACTGCTCCGTTTCAAATCCATGCACGCATTTCTAAAAGTCATACGGAACTGTTTCGCCTTTTCGGACGGATGTTGCACCTTGCACCGTGGATGTTGCACCCTGTAGATATCGATTATTCGTACGGCCATAACTTCTGGCTCGTTAAGAGTTACATGAGCCATAACCTGTCAAAACGAAGGCCTCGATGAGTTCAACGGCTTTGACGGCTTTCAGCCGTCAACGGATAGATTAATGCCCAAAAAGGACAACCCGAGTCTCAATCAGGTCTCGTAAGTTTTTTACCCTTCGTTTTTTCGACACGTTGATTTTTACGGTAAAACGGGATTACCGTGGCCCGTCTTCGACTTCCCATCGCTAGAGAGTGGTGCACCATGGTACTGTTCCATTTCAAATCCATGCACGCATTTCTAAAAGTCGCACGACACTGTTTCGCCATTTCGGACGGATGTTGCACCTTGCACCGTGGATGTTGCACCCTGTAGATATCGATTATTCAAACGGCCATAACTTATGGCTCGTTTAGAGCTACGGGAGCAATAACCAGTCAAAACGAAGGGCTCGATGAGTTCTACGGCTTTGACCTCTTTCAGCCGTCAACAGATAGATTAATGCACAAAAAAGACAACCCGAATCTCAATCGGGTCTCGTAAGTTTTATACCCTTCGTTTTTTCGACACGTGGATTTTTACGGTAAAACGGGATTACCGTGGCTGGCCTTCGATTTACCATCGTCGGAGAGTGGTGCACCATGGTACTGTTCCGTTTCAAATCCGTGCATGCATTTCTAAAAGTCGTACGACACTGTTTCGCCATTTCGGACGGATGTTGCGCCATGCACCGTGGATGTTGCACCCTGTAGATATCGATTATTCGGACGGCCATAACTTCTGGCTCGTTTAGAGTTACGGGAGCCATAACCTGTCAAAACGAAGGCCTCCATGAGTTCTACGGCTTTGACCACTTTCAGCCGTCAACGGATAGATTAATGCCCAAAAAGGACAACCCGAATCTCAATCGGGTCTCGTAAGTTTTTTACCCTTCGTTTTTTCGACGAGTGGATTTTTACGGTAAAACGGGATTACCGTGGCTGGCCTTCGATTTACCATCGCTGGAGAGTGGTACACCATGGTACAGTTCCGTTTCAAATCCATGCACGCATTTCTAAAAGTCGTACGGCACTGTTTCGCCATTTCGGACGGATGTTGCACCTTGCACCATGGATGTTGCACCCTGTAGATATCGATTATTCGGACGGCCATAACTTCTGGCTCATTTAGAGTTACGGGAGCCATAACCTGTCAAAATGATGGCCTCGATGAGTTCTACGGCTTTGATAGCTTTCAGCAGTCAACGGATAGATTAATGCCCAAAAAGGACAGCCCGAATCTCAATCGGGTCTCGTAAGTTTTTTACCCTTCGTTTTTTCGACACGTGGATTTTTACGGTAAAACAGGATTACCGTGGCTGGCCTTCGATTTACCATCGCTGGAGAGTGGTGCACCATGGTACTGTTCCATTTCAAATCCATGCACGCATTTCTAAAAGTCGTACGGCACTGTTTCGCCATTTCGGACGGATGTTGCACCTTGCACCGTGGATGTTGCACCCTGTTGATATCGATTATACGGACGACCATAACTTCTGGCTCGTTTAGAGTTACGGGAGCCACAACCTGTCAAAATGAAGGCCTCGATGAGTTCTACGGCTTTGACTACTTTCAGCCGTCAACGGATAGATTAATGCCCAAAAAGGACAACCCGAATCTCAATCGGGTCTCGTAAGTTTTTTACCCTTCGTTTTTTCGACACGTGGATTTTTACGGTAAAACAGGATTACCGTGGCTGGCCTTCGATTTACCATCGCTGGAGAGTGGTGCACCATGGTACTGTTCCGTTTATAATCCATGCACGCATTTCTAAAAGTCGTACGGCACGGTTTCGCCATTTCGGACGGATGTTGCACCTTGCACCGTGGATGTTGCACCCTGTAGATATCGATTATTCTGACGGCCATAACTTCTGGCTCGTTTAGAGTTACGGGAGCCATAACCTGTCAAAACGAAGCCCTCGATGAGTTCTATGGCTTTGACAGCTTTCAGTCATCAACGGATAGATTAATGCCCAAAAAGGACAACCCGAATCTCAATCGGGTCTCGTAAGTTTTTTACCCTTCGTTTTTTCGACACGTGTATTTTTACGGTAAAACGGGATTACCGTGGCTGGCCTTCGATTTACCATCGCTGGAGAGTGGTGCACCATGGTACTGTTCCGTTTCAAATCCATGCACGCATTTCTAAAAGTCGTACGACACGGTTTCGCCATTACGGACGGATGTTGCACCTTGCACCGTGGATGTTGCACCCTGTAGATATCGATTATTCGGACGACCATAACTTCTGGCTTGTTTAGAGTTGCGGGATCCATAATCTGTCAAAACGAAGGCCTCGATGAGTTCTAGGGCTTTGACAGCTTTCAGCCGTCAACGGATAGATTAATGCCCAAAAAGGACAACCCGAATCTCAATCGGGTCTCGTAAGTTTTTTACCTTTCGTTTTTTCGACACGTGGAATTTTACGGTAAAACGGGATTATGGTAGCTGGTCTTCGATATACCATCGCTGGAGAGTGGTGCACCATGGTACTGTTCCGTTTCAAATCCATGCGCGCATTTCTAAAAGTCATACGGAACTGTTTCGCCATTTCGGACGGATGTTGCACCTTGCACCCTGGATGTTGCACCCTGTAGATATCGATTATTCGGACGGCCATAACTTCTGGCTCGTTTAGAGTTATAGGAGCCATAACCTGTCAAAACGAAGGCCTCGATGTGTTCTACGGCTTTGACAGCTTTCAGCCGTCAACGGATAGATCAATGCCCAAAAAGGACAATCCGAATCTCAATCGGGTCTCGTAAGTTTTTTACCCTTCATTTTTTCGACACGTGGATTTTTACGGTAAAACAGGATTACCGTGGCCGGCCTTCGATTTACCATCGCTGGAGAGTGGTGCACCATGGTACTGTTCCGTTTAGAATCCATGCACGCATTTCTAAAAGTCGTACGGCACGGTTTCGCCATTTCAGACGGATGTTGCACCTTGCACCGTGGATGTTGCACCCTGTAGATATCGATTATTCTGACGGCCATAACTTCTGGCTCGTTTAGAGTTACGGGAGCCATAACCTGTCAAAACGAAGGCCTTGATGAGTTCTATGGCTTTGACAGCTTTCAATCATCAACGGATAGATTAATTCCCAAAAAGGACAACCCGAATCTCAATCGGGTCTCGTAAGTTTTTTACCTTTCGTTTTTTCGACACGTGGAATTTTACGGTAAAACGGGATTACGGTGGCTGGTCTTCGATATACCATCGCTGGAGAGTGGTGCACCATGGTACTGTTCCGTTTCAAATCCATGCATGCATTTCTAAAAGTCGTACGGCACTGTTTTGCCATTTTGGACGGATGTTGCACCTTGCACCGTGGATGTTGCACCCTGTAGATATCGATTATTCAAACAGCCATAACTTCTGACTCGTTTAGAGTAACGGGAGCCATAACCAGTCAAAACGAAGGCCTCGATGAGTTCTACGGCTTTGACCGCTTTCAGCCGTCAACGGATAGATTAATGCCCAAAAAGGACAACCCGAATCTCAATCGGGTCTCGTAAGTTTTTTACACTTCGTTTTTTCGACACGTGGATTTTTACGGTAAAACGGGATTACCGTGGCTGGCCTTCGATTTACCGACGCTGGAGAGTGGTGCACCATGGTACTGTTCCATTTCAAATCCATGCACGCATTTCTAAAAGTCGTGCGACACTGTTTCGCCATTTCGGACGGATGTTGCACCTTGCACCGTGGATGTTGCACCCTGTAGATATCGATTATTCGGACGGCCATAACTTCTGGCTCGTTTAGAGTTACGGGAGCCATTACCTGTCAAAACGAAGGCCTCCATGAGTTCTACGGCTTTGACCGCTTTCAGCCATCAACGGATAGATTAATGCCCAAAAAGGACAATCCGAATCTCAATCGGGTCTCGTAAATTTTTTTACCCTTCGTTTTTTCGACACGTGGATTTTTACGGTAAAACGGGATTACCGTGGCTGGCCTTCGATTTACCATCGCTGGAGAGTGGTGCACCATGGTACTGTTCCATTTCAAATCCATGCACGCATTTCTAAAAGTCGTACGGCACTGTTTCGCCATTTCGGACGGATGTTGCACCTTGCACCGTGGATGTTGCACCCTGTTGATATCGATTATACGGACGACCATAACTTCTGGCTCGTTTAGAGTTACGGGAGCCACAACCTGTCAAAATGAAGGCCTCGATGAGTTCTACGGCTTTGACTACTTTCAGCCGTCAACGGATAGATTAATGCCCAAAAAGGACAACCCGAATCTCAATCGGGTCTCGTAAGTTTTTTACCCTTCGTTTTTTCGACACGTGGATTTTTACGGTAAAACAGGATTACCGTGGCTGGCCTTCGATTTACCATCGCTGGAGAGTGATGCACCATGGTACTGTTCCGTTTATAATCCATGCACGCATTTCTAAAAGTCGTACGGCACGGTTTCGCCATTTCGGACGGATGTTGCACCTTGCACCGTGGATGTTGCACCCTTTAGATATCGATTATTCTGACGGCCATAACTTTTGGCTCGTTTAGAGTTACGGGAGCCATAACCTGTCAAAACGAAGCCCTCGATGAGTTCTATGGCTTTGACAGCTTTCAGTCATCAATGGATAGATTAATGCCCAAAAAGGACAACCCGAATCTCAATCGGGTCTCGTAAATTTTTTACCCTTCATTTTTTCGACACGTGTATTTTTACGGTAAAACGGGATTACCGTGGCTGGCCTTCGATTTACCATCACTGGAGAGTGGTGCACCATGGTACTGTTCCGTTTCAAATCCATGCACGCATTTCTAAAAGTCGTACGGCACTGTTTCGCCATTTCGGACGGATGTTGCACCTTGCACCGTGGATGTTGCACCCTGTAGATATCGATTATTCAAACGGCCATAACTTCTGGCTCGTTTAGAGTTACGGGAGCCATAACCTGTCAAAACAAAGGCCTCGATGAGTTCTAAGGCGTTGACCGCTTTTAGCCGTCAACGGATAGATTAATGCCCAAAAAGGACAACTCGAATCTCAATCGGGTCTCGTAAGTTTTTTACCCTTCGTTTTTTCGACACGTGGATTTTTACGGTAAAACGGGATTACCGTGGCTGGCCTTCGATTTACCATCGCTGGAGAGTGGTGCACCATGGTACTGTTCCGTTTCAAATCGATGCACGCATTTCTAAAAGTCGTACGACACTGTTTCGCCATTTCGGACGGATGTTGCACCTTGCACCGTGGATGTTGCACCCTGTAGATATCGATTATTCGGACGGCCATAACTTCTGGCTCGTTTAGAGTTACGGGAGCCATCACCTGTCAAAACGAAGGCCTCGATGAGTTCTACGGCTTTGACAGCTTTCAGCCGTTAATGGATAGATTAATGCCCAAAAAGGACAACCGGAATCTCAATCGGGTCTCGTAAGTTTTTTACCTTTCGTTTTCCGACACGTGGATTTTACGGTAAAATGGGATTACCGTGGCCCGTCTTCGACTTCCCATCGCTGGAGAGTGGTGCACCATGGTACTGTTCCGTTTCAAATCCATGCACGCATTTCTAAAAGTCGTACGGCACTGTTTCGCCATTTCGGACGGATGTTACACCTTGCACCGTGGTTGTTGCACCCTGTAGATATCGATTATTCAAACGGCCATAAATTCTGGCTCGTTTAGAGTTACGGGAGCCATAACCTGTCAAAACGAAGGCCTCGATGAGTTCTACGGCTTTGACAGCTTTCAGCCGTCAACGGATAGATTAATTCCCAAAAAGGACAACCCGAGTCTCAATCGGGTCTCGTAAGTTTTTTAACCTTCGTTTTTTCGACACGTGGATTTTTACGGTAAAACGGGATTACCGTGGCTGGCCTTCGATTTACCATCGCTGGAGAGTGGTGCACCATGGTACTGTTCCGTTTCAAATCCATGCACGCATTTCTAAAAGTCGTACGACACTGTTTCGCCATTTCGGACGGATGTTGCACCTTGCACCGTGGATGTTGCACCCTGTAGATATCGATTATTCGGACGGCCATAACTTCTGGCTCGTTTAGAGTTACGGGAGCCATAACCTGTCAAAACGACGGCCTCGATGAGTTCTACGGCTTCGATAGCTTTCAGCCGTCAACGGATAGATTAATGCCCAAAAAGGACAACCCGAATCTCAATCGGGTCTCGTAAGTTTTTTACCCTTCGTTTTTTCGACACGTGGATTTTTACGGTAAAACGGGATTACCGTGGCCCGTCTTCGACTTCCCATCCCTGGAGAGTGGTGAACCATGGTACTATTCCGTTTCAAATCCATGCACGCATTTCTAAAAGTCGTACGGCACTGTTTCGCAATTTCGGACGGATGTTGCACCTTGCACCGTGGATGTTGCACCCTGTAGATATCGATTATTCAAACGGCCATAACTTCTGGCTCGTTTAGAGTTACGGGAGCCATAACCTGTCAAAACGAAGGCCTCGATGAGTTCTACGGCTTTGACGGCTTTCAGCCGTCAACGGATAGATTAATGCCCAAAAAGGACAACCCGAATCTCAATCGGGTCTCGTAAGTTTTTTACCCTTCGTTTTTTCGACACCTGTATTTTTACGGTAAAACGGGATTACCGTGGCTGGTCTTCGATTTACCATTGTTGGAGAGTGGTGCACCATGGTACTGTTCCTTTTCAAATCTGTTATCCCATTTTTTGGTCAAAACTGGAATATCGACAAATTGGCAAGGAATTATGAATACCAGGTTTGGAGATCGGTTGGAATCAAGGCTACGATCGATATCGTCAAAATTTTGTTGAGCTCTGATCGGGACGAAATTGATTGGAGATGATGATAAGGACTAGGAAAGGCTATGTTTCAAATTTCAAGTTAATCGGAGTTTCGTATGGAGGAAATATGATGGATTCAAGGTGGGGAATGCATGTTGTTCGAATCCGTCAAAAAGGGGACAAAGTGATACTCGGTTCGAATCCATCGGATTCGAACCCATCAGGATGGATTCGAACCCAAAGATTGTGATCCCATCAGGATGGATTCGAACCCTTCAGGTTCGCATGCTTCGAATCGATAGGAACTTGATGGACTCGAAGATAATAGATTCGAAGATGGTGGATGCGAAGCACTGGACATGGATTCGAAGATGGTGGATACGAAGCACTAGACATGGATTCGAAGATGATGGATACGAAGCAGTGGACATGGATTCGAAGATGATGGATACGAATCAAGGGACACGGATTCGAAGGACGTGGCTTTAGAAAGCATGGATTCGAAGAGGATGGATTCGAAGGAGTCGGCCTTATGGATTCGAAGGAGATGGTTTCGGAGAGGATGGTTTCGAAGCATGGGTTCGAACCAGGCAGAACGCACGGAGCTTTGATCTTGAATCGATCATATCTTCCAAACCATTGATCCAAATGCAATGAAATTTTTACAGGAGCTTACATATATGTTGAAGAATGTTCTCACCAAATTTCAGCTCAATTGGATGATTTCTTGATCGATTCGAACCTTACTTCGAATCGATCCCAAGGTGGGCCCGGACCTCCAGATTTCGGGCGTGTGGGCCCCCTCACGTGCCTGAAGCGGTCTTCCCGGATTTTAGGAGAAATATCAGCCTCCTACGCTTATAAATAGAGCCCCTGGTCATTCGGAAAGGGGGTCGGAGATTTGAGAGAGAAAAAGCACGCTCGGACGCTGCCAGAATCATTCCGTATCATCATTGCTGCTATTTATTTCAAGTTTTGGACTTTGTAACTGCTGTAATCATCTGTAATCATCAAGGATAATCAATAAAAGGATAAAAACTTTGGAGTGGACGTAGGCCGGAGATAGCCGAACCACTATAAAATTTGTGTCTATGTTCTTTACTTTGGGATTACTGTTTAATATTTGCCAAGATCTGAGATTTGTGTTTGAATATTATTGATTTCTATTCATACACTGGTGCTTTCACGGTATTCGGGGTTTGTGACCAATTTTGGCGCAAACACTTTGGTGCTTTCACTGAGAAATGACTAGCACCCGCTACATCGGATTTGAAAGTTGGATTTGAAGATTTTAAAGAGTTTGGATTCAAGGACAATGACTAGGCAAAATAGTAGAAGGCAAAGGGCTGAGCGAAGCCAACGGGAAGGAAGTCAACAAGCATCCTCCGGAGCGGGGGAAAGACAAGCTTCAGTCTACATAACCCGGGATGAAATGGAGGCTATGGCAAATTCTTTGCAAGAGAGATTACTGAAGAGCCAACAGGAAATGATGCAGACTTTCTTTGAGCAAATGAGAGCTGCAGGGATGCAGAACTTAGGAACAGCTACAGCCGCTGTGGATGCAGGGCAGATGACTAGGATCGTGGAACCCAATGGAGGATGAGATACGGAGCCAGAAAGCAATCAACAAGGGCCTGGGGGCAGGCCCACGGGATCCAATACGGGAGGACCATTGGAAGGAATTCAACAGGCTAGAACTAACGTTGCTCCTAGTGAGCCACACGAAGAATATGTACCAGAGTTCCCTCGGGGGCATAGGGGGCAACCCCCAACAGACAATACCGGATTAGCGGAAATTATCAGAAGAACCGTGCGGGGTGGTTTGACCAACAGATGCTTGGAAGGAGTGAATAGGAGTCCGTTCGCTCAGGAAATAAGGATGGCTCAGAATCCACCTAAGTTTAAGCTACCTAGCGTGGAGGTATATGATGGTAAGGCAGACCCAACCGATCACTTGATGAGGTACACCAGACATATGGAGGTGCTGGGGGCATCGGAAGAAGTGATGGCCCGATGTTTCCCTTTGTATCTGACGGATTTAGCTGCAATGTGGTTTAGGCAGCTGGGAGAAGGAACTATCAGAACTTGGAGGGAATTGGTGGAAAAGTTTTTGGGACAGTTTCGGGTTCACGTCAAGAGGCCGAAGAATGTGATGACATTGACATCAGTGAAGCAAAGGATAGATGACTCGCTTAGAGTTTTTCTAATTCGATTCAGTGCAGCAGTCGCTTCGGTGGATCGGCCTGATCCATCGATGGTTTTAATGGCAGCAGTATCAGGAGTCAAGGAGGACTCTGATTTCAAGGTATCTATGATACGAGATCCCCAATAGGATCTCGACGAATTCTTTCACGAGGCAGAAAGGTTCCTTCGGCAGGAGGATGCGAGTACGGATTTAAAAGTGAAAAAGGTTACTGCAATCGAGGTTGGAGCAATATCCGGCGGTGGTTCAGATAAAGACAAAGGAAAAAGGAAATTGGATAATGATTCTGGAAAAGCTAGGAAGCGATGGAAGGATCCAAAGTTTTCCACATACACAGGATTGAACGAGACGCTAGAGCGGATATACATGGATACTCGGAATTGCCGTCCCTACCGGAGGACAGCCAGGAGAGAGCCTTTTGAACGAGAGAGGGCATCAGGGAGGCATTGTCTCTTCCATGACTTAGACGGACATGACACCAACAGCTGCAGGCACTTGAAGGATATAATCGAGGAGCATGTAAGGAATGGACAGTTACGACAATACGTCGGAACACGGAACGCAACGGTGGAGCAGGAGCAGCCACCGACAACCTCACGCCGTGATGATGTGAGGCCCAGGGATGATGGTCGATTGATCATCCACTAATCAGGATAATGTGAAATAAGTAGCAGACTGCTGGCAAGCAACTAATTCATTTACACATGTACGGGGATGGAGATAGCCCCTAGGCATGCTCTGAATGATGAAAAACTGTGATGCTATGGTTTGTGAAATTTATCTTTTGCTTTTGGATTGGACATTGCTTTTCTTTTTGGATCGGACCTTGGATTGAGCTCCTGGTTTTGCTTGCTTTTTGATTTGGGTTTTTCTTTGGGTGGTCGTTTTTGATTTTGAATGCTGCTTTGGATTTCTGGTTTTCTGGTTTATGATTTGGATTTTTTGGGTTTGGATGTTGGATTGGATTTTGATTGGATTTTCATCTAGTTTTTGGTAAATGGTCGTCGGGTATGGATTATGCCTGGCAAGGGGTGAGTCACTTCGCTCGAACGTGGTAAATTGACTCATTCAGGTCGCCGAGTATGGACTATGCTCGGCAAGGGTCCGGAGTGACCAGGATTCGGCCTAGGACTTAGGCCCTGTATTATCAATTGTTATTTTTAGGTCGTTGAGTATGGACTATGCTCAACAAGGGTCCGAAGGGACCAGGATTCGGTTTAGGACTTAAGCCATGGCATTACACGGCGTCCAGGGACACTGGACCAAGGTCGTCAAGTGTGGATTACGCTTGGCAAGAACCCGGAGAGGTTAGCTTAACGTCCAGGGACACTGGACCAAGATCGTCAAGTGTGGATTACGCTTGGCAAGAGCCCGGAGAGGTTAGCTTAACGTCCAGGGACACTGGACCAAGATCATCAAGTGTGGATTACGCTCGACAAGAACACGATGAGGCTAGCTTAACATCCAGGGACACCGGATCACGATCGTCATGTGTAGATTGCACTTGGCAAGAGCCCGGAGAGGTTATGGATTTGAATATCGACCCGAAGAGGTCCTGGATTCGGTTATTGGCTATTGAATAAGGATGGATTGGGACTCGGTTGTCGAGTTCGAATGGATATGGAATTGGCTCAAGCTTTGGTTATTGGGTTTGGAATTGGATATCGACTCGGAGCAGTCAAGGATGATATACTCTGGCAATATGGCTATGGATTTTGGATATTGGATTCGGAACTATTCAAAACATGCCTTGTTACCACAAGGCATGTTTTGGGGGGCAAAGTGTTATCCCATTTTTTGGTCAAAACTGGAATATCGACAAATTGGCAAGGAATTATGAATACCAGGATTGGAGATCGGTTGGAATCAAGGCTACGATCGATATCGTCAAAATTTTGTTGAGCTTCAATCGGGACGAAATTGATTGGAGATGATGATAAGGACTAGGAAAGGCTATGTTTCAAATTTCAAGTTAATCGGAGTTTGTATGGAGGAAATATGATGGATTCAAGGTGGGGAATGCATGTTGTTCGAATCCGTCAAAAAGGGGACAAAGTGATACTCGGTTCGAATCCATCGGATTCGAACCCATCAGGATGGATTCGAATCCAAAGAACGTGATCCCATCAGGATGGATTCGAACCCATCAGGTTCGCATGCTTCGAATCAATGGGAACTTGATGGACTCGAAGATAATAGATTCGAAGATGGTGGATGCAAAGCACAGGACATGGATTGGAAGATGGTGGATACGAAGCACTAGACATGGATTCGAAGATGATGGATACGAAGCAGTGGACATGGATTCGAAGATGATGGATACGAAGCAAGGGACACGGATTCGAAGGACGTGGCTTCAGAAAGCATGGATTCGAAGAGCATGGATTCGAAGGAGTCGGCCTTATGGATTCGAAGGAGATGGTTTCGGAGAGGATGGTTTCGAAGCGTGGGTTCGAACCAGGCAGAACGCACGGAGCTTTGATCTTGAATCGATCATATCTTCCAAACCATTGATCCAAATGCAATGAAATTTTTACAGGAGCTTACATATATGTTGAAGAATGTTTTCACCAAATTTCAGCTCAATTGGATGATTTCTTGATCGATTCGAACCTTACTTCGAATCGATCCCAAGGTGGGTCCGGACCTCCAGATTTCGGGCGTGTGGGCCCCCTCACGTGCCTGAAGCGGTCTTCCCGGATTTTAGGAGAAATATCAGCCTCCTACGCTTATAAATAGAGCCCCTAGTCATTTGGAAAGGGGGTCGGAGATTTGAGAGAGAAAAAGCAAGCTCGGACGCTGCCAGAATCATTCCGTATCATCATTGCTGCTATTTATTTCAAGTTTTGGACTTTGTAACTGCTGTAATCATCTGTAATCATCAAGGATAATCAATAAAAGGATAAAAACTTTGGAGTGGACGTAGGCCGGAGATAGCCGAACCACTATAAAATTTGTGTCTCTGTTCTTTACTTTGGGATTACTGTTTAATATTTGCCAAGATCTGAGATTTGTGTTTGAATATTATTGATTTGTATTCATACGCTGGTTCTTTCACGGTATTCGGGGTTTGTGACCAATTTTGGCGTAAACAAAATCCATGCATGCATTTCTAAAAGTCGTACGGCACTGTTTCGCCATTTCGGAAGGATGTTGCACCTTGCACCGTGGATGTTGCGCCGTGTAGATACCGATTATTCGGACGGCCATAACTTCTGGCTCGTTTAGAGTTACGGGAGCGATAACCTGTCGAAACGAAGGCCACGGTGAGTTCTACGGCTTAGACAGCTTTCAGCCATCAACGGATAGATTAAGGCCCAAAAAGGACAACCCCAGTCTCAATCGGGTCTCGTAAGTTTTTTACCCTTCGTTTTTTCGACACGTGGATTTTTACGGTAAAACGGGATTGCCGTGGCTCGTCTTCGATTTACCATCGCTGGAGAGTGATCCACCTGTCAAAACGAAGGCCTCGATGAGTTTTACGGCTTTGACAAATTTCAGCCATCAACGGACAGATTAATGCCCAAAAAGGACAACCCGAATCTCAATCGGGTCTCGTAAGTTTTTTACCCTTCGTTTTTTCGACACGTGGATTTTACGGTAAAACGGGTGTTATCCCATTTTTTGGACAAAACTGGAATATCAATGTTGTGTGCATTTCCACCACGACCAAACTAAGAAGAAGCAAGCAAGCGTACAGGGAAGTCTCATTCGGCATCCAAGATGCCTTGGTTCATCCGGTGTTCCCAATACCAGAGCTCATTCGGCAAGAAGCATTCGGCACTCCAACACTCAGCTTCATTCGGCAGCTACATTCGGCATTCCCAATAATCGAACTCATTCGGCAATCGTCCATTCGGCATCACCATACCAAGCATAGCCGAACCATGCAACCACCAAACCTGCCTTCACCGAACCATGCTACCACCGAACTAGCTCCATCCTCACCATACTGCTGCCGGTCCAGGAGTCAATGCCGAGCCAACATCTTACCACCTCCCACCGAATCAACCTCCTTTCCATCTACTACCAAGTAAACCACCGGTCCAACTATCCCAGCTACGACCGACCCAAGCTTCGCCGAACCAGAGTTGCCAGTCCAGATTGCTTCAGCCCAAGCCCACCAGCAGCTATAAACATCCAAGACCCCTGCCCCCAGCCTCACTCTATAAATAGAGGGGCAGGGGTACAACAATGGGGGACAAGTTTTGGGACAAGTTTGAGAGCTCAAGCCTGGAAGGAACTCTCAAACAACTTTAGATACTTGCAATCACAGCTTTGTACTTGTAATCTAAAGAAAAAAGGAGAATAACATATAAAGTGGACGTAGGCACGTTCTGGCCGAACCACTATAAATCTGTGTGTCTTTTACAGTTTAGTCCCTGCTTTTTATATATTTGCATAAATCACCCAAATCACTAAATACAACATAAAATCAACTAAATCATACGACTTTGGGGTGTTTGCCCATTTTTTGCGCAAACATTTTGGTGCTTCCACTGAGAAGAACCAGCTCCCGCTACATCGGATAGAAGTTGAATTTGAAAATCTAAAAGTTCGGATCTAAGAGTTATGACGAGACAAACAAGTAGAAGGAAAAGGCCAGAGAGAAGTGAACACTAAGGAAGTCAAGAGGTTTCCTCAGGAGGGAATCAAGCGTCGATCTTCATCATCAGGGATGAGATGGAGGCTATGATGAGAAGACAAGAAGAGATGATTCAGAACTTGCTTCAGCAAATTGGGCAACTTGGAGCACAAAACCAAGGAGCAACTGGAGTTCAGAATGGAGCAGGACCATCTGGCGTAGCACCAAAGCTAGGGGCACCCACACTTGGAGCATGTTGATCCAATCCCAGAGAGAGAGATAGGGGCCTCTGAGCAACCTGGTAAGGAATGAACGTTCATCCAGGGGGCAGGTAAAATTCCCTCCTGAACTCGGGGGGCAGGTCGAAAGCGATGAACAAGTCGCAAACTTCTCACTAGCACGGTTAGATCATTTACACATGTAAGCGATCGCGCACGATCCATAGGCATGCTCTGAATGACTACAGACCGCACCATAGTAAGAGTTTACGCTTTGACATCCTCGTCTTGCTTTGATCTTGACTTGAACATTCCTGTTGTGGAATTCGTATGATTATTTCTTTGATATTTGCAAATTTACTTGTATGCCCGTGGATCACGAACGGTCCACGAGCACCTCTTGCATGGCAGCGAACTGCCAAAGTCTTCGATTCGGAAAACTCCCCCAAACAATAATTCCAGCACTGATATTATTAAGTCCCCCCCGGGCACACACAACTCGCCTCGAACGGCACCCGACTTCGAACAGTCACAATTCGCCTCGAATGGCACCCGATCGCGAACGGTCACAATTCGCCTCGAACGGCACCCGACTTCGAACAGTCACAATTCGCCTCGAACGGCACCCGACTTCGAACAGTCACGATTCGCCTCGAACGGCACCCGATCGCGAACGGTCACAAATCGCCTCGAACGGCACATGATCGCGAATGGTCACAACTCGCCCCGAGCGGCACAACTCCTCTCACCTCAAATGGCTCGATCGCGAACGGTCGTCATTTGGGGTCCCCCACTTGACCGCGCACTGTCGCACTTTACCTCGAATGACTCGATCCCGAACGGTCGTCATTTGAAGTTGAGCGCTTGACCTTGAACGGTCACATTTCACCACAGATGACTCGATCCCGAACGATCGATACATGGATTTATGCACTTGACCGCGCACTGTCGCACTTTACCTCGAATGACTCGATCCCGAACGGTCGTCATTTGAAGTTGAGCGCTTGACCTTGAACGGTCACATTTCACTGCAGATGACTCGATCCCGAACGATCGACGCACGGATTTATGCACTTGACCGCGCACGGTCGCACTTCACCGCAAATGACTTGATCACGAACGATCATCATTTGAAGTTAGGCGCTTGACCATGAACGGCCGCGCTTCATCCCAAATAGCTCGATCCCGAACGGTCGTCATTTGAGGATATATAAAATATCAAGCTCTTTACAGGTTGTCAACAGGATATGAACATCCAGCTCATGGCATTACAAAACACGTCTTCCTACCGCAAGGCATATTTTGGGGGGCAAAGTGTTATCCCATTTTTTGGACAAAACTGGAATATCAATGTTGTGTGCATTTCCACCACGACCAAACTAAGAAGAAGCAAGCAAGCGTACAGCGAAGTCTCATTCGGCATCCAAGATGCCTTGGTTCATCCGGTGTTCCCAATACCAGAGCTCATTCGGCAAGAAGCATTCGGCACTCCAACACTCAGCTTCATTCGGTAGCTACATTCGGCAGCTACATTCGGCATTCCCAATAATCGAACTCATTCGGCAATCGTCCATTCGGCATCACCATACCAAGCATAGCCGAACCATGCAACCACCGGACCATGCAACCACCGAACCTGCCTTCACCGAACCATGCTACCCCCGAACCAGCTCCATCCTCACCATACTGCTGCCGGTCCAGGAGTCAATGCCGAGCCAACATCTTACCACCTCCCACCGAATCAACCTCCTTTCCATCTACTACCAAGTAAACCACCGGTCCAACTATCCCAGCTACGACCGAACCAACCTTCGCCGAACCAGAGTTGCCAGTCCAGATTGCTTCAGCCCAAGCCCAACAGCAGCTATAAACATCCAAGACCCCTGCCTCCAGCCTCACTCTATAAATAGAGGGACAGGGGTGCAACAATGGGGGACAAGTTTTGGGACAAGTTTGAGAGCTCAAGCCTGGAAGGAACTCTCAAACAACTTTAGATACTTGCAATCACAGCTTTGTACTTGTAATCTAAAGAAAAAAGGAGAATAACATATAAAGTGGACGTAGGCACGTTCTGGCCGAACCACTATAATTCTGTGTGTCTTTTACAGTTTAGTCCCTGCTTTTTATATATTTGCATAAATCACCCAAATCACTAAATACAACATAAAATCAACTAAATCGTACGACTTTGGGGGTGTTTGCCCATTTTTTGCGCAAACAACGGGATTACGGTGGCTGGTCTTCGATTTACCATCGCTGGATAGTGGTGCACCATGGCACTGTTCCGTTTCAAATCCATGCACGCATTTCTAAAAGTCGTATGACACTGTTTCGCTATTTCGGACGGATGTTGCACCTTGCACCGTGGATGTTGCACCCTGTAGATATCGATTATTCGGACGACCATAACTTTTGGCTCATTTAGAGTTACGGGAGCCATAACCTGTCAAAACGAAGGCCTCGATGAGTTCTACGACTTTGAAATCTTTCAGCCCTCAACGGATAGATTAATGCCCAAAAAGGACAACCCGAATCTCAATCGGGTCTCGTAAGTTTTTTACCCTTCGTTTTTTCGACACGTGGAATTTTACGGTAAAACGGGATTACGGTGGCTGGTCTTCGATTTATCATCGCTGGAGAGTGGTGCACCATGGTACTATTCCGTTTCAAATCCATGCACGCATTTCTAAAAGTCATACGGCACTGTATCGCCATTTCGGACGGATGTTGCACCTTGCACCGTGGATGTTGCACCTTGTAGATATCGATTATTCGGACGGCCATAACTTCTGGCTCGTTTAGAATTACGGGAGCCATAACCTGTCAAAACGAAGGCCTCGATGAGTTCAACGGCTTTGATAGCTTTCAGCCGTCAACAGATAGATTAATGCCAAAAAAGGACAACCCGAATCTCAAGCTGGTCTCGTAAGTTTTTTACCCTACGTTTTTTTGACATGTGGATTTTTACGTTAAAACGGGATTACGGTGGCAGGTCTTCGATTTACCATCGTTGTAGAGTGGTGCACCTTGGTACCGTTCCGTTTCAAATCCATGCACACATTTCTAAAATTCGTACGGCACTGTTTCGCCATTTCGGACGGATGTTGCACCTTGCACCGTGGATGTTGCACCCTGTAGATATCGATTATTCGGATGGCCATAACTTCTGGCTCGTTTAGAGTTACGGGAGCAATAACCTGTCAAAACGAAGGCGTCGATGAGTTCTACGGCTTTGACAGCTTTCAGCCGTCAACGGATAGATTAATGCCCAAAAAGGACAACCCGAATCTCAATCGGGTCTCGTAAGTTTTTTACCCTTCGTTTTTTCGACACGTGGATTTTTACGGTAAAACGGGATTATGGTGGTTGGTCTCTGATTTACCATAGCTGGAGAGTGGTGCACCATGGCACTATTCTTTTTCAAATCCATGCACGCATTTCTAAAAGTCGTATGGCACTGTTTCGCCATTTCGGACGGATGTTGCACCTTGCACCATAGATGTTGCACCCTGTAGATATCAATTATTCGGACGGCCATAACTTCTGGCTCGTTTAGAGTTACGGGAGCCATAACCTGTCAAAACGAA
This sequence comes from Allium cepa, assembly GCA_030765085.1. Classification (NCBI taxonomy): domain Eukaryota; kingdom Viridiplantae; phylum Streptophyta; class Magnoliopsida; order Asparagales; family Amaryllidaceae; genus Allium; species Allium cepa. Next base: position 874,248,936 of record CM060938.1, read on the forward strand.
GGCCTTGATGATTTCTATGGCTTTGAAAGCTTTCAGCCATCAACGGATAGATTAATGCCCAAAACGGACAACCTGAATCTCTATCGGGTCTCGTAAGTTTTTTACCCTTCGTTTTTTCGACACGTGGAATTTTACGGTAAAACGGGATTACGGTGGCTGGTCTTCGATTTACCTTCGCTGGAGAGTGGTGCACCATGGTAATGTTCCATTTCAAATCCATGCACGCATTTCTAAAAGTCGTACGGCACTGTTTCGCCATTTCGGACGGATGTTGCACCTTGCACCGTGGATGTTGCACCCTGTAGATATCGATTATTCGGACGGCCATAACTTCTGGCTCGTTTAGAGTTACGGGAGCCATAACCTGTCAAAACGAAGGCCTCGATGAGTTCTACGGCTTTGACAGCCTTCAGCCGTCAACTGATAGATTAATGCCCAAAAAGGACAACCCGAATCTCAATCCGGTCTCGTAAGTTTTTTACCCTTCGTTTTTTCGACACGTGGATTTTTACGGTAAAACGGGATTACGGTGGCTGGTCTTCGATTTACCGTTGTTGGAGAGTGGTGCACCATGGTACTGTTCCGTTTCAAATCCACGCACGCATTTCTAAAAGTCGTACGGCACTGTTTCGCCATTTCGGATGGATGTTGCACCTTGCACCGTGGATGTTGCACCCTGTAGTTATCGATTATTCGGACGGCCATAACTTCAGGCTCGTTAAGAGTTACGGGAGCCATAACCTGTCAAAACGAAGGCCTTGATGAATTCTACAGCTTTGAAAGCTTTTAGCCATCAACGGATATATTAATGCCCAAAAAGGACAACCAGAATCTCAATCGGGTCACGTAAGTTTTTTACCCTTCGTTTTTTCGACACGTGCATTTTTACGGTAAAACGGGATTACGGTGGCTGGTCTTCGATTTACCATCGCTGGAGAGTGGTACACCATGGTACTGTTCCGTTTCAAATCCATGCACGCATTTCTAAAAGTCGTACGGCACTGTTTCGCTATTTCGGACGGATGTTGCACCTTGCGCCGTGGATGTTGCACCCTGTAGATATCGATTATTCGGACGGCCATAACTTCTGGCTCGTTTAGAGTTAGGAAAGCCATAACCTATCAAAACGAAGGCCTCGATGAGTTCTACGGCTTTGATAGCTTTCAGCCGTCAACGGATAGATTAATGCCCAAAAAGGACAACCCGAATCTCAATCGGGCCTCGTAAGCTTTTTACCCTTCGTTTTTTCGACACGTGGATTTTTACAGTAAAACGGGATTACGGTGGTTGGTCTTCGATTTACCATCGCTGGAGAGTGGTGCACCATGGCACTGTTCTGTTTCAAATCCATGCATGCATTTCTAAAAGTCGTACGGCACTGTTTCGCCATTTCGGACGAATGTTGCACATTGCACCGTAGATGTTGCACCCTATAGATATCGATTATTATGACGGCCATAACTTCTGGCTCGTTTAGATTTACGGGAGCCATAACCTGTCAAAACGAAAATCTGGATGAGTTCTACGGCTTTGAAAGCTTTCGGCGGTCAACGGATAGATTAATGCCCAAAAAGGGCAACCCGAATCTCTATCGGGTCTCGTAAGTTTTTTACCCTTCGTTTTTTCGACACGTGGAATTTTACGGTAAAACGGGATTACGGTGGCTGGTCTTCGATTTACCATCGCTGGAGAGTGGTACACCATGGTATTGTTCCGTTTCAAATCCATGCACGCATTTCTAAAAGTCGTACGGCACTGTTTCGCCATTTCGGACGGATGTTGCACCTTGCACCGTGGATGTTGCACCCTGTAGATATCGATTATTCAAACGGCCATAACTTCTGGCTCGTTTAGAGTTACAGGAGCCATAACCTGTCAAAACGAAGGCCTCGATGAGTTCTATGGCTTTGACAGCTTTCAGCCGTCAACGGATAGATTAATGCCCAAAAAGGACAACCCAAATCTCAATCGGGTCTCGTAAGTTTTTTACCCTTCGTTTTTTCGACACGTCGATTTTTACGGTAAAACGGGATTACCGTGGCTGGCCTTCAATTTACCATCGCTGGAGAGTGGTCACCATGGTACTGTTCCGTTTCAAATCCATGCACGCATTTCTAAAAGTCGTACGGCACTGTTTCGCCATTTCGGACGGATGTTGCACCTTGCACCGTGGATGTTGCACCCTGTAGTTATCGATTATTCGGACGGCCATAACTTCTGGCTCGTTTAGAGTTACGGGAGCCATAACCTGTCAAAACGAAGGCCTCGATGAGTTCTACGGCTTTGACAGCTTTCAGCCATCAACGGATAGATTAATGCCCAAAAAGGACAACCCGAATCTCAACGGGTCTCGTAAGTTTTTTACCCTTCGTTTTTTCGACATGTGGATTTTTACGGTAAAACAGGATTACGGTGGCTGGTCTTCGCTTTACCATCGCTGGAGAGTGGTGCACCATGGTACTTTTCCGTTTCAAATCCATGCACGCATTTCTAAAAGACGTACGGCGCTGTTTCGCCATTTCGGACGGATGTTGCACCTTGCACCGTGGATGTTGCACCCTGTAGATATCTATTATTCGGACGGCCATAACTTCTGGCTCGTTTAGAGTTACGGGGGCCATAACCTGTCAAAACAAAGGCCTCGATGAGTTCTACGGCTTTGAAAGCTTTCAGCCGTCAGCGGGTATATTAATGCCCAAAAAGGACAACCCGAATCTCTATCGGGTCTCGTAAGTTTTTTACCCTTCGTTTTTTCGACACGTGGAATTTTACGGTAAAACGGGATTACGGTGGCTGGTCTTCGATTTACCCTTCGTTTTTTCGACACGTGGATTTTTACGGTAAAACGGGATTACCGTGGCTGGCCTTCAATTTACCATCGCTGGAGACTGGGGCACCATGGTACTGTTCCATTTCAAATCCATGCACGCCTTTCTAAAAGTCGTACGGCACTGTTTCGCCATTTCGGACGGATGTTGCACCTTGCACCGTGGATGTTGCACCCTGTAGATATCGATTATTCGGACGACCATAACTTCTGGCTCGTTTAGAGTTACGGGAGCCATAACCTGTCAAAACGAAGGCCTCGATGAGTTCTACGGCTTTGACTGCTTTCAGCCGTCAACGGATAGATTAATGCCCAAAAAGGACAACCCGAATCTCAATCGGGTCTCGTAAGTTTTTTACCCTTCGTTTTTTCGACACGTGGATTTTTACGGTAAAACAGGATTACGGTGGCTGGTCTTCGATTTACCATCGCTGGAGAGTGGTGCACCAAGGTACTGTTCCGTTTCAAATCCATGCACGCATTTCTAAAAGTCGTACGGCACTGTTTCGCCATTTCGGACGGATGTTGCACCTTGCACCGTGGATGTTGCACCCTGTATATATCGATTATTCAGACGGATGTTGCACCTTGCGCCGTGGATGTTGCACCCTGTAGATATCGATTATTCGGACGGCCATAACGTTTGGCTCGTTTAGAGTTACGGGAGCCATAACCTGTAAAAACGAAGGCCCGGATGAATTCTACGGCTTTGACAGCTTTCAGCCGTCAACGGATAGATTAATGCCCAAAAAGGACAACCCGAATCTCAATCGGGTCTCGTAAGTTTTTTACCCTTCGTTTTTTCGACACGTGGATTTTTACGGCAAAACGGGATTACCGTGGCCCGTCTTCGACTTCCCATCGCTGGAGAGTGGTGCATCATGGTACTGTTCCGTTTCAAATCCATGCACGCATTTCTAAAAGTCGTACGGCACTGTTTCACCATTACGGACGGATGTTGCACCTTGCACCGTGGATGTTGCACCCTGTAGATATCGATTATTCAAACGACCATAACTTCTGCCCGTTTAGAGTTACGGGAGCCATAACCTGTCAAAATGAAGGCCTCGATGAGTTCTACGGCTTTAGCAGCTTTCAGCCATCAACGGATAGATTAATGCCCAAAAAGGACAACCCAAATCTCAATCGGGTCTCGTAAGTTTTTTTACCCTTCGTTTTTTCGACACGTGGATTTTAACGGTAAAACAGGATTAACGTGGCCCATCTTCGACTTCCCATCCCTGGAGAGTGCTGCACCATGGTACTGTTCCGTTCCAAATCCATGGACGCATTTCTAAAAGTCATATGGCACTGTTTCGCCATTTCGGACGGATGTTGCACCTTGCACCGTGGATGTTGCACCATGTAGATATCGATTATTCGGACGACCATAACTTCTGGCTCGTTTAGAGTTACAGGAGCCATAATCTGTCAAAACGAAGGCCTCGTTGAGTTCTATGGCTTTGACAGCTTTCAGCTGTCAACGGATAGATTAATGCCCAAAAAGGACAACCCGAATCTCAATCAGGTCTCGTAAGTTTTTTACACTTTGTTTTTTCGACACGTGGAATTTTACGGTAAAACGGGATTACGGTGGCTGGTCTTTTATTTACCATTGCTGGAGAGTGGTGCACCATGGTACTGTTCCGTTTCAAATCCATGCACGCATTTCTAAAAGTCGTACGGCACTTTTTCGCCATTTCGGACGGATGTTGCACCTTGCACCCTGGATGTTGCACCCTGTAGATATCGATTATTCGGACGGCCCTAACTTCTGGCTCATTTAGAGTTACGGGAGCCATAACCTGTCAAAACGAAGGCCTCGATGAGTTCAACGGCTTTGACAGCTTTCAGCCGTCATTGGATAGATCAATGCCCAAAAAGGACAACCCGAATCTCAATCGGGTCTCATAAGTTTTTTACCCTTCGTTTTTTCGACACGTGGATTTTTACGGTAAAACAGGATTACCGTGGCTGGCCTTCGATTTACCATCGCTGGAGAGTGGTGCACCATGGTACTGTTCCGTTTCAAATCCATGCAAGCATTTCTAAAAGTCGTACGGCACTGTTTCGCCATTTCGGACGGATGTTGCACCTTGCACCGTGGATGTTGCACCCTGTAGATATCGATTATTCGGACGGCCATAACATCTAGCTCGTTTAGAGTTACAAAAGCCATAACCTGTCAAAACGAATGCCTCGATGAGTTCTACGGCTTTGACAGCTTTCAGCCGTCAACGGATAGATTAATGCCCAAAAAGGACAACCCGAATCTCAATCAGGTTTCGAAAGTTTTTTACCCTTCGTTTTTTCGACATGTTGATTTTTACGGTAAAACAGGATTACGGTGGCTGGTCTTCGATTTACCATCGCTGGAGAGCGGTGCACCATGGTACTGTTCCGTTTCAAATCCATGCACGCATTTCTAACAGTCGTACGGCACGGTTTCGCCATTTCGGACGGATGTTGCACCCTGTAGATATCGATTATTTGGACGGCCATAACTTCTGGCTCGTTTAGAGTTACGAAAGCCATAACCTATCAAAACGAAGGCCTCGATGAGTTCTACGGCTTTGACAGCTTTCAGCCGTCAACGGATAGATTAATGCCCAAAAAGGACAACCCGAATCTCAATCGGGCCTCGTAAGCTTTTTACCCTTCGTTTTTTCGACACGTGGATTTTTACGGTAAAACGGGATTACGGTGGCTGGTCTTCGATTTACCCTTCCTTTTTTCGACACGTGGATTTTTACGGTAAAACGGGATTACCGTGGTTGGCCTTCAATTTACCATCGCTGGAGACTGGGGCACCATGGTACTGTTCCATTTCAAATCCATGCACGCCTTTCTAAAAGTCGTACGGCACTGTTTCGCCATTTCGGACGGATGTTGCACCTTGCACCGTGGATGTTGCACCCGTAGATATCGATTATTCGGACGGCCATAACTTCTGGCTCGTTTAGAATTAAGGGAGCCATAACCTGTCAAAACAAAGGCCTCGATGAGTTCTACGGCTTTGACCGCTTTCAGCCGTCAACGGATAGATTAAAGCCCAAAAAGGACAACCCGAATCTCAATCGGGTCTCGTAAGTTTTTTACCCTTCGTTTTTTCGACACGTGGATTTTTACGGTAAAACAGGATTACGGTGGCTGGTCTTCGACTTCCCATCGCTGCAGAGTGTTGCACCATGGTACTGTTCCGTTTCAAATCCATGCACGCATTTCTAAAAGTCGTACGGCACTGTTTCGACATTTCGGACGGATGTTGCACCTTGCACCGTGGATGTTGCACCCTGTAGATATCGATTATTCGGACGGCCATAACTTCTGGCTCGTTTAGAGTTACGTGAGCCATAACCTGTCAAAACGAAGGCCTCGATGAGTTCTACGGCTTTGACTGCTTTCAGCCGTCAACGGATAGATTAATGCCCAAAAAGGACAACCCGAATCTCAATCGAGTCTCGTAAGTTTTTTACCCTTCGTTTTTTCGACACGTGGATTTTTACGGTAAAACAGGATTACGGTGGCTGGTCTTCGATTTACCATCGCTGGAGAGTGGTGCACCAAGGTACTGTTCCGTTTCAAATCCATGCACGCATTTCTAAAAGTCGTACGGCACTGTTTCGCCATTTCGGACGGATGTTGCACCTTGCACCGTGGATGTTGCACCCTGTATATATCGATTATTCAGACGGATGTTGCACCTTGCGCCGTGGATGTTGCACCCTGTAGATATCGATTATTCGGACGGCCATAACGTTTGGCTCGTTTAGAGTTACGGGAGCCATAACCTGTAAAAACTAAGGCCCGGATGAATTCTACGGCTTTGACAGCTTTCAGCCGTCAACGGATAGATTAATGCCCAAAAAGGACAACCCGAATCTCAATCGGGTCTCGTAAGTTTTTTACCCTTCGTTTTTTCGACACGTGGATTTTTACGGGAAAACGGGATTACCGTGGCCCGTCTTCGACTTCTCATCGCTGGAGAGTGGTGCATCATGGTACTGTTCCGTTTCAAATCCATGCACGCATTTCTAAAAGTCGTACGGCACTGTTTCACCATTACGGACGGATGTTGCACCTTGCACCGTGGATGTTGCACCCTGTAGATATCGATTATTCAAACGACCATAACTTCTGCCCGTTTAGAGTTACGGGAGCCACAACCTGTCAAAATGAAGGCCTCGATGAGTTCTACGGCTTTAGCAGCTTTCATCCGTCAACGGATAGAATAATGCCGAAAAAGGACAACCCGAATCTCAATCGGGTCTCGTAAGTTTTTTTACCCTTCGTTTTTTCGACACGTGGATTTTTACGGTAAAACAGGATTAACTTGGCCCATCTTCGACTTCCCATCCCTGGAGAGTGCTGCACCATGGTACTGTTCCGTTCCAAATCCATGCACGCATTTCTAAAAGTCATATGGCACTGTTTCGCCATTTCGGACGGATGTTGCACCTTGCACCGTGGATGTTGCACCCTGTAGATATCGATTATTCGAACGACCATAACTTCTGGCTCGTTTAGAGTTACAGGAGCCATAATCTGTCAAAATGAAGGCCTCGTTGAGTTCTATGGCTTTGACAACTTTCAGCCGTCAACGGATAGATTAATGCCCAAAAAGGACAACCCGAATCTCAATCAGGTCTCGTAAGTTTTTTACACTTTGTTTTTTCGACACGTGGAATTTTACGGTAAAACGGGATTACGGTGGCTGGTCTTTTATTTACCATCGCTAGAGAGTGGTGCACCATGGTACTGTTCCGTTTCAAATCCATGCACGCATTTCTAAAAGTCGTACGGCACTGTTTCGCCATTTCGGACGGATGTTGCACCTTGCACCCTGGATGTTGCACCCTGTAGATATCGATTATTCGGACGGCCATAACTTCTGGCTCATTTAGAGTTACGGGTGCCATAACCTGTCAAAACGAAGGCCTCGATGAGTTCAACGGCTTTGACCGCTTTCAGCCGTCAACGGATAGATCAATGCCCAAAAAGGACAACCCGAATCTCAATCGGGTCTCATAAGTTTTTTACCCTTCGTTTTTTTGACACGTGGATTTTTACGGTAAAACAGGATTACCATGGCTGGCCTTCGATTTACCATCGCTGGAGAGTGGTGCACCATTGTACTGTTCCGTTTCAAATCCATGCACGCATTTCTAAAAGTCGTACGGCACTGTTTCGCCATTTCGGACGGATGTTGCACCTTGCACCGTGGATGTTGCACCCTGTAGATATCGATTATTCGGACGGCCATAACATCTAGCTCGTTTAGAGTTACAAAAGCCATAACCTGTCAAAACGAAGGCCTCGATGAGTTCTACGGCTTTGACAGCTTTCAGCCCTCAACGGATAGATTAATGCCCAAAAAGGACAACCCGAATCTCAATCGGGTTTCGAAAGTTTTTTACCCTTCGTTTTTTCGACATGTTGATTTTTACGGTAAAACAGGATTACGGTGGCTGGTCTTCGATTTACCATCGCCGGAGAGCGGTGCACCATGGTACTGTTCCGTTTCAAATCCATGCACGCATTTCTAAAAGTCGTACGGCACGGTTTCGCCATTTCGGACAGATGTTGCACCTTGCACCGTGGATGTTGCACCCTGTAGATATCGATTATTCGGACGGCCATAACTTCTGGCTCGTTCAGAGTTACGGGAGCCATAACCTGTCTAAACGAAGGCCTCGATGAGTTCTACGGCTTTGACAGCTTTTAGCCATCAACGGATCGATTAATGCCCAAAAAGGACAACCCGAATCTCAATCGGGTCTCGTAAGTTTTTTAACCTACGTTTTTTCGACACGTGGATTTTTACGGTAAACCAGAATTACCGTGGCCCGTCTTCGACTTCCGATCCCTGGAGAGTGCTGCACCATGGTACTGTTCTGTTCCAAATCCATGCACGCATTTCTAAAAGTCATATGGCACTGTTTCGCCATTTCGGACGGATGTTGCACCTTGCACCGTGGATGTTGCACCCTGTAGATATCGATTATTCGGACGACCATAACTTCTGGCTCGTTTAGAGTTACAGGAGCCATAATCTGTCAAAACGAAGGCCTCGTTGAGTTCTATGGCTTTGACAGCTTTCAGCCGTCAACGGATAGATTAATGCCCAAAAAGGACAACCCGAATCTCAATCAGGTCTCGTAAGTTTTTTACACTTTGTTTTTTCGACACGTGGAATTTTACGGTAAAACGGGATTACGGTAGATGGTCTTTTATTTACCATCGCTGGAGAGTGGTGCACCATGGTACTGTTCCGTTTCAAATCCATGCACGCATTTCTAAAAGTCGTACGGCACGGTTTCGCCATTTTGGACGGATGTTGCACCTTGCACCGTGGATGTTGCACCCTGTTGATATCGATTATTCGGACGGCCATAACTTCTGGCTCGTTTAGAGTTACGGGAGCCATAACCTGTCTAAACGAAGGCCTCGATGAGTTCTATGGCTTTGACAGCTTTCAGCCGTCAACGGATCAATTAATGCCCAAAAAGGACAACCCGAATCTCAATCGGGTCTCGTAAGTTTTTTAACCTACGTTTTTTCGACACGTGGATTTTTACGGTAAAACAAAATTACCGTGGCCCGTCTTCGACTTCCCATCGCTGGAGAGTGGTGCACCAAGGTACTGTTCCATTTCAAATCCATGCATGCATTTCTAAAAGTCGTACGGCACTGTTTCGCCATTTCAGACGGATGTTGCACCTTGCACCATGGATGTTGCACCCTGTAGATATCGATTATTCGGACGGCCATAACTTCTGGCTCGTTTAGAGTTACGGGAGCCATAATTTGTCAAAACGAAGGCCTCGATGAGTTCTATGGTTTTGACAGCTTTCAGCCGTCAACGGATAGATTAATGCCCAAAATGGTCAACCCGAATCTCAATCGGGTCTCGTAAGTTTTTTACCCTTCGTTTTTTCGACACGTGGATTTTTACGGTAAAACGGGATTACGGTGGCTGGTCTTCGATTTACCATCGCTGGAGAGTGGTGCACCATGGTACTATTCCGTTTCAAATCCATGCACGCATTTCTAAAAGTCGTACGGCACTGTTTTGCCATTTCGGACGGATGTTGCACCTTGCGCCGTGGATGTCGCACCCTGTAGATATCGATTATTCGGACGGCCATAACTTCTGGCTCGCTTAGAGTTACGGGAGCCATAACCTGTCAAAACGAAGGCCTCGATGGGTTCTACGGCTTTGACAGCTTTCAGCCGTCAACGGATAGATTAATGCCCAAAAAGGACAACCCGAATCTCAATCGGGTCTCGTAAGTTTTTTACCCTTCGTTTTTTCGACATGTGGATTTTTATGGTAAAACAGGATTACGGTGGCTGGTCTTCGATTTACCATCGCTGGATAGCGGTGTACCATGGTACTGTTCCGTTTCAAATCCATGCACGCATTTCTAAAAGTCGTACGGCACTGTTTCGCCATTTCGGACGGATGTTGCACCTTGCGCCGTGGATGTTGCACCCTGTAAATATCGATTATTCGGATGGGCATAACTTCTGGCTCGTTTAGAGTTACGGGAGCCATAACCTATCAAAACGAAGGCCTCGATGAGTTTTACGGCTTTGACAGCTTTCAGCCGTCAACGGATCGATTAATGCCCAAAAAGGACAACCCGAATCTCAATCGGGTCTCGTAAGTTTTTTACCCTTCGTTTTTACGACACGTGGATTTTTACGGTAAAACAGGATTACCGTGGCCCTCTTCGACTTCCCATCGCTGGAGAGTGGTGCACCATGGTAATGTTCCATTTCAAATCCATGCACGCATTTCTAAAAGTCGTACGGCACTGTTTCACCATTTCGGACGGATGTTGCACCTTGCACCGTGGATGTTGCACCTTGTAGATATCGATTATTCAAACGGCCATAACTTCTGACTCGTCTAGAATTACGGGAGCCATAAACTGTCAAAATGAAGGCCTCGATGAGTTCTACGGATTTGACAGCTTTCGGCCGTCAACGGATAGATTAATGCCCAAAAAGGACAACCCGAATCTCAATCGGGTCTCGTAAGTTTTTTACCCTTCGTTTCTTCGACACGTGGATTTTTACGGTAAAACAGGATTACCGCGGCCGGCCTTCGATTTACCATCGCTGGAGAGTGGTGCACCATGGTACTGTTCCGTTTGAAATCCATGCACGCATTTCTAAAAGTCGTACGGCACTGTTTCGCCATTTCGGACGGATGTTGCACCTTGCACCGTGGATGTTGCACCCTGTAGATATCGATTATTCGGACAGCCATAACTTCTGGCTCGTTTAGAGTTACAGGAGCCATAACCTGTCAAAAAGAAGGCCTCGATGTGTTTTACGTCTTTGACAGCTTTCAGCCGTCAACGGATAGATTAATGCCCAAAAAGGACAACCCGAATCTCAATCGGGTCTCGTAAGTTTTCTACCCTTCGTTTTTTCGACACGTGGATTTTTACGGTAAAACAGGATTACGGTGGCTGGTCTTCGATTTACCATCGCTGGAGAGCGGTGCACCATGGTACTGTTCCGTTTCAAATCCATGCACGCATTTCTAAAAGTCGTACGACACTGTTTCGCCATTTCGGACGGATGTTGCACCTTGCGCCGTGGATGTTGCACCCTATAGATATCGATTATTCGGTCGGCCATTACTTCTGGCTCGTTTAGAGTTACGAGAGCCATAACCTGTCAAAACGAAGGCCTCGATGAGTTTTACGGCTTTGAAAGCTTTCAGCCGTCAACGGATCGATTAATGCCCAAAAAGGACAACCCAAATCTCAATCGGGTCTCGTAATTTTTTTACCCTTTGTTTTTTCGACACGTGGATTTTTACGGTAAAATGGGATTACCGTTGCCCGTCTTCGACTTACCATCACTGGAGAGTGGTGCACCATGGTAATGTTCCATTTCAAATCCATGCACGCATTTCTAAAAGTCGTACGACACTGTTTCACCATTTCGGACGGATGTTGCACCTTGCACCGTGGATGTTGCACCCTATAGATATCGATTATTCGGACGACCATAACTTCTGGCTCGTTTAGAGTTACAGGAGCCATAACCTGTCAAAACGAAGGCCTCGATGGGTTCTACGGCTTTGACAGCTTTCACCCGTCAACGGATAGATTAATGCCCAAAAAGGACAACCCGAATCTCAATCGGGTCTCGTAAGTTTTCTACCCTTCGTTTTTTCGACATGTGGATTTTTACGGTAAAACAGGATTACGGTGGCTGGTCTTCGATTTACCATCGCTGGAGAGCGGTGCACCATGGTACTGTTCCGTTTCAAATCCATGCACGCATTTCTAAAAGTCGTACGGCACTGTTTCGCCATTTCGGACGGATGTTGCACCTTGCGCCGTGGATGTTGCACCCTATAGATATCGATTATTCGGTCGGCCATAACTTCTGGCTCGTTTAGAGTTAGGAGAGCCATAACCTGTCAAAACGAAGGCCTTGATGAGTTTTACGGCTTTGACAGCTTTCAGCCGTCAACGGATCGATTAATGCCCAAATAGGACAACCCAAATCTCAATCGGGTCTCGTAAGTTTTTTACCCTTTGTTTTTTCGACACGTGGATTTTTACGGTAAAACGGGATTACCGTTGCCCGTCTTCGACTTCCCATCACTGGAGAGTGGTGCACCATGGTAATGTTCCATTTCAAATCCATGCACGCATTTCTAAAAGTCGTACGGCACTGTTTCACCATTTCGGACGGATGTTGCACCTTGCACCGTGGATGTTGCACCCTGTAGATATCGATTATTCAAACGGCCATAACTTCTGACTCGTCTAGAGTTACGGGAGCCATAACCTGTCAAAATGAAGGCCTCGATGAGTTCTATGGTTTTGACTACTTTCAGCCGTCAACGGATATAATAATGCCCAAAAAGGACAACCCGAATCTCAATCGGTTCTCGTAAGTTTTTTACCCTTCGTTTTTTCGACACGTGGATTTTTACGGTAAAATAGGATTACCGTGGCCCGTCTTCGACTTCCCATCGCTGGAGAGTGGTGCACCATGGTACTGTTCCGTTTCCAATCCATGCAGGCATTTCTAAAAGTCGTATGGCATTGTTTCGCAATTTCGGACGAATGTTGCACCTTGCACCGTGGATGTTGCACCCTGTAGATATCGATTATTCGGACGGCCATAACTTCTGGCTCGTTTAGAGTGACGGGAGCCATAATCTGTCAAAACGAAGGCCTCGATGAGTTCTATGGCTTTGACTGCTTTCAGCCGTCAATGGATAGATTAATGCCCAAAAAGGACAACCCGAATCTCAATCGGGTCTCGTAAGTTTTTTACCCTTCGTTTTTTCGACACGTGGAATTTTACGGTAAAACGGGATTACGGTGGCTGGTCTTCGATTTACCATCGCTGGAGAGTGGTGCACCATGGTACTGTTCCGTTTCAAATCCATTCATACATTTCTAAAAGTCGTACGTCACTGTTTCGCCATTTCGGACGGATGTTGCACCTTGCACCATGGATGTTGCACCCTGTAGATATCGATTATTCGAACGGCCAAAACTTCTGGCTCGTTTAGAGCTACGGGAGCCATAACCTGTCAATACGAAGGCCTCGATGAGTTCAACCGCTTTGACAGCTTTCGGCCGTCAACGGATAAATTAATGCCCAAAAAGGACAACCCGAATCTCAATCGGGACTCGTAAGTTTTTTACCCTTCGTTTTTTCGACACGTGGATTTTGTGGTAAAACGGGATTACCGTGGCCCGTCTTCGACTTTCCATCGCTGGAGAGTGGTGCACCATGGTACTGTTCCGTTTCAAATCCATGCACGCATTTTTAAAAGTCGTACGGCACTGTTTCGCCATTTCGGACGGATGTTGCACCTTGCACCTTGCACCGTGGATGTTGCACACTGTAGATATCGATTATTCGGACGGCCATAACTTCTGGCTCGTTTAGAGTTACAAAAGCCATAACCTGTCAAATCGAAGGCCTCGATGAGTTCTACGGCTTTGTCGGCTTTCAGCCGTCAACGGATAGATTAATGCCCAAAAAGGACAACCCGAATCTCAATCGGGTCTCGTAAGTTTTTTACCCTTCGTTTTTTCGACACGTGGATTTTTACGGTAAAACAGGATTACCGGCTGGCCTTCGATTTACCATCGCTGGAGAGTGGTGCACCATGGTACTGTTCCGTTTCAAATCCATGCATGCATTTCTAAAAGTCGTACGGCACTGTTTCGCCATTTCGTACGGATGTTGCACCTTGCAACGCGGATGTTGCACCCTGTAGATATCGATTATTCGGACGGCCATAACTTCTGGCTCGTTAAGAGTTACGGGAGCCATAACCTGTCAATACGAAGGCCTCGATGAGTTCAACGGCTTTGACAGCTTTCGGCCGTCAACGGATAAATTAATGCCCAAAAAGGACAACCCGAATTTCAATCGGGACTCGTAAGTTTTTTACCCTTCGTTTTTTCGACACGTGGATTTTTGCGTTAAGACGGGATTACCGTGGCCCGTCTTCGACTTCCCTTCGCTGGAGAGTGGTGCACCATGGTACTGTTCCGTTTCAAATCCATGCACGCATTTCTAAAAGTCGTACGGCACTGTTTCGCCATTTCGGACGGATGTTGCACCTTGCACCTTGCACCGTGGATGTTGCACCCTGTAGATTGGATTATTCGGACGGCCATAACTTCTTGCTCGTTTAGAGTTACAAAAGCCATAACCTGTCAAGTCGATGGCCTCGATGAGTTCTACGTCTTTGACAGCTTTCAGCCGTCAACGGATAGATTAATGCCCAAAAAGGACAACCCGAATCTCAATCAGGTCTCGTAAGTTTTTTACCCTTCGTTTTTTCGACACGTGGATTTTTACGGTAAAACAGGATTACCGTGGCCCGCCTTCGATTTACCATCGCTGGAGAGTGGTGCACCATGGTACCGTTCCATTTCAAATCCATGCACGCATTTCTAAAAGTCGTACGGCACAGTTTCGCCATTTCAGACGGATGTTGCACCTTGCACCGTGGATGTTGCACCCTGTAGATATCGATTATTCGGACGGCCATAACTTCTGGCTCGTTTAGAGTTAAGGGAGCCATAATCTGTCAAAATGAAGGCCTCGATGAGTTCTATGGCTTTGACAGCTTTCAGCCGTCAACGGATAGATTAATGCCCAAAAAGGACAACCCGAATCTCAATCGGGTCTCGTAAGTTTTTTACCCTTCGTTTTTTCGACACGTGGAATTTTACGGTAAAACGGGATTACGGTGGCTGGTCTTCGATTTACCATTGCTGGAGAGTGGTGCACCATGGTACTGTTCCGTTTCAAATCCATGCACGCATTTCTAAAAGTCGTACGACACTGTTTCGCCATTTCGGACGGATGTTGCACCTTGCAACGTGGATGTTGCACCCTGTGGATATCGATTATTCGGACGGCCATAACTTCTGGCTCGTTTAGAGTTACGGTAGCCATAACCTGTCAAAACGAAGGCCTCGATGAGTTCTACGGCTTTGACAGCTTTCAGCCGTCAACGGATAGATTAATGCCCAAAAAGGACAACCCGAATCCCAATCGGGTCTCGTAAGTTTTTTACCCTTCGTTTTTTCAACACATGGATTTTTACGGTAAAACAGGATTACCGTGGCCCGTCTTCGACTTCCCTTCGCTGGAGAGCGGTGCACCATGGTGCTGTTCCGTTTCAAATCCATGCATGCATTTCTAAATGTCGTACGACACAGTTTCGCCATTTCGGACGGATGTTGCACCTTGCACCGTGGATGTTGCACCCTGTAGATATCGATTATTCGGACGGCCATAACTTCTGGCTCGTTTAGAGTTACGTGGGCTATAATCTGTCAGAACGAAGGCCTCGATGAGTCTATGGCTTTGACAGCTTTCAGAGGTCAACGGATAGATTAATGCCCAAAAAGGACAACCCGAATCTCAATCGGGTCTCGTAAGTTTTTTACCCTTCGTTTTTTCGACACGTGGAATTTTACGGTAAAACGGGATTACGGTGGCTGGTCTTCGATTTACCATCGCTGGA
Organism: Allium cepa; assembly: GCA_030765085.1. Taxonomy (NCBI): domain Eukaryota; kingdom Viridiplantae; phylum Streptophyta; class Magnoliopsida; order Asparagales; family Amaryllidaceae; genus Allium; species Allium cepa. The sequence goes on from CM060938.1 coordinate 874,264,805, forward strand.
GAGTGGTGCACCATGGTACCGTTCCGTTTCAAATCCATGCACGCATTTCTAAAAGTCGTACGGCACTGTTTCGCCATTTCGGACGGATGTTGCACATTGCACCGTGGATGTTGCACCCTGTAGATATCGATTATTCGGACGACCTTAACTTCTGGATCGTTTAGAGTTACGGGAGCCATAACCTGTCAAAACGAACGCCTCGATGAGTTCAACGGATTGACAGCTTTTAGCCGTCAACGGATAGATTAATGCCCAAAAAGGACAACCTGAATCTCAATCGGGACTCGTAAGTTTTTTACCCTTCGTTTTTTCGACACGTGGATTTTTACGGTAAAACAGGATTACCGTGGCCCGTCTTCGACTTTCCATCGCTGGAGAGTGGTGCACTGTTATCCCGCTTTTTGGCAAAGCCGTGATACCAGAAGATCGATCAGAAGCGGAGGACAGTTCGTCTCAGAGACTGGTCATACTTCGTTTCGCCATGGATATCACTGAATTTTATCCGAGTCCAGATTGAGCTACAATTGATAGGACACGGCAAGAAAGTCCATAGGAGTCAGCATCTCAAGTTTCAAGTCAATCGGAGTTCATATGCTAAAGTTATGATCGTTCAACTTGTGGGAAACACCCTGGTTTCGAACCCATCATGTTGGGTGTCTTCGAACCCATCATCAGGCCCCATTCGAAACCATCACCCTCGAACCGAAGGACATCGAACCCATCGGTTTCGAAACCATCAAAGCTCCTCACCTTCAGCCCCATCCACTTCGAATCCATCTGCTTGTTCGAACCCATCACGGAGCCCTTGTTCGAACCCATCACGGAGTCCTTGTTCGAACCCAACTGTGCAGCTTCATTCGAAACCACTGGGTCAATCAACCATGATGACGTGTCTTCCATCGGTTCGAATACGCCGAGATATATGGAGTCGAAGCGGTCAACACGGAGTGAAGACCGGATCGATTCGAAATTTGCGCTCCACGTCAACGCGAAGCCACGTGCCTCCATGGATTCGAAAGGATCGGTTCGAAACCTTGGTTTCGAACCAAACAGCCGAGCAATAAACCCAATTTCGAACCCATCATATCTCCTAACCTACTGATCCAAATGCCATGAAATTTTCACAGAAGCTTGCATGCATGTTGAAGAATGTCTACGCCAAATTTCACCTCGATTGGATGAATTCTTGATCGGTTCGAATGGAGTTCGAACCGATGCCAAAGTGGGCCCAAACTTCCTGAGACCGTGCGTGTGGGCTCCCTCACGTGCCAGGAGTGGTCTCCCGAGTTTTCAGCGAGATACCAGCAGTCTACGCCTATAAATAGAGCCCCAGGGCCAACGAAAAAGGGATCTTCGGAATCTGAGGCGCCCAGACTCTGCCGGATCAATATCTCCATCATCCTATATCATAATTTGATTGTTGATTTCGAATATCCAGTTGAAACTTGCTGTTGATCGCTGTAACAACTTGTAAACATTGAAAGAGGATCAATAAAATATCAAAAAACTTCACAGTGGATGTAGGCAACACGCCGAACCACTATAAATCGATTGTCTACGCATTTTCTTTACTGTTGATTAGAGTTTTTGTTAGATAATATCTGTTTTGAACCTGCATTCTTGACTATTATCTCTTCAACGACTCCCGAAGAGTGTTGTGCCCAATTTTGACGCTAACACTTTGGTACTTTCACTGAGAAACCCCAGATTTTCTCCTGCTCATTGGATCTGTCGTCGATACCGGATTGAATAAATCTAAGAGAGAGATCCAGATCATTGAATCGAACTTCCTTCCCTTCTATTCAGATTTGCATAAAGTCTAGAAAAGGAGCTCAACTCTAAAGATGGTTAGCACAAGAACCACCTCAAACGCCGTCAATCAAGAAGAACAGGATAGACAGAATCCTGCCCCTCTACCTCCATCTAATCAAGATGCCGCTGGGCACTCAGAGCCGTCAGGTCCGGTTACCCGACAAGAGTTGCAGCTGTTACTCCAAGAGCTGACCGAGAGTCGGCGACAACTAGAAGAACAGCTGCGCGCTAACACTAAGCTAATCAACAAGCTGGATCGCCAGAAATGAGAGAGATCCATGAGAGATCGTGCTTCTCGCTCTTCCAGCGAAAGTTCTTCATCTTCTGATTATCATAACCGACCTCCACGACCCCGGTTAGATGGGAGTCGTATGCCACCCGTTGGAAACCAACCGACATTGACCGTTGGACAAATAAGAGTTGGTCCGTCAGCCAGCTTCCAAACCGGACCCTCCTCCCGAGGAGGCGCCGTTCCTCGTCACGCCGTAGAATACCGCACCACTAGCATTGCGGCTGAACCAGGGGTCGACGCTCAAGACCAGTCGGACCTAGACCGTCGTCATAGCGGCCGTACTCCTGAATCATACGTCCCAGGGAACTATGAGCCGAGAAGGCAAGCTGTGAACCGTCGACGATATCCGGTTCAAACCCAAAGTATGGAATGTGACCATACTCCGGCGCAAATGCCGGATCTTTCAACTATGATACGTCAGATGATCCGTGAGAGTCAGGGGTTCACAAACGACGATTGGGGAGTTTCCCGAAGTCATACTCCCTTTACGGACGATATTCTTAATGCTGAACCCCCACGGCGATTCCGAATGCCCACTCTGCCCATGTATGAGGGAAACTCCAATCCCAACCAACATATTCTAAAATATGAATGGTCGATGACTGCTGCCAGAGCCGACGATGCTGTGAAATGTCGTAGTTTCCCCATATCCTTGGGGGGCATCGCCACCATGTGGTTCACCCGATTGCCTCCTCGATCCATCTCCTCATTCGACCAGCTGGCCACAAAATTCGTTGAGCAATTCCGCATGCACGTCGCAAGGCTGAAAGATGTCAACACTCTATCTAGTGTCACACAAGCTCCCGGAGAGACACTCAGACACTACTTAGAAAGATTCCATACTGCATGTGCAGAGATTAGTAATCCAAACGATAACTCCATCCTTATGGCGTTAACTAAGGGGATCGACCCCGATTCTGAATTTGGCAATTGGCTAGCTGGGAAACCACCTACGTCATTGGACCGTTTCCATGCCAAAGCAGCTCAATTCCTGAGACGGGAAGACGCGAAACAGTCTAGGAAGCAAACTGACGCAGGACCAAATGCGGGAGAAACCCAAAGCAATGTTGCAATAAAACAGTCCGGCGAGAGCTCCGGAAAAGTTCAGTTGAACATTAAAAATAACCAAGCTCGGCGAAGAGAGAGCGTGAATCAACTTAAAAAACAAGATCAAAATCGCGGCCCGCAACGCAAAAATCCGAAGCTTGACAGTTATACTCCTTTGAATACTTCACTGGAGGACTTGTATTTGCAGACCCGCAATACAATTCAATAAGAAAAACCTGCTCCAAGACCGTCGTCAAAGAGACAAATCCAGACGGGAAAATTTTCCAGGTTCCATGAAGGCTACGGGCACGATACGAACGAGTGTCGTCACTTACAGGATCTCGTTGAAAAACTGGTCAGAGAAAGGAAGCTGGAACAGTTTGTGTAGACACCGCAGCCTAGAGAAGCGGGCCCATCCAATCCAATCAATGAACCCAATCGACCGAGGCAGGAGGACTCGACTTGTCCCCGTGGAAGATTGGTGATAAACGCATCAGTGGCGGGCCTATTTATTTGGGAGCCTGGAACGACGAAGAACCTCGTCACTATCACACATGACAGGCTCCTTCAGTCTATGAATGCTCTGTAGCTTCCTTTACATTCTAAATTTTGAATTTGTAATAAGGCACTGACTATGCCACATTTTCTCATTTCAGCAAATAAAATGCTATCTCTTCAAGCTAAAGCTGTGATTCACCGAACACAACATTCAACAATCACGACACACGAAGAGCTAAGTTCCATCGAACAATGGAATTTATTCAAATAGCGAGTGACTGCGTTACAACCGGCCACTCACTAAGTGAAACCCCAGCTCGGGGGCAAGCCAACACATCGATGGCTGAATTGGACCAACACACGACAGTCCATTCCATAATTCGTTCCCACCGCGCGAACGGACTCCAACTTCCCTCAGCGTTAATTGGAGTATAAACATTAAACAATTCGTTCCCAGAGTGCGAACGGACTCCAACTTCCCAGAGCGCGAATTGGAGTATAAACATTAAACAATTCATTCCCAGAGTGCGAACGGACTCCAACTTCCCACAGCGTGAATTGGAGTATAAATATTCAACAATTCGCTCCCAGAGCGCGAGCGGACTCCAACTTCCCACAGCGTGAGTTGGAGTACAAACATTAAACAATTCGTTCCCAGAGTGCGAACGGACTCCAACTTCCCTCAGCGTGAATTGGAGTATAAACATTAAACAATTCGTTCCCAGAGTGCGAACGGACTCCAACTTCCCAGAGCGCGAATTGGAGTACAAACATTAAACAATTCGTTCCCATAGTGCGAACGGACTCCAACTTCCCACAGCGCGAATTGGAGTATAAACGTTCAACAATTCGTTCCCAGAGTGCGAACGGACTCCAACTTCCCTCAGCGTGAATTGGAGTATAAACATTAAACAATTCGTTCCCAGAGTGCGAACGGACTCCAACTTCCCAGAGCGCGAATTGGAGTATAAACATTCAACAATTCGTTCCCAGAGTGCGAACGGACTCCAACTTCCCACAGCGCGAATTGGAGTATAAACATTTAACAATTCGTTCCCAGAGCGCGAACGGACTCCAACTTCCCATAGCGCGAATTGGAGTATAAACATTCAATAATACGTTCCCAGAGCGCGAACGGACTCCAAATTCCCGGAGCGCGAATTGGAGTATAAACATTCAATAATTCATTCCCACTGCGCGAACGGACTCCAACTTCCCACAGCGCGAATTGGAGTATAAACATCCATTCCATGTTCCCGGAGTGCGAACCGAAGCATCCGTGCAAACTCCAGATTCCCGAAGTGCAAGTTGGAGTACAAACGTCAGTTCTGGGTTCCTGAAGTACGAACCCAAACATACATGTTTTATCCAAGTTCCCGGCATGTGTTGGGCGAATTCTCACCCAGAAGATCTCGAGACCAAGATGCGTCAGTTTCACCCGTGTTCGCAACCCTCTATTCCATTCGGTGGCCCAACCTAAAGTCCATTCGGCATTCCCAGTACAAGGTCATTCGGCAATACAGGCAAAGGCTCATTCGGTAAAGCAAGGCAGGAATCCATTCGGCACAACACCCCCCATGTTCATTCGGTAACAGCTTCATCCGGTACACCGACAGCCGGACGAAAGCCCCTCCAACAACCGAACCACCTACCACCGGTCCACTCCGTCACCGGTCCATGCACCCATGACAAGTGGAGCATCGCCGAACCAGCTCCCCCTGCCGAACCAAGCATTCTACATCACCTACCGGATCAAGGCCTTCCCTAGGCACTACCGAACCGCGTCACCACAAGACACCAAGCCAACTCCCTACCGAACGAGGCTACCACCGGTCCAACCTCACCACCGAATGAAGCTCGCCGAACCAACACAGTTGCCAGTCCAGATCGCTTCAGCCCGGGCCCACCAGCAGTTATATACTTCCAAGACCCCTGCCCCCTACCTCATTCTATAAATAGAGGGGCAGGGGTACAACAATGGCAGACAAGTTTGAGAGCTTAAGCAAGGAGGGAACTTTCAAACTACTTTCATACACTTGCATACAACGCATTGTACTTGTAACCTGAAAGAAAGAAGATAATAACATATAAAGTGGACGTAGGCACATTCTGGCCGAACCACTATAAATCTGTGTGTCTTTTACATTTCAGCCCCTACTTTTCTCATATTTACATACTCATCTAAAATTATTGAAAATCACATATAATCAACTAAATAATACGACTTGGAGGTGTTTGTCCATTTTTTGTGCAAACATTTTTGGTGCTTTCACTGAGAAGTGAACTCAGGCTTCATCTTCTCCCACTCAACCTCTTTCCTAACAACATCACTCGTTGCTTAGAAATCATGCCTTCCAAGCAGAGAAGGGATGTTAACAAAGGAAAGAACATCGCAACTAGCAGCCTTCCAGATCCAGCAATCACAGATCAGCCCACTTCAACAGCAGTACCAGATGAAAATCAGGAGAATCCAACTGGTCCCGCAACGGAACAACCAATCACTAGGGCAGATCTGGACAGGGTTGTGGCTGAAGTAACTAACCGCTTCACATCCCAACAAGAAACTTTGGTGGACCAACTCATGTCACGCTTAAGGGATGCTGAGGAGTCCAACCGCAACACGGAATCATGGGGTGAATCCCAATCCGGAGGATCCCGGAGGCAACAAAGGTCTTCACTCTTCGAACAAGCTACCAACAGGAAAAACGATGATAGGGGCCGCGCCCGGACTCAGCCCGAATTCCGACTCGAGGAAGCCCTTGGAACCGAACCTAGCGGGGGAGGCACCAGGCGAGGGTCGGATGTAGCTGAGCCAGTCATGCCACCTAATCATAGAAACCCCGCTGAACGGAGCCGAGCTAGAACCCAGCCCGAAGTTGACCCCATGGATGTGCTCGAAACAGAACCCCACAGGGGAAGAACAAGGCAGGGGGCAACTGTAGCTGGTCCTAGCGTGCATCCAAGCAGCCAAAGACAACCACTGGATAATGCTAGAGGTGATAGACTGTACCATCCCTACAGGGCATCTGGACGAGGTAGATCCCGCAGGGAAGAACCGAGCTCATTTTTGTCCGCTCCAAGTTCTGACGAACGAATGGCACGATTATTCAGAGAATGTGTCCAACGGGAGCAAAGGGACCGGGGAATAGGCGCTAGGGTCACCAGTCCCTTTACCCGAAATATCGAAACTGCCATCACTCCCCGGGAATGGAAAATGCCAACCATGGAACCTTACAAAGGAACTTCCGACCCCATCGTACACCTGCAGAGATACACCCAGCATATGCTCATGAGTGGAGCAACAGAAGGAGTATTATGTAAATGCTTTCCGCTATTCCTATCAGATCTAGCTACCTCCTGGTTCTGCCATCTACCCCAAGGATCCATCAGCTCATGGGAGATGTTAAAAGAAAGGTTTATTAGCCAGTTCCGCATCCATGTGGAACAACCCAAGGATGCTTATTCTCTATCCAATGTCAAACAGAAATCCGGAGAGACGCTGCAACAATATCTAACACGGTTCAACGCCGCAGCGGCAGCAGTTCAAGATGCCGATGAAAAACTCACTCTGATGGCCCTCTGTAGTGGTGTACATCCAGACACCAAGTTTGCCAGAAGATTAACTAAGGAAAAACCAGCTACCTTGCCTGATTTCTTCCATGAAGCTGGAAAGTATATGAGACTTGAAGACGCTGCTACTGAGAGGCAGTCAGGGCAACAAGGCAAGATAGTTCAGGACAAGGTTCCCACTGCAGCTAAGGACGCTCGAAGAAATGAATCTAGAGACAATGCTGGAGGCAGAAAGGTTGAGAAGCGCCAATATCGACCAGGGCCAAGATTTGACTCCTACACTCCTTTGAATGAAACAATCGAAAACATCTACCTAGCCACTCAGGGCGAACTCGGATACAAGCGCCCCCCGCACAAGAAAGAATCAGATAACGCACTCAAGTCCGGAAAGTTCTGTCGCTTCCACGAATCCCACGGACATGACACCAATGAATGCCACCATCTTCGGGACTTGATCGAAGAACACATTAGAAGAAGAAGACTGGAACGTTATGTGAAAAGTCAGAACAGGACTCCAACTCCTGCCAATGAGAACTCAAAGCAACCCCTCCCAGAAGTAGGCGGAGGGAGTCGCAACAATCACAACACCAGTGGCTCTAGTCAAGAGAAGATAGTAGTCCTTACCATCTCAGGAGGACCACACATTGCCGACAGAAGTTGGGCAGAGATGGAAAGGTACGGCAAGTCGCTTAGAAATGCCGAAGGATATGTTAACTCCATTACGGAGGAACGCCACCCGAAACGAAAAGAAAACGACGACATCATATTCAGTAGGCGTGATTTGGAAGGAAGACAGTACCCACATATGGATCCTATGGTCATCTCTGCCTGGTTCGGTCCAGCTAAAGTTTTTCGGATTCTAATAGACACAAGAAGCTCCGTAAATATCCTATTCAGACATGCTTTCGACAAAATGAAGTTATCAATGAAGGATGTATCCCCCTGTGACAAACCACTGCACGGTTTCACTGGAGATGCAAAAATGCCCCTCGGGCAACTTGACCTCTTCGTCGAAATAGGAAGTCATCCCCGCTCCGTTGTGCGAAAACAAACGTTCGTACTAATAGAAAACCACTCGGCTTACAACGCTTTCTTGGGAAGACCAGCCTTGTCTGACTTTCAGATTGTATTAGCCCCCTGGTGCCTGAAAATGAAATTTCCAACAGACAACGGAGTAGGAGAAGTAGAAGGAGATCAAGATGCTGCCCGAGACTGCTACGTAACTGAACTTCGCAATAACCGCAGAAAGAATAAAGGAAAAGATGCAGAGACTACTCTCTGCATGAAAAGCTTGGAGGCATAGCAACTAAAGAAAGCCCCTCCTCTTCGATACACAAGCGATCCCTTCAATGAACTAGACCCCAGGGATAAAGAGGAGGAGGCTACCGCCGAGCCTGCAGAGGCTATGGAATTCGTATCGGTAGATAAGCATGATTCAAGTAGACTATTAAAAATCGGATCTCAGCTGAAAACGGAATTGAAGGATCGACTCATTGACTTTCTCCGCCACAACTTAGATGTATTTGCGTGGACCCATGCCGATATGACAGGAATCTCCCCAGACGTAGCATGCCACATGTTGAACATCGATCGCACCAAGGTACCAGTAAAGCAGAAAAAGAGGAGCATGGGGGCAGAGCGATCAGCAGCCCTTGATGAGGAAGTAAAAAATCTACTTGCTAATGACTTCATACGGGAAGCCATCTACCCAGAATGGATCGCTAACCCAGTGCTAGTAAAAAAGGCCAATGGAAAGTGGCGAACATGTATTGACTTCTCCAATCTGAATGACGCTTGCCCGAAAGACTGCTTCCCACTTCCCCGAATTGACCAACTCGTGGACAGCACAGCTGGGCACGAACTCCTATCTTTTATGGATGCATACTCCGGATATAACCAGATCCCCATGCACGCTCCCGATCAGGACCACACTAGCTTCATCACCGACCGCGGATTATATTGTTACAAAGTCATGCCTTTTGGACTCAAAAATGCTGGAGCTACCTATCAACGCCTCGTCAACAAAATGTTCGCAGAACTGATAGGACGTACTATGGAAGTATATGTGGATGACATGTTGGTGAAGTCCAGGAAAGCCAACGACCATGTAAGCCATCTGGACGATATGTTTCGGGTACTTCGCCGATATGGAATGAAGCTGAATCCTCTAAAGTGCTCCTTCGGAGTATCATCGGGAAAATTCTTAGGATTCATCGTCCACGCCAGAGGAATCGAAGCAAACCCTGAACAAATCCGAGCTTTAAAAGAAATAAGGATACCTTCCACTCGAAAAGAAATGCAGAGCCTAAACGGAAAGGTGGCCGCCCTAAGCAGATTCATTTCCAAGGCAACTGACAAGTGTGTCCCTTTCTTCGAAGCACTCAAGAAAGACAAAGGGAGGTTCGAGTGGACCGACGAATGCTTAAAAGCCTTCCTCAACCTAATCGAACACCTTCAGAGACCACCAGTACTCTCAACTCCAAATGAAGGTGAAGTGTTATACCTATACCTCGCTGTATCATCTCATGCTCTAAGCGCCGCCTTGGTAAGAGAAGAAGACCGCACACAACGCCCGGTTTACTTTGTAAGCAAGAGATTTACGGGGGCAGAAGCCAGATATCCTAAACTTGAGAAGTTAGCATATTGTTTATTGATCGCGTCACGGAAACTGCGACACTACTTCCAGTCTCACTCCATCAGGGTTCTAACCGATCAACCACTAAGACAAGTGCTCCATCGTCCTGACACTTCTGGGCGACTCCTCAAATGGTGCATCGAACTAAGTCAGTATGATATCACCTACCATCCCCGCACCGCTATCAAAGGACAAGCCATGGCTGATTTCATTGCCGAATTCACTACCAACGAAGGCAAGGAACAATCCGAAGTAGCAAAAAACATCAAGTGGAACCTCTTTGTAGACGGAGCATCGAACGAACAAGGCTCGGGGGCAGGTATTGTGATCGTCACCCCCAGGGAAAGAAAGTTGTACTATGCATTAAGATTGGAGTTCACGGCCACTAACAACGATGCTGAATATGAAGCAGTAATAGCGGGATTGGAACTGGCCCTAGAAATTGGGATCAATTCCTTATGTATTCATAGTGATTCTCAGCTTATCGTAAACCAGGTACTAGGAGAATTCCAGACTCGAGGAGAACGGCTCACAGCATACCTAAAGAAAACCAGACTGCTGCTCGATCGATTGGACCATTATCTAATCAAACACATTCCTCGAGAAGAAAACCAAGAGGCAGATGAACTTGCAAAGCAAGCTAGTATGAAGGACAGCACCATTCCCAGAGCACCAGCAATCTCAAGGCAGCTAGCCCCAAGTTTCGAACAAGTAAATCTGATAACTGCAATCGAAGAAGGAACCTGGATGACCCCTATCCGGAAATATTTGCAAGATGGCATACTACCCGACAGGCGTGACGAAGCCAAGAAGATCTTGAGAAAAGTTCCCCACTACACAATACAAGAAGGCATCCTCTACCGGCGTGGCTTCTCTGGCCCCTTATTAAGATGCGTCGCCGGAAGGGAAGCCAAGGAGATATTAACGAACATCCATCAGGGAGGATGCGGAGATCACACTGGAGGCCAGACTTTGGCAAGAAAGATACTCCGATATGGATATTACTGGCCCACACTAAACAAAGATGCCCTAGACTTCGTTAAGAAATGCGACAGATGTCAGAAGTTCGCCAAGATCCCTCGTCTGCCCACAAACGAAATTACTCAAATGACCAGCCCTTGGCCCTTTGCTGTATGGGGAATTGACTTAATTGGCGAACTGCCAACGGGCCGAGGCGGAGCCAAATATGCTATAGTGGCAGTCGATTATTTCACCAAATGGGTGGAAGCGGAACCTTTAAATAAAATATCTTCAGCAAAAATTATCAACTTCTTGATCAAAAACATTCTGTGCAGGTATGGAGTCCCCCTCAAGATCGTATCAGACAACGGACTCCAATTTGACAGCGAAGAATTTGCCGACTGGTGCCAAGAGCATGGAATTCATAAAAGCTTCTCATCAGTAGCTTACCCTCAGGCAAACGGACAAGTTGAAGCTGTCAACAAAATTCTCAAAACCCTAATCAAGAAGAAACTTGAAAGGTCAAAAGGCGCTTGGGTGGACGAACTTCCTACGGCACTATGGGCATACCGCACATCTTTCAGAACATCAACGGGACATACTCCTTTCTCTTTGGCATATGGATCGGAGGCAATGCTCCCAGTTGAGACTATTGTGCCTTCCCACCGTAGGATCCACTACAACCCAGAAGAAAACGAAGAACTCCTCCTCATGTCTTTGGATCTGATTGAGGAAAGGAGAAACGATGCAGCACTCAAAGCAGCAGCTCACAAACAAAAAGTGGCAGCACTATACAATTCCAAAGTCAAGCATCGCAGCTTACAAGAAGGAGATCTTGTCCTCAGGCGAATCTTTCCGCGCCCCGGGGCACTGGACCCCATCTGGGACGGACCATATGTAATTCACAAAGATCTCCACAACGGAGCTTACATTTTGTCAACAGTGGACGGAGAGGTGTTCCAGAGGGCATGGAACATCCGACACCTCCGTCGATACTTTTCTTAACTTGTACTGCCCATGTGAAGTGAATTAACAAAGAGAATCAGTGGACGTAGGCATTTTCGTGCCGAACCACTTTAAAAAATCTTGTCTCTTTTTAACTTGTTCCTTTATGTCTTGGCTACTTGTTAAGTTTTATCCCTTTCTGTTGAACAAAATCCTATGGCATCTCCACTCAAGACGCACCGCGGCCTCATCTGGACTAGGCCTAACAGGTACGCCACGATTCTATGCACTCGCCAATGAGACTCTTTTGCTCCAGCATCCCTCTGCTGCGGGTTAACTCATTGCGCGCCTGCCCTCAAAGCCAACTGTAATGAGCCGATTATAAGTCATCATAAAGGCCGACTATAGCCGATGGCAGCTCATTACGGCGTTCGGCTCGTCGGTAACCGTGAACCTACTTTAAGCCCCAACATAAGGTGTGGCCAGCCAGGGGTAGTTCACGGCCAACGGCACCCACGCTAGCCGGCCACGGTAAATCGAATAATACCCACGATTACGGACCATAATGGTTCGGGTAGTTACCGTGCGCGATCTCGGCTCCGATGTGTCTTAAGTGCGGCTGTGGTAAAAAAGAAAACTCCCCGCGGAGGCGTAAGATGGGTGACAAATGTCTCCAAGACCCACAGCTAGGGAAAGTGACTACAAAACCCGTTTGCCACGAACTTAAGCACATCGACGGCCTTCCGTGACTGGAAGTTTTACTTTTACTATATTTCCATTTCATTTAAATATTTTTCTCCTATCCTGTATAACAAACTTTAAAGTACAGGAAACCAAATAGGAAGCATTCACTCATGAGGCTCTAAGCCTGCGTACTGGGTGGCAGGGCGCTCAGCTATACCCGTAAACAGTTACACAAGACACTCAAAGCTACCGCCTGCGAATAAAACATAAAGGGCGGTACTCTCTTCTCTTGTACATAAATGCGTAACTATAGCTTATTCATACACTGACATTGCAAAACGTGAAGTTATATTTCAAGCAGAAACTTAACATCAAACACAACTAGAATCACAGGCATATACATAATTATACTTCTCACACAGCACATAAAGATAGCAACAACATTTAAACATGACAAAATCAGCTTATATTATAAGATCACACGAAGTTATTCTTTGCAAATAATTTTATTACAGTTGCATATCAAAGACTAACATGAACAGTGATAAAAAAGAAACAAAAAGATGGCAGATGCATCCACACTCCATCACCAACTCCCCCAGCCTACTTAGCCGCAGGATCGGAGCCCCCAGCATGTGGATCTGAAGTCCCACCTGTCCAGATCAGAAGAGGAATTCATTAAACGAACGATCAAGTTATGAAAACACGAAAAGAAAAGAAAGGGAAAAGAATAACTCACCAGCATCCGCCGCTTGATCCTCATCATCCAACTGCACGCCCGCTTCCTCTGCAGCGAGTAGCCGCATCCCCTCCTTCACCGCCGCTTGCTCCTCCTTTGAGAACTGAGCAGTGACCGCACTCAAGTTGAAAGCCTCTCCGCCTTCCTTACCCGCATTCACCGTGGCCTCCTCTAAAGCCTGGAGATACACCTTGGCCATGACCCGAGGGTAATCGTCCATCCAAGACAAGCCACCCTCCTTCCAAGTGTGGAAGTACATATCCTGCAACATCTCATCCATCATCCCCTCGTTTTCCTCAAACTCCCTCACCCGGGCCTCGGAAGCTTGCAACTTGGTGATGGCGACGTCCCTCTCTGATTGGTATCTCAAGCAGTCAGCCTGGAGTGACCTCCTCATTTCCTCTTCCTTCAACTTGAGGGACCTCCTCATCTCCTCCATCTCCTCCTTCAACTCGGCCTGAGCCATCTCCGCAGCCTCGAGCCTCCCTGACAACTCCTCCACCCGCTCGAGATCCGCATTTCGAACCTCATCCACCGTTGCGATAGCTATGTTAATCCGTTCCCTGCAAGCGACCTCCATCTTCCGTAATTCCGCCCTACTGGCCTTCTCCATGGTCTCTTTCAGACGCTTGGAGGCTTCCTCATGCTGGGAAATCTGGATGGCTTGGTCGGCGAGTTGCTTGGCCTGATCGGCAACCTTTAACCTCAACCGAATGTTAGCACTCCCGATCTCTTCCCCGGCCTTGACCAACTTAGCATGATGCTCCATTAACTTCTTGGTCTCTACGGCCACCCGGTCGATATTAGCCTTGGCCTCATCCCCCATGGTGACTACCCGTGTATTAAGTAAATCAAGATCTAAAGATTTGGCCTCGTCCAACACTCTTACCATGGGGTTGCGGGGAAGTAGGTGCTCGCCCGTGGTCTCATCGAATGAAATGTCCCGAAAACTTGGGTCTAAATCAGGATGACCGGCAAAAGGGTCACGAGGCACGGGGCGAGGCACATCGGGACGCCTTATATGAATGACAGTAGAACTCTTGGAAGGAGGAGGAGGGGGGCAGGGCTCCGTGCTCTCCTCCGTAGCATCACGAGGAGGCTGAGTAAGGGGAGGCAGAGTAGGAAGCTGCGAAGCAGAAGAAGACTCAAATAAGGAACGGCTCCGCTTCCTTTTCTGAATGCCCTCTTCGATGACCCCAAGAAGAGGGCGGTACTTGACTACGTCCCCAGTGCGATCAGTAGAAGGTTTCGCAGAAGCTCTCCTCGACTTAAATTGTTCAAGACGATGTCGAACATCCGACGTTTTAACTGCCGGGCCTGCCCCTGAAATAAAGAACAAGTGTTACGAACATACAATAATCCGCAATTCAAAAAATGTGCTAAGTTAAAAAGAAAGAAAAGTGAGGAGACACATCTATTATACAAACCCGGCGGAGGAGTGGTAAACTGCAATAAGTCCTGGATCTCATTCCAGGACGGAAGTGAACCGTAAAAAATTTCTAAGTCCCTATCGAAAATGGAATCGGCAGAAGACAAAAGTTCACCTTGCGTCGCCGGAGTCACCCTAGCTGAAGCCACAGCTTTGCCGGTTTCCTTTGCCTTCTCCGTTTCTTTCTCCTTTTCCTTCTCCGTTTCCGACTCTCCCTCCGACTCCCCGAAGGCCCGACGGAGAGCCTCATCCAGTTCGAGGTCTTGCTCAGAGGTTAGAGCGGCAACACCACTACCACCTTGACCGTCGCCATCTCCTCCACCCTCCGACCCTTCTCCAACTTCGCCTCCTTCCTCCTCTTCCACACCTTCCTCCTCCGGGACAGTCGGGCAAGTACTTGGAGAAGGGCCATCGGACTTCTTCAGTTTCTTCCCCCCAACCGCAGGACGCGCTGCGAAAGGCTCCCTCTTACCGCTCTTTACCGTAGCCCCCTCCTTAGCTTTAGCAGCCCTCTCCTCAGCCGTATCCCTTTGCTTAACCACGGACTGGCGCGGTAAGATCAAATTATACTCCAAGAGGGTTGCGTTCCTGATCAAGAAAGAGGCCGACCGGTCCCGTGCCGGAATAGCCTTTAGTTCAGCAGCCATTCGCACTAAGGAATCGTCCTCCACGACTGCAATACCACCTGTCGCTAGCCAGAAATAGAAGCATGTCAGAAAAAACACTACAGTCAAAACACATGAAAAATATAAATGAAATCAATCTTACAGCCGGAAGTGAAAAGGCGGAAAGAAACAGCATCGTCCTTGACGAAGAACCACTCCTTCTTGAACATGGTGAACTTGGAATACAAGTCCAGAACTGGTTTGAAGGGTACGGCCGCCTCCAGGCTAATGTACGGAGACCCCTTCTTATAGCCTCTCAGGTTGTACAAGTATCGGATTTCCCGGTTAGAAGGAGGACGCCCGTACCTCCTCTGGAAGATAACAAAAAGGCTCACCAGGATGGCATAAGAATTAGGCTGAAGCTGGAAGGGAGCCACCTTCAAATATGTGGTGAAGCTAATTATCCAAGCGTTGATAGGGGGGATAGCACCGCACATACAATGGTATCTGCTAAAAGCGAAGTAGCCCTCGGGAGGATTATATGGCATCACTCCATCTCCCGGCAGCAGCATAAGGGCCCTATCTATCCCAAAGGAACGGGATATGACGTCAAGTTGCTCCTCCTTTAGGGAGCTAGGAAAGCAATCCGGGGGAGAGATCAAAAGTTCCTGTGGACCATATCCGTCCACTAGAGACCTCGGAATAGGTCGGTGTTGCCCGGATCCTGGTTGGACTGGGGGCAAGGAAGAAGAAGGCTCTCCTGTGCCTCTAGACTTCTTTCTGTCTGATCGTGTTTCCGCTTTGCGAGACATTTTCTGCAGCACAAGAAAGACTTGAGATTAGAATAAGAAGTATAGAAACACAAACAAGCAAGTATATAAAGCAAGCGTATAAAAGCCTAAGATTTCGCTCAAGATTCAAATTTTCGAGTCTCATTCGGTATATGCCTCATTCGGAAATTCCATTCGGCATTAGGAGTTCATCCGGTATACGAATTCGTTCGGTGGTACAGTGCAAGTAAATTCATTCGGCCCTAATGACGAGAGCCCATTCGGCACCTATGTCCCATGTTCATTCGGCATTTGAGAACCAACGTGTGTATTCGGCATTCTGAGCCATTCGGTAATAAGAGGCATTCGGCAATAGAGTACGTACCTGATTCGGTAGAAATTTGGTTCGGCAGAAGATTTGGTTCGGCAGTACAGTTGATTCGGCTCTCTGATTCGGTAAGGAAAAACCAAGGGGGGTGTAGCCTCTATATATAGGCGAGCTCAGGACGGCCGAACTAGTTAGTTCGGTACCGGACCAACCAAAAGCCGGATGAGAATAGCCGGACCAAACACAAAGCCGAATGAACTCTCTCTCTGCCAACAACAACCAGGAACTAGGGGCATACAGAGCGCCTCATGCAGATAAGTACCGAACTCCAGAACTAACTAATAAAATAAGATTATGATAACGGTGAATAAGTCGTAAAACTCTCACTAACATGGATTAATCGTTTACACGTGTATGCGACCACGAATGGTCCATAGGCACGCTCTGAATGGTTATTAACCCTATCGTCGTGGGAATTTACACTTTGACACGCCTTTTTAAGCCCATCGGTCATATGGATATTTGATAATTATTATGAAATGGCTAAGCTACTTACACATGTACGGGGTCGCGAACGATCCCTAGGCATGCTCTGAGCTGGCGATAAACCACCTTGGCAAACGACCCAGGGACCCACTCTAACGTGAACCTGGCATCGACAATGCTAAGCCCCTTCGGGGCACACTTGCTCGTCCCGAGCGACACGGTTCACTTCATCTCAAATATTCCGATCACGAACGGTCGTTATTTGGAATCACACTAAAACTGTAATTTCCTTTTCAGGACATCAACAGGATATGAACATCCAGCCCATGGCATTACAAAACACGCCTTCTTGCCGCAGGGAAACAAAGCGCGACACATGCAAGCACGTGCCTCACTTTGGGGGGCAAATGTTGGGCGAATTCTCACCCAGAAGATCTCGAGACCAAGATGCGTCAGTTTCACCCGGGTTCGCAACCCTCTATTCCATTCGGTGGCCCAACCTAAAGTCCATTCGGCATTCCCAGTACAAGGTCATTCGGCAATACAGGCAAAGGCTCATTCGGTAAAGCAAGGCAGGAATCCATTCGGCACAACACCCCCCATGTTCATTCGGTAACAGCTTCATCCGGTACACCGACAGCCGGACGAAAGCCCCTCCAACAACCGAACCACCTACCACCGGTCCACTCCGTCACCGGTCCATGCACCCATGACAAGTGGAGCATCGCCGAACCAGCTCCCCCTACCGAACCAAGCATTCTACATCACCTACCGGATCAAGGCCTTCCCTAGGCACTACCGAACCGCGTCACCACAAGACACCAAGCCAACTCCCTACCGAACGAGGCTACCACCGGTCCAACCTCACCACCGAATGAAGCTCGCCGAACCAACACAGTTGCCAGTCCAGATCGCTTCAGCCCGGGCCCACCAGCAGTTATATACTTCCAAGACCCCTGCCCCCTACCTCATTCTATAAATAGAGGGGCAGGGGTACAACAATGGCAGACAAGTTTGAGAGCTTAAGCAAGGAGGGAACTTTCAAACTACTTTCATACACTTGCATACAACGCATTGTACTTGTAACCTGAAAGAAAGAAGATAATAACATATAAAGTGGACGTAGGCACATTCTGGCCGAACCACTATAAATCTGTGTGTCTTTTACATTTCAGCCCCTACTTTTCTCATATTTACATACTCATCTAAAATTATTGAAAATCACATATAATTAACTAAATAATACGACTTGGAGGTGTTTGTCCATTTTTTGTGCAAACAGCATGTGAATTGGAGCACAAACACCAAGTTAAAGTTCCCGTAGTGCGAACTAAAGTGTTAATACTAACTCCGAGTTCGTAGAGTGCAAGTTGGAGTGTGAACATCATTCCCAAGTTCCCGGAGCGCGAACCGTGTTACAAGCATCAATAACTCTCGAATTCCTGGAATGCAAACCAGGTTATCGATCTCAAATTATTCTAAGTCCCCGGAATGCGGACGTGTGCTCAAGACTTGCAACAAGTGTGATCAACCACCGAAAATACGAGTGCTGTTCCCCAAAACTGGGGGGCACGAAAGTTAAATATTAATCACTAACCGAAGTGATACAACGTCCGAAGTTCAACTCATTCATCAATCACAACCTGTGACCAAGATTTTCAAGCTTGGCAAATGAAACGAACTCTACTTGAACGGTAAAAACACCATAAGTACACCGGGCCGAAAACAAGACACTGCAAGTACTTAAGCACAAATAGAACAAGAGTTGAAATAAAGGAACTAAATTTTATTTCAGTTAACTTGAAACAAGAACTTACACGCAAATAAGTTCTTCCAAAAAAGAATGCCTGCTAGCAGGGGCAGAACCTGCATCTATACACGACCTACTGACAAAAAACGAAGACAAGTACCTATCTACCAAAACATCTACTTGAGAAGCCGATTTATTTCTTCTTTTTCGTCCTTCTTACTAGTGGTACATCTTCAGTGTCACTAGGGACAGAAATTCTTCGTTTTGAGTGTCTCCTCTCCGACGGTGGCTCTTCGGCTGGAGGCATGATGTCAATATCCTCCTCGGAGCTTGAATCTACATGTGGGCTTCTCGCCGGAGGAGTAGGGGGGACTGGATCCGTAACGGAAGTTGAGATAGTGCCACCCGATGGTGCTACCATAGCAGGTGTTGGACTCTGCGCCGCCGTGCTGCCACCGACAGTACCGCTCTGCCCCGCAGCCTCTATTTCGGCATTGATCTCAGCCAAAATTTCCTCATCACGAGTCGCATGGGCTTGGCTGGGGGCATCCACGGCCTACATCGAAGAACTTGAGGACGGCGGGAGGCTACTAACGATGATAAATGGCAAGTCATAGAAAGAACCACCCTGCTCAACGAGCAGTTCGCTCACCATTTGTTCGTCAGCAGATAAGGATCCCCCCTGTGCCGCCTCAGCAGATACCGCAGTTACAACAGTAGTCTCGGTGGCGATGGCCTTATCTCCTCTGCTTGGTTCTTGAGCCGCGACAGTCGGCGCAGTTCCAGTCCCTAGGCAAAAAATAAGAAGTTATTAGTAACTGCTACAAAACAAACACTCTATTTAGAAAACGCTTGAGATAACTTCGGAATACCTTCCCCAGTTTGGCTCGCAGACTGCTGAACGGCCTCGGAAGTACGCTCATGAATAGGAGATAAGCACGGCCGTTCCGGGTCGCAGGCAGGAACAGGTTGCAAACCGACCGCAGATACAGGCACCGACGAAGATGGTGTGGTGACTTCAGTGACAGCAGAATGGTGCTCAACACCTGATCCCTCTCCGACTTCTAGGGAACGACCACCGATCATCTCCTTCTCATGAGCGATGATAGCGTCATGAAGAACCTTCTTCTCATCGTCTGTGAGCAGCCGGTTCTCAAGTTCGAATCGATCGACCGACTCACCTGGATGCGCTTCCTCTTCCTCCTCAACCAATCGGTCCCAAGCGCTACGGAGGTGAACTGGATAATCTTGAAGCCAGGCCAAGTTTCTGTGCTTTAACACATTGGCGTTGTAAGTTACGAGCAAATCTTCGATATCGGCCTCTAGCCTGGCCTCTGCCTGTTGAACCTTCTCCTCCACCTCTGCTTCGACCGCCTGAAATTTGGCCACGGCCACATCTCTTTCAGTGCGAAGCACTATGGCTTGCTCGCATGCTTCTTGCGCCGTGTTATGCGCGTCATCTCTATCTTTAATAATTTCGGCCAATTTAGCCTTGAGCTCGTTAAGTTCTTTTAACGCCGCATCCCGCTCAGCAGTGACGACAGTGTTCCGGTGGGCCATGTCTTCCACCATAACATAGTGCTCCTTTTTCATTCTATCCATGGCTGCTTGAGCTTCATCGACCTTTGTAAGAGCCTCCATCTCTGATTTTCGAGACGATTCAGCCTCGGTATTCAGCACTTGTATGATGCGGTCTTTTTGAGCCAGCTCGGTTTGAAGCTTTTCAATGGTAGCCGCTCATTCGAAGGCCAACGCCGATGCCTTATCAGCTGCCCTATACCACGCCTTGTATTGGGTGTAAAAGTCATGCACATAGTCGAGCGCTAACCGCTCGGCCTCCGGCGGGACTCTTTTCAGGTTCGAGGGAAAGACGTAGTTATCGAAGCAAATATTCGGGAACTCCCTCTTTAGTTGCGCAAGTCTAATTGCCCCTTCCCTCGAGATTTCAGTAGGAGGCTGCTCTGCGACTATCGGGGTTATTGCCTCAGATCGGGAAGATTGAGAAACCGACGTATATCGAGAAGACTCGGAAGGATGAGGGACATGAGCAGGAGGTTGTACGGGATCTCTGGAAGGAGGAGGGGTACGCGATCGCGATCGACGCTTATAGCCTCTGTCCGTGTCATATCTCTCGTGACTAGAATACCCAGAGCGTCACTGGTCATAATGCCCAGAGCGCCCCTGATCATAACCTCTATCCCCTTCTCGTCTGCGCGAATCGTAATATGAAGGCTTGCGGGCATGTCGAAGACTCCCAAGCATTGAACTTCTCTTAGACATGATATCTGCGAAGCAAAATAGAATAGAATTAATCACCTTCCAAAACAGGTAGTTTACAGTCAAAGGTTATGCAGTGTCGTGAAATGTGTATGAATATGCATTCCCCCCGACCAACCAGAAGTGTCGACCTCGCTGGTAATAAGAGGCTCGTTCAATTCTAGAGTACGATGGAATTCCTCCAACCCGGCATCATGTTGAAAAGACACATCGTCCGGTATTGGAAGATCGGCAAGCCCTTTAAAAAGATTTTCGGTTCTCGGAGGAGACATCTCCGAGATTCTAACTCCGGGAGCAGAACGGGTCGTGACAACCGATTTCCATCTCCCCTTCTTACTTGACTTAACCATGGCAGCCTTGCCTTTTCTCTGCTCCGCGACATCCGGAACTGCGTCCGTAGGCCCGGTAAGCGGCTCATCATCGGTGTGGGTTCTTTTAGAGTCAGCTTCCTCAGCTGTAGTAACTCCGGGTTTCTTGTGCTTGACTCGTTTTTTCGAGACGACCCTTAGTGCCACCTCAAAGCTTATACTCTGCCCTTGTTCGATCAAACAGCAGGCCCGGAGATTCCTATCCGTCAATAACACGTCGATATCCCTATCTCCACTCGGGACTTCTCGAAGCACTCGCACCATCTCCCTAAAGTGCTCGCCCTCAGGTCGCTGAATCACCGCTGTAAAAAAGGATAAAATATAAGTTCCACTTCGGCTGCAATTGTCGTAGTAATTATTTACGAACTCAGCTATATTCATGTCTGAATAGCCATCGTCGGGCAAATCCAGGAGGACATCTGACATAAAACCATTCTGTCTTATAATAGCTCAACCTGGTCCAAGACCCGGTAACCACTTGGCAATTTCTCACCGCTTCCAGGAATGTGAAGGAGGGATAATCACCCCGAGTTTTGAAATTGAACAAGTATCTGATCTCAATTGGGAGCGGTGGTCGATGGAGATATTCCATGAATGCAATGAACAAGCTATTGATCGACGCATATCCGTTCGGGTGCAGCTGAGATGGGGCGATCCTCAAAAACGACAATACTTCCCTTATATACTCGTTGAACGGAGGAAGTGTCCCGGCCGCGCACGCGTGGCGGTTAAATGCTGTATATCCCTCCGGCGGATTATGCGGTCTATCATTCATCCCCGGCAGTAGCACATCATCCAGCGATAGGCCGTGCCTCAAACATATTCTCCCTAACATGTCTTCAGAGATATTGGATGGAACGGAATCTGATGGATTGGCAATGAACGACGCATCGGGAAGTTCATCCGGGGCTGGACCAATAATCTCAGGATCAATATCCGGAATCTCTAGCCTCGGAGAGACTGTAACTTGAGTCTCCTGCTGCTGTGAACTTGACGGTTCCATAACTAGCTAACTCACGAGAAACCACCGTTAGACGAAAAAAACCCGTGCGTTCCCCAGTGTAGCGTGTATGGGTGTATGTTGTGCAGTGACATGCATTACTTGAATAAATGTTGCAGAGTTAAAGAAATATGCAAACGAAAAAGCTACGGAGTCCAGCTATAGTGACCGTCATCGCTGACCGTCATCACTAATCCGTTTCCATGATGGAAATTGATCCAGATAAAAGTTGTTATAGTTCCATCGACAAGCTTCGAAAGGCAGTCAAGTATGCAGTTTAATATTCAAGTCCAAATGTGCAAGAGTGAAGCTCGTCGGAGTTGTGCCTAGAAAATATCAAACTTTGGTATCCATCATAGAGGGTTCGGAACCATCACAAGGACTTCGTTCGAACCCAACCAGACATCTCTTCGTTCGAATCCATCCTGACGTCGCTTCGAACCCATGCAGTTAGACACGCTTCGAGTCGATAACCAGATGCCAAATTCGAACCGATCGATAAGAGACAACTTCGAATCGATCTTTGCTTGACAAGTTCGAAACGACAAGGGAACCCCCAACTTAACGACATCCACGATCGCATCGATACTCTTCGTATCGATGCGAAGTTGTGGACTTCGAAACCACAGCCGATGGGTTCGAATCCATCGATTCGAATGAACCCATCGAACCCATCAATGGGTACAAACTGCGTCACCCCCATAGGGTCGTCCAAGAAATTGATTCGAGCACGAGTCCCCATATGGCTTCGAAGCCCTCTGCCAGGCCAGATCTGACTTTATCAATCGATAGAAAGGCGCGGGTTCGAAGTAACTTTGCCGTTCGCCGTTTGAATTCGAGGCTAATTACCTAGTTTGAACAATGAATTCGAGAGATTGAAGATGTGAATCTTGGTCGATTCGATGATGCGACACAGTGTTTTGTTTTTTGGAGGTCCACGATGAAGAACACAGAAAAATCAAGGCGGAAGTAAAAAAGTAAAAAGTAAAAAATGGCGAGCCCACTGCTATTTATATGAGGTGTTGAAAGCAACCGAGACGATTTCTCTCCCAGCCAACCCAACCGGCCACAACCGGTCAAGTACCAGATCGGTTCGAAGTTAGCTTTCGAACCCATCTGCCTAAAGCCCTATCGATTCGAAGTTCACCTCATGCTTCAACGTTACGAAATGCACTACAGAGTGACAGGCTGCATCGATGCGAAACGAACTATAGGCATATCGATTCGAAGACCTTGTTCACATCAACCACTTCGAATCCATCCATGGCCTATCGATACGACAGATAACTTCGTACCCATCTTCTTCCAATTCGAATCGACTCGAACAATTATTTCGTATCCATCCCCTCAAACCGATTCGAATGTTAACTTCGAACCCATCATAGCAGAAGCATACCGCGTCCATACAAACGTGAATTTCGAACCTATCGATGCTCGAATGCATCGGTTCGAAACATTACACTCACGCAATACAGAATTCAATTCCTTCAACCTTAAAAATCAATTCAGGAGAGGATCGATACGAAGGGATTTTTCTAAACAACCGTCAAGCGTTGTATCAACTCAAATTTCCAAATCGGTTCAGGAGAGAATCGATACGAAATTCAATAGCCAACCAAGCTGGCAACGACTCGTGAACGCACAACGTTTGCAAGGGTCAAACTAACATATATGCATAAAAGTCGAACTAACAATCGATTTTAAACATTTACAGGGATCAAACACTCATCTTGTTATAAATGCAACAACCAACGGCTAAGCGCTACTATACAGCAATGCAGCATACGAGTTTAAACAAAAAAGGGGGCAATAATTGTTCAGAGAGAAATTGCAGCTATTCAAAGCACGTCATGTTCCCACAAGACGTACTTTGGGGGGCAAAATGTTATCCCGCTTTTTGGCAAATCCGCGATACCAAAAGATCGATCAGAAGTGGAGGACAGTTCGTCTCAGAGACTGGTCATACTTCGTTTCGCCATGGATATCACTGAATTTTATCCGAGTCCAGATTGAGCTACAATTGATAGGACACGACAAGAAAGTCCATAGGAGTCAGCATCTCAAGTTTCAAGTCAATCCAAGTTCATATGCTAAAGTTATGATCGGTTCAACTTGTGGGAAACACCCTGGTTTCGAACCCATCATGTTGGGTGTCTTCGAACCCATCATCAGGCCCCATTCGAAACCATCACCCTCGAACCGAAGGACATCAAACCCATCGGTTTCGAAACCATCAAAGCGCCTCACCTTCAGCCCCATCCACTTTGAATCCATCTGCTTGTTCGAACCCATCACGGAGCCCTTGTTCGAACCCATCACGGAGTCCTTGTTCGAACCCAACTGTGCAGCTTCATTCGAAACCACTGGGTCAACCAACCATGATGACGTGTCTTCCATCGGTTCGAATACGCCGAGATATATGGAGTCGAAGCGGTTAACACGGAGTGAAGACCGGATCGATTCGAAATTTGCGCTCCACGTCAACGCGAAGCCACGTGCCTCCATGGATTCGAAAGGATCGGTTCGAAACCTTGGTTTCGAACCAAATAGCCGAGCAATAAACCCAATTTTGAACCCATCATATCTCCTAACCTACTGATCCAAATGCCATGAAATTTTCACAGAAGCTTGCATGCATGTTGAAGAATGTCTACGTCGAATTTCACCTCGATTGGATGAACTCTTGATCGGTTCGAATGGAGTTCGAACCGATGCCAAAGTGGGCCCAAACTTCCTGAGACCGTGTGTGTGGGCCTCCTCACATGCCAGGAGTGGTCTCCCGAGTTTTCAGCGAGATACCAGCAGCCTACGCCTATAAATAGAGCCCCAGGGCCAACGAAAAAGGGATCTTCGGAATCTGAGGCGCCCAGACTCTTCCGGATCAATATCTCCATCATCCTATATCATAATTTGATTGTTGATTTCGAATTTCCAGTTGTAACTTGCTGTTGATCGCTGTAACAACTTGTAAACATTGAAAGTGGATCAATAAAATATCAAAAAACTTCACAGTGGACGTAGGCAACACGCCGAACCACTATAAATCGATTGTCTACGCATTTTCTTTACTGTTGATTGGAGTTTTTGTAAGATAATATCTGTTTTGAACCTGCATTCTTGACTATTATCTCTTCAACGACTCCCGAAGAGTGTTGTACCCAATTTTGACGCTAACACTTTGGTGCTTTCACTGTGAAAACCCAGATTTTCTCCTGCTCGTTGGATCTGTCATCGATACCGGATTGAATAAATCTAAGAGAGAGATCTAGATCATTGAATCGAACTTCCTTCCCTTCTATTCAGATTTGCATAAAGTCTAGAAAAGGAGCTCAACTCTAAAGATGGTTAGCACAAGAACCACCTCAAACGCCGTCTATCAAGAAGAACAGGATAGACAGAATCCTGCCCCTCTACCTCCATCTAATCAAGATGCCGCTGGGCACTCAGAGCCGTCAGGTCTGGTTACCCGACAAGAGTTGCAGCTGTTACTCCAAGAGCTGACCGAGAGTCGGCGACAACTAGAAGAACAGCTACGCGTTAACACTGAGCTAATCAACAAGCTGGATCGCCAGAAATGAAAGAGATCCATGAAAGATCGTGCTTCTCGCTCTTCCTGCGAAAGTTCTTCATCTTCTGATTATCATAACCGACCTCCACGACCCCGGTTAGATGGGAGTCGTATGCCACCCGTTGGAAACCAATCGACATTGACCGTTGGACAAATAAGAGTTGGTCCGTCAGCCAGCTTCCAAACCGGACCCTCCTCCCGAGGAGGCGCCGTTCCTCGTCACGCCGCAGAATACCGCACCACTAGCGATGGGAGTCGTACTGTTCCGTTTCAAATCCATGCATGCATTTCTAAAAGTCGTACGGCACTGTTTCGCCATTTCGGACGGATGTTGCACCTTGCACCGTGGATGTTGCACCCTATAGATATCGATTATTCGGACGACCATAACTTCTGGCTCGTTTAGAGTTACGGGAGCCATAATCTATCAAAACGAAGGCCTCGATGAGTTCTATGGCTTTGACAGCTTTCAGTCGTCAACGGATAGATTCATGCCCAAAAAGGACAACCCGAATCTCAATCGGGTCTCGTAAGTTTTTTACCCTTCGTTTTTTCGAGGCATGGAACTTTACGGTAAAACGGAATTACGGTGGCTGGTCTTCCACTTCCCATCGCTGGAGAGTGGTGCACCATGGTACTGTTCCGTTTCAAATCCATGCACGCATTTCTAAAAGTCGTACGGCACTGTTTCGCCATTTCGGACGGATGTTGCACCTTGCACCGTGGATGTTGCACCCTGTTGATATCGATTATTCGGACGGCCATAACCTCTGGCTCGTTTAGAGTTACGGGAGCCATAACCTGTCAAAATGAAGGCCTCGATGATTTCAACGGCTTTGACAGCTTTCAGCCGTCAACGGATAGATTAATGCCCAAAAAGGACAACCCGAATCTCAATCGGGTCTCGTAAGTTTTTTACCCTTCGTTTTTTCGACACGTGAATTTTTACGGTAAAACGGGATTACGGTGGCTGGCCTTCGATTTACCATCGTTGGAGAGTGGTGCACCATGGTACTGTTCCGTTTCAAATCCATGCACGCATTTCTAAAAGTCGTACGGCACTGTTTCGCCATTTCGGACGGATGTTGTACCTTGCACCGTGGATGTTGCACCCTGTAGATATCGATTATTCGGACGGACATAACTTCTGGCTCGTTTAGAGTTATGGGAGCCATAACCTTTCAAAACGATGGCCTCGATGAGTTCTACGGCGTTGAAAGCTTTCAGCCGTCAATGGATAGATTAATGCCCAAAAAGTACAACCCGAATCTCAATCGGGTCACGTAAGTTTTTTACCCTTCGTTTTTTCGACACGTGGATTTTTACGGTAAAACAGGATTACCTTGGCCCGTCTTCGACTTCCCATCGCAGGAGTGTGGTGCACCATGGTACTGTTCCGCTTCAAATCCATGCACACATTTCTAAAAGTCGTACGGCACAGTGTCGCCATTCTGGACGGATGTTGCACCTTGCACCGTGGATGTTGCACCCTGTAGATATCGATTATTCGGACGGCCATAACTTCTGGCTCGTTTAGAGTTACGGGAGTCATAATCTGTCAAAACAAAGTCCTCGATGAGTTCTACGGCTTTGACAGCTTTCAGCCGTCAACGGATAGATTAATGCCCAAAAAGGACAACCCGAATCTCAATCGGGTCTCGTAAGTTTTTTACCCTTCGTTTTTCGACACGTGGAATTTTACGGTAAAACGAGATTACGGCGGCTGGTCTTCGATTTACCATCACTGGAGAGTGGTGCACCATGGTACTATTCCGTTTCAAATCCATGCACGCATTTCTAAAATTCGTACGGCACTGTTTCGCCATTTCGGACGGATGTTGCACCTTGCACCGTGGAAGTTGCACCCTATAGATATCGTTTATTCGGACGGCCATAACTTATGGCTCGTTTAGAGTTACGGGAGCCATAACCTGTCAAAACGAAGGCCTCGATGAGTTCAATGGCTTTGACAGCTTTTAGCCGTCAATGGATAGATTAATGCCCAAAAAGGACAACCCGAATCTCAATTGGGACTCGTAAGTTTTTTACCCTTCGTTTTTTTGACACGTGGATTTTTACGGTAAAACGGGATTACCGTGGCCCGTCTTCGACTTCCCATCGCTGGAGAGTGGTGCACCATGGTACTGTTCCGTTTCAAATCCATGCACGCATTTCTAACAGTCATACGGCACTGTTTCGCCATTTCGGACGGATGTTGCACCTTGCACCGTGGATGTTGCACCCTGTAGCTATCGATTATTCGGACGGCCATAACTTCTGGCTCGTTTAGAGTTACAAAAGCCATAACCTGTCAAAACGATGGCCTCGATGAGTTCTACGGCTTTGACAGCTTATGGCCGTCAACGGATGGATTAATGCCCAAAAAGGACAACCCGAATCTCAATCGGGTCTCGTAAGTTTTTTACCCTTCGTTTTTTCGACACGTGGATTTTTATGGTAAAACAGGATTACCGTGGCTGGCCTTCGATTTACCATCGCTGGAGAGTGGTGTACCATGGTACTGTTCCGTTTCAAATCCATGCACGCATTTCTAAAAGTCGTACGACACTTTTTCGCCATTTCGGACGGATGTTGCACCTTGCACCGTGGATGTTGCACCCTGTAGATATCGATTATTCGGACGGCCATAACTTCTGGCTCGTTTAGAGTTACGGTAGCCATAACCTGTCAAAACGAAGGCCTCGATGAGTTCTACGGCTTTGACAGCTGTCAGCCGTCAACGGATAGATTAATGCCAAAAAAGGACAACCCGAATCTCAATCGGGTCTCGTAAGTTTTTTACCCTTCGTTTTTTCGATATGTGGATTTTTACGGTAAAACAGGATTACGGTGACTGGTCTTCGATTTACCATTGCTGGAGAGTGGTAAACCATGGTACTGTTCCATTTCAAATCCATGCACGCATTTCTAAAAGTCGTACGGCACTGTTTCGCCATTTCGGACGGATGTTGCACCTTGCACCGTGGATGTTGCAGCCTGTAGATATCGATTATTCGGACGGCCATAATTTCTGCCTCATTTAGAGTTACGGGAGCCATAACCTGTTAAAACGAAGACCTCGATGAATTCGATGGCTTTGATAGCTTTCAACCGTCAATGGATAGATTAATGCCCAAAAAGGACAACCCGAATCTCAATCGGGTCTCGTAAGTTTTTTACCCTTCGTTTTTTCGACACATGGATTTTTACGGTAAAACGGGATTACCGTGGCCCGTCTTCGACTTCCCATCGCTGGAGAGTGGTGCACCTTGGTACTGTTCCGTTTCAAATCCATGCATGCATTTCTAAAAGTCGTACGGCATTGTTTCACCATTTCGGACGGATGTTGCACCATGCACCGTGGATGTTGCACCCTGTAGATATCAATTATTCAAACGGCGATAACTTCTTGCTCGTTTAGAATTACGGGATCCATAACCTGTCAAAACGAAGGCCTCGATGAGTTCTACGGCTTTGACAGCTTTCAGCCGTCAACGGATAGATTAATTCCCAATTAGGACAACCCAAAACTCAATCGGGTCTCGTAAGTTTTTTACCCTTCGTTTTTTCGACACGTGGATTTTTACGGTAAAACAGGATTACCGTGGCCCATCTTCGACTTCCCATCACTGGAGAGTGGTGGACGATGGTACTGTTCCGTTTCAAATCCATACACGCATTTCTAAAAGTCGTACGGCACTGTTTCGCCATTTCGGACGGATGTTGCACCTTGCACCGTGGATGTTGCACCATGTAGATATCGATTATTCGGACGGCCATAACTTCTGGCTCGTTTAGTGTTACGGTAGCCATAACCTGTCAAAACGAAGATCTCGATGAGTTCTACGGCTTTGACAGCTTTCAGCCGTCAATGGATAGATTAATGCCCAAAAAGGACAACCCGAATCTCAATCGGGTATCGTAAGTTTTTTACCCTTTGTTTTTTCGGCCCGTGGATATTTACGGTAAAACAGGATTACGGTGGCTTGCCTTCGATTTACCATCGCCGGAGAGTGGTTCACCATGGTACTGTTCCGTTTCAAATCCATGCATGCATTTCTAAAAGTCGTACGGCACTGTTTCACCATTTCGGACGGATGTTGCACCTTGCACCGTGGATGTTGCACCCTGTAGATATCGATTATTCGGACGGCCATAACTTCTGGCTCGTTTAGAGAAATGGGAGCCATAACCTGTCAAAACGAAGGCCTCGATGAGTTCTACGGCTTTGATAGCTTTCAGCCGTCAACAGATAGATTAATTCCCAAAAAGGACAACCCGAATCTCAATCGGGTCTCGTAAGTTTTTTACCCTTCGCTTTTTCGACACGTGGATTTTTACGGTAAAATGGGATTACCGTGGCCCGTCTTCGACTTCCCATCGCTGGAGAGTGGTGCACCGTGGTAGTGTTCCGTTTCAAATCCATGCACGAATTTCTCAAGGTCGTACGGCACTGTTTCGCCATTTCGGACGGATGTTGCACCTTGCACCGTGGATGTTGCACCCTGTAGATATCGATTATTCGGACGGCCATAACTTCGGGCTCGTTTAGAGTTACGGGAGCCATAACCTGTCAAAACGAAGGCCTCGATGAGTTCTATGGCTTTGACAGCTTTTAGCCGTCAACGGATAGATTAGTGCCTAAAAAGGACAACCCGAATCTCGATCGGGTCTCGTAAGTTTTTTACCCTTCGTTTTTTCGACACGTGGATTTTTACGTTAAAACAGGATTACCGTGGCCCGTCTTCGACTTTCCATCGCTGGAGAGTGGTACACTATGGTACTGTTCCTTTTCAAATCCATGCACGCATTTCTAAAAGTCGTACGGCACTGTTTCGACATTTCGGACGGATGTTGCACCTTGCACCGTGGATGTTGCACCCTGTAGATATCGATTATTCGGACGACCATAACTTCTGACTCGTTTAGAGTTACGGGAGCCATTACCTGTCAAAACGAAGGCCACGATGAGTTCTACGACTATGACAGCTTTCAGCCGTCAATGGATAGATTAATGCCCAAAAAGGACAACCCGAATCTCAATCGGGTCTCGTAAGTTTTTTACCCTGCGTTTTTCGACACGTGGAATTTTACGGTAAAACGAGATTACGGTGGCTGGTCTTCGATTTACCATCGCTGGAGAGTGGTGCACCATGGTACTGTTCCGTTTCAAATCCATGCACGCATTTCTAAAAGTCGTACGGCACTTTTCGCCATTTCGGACGGATGTTGCACCTTGCACCGTGGATGTTGCACCCTGTAGATATCCTTTATTCGGACGGCCATAACTTCTGGCTCGTTTAGAGTTACGGGAGTCGTTACCTGTCAAAACGAAGGCCTCGATGAGTTCAACGGCTTTGACAGCTTTCAGCCGTCAACGGATAGATTAATGCCCAAAAAGGACAAACCGAATCTCAATCGGGACTCGTAAGTTTTTTACCCTTCGTTTTTTTGACACGTGGATTTTTACGGTAAAACGGGATTACCGTGGCCCGTCTTCGACTTCCCATCGCTGGAGAGTGGTGCACCATTGTACTGTTCCATTTCAAACCCATGCACGCATTTCTAAAAGCCGTACGGCACTGTTTCGCCATTTCGGACGGATGTTGCACCTTGCATCGTGGATGTTGCACCCTGTAGATATCGAATATTCGGACGGGCATAACTTCTGGCTCGTTTAGAGTTACAAAAGCAATAACCTGTCAAAACGAAGGCCTCGATGAGTTCTACGGCTTTGACAGCTTATGGCCATCAACGGATAGATTAATGCCCAAAAAGGACAACCCGAATCTCAATCGGGTCTCGTAAGTTTTTTACCCTTCGTTTTTTCGACATGTGGATTTTTACGGTAAAACAGGATTACGGTGGCTGGTCTTCGATTTACCATTGCTGGAGAGTGGTAAACCATGGTACTGTTCCATTTCAAATCCATGCACGCATTTCTAAAAGTCGTACGGCACTGTTTCGCCATTTCGGACGGATGTTGCACCTTGCACCGTGGATGTTGCAGCCTGTAGATATCGATTATTCGGACGGCCATAATTTCTGCCTCGTTTAGAGTTACGGGAGCCATAACATATTAAAATGAAGACCTCGATGAATTCGATGGCTTTGATAGCTTTCAGCCGTCAATGGATAGATTAATGCCCAAAAAGGACAACCCGAATCTCAATCGGGTCTCGTAAGTTTTTTACCCTTCGTTTTTTCGACACGTGGATTTTTTCGGTAAAACGGGATTACCGTGGCCCGTCTTCGACTTCCCATCGCTGGAGAGTGGTGCACCTTAGTACTGTTCCGTTTCAAATCCATGCATGCATTTCTAAAAGTCGTACGGCATTGTTTCACCATTTCGGACGGATGTTGCACCATGCACCGTGGATGTTGCACCCTGTAGATATCAATTATTCAAACTGCCATAACTTCTTGCTCGTTTAGAGTTACGGGATCCATAACCTGTCAAAACGAAGGCCTCGATGAGTTCTACGGCTTTGACAGCTTTCAGCCGTCAACGGATAGATTAATTCCCAATTAGGACAACCCGAAACTCAATCGGGTCTCGTAAGTTTTTTACCCTTCGTTTTTTCGACACGTGGATTTTTACGGTAAAACAGGATTACCATGGCCTATCTTCGACTTCCCATCACTGGAGAGTTGTGCACCATGGTACTGTTCCGTTTCAAATCCATACACGCATTTCTAAAAGTCGTACGGCACTGTTTCGCCATTTCGGACGGATGTTGAACCTTGCACCGTGGATGTTGCACCCTGTAGATATCGATTATTCGGGCGGCCATAACTTCTAGCTCGTTTAGAGTTACGGTAGCCATAACCTGTCAAAACGAAGACCTCGATGAGTTCTATGGCTTTGACAGCTTTCAGCCGTCAACGGATAGATTAATGCCCAAAAAGGACAACCCGAATCTCAATCGGGCATCGTAAATTTTTTACCCTTTGTTTTTTCGGCCCGTGGATTTTTACGGTAAAACAGGATTACGGTGGATTGCCTTCGATTTACCATCGCTGGAGAGTGGTGCACCATGGTACTGTTCCGTTTCAAATCCATGCATGCATTTCTAAAAGTCGTACGGCACTGTTTCGCCATTTCGGATGGATGTTGCACCTTGCACCGTGGATGTTGCACCCTGTAGATATCGATTATTCGGACGGCCATAACTTCTGGCTCGTTTAGAGAAATGGGAGCCATAACCTGTCAAAACGAAGGCCTCGATGAGTTCTACGGCTTTGACAGCTTTCAGCCGTCAACAGATAGATTAATGCCCAAAAAGGACAACCCGAATCTCAATCGGGTCTCGTAAGTTTTTTACCCTTCGTTTTTTCGACACGTGGATTTTTACGGTAAAATGGGATTACCGTGGCCCGTCTTCGACTTCCCATCGCTGGAGAGTGGTGCACCGTGGTAGTGTTCCGTTTCAAATCCAAGCACGAATTTCTCAAGGTCGTACGGCACTGTTTCGCCATTTCGGACGGATGTTGCACCTTGCACCGTGGATGTTGCACCCTGTAGATATCGATTATTCGGACGGCCATAACTTCGGGCTCGTTTAGAGTTACGGGAGCCATAACCTGTCAAAACGAAGGCCTCGATGAGTTCTATGGCTTTGACAGCTTTCGGACGTCAACGGATAGATTAATGCCTAAAAAGGACAACCCGAATCTCGATCGGGTCTCGTAAGTTTTTTACCCTTCGTTTTTTCGACACGTGGATTTTTACATTAAAACTGGATTACCGTGGCCCGTCTTCGACTTTCCATCGCTGGAGAGTGGTGCACTATGGTAGTGTTCCTTTTCAAATCCATGCACGCATTTCTAAAAGTCGTACGACACTGTTTCACCATTTCGGACGGATGTTGCACCTTGCACCGTGGATGTTGCACCCTGTAGATATCGATTATTCGGACGACCATAACTTCTGACTCGTTTAGAGTTACGGGAGCCATTACCTGTCAAAACGAAGGCCACGATGAGTTCTACGGCTATGACAGCTTTCAACCGTCAATTGATAGACTAATGCCCAAAAAGGACAACACGAATCTCAATCGGGTCTCGTAAGTTTTTTACCCTGCATTTTTCGACACGTGGAATTTTACGGTAAAACGAGATTACGGTGGCTGGTCTTCGATTTACCATCGCTGGAGAGTGGAGCACCATGGTACTGTTCCGTTTCAAATCCATGCACGCATTTCTAAAAGTCGCACGGCACTGTTTCGCCATTTCGGACGGATGTTGCACCTTGCACCGTGGATGTTGCACCCTGTAGATATCGTTTATTCGGACGGCCATAACTTCTGGCTCGTTTAGAGTTACGGGAGTCGTAACCTGTCAAAACGAAGGCCTCGATGGGTTCAACGGCTTTGACAGCTTTCAGCCGTCAACGGATAGATTAATGCCCAAAAAGGACAACCCAAATCTCAATCGGGACTCGTAAGTTTTTTACCCTTCGTTTTTTTGACACGTGGATTTTTACGGTAAAACGGGATTACGGTGGTCCGTCTTCGACTTCCCATCGCTGGAGAGTGGTGCACCATTGTACTGTTCCGTTTCAAATCCATGCACGCATTTCTAAAAGTCGTACGCCACTGTTTCACCATTTCGGACGGATGTTGCACCTTGCATCGTGGATGTTGCACCCTGTAGATATCGAATATTCGGACGGGCATAACTTCTGGCTCGTTTAGAGTTACAAAAGCAATAATTTGTCAAAACGAAGGCCTCGATGAGATCTACGTCTTTGACAGCTTATGGCCATCAACGGATAGATTAATGCCCAAAAAGGACAACCCGAATCTCAATCGGGTCTCGTAAGTTTTTTACCCTTCGTTTTTTCGACACGTGGATTTTTACAGTAAAACAGGATTACCGTGGCTGGCCTTTGATTTACCATCACTGGAGAGTGGTGTACCATGGTACTGTTCCGTTTCAAATCCATGCACGCATTTCTAAAAATCGTACGACACTGTTTAGCCATTTCGGACGGATGTTGCACCGTGCACCGTGGATGTTGCACCCCGTAGATATCGATTATTCGGACGGCCATAACTTCTGGCTCGTTTAGAGTTACGGGAGCCATAACTTGTCAAAACGAAGGACTCGATAAGTTCTACGGCTTTGACAGCTTTCAGCCATCAACGGATAGATTAATGCCCAAAAAGGACAATCCGAATCTCAATCGGGTCTCGTAAGTTTTTTACCCTTCGTTTTTTCGACACGTGGATTTTTACGGTAAAACGGGATTACCGTGGCCCGTCTTCGACTTCCCATCGCTGGAGAGTGGTGCACCTTGGTACTGTTCCGTTTCAAATCCATGCATGCATTTCTAAAAGTCGTACGACATTGTTTCACCATTTCGGACGGATGTTGCACCATGCACCGTGGATGTTGCACCCTGTAGATATCAATTATTCAAACGGCCATAACTTCTTGCTCGTTTAGAGTTACGGGAGCCATAACCTGTCAAAACGAAGGCCTCAATGAGTTCTACGGCTTTGATAGCTTTCAGCCGTCAACGGATAGATTAATTCCCAAATAGGACAACCCGAATCTCAATCGGGTCTCGTAAGTTTTTTACCCTTCGTTTTTTCGACACGTGGATTTTTACGGTAAAACAGGATTACCATGGCCCATCTTCAACTTCCCATCGCTGGAGAGTGGTGCACCACGGTAATGTTCCGTTTCAAATCCATACACGCATTTCTAAAAGTCGTACGGCACTGTTTCGCTATTTCGGACGGATGTTGCACCTTGCACCGTGGATGTTGCATCCTGTAGATATCGATTATTCGGACGGCCATAACTTCTGGCTCGTTTAGAGCTATGGTAGCCGTAACCTGTCAAAACGAAGACCTCGATGAGTTCTACGGCTTTGACAGCTTTCAGCCGTCAACGGATAGATTAATGCCCAAAAAGGACAACCCGAATCTCAATCGGGTCTCGTAAGTTTTTTACCCTTCGTTTTCTCGGCCCGTGGATTTTTACGGTAAACAGGATTACGGTGGCTTGCCTTCGATTTACCATCACTGGAGAGTGGTGCACCGTGGCACTATTCCGTTTCAAATCCATGCATGCATTTCTAAAAGTCGTACGACACTGTTTCGCCATTTCGGACGGATGTTGCACCTTGCACCGTGGATGTTGCACCCTGTAGATATCGATTATTCGGACGGCCATAACTTTTGGCTCGTTTAGAGAAATGGGAGCCATAACCTGTCAAAACGAAGGCCTCGATGAGTTCTACGGTTTTGACAGCTTTCAGCCGTCAACAGATAGATTAATGCCCAAAAAGGACAACCCGAATCTCAATCGGGTCTCGTAAGTTTTTTACCCTTCGTTTTTTCGACACGTGGATTTTTACGGTAAAATGGGATTACCATGGCCCGTCTTCGACTTCCCATCGCTGGAGAGTGGTGCACCATGGTAGTGTTCTGTTTCAAATCCATGCACGAATTTCTCAAGGTCGTACGGCACTGTTTCGCCATTTCGGACGGATGTTGCACCTTGCACCGTGGATGTTGCACCCTGTAGATATCGATTATTCGGACGGCCATAACTTCGGGCTCGTTTAGAGTTACGAGAGCCATAACCTGTCAAAACGAAGGCCTCGATGAGTTCTATGGCTTTGACAGCTTTCAGCCGTCAATGGATAGATTAATGCCCAAAAAGGACAACCCGAATCTCGATCGGGTCTCGTAAGTTTTTTACCCTTCGTTTTTTCGACACGTGGATTTTTACGTTAAAACAGGATTACCGTGGCCCGTCTTCGACTTCCCATCGCTGGAGAGTGGTGCGTTATGGTACTGTTCCTTTTCAAATCCATGCACGTATTTCTAAAAGTCGTACGGCACTGTTTCGCCATTTCGGACGGATGTTGCACCTTGCACCGTGGATGTTGCACCCTGTAGATATCGATTATTCGGACGGCCATAACTTCTGACTCGTTTAGAGTTACGGGAGCCATTACCTTTCAAAACGAAGGCCTCGATGAGTTCTATGGGTTTGATAGCTTTCAGCCATCAACGGATAGATTAATGCCCAAAAAGGACAACCCGAATCTCAATCGGGTCTCGTAAGTTTTTTACCCTTCGTTTTTTCGACACGTGGATTTTTACGGTAAAACGGGATTACCGTGGCCCGCCTTCGACTTCCCATCGCTGGAGAGTGGTGCACCATGGTACTTTTCTGTTTCAAATCCATGCACGCATTTCTAAAAGTCTTACGACACTGTTTCACCATTTCGGACGGATGTTGCACCTTGCACCGTGGATGTTGCACCCTGTAGATATCGATTATTCAAACGGCCATAACTTCTAGCTCGTTTAGAGTTACGAGAGCCATAACCTGTCAAAATGAAGGCCTCAATGAGTTCTACGGCTTTGATAGCTTTCTTCCATCAACGGATAGATTAATGCCCAAAAAGGACAACCCGAATCTCAATCGGGTCTCGTAAGTTTTTTACCCTTCGTTTTTTCGACACGTGGATATTTACGGTAAAATAGGATTACCGTGGCTGGCCTTCGATTTACCATCACTGGAGAGTGGTGCACCATGGTACTGTTCCGTTTCAAATCCATGCACGCATTTCTAAAAGTCGTACGGCACTGTTTCGCCATTTCGGACGTATGTTGCACCTTGCACCGTGGATCTTGCACCCTGTAGATATTGAATATACGGACGACCATAACTTCTGGCTCGTTTAGAGTTACGGGAGCCACAACCTGTTAAAACGAATGCATCGATGAGTTCTACGGCTTTGACAGCTTTAAGCTGTCAACGGATAGATTAATGCCCAAAAAGGACAACCCGAATCTCAATCGGGTCTCGTAAGTTTTTTTATCCTTCGTTTTTTCGACACATGGATTTTTACGGTAAAACAGGATTACCGTGGCTGGCCTTCGATTTACCATCGTTGGAGAGTAGTGCACCATGGTACTGTTCCATTTCAAATCCATGCATGCATTTCTAAAAGTCGTACGGCACTGTTTCGCCATTTCGGACGGATGTTGCACCTTGCACCGTGGATGTTGCACCCTGTAGATATCGATTATTCGGACGGCCATAACTTCTGGCTCGATTAGAGTTACGAGAGCCATCACCTGTCAAAACGAAGGCCTCGATGAGTTCTACGGCTTTGACAGCTTTCAGTCGTCAATGGATAGATTAATGGCCAAAAAGGACAACCCGAATCTCAATCGGGTCTCGTAAGTTTTTTACCCTTCGTTTTTTCGACACGTGTATTTTTACGGTAAAACGGGATTACCGTGGCCCGTTTTCGACTTCCCACCACTGGAGAGTGGTGCACCATGGTACTGTTCCGTTTCAAATCCATGCACGCATTTCTAAATGTCGTACGACACTGTTTCGCCATTTCGGATGGATGTTGCACCTTACACCGTGGATGTTGCACCCCGTAGATATCGATTATTCAAACGACCATAACTTCTGGCTCGTTTAGAGTTACGGGAGCCATAAGCTGTCAAAATGAAGGCCTCGATGAGTTCTACGGCCTTGACAGCCTTCTGCCATCAACGGATAGATTAATGCCCAAAAAGGACAACCCGAATCTCAATCGGGTCTCGTAAGTTTTTTACCCTTCGTTTTTTCGACACGTGGATTTTTACGGTAAAACAGGATTACCGTGGCCCGTCTTCGACTTCCCATCGCTGGAGAGTGTTGCACCGTGGTACTGATCCGTTTCAAATCCATGCACGCATTTCTAAAAGTCGTACGGCACTGTTTCGCCATTTCGGACGGATGTTGCACCTTGCACCATGGATGTTGCACCCTGTAGATATCGATTATTCGGACGACCATAACTTTGGGCTCGTTTAGAGTTACGGGAGCCATAACCTGTCAAAACGAAGGCCTCGATGAGTTCTATGGCTTTGACAGCTTTCAGCCGTCAACGGATATATTAATGCCCAAAAAGGACAACACGAATCTCGATCGGGTCTCGTAAGTTTTTTACCCTTCGTTTTTTCGACACGTGGATTTTTACGTTAAAACAGGATTACCGTGGCCCGTCTTCGACTTCCCGTCGCTGGAGAGTGCTGCACTATGGTACTATTCCTTTTCAAATCCATGCACGCATTTCTAAAAGTCGTACGGCACCGTTTCGCCATTTCGGACGGATGTTGCACCTTGCACCGTGGATGTTGCACCCTGTAGATATCGATTATTCGGACGGCCATAACTTATGACTCGTTTAGAGTTACGGGAGCCATAACCTGTCAAAACGAAGGCCTCGATGAGTTCTATGGGTTTGACAGCTTTCAGCCGTCAACGGATAGATTAATGCCCAAAAAGGACAACCCGAATCTCAATCGGGTCTCGTAAGTTTTTTACCCTTCGTTTTTTCGGCACGTGGATTTTTACGGTAAAACGGGATTTCCGTGGCCGGCCTTGGACTTCCCATCTGTTTGCACAAAAAATGGACAAACACCTCCAAGTCGTATTATTTAGTTGATTATATATGATTTTCAATGATTTTAGATGAGTATGTAAATATAAAAGAAGAAGGGGCTGAAATGTAAAAGACACGCGGATTTATAGTGGTTCGGCCAGAATGTGCCTACGTCCACTTTATATGTTATTATCTTCTTTCTTTCAGATTACAAGTACAATGCTTCGTATATAAGTATATGAAAGTAGTTTGAAAGTTCCTTCCTTGCTTGAGCTCTCAAACTTGTCTACCATTGTTGTACCCCTGCCCCTCTATTTATAGAGTGAGGTAGGGGGCAGTGGTCTTGGATGTATATAGCTGCTGGTGGGCCCGGGCTGAAGCAATCTGGACTGGCAGTTGTTTGGTTCAGGGAGGTCTCATTCGGCATGGAGCTTGGACCGGTGGTAGGTGTTGTCCGGTGGTAGCGGTGTGGATGTGGACCGGCAGTGAGTGTGGACCGGTGATAGGTGTGGACCGGTGGTGAGGTAGTTCGGTGCTTCTTGGACCGGTTGTGGGGAAGAGGTTTGGTTCGGTGGTGCCCCTGGTTCGGTATGCCGAATGGAGATGGAGGAATGTTGGCTCTATGGCCGAATGGGGGCTGACCGAATGGATTCTGGTCCGGTATGACATGGAGAGGCCGAATGGGAAGGAGGCCGAATGAGGAGGAGGCCGAATGGGAAGGTGACTGGTCGTGCCGAATGAAGTGGAGATGGCGAACCCGCGTGAAACTGTGGCTTCTTGGTCTCGAGATCTTCTGGGTGAAAATTCGCCCAACATTTGCCCCCCAAAGTGGGGCACGTGCTTGCATGTGTCGCGCTTTGTTTCCCTGTGGTAGGAAGGTTTGTTTTGTAATGCCACGGGCTGGATGTTCATATCCTGTTGGTGTCCTGCAAAGGAATTTACAGTTTTAGTGTTATTTCAAATAGCGACCGTTCGTGATTGAAACATTCGAGATGAAGTGAACTGTGTCGTTCGGGATGAGAGAGTGAGCCCCGAGGGGGCTTAGCAACATCGATGCCAGGTTCATGTCAGAGTGGATCCTTGGATCGTTTGTCAAGATGGTTTATCGCCAGCTCAGAGCATGCCTAGGGATCGTTCGCGACCCCGTACATGTGTAAGTAGCTTAGCCATTTCATAATTATCAGAGTCAAATATCCGTTTAACCTACGAGTTTAAAAAGGATGTCAAAGTGCACATTTTCACGACGATCGGGTTAATAGCCATTCAGAGCGTGCCTATGGACCGTTCGTGGTCGTGTACACGTGTAAATGATTAACCCACATTGGTGAGAGATTTACGACTCATCCATCGTTATCATATTCTTTACTTTGTTAGTAGGTTCTAGAGTTCGGTACTTATCTGAATGAGGAGCCTGCGTGCCCCCTGTTCCTGGTTTTCGCTGGTGGAGATAGCTTCATTCGGTCCTTTGGTTGGTCCGGCATGGATGGGTCCATTCGGTATTCTGGGCCGAACCAGCTGGTTCGGCGGTCCTGAGCTCGCCTATATATAGAGGCTACACCCCCCTTTGGTTTTTCCTTACCGAACCAAGTCTTCTGCCGAACCAATCTTCTGCCGAACCAATCTTCTACCGAATCAATCTTCTGCCGAACCAATCTTCTACCGAATCAATCTCCTACCGAATCAGGTATGTACCCTATTGCCGAATGGTCCTGTTTGCCGAATGTATACGGTGTGTATTGGATAGCCGAATGAGACTTAGGACCGAATGATATGTATGCCGAATG
This sequence comes from Allium cepa, assembly GCA_030765085.1. Lineage (NCBI taxonomy): Eukaryota > Viridiplantae > Streptophyta > Magnoliopsida > Asparagales > Amaryllidaceae > Allium > Allium cepa. The sequence continues at coordinate 874,305,766 of CM060938.1, forward strand.
AGACTTAGGACCGAATTGTATGTATGCCTAATGAGAATGGGATTTTAGCGCCGAATGAACATGGACATGTACCACCGAATGAACTTAAGACTTGTACTACCGAATGGACTTAGGACCCCAGTGCCGAATGAACCTCGTATTCTGGACTTATGTATGCTTGCTTGCTTATACTTTCGTTTTAACGTCATGTTTTTCACTTTTGTGCATGCAGATAAATGACTCGTAAGGCAGAAACACGATCAGACAGACGGAAATCCAAGGATGGGGGAGAGCCTTCTTCTGTGGCCCCAGCCCAATCAGGATCCGGGCAACATCGACCTGTTCCGAGGTCATTAGTGGATGGATATGGTCCACAGGAACTTCTGATCTCCCCCCCTGATTGCTTTCCTAGCTCCCTAAAGGAGGAGCAACTTGACGTCATATCCCGTTCCTTCGGGATAGACAGGGCTCTTATGCTGCTGCCGGGAGATGGAGTGATGCCATATAATCCTCCCGAAGGCTATTTTGCTTATAGCAGATACCATTGTATGTGCGGTGCTATCCCTCCTATCAACGCTTGGATAGTAAGTTTCACCACATATTTGAAGGTGGCTCCTTTCCAACTTCAGCCTAACTCTTATGCCATCCTGGTGAGCCTCTTTGTTATCTTCCAGAGGAGGTACGGGCGTCCTCCTTCTAACCGGGAAATTCGATACTTGTACAACCTGAGAGGCTATAAGAAGGGGTCTCCGTATATCAGTCTGGAAGCGGCCGTGCCCTTCAAACCAGTCCTGGACTTATATTCCAAGTTTACCATGTTCAAGAAAGAGTGGTTCTTTATCAAGGACGATGCTGTTTTTTTCCGCCTTTTCACTTCCGGCTGTAAGATGGATTTCATTTATATTTTCCATGTTTTGACTGTAGTGTTTTTTCTGACATGCTTCTATTTCTGGCTAGCGACAGGTGGTATTGCAGTCGTGGAGGATGACTCCTTGGTGCGAATGGCTGCTGAACTAAAGGCTATTCCGGCACCGGACCGGTCGGCCTCCTTGTTGATCAGGAATGCAACCCTCTTGGAGTATAATTTGATCTTACCGCACCAGTCCGTGGTTAAGCAAAGAGACACGGCTGAGGAGAAGGCTGCCAAAGCTAAGGAGGGGGCTATGGTGAAGAGCGGTAAGAGGGAGCCTTTTACAGAGCGCCCCGTTGTCGGGGGGAAGAAACTAAAGAAGTCTGATGGCCCTTCTCCAAGTACCTTTCCGACTGTCCCGGAGGAGGAAGGTGTAGAAGAGGAGGAAGGAGGCGAGGTTGGAGAAGGGTCGGAGGGTGGAGGAGATGGCGACGGTCAAGGTGGTAGTGGCGTCGGTGCCCTAACCTCTGAGCAAGACCTTGAACTGGATGAGGCTCTCCGTCGGGCCTTCGGGGAGTCGGAGGGAGAGTCGGAAACGGAGAAGGCAAAGGAAACCGGCAAAGCTGTGGCTGGCACTGACCCATCCTCTAAGGGTTCCTCAGCTAAGGCGACTCCGGCGATGCAAGGTGAACTTTTGTCCTGTGCCGATTCCATTTTCGATAGGGACTTAGAAATTTTTTACGGTTCACTTCCGTCCTGGAATGAGATCCAGGACTTATTGCAGTATCCCACTCCTCCGCCGGGTTTGTGTAATAGATGTGTCTTCTCACTTTTCTTTCCTTTTAACTTAACACATTTTTCGAACTGTGGATTATTGTATGTTCGTAACACTTGTTCTTTATTCCAGGGGCAGGCCAGGTGGTTAAAACGTCGGACGTTCGACACCGCCTTGAGCAGTTTAAGTCGAGGAGAGCGTCTGCGAAACCCTCTACTGGTCGCACTGGGGATGTAGTCAGTTATCGCCCTCTTCTTGGGGTCATTGAAGAGGGCATTCGGAAAAAGAAGCGGAGCCGTTCCTTATTTGAGTCTTCCCCTGGTTCGCAGCTTCCTACTCAGCCTCCTCGTGATACTACGGAGGAGAGCACGGAATCTGGCCCCCCTCATCCTCCTTTCAAGAGCCCAACTGTTATTCGTATAAGGCGTCCTGATGTGCCTCGCCCCGTGCCTCGTGACCCTTTTGCCGGTCATCCTGATTTAGATCCGAGCTTTCAGGATATCTCATTTGATGAGGCCACGGGCGAGCACCTCCTTCCCCGCAACCCCATGGTAAGAGTGCTGGACGAGGCCAAGTCTTTAGATCTTAATTTACTTACTACACGGGTAGTCACCATGGGGGACGAAGCCAAGGCTAACATCGATCGGGTGGCCGCAGAGACTAAGAAGTTAATGGAGCATCATGCTAGATTGGCCAAGGCCGAGGAAGAGATCGGGAGTGCTAATATTCGGTTGAGGTTAAAAATTGCCGATCAGGCCAAGCAGCTCGTCGATCAAGCCATCCAGATTTCTCAGCATGAGGAAGCCTCCAAGCGGCTGAAAGAGACGATGGAGAAGGCCAGTAGGGCGGAATTACGGAAGATGGAGGTCGCCTGCAGGGAACGGATTAACATGGCCATTACGACGGTGGACGAGGTTCGAAATGCGGATCTTGAGCGGGTAGAGGAGTTGTCTGGGAGGCTCGAGGCTGCGGAGATGGCTCAGGCCGAGTTGAAGGAGGAGATGGAGGAGATGAGGAGGTCCCTCAAGTTAAAGGAGGAGGAAATGCGGAGGTCTCTTCAGGCGGACTGCTTGAGATACCAATCAGAGAGGGACATTGCCGTCGCCAAGTTGCAAGCTTCCGAGGCCCGGGTGAGGGAGTTTGAGGAGAATGAGGGGATGATGGACGACATGTTGCAGGACATGTACTTCCACACTTGGAAGGAGGGCGGCTTGTCTTGGATGGACGATTACCCTCGGGTGATGGCCAAGGTGTATCTCCAGGCTTTAGAGGAGGCCAGGGTGAACGCGGGTAAGGAAGGCGGAGAGGCTTTCAATTTGGATGCGGTTACTGCCCAGTTCTCGAAGGAGGAGCAAGCGGCGGTGAAGGAGGGGATGCGGCTGCTTGCTGCAGAGGAAGCGGGCATGCAGTTGGATGATGAGGATCGAGCGGCGGATGCTGGTGAGTTATTCTTTTCCCTTTCTTTCCTTTCCGTGTTTTCATAACTTGATTGTTCTTTTAATGAATTCCTCTTCTGAACTGGACAGGTGGGGCTCCTGATCCACATGCGGGGGGCTCTGATCCTGCGGCTAAGTAGACTGGGGAAGTTGGTGATGGAGTGTGGACGCGGCTGCCACCTTTTTATTTCTTTTTATCACTGTTTACGTTAGTCATTGACATGTAACTATAATAATATTATTTGCAAAGAATAACTTCGTGTGATTTTATAATATAAGCTGATGTTGTTATGTTTAAATGTTGTTGTCATCTTGATGTGCTGCGTGAGAAATATAACTATGTATATGCCTGTGATTCTAGTTGTGTTTGATGCTAAGTTTTTTGCTAGAAATATAATTTCATGTGTTGCAATGTTATTGTACGAACAAGCTATAGTTACGTATTTATGTACAAGAAAAGAGAGTACCTCCCTTTATGTTTCATTCGCAGGCGGTAGCTTAGAGTGTCTTATGTAACTGTTCACGGATATAGCTGAGTACCCTGCCACCCAGTATGCAGACTTAGTTTCTTATGAGCGAATGCTTCCTATTTGGTTTCCTGTACTTTAGAGTTTGTTATACAGGATAGGAGAAAAGTATTTAAATGAAATGGAAATATAGTAAAAGTAAAACTTCCAGTCACGGAAGGCCGTCGATGTGCTTAAGTTCGTGGCAAACGGGTTTTTTAGTCACTTTCCCTAGCTGTGGGTCTTGGAGACATTTGTCACCCATCTTACGCCTCCGCGGGGAGTTTTCTTTTTTACCACAGCCGCACTTAAGACACATCGGAGCCGAGATCGCGCACGGTAACTACCCGAACCATTATGGTCCGTAATCGTGGGTATTATTCGATTTACCGTGGCCGGCTAGCGTGGGTGCCGTTGGCCGTGAACTACCCCTAGCTGGCCACACCTTATGTTGGGGCTTAAAGTAGGTTCACAGTTGCCGGCGAGCCGAACGCCGTAATGAGCTGCCATCGGCTATAGTCGGCCTTTATGATGACTTATAATCGGCTCATTACAGTTGGCTTTGAGGGCAGGCGCGCAATGAGTTAACCCGCAGCAGAGGGATGCTGGAGCAAAAGTGTCTCATTGGCGAGTGCATAGAATCGTAGCGTACCTGTTAGGCCTAGTTCAGATGAGGCCGCGGTGCGTCTTGAGTGGAGATGCCATAGGATTTTGTTCAACAGAAAGGGATAAAACTTAACAAGTAGCCAAGACATAAAGGAACAAGCTAAAAAGAGACAAGGTTTTTTAAAGTGGTTCGGCACGAAAGTGCCTACGTCCACTGATTCTCTTTGTTAATTCACTTCATATGGGCAGTACAAGTTAAGAAAAGTATCGACGGAGGTGTCGGATGTTCCATGCCCTCTGAAACACCTCTCCGTCCACTGTTGACAAAATATAAGCTCCGTTGTGGAGATCTTTATGAATTACATACGGTCCGTCCCAGATGGGGTCTAGTGCCCCAGGGCGCGGAAAGATTCGCCTGAGGACAAGATCTCCTTCTTGTAAGCTGCGATGCTTGACTTTGGAATTGTATAGCGCTGCCACTTTTTGTTTGTGAGCTGCTGCTTTGAGCGCTGCATCGTTTCTCCTTTCCTCAATCAGATCCAAAGACATGAGGAGGAGTTCTTCGTTTTCCTCTGGGTTGTAGTGGATCCTACGGTGGGAAGGCACAATAGTCTCAACTGGGAGCATTTCCTCCGATCCATATGCCAAAGAGAAAGGAGTATGTCCCGTTGATGTTCTGAAAGATGTGCGGTACGCCCATAGTGCCGTAGGAAGTTCGTCCACCCAAGCGCCTTTTGACTTTTCAAGTTTCTTCTTGATTAGGGTTTTGAGAATTTTGTTGACGGCTTCAACTTGTCCGTTTGCCTGAGGATATGCTACTGATGAGAAGCTTTTATGAATTCCATGCTCTTGGCACCAGTCGGCAAATTCTTCGCTGTCAAACTGGAGTCCGTTGTCTGATATGATCTTGAGTGGGACTCCGTACCTGCACAGAATATTTTTGATCAAGAAGTTTATAACTTTTGCTGAAGATATTTTATTTAGAGGTTCTACTTCCACCCATTTGGTGAAATAATCGACTGCCACTATAGCATATTTGGATCCGCCTCGGCCCGTTGGCAGTTCGCCAATTAAGTCAATTCCCCATACAGCAAAGGGCCAAGGGCTGGTCATTTGAGTAATTTCGTTTGTGGGTAGTCGAGGAATCTTGGCGAACTTCTGACATCTGTCGCATTTCTTGACGAAGTCTAGGGCATCTTTGTTTAGTGTGGGCCAGTAATATCCATATCGGAGTATCTTCCTTGCCAAAGTCTGCCCTCCAGTGTGATCTCCGCATCCTCCCTGATGGATGTTTGATAAGATCTCCTTGGCTTCCCTTCCGGCGACGCATCTCAATAAGGGGCTAGAGAAGCCACGCCGATAGAGGATGCCTTCTTGTATTGTGTAGTGGGGAACTTTTCTCAAGATCCTCTTGGCTTCGTCACGCCTGTCGGGTAGTGTGCCATCTTGCAAATATTTCCGGATAGGAGTCATCCAGGTTCCTTCTTCGATTGCAGTTATCAGATTCACTTGTTCGAAACTTGGGGCTAGCTGCCTTGAGATGGCTAATGCTCCGGAAATGGTGCTATTCTTCATACTAGCTTGCTTTGCAAGTTCATCTGCCTCTTGGTTCTCTTCTCGAGGAATGTGTTTGATTAGATAGTGGTCCAATTGATCGAGCAGCAATTTGGTTTTCTTTAGGTATGCTGTGAGTCGTTCTTCTCGAGTCTAGAATTCTCCTAGTACCTGGTTTACGATAAGCTGAGAATCACTATGAAGACATAAGGAATTGATTCCAATTTCTAGGGCAAGCTCCAATCCCGCTATTACTGCCTCATATTCAGCATCGTTGTTGGTGGCCGTGAACTCCAACCTTAATGCGTAGTACAACTTTCTTCCCCTGGGAGTGATGATCACAATTCCTGCCCCCGAGCCTTGTTCGTTCGATGCTCCATCTACAAAGAGGTTCCACTTGATGTTTTTTGCCACTTCGGATTGTTCCTTGCCTTTGTTGGTAGTGAATTCGGCGATGAAATCGGCCATGGCTTGCCCTTTGATAGCGGTGCGAGGATGGTAGGTGATATCATACTGACTTAGTTCGATGCACCATTTGAGGAGTCGCCCAGAAGTGTCAGGACGATGGAGCACTTGTCTTAGCGGTTGATCGGTTAGAACCCTGATGGAGTGAGACTGGAAGTAGTGTCGCAGTTTTCGTGACGCGATTAATAAACAATATGCTAATCTCTCTAGTTTAGGATATCTGGCCTCTGCCCCTGTAAATCTCTTACTTACAAAGTAAATCGGGCGTTGTGTGCGGTCTTCTTCTCTTACCAAGGCGGCGCTTAGAGCATGAGATGATACAGCGAGGTATAGGTATAACACTTCACCTTAATTTGGAGTTGAGAGTACTGGTGGTCTCTGAAGGTGTTCGATTAGGTTAAGGAAGGCTTTTAAGCATTCATCGGTCCACTCGAATCTCCCTTTGTCTTTCTTGAGAGCTTCGAAGAAAGGGACACACTTGTCAGTTGCCTTGGAAATGAATCTGCTTAGGGCGGCCACCTTTCCGTTTAGGCTTTGCATTTCTTTTCGAGTGGAGGGTATCCTTATTTCTTTTAGAGCCCGGATTTGTTCAGGGTTTGCTTCGATTCCTCTGGCGTGGACGATAAATCCCAAGAATTTTCCCGATGATACTCCGAAGGAGCACTTTAGAGGATTCAGCTTCATTCCATATCGGCGAAGTACTTGAAACATCTCGTCCAGGTGGCTTACATGGTCGTCGGCTTTCCTGGACTTTACCAACATGTCATCCACATACACTTCCATAGTTCGTCCGATTAGCTCTGCGAACATCTTGTTGACGAGGCGCTGATAGGTAGCTCCAGCATTTTTGAGTCCAAAAGGCATGACTTTGTAACAATATAGTCCGCGGTCAGTGATGAAGCTAGTGTGGTCTTGATCAGGAGCGTGCATGGGAATTTGGTTATATCCGGAGTATGCATCCATAAAAGATAGGAGTTCGTGTCCGGCTGTGCTGTCCACAAGTTGGTCAATTCGGGGAAGTGGAAAGCAATCTTTTGGGCAAGCGTCATTCAGATTGGAGAAGTCAATACATGTTCGCCACTTTCCATTGGCCTTTTTTACTAGCACTGGGTTAGCGATCCATTCTGGGTAGATGGCTTCCCGTATGAAGCCATTAGCAAGTAGATTCTTTACTTCCTCATCAAGGGCTGCTGATCGCTCTGCCCCCATGCTCCTCTTTTTCTGTTTTACTGGCACCTTGGTGGGATCGATGTTCAGCATGTGGCATGCTATGTCGGGGGAGATTCCTGTCATATCGGCATGGGTCCACGCAAATACATCTAAGTTGTGGCGGAGAAAGTCAATGAGTTGATCTTTCAACTCCGTTTTTAGCTGAGATCCGATTTTTAATAGTTTACTTGAATCGTGCTTATCTACAGATACGAATTCCATAGCCTCTGCAGGCTCGGCGGTAGCCTCCTCCTCTTTATCCCTGGGGTCTAGTTCATTGAAGGGATCACTTGTGTATCGAAGAGGAGGGGCTTTCTTTAGTTGCTATGCCTCCAAGCTTTTCATGCAGAGAGTAGTCTCTGCACCTTTTCCTTTATTCTTTCTGCGGTTATTGCGAAGTTCAGTTACGTAGCAGTCTCGGGCAGCACTTGATCTCCTTCTACTTCTCCTACTCCGTTGTCTGTTGGAAATTTCATTTTCAGGCACCAGGGGGCTAATACAATCTGGAAGTCAGACAAGGCTGGTCTTCCCAAGAAGGCGTTGTAAGCCGAGTGGTTTTCTATTAGTACGAACGTTTGTTTTCGCACAACGGAGCGGGGATGACTTCCTATTTCGACGAAGAGGTCAAGTTGCCCGAGGGGCATTTTTGCATCTCCAGTGAAACCGTGCAGTGGTTTGTCACAGGGGGATACATCCTTCATTGATAACTTCATTTCGTCGAAAGCATGTTTGAATAGGATATTTACGGAGCTTCCTGTGTCTATTAGAATCCGAAAAACTTTAGCTGGACCGAACCAGGCAGAGATGACCATAGGATCCATATGTGGGTACTGTCTTCCTTCCAAATCACGCCTACTGAATATGATGTCGTCGCTCTCTTTTCGTTTCGGGTGGCGTTCTTCCGTGATGGAGTTAACATAGCATTCTGCATTTCTAAGCGACTTGCCATACCTTTCCATCTCTGCCCAACTTCTGTCGGCGATGTGTGGTCCTCCTGAGATGGTAAGGACCACTATCTTCTCTTGACTAGAGCCACTGGTGTTGTGATTGTTGCGATTCCCTCCGCCTACCTCTGGGAGGGGTTGCTTTGAGTTCTCATTGGCTGGAGTTGGAGTCCTGTTCTGACCCTTCACATAGCGTTCCAGTCTTCTTCTTCTAATGTGTTCTTCGATCAAGTCCCGAAGATGGTGGCATTCATTGGTGTCATGCCCGTGGGATTCGTGGAAGCGACAGAACTTTCCGGACTTGAGTGCGTTATCTGATTCTTTCTTATGCGGGGGGCGCTTGTATCCGAGTTCGCCCTGAGTGGCTAGGAAGATGTTTTCGATTGTTTCATTCAAAGGAGTGTAGGAGTCAAATCTCGGTCCTGGTCGATATTGGCGCTTTTCGACCTTCCTGCCCCCAGCATTGTCTCTAGATTCATTTCTTCGAGCGTCCTTAGCCGCAGTGGGAACCTTGTCCTGAACTGTCTTACCTTGTTGCCCTGACTGCCTCTCCGTAGCAGCGTCTTCAAGTCTCATATACTTTCCAGCTTCATGGAAGAAATCAGGCAAGGTAGCTGGTTTTTCCTTAGTTAATCTTCTGGCAAACTTGGTGTCTGGATGTACACCACTACAGAGGGCCATTAGAGTGAGTTTTTCATCGGCATCTTGAACTGCTGCCGCTGCGGCATTGAACCGTGTTAGATATTGTTGCAGCGTCTCTCCGGATTTCTGTTTGACATTGGATAGAGAATAAGCATCCTTGGGTTGTTCCACATGGATGCGGAACTGGCTAATAAACCTTTCTTTCAACATCTCCCATGAGCTGATGGATCCTTGGGGTAGATGGCAGAACCAGGAGGTAGCTAGATCTGCTAGGAATATAGGAAAGCATTTACATAATACTCCTTCGGTTGCTCCACTCATGAGCATATGCTGGGTGTATCTCTGTAAGTGTACGATGGGGTCGGAAGTTCCTTTGTAAGGTTCCATGGTTGGCATTTTCCATTCCCGGGGAGTGATAGCAGTTTCGATGTTTCGGGTAAAGGGGCTGGTGACCCTAGCGCCTATTCCCCGGTCCCTTTGCTCCCGTTGGACACATTCTCTGAATAATCGTGCCATTCGTTCGTCAGAATTTGGAGCGGACAAAAACGAGCTTGGTTCCTCCCTGCGGGATCTATCTCATCCAGATGACCTGTAGGGATGGTATAGTCTATCACTTCTAGCATTATCCAGTGGTTGCCTCTGGCTGCTCGGATGCACGCTTGGACAAGCTACAGTTGCTCCCTGCCTTGATCTTCCCCTGTGGGGTTCTGTTTCGAGCATATCCATGGGGTCAACTTCGGGCTGGGTCCTAGCTTGGCTCCGTTCAGCGGGGTTTCTATGATTAGGTGGCATGACTGGCTCAGCTACATCCGATCCTCGCCTGGTGCCTCCCCCACTGGGTTCGGTTCCAAGCGCTTCCTCGAGTCGGAATTCGGGCTGAGTCCGGGCGCGACCCCTATCGTTGTTGTTCCTGTTGATAGCTTCTTCGAAGAGGGAAGACCTTTGTTGCCTCCGAGATCCTCCAGATTGGGATTCACCCCATGATTCAGTGTTGCGGTTGGACTCTTCAGTATCCCTTAAGCGTGACATGAGTTGGTCCACCAAAGTTTCTAGTTGGGATGTGAAGCGGTTAGTTACTTCAGCCACAACCCTGTCCAGATCTGCCCTAGTGATTGGTTGTTCCGTTGCGGGACCAGTTGGATTTTCCTGATTTTCATCTGGTACTGCTGTTGAAGTGGGCTGATCTGCGATTGCTGGATCTGGAAGGCTGCTAGTTGTGATGTTCTTTCCTCTGTTAACATCCTTTCTCTGTTTGGAAGGCATGATTTCTAAGTAACGAGCGATGTTGTTAGGAAGAAGGTTGAGTGGGAGAAGATGAAGCTTGAGTTCAACTCTCAATGAAAGCACCAAAAATGTTTGCACAAAAAATGGACAAACACCTCCAAGTCGTATTATTTAGTTGATTATATATGATTTTCAATGATTTTAGATGAGTATGTAAATATAAAAGAAGTAGGGGCTGAAATGTAAAAGACACGCGGATTTATAGTGGTTCGGCCAGAATGTGCCTACGTCCACTTTATATGTTATTATCTTCTTTCTTTCAGATTACAAGTACAATGCTTCGTATATAAGTATATGAAAATAGTTTGAAAGTTCCTTCCTTGCTTGAGCTCTCAAACTTGTCTACCATTGTTGTACCCCTGCCACTCTATTTATAGAGTGAGGTAGGGGGCAGGGGTCTTGGATGTATATAGCTGCTGGTGGGCCCGGGCTGAAGCAATTTGGACTGGCAGTTGTTTGGTTCAGGGAGGTCTCATTCGGCATGGAGCTTCGACCGGTGGTAGGTGTTGTCCGGTGGTAGCGGTGTGGATGTGGACCGGCAGTGAGTGTGGACCGGTGATAGGTGTGGACCGGTGGTGAGGTAGTTCGGTGCTTCTTGGACCGGTTGTGGGGAAGAGGTTTGGTTCGGTGGTGCCCCTGGTTCGGTATGCCGAATGGAGATGGAGGAATGTTGGCTCTGTGGCCGAATGGGGCTGACCGAATGGATTCTGGTCCGGTATGACATGGAGAGGCCGGATGGGAAGGAGGCCGAATGAGGAGGAGGCCGAATGGGAAGGTGACTGGTCGTGCCGAATGAAGTGGAGATGGCGAACCCGCGTGAAACTGTGGCTTCTTGGTCTCGAGATCTTCTGGGTGAAAATTCGCCCAACACCATCGTTGGAGAGTGGTGCACCATGGTACTGTTCCGTTTCAAATCCATGCACGCATTACTAAAAGTCGCACGACACTGTTTCACAATTTCGGACGGATGTTGCACCTTGCACGGTGGATGTTGCACCCTATAGATATCAATTATTCAAACGGCCATAACTTCTGGCTCGTTTAGAGTTACGGGAGCCATAACCTGTCAAAATGAAGGCCTCAATGAGTTCTACGGCTTTGACAGCTTTCTACCATCAACGGATAGATTAATGTCCAAAAAGGGCAACCCGAATCTCAATCGGGTCTCGTAAGTTTTTTACCCTTCGTTTTTTCGACACGTGGATTTTTACGGTAAAACGGGATTACCGTGGCCCGTCTTCGACTTCCCATCGCTGGAGAGTGGTGCACCATAGTACAATTCCGTTTCAAATCCATGCATGCATTTCTAAAGGTTGTACGACACTGTTTCGCCATTTCGGACGGATGTTGCACCTTGCACCGTGGATGTTGCACCTTGTAGATATCGATTATTCGGACGGCCATAACTTCTGGCTCGTTTAGAGTTACGGGAGCCATAACCGGTCAAAACGAAGGCCTCGATGAGATTAACGGCTTTGACGGCTTTCAGCCGTCAACGGATAGATTAATGCCCAAAAAGGACAACCCAAATCTCAATCGGGTCTCGTAAGTTTTTTACCCTTCGTTTTTTCGACACGTGGATTTTTACGTTAAAACAGGATTACCGTGGCCCGTCTTCGACTTCCCATCGCTGGAGAGTGGTGCACTATGGTACTGTTCCTTTTCAAATCCATGCACGCATTTCTAAAAGTCGTACGACACTGTTTCGCCATTTCGGACGGATGTTGCACCTTGCACCGTTGATGTTGCACCCTCTAGATATTGATTATTCGGACGGCCATGACTTCTGACTCGTTTAGAGTTACGGGAGCCATAACTTGTCAAAACGAAGGCCTCATGAGTTCTATGGGTTTGACAGCTTTCAGCCGTCAACGGATAGATTAATGCCCAAAAAGGACAACCCGAATCTCAATCGGGTCTCGTAAGTTTTTTACCCTTCGTTTTTTCAACACGTGTATTTTTACGGTAAAACGGGATTATCGTGGCCCGTCTTCGATTTCCCATCGCTGGAGAGTGGTGCACCATGGTACTGTTCTGTTTCAAATCCATGCACGCATTTCTAAAAGTCGTACAACACCGTTTCACCATTTCAGACGGATGTTGCACCTTGCACCGTGGATGTTGCACCCTGTAGATATCGATTATTCAAACGGCCATAACTTATGGCTCGTTTAGAGTTACGGGAGCCGTAACCTTTCAAAATTAAGGTCTCGATGAGTTCTATGGCTTTGACAGCTTTCTACCGTCAACGGATAGATTAATGCCAAAAAAGGACAACCCGAATCTCAATCGGGTCTCGTAAGTTTTTTACCCTTCGTTTTTTCGACACGTGGATTTTTACGGTAAAACAGGATTACCGTGGCCCGTCTTCGACTTCTCATCGCGGGAGAGTGGTGCACCATGGTACAATTCCGTTTCAAATCCATGCATGCATTTCTAAAAGTTGTACGGCACTGTTTCGCCATTTCGGACGTATGTTGCACCTTGCACCGTGGATGTTGCACCCTGTAGATATCGATTATTCGGACGGCCATAACTTCGGGCTCGTTTAGAGTTACGGGAGCCATAACCTGTCAAAACGAAGGCCTCAATGAGTTCTATGGCTTTGACAGCTTTCAGCCCTCAACGGATAGATTAATGCCCAAAAAGGATAACCCGAATCTCAATCGGGTCTCGTAAGTTTTTTTATCCTTCGTTTTTTCGACACGTGGATTTTTACGTTAAAACAGGATTACCGTGGCCCGTCTTCGACTTCCCATCGCTGGAGAGTGGTGCGCTATGGTACTGTTCCTTTTCAAATCCATGCACGCATTTCTAAAAGTCATACGGCACCGTTTCGCCATTTCGGACGGATGTTGCACCTTGCACCGTGGATGTTGCACCCTATAGATATCGATTATTCGGACGGCCATAACTTCTGACTAGTTTAGAGTTAGGGAGCCATAACCTGTCAAAACGAAGGCCTCGATGAGTTCAATGGGTTTGACAGCTTTCCGCCGTCAACGGATAGATTAATTCCCAAAAAGGACAACCCGAATCTCAATCGGGTCTCGTAAGTTTTTTACCCTTCGTTTTTTCGACACGTGGATTTTTGCGGTAAAACGGGATTACCGTGGCCCGTCTTCGACTTCCCATCGCTGGAGAGTGGTGCACCATGGTACTGTTCCGTTTCAAATCCATGCACGTATTTCTAAAAGTTGTACGACACTGTTTCACCATTTCGGACGGATGTTGCACCTTGCACCGTGGATGTTGCACCCTGTAGATATCGATTATTCAAACGGCCATAACTTCTGGCTCCTTTAAAGTTACGGGAGCCATAACCTGTCAAAATGAAGGCCTCGATAAGTTCTACGGCTTTGACAGCTTTCAGCCGTCAACGGATAGATTAATGCCCAAAAAGGACAACCCGAATCTCAATCGGGTCTCGTAAGTTTTTTACCCTTCGTTTTTACGACACGTGGATTTTTACGGTAAAACAGGATTACCGTGGCTGGCCTTCGATTTACCATCGCTGGTGAGTGGTGCACCATGGTACTGTTCCGTTTCAAATCCATGCACGCATTTCTAAAAGTCGTACGGCACTGTTTCGCAATTTCGGACGGATGTTGCACCTTGCACCGTGGATATTGCACCCTGTAGATATCGATTATTCGGACGGCCATAACTTCTGGCTCATTTAGAGTTAAGGGAGCCATAACCTGTCAAAACGAAGGCCTCGATGAGTTCTATGGCTTTGACAGCTTTCAGCCGTCAACGGATAGATTAATCCCCAAAAAGGACAACCCGAATCTCAATCGGGTCTCGTAAGTTTTTTACCCTTCGTTTTTTCGACACGTGGATTTTTACGGTAAAACAAGATTACCGTGGCCCGTCTTCGACTTCCCATCACTGGAGAGTGGTGCACCATGGTACTGTTCCATTTCAAATCCTTGCACGCATTTCTAAAAGTCGTATGGCACTGTTTTGCCATTTCGGACGGATGTTGCACCTTGCACCGTGGATGTTGCACCCTGTAGATATCGATTATTCGGACGGCCATAACTTCTGGCTCGTTTAGAGTTACGGGAGCCATAACCTGTCAAAACGAAGGCCTCGATGAGTTCTATGGCTTTGATAGCTTTTAGCCATCAACGGATAGATTAATGCCCAAAAAGGACAACCCGAATCACAATCGGGTCTCGTAAGTTTTTTACCCTTCGTTTTTTCGACACGTGTATTTTTACGATAAAACGGGATTACCGTGGCCCGTCTTCGACTTCCCATCGCTGGAGAGTGGTGCACTATGGTAGTGTTCCGTTTCAAATCCATGCACGAATTTCTCAAGGTCGTACGACACTGTTTCGCCATTCCGGACGGATGTTGCACCTTGCACCGTGGATGTTGCACCCTGTAGATATCGATTATTCGGACGGCCATAACTTCGGGCTCGTTTAGAGTTACGGGAGCCATAACCTGTCAAAACGAAGGCCTCGATGAGTTCTATGGCTTTGACAGCTTTCAGCCATCAACGGATTGATTAATGCCCAAAAAGGACAACCCGAATCTCGATCGGGTCTCGTAAGTTTTTTACCCTTCGTTTTTTCGACACGTGGATTTTTACGTTAAAACAGGATTACCGTGGCCCGTCTTCGACTTCCCATCGCTGTAGAGTGGTGCACTATGGTACTGTTCCTTTTCAAATCCATGCACGCATTTCTAAAAGTCATACGGCACTGTTTCGCCATTTCGGACGGATGTTGCACCTTGCACCGTGGATGTTGCACCCTGTAGATATCGATTATTCGGACGGCCATAACTTCTGACTCGTTTAGAGTTACGGGAGCCATTACCTGTCAAAACGAAGGCCTCGATGAGTTCTATGGGTTTGACAGCTTTCAGCCATCAACGGATAGATTAATGCCCAAAAAGGACAACCCGAATCTCAATCGGGTCTCGTAAGTTTTTTACCCTTCGTTTTTTTGACACGTGGATTTTTACGGTAAAACGGGATTACCGTGGCCCGCCTTCGACTTCCCATCGCTGGAGAGTGGTGCACCATGGTACTGTTCCATTTCAAATCCATGCACGCATTTCTAAAAGTCCTACGACACTGTTTCGCCATTTCGGACGGATGTTGCACCTTGCACCGTGGATGTTGCACCCTATAGATATCGATTATTCAAACGGCCGTAACTTCTGGCTCGTTTAGAGTTACGGGAGCCATAACCTGTAAAAATGAAGGCCTCGATGAGTTCTACGGCTTTGACAGCTTTCTGCCGTCAACGGATAGATTAATGCCCAAAAAGGACAACCCGAATCTCAATCGGGTCTCGTAAGTTTTTTACCCTTCGTTTTTTCGACACGTGGATATTTACGGTAAAACAGGATTACCGTGGCTGGCCTTCGATTTACCATCGCTGGAGAGTGGTGCACCATGGTACTGTTCCGTTTCAAATCCATGCACGCATTTCTAAAAGTCGTACGGCACTGTTTCGCCATTTCGTACGTATGTTGCACCTTGCACCGTGGATGTTGCACCCTATAGATATTGATTATACGGACGACCATAACTTCTGGCTTGTTTAGAGTTACGGGAGCCACAACCTGTTAAAACGAATGCCTCGATGAGTTCTACGGCTTTGATAGCTTTAAGCTGTCAACGGATAGATTAATGCCCAAAAAGGACAACCCGAATCTCAATCGGGTCTCGTAAGTTTTTTTATCCTTCGTTTTTTCGACACATGGATTTTTACGGTAAAACAGGATTACCGTGGCTGGCCTTCGATTTACCATCGTTGGAGAGTAGTGCACCATGGTACTGTTCCATTTCAAATCCATGCATGCATTTCTAAAAGTCGTACGGCACTGTTTCGCCATTTCGGACGGATGTTGCACCTTGCACCGTGGATGTTGCACCCTGTAGATATCGATTATTCGGACGGCCATAACTTCTGGCTCGATTAGAGTTACGGGAGCCATAACCTGTCAAAACGAAGGCCTCGATGAGTTCTACGGCTTTGACAGCTTTCAGTCATCAATGGATAGATTAATGCCCAAAAAGGACAACCCGAATCTCAATCGGGTCTCGTAAGTTTTTTACCCTTCGTTTTTTCGACACGTGTATTTTTACGGTAAAACGGGATTACCGTGGCCCGTTTTCGACTTCCCACCACTGGAGAGTGGTGCACCATGGTACTGTTCCGTTTCAAATCCATGCACGCATTTCTAAAAGTCGTACGGCACTGTTTCGCCATTTCGGATGGATGTTACACCTTACACCGTGGATGTTGCACCCCGTAGATATCGATTATTCGAACGACCATAACTTCGGGCTCGTTTAGAGTTACGGGAGCCATAACCTGTCAAAACGAAGGCCTCGATGAGTTCTATGGCTTTGACAGCTTTCAGCCGTCAACGGATAGATTAATGCCCAAAAAGGACAACCCGAATCTCGATCGGGTCTCGTAAGTTTTTTACCCTTCGTTTTTTCGACACGTGGATTTTTACGTTAAAACAGGATTACCTTGGCCCGTCTTCGACTTCCCATCGCTGGAGAGTGCTGCACTATGGTACAGTTCCTTTTCAAATCCATGCACGCATTTCTAAAAGTGGTACGGCACCGTTTCGCCATTTCGGACGGATGTTGCACCTTGCACCGTGGATGTCGAATCCTGTAGATATCGATTATTCGGACGGCCATAACTTATGACTCGTTTAGAGTTACAGGAGCCATAACCTGTCAAAACGAAGGCCTCGATGAGTTCTATGGGTTTGACAGCTTTCAGCCGTCAACGGATAGATTAATGCCCAAAAAGGACAACCCGAATCTCAATCGGGTCTCGTAAGTTTTTTACCCTTCGTTTTTTCGGCACGTGGATTTTTACGGTAAAACGGGATTACCGTGGCCGGCCTTGGACTTCCCATCGTTGGAGAGTGGTGCACCATGGTACTGTTCCGTTTCAAATCCATGCACGCATTTCTAAAAGTCGCACGACAATGTTTCACAATTTCGGATGGATGTTGCACCTTGCACCGTGGATGTTGCACCCTGTAGATATCGATTATTCAAACGGCCATAACTTCTGGCTCGTTTAGAGTTACGGGAGCCATAACCTGTCAAAATGAAGGCCTCGATGAGTTCTACGGCTTTGACAGCTTTCTACCGTCAACGGATAGATTAATGTCCAAAAAGGACAACCCGAATCTCAATCGGGCTCGTAAGCTTTTTACCCTTCGTTTTTTCGACACGTGGATTTTTACGGTAAAACAGGATTACCGTGGCCCGTCTTCGACTTCCGATCGCTGGAGAGTGGTGCACCATGGTACAATTCCGTTTCAAATCCATGCATGCATTTCTAAAGGTCGTACGACACTGTTTCGCCATTTCGTACGGATGTTGCACCTTGCACCGTGGATGTTGCACCCTGTAGATATCGATTATTCGGACGGCCATAACTTCTGGCTCGTTTAGAGTTACGGGAGCCATAACCTGTCAAAACGAAGGCCTCGATGAGTTCTATGGCTTTGACAGCTTTCAGCCGTCAACGGATATATTAATGCCCAAAAAGGACAACCCGAATCTCGATCGGGTCTCGTAAGTTTTTTACCCTTCGTTTTTTCGACACGTGGATTTTTACGTTAAAACAGGATTACCGTGGCCCGTCTTCGACTTCCCGTCGCTGGAGAGTGCTGCACTATGGTACTGTTCCTTTTCAAATCCATGCACGCATTTCTAAAAGTGGTACGGCACCGTTTCGCCATTTCGGACGGATGTTGCACCTTGCACCGTGGATGTCGAATCCTGTAGATATCGATTATTCGGACGGCCATAACTTATGACTCGTTTAGAGTTACGGGAGCCATAACCTGTCAAAACGAAGGCCTCTATGAGTTCTATGGGTTTGACAGCTTTCAGCCGTCAACGGATAGATTAATGCCCAAATAGGACAACCCGAATCTCAATCGGGTCTCGTAAGTTTTTTACCCTTCGTTTTTTCGGCACGTGGATTTTTACGGTAAAACGGGATTACCGTGGCCGGCCTTGGACTTCCCATCGTTGGAGAGTGGTGCACCATGGTACTGTTCCGTTTCAAATCCATGCACGCATTTCTAAAAGTCGCACGACACTGTTTCACAATTTCGGACGGATGTTGCACCTTGCACCGTGGATGTTGCACCCTGTAGATATCGATTATTCAAACGGCCATAACTTCTGGCTCGTTTAGAGTTACGGGAGCCATAACCTGTCAAAATGAAGGCCTCGATGAGTTCTACGGCTTTGACAGCTTTCTACCATCAACGGATAGATTAATGTCCAAAAAGGACAACCCGAATCTCAATTGGGTCTCGTAAGTTTTTTACCCTTCGTTTTTTCGACACGTGGATTTTTACGGTAAAACAGGATTACCGTGGCCCGTCTTCGACTTCCGATCGCTGGAGAGTGGTGCACCATGGTACAATTCCGTTTCAAATCCATGCATGCATTTCTAAAGGTCGTACGACACTGTTTCGCCATTTCGGACGGATGTTGCACCTTGCACCGTGGATGTTGCACCCTGTAGATATCGATTATTCGGACGGCCATAACTTCTGGCTCGTTTAGAGTTACGGGAGCCATAACCTGTCAAAACGAAGGCCTCGATGAGTTCTATGGCTTTGACAGCTTTTAGCCGTCAACGGATATATTAATGCCCAAAAAGGACAACCCGAATCTCGATCGGGTCTCGTAAGTTTTTTACCCTTCGTTTTTTCGACACGTGGATTTTTACGTTAAAACAGGATTACCGTGGCCCGTCTTCGACTTCCCGTCGCTGGAGAGTGCTGCATTATGGTACTGTTCCTTTTCAAATCCATGCACGCATTTCTAAAAGTGGTACGGCACCGTTTCGTCATTTCGGACGGATGTTGCACCTTGCACCGTGGATGTCGAATCCTGTAGATATCGATTATTCGGACGGCCATAACTTATGACTCGTTTAGAGTTACGGGAGCCATAACCTGTCAAAACGAAGGCCTCGATGAGTTCTATGGGTTTGATAGCTTTCAGCCGTCAACGGATAGACTAATGCCCAAAAAGGACAACCCGAATCTCAATCGGGTCTCGTAAGTTTTTTACCCTTCGTTTTTTCGGCACGTGGATTTTTACGGTAAAACGGGGTTACCGTGGCCGGCCTTGGACTTCCCATCGTTGGAGAGTGGTGCACCATGGTACTGTTCCCTTTCAAATCCATGCACGCATTTCTAAAAGTCGCACGACACTGTTTCACAATTTCGGACGGATGTTGCACCTTGCACCGTGGATGTTGCACCCTGTAGATATCGATTATTCAAACGGCCATAAATTCTGGCTCGTTTAGAGTTACGGGAGCCATAACCTGTCAAAATGAAGGCCTCGATGAGTTCTACGGCTTTGACAACTTTCTACCATCAACGGATAGATTAATGTCCAAAAAGGACAACCCGAATCTCAATCGGGTCTCGTAAGTTTTTTACCCTTCGTTTTTTCGACACGTGGATTTTTACGGTAAAACAGGATTACCGTGGCCCGTCTTCGACTTCCGATCGCTGGAGAGTGGTGCACCATGGTACAATTCCGTTTCAAATCCATGCATGCATTTCTAAAGGTCGTACGACACCGTTTCGCCATTTCGGACGGATGTTGCACCTTGCACCGTGGATATTGCACCCTGTAGATATCGATTATTCGGACGGCCATAACTTCTGGCTCGTTTAGAGTTACGGGAGCCATAACCTGTCAAAACGAAGGCCTCGATGAGTTCTATGGCTTTGACAGCTTTCAGCCGTCAACGGATATATTAATGCCCAAAAAGGACAACCCGAATCTCGATCGGTTCTCGTAAGTTTTTTACCCTTCGTTTTTTCGACACATGGATTTTTACGTTAAAACAGGATTACCGTGGCCCGTCTTCGACTTCCCGTCGCTGGAGAGTGCTGCACTATGGTACTGTTCCTTTTCAAATCCATGCACGCATTTCTAAAAGTGGTACGGCACCGTTTCGCCATTTCGGACGGATGTTGCACCTTGCACCGTGGATGTCGAATCCTGTAGATATCGATTATTCAAACGGCCATAACTTCTGGCTCGTTTAGAGTTACGGGAGCCATAACCTGTCAAAATGTAGGCCTCGATGAGTTCTACGGCTTTGACAGCTTTCTACCATCAACGGATAGATTAATGTCCAAAAAGGACAACCCGAATCTCAATCGGGTCTCGTAAGTTTTTTACCCTTCGTTTTTTCGACACGTGGATTTTTACGGTAAAACAGGATTACCGTGGCCCGTCTTCGACTTCCGATCGCTGGAGAGTAGTGCACTATGGTACAATTCCGTTTCAAATCCATGCATGCATTTCTAAAGGTCGTACGATACTGTTTCGCCATTTCGGACGGATGTTGCACCTTGCACCGTGGATGTTGCACCCTGTAGATATCGATTATTCGGACGGCCATAACTTCTGGCTCGTTTAGAGTTACGGGAGCCATAACCTGTTAAAACGAAGGCCTCGATGAGTTCTATGGCTTTGACAGCTTTCAGCCGTCAACGGATATATTAATGCCCAAAAAGGACAACCCGAATCTCGATCGGGTCTCGTAAGTTTTTTACCCTTCGTTTTTTCGACACGTGGATTTTTACGTTAAAACAGGATTACCGTGGCCCGTCTTCGACTTCCCGTCGCTGGAGAGTGCTGCACTATGGTACTGTTCCTTTTCAAATCCATGCACGCATTTCTAAAAGTGGTACGGCACCGTTTCGCCATTTCGGACGGATGTTGCACCTTGCACCGTGGATGTCGAATCCTGTAGATATCGATTATTCAAACGGCCATAACTTCTGGCTCGTTTAGAGTTACGGGATCCATAACCTGTCAAAATGAAGGCCTCGATGAGTTCTACGGCTTTGACAGCTTTCTACCATCAACGGATAGATTAATGTCCAAAAAGGACAACCCAAATCTCAATCGGGTCTCGTAAGTTTTTTACCCTTCGTTTTTTCGACACGTGGATTTTTACGGTAAAACAGGATTACCGTGGCCCGTCTTCGACTTCCTATCGCTGGAGAGTGGTGCACTATGGTACAATTCCTTTTCAAATCCATGCATGAATTTCTCAAGGTCGTACGGCACTGTTTCGCCATTTCGGACGGATGTTGCACCTTGCACCGTGGATGTTGCACCCTGTAGATATCGATTATTCGGACGGCCATAACTTCTGACTAGTTTAGAGTTACGGGAGCCATAACCTGTCAAAACGAAGGCCTCGATGAGTTCTATGGGTTGGACAGCTTTCCGCCGTCAACGGATAGATTAATGCCCAAAAAGGACAACCCGAATCTCAATCGGGTCTCGTAAGCTTTTTACCCTTCGTTTTTTCGACACGTGGATTTTTACGGTAAAACGGGATAACCGTGGCCCGTCTTCGACTTCCCATCGCTGGAGAGTGGTGCACCATGGTACTGTTCCGTTTCAAATCCATGCACGTATTTCTAAAAGTCGTACGACACTGTTTCACCATTTCGGACGGATGTTGCACCTTGCACCGTGGATGTTGCACCCTGTAGATATCGATTATTCAAATGGCCATAAATTCTGGCACGTTTAAAGTTACGGGAGCCATAACCTGTCAAAATGAAGGCCTCGATAAGTTCTACGGCTTTGACAGCTTTCAGCCGTCAACGGATAGATTAATGCCCAAAAAGGACAACCCGAATCTCAATCGGGTCTCGCAAGTTTTTTACCCTTCGTTTTTACGACACGTGGATTTTTCCGGTAAAACAGGATTACCGTGGCCGGCCTTCGATTTACCATCGCTGGAGAGTGGTGCACCATGGTACTGTTCCGTTTCAAATCCATGCACGCGTTTTTAAAAGTCGTACGGCACTGTTTCGCCATTTCGGACGGATGTTGCACCTTGCACCGTGGATGTTGCACCCTATAGATATCGATTATTCGGACGGCCATAACTTCTGGCTCGTTTAGAGTTACGGGAGCCATAACCTATCAAAACGAAGGCCTCGATGAGTTCTATGGCTTTGACAGCTTTCAGCCCTCAACGGATAGATTAATGCCCAAAAAGGACAACCCGAATCTGAATCGGGTCTCGTAAGTTTTTACCCTTCGTTTTTTCGACACGTGGATTTTTACGTTAAAACAGGATTACCGTGGCCCGTCTTCGACTTCCCATCGCTGGAGAGTGGTGCACAATGGTACTGTTCCTTTTCAAATCCATGCACGCATTTCTAAAAGTCGTACGGCACCGTTTCGCCATTTCGGACGGATGTTGCACCTTGCACCGTGGATGTTGCACCCTGTAGATATCGATTATTCGGACGGCCATAACTTCTGACTAGTTTAGAGTTACGGAAGCCATAACCTGTTAAAACGAAGGCCTCGATAAGTTCTATGGGTTTTACAGCTTTTCGCCATCAACGGATAGATTAATGCCCAAAAAGGACAACCCGAATCTCAATCGGGTCTCGTAAGTTTTTTACCCTTCGTTTTTTCGACACGTGGATTTTTACGGTAAAACGGGATTACCGTGGCCCGTCTTCGACTTCCCATCGTTGGAGAGTGGTGCACCATGGTACTGTTCCGTTTCAAATCCATGCACGTATTTCTAAAAGTCGTACGACACTGTTTCACCATTTCGGACAGATGTTGCACCTTGCGCCGTGGATGTTGCACCCTGTAGATATCGATTATTCAAACGGCCATAACTTCTGACTCGTTTAAAGTTACGGGAGACATAACCTGTCAAAATGAAGGCCTCGATAAGTTCTATGGCTTTGACAGCTTTAAGCCGTCAACGGATAGATTAATGCCCAAAAAGGACAACCCGAATCTCAATCGGGTCTCTTACGTTTTTTACCCTTCGTTTTTACGACACGTGGATTTTTACGGTAAAACGGGATTACCGTGGTTGGCCTTCGATTTACCATCGCTGGTGAGTGGTGCACCATGGTACTATTCCGTTTCAAATCCATGCACCCATTTCTAAAAGTCGTACGGCACTGTTTCGCCATTTCGGACGGATGTTGCACCGTGCACCGTGGATGTTGCACCCTGTAGATATCGATTATTCGGACGGCCATAACTTCTGGCTCATTTAGAGTTACGGAAGCCATAACCTGTCAAAACGAAGGCCTCGATGAGTTCTATGGCTTTGACAGCTTTCAGCCGTCAACGGATAGATTAATCCCCAAAAAGGACAACCCGAATCTCAATCGGGTCTCGTAAGTTTTTTACCCTTCGTTTTTTCGACACATGGATTTTTACGGTAAAACAGGATTACCGTGGCCCGTCTTCGACTTCCCATCGCTGGAGAGTGGTGCACCATGGTAATGTTCCGTTTCAAATCCTTGCACGCATTTCTAAAAGTCGTACGGCACTGTTTCACCATTTCGGACGGATGTTGCACCTTGCACCGTGGATGTTGCACCCTGTATATATCGATTATTCGGATGGCCATAACTTCTGGCTCGTTTAGAGTTACGGGAGCCATAACCTATCAAAACGAAGGCCTCGATGAGTTCTACGGCTTTGACAGCCTTCAGCCGTCAACGGATAGATTAATGCCCAAAAAGGACAACCCGAATCACAATCGGGTCTCGTAAGTTTTTTACCCTTCGTTTTTTCGACACGTGGATTTTTACGGTAAAACGGGATTACCGTGGCCCGTCTTCGTCTTCCCATCGCTGGAGAGTGGTGCACTATGGTACTGTTCAGTTTCAAATCCATGTACGCATTTCTAAAAGTCGTACGGCACTGTTTCGCCATTTCGGACGGATGTTGCACCTTGCACCGTGGATGTTGCACCCTGTAGATATCGATTATTCGGACGGCCATAACTTCTGGCTCGTTTAGAGTTACGCGAGCCATAACCTGTCAAAACGAAGGCCTCGATGAGTTCTATGGCTTTGACAGCTTTCAGCCGTCAACGGATAGATTAATGCCCAAAAAGGACAACCCGAATCTCAATCGGGTCTCGTAAGTTTTTTACCCTTCGGTTTTTCGACACGTGGATTTTTACGGTAAAACAGGATTACCGTGGCCCGTCTTCGACTTCCCATTGCTGGAGAGTGGTGCACTATGGTACTGTTCCGTTTCAAATCCATGCACGCATTTTTAAAAGTCGTACGGCATTGTTTCGCCATTTCGGACGGATGTTGCACCTTGCACCGTGGATGTCGCACCCTGTAGATATCGATTATTCAAACGGCCATAACTTCTGGCTCGTTTAGAGTTACGGGAGCCATAACCTGTCAAAACGAAGGCCTCGATGAGTTCTATGGCTTTGACAGCTTTCAGCCGTCAACGGATAGATTAATGCCCAAAAAGGACAACCCGAATCTCAATTGGGTCTCGTAAGTTTTTTACCCTTCGTTTTTTCGACATGTGGATTTTTATGGTAAAACGGGATTACCGTGGCCCGTCTTCGACTTTCCATCGCTGGAGAGCGGTGCACCATGGTACTGTTCCGTTTCAAATCCATGCACGCATTTCTAAAAGTCGTACGGCACTGTTTCCCCATTTCGGACGGATGTTGCACCTTGCGCCGTGGATGTTGCACCTTGTAGATATCGATTATTCAAACGGCCATAACTTCTGGCTCGTTTAGAGTTACGGGAGTCATAACCTGTCAAACGAAGGCCTCGATGAGTTCTACGGCTTTGACTGCTTTCAGCCGTCAACAGATAGATTAATGCCCAAAAAGGACAACCCGAGTCTCAATCGGGTCTCATAAGTTTTTTACCCTTCGTTTTTTCGACACGTGGATTTTTACGGTAAAACAGGATTACCGTGGCCCGTCTTCGACTTCCCATCGCTGGAGAGTGGTGCACCGTGGTACTGTTCCGTTTCAAATCCTTGCACGCATTTTTAAAAGTCGTACGGCACTGTTTCGCCATTTCGGACGGTTGTTGCACCTTGCACCGTGGATGTTGCACCCTGTAGATATCGATTATTCAAACGGCCATAACTTCTGACTCGTTTGGAGTTACGTGAGCCATAACCTGTCAAAACGAAGGCCTCGATGTGTTCGATGGCTTTGACAGCTTTCAGCCGTCAACGGATAGATTAATGCCCAAAAAGGACAACCCGAATCTCAATCGGGTCTCGTAAGTTTTTTACCCTTCGTTTTTTCGACACGTGGATATTTACGTTAAAACAGGATTACCGTGGCCCGTCTTCGACTTCCCATCGCTGGAGAGTGGTGCACTATGGTACTGTTCCGTTTCAAATCCATGCATGAATTTCTCAAGGTCGTACGGCACTGTTTCGCCATTTCGGACGGATGTTGCACCTTGCACTGTGGATGTTGCACCCTGTAGATATCGATTATTCGGACGGCCATAACTTCTGACTAGTTTAGAGTTACGGGAGCCATAACCTGTCAAAACGAAGGCCTCGATGAGTTCTATGGGTTTGACAGCTTTCCGCCGTCAACGGATAGATTAATGCCCAAAAAGGACAACCCGAATCTCAATCGGGTCTTGTAAGCTTTTTACCCTTCGTTTTTTCGACACGTGGATTTTTACGGTAAAACGGGATTACCGTGGCCCGTCTTCGACTTCCCATCGCTGGAGAGTGGTGCACTATGGTACTGTTCAGTTTCAAATCCATGCACGTATTTCTAAAAGTCGTACGACACTGTTTCACCATTTCGGACGGATGTTGCACCTTGCACCGTGGATGTTGCACCCTATAGATATCGATTATTCAAACGGCCATAACTTCTGGCACGTTTAAAGTTACGGGAGCCATAACCTGTCAAAATGAAGGCCTCGATAAGTTCTACGGCTTTGACAGCTTTCAGCCGTCAACAGATAGATTAATGCCCAAAAAGGACAACCCGAATCTCAATCGGGTCTCGCAAGTTTTTTACCCTTCGTTTTTACGACACGTGGATTTTTACGGTAAGACAGGATTACCGTGGCCGGCCTTCGATTTACCATCGCTGAAGAGTAGTGCACCATGGTACTATTCCGTTTCAAATCCATGCACGCATTTCTAAAAGTCGTACGGCACTGTTTCGCCATTTCGGACGGATGTTGCACCTTGCACCGTGGATGTTGCACCCTGTAGATATCGATTATTCGGACGGCCATAACTTCTGGCTCGTTTAGAGTTACGGGAGCCATAACCTGTCAAAACGAAGGCCTCGATAAGTTCTATGGCTTTGACAGCTTTTTGCCCTCAACGGATAGATTAATGCCCAAAAAGGACAACCCGAATCTCAATCGGGTCTCGTAAGTTTTTACCCTTCGTTTTTTCGACACGTGGATTTTTACGTTAAACCAGGATTACCGTGGCCCGTCTTTGACCTACCATCGCTGGAGAGTGGTGCACTATGGTACTGTTCCTTTTCAAATCCATGCACGCATTTCTAAAAGTCGTACGGCACCGTTTCGCCATTTCGGACAGATGTTGCACCTTGCACCGTGGATGTTGCACCCTGTAGATATCGATTATTCGGACGGCCATAACTTCTGACTAGTTTAGAGTTACGGGAGCCATAACCTGTCAAAACGAAGGCCTCGATAAGTTCTATGGGTTTGACAGCTTTTCGCCGTCAACGGATAGATTAATGCCCAAAAAGGACAACCCGAATCTCAATCGGGTCTCGTAAGTTTTTTACCCTTCGTTTTTTCGACACGTGGATTTTTACGGTAAAACGGGATTACCGTGGCCCGTCTTCGACTTCCCATCGTTGGAGAGCGGTGCACCATGGTACTGTTCCGTTTCAAATCCATGCACGTATTTCTAAAAGTCGTACGACACTGTTTCACCATTTCGGACGGATGTTGCACCTTGCACCGTGGATGTTGCACCCTGTAGATATCGATTATTCAAACGGCCATAACTTCTGGCTCGTTTAAAGTTACGGGAGCCATAACCTGTCAAAATGAAGGCCTCGATAAGTTCTACGGCTTTGACAGCTTTTAGCCGTCAACGGATAGATTAATGCCCAAAAAGGACAACCCGAATCTCAATCGGGTCTCGTAAGTTTTTTACCCTTCGTTTTTACGACACGTGGATTTTTACGGTAAAACAGGATTACCGTGGCTGGCCTTCGATTTACCATCGCTGGTGAGTGGTGCACCACGGTACTATTCCGTTTCAAATCCATGCACCCATTTCTAAAAGTCGTACGGCACTGTTTCGCCATTTCGGACGGATGTTGCACCGTGCACCGTGGATGTTGCACCCTGTAGATATCGATTATTCGGACGGCCATAACTTCTGGCTCATTTAGAGTTACGGGAGCCATAACCTGTCGAAACGAAGGCCTCGATGAGTTCTATGGCTTTGACAGCTTTCAGCCGTCAACGGATAGATTAATCCCCAAAAAGGACAACCCGAATCTCAATCGGGTCTCGAAGTTTTTTACCCTTCGTTTTTTCGACACGTGGATTTTTACGGTAAAACAGGATTACCGTGGCCCGTCTTCGACTTCCCATCGCTGGAGAGTGGTGCACCATGGTAATGTTCCGTTTCAAATCCTTGCACGCATTTCTAAAAGTCGTACGGCACTGTTTCACCATTTCGGACGGATGTTGCACCTTGCACCGTGGATGTTGCACCCTGTGGATATCGATTATTCGGACGGCCATAACTTCTGGCTCGTTTAGATTTACGGGAGCCATAACCTGTCAAAACGAAGGCCTCGATGAGTTCTATGGCTTTGACAGCCTTCAGCCATCAACGGATAGATTAATGCCCAAAAAGGACAACCCGAATCACAATCGGGTCTCGTAAGTTTTTTACCCTTCGTTTTTTCGACACGTGGATTTTTACGGTAAAACGGGATTACCGTGGCCCGTCTTCATCGTTCCATCGCTGGAGAGTGGTGCACTATGGTACTGTTCAGTTTCAAATCCATGTACGCATTTCTAAAAGTCGTACGGCACTGTTTCGCCATTTTGGATGGATGTTGCACCTTGCACCGTGGATGTTGCACCCTGTAGATATCGATTATTCGGACGGCCATAACTTCCGGCTTGTTTAGAGTTACGCGAGCCATAACCTGTCAAAACGAAGGCCTCGATGAGTTCTATGGCTTTGACAGCTTTCAGCCGTCAACGGATAGATTAATGCCCAAAAAGGACAACCCGAATCTCAATCGGGTCTCGTAAGTTTTTTACCCTTCGGTTTTTCGACACGTGGATTTTTACGGTAAAACAGGATTACCGTGGCCCGTCTTCGACTTCCCATCGCTGGAGAGTGGTGCACTATGGTACTGTTCCGTTTCAAATCCATGCACGCATTTCTAAAAGTCGTACGGCATTATTTCGCCATTTCGGACGGATGTTGCACCTTGCACCGTGGATGTCGCACCCTGTAGATATCGATTATTAAAACGGCCATAACTTCTGGCTCGTTTAGAGTTACGGGAGCCATAACCTGTCAAAACGAAGGCATCGATGAGTTCTATGGCTTTGACAGCTTTCAGCCGTCAACGGATAGATTAATGCCCAAAAAGGACAACCCGAATCTCAATTGGGTCTCGTAAATTTTTTACCCTTCGTTTTTTCGACATGTGGATTTTTATGGTAAAACGGGATTACCGTGGCCCGTCTTCGACTTTCCATCGCTGGAGAATGGTGCACCATGGTAATGTTCCGTTTCAAATCCATGCACGCATTTCTAAAAGTCGTACGGCACTGTTTCCCCATTTCGGACGGATGTTGCACCTTGCGCCGTGGATGTTGCACCTTGTAGATATCGATTATTCAAACGGCCATAACTTCTGGCTCGTTTAGACTTACAGGAGTCATAACCTGTCAAAACGAAGGCCTCGATGAGTTTTACGGCTTTGACTGCTTTCAGCCGTCAACAGATAGATTAATGCCCAAAAAGGACAACCCGAGTCTCAATCCGTTCTCGTAAGTTTTTTACCCTTCGTTTTTTCGACACGAGGACTTTTACGGTAAAACAGGATTACCATGGCCCGTCTTCGACTTCCCATCGCTGGAGAGTAGTGCACCATGGTACTGTTCCGTTTCAAATCCATGCACGCATTCCTAAAAGTCGTACGGCACTGTTTCGCCATTTTGGACGGATGTTGCACCCTGTAGATATCGATTATTCAAACGGCCATAACTTCTGACTCGTTTGGAGTTACGGGAGCCATAACCTGTCAAAATGAAAGCCTCAATGTGTTTGATGGCTTTGACAGCTTTCAGCTGTCAACGGATAGATTAATGCCCAAAAAGGACAACCCGAATCTCAATCGGGTCTCGTAAGTTTTTTACCCTTCGTTTTTTCGACACGTGGATTTTTACGTTAAAACAGGATTACCGTGGCCCATCTTCGACTTCCCATCGTTGGAGAGTGGTGCTACTGTTCCTTTTCAAATCCATGCACGCATTTCTAAAAGTCGTACGACATCGTTTCGCCATTTCGGACGGATGTTGCACCTTGCACCGTGGATGTTGCACCCTATAGATATCGATTATTCAAACGGCCATAACTTCTGGCTCGTTTAGAGTTACGGGAGCCATAACCTGTCAAAAAGAAGGCCTCGATGAGTTCTACGGCTTTGATAGCTTTCAGCCGTCAACGGATAGATTAATGCCCAAAAAGGACAACCCGAATCTCAATCGGGTCTCGTAAGTTTTTAACCCTTCGTTTTTTCGACACGTGGATTTTTACGGTAAAACGGGATTATGGTGGCTGGTCTTCGATTTACCATCGCTGGAGAGTGGTGCACCATGGTACTGTTCGTTTCAAATCCATGCACGCATTTCTAAAAGTCGTACGGCACTTTTTTGCCATTTCGGACGGATGTTGCACCTTGCACCGTGGATGTTGCACCCTGTAGATATCGATTATTCGGACGGCCATAACTTCTGGCTCGTTTAGAGTTACGGGAGCCATAACCTGTCAAAACGAAGGCCTCGATGAGTTCTACGGCTTAGACAGCTTTGAGCCGTCAACGGATAGATTATTGCCCAAAAAGTACAACCCGAATCTCAATCGGGTCTCGTAAGTTTTTTACCCTTCGTTTTTTCGACACGTGGATTTTTACGGTAAAACGGGATTACCGTGGTCCGTCTTCGACTTCCCATCGCTATAGAGTGGTGCACCACGGTAGTGTTCCTTTTCAAATCCATGCACGCATTTCTAAAAGTCGTACGACACTGTTTCGCCATTTCGGACGGATGTTGCACCTTGCACCGTGGATGTTGCACCCTGTAGATATAGATTATTCAAACGGCCATAACTTCTGGCTCGTTTAGAGTTACGGGAGCCATAACCTGTCAAAACGAAGGCATCGATGAGTTCTACGGCTTTGACAGCTTTCAGCTATCAACGGATAGATTAATGCCCAAAAAAGACAACCCGAATCTCAATCGGGTCTCGTATGTTTTTAACCCTTCGTTTCTTCGACACGTGGATTTTTACGGTAAAACGGGATTACGATGGCTGGTCTTCGATTTACCATCGCTGGAGAGTCGTGCACCATGGTACTGTTCCGTTTCAAATCCATGCATGCATTTTTAAAAGTCGTACGGCACTGTTTCGCCATTTCGGACGGATGTTGCACCTTGCACCGTGGATGTTGCACCCTGTAGATATCGATTATTCGGACGGCCATAACTTCTGGCTCGTTTAGAGTTACGGGAGCCATAACCTGTCAAAACGAAGGCCTCGATGAGTTCTATGGCTTTGACAGCCTTCAGCCATCAACGGATAGATTAATGCCCAAAAAGGACAACCCGAATCACAATCGGGTCTCGTAAGTTTTTTACCCTTCGTTTTTTCGACACGTGGATTTTTACGGTGAAACGGGATTACCGTGGCCCGTCTTCATCTTTCCATCGCTGGAGAGTGGTGCACTATGGTACTGTTCAGTTTCAAATCCATGTACGCATTTCTAAAAGTCGTACGGCACTGTTTCGCCATTTCGGACGGATGTTGCACCTTGCACCGTGGATGTTGCACCCTGTAGATATCGATTATTCGGACGGCCATAACTTCCGGCTCGTTTAGAGTTACGCGAGCCATAACCTGTAAAAACGAAGGCCTCGATGAGTTCTATGGCTTTGACAGCTTTCAGCCGTCAACGGATAGATTAATGCCCAAAAAGGACAACCCGAATCTCAATCGGGTCTCGTAAGTTTTTTACCCTTCGGTTTTTCGACACGTGGATTTTTACGGTAAAACAGGATTACCGTGGCCCGTCTTCGACTTCCCATCGCTGGAGAGTGGTGCACTATGGTACTGTTCCGTTTCAAATCCATGCACGCATTTCTAAAAGTCGTACGGCATTATTTCGCCATTTCGGACGGATGTTGCACCTTGCACCGTGGATGTCGCACCCTGTAGATATCGATTATTCAAACGGCCATAACTTCTGGCTCGTTTAGAGTTACGGGAGCCATAACTTGTCAAAACGAAGGCCTCGATGAGTTCTATGGCTTTGACAGCTTTCATCCGTCAACGGATAGATTAATGCCCAAAAAGGACAACCCGAATCTCAATTGGGTCTCGTAAATTTTTTACCCTTCGTTTTTTCGACATGTGGATTTTTATGGTAAAACGGGATTACCGTGGCCCGTCTTCGACTTTCCATCGCTGGAGAGTGGTGCACCATGGTAATGTTCCGTTTCAAATCCATGCACGCATTTCTAAAAGTCGTACGGCACTGTTTCCCCATTTCGGACGGATGTTGCACCTTGTGCCGTGGATGTTGCACCTTGTAGATATCGATTATTCAAACGGCCATAACTTCTGGCTCGTTTAGACTTACAGGAGTCATAACCTGTCAAAACGAAGGCCTCGATGAGTTTTACGGCTTTGACTGCTTTCAGCCGTCAACAGATAGATTAATGCCCAAAAAGGACAACCCGAGTCTCAATCGGGTCTCGTAAGTATTTTACCCTTCGTTTTTTCGACACGAGGATTTTTACGGTAAAACAGGATTACCATGGCCCGTCTTCGACTTCCCATCGCTGGAGAGTGGTGCACCATGGTACTGTTCCGTTTCAAATCCATGCACGCATTCCTAAAAGTCGTACGGCACTGTTTCGCCATTTTGGACGGATGTTGCACCCTGTAGATATCGATTATTCAAACGGCCATAACTTCTGACTCGTTTGGAGTTACGGGAGCCATAACCTGTCAAAACGAAGGCCTCAATGTGTTTGATGGCTTTGACAGCTTTCAGCCGTCAACGGACAGATTAATGCCCAAAAAGGACAACCCGAATCTCAATCGGGTCTCGTAAGTTTTTTACCCTTCGTTTTTTCGACACGTGGATTTTTACGTTAAAACAGGATTACCGTGGCCCATCTTCGACTTCCCATCGTTGGAGAGTGGTGCACTATGGTACTGTTCCTTTTCAAATCCATGCACGCATTTCTAAAAGTCGTATGACATCGTTTCGCCATTTCGGACGGATGTTGCACCTTGCACCGTGGATGTTGCACCCTATAGATATCGATTATTCAAACGGCCATAACTTCTGGCTCGTTTAGAGTTACGGGAGCCATAACCTGTCAAAAAGAAGGCCTCGATGAGTTCTACGGCTTTGATAGCTTTCAGCCGTCAACGGATAGATTAATGCCCAAAAAGGACAACCCGAATCTCAATCGGGTCTCGTAAGTTTTTAACCCTTCGTTTTTTCGACACGTGGATTTTTACGGTAAAACGGGATTATGGTGGCTGGTCTTCGATTTACCATCGCTGGAGAGTGGTGCACCATGGTACTGTTCGTTTCAAATCCATGCACGCATTTCTAAAAGTCGTACGGCACTTTTTTGCCATTTCGGACGGATGTTGCACCTTGCACCGTGGATGTTGCACCCTGTAGATATCGATTATTCGGACGGCCATAACTTCTGGCTCGTTTAGAGTTACGGGAGCCATAACCTGTCAAAACGAAGGCCTCGATGAGTTCTACGGCTTAGACAGCTTTGAGCCGTCAACGGATAGATTATTGCCCAAAAAGTACAACCCGAATCTCAATCGGGTCTTGTAAGTTTTTTACCCTTCGTTTTTTCGACACGTGGATTTTTACGGTAAAACGGGATTACCGTGGTCCGTCTTCGACTTCCCATCGCTATAGAGTGGTGCACCACGGTAGTGTTCCTTTTCAAATCCATGCACGCATTTCTAAAAGTCGTACGACACTGTTTCGCCATTTCGGACGGATGTTGCACCTTGCACCGTGGATGTTGCACCCTGTAGATATAGATTATTCAAACGGCCATAACTTCTGGCTCGTTTAGAGTTACGGGAGCCATAACCTGTCAAAACGAAGGCATCGATGAGTTCTACGGCTTTGATAGCTTTCAGCTGTCAACGGATAGATTAATGCCCAAAAAAGACAACCCGAATCTCAATCGGGTCTCGTATGTTTTTAACCCTTCGTTTCTTCGACACGTGGATTTTTACGGTAAAACGGGATTACGATGGCTGGTCTTCGATTTACCATCGCTGGAGAGTCATGCACCATGGTACTGTTCCGTTTCAAATCCATGCATGCATTTCTAAAAGTCGTACGGCACTGTTTCGCCATTTCGAACGGATGTTGCACCTTGCACCGTGGATGTTGCACCCTGTAGATATCGATTATTCGGACGGCCATAACTTCTGGCTCGTTTAGAGTTACGGGAGCCATAACCTGTCAAAACGAAGGCCACAGTGAGTTATACGGCTTTGACAGCTTTTAGCCGTCAACGGATTGATTAATGCCCAAAAAGGACATCCTGAATCTCAATCGGGTCTCGTATGTTTTTAACCCTTCGTTTTTTCGACACGTGGATTTTTACGGTAAAACGAGATTACGGTGGCTGGTCTTCGATTTACCATCGCTGGAGAGTGGTGCACCATTGTACTTTTTCGTTTCAAATCCATGCACGCATTTCTAAAAGTCGTACGGCACTGTTTCGTCATTTCGGACGGATGTTGCACCTTGCACCGTGGATGTTGCACCCTGTAGATATCGATTATTCGGACGGCCATAACTTCTGGCTCGTTTAGACTAACGGGAGCCATAACCTGTCAAAACGAAGTCCTCGATGAGTTCTACGGCTTTGATAGCATTCAGTCGTCAACGGATAGATTAATACCCAAAAAGGACAACCTGAATCTCAATCGGGTCTCGTAAGTTTTTTACCCTTTGTTTTTTCGACACGTGGATTTTTACGGTAAAACAGGATTACCGTGGCCCGTCTTCGACTTCCCATCGCTGGAGAGTGGTGCACCATGGTACAATTCCGTTTCAAATCCATGCATGCATTTCTAAAAGTCGTACGTCACTGTTTCGCCATTTCGGACGGATGTTGCACCTTGCACCGTGGATGTTGCACCCTGTAGATATCGATTATTCGGACGGCCATAACTTCTGGCTCGTTTAGAGTTACGGGTGCCATAACCTGTCAAAACGAAGGCCTCGATGAGTTCAACGGCTTTGACGTCTTTCAGCCGTCAACGGATAGATTAATGCCCAAATAGGACAACCCAAATCTCAATCTGGTCTCGTAAGTTTTTTACCCTTCGTTTTCTCGACACGTGGATTTTTACGTTAAAACAGGATTACCGTGGCCCGTATTCGACTTCCCATCGCTGGAGAGTGGTGCACTATGGTACTGTTCCTTTTCAAATCCATGCACGCATTTCTAAAAGTCGTACGGCACTGTTTCGCCATTTCGGACGGATGTTGCACCTTGCACCGTGGATGTTGCACCCTGTAGATATCGATTATTCGTACGGCCATAACTTCTGGCTTGTTTAGAGTTACGGGATCCATAACCTGTCAAAAGGAAGGCCTCGATGAGTTCTACGGCTTTGACAGCTTTCTGCCGTCAACGGATAGATTAATGCCCAAAAAGGACAACCCGAATCTCAATCGGGTCTCGTAAGTTTTTTACCCTTCGTTTTTTCGACACGTGGATTTTTATGGTAAAACAGGATTACCGTGGCCCGTCTTCGACTTCCCATCGCTGGAGAGTGGTGCACCATGGTACAATTCCGTTTCAAATCCATGCATGCATTTCTAAAAGTCGTACGACACTGTTTCGCCATTTCGGACGGATGTTGCACCTTGCACCGTGGATGTTGCACCCTGTAGATATCGATTATTCGGACGACCATAACTTCTGGCTCGTTTAGAGTTACGGGAGCCATAACCTGTCAAAACGAAGGCCTCGATGAGTTCAACGGCTTTGACGGCTTTCATCCGTCAACGGATAGATTAATGCCCAAAAAGGACAACCCAAATCTCAATCGGGTCTCGTAAGTTTTTTACCCTTCGTTTTTTCGACACGTGGATTTTTACGTTAAAACAGGATTATCGTGGCCCGTCTTCGACTTCCCATCGCTGGAGAGTAGTGCACTATGGTACTGTTCCTTTTCAAATCCATGCACGCATTTCTAAAAGTCGTACGGCACTTTTTCGCCATTTCGAACGGATGTTGCACCTTGCACCGTTGATGTTGCAACCTCTAGATATTGATTATTCGGACGGCCATAACTTCTGACTCGTTTGGAGTTACGGGAGCCATTACCTGTCAAAACGAAGGCCTCGATGAGTTCTATGGGTTTGACATCTTTCAGCGGTCAACGGATAGATTAATGCCCAAATAGGACAACCCGAATCTCAGTCGGGTCTCGTAAGTTTTTTACCCTTCGGTTTTTCGACACGTGGATTTTTACGGTAAAACAGGATTACCGTGGCCCGTCCTAAACTTCCCATCGCTGGAGAGTGGTGCATCGTTGTACTGTTCCGTTTCAAATCCATGCACGCATTTCTAAAAGTCGTACGACACTGTTTCACCATTTCAGACGGATGTTGCACCTTGCACCGTGGATGTTGCACCCTGTAGATATCGATTATTCAAACGGCCATAACTTATGGCTCGTTTAGAGTTACGGGAGCTGTAACCTGTCAAAATGAAGGCCTCGATGAGTTCTACGGCTTTGACAGCTTTCTAGCGTCAACGGGTAGATTAATGCCCAAAAAGGACAACCCAAATCTCAATCGGGTCTCGTAAGTTTTTTACCCTTTGTTTTTTCGACACGTGGATTTTTACGGTAAAACAGGATTACCGTGGCCCGTCTTCGACTTCCCATCGCTGGAGAGTGGTGCACCATGGTACTGTTCCGTTTCAAATCCTTGCACGCATTTCTAAAAGTCGTACGGCACTGTTTCACCATTTCGGACGGATGTTGCACATTGCACCGTGGATGTTGCACCCTGTAGATATCGATTATTCGGACGGCCATAACTTTTGGCTCGTTTAGAGTTACGGGAGCCATAACCTGTCAAAACGAAGGCCTCGATGAGTTCTATGGCTTTGACAGCTTTCAGTTGTCAACGGATAGATTAATGCCCAAAAAGGACAACCCGAATCACAATCGGGTCTCGTAAGTTTTTTACCCTTCGTTTTTTCGACACGTGGATTTTTACGGTAAAACGGGATTACCGTGGCCCGTCTTCGACTTCCCATCGTTGAAGAGTGGTGCACTATGGTACTGTTCCGTTTCAAATCCATGTACGCATTTCTAAAAGTCATACGGCACTGTTTCGCCATTTCAGACGGATGTTGCACCTTGCACCGTGGATGTTGCACCCTGTAGATATCGATTATTCGGACGGCCATAACTTCTGGCTCGTTTAGAGTTACGGGAGCCATAACCTGTCAAAACGAATGCCTCGATGAGTTCTATGGCTTTGACAGCTTTCAGTTGTCAACTGATAGATTAATGCCCAAAAAGGACAACCCGAATAACAATCGGGTCTCGTAAGTTTTTTACCCTTCGTTTTTTCGACACGTGGATTTTTACGGTAAAATGGGATTACCGTGGCCCGTATTCGACTTCCCATCGCTGGAGAGTGGTGCACTATGGTACTGTTCCGTATCAAATCCATGTACGCATTTCTAAAAGTCGTACGGCACTGTTTCGCCATTTCGGACGGATGTTGCACCTTGCACCGTGGATGTTGCACCCTGTAGATATCGATTATTCGGACGGCCATAACTTCTGGCTCGTTTAGAGTTATGGGAGCCAAAACCTGTCAAAACGAAGGCCTCGATGAGTTCTATGGCTTTGACAGCTTTCGGTTGTCAACTGATAGATTAATGCCCAAAAAGGACAACCCGAATAACAATCGGGTCTCGTAAGTTTTTTACCCTACGTTTTTTCGACACGTGGATTTTTACGGTAAAATGGGATTACCGTGGCCCGTATTCGACTTCCCATCGCTGGAGAGTGGTGCACTATGGTACTGTTCCGTTTCAAATCCATGTACGCATTTATAAAAGTCGTACGGCACTGTTTCGCCATTTCGGACGGATGTTGCACCTTGCACCGTGGATGTTGCACCCTGTAGATATCGATTATTCGGACGGCCATAACTTCTGGCTCGTTTAGATTTACGGGAGCCAAAACCTGTCAAAACGAAGGCCTCGATGAGTTCTATGGCTTTGACAGCTTTCAGCCGTCAACGGATAGATTAATGCCCAAAAAGGACAACCCGAATCTCAATCGGGTCTCGTAAGTTTTTTACCCTTCGGTTTTTCGACACGTGGATTTTTACGGTAAAACAGCATTACCGTGGCCCGTCTTCGACTTCCCATCGCTGGAGAGTGGTGCACTATGGTACTGTTCCGCTTCAAATCCATGCACGCATTTCTAAAAGTCGTACGGCACTGTTTCGCCATTTCGGACGGATGTTGCACCTTGCACCGTGGATGTTGCACCCTGTAGATATCGATTATTCGGACGGCCATAACTTCTGACTCGTTTAGAGTTACGGGAGCCATAACCTGTCAAAACGAAGGCCTCGATGAGTTCTATGGCTTTGATAGCTTTCAGCCGTCAACGGATATATTAATGCCCAAAAAGGACAACCCGAATCTCAATCGGGTCTCGTAAGTTTTTTACCCTTCGTTTTTTCGACACGTGGATTTTTACGGTAAAACGGGATTACCGTGGCCCGTCTTCGACTTTCCATCGCTAGAGAGTGGTGCACCATGATACTGTTCCGTTTCAAATCCATGCACGCATTTCTAAAAGTCGTACGGCACTGTTTCCCCATTTCGGACGGATGTTGCACCTTGCACCGTGGATGTTGCACCTTGTAGATATCGACTATTCAAACGGCCATAACTTCTGGCTCGTTTAGAGTTACGGGAGTCATAACCTATCAAAACGAAGGCCTAGATGAGTTCTACGGCTTTGACTGCTTTCAACCGTCAACGGATAGATTAATTCCCAAAAAGGACAACCCGAGTCTCAATCGGGTCTCGTAAGTTTTTTACCCTTCGTTTTTTCGACACGTGGATTTTTACGGTAAAACAGGATTACCGTGGCCCGTCTTCGACTTCCCATCGCTGGAGAGTGGTGCACCATGATACTGTTCCGTTTCAAATCCATGCACGCATTTCTAAAAGTCGTACGGCACTGTTTCGCCATTTCGGACGGATGTTGCACCTTGCACCGTGGATGTTGCACCCTGTAGATATCGATTATTCAAACGGCCATAACTTCTGACTCGTTTGGAGTTACGGGAGCCATAACCTATCAAAACGAAGGCCTCGATGTGTTCGATGGCTTTGACAGCATTCAGCCGTCAACGGATAGATTAATGCCTAAAAAGGACAACCCGAATCTCAATCGGGTCTCGTAAGTTATTTACCCTTCGTTTTTTCGACACGTGGATTTTTACGGTAAAACGGGATTACCGTGGCCCGTCTTCGACTTCCCATCGCTGGAGAGTGGTGCACCATGGTACTGTTCCGTTTCAAATCCATGCACGCATTTCTAAAAGTCGTACGACACTGTTTCACCTTTTCGGACGGATGTTGCACCTCGCACCGTGGATGTTGCACCCTGTAGATATCAATTATTCAAACGGCCATAACTTCTGGCTCGTTTAGAGTTACGGGAGCCATAACTTGTCAAAAAGAAGGCCTCGATGAGTTCTACGGCTTTGATAGCTTTCAGCCATCAACGGATAGATTAATGCCCAAAAAGGACAACCCGAATCTCAATCGGGTCTCGTAAGTTTTTAACCCTTCGTTTTTTCGACACGTGGATTTTTACGGTAAAACAGGATTATGGTGGCTGGTCTTCGACTTACCATCGCTGGAGAGTGGTGCACCATGGTACTGTTCGTTTCAAATCCATGCACGCATTTCTAAAAGTCGTACGGCACTTTTTCGCCATTTCGGACGGATGTTGCACCTTGCACCGTGGATGTTGCACCGTGTAGATATCGATTATTCGGACGGCCATAACTTCTGCCTCGTTTAGAGTTACGGGAGCCATAACCTGTCAAAACGAAGGCCTCGATGAGTTCTACGGCTTAGACAGCTTTCAGCCGTCAACGGATAGATTATTGCCCAAAAAGTACAACCCGAATCTCAATCGGGTCTCGTAAGTTTTTTACCCTTCGTTTTTTCGACACGTGGATTTTTACGGTAAAACGGGATTACCGTGGTCCGTCTTCGACTTCGCATCGCTATAGAGTGGTGCACCATGGTAGTGTTCCTTTTCAAATCCATGCACGCATTTCTAAAAGTCGTACGACACTGTTTCGCCATTTCGGACGGATGTTGCACCTTGCACCGTGGATGTTGCACCCTGTAGATATAGATTATTCAAACGGCCATAACTTCTGCCTCGTTTAGAGTTACGGGAGCCATAACCTGTCAAAACGAAGGCATCAATGAGTTCTACGGCTTTGACAGCTGTCAGCTGTCAACGGATAGATTAATTCCCAAAAAAGACAACCCGAATCTCAATCGGGTCTCGTATGTTTTTAACCCTTCGTTTCTTCGACACGTGGATTTTTACGGTAAAACGGGATTACGATGGTTGGTCTTCGATTTACCATCGCTGGAGAGTCGTGCACCATGGTACTGTTCCGTTTCAAATCCATGCATGCATTTCTAAAAGTCGTACGGCACTGTTTCGCCATTTCGGACGGATGTTGCACCTTGCACCGTGGATGTTGCACCCTGTAGATATCGATTATTCGGACGGCCATAACTTCTGGCTCGTTTAGAGTTACGGGAGCCATAACCTGTCAAAACGAAGGCCACAGTGAGTTATACGGCTTTAACAGCTTTTAGCCGTCAACGGATAGATTAATGCCCAAAAAGGACATCCTGAATCTCAATCGGGTCTCGTAAGTTTTTAACCCTTCGTTTTTTCGACACGTGGATTTTTACGGTAAAACGAGATTACGGTGGCCGGTCTTCGATTTACCATCGCTGGAGAGTGGTGCACCATTGTACTGTTTCGTTTCAAATCCATGCACGCATTTCTAAAAGTCGTACGGCACTGTTTCGTCATTTCGGACGGATGTTGCACCTTGCACCGTGGATGTTGCACCCTGTAGATATCGATTATTCGGACGACC
Source organism: Allium cepa (assembly GCA_030765085.1). NCBI lineage: Eukaryota > Viridiplantae > Streptophyta > Magnoliopsida > Asparagales > Amaryllidaceae > Allium > Allium cepa. The sequence continues at coordinate 874,346,390 of CM060938.1, forward strand.
ATAACTTCTGGCTCGTTTAGACTAACGGGAGCCATAACCTGTCAAAACGAAGGCCTCGATGAGTTCTACGGCTTTGATAGCATTCAGTCGTCAACGGATAGATAAATACCCAAAAAGGACAACCCGAATCTCAATCGGGTCTCGTAAGTTTTTTACCCTTTGTTTTTTCGACACGTGGATTTTTACGGTAAAACAGGATTACCGTGGCCCGTCTTCGACTTCCCATCGCTGGAGAGTGGTGCACCATGGCACAATTCCGTTTCAAATCCATGCATGCATTTCTAAAAGTCGTACGTCACTGTTTCGCCATTTCGGACGGATGTTGCACCTTGCACCGTGGATGTTGCACCCTGTAGATATCGATTATTCGGACGGCCATAACTACTGGCTCGTTTAGAGTTACGGGTGCCATAACCTGTCAAAACGAAGGCCTCGATGAGTTCAACGGCTTTGACGTCTTTCAGCCGTCAACGAATAGATTAATGCCCAAAAAGGACAACCCAAAACTCAATCTGGTCTCGTAAGTTTTTTACCCTTCGTTTTTTCGACACGTGGATTTTTACGTTAAAACAGGATTACCGTGGCCCGTATTCGACTTCCCATCGCTGGAGAGTGGTGCACTATGGTACTGTTCCTTTTCAAATCCATGCACGCATTTCTAAAAGTCGTACGGCACTGTTTCGCCATTTCGGACGGATGTTGCACCTTGCACCGTGGATGTTGCACCCTGTAGATATCGATTATTCGTACGGCCATAACTTCTGGCTTGTTTAGAGTTATGGGAGCCATAACCTGTCAAAACGAAGGCCTCGATGAGTTCTACGGCTTTGACAGCTTTCTGCCGTCAACGGATAGATTGATGCCCAAAAAGGACAACCCGAATCTCAATCGGGTCTCGTAAGTTTTTTACCCTTCGTTTTTTCGACACGTGGATTTTTACGGTAAAACAGGATTACCGTGGCCCGTCTTCGACTTCCCATCGCTGGAGAGTGGTGCACCATGGTACAATTCTGTTTCAAATCCATGCATGCATTTTTAAAAGTCGTACGACACTGTTTCGCCATTTCGGACGGATGTTGCACCTTGCACCGTGGATGTTGCACCCTGTAGATATCGATTATTCGGACGGCCATAACTTCTGGCTCGTTTAGAGTTACGGGAGCCATAACCTGTCAAAACGAAGGCCTCGATGAGTTCAACGGCTTTGACGGCTTTCATCCGTTAACGGATAGATTAATGCCCAAAAAGGACAACCCAAATCTCAATCGGGTCTCGTAAGTTTTTTACCCTTCGTTTTTTCGACACGTGGTTTTTTACGTTAAAACAGGATTATCGTGGCCCGTCTTCGACTTCCCATCGCTGGAGAGTGGTGCACTATGGTACTGTTCCTTTTCAAATCCGTGCACGCATTTCCAGAAGTCGTACGGCACTGTTTCGCCATTTCGAACGGATGTTGCACCTTGCACCGTTGATGTTGCAACCTCTAGATATTGATTATTCGGACGGCCATAACTTCTGACTCGTTTAGAGTTACGGGAGCCATTACCTGTCAAAACGAAGGCCTCGATGAGTTCTATGGGTTTGATAGCTTTCAGCGGTCAACGGATAGATTAATGCCCAAATAGGACAACCCGAATCTCAGTCGGGTCTCGTAAAGTTTTTACCGTTCGGTTTTTCGACACGTGGATTTTTACGGTAAAACAGGATAACCGTGGCCCTTCTTAAACTTCCCATCGCTGGAGAGTGGTGCACCGTAGTACTGTTCCGTTTCAAATCCATGCACGCATTTCTAAAAGTCGTACGACACTGTTTCACCATTTCAGACGGATGTTGCACCTTGCACCGTGGATGTTGCACCCTGTAGATATCGATTATTCAAACGGCCATAACTTATGGCTCGTTTAGAGTTACGGGAGCCGTAACCTGTCAAAATGAAGACATCGATGAGTTCTACGGCTTTGACAGCTTTCTACCATCAACGGATAGATTAATGCCCAAAAAGGACAACCCAAATCTCAATCGGGTCTCGTAAGTTTTTTACCCTTTGTTTTTTCGACACGTGGATTTTTACGGTAAAACAGGATTACCGTGGCCCGTCTTCGACTTCTCATCGCTGGAGACTGGTGCACTATGGTACTGTTCCGTTTCAAATCCATGCACGCATTTGTAAAAGTCGTACGGCACTGTTTCGCCATTTCGGACGGATGTTGCACCTTGCACCGTGGATGTTGCACCCTGTAGATATCGATTATTCGGACGGCCATAACTTCTGGCTCGTTTAGAGTTACGGGAGCCATAACCTGTCAAAACGAAGGCCTCGATGAGTTCTATGGCTTTGACAGCTTTCAGTTGTCAATGGATAGATTAATGCCCAAAAAGGACAACCCGAATCACAATCGGGTCTCGTAAGTTTTTTACCCTTCGTTTTTTCGACACGTGGATTTTTACGGTAAAACATGATTACCGTGGCCCGTCTTCGACTTCCCATCGTTGAAGAGTGGTGCACTATGGTACTGTTCCGTTTCAAATCCATGTACGCATTTCTAAAAGTCATACGGCACTGTTTTGCCATTTCAGACGGATGTTGCACCTTGCACCGTGGATGTTGCACCCTGTAGATATCGATTATTCGGACGGCCATAAATTCTGGCTCGTTTAGAGTTACGGGAGCCAAAACCTGTCAAAATGAAGGCCTCGATGAGTTCTATGGCTTTGACAGCTTTCAGCCGTCAACGGATAGATTAATGCCCAAAAAGGACAACCCGAATCTCAATCGGGTCTCGTAAGTTTTTTACCCTTCGGTTTTTCGACACGTGGATTTTTACGGTAAAACAGCATTACCGTGGCCCGTCTTCGACTTCCCATCGCTGGAGAGTGGTGCACTATGGTACTGTTCCGTTTCAAATCCATGCACGCGTTTCTAAAAGTCGTACGGCACTGTTTCGCCATTTCGGACGGATGTTGCACCTTGCACCGTGGATGTTGCACCCTGTAGATATCGATTATTCGGACGGCCATAACTTCTGACTCGTTTAGATTTACGGGAGCCATAACCTGTCAAAACGAAGGCCTCGATGAGTTCTATGGCTTTGACAGCTTTCAGCCGTCAACGGATAGATTAATGCCCAAAAAGGACAACCCGAATCTCAATTGGGTCTCGTAAGTTTTTTACCCTTCGTTTTTTCGACACGTGGATTTTTACGGTAAAACGGGATTACCGTGGCCCGTCTTCGACTTTCCATCGCTGGAGAGTGGTGCACCATGGTACTGTTCCGTTTCAAATCCATGCACGCATTTCTAAAAGTCATACGGCACTGTTTCCCCATTTCGGACGGATGTTGCACCTTGCACCGTGGATGTTGCACCTTGTAGATATCGATTATTCAAACGGCCATAACTTCTGGCTCGTTTAGAGTTACGGGAGTCATAACCTGTCAAAACGAAGGCCTCGATGAGTTCTACGGCTTTGACTGTTTTCAGCCGTCAACGGATAGATTAATGCACAAAAAGGACAACCCGAGTCTCAATCGGGTCTCGTAAGTTTTTTACCCTTCGTTTTTTCGACACGTGGATTTTTACGGTAAAACAGGATTACCGTGGCCCGTCTTCGACTTCCCATCGCTGGAGAGCGGTGCACCATGGTACTGTTCCGTTTCAAATCCATGCACGCATTTCTAAAAGTCGTACGGCACTGTTTCGCCATTTCGGACGGATGTTGCACCTTGCACCGTGGATGTTGCACCCTGTAGATATCGATTATTCAAACGGCCATAACTTCTGGCTCGTTTAGAGTTACGGGAGCCACAACCTGTCAAAATGAAGGCTTCGATGAGTTCTACGGCTTTAACAGCATTCAGCCGTCAACGGATAGATTAATGCCCGAAAAGGACAACCCGAATCTCAATCGGGTTTCGTAAGTTTTTCACCCTTCGTTTTTTCGACACGTGGATTTTTACGGTAAAACGGGATTACCGTGGCCCGTCTTCGACTTCCCATTGCTGGAGAGTGGTGCACCATGGTACTGTTCCGTTTCAAATCCATGCACGCATTTCTAAAAGTCGTACGACACTGTTTCACCTTTTCGGACGGATGTTGCACCTTGCACCGTGGATGTTGCACCCTGTAGATATCAATTATTCAAACGGCCATAACTTCTGGCTCGTTTAGAATTACGGGAGCCATAACCTGTCAAAAAGAAGGCCTCGATGAGTTCTACGGCTTTGATACCTTTCAGCCATCAACGGATAGATTAATGCCCAAAAAGGACAACCCGAATCTCAATCGGGTCTCGTAAGTTTTTAACCCTTCGTTTTTTCGACACGTGGATTTTTACGGTAAAACGGGATTATGGTGGCTGGACTTCGATTTACCATCGCTGGAGAGTGGTGCACCATGGTACTGTTCGTTTCAAATCCATGCATGCATTTCTAAATGTCGTACGACACTGTTTCGCCATTTCGGACGGATGTTGCACCTTGCACCGTGGATGTTGCACCCTGTAGATATCGATTATTCGGACGGCCATAACTTCTGGCTCGTTTAGAGTTACGGGAGCCATAACCTGTCAAAACGAAGGCCTCGATGAGTTCTACGGCTTAGACAGCTTTCAGCCGTCAACGGATAGATTAATACCCAAAAAGTACAACCCGAATCTCAATCGGGTCTCGTATGTTTTTTACCCTTCGTTTTTTCGACACGTGGATTTTTACGGTAAAACGGGATTACCGTGGTCCGTCTTCGACTTCCCATCGCTAGAGAGTGGTGCACCATGGTAGTGTTCCTTTTCAAATCCATGCACGCATTTCTAAAAGTCGTACGACACTGTTTCGCCATTTCGGACGGATGTTGCACCTTGCACCGTGGATGTTGCACCCTGTAGATATAGATTATTCAAACGGCCATAACTTCTGGCTCGTTTAGAGTTACGGGAGCCATAACCTGTCAAAACGAAGGCCTCGATGAGTTCTATGGCTTTGACAGCTTTCAGCCGTCAACGGATAGATTAGTGCCCATAAAGGACAACCCGAATCTCAATCGGGTCTCGTATGTTTTTAACCCTTCGTTTCTTCGACACGTGGATTTTTACGGTAAAACGGGATTACGGTGGCTGGTCTTCGATTTACCATCGCTGGAGAGTCGTGCACCATGGTACTGTTCCGTTTCAAATCCATGCATTCATTTCTAAAAGTCGTACGACACTGTTTCGCCATTTCGGACGGATGTTGCACCTTGCACCGTGGATGTTGCACCCTGTTGATATCGATTATTCGTACGGCCATAACTTCTGGCTCGTTTAGAGTTACGGGAGCCATAACCTGTCAAAACGAAGGCCATAGTGAGTTATACGGCTTTAACAGCTTTTAGCCGTCAACGGATAGATTAATGCCCAAAAAGGACAGCCTGAATCTCAATCGGGTCTCGTAAGTTTTTAACCCTTCCTTTTTTCGACACGTGGATTTTTACGGTAAAACGAGATTACGGTGGCTGGTCTTCGATTTACCACCGCTGGAGAGTGGTGCACCATTGTACTGTTTCGTTTCAAATCCATGCACGCATTTCTAAAAGTCGTACGGCACTGTTTCGTCATTTCGGACGGATGTTGCACCTTGCACCGTGGATGTTGCACCCTGTAGATATCGATTATGCGGACGACCATAACTTCTGGCTCGTTTAGACTAACGGGAGCCATAACCTGTCAAAACGAAGGCCTCGATGAGTTCTACGGCTTTGACAGCATTCAGTCGTCAACGGATAGATTAATACCCAAAAAGGACAACCCGAATCTCAATCGGGTCTCGTAAGTTTTTTACCCTTTGTTTTTTCGACACGTGGATTTTTACGGTAAAACAGGATTACCGTGGCCCGTCTTCGACTTCCCATCGCTGGAGAGTGGTGCACCATGGTACAATTCCGTTTCAAATCCATGCATGCATTTCTAAAAGTCGTACGACACTGTTTCGCCATTTCGGACGGATGTTGCACCTTGCACCTTGGATGTTGCACCCTGTAGATATCGATTATTCGGACGGCCATAACTTCTGGCTCGTTTAGAGTTACGGGAGCCATAACCTGTCAAAACGAAGGCCTCGATGAGTTCAACGGCTTTGACAGCTTTCAGCCGTCAACGGATAGATTAATGCCCAAAAAGGACAACCCAAATCTCAATCGGGTCTCGTAAGTTTTTTACCCTTCGTTTTTTCGACACATGGATTTTTACGTTAAAACAGGATTACCGTGGCCCGTCTTCGACTTCCCATCGCTGGAGAGTGGTGCACTATGGTACTGTTCCTTTTCAAATCCATGCACGCATTTCTAAAAGTCGTACGGCACTGTTTCGCCATTTTGGACGGATGTTGCACCTTGCACCGTGGATGTTGCACCCTGTAGATATCAATTATTCGGACGGCCATAACTTCTGGCTCGTTTAGAGTTACGAAAGCCATAACCTGTCAAAACGAAGGCCTCGATGAGTTCTACGGCTTTGACAGCTTTCTGCCGTCAACGGATAGATTAATGCCCAAAAAGGACAACCCGAATCTCAATCGGGTCTCGTAAGTTTTTTACCCTTCGTTTTTTCGACACGTGGATTTTTACGGCAAAACAGGATTACCGTGGCCCGTCTTCGACTTCCCATCGCTGGAGAGTGGTGCACCGTGGTACTGTTCCGTTTCAAATCCTTGCACGCATTTCTAAAAGTCGTACGGCACTGTTTCGCCATTTCGGACGGATGTTGCACCTTGCACCGTGGATGTTGCACCCTGTAGATATCGATTATTCGGATGGCCATAACTTCTGGCTCGTTTAGAGTTACGGGAGCTATAACCTGTCAAAACGAAGGCCTCGATGAGTTCTACGGCTTCGACAGCTTTCGGCCGTCAACGGATAGATTAATGCCCAAAAAGGACAACCCGAATCTCAATCGGGTCTCTTAAGTTTTTTACCCTTCGTTTTTTCGACACGTGGACTTTTACGTTAAAACAGGATTACCGCGGCCCGTCTTCGACTTCCCATCGTTGGACAGTGGTGCACTATGGTACTGTTCCATTTCAAATCCATGCACGCATTTCTAAAAGTCGTACGGCACTGTTTCGCCATTTCGGACGGATGTTGCACCTTGCACCGTTGATGTTGCAACCTCTAGATATTGATTATTCGGACGGCCATAACTTCTGACTCGTTTAGAGTTACGGGAGCCATAACCTGTCAAAACGAAGGCCTCGATGAGTTCTATGGTTTTGACAGCTTTCAGCAGTCAACGGATAGATTAATGCCCGAAAAGGACAACCCGAATCTCAGTTGGGTCTCGTAAGTTTTTTACCCTTCGGTTTTTCGACACGTAGATTTTTACGGTAAAACAGGACTACCGTGGCCCGTCTTCAACTTCCCATCGCTGGAGAGTGATGCACCATGGTACTGTTCCGTTTCAAATACATGCACGCATTTCTAAAAGTCGTACGACACTGTTTCACCATTTCAGACGGATGTTGCACCTTGCACCGTGGATGCTGCACCCTGTAGATATCGATTATTCAAACGGCCATAACTTATGGCTCGTTTAGAGTTACGTGAGCCGTAACCTGTCAAAGTGAAGGCCTCGATGAGTTCTACGGCTCTAACAGCTTTCTACCGTCAATGGATAGATTAATGCCCAAAAAGGACGACCCGAATCTCAATCGGGTCTCGTAAGTTTTTTACCCTTCGTTTTTTCGACACGTGGATTTTTACGGTAAAACAGGATTACCGTGGCCCGTCTTCGACTTCTCATCGCTGGAGAGTGGTGTACCATGGAACACTTCCGTTTCAAATCCATGCATGCATTTCTAAAAGTCGTACGGCACTGTTTCGCCATTTCGGACGGATGTCGCACCTTACACCGTGGATGTTGCACCCTGTAGATATCGATTATTCGGACGGCCATAACTTCGGGCTCGTTTAGAGTTACAGGAGCCATAACCTGTCAAAACGAAGGCCTCGATGAGTTCTATGGCTTTGATAGCTTTCAGCCCTCAACGGATAGATTAATGCCCAAAAAGGACAACCCGAATCTCAATCGGGCCTCGTAAGTTTTTTACCCTTCGTTTTTTCGACACGTGGATTTTTACGTTAAAACAGGATTACCGTGGCCCGTCTTCGACTTCCCATCGCTGGAGAGTGGTGCACTATGGTACTGTTCCTTTTCAAATCCATGCACGCATTTCTAAAAGTCGTACGGCACCGTTTCGCCATTTCGGACGGATGCTGCACCTTGCACCGTGGATGTTGCACCATGTTGATATCGATTATTCGGACGGCCATAACTTGTGACTAGTTTAGAGTTACGGGAGCCATAACCTGTCAAAACGAAGGCCTCGATGAGTTCTATGGGTTTGACAGCTTTCCGCCGTAAACGGATAGATTAATGCCCAAAAAGGACAACCCGAATCTCAATCGGGTCTCGTAAGTTTTTTACCCTTCGTTTTTTCGACACGTGGATTTTTACGTTAAAACGGGATTACCGTGGCCCGTCTTCGACTTCCCATCGCTGGAGAGTGGTGCACCATGGTACTGTTCCGTTTCAATTACATGCACGTATTTCTAAAAGTCGTACGACACTGTTTCACCATTTCGGATGGATGTTGCACCTTGCACCGTGGATGTTGCACCCTGTAGATATCGATTATTCAAACGGCCATAACTTCTGGCTCGTTTAGAGTTATGGAAGCCATAACCTGTCAAAACGAAGGCCTCGATAAGTTCTACGGCTTTGACAGCTTTCAGCCGTCAACGGATAGATTAATGCCCAAAAAGGACAACCCGAATCTCAATCGGGTCTCGTAAGTTTTTTACCCTTCGTTTTTTCGACACGTGGATTTTTACGTTAAAACGGGATTACCGTGGCCCGTCTTCGACTTCCCATCGCTGGAGAGTGGTACACCATGGTACTGTTCCGTTTCAAATACACGCACGTATTTCTAAAAGTCGTACGACACTGTTTCACCATTTCAGACGGATGTTGCACCTTGCACCGTGGATGTTGCACCCTGTAGATATCGATTATTCAAACGGCCATAACTTCTGGCTCGTTTAGAGTTACGGGAGCCATAACCTGTCAAAATAAAGGCCTCGATAAGTTCTACGGCTTTGACAGCTTTCAGCCGTCAACGGATAGATTAATGCCCAAAAAGAACAACCCGAATCACAATCGGGTCTCGTAAGATTTTTAGCCTTCGTTTTTACGACACGTGGATTTTTACGGTAAAACATGATTACCATGGCTGGCCTTCGATTTACCATCGCTAGAGAGTGGTGCACCATGGTACTGTTCCGTTTCAAACCCATGCACACATTTCTAAAAGTCGTACGGCACTGTTTCGCCATTTCGGACGGATGTTGCACCTTGCACCGTAGATGTTGCACCCTGTAGATATCGATTATTCGGACGGCCATAACTTCTGGCTCGTTTAGAGTTACGGGAGCCATAACCTGTCAAAACGAAGGCCTGGATGAGTTCTATGGCTTTGACAGCTTTCAGCCGTCAACGGATAGATTAATGCCCAAAAAGGACAACCCGAATCTCAATCGGGTCTCGTAAGTTTTTTACCCTTCGTTTTTTCGACACGTGGATTTTTACGGTAAAACAGGATTACCGTGGCCCGTCTTCGACTTCCCATCGCTGGAGAGTGGTGCACCGTGGTACTGTTCCGTTTCAAATCCTTGCACGTATTTCTAAAAGTCGTACGGCACTGTTTCGCCATTTCGGACGGATATTGCACCTTGCACCGTGGATGTTGCACCCTGTAGATATCGATTATTCGGACGGCCATAACTTCTGGCTCGTTTAGAGTTACGGGAGCCATAACCTGTCAAAACGAAGTCCTCGATGAGTTCTACGGTTTTGACCGCTTTCGGCCGTCAACTGATAGATTAATGCCCAAAAAGGACAACCCGAATCTCAATCGGGTCTCGTAAGTTTTTTACCCTTCGTTTTTACGACACGTGGATTTTTACGGTAAAACAGGATTACCGTGGCTGGCCTTCGATTTACCATCGCTGGAGAGTGGTGCACCATGGTGCTGTTCCGTTTCAAATCCATGCACGCATTTCTAAAAGTTGTACGGCACTGTTTCGCCATTTCGGACGGATGTTGCACCTTGCACCGTGGATGTTGCACCCTGCAGATATCGATTATTCGGACGGCCATAACTTCTGGCTCGTTTAGAGTTACGGGAGCCATAACCTGTCAAAATGAAGGCCTCGATGATTTCTATGGCTTTGACAGCTTTCAGCCGTCAACGGATAGATTAATGCCCAAAAAGGACAACCCGAATCTCAATCGGGTCTCGTAAGTTTTTTACCCTTCGTTTTTTCGACACGTGGATTTTTACGTTAAAACGGGATTACCGTGGCCCGTCTTCGACTTCCCATCGCTGGAGAGTGGTGCACCATGGTACTGTTCCATTTCAAATCCATGCACGTATTTCTAAAAGTCGTACGACACTGTTTCACCATTTCGGACGGATGTTGCACCTTGCACCGTGGATGTTGCACCCTGTAGATATCGATTATTCAAACGGCCATAACTTCTGTCTCGTTTAGAGTTACAGGAGCCATAACCTGTCAAAATAAAGGCCTCGATAAGTTCTACGGCATTGACAACTTTCAGCCGTCAACGGATAGATTAATGCCTAAAAAGGGCAACCCGAATCTCAATCGGGTCTCGTAAGTTTTTTACCCTTCGTTTTTACGACACGTGGATTTTTACGGTAAAACAGGATTACCGTGGCTGGCCTTCAATTTACCATCGCTAGAGAATGGTGCACCATGGTACTGTTCCGTTTCAAATCCATGCACGCATTTCTAAAAGTCGTACGGCACTGTTTCGCCATTTCGGACGGATGTTGCACCTTGCACCGTGGATGTTGCACCCTGTAGATAACGATTATTCGGACGGCCATAACTTCTGGCTCGTTTAGAGTTACGGGAGCCATAACCTGTCAAAACGAAGGCCTCGATGAGTTCTATGGCTTTGACAGCTTTCAGTTGTCAACGGATAGATTAATGCCCAAAAAGGACAACCCGAATCACAATCGGGTCTCGTAAGTTTTTTACCCTTCGTTTTTTCGACACGTGGATTTTTACGGTAAAACGGGATTACCGTGGCCCGTCTTCGACTTCCCATCGTTGAAGAGTGGTGCACTATGGTACTGTTCCATTTCAAATCCATGTATGCATTTCTAAAAGTCATACGGCACTGTTTCGCCATTTCAGACGGATGTTGCACCTTGCACCGTGGATGTTGCACCCTGTAGATATCGATTATTCGGACGGCCATAAATTCTGGCTCGTTTAGAGCTACGGGAGCCAAAACCTGTCAAAACGAAGGCCTCGATGAGTTCTATGGCTTTGACGGCTTTCAGCCGTCAACGGATAGATTAATGCCCAAAAAGGACAACCCGAATCTCAATCGGGTCTCGTAAGTTTTTTACCCTTCGGTTTTTCGACACGTGGATTTTTACGGTAAAACAGGATTACCGTGGCCCGTCTTCGGCTTCCCATCGCTGGAGAGTGGTGCACTATAGTACTGTTCCGTTTCAAATCCATGCACGCATTTCTAAAAGTCGTACGGCACTGTTTCGCCATTTCGGACGGATGTTGCACCTTGCACCGTGGATGTTGCACCCTGTAGATATCGATTATTCGGACGGCCATAACTTCTGACTCGTTTAGAGTTACGGGAGCCATAACCTGTCAAAACGAAGACCTCGATGAGTTCTATGGCTTTGACAGCTTTCAGCCGTCAACGGATAGATTAATGCCCAAAAAGGACAACCCGAATCTCAATTGGGTCTCGTAAGTTTTTTACCCTTCGTTTTTTCGACACGTGGATTTTTACGGTAAAACGGGATTACCGTGGCCCGTCTTCGACTTTCCATCGCTGGAGAGTGGTGCACTATGGTACTGTTCCGTTTCAAATCCATGCACGCATTTCTAAAAGTCGTACGACACTGTTTCCCCATTTCGGACGGATGTTGCACCTTGCACCGTGGATGTTGCACCCTGTAGATATCGATTATTCGGACGGCCATAACTTCTGGCTCGTTCAGAGTTACGGGAGCCATAACCTGTCAAAACGAAGGCCTCGATGAGTTCTATGGCTTGGAGAGCTTTCAGCCGTCGACGGATAGCTTAATGCCCAAAAAGGACAACCCGAATCTCAATCGGGTCTCGTAAGTTTTTTACCCTTCGTTTTTTCGACACGTGGATTTTTACGGCATAACGGGATTACGACGGCTGGTCTTCGATTTACCATCGCTGAAGAGTGGTGCACCATGGTACTGTTCCGTTTCAAATCCATGCACGCATTTCTAAAAGTCGTACGGCACTGTTTCGCCATTTCGGACGGATGTTGCACCTTGCACCGTGGATGTTGCACCCTGTAGATATCGATTATTCAAACGGCCATAACTTCTGGCTCGTTTAGAGTTACGGGAGCCATAACCTGTCAAAATGAAGGCCTCGATGAGTTCTACGGCTTTGACAGCTTTCTACCGTCAACGGATAGATTAATGTCCAAAAAGGACAACCCGAATCTCAATCGGGTCTCGTAAGTTTTTTACCCTTCGTTTTTTCGACACGTGGATTTTTACGGTAAAACAGGATTACCATGGCCCATCTTCGACTTCCCATCGCTGGAGAGTGGTGCACTATGGTACTGTTCCGTTTCAAATCCATGCACGCATTTCTAAAAGTCGTACGGCACTGTTTCGCCATTTCGGACGGATGTTGCACCTTGCACCGTGGATGTTGCACCCTGTAGATATCGATTATTCAAACGGCCATAACTTCTGTCTCGTTTAGAGTTACAGGAGCCATAACCTGTCAAAATAAAGGCCTCGATAAGTTCTACGGCATTGACAACTTTCAGCCGTCAACGGATAGATTAATGCCTAAAAAGGGCAACCCGAATCTCAATCGGGTCTCGTAAGTTTTTTACCCTTCGTTTTTACGACACGTGGATTTTTACGGTAAAACAGGATTACCGTGGCTGGCCTTCAATTTACCATCGCTAGAGAATGGTGCACCATGGTACTGTTCCGTTTCAAATCCATGCACGCATTTCTAAAAGTCGTACGGCACTGTTTCGCCATTTCGGACGGATGTTGCACCTTGCACCGTGGATGTTGCACCCTGTAGATAACGATTATTCGGACGGCCATAACTTCTGGCTCGTTTAGAGTTACGGGAGCCATAACCTGTCAAAACGAAGGCCTCGATGAGTTCTATGGCTTTGACAGCTTTCAGTTGTCAACGGATAGATTAATGCCCAAAAAGGACAACCCGAATCACAATCGGGTCTCGTAAGTTTTTTACCCTTCGTTTTTTCGACACGTGGATTTTTACGGTAAAACGGGATTACCGTGGCCCGTCTTCGACTTCCCATCGTTGAAGAGTGGTGCACTATGGTACTGTTCCATTTCAAATCCATGTATGCATTTCTAAAAGTCATACGGCACTGTTTCGCCATTTCAGACGGATGTTGCACCTTGCACCGTGGATGTTGCACCCTGTAGATATCGATTATTCGGACGGCCATAAATTCTGGCTCGTTTAGAGTTACGGGAGCCATAACCTGTCAAAACGAAGACCTCGATGAGTTCTATGGCTTTGACAGCTTTCAGCCGTCAACGGATAGATTAATGCCCAAAAAGGACAACCCGAATCTCAATTGGGTCTCGTAAGTTTTTTACCCTTCGTTTTTTCGACACGTGGATTTTTACGGTAAAACGGGATTACCGTGGCCCGTCTTCGACTTTCCATCGCTGGAGAGTGGTGCACTATGGTACTGTTCCGTTTCAAATCCATGCACGCATTTCTAAAAGTCGTACGACACTGTTTCCCCATTTCGGACGGATGTTGCACCTTGCACCGTGGATGTTGCACCCTGTAGATATCGATTATTCGGACGGCCATAACTTCTGGCTCGTTCAGAGTTACGGGAGCCATAACCTGTCAAAACGAAGGCCTCGATGAGTTCTATGGCTTGGACAGCTTTCAGCCGTCGACGGATAGCTTAATGCCCAAAAAGGACAACCCGAATCTCAATCGGGTCTCGTAAGTTTTTTACCCTTCGTTTTTTCGACACGTGGATTTTTACGGCATAACGGGATTACGACGGCTGGTCTTCGATTTACCATCGCTGAAGAGTGGTGCACCATGGTACTGTTCCGTTTCAAATCCATGCACGCATTTCTAAAAGTCGTACGGCACTGTTTCGCCATTTCGGACGGATGTTGCACCTTGCACCGTGGATGTTGCACCCTGTAGATATCGATTATTCAAACGGCCATAACTTCTGGCTCGTTTAGAGTTACGGGAGCCATAACCTGTCAAAATGAAGGCCTCGATGAGTTCTACGGCTTTGACAGCTTTCTACCGTCAACGGATAGATTAATGTCCAAAAAGGACAACCCGAATCTCAATCGGGTCTCGTAAGTTTTTTACCCTTCGTTTTTTCGACACGTGGATTTTTACGGTAAAACAGGATTACCATGGCCCATCTTCGACTTCCCATCGCTGGAGAGTGGTGCACTATGGTACTGTTCCGTTTCAAATCCATGCACGCATTTCTAAAAGTCGTACGGCACTGTTTCGCCATTTCGGACGGATGTTGCACCTTGCACCGTGGATGTTGCACCCTGTAGATATCGATTATTCAAACGGCCATAACTTCTGTCTCGTTTAGAGTTACAGGAGCCATAACCTGTCAAAATAAAGGCCTCGATAAGTTCTACGGCATTGACAACTTTCAGCCGTCAACGGATAGATTAATGCCTAAAAAGGGCAACCCGAATCTCAATCGGGTCTCGTAAGTTTTTTACCCTTCGTTTTTACGACACGTGGATTTTTACGGTAAAACAGGATTACCGTGGCTGGCCTTCAATTTACCATCGCTAGAGAATGGTGCACCATGGTACTGTTCCGTTTCAAATCCATGCACGCATTTCTAAAAGTCGTACGGCACTGTTTCGCCATTTCGGACGGATGTTGCACCTTGCACCGTGGATGTTGCACCCTGTAGATAACGATTATTCGGACGGCCATAACTTCTGGCTCGTTTAGAGTTACGGGAGCCATAACCTGTCAAAACGAAGGCCTCGATGAGTTCTATGGCTTTGACAGCTTTCAGTTGTCAACGGATAGATTAATGCCCAAAAAGGACAACCCGAATCACAATCGGGTCTCGTAAGTTTTTTACCCTTCGTTTTTTCGACACGTGGATTTTTACGGTAAAACGGGATTACCGTGGCCCGTCTTCGACTTCCCATCGTTGAAGAGTGGTGCACTATGGTACTGTTCCATTTCAAATCCATGTATGCATTTCTAAAAGTCATACGGCACTGTTTCGCCATTTCAGACGGATGTTGCACCTTGCACCGTGGATGTTGCACCCTGTAGATATCGATTATTCGGACGGCCATAACTTCTGACTCGTTTAGAGTTACGGGAGCCATAACCTGTCAAAACGAAGACCTCGATGAGTTCTATGGCTTTGACAGCTTTCAGCCGTCAACGGATAGATTAATGCCCAAAAAGGACAACCCGAATCTCAATTGGGTCTCGTAAGTTTTTTACCCTTCGTTTTTTCGACACGTGGATTTTTACGGTAAAACGGGATTACCGTGGCCCGTCTTCGACTTTCCATCGCTGGAGAGTGGTGCACTATGGTACTGTTCCGTTTCAAATCCATGCACGCATTTCTAAAAGTCGTACGACACTGTTTCCCCATTTCGGACGGATGTTGCACCTTGCACCGTGGATGTTGCACCCTGTAGATATCGATTATTCGGACGGCCATAACTTCTGGCTCGTTCAGAGTTACGGGAGCCATAACCTGTCAAAACGAAGGCCTCGATGAGTTCTATGGCTTGGACAGCTTTCAGCCGTCGACGGATAGCTTAATGCCCAAAAAGGACAACCCGAATCTCAATCGGGTCTCGTAAGTTTTTTACCCTTCGTTTTTTCGACACGTGGATTTTTACGGCATAACGGGATTACGACGGCTGGTCTTCGATTTACCATCGCTGAAGAGTGGTGCACCATGGTACTGTTCCGTTTCAAATCCATGCACGCATTTCTAAAAGTCGTACGGCACTGTTTCGCCATTTCGGACGGATGTTGCACCTTGCACCGTGGATGTTGCACCCTGTAGATATCGATTATTCAAACGGCCATAACTTCTGGCTCGTTTAGAGTTACGGGAGCCATAACCTGTCAAAATGAAGGCCTCGATGAGTTCTACGGCTTTGACAGCTTTCTACCGTCAACGGATAGATTAATGTCCAAAAAGGACAACCCGAATCTCAATCGGGTCTCGTAAGTTTTTTACCCTTCGTTTTTTCGACACGTGGATTTTTACGGTAAAACAGGATTACCATGGCCCATCTTCGACTTCCCATCGCTGGAGAGTGGTGCACTATGGTACTGTTCCGTTTCAAATCCATGCACGCATTTCTAAAAGTCGTACGGCACTGTTTCGCCATTTCGGACGGATGTTGCACCTTGCACCGTGGATGTTGCACCCTGTAGATATCGATTATTCAAACGGCCATAACTTCTGTCTCGTTTAGAGTTACAGGAGCCATAACCTGTCAAAATAAAGGCCTCGATGAGTTCTATGGCTTTGACAGCTTTCAGCCGTCAACGGATAGATTAATGCCCAAAAAGGACAACCCGAATCTCAATTGGGTCTCGTAAGTTTTTTACCCTTCGTTTTTTCGACACGTGGATTTTTACGGTAAAACGGGATTACCGTGGCCCGTCTTCGACTTTCCATCGCTGGAGAGTGGTGCACTATGGTACTGTTCCGTTTCAAATCCATGCACGCATTTCTAAAAGTCGTACGACACTGTTTCCCCATTTCGGACGGATGTTGCACCTTGCACCGTGGATGTTGCACCCTGTAGATATCGATTATTCGGACGGCCATAACTTCTGGCTCGTTCAGAGTTACGGGAGCCATAACCTGTCAAAACGAAGGCCTCGATGAGTTCTATGGCTTGGACAGCTTTCAGCCGTCGACGGATAGCTTAATGCCCAAAAAGGACAACCCGAATCTCAATCGGGTCTCGTAAGTTTTTTACCCTTCGTTTTTTCGACACGTGGATTTTTACGGCATAACGGGATTACGACGGCTGGTCTTCGATTTACCATCGCTGAAGAGTGGTGCACCATGGTACTGTTCCGTTTCAAATCCATGCACGCATTTCTAAAAGTCGTACGGCACTGTTTCGCCATTTCGGACGGATGTTGCACCTTGCACCGTGGATGTTGCACCCTGTAGATATCGATTATTCAAACGGCCATAACTTCTGGCTCGTTTAGAGTTACGGGAGCCATAACCTGTCAAAATGAAGGCCTCGATGAGTTCTACGGCTTTGACAGCTTTCTACCGTCAACGGATAGATTAATGTCCAAAAAGGACAACCCGAATCTCAATCGGGTCTCGTAAGTTTTTTACCCTTCGTTTTTTCGACACGTGGATTTTTACGGTAAAACAGGATTACCATGGCCCATCTTCGACTTCCCATCGCTGGAGAGTGGTGCACCATGGTACTGTTCCGTTTCAAATCCATGCACGCATTTCTAAAAGTCGTACGGCACTGTTTCGCCATTTCGGACGGATGTTGCACCTTGCACCGTGGATGTTGCACCCTGTAGATATCGATTATTCAAACGGCCATAACTTCTGTCTCGTTTAGAGTTACAGGAGCCATAACCTGTCAAAATAAAGGCCTCGATAAGTTCTACGGCATTGACAACTTTCAGCCGTCAACGGATAGATTAATGCCTAAAAAGGGCAACCCGAATCTCAATCGGGTCTCGTAAGTTTTTTACCCTTCGTTTTTACGACACGTGGATTTTTACGGTAAAACAGGATTACCGTGGCTGGCCTTCGATTTACCATCGCTGGAGAGTGGTGCACCATGGTACTGTTCCGTTTCAAATCCATGCACGCATTTCTAAAAGTCGTACGGCACTGTTTCGCCATTTCGGACGGATGTTGCACCTTGCACCGTGGATGTTGCACCCTGTAGATATCGATTATTCGGACGGCCATAACTTCTGACTCGTTTAGAGTTACGGGAGCCATAACCTGTCAAAACGAAGGCCTCGATGAGTTCTATGGCTTTGACAGCTTTCAGCCGTCAACGGATAGATTAATGCCCAAAAAGGACAACCCGAATCTCAATTGGGTCTCGTAAGTTTTTTACCCTTCGTTTTTTCGACACGTGGATTTTTACGGTAAAACGGGATTACCGTGGCCCGTCTTCGACTTTCCATCGCTGGAGAGTGGTGCACTATGGTACTGTTCCGTTTCAAATCCATGCACGCATTTCTAAAAGTCGTACGACACTGTTTCGCCATTTCAGACGGATGTTGCACCTTGCACCGTGGATGTTGCACCCTGTAGATATCGATTATTCGGACGGCCATAAATTCTGGCTCGTTTAGAGCTACGGGAGCCAAAACCTGTCAAAACGAAGGCCTCGATGAGTTCTATGGCTTTGACGGCTTTCAGCCGTCGACGGATAGCTTAATGCCCAAAAAGGACAACCCGAATCTCAATCGGGTCTCGTAAGTTTTTTACCCTTCGTTTTTTCGACACGTGGATTTTTACGGCATAACGGGATTACGACGGCTGGTCTTCGATTTACCATCGCTGAAGAGTGGTGCACCATGGTACTGTTCCGTTTCAAATCCATGCACGCATTTCTAAAAGTCGTACGGCACTGTTTCGCCATTTCGGACGGATGTTGCACCTTGCACCGTGGATGTTGCACCCTGTAGATATCGATTATTCAAACGGCCATAACTTCTGGCTCGTTTAGAGTTACGGGAGCCATAACCTGTCAAAATGAAGGCCTCGATGAGTTCTACGGCTTTGACAGCTTTCTACCGTCAACGGATAGATTAATGTCCAAAAAGGACAACCCGAATCTCAATCGGGTCTCGTAAGTTTTTTACCCTTCGTTTTTTCGACACGTGGATTTTTACGGTAAAACAGGATTACCATGGCCCATCTTCGACTTCCCATCGCTGGAGAGTGGTGCACTATGGTACTGTTCCGTTTCAAATCCATGCACGCATTTCTAAAAGTCGTACGGCACTGTTTCGCCATTTCGGACGGATGTTGCACCTTGCACCGTGGATGTTGCACCCTGTAGATATCGATTATTCAAACGGCCATAACTTCTGTCTCGTTTAGAGTTACAGGAGCCATAACCTGTCAAAATAAAGGCCTCGATAAGTTCTACGGCATTGACAACTTTCAGCCGTCAACGGATAGATTAATGCCTAAAAAGGGCAACCCGAATCTCAATCGGGTCTCGTAAGTTTTTTACCCTTCGTTTTTACGACACGTGGATTTTTACGGTAAAACAGGATTACCGTGGCTGGCCTTCAATTTACCATCGCTAGAGAATGGTGCACCATGGTACTGTTCCGTTTCAAATCCATGCACGCATTTCTAAAAGTCGTACGGCACTGTTTCGCCATTTCGGACGGATGTTGCACCTTGCACCGTGGATGTTGCACCCTGTAGATAACGATTATTCGGACGGCCATAACTTCTGGCTCGTTTAGAGTTACGGGAGCCATAACCTGTCAAAACGAAGGCCTCGATGAGTTCTATGGCTTTGACAGCTTTCAGTTGTCAACGGATAGATTAATGCCCAAAAAGGACAACCCGAATCACAATCGGGTCTCGTAAGTTTTTTACCCTTCGTTTTTTCGACACGTGGATTTTTACGGTAAAACGGGATTACCGTGGCCCGTCTTCGACTTCCCATCGTTGAAGAGTGGTGCACTATGGTACTGTTCCATTTCAAATCCATGTATGCATTTCTAAAAGTCATACGGCACTGTTTCGCCATTTCAGACGGATGTTGCACCTTGCACCGTGGATGTTGCACCCTGTAGATATCGATTATTCGGACGGCCATAAATTCTGGCTCGTTTAGAGCTACGGGAGCCAAAACCTGTCAAAACGAAGGCCTCGATGAGTTCTATGGCTTTGACGGCTTTCAGCCGTCAACGGATAGATTAATGCCCAAAAAGGACAACCCGAATCTCAATCGGGTCTCGTAAGTTTTTTACCCTTCGGTTTTTCGACTCGTGGATTTTTACGGTAAAACAGGATTACCGTGGCCCGTCTTCGGCTTCCCATCGCTGGAGAGTGGTGCACTATAGTACTGTTCCGTTTCAAATCCATGCACGCATTTCTAAAAGTCGTACGGCACTGTTTCGCCATTTCGGACGGATGTTGCACCTTGCACCGTGGATGTTGCACCCTGTAGATATCGATTATTCGGACGGCCATAACTTCTGACTCGTTTAGAGTTACGGGAGCCATAACCTGTCAAAACGAAGACCTCGATGAGTTCTATGGCTTTGACAGCTTTCAGCCGTCAACGGATAGATTAATGCCCAAAAAGGACAACCCGAATCTCAATTGGGTCTCGTAAGTTTTTTACCCTTCGTTTTTTCGACACGTGGATTTTTACGGTAAAACGGGATTACCGTGGCCCGTCTTCGACTTTCCATCGCTGGAGAGTGGTGCACTATGGTACTGTTCCGTTTCAAATCCATGCACGCATTTCTAAAAGTCGTACGGCACTGTTTCCCCATTTCGGACGGATGTTGCACCTTGCACCGTGGATGTTGCACCCTGTAGATATCGATTATTCGGACGGCCATAACTTCTGGCTCGTTCAGAGTTACGGGAGCCATAACCTGTCAAAACGAAGGCCTCGATGAGTTCTATGGCTTGGACAGCTTTCAGCCGTCGACGGATAGCTTAATGCCCAAAAAGGACAACCCGAATCTCAATCGGGTCTCGTAAGTTTTTTACCCTTCGTTTTTTCGACACGTGGATTTTTACGGCATAACGGGATTACGACGGCTGGTCTTCGATTTACCATCGCTGAAGAGTGGTGCACCATGGTACTGTTCCGTTTCAAATCCATGCACGCATTTCTAAAAGTCGTACGGCACTGTTTCGCCATTTCGGACGGATGTTGCACCTTGCACCGTGGATGTTGCACCCTGTAGATATCGATTATTCAAACGGCCATAACTTCTGGCTCGTTTAGAGTTATGGGAGCCATAACCTGTTAAAATGAAGGCTTCGATAGGTTCTACGGCTTTAACAGCATTCAGCCATCAACGGATAGATTAATGCCCAAAAAGGACAACCCGAATCTCAATCGGGTTTCGTAAGTTTTTTACTCTTCGTTTTTTCGACACGTGTATTTTTACGGTAAAACGGGATTACCGTGGCCCGTCTTCGACTTCCCATTGCTGGAGAGTGGTGCACCATGGTACTGTTCCGTTTCAAATCCATGCACGCATTTCTAAAAGTCGTACGACACTGTTTCACCTTTTCGGACGGATGTTGCACCTTGCACCGTGGATGTTGCACCCTGTAGATATCAATTATTCAAACGGCCATAACTTCTGGCTCGTTTAGAGTTACGGGAGCCATAACCTGTCAAAAAGAAGGCCTCGATGAGTTCTACGGCTTTGATAGCCTTCAGCCATCAACGGATAGATTAATGCCCAAAAAGGACAACCCGAATCTCAATCGGGTCTCGTAAGTTTTTAACCCTTCGTTTTTTCGGCACGTGGATTTTTACGGTAAAATGGGATTATGGTGGCTGGACTTCGATTTACCAACGCTGGAGAGTGGTGCACCATGGTAATGTTCGTTTCAAATCCATGCATGCATTTCTAAATGTCGTACGGCACTGTTTCGCCATTTCGGACGGATGTTGCACCTTGCACCGTGGATGTTGCACCCTGTAGATATCGATTATTCGGACGGCCATAACTTCTGGCTCGTTTAGAGTTACGGGAGCCATAACCTGTCAAAACGAAGGCCTCGATGAGTTCTACGGCTTAGACTGCTTTCAGCCGTCAACGGATAGATTAATGCCCAAAAAGTACAACCCGAATCTCAATCGGGTCTCGTATGTTTTTTACCCTTCGTTTTTTCGACACGTGGATTTTTACGGTAAAACGGGATTACCGTGGTCCGTCTTCGACTTCCCATCGCTAGAGAGTGGTGCACCATGGTAGTGTTCCTTTTCAAATCCATGCACGCATTTCTAAAAGTCGTACGACACTGTTTCGCCATTTCGGACGGATGTTGCACCTTGCACCGTGGATGTTGCACCCTGTAGATATAGATTATTCAAACGGCCATAACTTCTGGCTCGTTTAGAGTTACGGGAGCCATAACCTGTCAAAACGAAGGCCTCGATGAGTTCTATGGCTTTGACAGCTTTCAGCCGTCAACGGATAGATTAATGCCCAAAAAGGACAACCCGAATCTCAATCGGGTCTCGTATGTTTTTAACCCTTCGTTTCTTCGACACGTGGATTTTTACGGTAAAACGGGATTACGGTGGCTGGTCTTCGATTTACCATCGCTGGAGAGTCGTGCACCAAGGTACTGTTCCGTTTCAAATCCATGCATGCATTTCTAAAAGTCGTACCGCACTGTTTCGCCATTTCGGACGGATGTTGCACCTTGCACCGTGGATGTTGCACCCTGTAAATATCGATTATTCGGACGGCCATAACTTCTGGCTCGTTTAGAGTTACGGGAGCCATGACCTGTAAAAACGAAGGCCACAGTGAGTTATACGGCTTTGACAGCTTTTAGCCGTCAACGGATAGATTAATGCCCAAAAAGGACAGCCTGAATCTCAATCGGGTCTCGTAAGTTTTTAACCCTTTGTTTTTTCGACACGTGGATTTTTACGGTAAAACGAGATTACGGTGGCTGGTCTTCGATTTACCACCGCTGGAGAGTGGTGCACCATTGTACTGTTTCGTTTCAAATCCATGCACGCATTTCTAAAAGTCGTACGGCACTGTTTCGTCATTTCGGACGGATGTTGCACCTTGCACCGTGGATGTTGCACCCTGTAGATATCGATTATGCGGACGACCATAACTTCTGGCTCGTTTAGACTAACGGGAGCCATAACCTGTGAAAACGAAGGCCTCGATGAGTTCTACGGCTTTGACAGCATTCAGTCTTCAACGGATAGATTAATACCCAAAAAGGACAACCCGAATCTCAATCGGGTCTCGTAAGTTTTTTACCCTTTGTTTTTTCGACACGTGGATTTTTACGGTAAAACATGATTACCGTGGCCCGTCTTCGACTTCCCATCGCTGGAGAGTGGTGCACCATGGTACAATTCCGTTTCAAATCCATGCATGCATTTCTAAAAGTCGTACGACACTGTTTCGCCATTTCTTGGATGTTGCACCCTGTAGATATCGATTATTCGGACGGCCATAACTTCTGGCTCGTTTAGAGTTACGGGAGCCATAACCTGTCAAAACGAAGGCCTCGATGAGTTCAACGGCTTTGAAAGCTTTCAGCCTTCGACGGATAGATTAATGCCCAAAAAGGACAACCCAAATCTCAATCGGGTCTCGTAAGTTTTTTACCCTTCGTTTTTTCGACACGTGGATTTTTACGCTAAAACAGGATTACCGTCTCCCGTCTTCGACTTCCCATTGCTGGAGAGTGGTGCACTATGGTACTGTTCCTTTTCAAATCCATGCACGCATTTCTAAAAGTCGTACGGCACTGTTTCGCCATTTTGGACGGATGTTGCACCTTGCACCGTGGATGTTGCACCCTGTAGATATCGATTATTCGGACGGCCATAACTTCTGGCTCGTTTAGAGTTACGAAAGCCATAACCTGTCAAAACGAAGGCCTCGATGAGTTCTACGGCTTTGACAGCTTTCTGCCGTCAACGGATAGATTAATGCCCAAAAAGGACAACCCGAATCTCAATCGGGTCTCGTAAGTTTTTTACCCTTCGTTTTTTCGACACATGGATTTTTACGGTAAAACAGGATTACCGTGGCCCGTCTTCGACTTTCCATCGCTGGAGAGTGGTGCACCGTGGTACTGTTCCGTTTCAAATCCTTGCACGCATTTCTAAAAGTCGTACGGCACTGTTTCGCCATTTCGGACGGATGTTGCACCTTGCACCGTGGATGTTGCACCCTGTAGATATCGATTATTCGGACGGCCATAACTTCTGGCTCGTTTAGAGTTACGGGAGCCATAACCTGTCAAAACGAAGGCCTCGATGAGTTCTACGGCTTTGACAGCTTTCGGCCGTCAACGGATAGATTAATGCCCAAAAAGGACAACCCGAATCTCAATCGGGTCTCGTAAGTTTTTTACCCTTCGTTTTTTCGACACGTGGACTTTTACGTTAAAACAGGATTACCGCGGCCCGTCTTCGACTTCCCATCGCTGGAGAGTGGTGCACTATGGTACTGTTCCTTTTCAAATCCATGCACGCATTTCTAAAAGTCGTACGGCACTGTTTCGCCATTTCGGACGGATGTTGCACCTTGCACCGTTGATGTTGCAACCTCTAGATATTGATTATTCGGACGACCATAACTTCTGACTCGTTTAGAGTTACGGGAGCCATAACCTGTCAAAACGAAGGCCTCGATGAGTTCTATGGGTTTGACAGCTTTCAGCAGTCAACGGATAGATTAATGCCCAAAAAGGACAACCCGAATCTCAGTTGGGTCTCGTAAGTTTTTTACCCTTCGGTTTTTCGACACGTGGATTTTTACGGTAAAACAGGATTACCGTGGCCCGTCTTCAACTTCCCATCGCTGGAGAGTGGTGCACCATGGTACTGTTCCGTTTCAAATACATGCACGCATTTCTAAAAGTCGTACGACACTGTTTCGCCATTTCGGACGGATGTTGCACCTTGCACCGTGGATGCTGCACCCTGTAGATATCGATTATTCAAACGGCCATAACTTATGGCTCGTTTAGAGTTACGGGAGCCGTAACCTGTCAAAATGAAGGCCTCGATGAGTTCTACGGCTCTGACAGCTTTCTACCGTCAACGGATAGACTAATGCCCAAAAAGGACAACCCGAATCTCAATCGGGTCTCGTAAGTTTTTTACCCTTCGTTTTTTCGACACGTGGATTTTTACGGTAAAACAGGATTACCGTGGCCCGTCTTCGACTTCTCATCGCTGGAGAGTGGTGCACCATGGAACAATTCCGTTTCAAATCCATGCATGCATTTCTAAAAGTCGCACGGCACTGTTTCGCCATTTCGGACGGATGTTGCACCTTACACCGTGGATGTTGCACCCTGTAGATATCGATTATTCGGACGGCCATAACTTCGGGCTCGTTTAGAGTTACAGGAGCCATAACCTGTCAAAACGAAGGCCTCGATGAGTTCTATGGCTTTGATCGCTTTCAGCCCTCAACGGATAGATTAATGCCCAAAAAGGACAACCCGAATCTCAATCGGGTCTCGTAAGTTTTTTACCCTTCGTTTTTTCGACACGTGGATTTTTACGTTAAAACAGGATTACCGTGGCCCGTCTTCGACTTCCCATCGCTGGAGAGTGGTGCACTATGGTACTGTTCCTTTTCAAATCCATGCACGCATTTCTAAAAGTCGTACGGCACCGTTTCGCCATTTCGGACGGATGTTGCACCTTGCACCGTGGATGTTGCACCATGTAGATATCGATTATTCGGACGGCCATAACTTCTGACTAGTTTAGAGTTACGGGAGCCATAACCTGTCAAAATGAAGGCCTCGATGAGTTCTATGGGTTTGACAGCTTTCCGCCGTCAAAGGATAGATTAATGCCCAAAAAGGACAACCCGAATCTCAATCGGGTCTCGTAAGTTTTTTACCCTTCGTTTTTTCGACACGTGGATTTTTACGTTAAAACGGGATTACCGTGGCCCGTCTTCGACTTCCCATCGCTGGAGAGTGGTGCACCATGGTACTGTTCCGTTTCAAATCCATGCACGTATTTCTAAAAGTCGTACGACACTGTTTCACCATTTTGGACGGATGTTGCACCTTGCACCGTGGATGTTGCACCCTGTAGATATCGATTATTCAAACGGCCATAACTTCTGGCTCGTTTAGAGTTATGGAAGCCATAACCTATCAAAATGAAGGCCTCGATAAGTTCTACGGCTTTGCCAGCTTTCAGCCGTCAACGGATAGATTAATGCCCAAAAAGGACAACCCGAATCTCAATCGGGTCTCGTAAATTTTTTACCCTTCGTTTTTACGACACGTGGATTTTTACGGTAAAACAGGATTACCGTGGCTGGCCTTCGATTTACCATCGCTGGAGAGTGGTGCACCATGGTACTGTTCCGTTTCAAATCCATGCACGCATTTCAAAAAGTTGTACGGCGCTGTTTCGCCATTTCGGACGGATGTTGCACCTTGCACCGTGGATGCTGCACCCTGTAGATATCGATTATTCGGACGGCCATAACTTCTGGCTCGTTTAGAGTTACGGGAGCCATAACCTGTCAAAACGAAGGCCTCGATGAGTTCTATGGCTTTGACAGCTTTCAGCCGTCAATGGATAGATTAATGCCCAAAAGGACAACCCGAATCTCAATCGGGTTTCGTAAGTTTTTTACCCTTCGTTTTTACGACACGTGGATTTTTACGGTAAAACAGGATTACCGTGGCCCGTCTTCGACTTCCCATCGCTGGAGAGTGGTGCACCATGGTACTGTTCCGTTTCAAATACATGCACGTATTTCTAAAAGTCGTACGACACTGTTTCACCATTTCAGACGGATGTTGCACCTTGCACCGTGGATGTTGCACCCTGTAGATATCGATTATTCAAACGGCCATAACTTCTGGCTCGTTTAGAGTTACGGGAGCCATAACCTGTCAAAATAAAGGCCTCGATAAGTTCTACAGCTTTGACAGCTTTCAGCCGTCAACGGATAGATTAATGCCCAAAAAGGACAACCCGAATCACAATCGGGTCTCGTAAGTTTTTTAGCCTTCGTTTTTACGACACGTGGATTTTTACGGTAAAACAGGATTACCGTGGCTGGCCTTCGATTTACCATCGCTAGAGAGTGGTGCACCATGGTACTGTTCCGTTTCATACCCATGCGCGCATTTCTAAAAGTCGTACGGCACTGTTTCGCTATTTCGGACGGATGTTGCACCTTGCACCGTGGATGTTGCACCCTGTAGATATCGATTATACGGACGGCCATAACTTCTGGCTCGTTTAGAGTTACGGGAGCCATAACCTGTCAAAACGAAGGCCTAGATGAGTTCTATGGCTTTGACAGCTTTCAGCCGTCAACGGATAGATTAATGCCCAAAAAGGACAACCCTAATCTCAATCGGGTCTCGTAAGTTTTTTACCCTTCGTTTTTTCGACACGTGGATTTTTACGGTAAAACAGGATTACCGTGGCCCGTCTTCGACTTCCCATCGCTGGAGAGTGGTGCACCGTGGTACTGTTCCGTTTCAAATCCTTGCACGCATTTCTAAAAGTCGTACGGCACTGTTTCGCCATTTCGGACGGATTTTGCACCTTGCACCGTGGATGTTGCACCCTGTAGATATCGATTATTCGGACGGCCATAACTTCTGGCTCGTTTAGACTTACGGGAGCCATAACCTGTCAAAACGAAGGCCTCGATGAGTTCTACGGTTTTGACCGCTTTCGGGCGTCAACTGATAGATTAATGCCCAAAAAGGACAACCCGAATCTCAATCGGGTCTCGTAAGTTTTTTACCCTTCGTTTTTACGACACGTGGATTTTTACGGTAAAACAGGATTACCGTGGCTGGCCTTCGATTTACCATCACTGGAGAGTGGTGCACCATGGTACTGTTCCATTTCAAATCCATGCACGCATTTCTAAAAGTTGTACGGCACTGTTTCGCCATTTCGGATGGATGTTGCACCTTGCACCGTGGATGTTGCACCCTGCAGATATCGATTATTCGGACGGCCATAACTTCTGGCTCGTTTAGAGTTACGGGAGCCATAACCTGTCAAAACGAAGGCCTCGATGAGTTCTATGGCTTTGACAGCTTTCAGCCGTCAACGGATAGATTAATGCCCAAAAAGGACAGCCCGAATCTCAATCGGGTCTCGTAAGTTTTTTACCCTTCGTTTTTTCGACACGTGGATTTTTACGTTAAAACGGGATTACTGTGGCCCGTCTTCGACTTCCCATCGCTGGAGAGTGGTGCACCATGGTACTGTTCCATTTCAAATCCATGCACGTATTTCTAAAAGTCGTACGACACTGTTTCACCATTTCGGACGGATGTTGCACCTTGCACCGTGGATGTTGCACCCTGTAGATATCGATTATTCAAACGGCCATAACTTCTGTCTCGTTTAGAGTTACGGAAGCCATAACCTGTCAAAATAAAGGCCTCGATAAGTTATACGGCATTGACAACTTTCTGCCGTCAACGGATAGATTAATGCCTAAAAAGGACAACCCGAATCTCAATCGGGTCTCGTAAGTTTTTTACCCTTCGTTTTTACGACACGTGGATTTTTACGGTAAAACAGGATTACCGTGGCTGGCCTTCGATTTACCATCGCTAGAGAGTGGTGCACCATGGTACTGTTCCGTTTCAAATCCATGCACGCATTTCTAAAAGTCGTACGGCACTGTTTCGCCATTTCGGACGGATGTTGCACCTTGCACCGTGGATGTTGCACCCTGTAGATATCGATTATTCGGACGGCCATAACTTCTGGCTCGTTTAGAGTTACGGGAGCCATAACCTGTCAAAACGAAGGCCTCGATGAGTTCTATGGCTTTGATAGCTTTCAGCCATCAACGGATTGATTAATGCCCAAAATGGACAACCCGAATCTCAATCGGGTCTCGTCAGTTTTTTACCCTTCGTTTTTTCGACACGTGGATTTTTACGGTAAAACAGGATTACCGTGGCCCGTCTTCGACTTCCCATCGCTGGAGAGTGGTGCACCGTGGTACTGTTCTGTTTCAAATCCTTGCACGCATTTCTAAAAGTCGTACGGCACTGTTTCGCCATTTCGGATGGATGTTACACCTTGCACCGTGGATGTTGCACCCTATAGATATCGATTATTCGGACGACCATAACTTCTGGCTCGTTTAGAGTTACGGGAGCCATAACCTGTCAAAACGAAGGCCTCGATGAGTTCTACAGCTTTGACAGCATTCGGCCGTCAACTGATAGATTAATGCCCAAAAAGGACAACCTGAATCTCAATCGGGTCTCGTAAGTTTTTTACCCTTCGTTTTTACGTCACGTGGATTTTTACGGTAAAACAGGATTACCGTGGCTGGCCTTCGATTTACCATCGCTGGAGAGTGGTGCACCATGGTACTGTTCCGTTTCAAATCCATGCACGCATTTCTAAAAGTCGTACGGCACTGTTTCGCCATTTCGGACGGATGTTGCACCTTGCACCGTGGATGTTGCACCCTGTAGATATCGATTATTCGGACGGCCATAACTTCTGACTCGTTTAGAGTTACGGGAGCCATAACCTGTCAAAACGAAGGCCTCGATGAGTTCTATGGCTTTGACAGCTTTCAGCAGTCAATGGATAGATTAATGCCCAAAAAGGACAACCCGAATCTCAATCGGGTCTCGTAAGTTTTTTACCCTTCGTTTTTTCGACACGTGGATTTTTACGTTAAAACGGGATTACCGTGGCCCGTCTTCGACTTCCCATCGCTGGAGAGTGGTGCACCATGGTACTGTTCCGTTTCAAATCCATGCATGTATTTCTAAAAGTCGTACGACACTGCTTGACCATTTCGGACGGATGTTGCACCTTGCACCGTGGATGTTGCACCCTGTAGATATCGATTATTCAAACGGCCATAACTTCTGTCTCGTTTAGAGTTACGGGAGCCATAACCTGTCAAAATAAAGGCCTCGATAAGTTCTACGGCATTGACAACTTTCAGCCGTCAACGGATAGATTAATGCCTAAAAAGGACAACCCGAATCTCAATCGGGTCTCGTAAGTTTTTTACCCTTCGTTTTTACGACACGTGGATTTTTACGGTAAAACAGGATTACCGTGGCTGGCCTTCGATTTACCATCGCTAGAGAGTGGTGCACCATGGTACTGTTCCGTTTCAAATCCATGCACGCATTTCTAAAAGTCGTACGGCACTGTTTCGCCATTTCGGACGGATGTTGCACCTTGCACCGTGGATGTTGCACCCTGTAGATATCGATTATTCGGACGGCCATAACTTCTGGCTCGTTTAGAGTTACGGGAGCCATAACTTGTCAAAACGAAGGCCTCGATGAGTCCTATGGCTTTGACAGCTTTCAGCCATCAAAGGATAGATTAATGCCCAAAAAAGACAACCCGAATCTCAATCGGGTCTCGTCAGTTTTTTACCCTTCGTTTTTTCGACACGTGGATTTTTACGGTTAAACAGGATTACCGTGGCCCGTCTTCGACTTCCCATCGCTGGAGAGTGGTGCACCGTGGTACTGTTCCGTTTCAAATCCTTGCACGCATTTCTAAAAGTCGTGCGACACTTGTTTCGCCATTTCGGACGGATGTTACACCTTGCACCGTGGATGTTGCACCCTATAGATATCGATTATTCGGACGACCATAACTTCTGGCTCGTTTAGAGTTACGGGAGCCATAACCTGTCAACACGAAGGCCTCGATGAGTTCTACGGCTTTGACAGCTTTCGGCCGTCAACGGATAGATTAATGCCCAAAAAGGACAACCCGAATCTCAATCGGGTCTCGTAAGTTTTTTACCCTTCGTTTTTACGACACGTGGATTTTTACGGTAAAACAGGATTACCGTGGCTGGCCTTCGATTTACCATCGCTGGAGAGTGGTGCACCATGGTACTGTTCCGTTTCAAATCCATGCACGCATTTCTAAAAGTTGTACGGCACTGTTTCGCCATTTCGGACGGATGTTGCACCTTGTACCGTGGATGTTGCACCCTGCAGATATCGATTATTCGGACGGCCATAACTTCTGGCTCGTTTAGAGTTACAGGAGCCATAACTTGTCAAAACGAAGGCCTCGATGAGTTCTATGGCTTTGACAGCTTTCAGCCGTCAACGGATAGATTAATGCCCAAAAAGGACAACCCGAATCTGAATCGGGTCTCGTAAGTTTTTTACCCTTCGTTTTTTCGACACGTGGATTTTTACGTTAAAACGGGATTACTGTGGCCCGTCTTCGACTTCCCATCGCTGGAGAGTGGTGCACCATGGTACTGTTCCGTTTCAAATCCATGCATGTATTTCTAAAAGTCGTACGACACTGTTTCACCATTTCGGACGGATGTTGCACCTTGCACCGTGGATGTTGCGCCCTGTAGATATCGATTATTCAAACGGCCATAACTTCTGTCTCGTTTAGAGTTACGGGAGCCATAACCTGTCAAAATAAAGGCCTCGATAAGTTCTACGGCATTGACAGCTTTCAGCCGTCAACGGATAGATTAATGCCCAAAAAGGACAACCCGAATCTCAATCGGGTCTCGTAAGTTTTTTACCCTTCGTTTTTACGACACGTGGATTTTTACGGTAAAACAGGATTACCGTGGCTGGCCTTCGATTTACCATCGCTAGAGAGTGGTGCACCATGGTACTGTTCCGTTTCAAATCCATGCACGCATTTCTAAAGGTCGTACGGCACTGTTTCGCCATTTCGGACGGATGTTGCACCTTGCACCGTGGATGTTGCACCCTGCAGATATCGATTATTCGGACGGCCATAACTTCTGGCACGTTTAGAGTTACGGGAGCCATAACCTATCAAAACGAAGGCCTCGATGATTTCTATGGCTTTGATAGCTTTCAGCCGTCAACGGATAGATTAATGCCCAAAAAGGACAACCCGAATCTCAATCGGGTCTCGTAGTTTTTTACCCTTCGTTTTTTCGACACGTGGATTTTTACGGTAAAACAAGATTACCGTGGCCCGTCTTCGACTTCCCATCGCTGGAGAGTGGTGCACCGTGGTACTGTTCCGTTTCAAATCCTTGCACGCATTTCTAAAAGTCGTACGGCACTGTTTCGCCATTTCGGACGGATGTTGCACCTTGCACCGTGGATGTTGCACCCTGTAGATATCGATTATTCGGACGGCCATAACTTCTGGCTCGTTTAGAGTTACGGGAGCCATAACCTGTCAAAACGAAGGCATCGATGAGTTCTACGGCTTTGACAGCTTTCGGCCGTCAACGGATAGATTAATGCCCAAAAAGGACAACCCGAATCTCAATCGGGTCTCGTAAGTTTTTTACCCTTCGTTTTTACGACACGTGGATTTTTACGATAAAACGGGATTACCGTGGCTGGCCTTCGATTTACCATCGCTGGAGAGTGGTGCACCATGGTACTGTTCCGTTTCAAATCCATGCACGCATTTCTAAAAGTTGTACGGCACTGTTTCGCCATTTCGGACGGATGTTGCACCTTGCACCGTGGATGTTGCACCCTGCAGATATCGATTATTCGGACGGCCATAACTTCTGGCTCGTTTAGAGTTACGGGAGCCATAACCTGTCACAACGAAGGCCTCGATGAGTTCTATGGCTTTGACCGCTTTCAGCCGTCAACGGATAGATGAATGCCCAAAAAGGACAACCCGAATCTCAATCGGGTCTCGTAAGTTTTTTACCCTTCGTTTTTTCGACACGTGGATTTTTACGTTAAAACGGGATTTCCGTGGCCCGTCTTCGACTTCCCATCGCTGGAGAGTGGAGCACCATGGTACTGTTCCGTTTCAAATCCATGCACGTATTTCTAAAAGTCGTACGACACTGTTTCACCATTTCGGACGGATGTTGCACCTTGCACCATGGATGTTGCACCCTGTAGATATCGATTATTCAAACGGCCATAACTTCTGTCTCATTTAGAGTTACGGGAGCCATAACCTGTCAAAATAAAGGCCTCGATAAGTTCTACGGCTTTGACAGCTTTCAGCCGTCAACGGATAGATTAATGCCCAAAAAGGACAACCCGAATCTCAATCGGGTCTCGTAAGTTTTTTACCCTTCGTTTTTACGACACGTGGATTTTTACGGTAAAACAGGATTACCGTGGCTGGCCTTCGATTTACCATCGCTAGAGAGTGGTGCACCATGGTACTGTTCCGCTTCAAATCCATGCACGCATTTCTAAAAGTCGTACGGCACTGTTTCGCCATTTCGGACGGATGTTGCACCTTGCACCGTGGATGTTGCACCCTGTAGATAATGATTATTCGGACGGCCAAAACTTCTGGCTCGTTTAGAGTTACGGGAGCCAAAACCTGTCAAAACGAAGGCCTCAATGAGTTCTATGGGTTTGACAGCTTTCAGCCGTCAACGGATAGATTAATGCCCAAAAAGAACAACCCGAATCTCAATCGGGTCTCGTAAGTTTTTTACCCTTCGTCTTTTTGACACGTGGATTTTTATGGTAAAACAGGATTACCGTGGCCCGTCTTCGACTTCCCATCGCTGGAGAGTGGTGCACCATGGTACTGTTCCATTTCAAATCCTTGCACGCATTTCTAGAAGTCGTACGGCACTGTTTCACCATTTCGGACGGATGTTGCACCTTGCACCGTGGACGTTGCACCCTGTAGATATCGATTATTTGGACGGCCATAACTTCTGGCTCGTTTAGAGTTACGGGAGCCATAACCTGTCAAAATGAAGGCCTCGATGAGTTCTACGGCTTTGACAGCTTTCGGCCGTCAACGGATAGATTAATGCCCAAAAAGGACAACCCGAATCTCAATCGGGTCTCGTAAGTTTTTTACCCTTCGTTTTTACGACACGTGGATTTTTACGGTAAAACAGGATTACCGTGGCTGGCCTTCGATTTACCATCGCTGGAGAGTGGTGCACCATGGTACTATTCCGTTTCAAATCCATGCACGCATTTCTAAAAGTTGTACGGCACTGTTTCGCCAGTTCGGACGGATGTTGCACCTTGCACCGTGGATGTTGCACCCTGCAGATATCGATTATTCGGACGGCCATAACTTCTGGCTCGTTTAGAGTTACGGAAGCCATAACCTGTCAAAACGAAGGCCTCGATGAGTTCTATGGCTTTGATAGCTTTCAGCCGTCAACGGATAGATTAATGCCCAAAAAGGACAACCCGAATCTCAATCGGGTCTCGTAAGTTTTTTACCCTTCGTTTTTTCGACACGTGGATTTTTACGTTAAAACGGGATTACCGTGGCCCGTCTTCGACTTCCATCGCTTGAGAGTGGTGCACCATGGTACTGTTCCGTTTCAAATCCATGCACGTATTTCTAAAAGTCGTACGACACTGTTTCACCATTTCGGACGGATGTTGCACCTTGCACCGTGGATGTTGCACCCTGTAGATATCGATTATTCAAACGGCCATAACTTCTGTCTCGTTTAGATTTACGGGAGCCATAACCTGTCAAAATAAAGGCCTCGATAAGTTCTACGGCGTTGACCGCTTTCAGCCGTCAACGGATAGATTAATGCCCAAAAAGGACAACCCGAATCTGAATCGGGTCTCGTAAGTTTTTTACCCTTCGTTTTTTCGACACGTCGATTTTTACGTTAAAACGGGATTACTGTGGCCCGTCTTCGACTTCCCATCGCTGGAGAGTGGTGCACCATGCTACTGTTACGTTTCAAATCCATGCACGCATTTCTAAAAGTCGTACGGCACTGTTTCGCCATTTCGGACGGATGTTGCACCTTGCACCGTGGATGTTGCACCCTGTAGATATCGATTATTCGGACGGCCATAACTTCTGGCTCGTTTAGAGTTACGGGAGCCATAACCTGTCAAAATGAAGGCCTCGATGAGTTCTATGGCTTTGACAGCTTTCATCCGTCAACGGATACATTAATGCCCAAAAAGGACAACCCAAATCTCAATCGGGTCTCGTAAGTTTTTTACCCTTCGTTTTTTCGACACGTGGATTTTTACGGTAAAACAGGATTACCGTGGCTGGCCTTCGACTTCCCATCGCTGGAGGGTGGTGCACCGTGGTACTGTTCCTTTTCAAATCCTTGCACGCATTTCTAAACGTCGTACGGCACTGTTTCGCCATTTCGGACGGATGTTGCACCTTGCACCGTGGATGTTGCACCCTATAGATATCGATTATTCGGACGGCCATAACTTCTGGCTCGTTTAGAGTTACGGGAGCCATAACCTGTCAAAACGAAGGCCTCGATGAGTTCTACGGCTTTGACAGCTTTCGGCCGTCAACGGATAGATTAATGCCCAAAAAGGACAACCCGAATCTCAATCGGGTCTCGTAAGTTTTTTACCCTTCGTTTTTACGACACGTGGATTTTTACGGTAAAACAGGATTACCGTGGCTGGCCTTCGATTTACCATCGCTGGAGAGTGGTGCACCATGGTACTGTTCCGTTTCAAATCCATGCACGCATTTCTAAAAGTTGTACGGCACTGTTTCGCCATTTCGGACGGATGTTGCACCTTGCACCGTGGATGTTGCACCCTGCAGATATCGATTATTCGGACGACCATAACTTCTGGCTCGTTTAGAGTTACGGGAGCCATAACCTGTCAAAACGAAGGCCTCGCTGAGTTCTATGGCTTTGACAGCTTTCAGCCGTCAACGGATAGATTAATGCCCAAAAAGGACAACCCGAATCTCAATCGGGTCTCCTAAGTTTTTTACCCTTCGTTTTTTCGACACGTGGATTTTTACGGTAAAACAGGATTACCGTGGCCCGTCTTCGACTTCCCATCACTGGAGAGTGGTGCACCGCGGTACTGTTCGGTTTCAAATCCTTGCACGCATTTCTAAAAGTCGTACGACACTGTTTCGCCATTTCGGACGGATGTTGCACCTTGCACCGTGGATGTTGCACCCTGTAGATATCGATTATTCGGACGGCCATAACTTCTGGCTCGTTTAGAGTTACGGGAGCCATAACCTGTCAAAACGAAGGTATCGATGAGTTCTACGGCTTTGACAGCTTTCGGCCGTCAACGGATAGACTAATGCCCAAAAAGGACAACCCGAATCTCAATCGGGTCTCGTAAGTTTTTTACCCTTCGTTTTTACGACACGTGGATTTTTACGATAAAACGGGATTACCGTGGCTGGCCTTCGATTTACCATCGCTGGAGAGTGGTGCACCATGGTACTGTTCCGTTTCAAATCCATGCACGCATTTCTAAAAGTTGTACGGCACTGTTTCGCCATTTCGGACGGATGTTGCACCTTGCACCGTGGATGTTGCACCCTGCAGATATCGATTATTCGGACGGCCATAACTTCTGGCTCGTTTAGAGTTACGGGAGCCATAACCTGTCAAAACGAAGGCCTCGATGAGTTCTATGGCTTTGACCGCTTTTAGCCGTCAACGGATAGATGAATGCCCAAAAAGGACAACCCGAATCTCAATCGGGTCTCGTAAGTTTTTTACCCTTCGTTTTTTCGACACGTGGATTTTTACGTTAAAACGGGATTACCGTGGCCCGTCTTCGACTTCCCATCGCTGGAGAGTGGAGCACCATGGTACTGTTCCGTTTCAAATCCATGCACGTATTTCTAAAAGTCGTACGACACTGTTTCACCATTTCGGACGGATGTTGCACCTTGCACCATGGATGTTGCACCCTGTAGATATCGATTATTCAAACGGCCATAACTTCTGTCTCGTTTAGAGTTACGGGAGCCATAACCTGTCAAAATAAAGGCCTCGATAAGTTCTACGGCTTTGACAGCTTTCAGCCGTCAACGGATAGATTAATGCCCAAAAAGGACAACCCGAATCCCAATCGGGTCTCGTAAGTTTTTTACCCTTCGTTTTTACGACACGTGGATTTTTACGGTAAAACAGGATTACCGTGGCTGGCCTTCGATTTACCATCGCTAGAGAGTGGTGCACCATGGTACTGTTCCGTTTCAAATCCGTGCACGCATTTCTAAAAGTCGTACGGCACTGTTTCGCCATTTCGGACGGATGTTGCACCTTGCACCGTGGATGTTGCACCCTGTAGATAACGATTATTCGGACGGCCATAACTTCTGGCTCGTTTAGAGATACGGGAGCCATAACCTGTCAAAACGAAGGCCTCGATGAGTTCTATGGCTTTGACAGCTTTCAGCCATCAACGGATAGATTAATACCCAAAAAGGACAACCCGAATCTCAATCGGGTCTCGTAAGTTTTTTACCCTTCGTCTTTTCGACACGTGGATTTTTATGGTAAAACAGGATTACCGTGGCCCGTCTTCGACTTCCCATCGCTGGAGAGTGGTGCACCATGGTACTGTTCCGTTTCAAATCCTTGCACGCATTTCTAAAAGTCGTACGGCACTGTTTCGCCATTTCGGACGGATGTTGCACCTTGCACCGTGGATGTTGCACCCTGTAGATATCGATTATTCGGACGGCCATAACTTCTGGCTCGTTTAGAGTTACGGGAGCCATAACCTGTCAAAACGAAGGCCTCGATGAGTTCTACGGCTTTGACAGCTTTCGGCCGTCAACGGATAGATTAATGCCCAAAAAGGACAACCCGAATCTCAATCGGGTCTCGTAAGTTTTTTACCCTTCGTTTTTTCGACACGTGGATTTTTACGGTAAAACAGGATTACCGTGGCTGGCCTTCGATTTACCATCGCTGGAGAGTGGTGCACCATGGTACTGTTCCGTTTCAAATTCATGCACACATTTCTAAAAATTGTACGGCACTGTTTCGCCAGTTCGGACGGATGTTGCACCTTGCACCGTGGATGTTGCACCCTGCAGATATCGATTATTCGGACGGCCATAACTTCTGGCTCGTTTAGAGTTACGGGAGCCATAACCTGTCAAAACGAAGGCCTCGATGAGTTCTATGGCTTTGACAGCTTTCAGCCGTCAACGGATAGATTAATGCCCAAAAAGGACAACCCGAATCTCAATCGGGTCTCGTAAGTTTTTTACCCTTCGTTTTTTCGACACGTGGATTTTTACGTTAAAACGGGATTACCGTGGCCCGTCTTCGACTTCCATCGCTTGAGAGTGGGGCACCATGGTACTGTTCCGTTTCAAATCCATGCACGTATTTCTAAAAGTCGTACGACACTGTTTCACCATTTCGGACGGATGTTGCACCTTGCACCGTGGATGTTGCACCCTGTAGATATCGATTATTCAAACGACCATAACTTCTGTCTCGTTTAGAGTTACGGGAGCCATAACCTGTCAAAATAAAAGCCTCGATAAGTTCTATGGCGTTGACAGCTTTCAGCCGTCAACAGATAGATTAATGCCCAAAAAGGACAACCCGAATCTCAATCGGGTCTCGTAGGTTTTTTACCCTTCGTTTTTACGACACGTGGATTTTTACGGTAAAACAGGATTACCGTGGCTGGCCTTCGATTTACCATCGCTAGAGAGTAGTGCACCATGGTACTGTTCCGTTTCAAATTCATGCACGCATTTCTAAAAGTCGTACGGCACTGTTTCGCCATTTCGGACGGATGTTGCACCTTGCACCGTGGATGTTGCACCCTGTAGATATCGATTATTCGGACGGCCATAACTTCTGGCTCGTTTAGAGTTATGGGAGCCATAACCTGTCAAAACGAAGGCCTCGATGAGTTCTATGGCTTTGACAGCTTTCATCCGTCAACGGATAGATTAATGCCCAAAAAGGACAACCCGAATCTCAATCGGGTCTCGTAAGTTTTTTACCCTTCGTTTTTTCGACACGTGGATTTTTATGGTAAAACAGGATTACCGTGGCCCGTCTTCGACTTCCCATCGCTGGAGAGTGGTGCACCGTGGTACTGTTCCTTTTCAAATCCTTGCACGCATTTCTAAAAGTCGTACGGCACTGTTTCGCCATTTCGGACGGATGTTGCACCTTGCACCGTGGATGTTGCAACCTGTAGATATCGATTATTCGGACGGCCATAACTTCTGGCTCGTTTAGATTTACGTGAGCCATAACCTGTCAAAACGAAGGCCTCGATGAGTTCTACGGCTTTGACAGCTTTCGGCCGTCAACGGATAGATTAGTGCCCAAAAAGGACAACCCGAATCTCAATCGGGTCTCGTAAGTTTTTTACCCTTCGTTTTTACGACACGTGGATTTTTACGGTAAAACAGGATTACCGTGGCTGGCCTTCGATTTACCATCGCTGGAGAGTGGTGCACCATGGTACTGTTCCGTTTCAAATCCATGCACGCATTTCTAAAAGTTGTACGGCACTGTTTCGCCATTTCGGACGGATGTTGCACCTTGCACCGTGGATGTTGCACCCTGCAGATATCGATTATTCGGACGGCCATAACTTCTGGCTCGTTTAGAGTTACGGGAGCCATAACCTGTCAAAATGAAGGCCTCGATGAGTTCTATGGCTTTGACAGCTTTGAGCCGTCAACAGATAGATTAATTCCCAAAAAGGACAACCCGAATCTCAATCGGGTCTCGTAAGTTTTTTACCCTTCGTTTTTTCGACACGTGGATTTTTACGTTAAAACGGGATTACCGTGGCCCGTCTTCGACTTCCCATCGCTGGAGGCTGGTGCACCATGGTACTGTTCCGTTTCAAATCCATGCACGTATTTTTAAAAGTCGTACGACACTGTTTCACCATTTCGGACGGATGTTGCACCTTGCACCATGGATGTTGCACCCTGTAGATATCGATTATTCAAACGGCCATAACTTCTGTCTCGTTTAGAGTTACGGGAGCCATAACCTGTCAAAATAAAGGCCTCGATAAGTTCTACGGTTTTGACAGCTTTCAGCCGTCAACGGATAGATTAATGCCCAAAAAGGACAACCCGAATCTCAATCGGGTCTCGTAAGTTTTTTACCCTTCAGTTTTACGACACGTGGATTTTTACGGTAAAACAGGATTACTGTGGCTGGCCTTCGATTTACCATCGCTAGAGAGTGGTGCACCATGGTACTGTTCCGTTTCAAATCCATGCACGCATTTCTAAAAGTCGTACGGCACTGTTTCGCCATTTCGGACGGATGTTGCACCTTGCACCGTGGATGTTGCACCCTGTAGATATCGATTATTCGAACGGCCATAACTTCTGGCTCGTTTAGAGTTACGGGAGCCATAACCTGTCAAAACGAAGGCCTCGATGAGTTTTATGGCTTTGACAGCTTTCAGCCGTCAACGGATAGATTAATGCCCAAAAAGGACAACCCGAATCTCAATCGGGTCTCGTAAGTTTTTTACCCTTCGTTTTTTCGACACGTGGATTTTTACGGTAAAACAGGATTACCGTGGCCCGTCTTCGACTTCCCATCGCTGGAGAGTGGTGCACCGTGGTACTGTTCCGTTTCAAATCATTGCACGCATTTCTAAAAGTCGTACGGCACTGTTTCGCCATTTCGGACGGATGTTGCACCGTGCACCGTGGATGTTGCACTCTGTAGATATCGATTATTCGGACGGCCATAACTTCTGGCTCGTTTAGAGTTACGGGAGCCATAACCTGTCAAAACGAAGGCCTCGATGAGTTCTACGGCTTTGACAGCTTTCGGCCGTCAACGGATAGATTAATCCCCAAAAAGGACAACCCAAATCTCAATCGGGTCTCGTAAGTTTTTTACCCTTCGTTTTTACGACACGTGGATTTTTACGGTAAAACAGGATTACCGTGGCTGGCCTTCGATTTACCATCGCTGGAGAGTGATGCACCATGGTACTGTTCCGTTTCAAATCCATGCACGCATTTCTAAAAGTTGTACGGCACTGTTTCGCCATTTCGGACGGATATTGCACCTTGCACCGTGGATGTTGCACCCTGCAGATATCGATTATTCGGACGGCCATAACTTCTGGCTCGTTTAGAGTTACGGGAGCCATAACCTGTCAAAACCAAGGCCTCGATGAGTTCTATGGCTTTGACAGCTTTTAGCCGTCAACGGATAGATTAATGCCCAAAAAGGACAACCCGAATCTCAATCGGGTCTCGTAAGTTTTTTACCCTTTGTTTTTTCGACACGTGGATTTTTACGTTAAAACGGGATTACCGTGGCCCGTCTTCGACTTCCCATCGCTGGAGAGTGGTGCACCATGGTACTGTTCCGTTTCAAATCCATGCACGTATTTCTAAAAGTCGTACGACACTGTTTCACCATTTCGGACGGATGTTGCACCTTGCACCGTGGAGGTTGCACCCTGTAGATATCGATTATTCAAACGGCCATAACTTCTGTCTCGTTTAGAGTTACGGGAGCCATAACCTGTCAATATAAAGGCCTCGATAAGTTCTACGGCTTTGACAGCTTTCAGCCGTCAACGGATAGATTAATGCCCAAAAAGGACAACCCGAATCTCAATCGGGTCTCGTAAGTTTTTTACCCTTCGTTTTTACGACACGTGGATTTTTACGGTAAAACAGGATTACCATGGCTGGCCTTCGATTTACCATCGCTAGAGAGTGGTGCACCATGGTACTGTTCCGTTTCAAATCCATGCACGCATTTCTAAAAGTCGTACGACACTGTTTCGCCATTTCGGACGGATGTTGCACCTTGCACCGTGGATGTTGCACCCTGTAGATATCGATTATTCGGACGGTCATAACTTCTGGCTCGTTTAGAGTTACGGGAGCCATAACCTATCAAAACGAAGGCCTCGATGAGTTCTATGGCTTTGACAGCTTTCAACCATCAACGGATAGATTAATGCCTAAAAAGGACAACCCGAATCTCAATCGGGTCTCGTAAGTTTTTTACCCTTCGTTTTTTCGACACGTGGATTTTTACGGTAAAACAGGATTACCGTGGCCCGTCTTCGACTTCCCATCGCTGGAGAGTGGTGCACCGTGGTACTGTTCCGTTTCAAATCCTTGCACGCATTTCTAAAAGCCGTACGGCACTGTTTCGCCATTTCGGACGGATGTTGCACCTTGCACCGTGGATGTTGCACCCTGTAGATATCGATTATTCGGACGGCCATAACTTCTGGCTCGTTTATAGTTACGGGAGCCATAACCTGTCAAAACGAAGGCCTCGATGAGTTCTACGGCTTTGATAGCTTTCAGCCGTCAACGGGTAGATTAATGCCCAAAAAGGACAACCCGAATCACAATCGGGTCTCGTAAGTTTATTAACCTTCGTTTTTTCGACACGTGGATTTTTACGGTAAAACGGGATTACCGTGGCCCGTCTTTGACTTCCCATCGCTGGAGAGTGGTGCACTATGGTACTTTTACGTTTCAAATCCATGTACGCATTTCTAAAAGTCGTACGGCACCGTTTCGCCATTTCGGACGGATGTTGCACCTTGCACCGTGGATGTTGCACCCTGTAGATATCGATTATTCGGACGGCCATAACTTCTGGTTCGTTTAGAGTTACGGGAGCCATAACCTGTCAAAACGAAGGCCTCGATGAGTTCTATGGCTTTGACAGCTTTCAGCCGTCAATGGATAGATTAATGCCCAAAAAGGACAACCCGAATCTCAATCGGGTCTCGTAAGTTTTTTACCCTTCGGTTTTTCGACACGTGGATTTTTACGGTAAAACAGGATTACCGTGGCCCGTCTTCGACTTCCCATCGCTGGAGAGTGGTGCACTATGGTACTGTTCCGTTTCAAATCCATGCACGCATTTCTAAAAGTCGTACGGCACTGTTTCGCCATTTCGGACGGATGTTGCACCTTGCACCGTGGATGTTGCACCCTGTGGATATCGATTATTCGGACGGCCATAACTTCTGGTTCGTTTAGAGTTACGGGAGCCATAACCTGTCAAAACGAAGGCCTCGATGAGTTCTATGGCTTTGACAGCTTTCAACCGTCAACGGATAGATTAATGCCCAAAAAGGACAACCCGGATCTCAATTGGGTCTCGTAAGTTTTTTACCCTTCGTTTTTTCGACACGTGGATTTTTACGGTAAAACGGGATTATCGTGGCTCGTCTTCGACTTTCCATCGCTGGAGAGTGGTGCACCATGGTACTGTTCCGTTTCAAATCCATGCACGCATTTCTAAAAGTCGTACGACACTATTTCCCCATTTCGGACGGATGTTGCACCTTGCACCGTGGATGTTGCACCCTGTAGATATCGATTATTCAAACGGCCATAACTTCTGGCTCGTTTAGAGTTACGGGATCCATAACATGTCAAAACGAAGGCCTCGATGAGTTCTACGGCTTTGACTGCTTTCAGCCGTCAATGGATAGATTAATGCACAAAAAGGACAGCCCAAATCTCAATCGGGTCTTGTAAGTTTTTAACCCTTCGTTTCTTCGACACGTGGATTTTTACGGTAAAACGGGATTACGGGGGCTGGTCTTCGATTTACCATCGCTGGAGAGTCGTGCACCATGGTACTGTTCCGTTTCAAATCCATGCACGCATTTATAAAAGTCGTACGGCACTGTTTCGCCATTTCGGACGGATGTTGCACCTTGCACCGTGGATGTTGCACCCTGTAGATATCGATTATTCGGACGGCCATAACTTCTGGCTCGTTTAGAGTAACGGGAGCCATAACCTGTCAAAACAAAGGCCTCGATGAGTTCTACGGCTTTGACAGCTTTCCGTCATCAACGGATAGATTAATACCCAAAAAGGACAACCCGAATCTCAATCGGGTCTCGTAAGTTTTTTACCCTTCGTTTTTTCGACACGTGGATTTTTACGGTAAAACAGGATTACGGTGGCTGGTCTTCAATTTACCATCGCTGGAGAGTGGTGCACCATGGTACTGTTCCGTTTCAA
Source organism: Allium cepa (assembly GCA_030765085.1). Taxonomy (NCBI): domain Eukaryota; kingdom Viridiplantae; phylum Streptophyta; class Magnoliopsida; order Asparagales; family Amaryllidaceae; genus Allium; species Allium cepa. Next base: position 874,389,982 of record CM060938.1, read on the forward strand.
ATCCATGCACGCATTTCTAAAAGTCGTACGGCACTGTTTCGCCATTCCGGACGGATGTTGCACCTTGCACCGTGGATGTTGCACCCTGTAGATATCGATTATTCGGACGGCCATAACTTCTGGCTCGTTTAGAGTAACGGGAGCCATAACCTGTCAAAACAAAGGCCTCGATGAGTTCTACGGCTTTGACAGCTTTCAGTCGTCAACGGATAGATTAATACCCAAAAAGGACAACCCGAATCTCAATCGGGTCTCGTAAGTTTTTTACCCTTCGTTTTTTCGACACGTGGATTTTTACGGTAAAACAGGATTACGGTGGCTGGTCTTCAATTTACCATCGCTGGAGAGTGGTGCACCATGGTACTGTTCCATTTCAAATCCATGCACGCATTTCTAAAAGTCGTACGGCACTGTTTCGCCATTTCGGACGGATGTTGCCCCTTGCACCGTGGATGTTGCACCCTGTAGATATCGATTATTCGGACGGCCATAACTTCTGGCTCGTTTAGAGTTACTGGAGCCATAACCTGTCAAAACGAAGGCCTCGATGAGTTCTATGGCTTTGACAGCTTTCAGCCGTCAATGGATAGATTAATGCCCAAAAAGGACAACCCGAATCTCAATCGGGTCTCGTAAGTTTTTTACCCTTCGTTTTTTCGACACGTGGATTTTTACGGTAAAACAGGATTACCGTGGCCCGTCTTCGACTTCCCGCTGCTGGAGAGCGGTGCACCATGGTACTGTTCCATTTCAAATCCATGCACGCATTTCTAAAAGTAGTACGACACTGTTTCACCATTTCGGACAGATGTTGCACCTTGCACCGCGGATGTTGCACCCTGTAGATATCGATTATTCAAACGGCCATAACTTCTGGCTCGTTTAGAGTTACTGGAGCCATAACCCGTCAAAACGAAGGCCTCAATGAGCTCTACGGCTTTGATAGCTTTCAGCCATCAACGGATAGATTAACGCCCAAAAATGACAACCCGAATCTCAATCGGGTCTCGTAAGTTTTTTACCCTTCGTTTTTTCGACACGTGGATTTTTACGGTAAAACAGGATTACCGTGGCCCGTCTTCGACTTCCCATCAGTGGAGAGTGGTGCACCATGGTACTGTTCCGTTTCAAATCCATGCACGCATTTCTAAAAGTCGTACGACACTGTTTCGCCATTTCGGACGGATGTTGCACCCTGCACCGTGGATGTTGCACACTGTAGATATCGATTATTCGGACGGCCATAACTTCTGGCTCGCTTAGAGTTACGGGAGCCATAACCTGTCAAAACGAAGGCCTCGATGAGTTCTACGGCTTTGACAGCTTTCAGCCGTCAACGGATAGATGAATGCCCAAAAAGGACAACCCGAATCTCAATCGGGTCTCGTAAGTTTTTTACCCTTCGTTTCTTCGACACGTGGATTTTTACGGTAAAACGGGATTACGGTGGTCGGTCTTCGATTTACCATCGCTGGAGAGTCGTGCACCATGGTACTGTTCTGTTTCAAATCCATGCACGCATTTCTAAAAGTCGTACGGCACTGTTTCGCCATTTCGGACGGATGTTGCACCTTGTAGATATCGATTATTCGGACGGCCATAACTTCTGGCTCGTTTAGAGTAACGGGAGCCATAACCTGTCAAAACCAAGGCCTCGATGAGTTCTACGGATTTGACAGCTTTCAGCCGTCAACGGATAGATTAATACCCAAAAAGGACAACCCGAATCTCAATCGGGTCTCGTAAGTTTTTTACCCTTCGTTTTTTCGACACGTGGATTTTTACGTTAAAACGGGATTACCGTGGCCCGTCTTCGACTTCCCATCGCTGGAGACTGGTGCACCATGGTACTGTTCCGTTTCAAATCCATGCACGTATTTCTAAAAGTCGTACGACACTGTTTCACCATTTCGGACGGATGTTGCACCTTGCACCGTGGATGTTGCACCCTATAGATATCGATTATTCAAACGGCCATAACTTCTGTCTCGTTTAGAGTTACGGGAGCCATAACCTGTCAAAATAAAGGCCTCGATAAGTTCTACGGTTTTGACAGCTTTCAGCCGTCAATGGATAGATTAATGCCCAAAAAGGACAACCCGAATCTCAATCGGGTCTCGTAAGTTTTTTACCCTTCAGTTTTACGACACGTGGATTTTTACGGTAAAACAGGATTACTGTGGCTGGCCTTCGATTTACCATCGCTAGAGAGTGGTGCACCATGGTACTGTTCCGTTTCAAATCCATGCACGCATTTCTAAAAGTCGTACGGCACTGTTTCGCCATTTCGGACGGATGTTGCACCTTGCACCGTGGATGTACCACCCTGTAGATATCGATTATTCGAACGGCCATAACTTCTGGCTCGTTTAGAGTTACGGGAGCCATAACCTGTCAAAACGAAGGCCTCGATGAGTTTTATGGCTTTGACAGCTTTCAGCCGTCAACGGATAGATTAATGCCCAAAAAGGACAACCCGAATCTCAATCGGGTCTCGTAAGTTTTTTACCCTTCGTTTTTTCGACACGTGGATTTTTACGGTAAAACAGGATTACCGTGGCCCGTCTTCGACTTCCCACCGCTGGAGAGTGGTGCACCGTGGTACTGTTCCGTTTCAAATCATTGCACGCATTTCTAAAAGTCGTACGGCACTGTTTCGCCATTTCGGACGGATGTTGCACCTTGCACCGTGGATGTTGCACCCTGTAGATATCGATTATTCGGACGGCCATAACTTCTGGCTCGTTTAGAGTTACGGGAGCCATAACCTGTCAAAACGAAGGCCTCGATGAGTTCTACGGCTTTGACAGCTTTCGGCCGTCAACGGATAGATTAATCCCAAAAAGGACAACCCGAATCTCAATCGGGTCTCGTAAGTTTTTTACCCTTCTTTTTTACGACACGTGGATTTTTACGGTAAAACAGGATTACCGTGGCCCGTCTTCGACTTCCCACCGCTGGAGAGTGGTGCACCGTGGTACTGTTCCGTTTCAAATCATTGCACGCATTTCTAAAAGTCGTACGGCACTGTTTCGCCATTTCGGACGGATGTTGCACCTTGCACCGTGGATGTTGCACCCTGTAGTTATCGATTATTCGGACGGCCATAACTACTGGCTCGTTTAGAGTTACGGGAGCCATAACCTATCAAAACGAAGGCCTCGATGAGTTCTATGGCATTGACCGCCTTCAGCCGTCAATGGATAGATTAATGCCCAAAAAGGACAACCCGAATCTCAATCGGGTCTCGTAAGTTTTTTACCCTTCGTTTTTTCGAAACGTGCATTTTTACGGTAAAACAGGATTACGGTGGCTGGTCTTCGATATACCATCGCTAGAGAGTGGTGCACCATGGTACTGTTCCGTTTCAAATCCATGCATGCATTTCTAAAAGTCGTACGGCACTGTTTCGCCATTTCGGACGGATGTTGCACCTTGCACCGTGGATGTTGCACCCTGTAGATATCGATTATTCGGACAGCCATAACTTCTGGCTCATTTAGAGTTACGGGAGCCATAACCTGTCAAAACGAAGGCCTCGATGAGTTCTATGGCTTTGATAGCTTTCAGCCATCAACGGATAGATTAATGCCCCAAAAGGACAGCCCGAATCTCAATCGGGTCTCGTAAGTTTTTTACCCTTCGTTTTTTCGACACGTGGATTTTTACGTTAAAACAGGATTACCGTGGCCCGTCTTCGACTTCCCATCGCTGGAGAGTGGTGCACTATGGTACTGTTCCTTTTCAAATCCATGCACGCGTTTCTAAAAGTTTTACGGCACTGTTTCACCATTTCGGACGGATGTTGCACCTTGCACCGTGGATGTTGCACCCTATAGATATCGATTATTCGGACGGCCATAACTTCTGACTCGTTTAGAGTTACGGGATCCATAACCTGTCAAATCGAAGGCCTCGATGAGTTCTATGGATTTGACAGCTTTCAGCCGTCAACGGATAGATTAATGCCCAAAAAGGACATCCGGAATCTCAATCGGGTCTCGTAAGGTTTTTTACCCTTCGTTTTTTCGACACGTGTATTTTTGCGGTAAAACGGGATTACCGTGGCCCTTCTTCGACTTCCCATCGCTGGACAGTGGTGCACCATGGTACTGTGCCGTTTCATATCCATGCACGCATTTCTAAAAGTCGTACGACACTGTTTCACCATTTCGGACGGATGTTGCACCTTGAACCGTGGATGTTGCACCCTGTAGATATCGATTATTCAAACGGCCATAACTTCTGGCTCGTTTAGAGTTACGGGAGCCATAACCTGTCAAAATGAAGGCCTCGTTGAGTTCTACGGCCTTGATAGCTTTTTGCCGTCAACGGATAGATTAATGCCCAAAAAGGACAACCCGAATCTCAATCGGGTCTCGTAAGTTTTTTATCCTTCGTTTTTTCGACACGTAGATTTTTACGGTAAAACAGGATTACCATGGCCCGTCTTCGACTTCCCATCGCTGGAGAGTGGTGCACCATGGTACCATTCCGTTTCAAATCCATGCACGCATTTCTAAAAGTCGTACGGCACTGTTTCGCCATTTCGGACGGATGTTGCACCTTGCACCATGATGTTGCACCTTGTGGACATCGATTATTCGGACGGCCATAACTTCTGGCTCGTTTAGAGTCACGGGAGCCATAACCTGTCAAAACGAAGGCCTCGATGAGTTCTATGGCTTCGACAACTTTCAGCCGTCAACGGATAGATTAATGCCCAAAAAGGACAACCCGAATCTCAATCGGGTCTCGTAAGTTTTTACCCTTCCTTTTTTCGACACGTGGATTTTTACGGTAAAACAGGATTACCGTGGCCCGTCTTTGACTTCCCATCGCTGGAGAGTGGTGCACTATGGTACTATTCCGTTTCAAATCCATGCACGCATTTATAAAATTCGTACAGCGCTGTTTCGCCATTTCGGACGGATGTTGCACCTTGCACCGTGGATGTTGCACCCTGTAGATATCGATTATTCAAACGGCCATAACTTCTTGTCGTTTAGAGTTACGGGAGCCATAACCTGTCAAAACGAAGGCCTCAATGAGTTCTACGGTTTTGACCTCTTTCAGCCGTCAATAGATAGATTAATGCCCAAAATGGACAACCCGAATCTCAATCGGGTCTCCTAAGTTTTTTACCCTTCGTTTTTTCGACACGTGGATTTTTACGGTAAAACAGGATTACCGTGGCCCGTCTTCGACTTCCCATCGCTGGAGAGTGGTGCACTATGGTACTATTCCGTTTCAAATCCATGCACGCATTTATAAAATTCGTACAGCGCTGTTTCGCCATTTCGGACGGATGTTGCACCTTGCACCGTGGATGTTGCACCCTGTAGATATCGATTATTCGGACGGCCATAACTTCTGTCTCGTTTAGAGTTACGAGAGCCATAACCTGTCAAAACGAAGGCCTCGATGATTTATACAGCTTTTACAGCTTTCAGCCGTCAACAGATAGATTATTGCCCAAAAAGGGCAACCCGAATCTCAATCGGGTCTCGTAAGTTTTTTACTCTTAGTTTTTTCGACATGTGGATTTTTACGGTAAAACAGGATCACCGTGGCCCGTCTTCGACTTCCCATTGCTGGAGAGTGGTGCACCATGGTAGTGTTCCGTTTCAAATCCATGCCGCATTTCTAAATGTCATACGGCACAGTTTCGCCATTTCGGACGGATGTTGCACCTTGCACCGTGGATGTTGCACCTTGTAGATATCGATTATTCGGACGGCCATAACTTCTGACTCGTTTAGAGTTACGGGAGCCATAACCTGTAAAAACGAAGGCCTCGATGAGTTCTATGGCTTCGATAGCTTTCAGCCGTCAACGGATAGATTAATGCCCAAAAAGGACAACCCGAATCTTAATCGGGTCTCGTAAGTTTTTACCCTTCGTTTTTCGACACGTGGATTTTTACGGTAAAACAGGATTACTGTGGCCCGTCTTTGACTTCCCATCGCTGGAGAGTGGTGCACCATGGTACTGTTCCATTTCAAATCCATGCACGCATTTTCAAAAGTCGTACGACACTGTTTCACCATTTCGGACGGATGTTGCACCTTGCACCGTAGATGTTGCACCCTGTAGATATCGATTATTCAAACGGCCATAACTTCTTGCTCGTTTAGAATTACGGGAGCCATAACCTGTCAAAACTAAGGCCTCAATGAGTTCTACGGATTTGACCTCTTTCAGCCGTCAACGGATAGATTAATGCCCAAAAAGGACAACCCTAATCTCAATCGGGTCTCGTAAGTTTTTTACCCTTCATTTTTTCGACACGTGGATTTTTACGGTACAACAGGATTACCGTGGCCCGTCTTCGACTTCCCATCCCTGGAGAGTGGTGCACTATGGTACTATTCCGTTTCAAATCCGTGCACGCATTTATAAAATTCGTACAGCGCTGTTTCGCCATATCGGATGGATGTTGCACCTTGCACCGTGGATGTTGCACCCTGTAGATACCGATTATTCGGACGGCCATAACTTCTGTCTCGTTTAGAGTTACGAGAGCCATAACCTGTCCATATGAAGGCCTCGATGATTTCTATGGCTTTTACAGCTTTCAGCCGTCAACAGATAGATTATTGCCCAAAAAGGGCAACCCGAATCTCAATCGGGTCTCGTAAGTTTTTTACCCTTCGTTTTTTCGACATGTGGATTTTTACAGTAAAACAGGATTACCTTGGCTCATCTTCGACTTCCCATTGCTGGAGAGTGGTGCACTATGGTACTGTTCCGTTTCAAATCGATGCACGCATTTCTAAAAGTCGTACGGCACTGTTTCGCCATTTCGGACGGATGTTGCACCTTGCACCGTGGATGTTGCACCATGTTGATATCGATTATTCGGGCGGCCATAACTTCTGGCTCGTTTAGAGTTACGGGAGCCATAACCTGTCAAAACGAAGGCCTCGATGAGTTCAACGGCTTTGACGGCTTTCATCTGTCAACGGATAGATTAATGCCCAAAAAGGACAACCGAATCTCAATCGGGTCTCGTAAGTTTTTTACCCTTCGTTTTTTCGACACGTGGATTTTTATGGTAAAACAGGATTACCGTGGCCCGTCTTCGACTTCCCATCGCTGGAGAGTGGTGCACTATGGTACTGTTCCGTTTCAAATCCATGCATGCATTTCTAAAAGTCGTACGACACTGTTTCGCCATTTCGGACGGATGTTGCACCTTGCACCGTGGATGTTGCACCCTGTAGATATCGATTATTCGGACGGCCATAACTTCTGACTCGTTTAGAGTTACGGGAGCCATAACTTGTCAAAACGAAGGCCTCGATGATTTCTATGGCTTTGACAGCTTTCAGCCGTCAACAGATAGATTAATGCCCAAAAAGGACAACCCGAATCTCAATCGGGTCTCGTAAGTATTTACCCTTCGTTTTTTCGACACGTGGATTTTTACGGTAAAACGGGATTACCGTGGCCCATCTTCGACTTCCCATCGCTGGAGAGTGGTGCACCATGGTACTGTTCCATTTCAAATCCATGCACGTATTTCTAAAAGTCGTACGACACTGTTTCACCATTTCGGACGGATGTTGCACCTTGCACCGTGGATGTTGCACCCTGTAGATATCGATTATTCAAGCGGCCATAACTTCCGGGTCGTTTAGAGTTACGGGAGCTATAACCTGTCAAAACGAAGGCCTCGATGAGCTCTACAGTTTTGACAGCTTTCAGCCGTCAACGGATAGATTAATGCCCAAAATGGACAACACAAATCTCAATCGGGTCTCGTAAGTTTTTTACCCTTCGTTTTTTCGACACGTGGATTTTTACGGTAAAACAGGATTACCGTGGCCCGTCTTCGACTTCCCATGCTGGAGAGTGGTGCACCATGGTACTATTCCGTTTCAAATCCATGCACACATTTCTAAAAGTCGTACAGCACTGGTTTACCATTTCGGACGGATGTTGCACCTTGCACCGTGGATGTTGCACCCTGTAGATATCGATTATTCGGACGGCCATAACTTCTGGCTCGTTTAGAGTTACGGAAGCCATAACCTGTCAAAACGAAGGCCTCGATGAGATCTACGGCTTTGACAGCTTTCAGCCGTCAACAGATAGATTAATGCCCAAAAAGGGTAACCCGAATCTCAATCGGGTCTCGTAAGTTTTTTACCCTTCGTTTTTTCGACACGTGGATTTTTACTGTAAAACATGATTACCGTGGCTGGCCTTCGATTTACCATCGCTGGAGAGTGGTGCACCATGGTACTGTTCTGTTTCAAATCCATGCACGTATTTCTAAAAGTCGTACGACACTGTTTCGCCATTTCGGACGGATGTTGCACCTTGCACCGTGGATGTTGCACCCTGTAGATATCGATTATTCGGACGGCCATGACTTTGGCTCGATTAGAGTTACGGGAGCCATAACCTGTCAAATCGAAGGCCTCGATGAGTGCTACGGCAATGACAGCTTTCAGCCATCAACGGATAGATTAATGCCCAAAAAGGACAACCCGAATCTCAATCGGGTCTCGTAAGTTTTTTACCCTTCGTTTTTTCGACACGTGGATTTTTACGGTAAAACAGGATTACCTTGGCTGGCCTTCGATTTACCATCGATGGAGAGTGGTGCACCATGGTACTGTTCTGTTTCAAATCCATGCACGCATTTCTAAAAGTCGTACGGCACTGTTTCGCCATTTCGGACGGATGTTGCACCTTGCACCGTGGATGTTGCACCCTGTAGATATCGATTATTCGGACGGCCATAACTTCTGGCTCGTTTAGAGTTACGGGAGCCATAACCTGTCAAAACGAAGACCTCGATGAGTTCTATGGCTTTGATAGCTTTCAGCCATCAACGGATGATTAATGCCCAAAAAGGACAACCCGAATCTCAATCGGGTCTCGTAAGTTTTTTACCCTTCGTTTTTTCGACACGTGGACTTTTACGGTAAAACGGGATTACGGTGGCCGGCATTCGATTTACCATCGCTGGACAGTGGTGCGCCATGGTACTGTTCCGTTTCAAATCCATGCACGCATTTCTAAAAGTCGTACGACACTGTTTCGCCATTTCGGACGGATGTTGCACCTTGCACCGTGGATGTTGCACCTTGTAGATATCGATTATTCGGACGGCCATTACTTCTGGCTCGTTTAGAGTTACGGGAGCCATAACCTGTCAAAACGAAGGCCTCGATGAGTTCTACGGCTTTGACCGCTTTCAGCCGTCAACGGATAGATTAATGCCCAAAAATGACAACCCGAATCTCAATCGGGTCTCGTAAGTTTTTTACCCTTCGTTTTTTCGACACGTGGATTTTTACGGTAAAACGGGATTACCGTGGCCCGCATTCGACTTCCCATCACTGGAGAGCGGTGCATCATGGTACTGTTCCGTTTCAAATCCATGCACGCATTTCTAAAAGTCGTACGACACTGTTTCACCATTTCGGACGGATGTTGCACCTTGCACCGTGGATGTTGCACCCTGTAGATATCGATTATTCAAACGGCCATAACTTCTGGCTTGTTTATAGTTACGGGAGCCATAACCTGTCAAAACGAAGGCCTCAATGAGTTCTACGGCTTTGACAGCTTTCAGCCATCAACGGATAGATTAATGCCCAAAAAGGACAACCTGAATCTCAATCGAGTCTCGTAAGTTTTTTACCCTTCGTTTTTTCGACATGTGGATTTTTACGGTAAAGCAGGATTACCGTGGCCCATCGTTGACTTCCCATCGCTGGAGAGTGGTGCGCCATGGTACTGTTCCGTTTCAAATCCATACACGCATTTCTTAAAGTCGTACGGCACTGTTTTGCCATTTCGGACGGATGTTGCACCTTGAACCGTGGATGTTGCACCCTGTAGATATCGATTATTCGGACGGCCATAACTTCTGGCTCGTTTAGAGTTACGGGAGCCATAACCTGTCAAAACGAAGGCCTCGATGAGTTCTACGGCTTTGATAGCTTTCAGCCGTCAACGGATAGATTAATGCCCAAAAAGGACAACCCGAATCTCAATCGGGTCTCGTAAGTTTTTTACCCTTCGTTTTTTCGACACGTGGATTTTTACGGTAAAACAGGATTACCGTGGCTGGCCTTCGATTTACCATCGATGGAGAGTGGTGCACCATGGTACTGTTCCATTTCAAATCCATGCACGCATTTCTAAAAGTCGTACGACACTGTTTCGCCATTCCGGACGGATGTTGCACCTTGCACCGTGGATGTTGCACCCTGTAGATATCGATTATTCGGACGGCCATAACTTCTGGCTCGTTTAGAGTTACGGGAGCCATAACCTGTCAAAACGAAGGCCTCGATGAGTTCTACAGCTTTGACTGCTTTCAGCCGTCCATGGATAGATTAATGCCCAAAAATGACAACCCGAATCTCAATCGGGTCTCGTATGTTTTTTACCCTTCGTTTTTTCGACAAGTGGATTTTTACGGTAAAACGGGATTACCGTGGCCCGTCTTCGACTTCCCATCACTGGAGAGCGGTGCATCATGGTACTGTTCCGTTTCAAATCCATGCACGCATTTCTAAAAGTCGTACGACACCGTTTCACCATTTCGGACGGATGTTGCACCTTGCACCGTGGATGTTGCACCCTATAGATATCGATTATTCAAACGGCCATAACTTCTGGCTCGTTTGGAGTTACGGGAGCCATAACCTGTCAAAACGAAGGCCTCAATGAGTTCTACGGCTTTGACAGCTTTCAGCCGTCAACGGATAGATTAATGCCCAAAAAGGACAACCCGAATCTCAATCGAGTCTCGTAAGTTTTTTACCCTTCGTTTTTTCGACATGTGGAATTTTACGGTAAAACAGGATTACCGTGGCCAGTCATCGACTTCCCATCGCTAGAGAGTGGTGCACCATGGTACTGTTCCATTTCAAATCCATGCACGCATTTCTAAAAGTCGTACGGCACTGTTTCGCCATTTCGGACGGATGTTGCACCTTGCACCGTGGATGTTGCACCCTGTAGATATCGATTATTCGGACGGCCATAACTTCTGGCTCGTTTATAGCTACGGGAGCCATAACCTATCAAAACGAAGGCCTCGACGAGTTCTATGGCTTTGACAGCTTTCAGCCGTCAATGGATAGATTAATGCCCAAAAAGGACAACCCGAATCTCAATCGGGTCTCGTAAGTTTTTTTCCCTTTGTTTTTTCGAAACGTGAATTTTTATGGTAAAACAGGATTACGGTGGCTGGTCTTCGATTTACCATCGCTGGAGAGTGGTGCACCATGGTATTGTTCTGTTTCAAATCCATGCACGCATTTCTAAAAGTCGTACGGCACTGTTTTGCCATTTCGGACGGATGTTGCACCTTGCACCGTGGATGTTGCACCCTATAGATATCGATTATACGGACGACCATAACTTTCTGGCTCGTTTAGAGTTACGGGAACCACAACCTGTCAAAACGAAGGCCTCGATGAGTTCTACGGCTTTGATAGCTTTCAGCCGTCAACGGATGGATTAATGCCCAAAACGGACAACCCGAATCTCAATCGGGTCTCGTAAGTTTTTTATCCTTCGTTTTTTCGACACGTGGATTTTTACGGTAAAACAGGATTACCGTGGCCCGTCTTCGACTTCTCATCGCTGAAGAGTGGTGCACTATGGTACTGTTCCGTTTCAAACCCATGCACGCATTTCTAAAAGTCGTACGGCACTGTTTCGCCATTTCGGACGGATGTTGCACCTTGCACCGTGGATGTTGCACCCTGTAGATATCGATTATTCGGACGGCCATAACTTCTGACACGTTTAGAGTTACAGGAGCCATAACTTGTCAAAACAAAGGCCTCGATGAGTTCTATGGCTTTGACAGCTTTCAGCCGTCAACGGATAGATTAACGCCAAAAAAGGAAAACCCGAATCTCAATCGGGTCTCGTAAGTTTTTTACCCTTCGTTTTTTCGACACGTGGATTTTTACGGTAAAACGGGATTACCGTGGCCCGTCTTCGACTTCCCATCGCTGGAGAGTGGTGCACCATGGTACTGTTCCGTTTCAAATCCATGCACGCATTTCTAAAAGTCGTACGACACTGTTTCACCATTTCGGACGGATGTTTCACTTGCACCGTGGATGTTGCACACTGTAGATATCGATTATTCAAACGGCCATAACTTCTAGCTCATTTAGAGTTACGGGAGCCACAACCTGTCAAACCGAAGGCCTCGATGAGCTCTACGGTTTTCACCGCTTTCAGCCATCAACGGATAGATTAATGCCCAAAAAGGACAACCTGAATCTCAATCGGGTCTCGTAAGTATTTACCCTTCGTTTTTTCGACACGTGGATTTTTACGGTAAAACGGGATTACCGTGGCCCATCTTCGACTTCCCATCGCTGGAGAGTGGTGCACCATGGTACCGTTCCATTTCAAATCCATGCACGTATTTCTAAAAGTCGTACGACACTGTTTCACCATTTCGGACGGATGTTGCACCTTGCACCGTGGATGTTGCACCCTGTAGATATCGATTATTCAAGCGGCCATAACTTCCGGGTCGTTTAGAGTTACGGGAGCTATAACCTGTCAAAACGAAGGCCTCGATGAGTTCTACAGTTTTGACAGCTTTCAGCCGTCAACGGATAGATTAATGCCCAAAATGGACAACACAAATCTCAATCGGGTCTCGTAAGTTTTTTACCCTTCGTTTTTTCGACACGTGGATTTTTACGGTAAAACAGGATTACCGTGGCCCGTCTTCGACTTCCCATGCTGGAGAGTGGTGCACCATGGTACTATTCCGTTTCAAATCCATGCACACATTTCTAAAAGTCGTACGGCACTGGTTTACCATTTCGGACGGATGTTGCACCTTGCACCGTGGATGTTGCACCCTGTAGATATCGATTATTCGGACGGCCATAACTTCTGGCTCGTTTAGAGTTACGGAAGCCATAACCTGTCAAAACGAAGGCCTCGATGAGATCTACGGCTTTGACAGCTTTCAGCCGTCAACAGATAGATTAATGCCCAAAAAGGGCAACCCGAATCTCAATCGGGTCTCGTAAGTTTTTTACCCTTCGTTTTTTCGACACGTGGATTTTTACTGTAAAACATGATTACCGTGGCTGGCCTTCGATTTACCATCGCTGGAGAGTGGTGCACCATGGTACTGTTCTGTTTCAAATCCATGCACGTATTTCTAAAAGTCGTACGGCACTGTTTCGCCATTTCGGACGGATGTTGCACCTTGCACCGTGGATGTTGCACCCTGTAGATATCGATTATTCGGACGGCCATGACTTTGGCTCGATTAGAGTTACGGGAGCCATAACCTGTCAAATCGAAGGCCTCGATGAGTGCTACGGCAATGACAGCTTTCAGCCGTCAACGGATAGATTAATGCCCAAAAAGGACAACCCGAATCTCAATCGGGTCTCGTAAGTTTTTTACCCTTCGTTTTTTCGACACGTGGATTTTTACGGTAAAACAGGATTACCTTGGCTGGCCTTCGATTTACCATCGATGGAGAGTGGTGCACCATGGTACTGTTCTGTTTCAAATCCATGCACGCATTTCTAAAAGTCGTACGGCACTGTTTCGCCATTTCGGACGGATGTTGCACCTTGCACCGTGGATGTTGCACCCTGTAGATATCGATTATTCGGACGGCCATAACTTCTGGCTCGTTTAGAGTTACGGGAGCCATAACCTGTCAAAACGAAGACCTCGATGAGTTCTATGGCTTTGATAGCTTTCAGCCATCAACGGATGATTAATGCCCAAAAAGGACAACCCGAATCTCAATCGGGTCTCGTAAGTTTTTTACCCTTCGTTTTTTCGACACGTGGACTTTTACGGTAAAACGGGATTACGGTGGCCGGCATTCGATTTACCATCGCTGGACAGTGGTGCGCCATGGTACTGTTCCGTTTCAAATCCATGCACGCATTTCTAAAAGTCGTACGACACTGTTTCGCCATTTCGGACGGATGTTGCACCTTGCACCGTGGATGTTGCACCCTGTAGATATCGATTATTCGGACGGCCATAACTTCTGGCTCGTTTAGAGTTACGGGAGCCATAACCTGTCAAAACGAAGGCCTCGATGAGTTCTACGGCTTTGACCGCTTTCAGCCGTCAACGGGTAGATTAATGCCCAAAAATGACAACCCGAATCTCAATCGGGTCTCGTAAGTTTTTTACCCTTCGTTTTTTCGACACGTGGATTTTTACGGTAAAACGGGATTACCGTGGCCCGCATTCGACTTCCCATCACTGGAGAGCGGTGCATCATGGTACTGTTCCGTTTCAAATCCATGCACGCATTTCTAAAAGTCGTACGACACTGTTTCACCATTTCGGACGGATGTTGCACCTTGCACCGTGGATGTTGCACCCTGTAGATATCGATTATTCAAACGGCCATAACTTCTGGCTCGTTTAGAGTTACGGGAGCCATAACCTGTCAAAACGAAGGCCTCAATGAGTTCTACGGCTTTGACAGCTTTCGGCCATCAACGGATAGATTAATGCCCAAAAAGGACAACCTGAATCTCAATCGAGTCTCGTAAGTTTTTTACCCTTCGTTTTTTCGACATGTGGATTTTTACGGTAAAGCAGGATTACCGTGGCCCATCGTTGACTTCCCATCGCTGGAGAGTGGTGCGCCATGGTACTGTTCCGTTTCAAATCCATACACGCATTTCTTAAAGTCGTACGGCACTGTTTTGCCATTTCGGACGGATGTTGCACCTTGAACCGTGGATGTTGCACCCTGTAGATATCGATTATTCGGACGGCCATAACTTCTGGCTCGTTTAGAGTTACGGGAGCCATAACCTGTCAAAACGAAGGCCTCGATGAGTTCTACGGCTTTGATAGCTTTCAGCCGTCAACGGATAGATTAATGCCCAAAAAGGACAACCCGAATCTCAATCGGGTCTCGTAAGTTTTTTACCCTTCGTTTTTTCGACACGTGGATTTTTACGGTAAAACAGGATTACCGTGGCTGGCCTTCGATTTACCATCGATGGAGAGTGGTGCACCATGGTACTGTTCCATTTCAAATCCATGCATGCATTTCTAAAAGTCGTACGACACTGTTTCGCCATTCCGGACGGATGTTGCACCTTGCACCGTGGATGTTGCACCCTGTAGATATCGATTATTCGGACGGCCATAACTTCTGGCTCGTTTAGAGTTACGGGAGCCATAAGCTGTCAAAACGAAGGCCTCGATGAGTTCTACAGCTTTGACTGCTTTCAGCCGTCCATGGATAGATTAATGCCCAAAAATGACAACCCGAATCTCAATCGGGTCTCGTATGTTTTTTACCCTTCGTTTTTTCGACAAGTGGATTTTTACGGTAAAACGGGATTACCGTGGCCCGTCTTCGACTTCCCATCACTGGAGAGCGGTGCATCATGGTACTGTTCCGTTTCAAATCCATGCACGCATTTCTAAAAGTCGTACGACACCGTTTCACCATTTCGGACGGATGTTGCACCTTGCACCGTGGATGTTGCACCCTATAGATATCGATTATTCAAACGGCCATAACTTCTGGCTCGTTTGGAGTTACGGGAGCCATAACATGTCAAAACGAAGGCCTCAATGATTTCTACGGCTTTGACAGCTTTCAGCCGTCAACGGATAGATTAATGCCCAAAAAGGACAACCCGAATCTCAATCGAGTCTCGTAAGTTTTTTACCCTTCGTTTTTTCGACATGTGGAATTTTACGGTAAAACAGGATTACCGTGGCCAGTCATCGACTTCCCATCGCTAGAGAGTGGTGCACCATGGTACTGTTCCATTTCAAATCCATGCACGCATTTCTAAAAGTCGTACGGCACTGTTTCGCCATTTCGGACGGATGTTGCACCTTGCACCGTGGATGTTGCACCCTGTAGATATCGATTATTCAAACGGCCATAACTTCTGGCTCGTTTAGAGTTACGGGAGCCATAACCTGTCAAAACGAAGGCCTCAATGAGTTCTACGGCTTTGACAGCTTTCGGCCATCAACGGATAGATTAATGCCCAAAAAGGACAACCTGAATCTCAATCGAGTCTCGTAAGTTTTTTACCCTTCGTTTTTTCGACATGTGGATTTTTACGGTAAAGCAGGATTACCGTGGCCCATCGTTGACTTCCCATCGCTGGAGAGTGGTGCGCCATGGTACTGTTCCGTTTCAAATCCATACACGCATTTCTTAAAGTCGTACGGCACTGTTTTGCCATTTCGGACGGATGTTGCACCTTGAACCGTGGATGTTGCACCCTGTAGATATCGATTATTCGGACGGCCATAACTTCTGGCTCGTTTAGATTTACGGGAGCCATAACCTGTCAAAACGAAGGCCTCGATGAGTTCTACGGCTTTGATAGCTTTCAGCCGTCAACGGATAGATTAATGCCCAAAAAGGACAACCCGAATCTCAATCAAGTCTCGTAAGTTTTTTACCCTTCGTTTTTTCGACACGTGGATTTTTACGGTAAAACAGGATTACCGTGGCTGGCCTTCGATTTACCATCGATGGAGAGTGGTGCACCATGGTACTGTTCCATTTCAAATCCATGCACGCATTTCTAAAAGTCGTACGACACTGTTTCGCCATTCCGGACGGATGTTGCACCTTGCACCGTGGATGTTGCACCCTGTAGATATCGATTATTCGGACGGCCATAACTTCTGGCTCGTTTAGAGTTACGGGAGCCATAACCTGTCAAAACGAAGGCCTCGATGAGTTCTACAGCTTTGACTGCTTTCAGCCGTCCATGGATAGATTAATGCCCAAAAATGACAACCCGAATCTCAATCGGGTCTCGTATGTTTTTTACCCTTCGTTTTTTCGACAAGTGGATTTTTACGGTAAAACGGGATTACCGTGGCCCGTCTTCGACTTCCCATCACCGGAGAGCGGTGCATCATGGTACTGTTCCGTTTCAAATCCATGCACGCATTTCTAAAAGTCGTACGACACCGTTTCACCATTTCGGACGGATGTTGCACCTTGCACCGTGGATGTTGCACCCTATAGATATCGATTATTCAAACGGCCATAACTTCTGGCTCGTTTGGAGTTACGGGAGCCATAACCTGTCAAAACGAAGGCCTCAATGAGTTCTACGGCTTTGACAGCTTTCAGCCGTCAACGGATAGATTAATGCCCAAAAAGGACAACCCGAATCTCAATCGAGTCTCGTAAGTTTTTTACCCTTCGTTTTTTCGACATGTGGAATTTTACGGTAAAACAGGATTACCGTGGCCAGTCATCGACTTCCCATCGCTAGAGAGTGGTGCACCATGGTACTGTTCCATTTCAAATCCATGCACGCATTTCTAAAAGTCGTACGGCACTGTTTCGCCATTTCGGACGGATGTTGCACCTTGCACCGTGGATGTTGCACCCTGTAGATATCGATTATTCGGACGGCCATAACTTCTGGCTCGTTTATAGCTACGGGAGCCATAACCTATCAAAACGAAGGCCTCGACGAGTTCTATGGCTTTGACAGCTTTCAGCCGTCAATGGATAGATTAATGCCCAAAAAGGACAACCCGAATCTCAATCGGGTCTCGTAAGTTTTTTACCCTTTGTTTTTTCGAAACGTGAATTTTTATGGTAAAACAGGATTACGGTGGCTGGTCTTCGATTTACCATCGCTGGAGAGTGGTGCACCATGGTATTGTTCTGTTTCAAATCCATGCACGCATTTCTAAAAGTCGTACGGCACTGTTTTGCCATTTCGGACGGATGTTGCACCTTGCACCGTGGATGTTGCACCCTATAGATATCGATTATACGGACGACCATAACTTTCTGGCTCGTTTAGAGTTACGGGAATCACAACCTGTCAAAACGAAGGCCTCGATGAGTTCTACGGCTTTGATAGCTTTCAGCCGTCAACGGATGGATTAATGCCCAAAACGGACAACCCGAATCTCAATCGGGTCTCGTAAGTTTTTTATCCTTCGTTTTTTCGACACGTGGATTTTTACGGTAAAACAGGATTACCGTGGCCCGTCTTCGACTTCTCATCGCTGAAGAGTGGTGCACTATGGTACTGTTCCGTTTCAAACCCATGCACGCATTTCTAAAAGTCGTACGGCACTGTTCGCCATTTCGGACGGATGTTGCACCTTGCACCGTGGATGTTGCACCCTGTAGATATCGATTATTCGGACGGCCATAACTTCTGACACGTTTAGAGTTACAGGAGCCATAACTTGTCAAAACAAAGGCCTCGATGAGTTCTATGGCTTTGACAGCTTTCAGCCGTCAACGGATAGATTAACGCCAAAAAAGGAAAACCCGAATCTCAATCGGGTCTCGTAAGTTTTTCACCCTTCGTTTTTTCGACACGTGGATTTTTACGGTAAAACGGGATTACCGTGGCCCGTCTTCGACTTCCCATCGCTAGAGAGTGGTGCACCATGGTACTGTTCCGTTTCAAATCCATGCACGCATTTCTAAAAGTCGTACGACACTGTTTCACCATTTCGGACGGATGTTTCACTTGCACCGTGGATGTTGCACACTGTAGATATCGATTATTCAAACGGCCATAACTTCTAGCTCATTTAGAGTTACGGGAGCCACAACCTGTCAAACCGAAGGCCTCGATGAGCTCTACGGTTTTCACCGCTTTCAGCCGTCAACGGATAGATTAATGCCCAAAAAGGACAACCTGAATCTCAATCGGGTCTCATAAGTTTTTTACCCTTCGTTTTTTCGACACGTGGATTTTTACGGTAAAACAGGATTACCGTGGCTCGTCTTCGACTTCCCATCGCTGGAGAGTGGTGCACCATGGTACTATTCCGTTTCAAATCAATGCACGTATTTCTAAAAGTCGTACGGCACTGTTTCGCCATTTCGGACGGATGTTGCACCTTGCACCGTGGATGTTGCACCCTGTAGATATCGATTATTCGGACGACCATAACTTCTGGCTCGTTTAGAGCTACGGGAGTCATAACCTGTCAAAACGAAGGCCTCGATGAGTTCTGTGGCTTTGACAACTTTCAGCCGTCAATGGATAGATTAATGCCCAAAAAGGACAACCCGAATCTCAATCGGGTCTCGTAAGTTTTTTACCCTTCGTTTTTTCGACATGTGGATTTTTACGGTAAAACAGGATTACCGTGGCCCGTCTTCGACTTCCCATCGCTGGAGAGTGGTGCACCATGGTACTGTTCCGTTTAAAATCCATGCACGCATTTCTAGAAGTCGTACGGCACTGTTTTGCCATTTCGGACGGATGTTGCACCTTGCACCGTGGATGTTGCACCCTGTAGATATCGATTATTCGGACGGCCATAACTTCTGGCTCGTTTAGAGTTACGAGAGCCATAACCTGTCAAAATGAAGGCCTCGATGAGTTCAACGGCTTTGATAGCTTTCATCCGTCAACGGATATATTAATGCCAAAAAGGGACAACCCGAATCTCAATCGGGTCTCGTAAGTTTTTTACCCTACGTTTTTTCGACACGTGGATTTTTATGGTAAAACGGGATTACGGTGGCTGGTCTTCGATTTGCCATCATTGTAGAGTGGTGCACCATGGTACTGTTCCGTTTCAAATCCATGCACGCATTTCTAAAAGTCGTACGACACTGTTTCGCCATTTCGGACGGATGTTGCACCTTGCACCGTGGATGTTGCACCCTGTAGATATCGATTATTCGAACGGCCATAACTTCAGGGTCGTTTAGAGTTACAAAATCCATAACCTATCAAAACGAAGGCCTCGATGAGTTCTACGGCTTTGACAGCTTTCAGCCGTCAATGTATAGATTAATGCCCAAAAAGGACAACCCGAATCTCAATCGGGTCTCGTAAGTTTTTTACCCTTCGTTTTTTCGACACGTGGAATTTTACGGTAAAACGGGATTACGGTGGCTGGTCTTCGATTTACCATCGCTGGAGAGTGGTGCACCATGGTATTGTTCCGTTTCAAATCCATGCACGCATTTCTAAAATTCGTACGGCACTGTTTCGCCATTTCTGACGGATGTTGCACCTTACACCGTGGATGTTGCACCCTGTAGATATCGATTATTCGGACGGCCATTACTACTGGCTCGTTTAGAGTTACGGGAGCCATAACCTGTCAAAACGAAGGCCTCGATGAGTTCAATGGCTTTGATAGCTTTCAGCCATCAACGGATAGATTATTGCCCAAAAAGGACAACCCGAATCTCAATCGGGTCTCGTAAGTTTTTTACCCTACGTTTTTTCGACACGTGGATTTTTACGTTAAAACGGGATTACGGTGGCTAGTCTTCGATTTACCATCGTTTGAGAGTGGTGCACCATGGTACTGTTCCGTTTCAAATCCATGCACGCATTTCTAAAAGTCGTACGACACTGTTTCGCCATTTCGGACGGATGTTGCACCTTGCACCGAGGACGTTGCACCCTGTAGATATTGATTATTCGAACGGCCATAACTTTTGGCTCGTTTAGAGTTACGGGAGCCATAACCTGTCAAAACGAAGGCCTCGATGAGTTCAACGGCTTTGATAGCTTTCAGCCGTCAACGGATAGATTAATGCCAAAAAAGTACAACCCGAATCTCAATCGGGTCTCGTAAGTTTTTTACCCTACGTTTTTTCAACACGTGGATTTTTATGGTAAAATGGGATTACGGTGGCTGGTCTTCGATTTACCATCGTTGGAGAGTGGTGCACCATGGTACTGTTCCGTTTCAAATCCATGCACGCATTTGTAAAAGTCGTACGGCACTGTTACGCCCTTTCGGACGGATGTTGCACCTTGCAACGTGGATGTTGCACCCTATAGATATCGATTATTCGGACGGCCATAACTTCAGGATCGTTTAGAGTTACAAAAGCCATAACCTATCAAAACGAAGGCCTCGATGAGTTCTACTGCTTTGATAGCTTTCAGCCATCAACGGATAGATTAATGCCCAAAAAGGACAACCCGAATCTCAATCGAGTCTCGTAAGTTTTTTACCCTTCGTTTTTTCGACATGTGGAATTTTACGGTAAAACAGGATTACCGTGGCCAGTCATCGACTTCCCATCGCTAGAGAGTGGTGCACCATGGTATTGTTCCATTTCAAATCCATGCACGCATTTCTAAAAGTCGTACGGCACTGTTTCGCCATTTCGGACGGATGTTGCACCTTGCACCGTGGATGTTGCACCCTGTAGATATCGATTATTCGGACGGCCATAACTTCTGGCTCGTTTATAGCTACGGGAGCCATAACCTATCAAAACGAAGGCCTCGATGAGTTCTATGGCTTTGACAGCTTTCAGCCGTCAATGGATAGATTAATGCCCAAAAAGGACAACCCGAATCTCAATCGGGTCTCGTAAGTTTTTTACCCTTTGTTTTGTCGAAACGTGAATTTTTGTGGTAAAACAGGATTACGGTGGCTGGTCTTCGATTTACCATCGCTGGAGAGTGGTGCACCATGGTATTGTTTTGTTTCAAATCCATGCACGCATTTCTAAAAGTCGTACGGCACTGTTTTAACATTTCGGACGGATGTTGCACCTTGCACCGTGGATGTTGCACCCTATAGATATCGATTATACGGACGACCATAACTTTCTGGCTCGTTTAGAGTTACGGGAACCACAACCTGTCAAAACGAAGGCCTCGATGAGTTCTACGGCTTTGATAGCTTTCAGCCGTCAACGGATGGATTAATGCCCAAAACGGACAACCCGAATCTCAATCGGGTCTCGTAAGTTTTTTATCCTTCGTTTTTTCGACACGTGGATTTTTACGGTAAAACAGGATTACCTTGGCCCGTCTTCGACTTCTCATCGCTGAAGAGTGGTGCACTATGGTACTGTTCCGTTTCAAACCCATGCACGCATTTCTAAAAGTCGTACGGCACTGTTTCGCCATTTCGGACGGATGTTGCACCTTGCACCGTGGATGTTGCACCCTGTAGATATCAATTATTCGGACGGCCATAACTTCTGACACGTTTAGAGTTACAGGAGCCATAACTTGTCAAAACAAAGGCCTCGATGAGTTCTATGGCTTTGACAGCTTTCAGCCGTCAAAGGATAGATTAACGCCAAAAAAGGAAAACCCGAATCTCAATCGGGTCTCGTAAGTTTTTTACCCGTCGTTTTTTCGACACGTGGATTTTTACGGTAAAACGGGATTACCGTGGCCCGTCTTCGACTTCCCATCGCTGGAGAGTGGTGCACCGTGGTACTGTTCCGTTTCAAATCCATGCACGCATTTCTAAAAGTCGTACGACACTGTTTCACCATTTCGGACGGATGTTTCACTTGCGCCGTGG
Source organism: Allium cepa (assembly GCA_030765085.1). Lineage (NCBI taxonomy): Eukaryota > Viridiplantae > Streptophyta > Magnoliopsida > Asparagales > Amaryllidaceae > Allium > Allium cepa. The sequence goes on from CM060938.1 coordinate 874,412,263, forward strand.
ATGTTGCACACTGTAGATATCGATTATTCAAACGGCCATAACTTCTAGCTCATTTAGAGTTACGGGAGCCACAACCTGTCAAACCGAAGGCCTCGATGAGCTCTACGGTTTTCACCGCTTTCAGCCGTCAACGGATAGATTAATGCCCAAAAAGGACAACCTGAATCTCAATCGGGTCTCATAAGTTTTTTACCCTTCGTTTTTTCGACACGTGGATTTTTACGGTAAAACAGGATTACCGTGGCTCGTCTTCGACTTCCCATCGCTGGAGAGTGGTGCACCATGGTACTATTCCGTTTCAAATCAATGCACGTATTTCTAAAAGTCGTACGGCACTGTTTCGCCATTTCGGACGGATGTTGCACCTTGCACCGTGGATGTTGCACCCTGTAGATATCGATTATTCGGACGGCCATAACTTCTGGCTCGTTTAGAGCTACGGGAGTCATAACCTGTCAAAACGAAGGCCTCGATGAGTTCTGTGGCTTTGACAACTTTCAGCCGTCGACGGATAGATTAATGCCCAAAAAGGACAACCCGAATCTCAATCGGGTCTCGTAAGTTTTTTACCCTTCGTTTTTTCGACATGTGGATTTTTACGGTAAAACAGGATTACAGTGGCCCGTCTTCGACTTCCCATCGCTGGAGAGTGGTGCACCATGGTACTGTTCCGTTTAAAATCCATGCACGCATTTCTAGAAGTCGTACGGCACTGTTTTGCCATTTCGGACGGATGTTGCACCTTGCACCGTGGATGTTGCACCCTGTAGATATCGATTATTCGGACGGCCATAACTTCTGGCTCGTTTAGAGTTACGGGAGCCATAACCTGTCAAAATGAAGGCCTCGATGAGTTCAACGACTTTGATAGCTTTCATCCGTCAACGGATATATTAATGCCAAAAATGGACAACCCGAATCTCAATCGGGTTTCGTAAGTTTTTTACCCTACGTTTTTTCGACACGTGGATTTTTATGGTAAAACGGGATTACGGTGGCTGGTCTTCGATTTACCACCATTGTAGAGTGGTGCACCATGGTACTGTTCCGTTTCAAATCCATGCACGCATTTCTAAAAGTCGTACGACACTGTTTCGCCATTTCGGACAGATGTTGCACCTTGCACCGTGGATGTTGCACCCTGTAGATATCGATTATTCGGACGGCCATAACTTCAGGGTCGTTTAGAGTTACAAAATCCATAACCTATCAAAACGAAGGCCTCGATGAGTTCTACGGCTTTGACAGCTTTCAGCCGTCAACGTATAGATTAATGCCCAAAAAGGACAACCCGAATCTCAATCGGGTCTCGTAAGTTTTTTACCCTTTGTTTTTTCGACACGTGGAATTTTACGGTAAAACGGGATTACGGTGGCTGGTCTTCGATTTACCATCGCCGGAGAGTGGTGCACCATGGTACTGTTCCGTTTCAAATCCATGCACGCATTTCTAAAAGTCGTACGGCACTGTTTCGCCATTTCTGACGGATGTTGCACCTTACACCGTGGATGTTGCACCCTGTAGATATCGATTATTCGGACGGCCATTAATACTGGCTCGTTTAGAGTTACGGGAGCCATAACCTGTCAAAACGAAGGCCTCGATGAGTTCAATGGCTTTGATAGCTTTCAGCCATCAACGGATAGATTATTGCCCAAAAAGGACAACCCGAATCTCAATCGGGTCTCGTAAGTTTTTTACCCTACGTTTTTTCGACACGTGGATTTTTACGGTAAAACGGGATTACGGTGGCTGGTCTTCGATTTACCATCGTTTGAGAGTGGTGCACCATGGTACTGTTCCATTTCAAATCCATGCACGCATTTCTAAAAGTCGTACGACACTGTTTCGCCATTTCGGACGGATGTTGCACCTTGCACCGTGGACGTTGCACCCTGTAGATATTGATTATTCGAACGGCCATAACTTTTGGCTCGTTTAGAGTTACGGGAGCCATAACCTGTCAAAACGAAGGCCTCGATGAGTTCAACGGCTTTGATAGCTTTCAGCCGTCAACGGATAGATTAATGCCAAAAAAGTACAACCCGAATCTCAATCGGGTCTCGTAAGTTTTTTACCCTACGTTTTTTCAACACGTGGATTTTTATGGTAAAATGGGATTACGGTGGCTGGTCTTCGATTTACCATCGTTGGAGAGTGGTGCACCATGGTACTGCTCCGTTTCAAATCCATGCACGCATTTCTAAAAGTCGTACGGCACTGTTACGCCATTTCGGACGGATGTTGCACCTTGCACCGTGGATGTTGCACCCTGTAGATATCGATTATTCGGACGGCCATAACTTCAGGATCGTTTAGAGTTACAAAAGCCATAACCTATCAAAACGAAGGCCTCGATGAGTTCTACGGCTTTGACAGCTTTCAGCCGTCAACGGATAGATTAATGCCCAAAAAGGACAACCCGAATCTCAATCGGGTCTCCTATGTTTTTTACCCTTCGTTTTTTCGACACGTGGATTTTTACGGTAAAACGGGATTACGGTGGTTGGTCTTCGATTTACCATCACTGGAGAGTGGTTCACCATGGCACTGTTATGTTTCAAATCCATGCATGCATTTCTAAAAGTCGTACGGCACTGTTTCGCCATTTCGGACGGATGTTGCACCTTGCACCGTAGATGTTGTACCATGTAGATATCGATTATTCGGACGGCCATAATTTCTTGCTCGTTTAGAGTTATGGGAGCCATAACCTGTCAAAACGAAGGCCTCGATGATTTCTACGGCTTTGAAAGATTTCAGCCGTCAACGGATAGATTAATGCCCAAAAAGGACAACCCGAATCTCAATCGGGTCTTCTATGTTTTTTACCCTTCGTTTTTTCGACACGTGGATTTTTACGGTAAAACACGATTACCGTGGCTGGCCTTCGATTTACCATCATTGGAGTGTGGTGCACCAAGGTACTGTTCCGTTTCAAATCCATGCACACATTTCTAAAAGTCGTACGGCACTGTTTCGCCATTTCGGACGGATGTTCCACCTTGCACCGTGGATGTTGCACCCTGTAGATATCGATTATACGGACGACCATAACTTCTGGCTCGTTTAGAGTTACGGGAGCCACAAGCTGTCAAAACGAAGGCCTCGATGAGTTCTACGGCTTTGACTGCTTTCAGCCGTCAACGGATAGATTAATGCCCAAAAAGGACAACCCGAATCTCAATCGGGTCTCGTAAGTTTTTTACCCTTCGTTTTTTCGACACGTGGATTTTTACGGTAAAACAGGATTACCGTGGCCCGTCTTCGACTTCCCATCGCTGGAGAGTGGTGCACTATGGTACTGTTCCCTTTCAAATCCATGCACGCATCTCTAAAAGTCGTACGGCACTGTTTCGCCATTTCGGACGGATGTTGCACCTTGCACCGTGGATGTTGCACCCTGTAGATATCGATTATTCGGACGGCCATAACTTCTGACTTGTTTAGAGTTACGGGAGCCATAACCTGTCAAAACGAAGGCCTCGATGAGTTCTATGGCTTTGACAGCTTTCAGCCGTCAACGGATAGATTAATGCCCAAAAAGGACAACCCGAATCTCAATCGGGTCTCGTAAGTTTTTTACCCTTCATTTTTTCGACACGTGGATTTTTACGGTAAAACGGGATTACCGTGGCCTGTCTTCGACTTCCCATCGTTGGAGAGTGGTACACCATGGTACCGTTCCGTTTCACATCCATGCACGCATTTCTAAAAGTCGTCCGACACTGTTTCACCATTTCGGACGGTTGTTGCACCTTGCACCGTGGATGTTGCACCCCGTAGATATCGATTATTCGGACGGCCATAACTTCTGGCTCGTTTAGAGTTACGGGAGTCATAACCTATCAAAACGAAGGCCTCGATGAGTTCTATGGCTTTGACAGCGTTCAGCCGTCAACGGATAGATTAATGGCCAAAAAGGACAACCCGAATCTCAATCGGGTCTCGTAAGTTTTTTACCCTTCGTTTTTTCGACACGTGGATTTTTACGGTAAAACAGGATTACCGTGGCCCGTCTTCGACTTCCCATCGCTGGAGAGTGGTGCACTATGGTACTGTTCCGTTTCACATCCATGCACGCATTTCTAAAAGTCGTACGGCACTGTTTCGCCATTTCGGACGGATGTTGCACCTCGCACCGTGGATGTTGCACCCTGTAGATATCGATTATTCGGACGGCCATAACTTCTGACTCGTTTAGAGTTACGGGAGCCATAACCTGTCAAAACGAAGGCCTCGATGAGTTCTATGGCTTTGATAGCTTTCAGCCGTCAACGGATAGATTAATGCCCAAAAAGGACAACCCGAATCTCAATCGGGTCTCGTAAGTTTTTTACCCTTCGTTTTTTCGACACGTGTATTTTTACGGTAAAATGGGATTACCGTGGCTGATCTTCGATTTACCATTGCTAGAGTGTGGTGCACCATGGTTCCGTTCCATTTCAAATCCATGCACGCATTTCTAAAAGTCGTACGGCACTGTTTCGCCATTTCGGACGGATGTTGCACCTTGCACCGTGGATGTTCCACCCTGTAGATATCGATTATTCGGACGACCATAACTTCTGGCTCGTTTAGAGTTACGGGAGCCATAACCTGTCAAAACGAAGGCCTCGATGATTTCTACGGCTTTGACAGCTTTCAGCCGTCGACGGATAGATTAATGCCCAAAAAGGACAACCCGAATCTCAGTCGGGTCTCGTAAGTTTTTTACCCTTCGTTTTTTCAACACGTGGATTTTTACGGTAAAACGGGATTGCGGTGGCTGGTCTTCGATCAACCCTCGCTGGAAGTGGTGCACCATGATACTGTTCCGTTTCAAATCCATGCACACATTTCTAGAAGCCGTACGGCACTGTTTTGCCATTTCGGACGGATGTTACACCTTGCACCGTGGATGTTGCACCCTGTAGATATCGATTATTCAGACGGCCATAACTTCTGGCTCGTTTAGAGTTACGGGAGCCATAACCTGTCAAAATGAAGGCCTCGATGAGTTCAACGGCTTTGATAGCTTTCATCCGTCAACGGATATATTAATACCAAAAAAGGACAACCCGAATCTCAATCGGGTCTCGTAAGTTTTTTACCCTACGTTTTTTCGACACGTGGATTTTTATGGTAAAACGGGATTACGGTGGCTGGTCTTCGATTTACCATCGTTGTAGAGTGGTGCACCATGGTACTGTTCCGTTTCAAATCCATGCACGCATTTCTAAAAGTCGTACGACACTGTTTCGCCATTTCGGACGGATGTTGCACCTTGCACCGTGGATGTTGCACCCTGTAGATATCGATTATTCGGACGGCCATAACTTCAGGGTCGTTTAGAGTTACAAAATCCATAACCTATCAAAACGAAGGCCTCGATGAGTTCTACGGCTTTGACAGCTTTCAGCCGTCAACGTATAGATTAATGCCCAAAAAGGACAACCCGAATCTCAATCGGGTCTCGTAAGTTTTTTACCCTTCGTTTTTTCGACACGTGGAATTTTACGGTAAAACGGGATTACGGTGGCTGGTCTTCGATTTACCATCGCTGGAGAGTGGTGCACCATGGTACTGTTCCGTTTCAAATCCATGCACGCATTTCTAAAAGTCGTACGGCACTGTTTCGCCATTTCTGACGGATGTTGCACCTTACACCGTGGATGTTGCACCCTGTAGATATTGATTATTCGGACGGCCATTACTCATGGTTCGTTTAGAGTTACGGGAGCTATAACCTGTCAAAACGAAGGCCACGATGAGTTCAATGGCTTTGATAGCTTTCAGCCATCAACGGATAGATTATTGCCCAAAAAGGACAACCCGAATCTCAATCGGGTCTCGTAAGTTTTTTACCCTTCGTTTTTTCGACACGTGGATTTTTACGGTAAAACGGGATTACGGTGGCTGGTCATCGATTTACCATCGTTGGAGAGTGGTGCACCATGGTACTGTTCCGTTTCAAATCCATGCACGCATTTCTAAAAGTCGTACGACACTGTTTCGCCATTTCGGACGGATGTTGCACCTTGCACCGTGGACGTTGCACCCTGTAGATATTGATTATTCGAACGGCCATAACTTTTGGCTCGTTTAGAGTTACGAGAGCCATAACCTGTCAAAACGAAGGCCTCGATGAGTTCAACGGCTTTGATAGCTTTCAGCCGTCAACGGATAGATTAATGCCAAAAAAGGACAACCCGAATCTCAATGGGGTCTCGTAAGTTTTTTACCCTACGTTTTTTCAACACGTGGATTTTTATGGTAAAACGGGATTACGGTGGCTGGTCTTCGATTTACCATCGTTGGAGAGTGGTGCACCATGGTACTGTTCCGTTTCAAATCCATGCATGCATTTATAAAAGTCGTACGGCACTGTTTCGCCATTTCGGACGGATGTTGCACCTTGCACCGTGGATGTTGCACCCTGTAGATATCGATTATTCGGACGGCCATAACTTCAGGATCGTTTAGAGTTACAAAAGCCATAACCTATCAAAACGAAGGCCTCGATGAGTTCTACTGCTTTGACAGCTTTCAGCCGTCAACGGATAGATTAATGCCCAAAAAGGACAACCCGAATCTCAATCGGGTCTCCTATGTTTTTTACCCTTCGTTTTTTCGACACGTGGATTTTTACGGTAAAACGGGATTACGGCGGTTGGTCTTCGATTTAACATCGCTGGAGAGTGGTTCACAATGGCACTGTTATGTTTCAAATACATGCACGCATTTCTAAAAGTCGTACGGCACTGTTTCGCCATTTCGGACGGATGTTGCACCTTGCACCGTAGATGTTGCACCATGTAGATATCGATTATTCGGACGGCCATAACTTCTTGCTCGTTTAGAGTTATGGGAGCCATAACCTGTCAAAACGAAGGCGTCGATGATTTCTACGGCTTTGAAAGATTTCAGCCGTCAACGGATAGATTAATGCCCAAAAAGGACAACCCGAATCTCAATCGGGTCTCCTATGTTTTTTACCCTTCGTTTTTTCGACACGTGGATTTTTACGGTAAAACATGATTACCGTGGCTGGCCTTCGATTTACCATCATTGGAGTGTGGTGCACCAAGGTACTGTTCCGTTTCAAATCCATGCACACATTTCTAAAAGTCGTACGGCACTGTTTCGCCATTTCGGAAGGATGTTCCACCTTGCACCGTGGATGTTGCACCCTGTAAATATCGATTATACGGACGACCATAACTTCTGGCTCGTTTAGAGTTACGGGAGCCACAAGCTGTCAAAACGAAGGCCTCGATGAGTTCTACGGCTTTGACTGCTTTCACCCGTCAATGGATAGATTAATGCCCAAAAAGGACAACCCGAATCTCAATCGGGTCTCGTAAGTTTTTTACCCTTCTTTTTTTCGACACGTGGATTTTTACGGTAAAACAGGATTACCGTGGCCCGTCTTCGACTTCCCATCGCTGGAGAGTGGTGCACTATGGTACTGTTCCCTTTCAAATCCATGCACGCATCTCTAAAAGTCGTACGGCACTGTTTCGCCATTTCGGACGGATGTTGCACCTTGCGCCGTGGATGTTGCACCCTGTAGATATCGATTATTCGGACGGCCATAACTTCTGACTCGTTTAGAGTTACGGGAGCCATAACCTGTCAAAACGAAGGCCTCGATGAGTTCTATGGCTTTGACAGCTTTCAGCCGTCAACGGATAGATTAATGCCCAAAAAGGACAACCCGAATCTCAATCGGGTCTCGTAAGTTTTTTACCCTTCATTTTTTCGACACGTGGATTTTTACGGTAAAACGGGATTACCGTGGCCCGTCTTCGACTTCCCATCGCTGGAGAGTGGTACACCACGGTACTGTTCCGTTTCACATCCATGCACGCATTTCTAAATGTCGTACGACACTGTTTCACCATTTCGGACGGATGTTGCACCTTGCACAGTGGATGTTGCACCCCGTAGATATCGATTATTCGGACGGCCATAACTTCTGGCTCGTTTAGAGTTAAGGGAGTCATAACCTATCAAAACGAAGGCCTCGATGAGTTCTATGGCTTTGACAGCTTTCAGCCGTCAACGGATAGATTAATGGCCAAAAAGGACAACCCGAATCTCAATCGGGTCTCGTAAGTTTTTTACCCTTCGTTTTTTCGACACGTGGATTTTTATGGTAAAACAGGATTACCGTGGCCCGTCTTCGACTTCCCATCGCTGGAGAGTGGTGCACTATGGTACTGTTCCGTTTCATATCCATGCACGCATTTCTAAAAGTCGTACGGCACTGTTTCGCCATTTCGGACGGATGTTGCACCTTGCACCGTGGATGTTGCACCCTGTAGATATCGATTATTCGGACGGCCATAACCTCTGACTCGTTTAGAGTTACGGGAGCCATAACCTGTCAAAACGAAGGCCTCGATGAGTTCTATGGTTTTGACAGCTTTCAGCCGTCAACGGATAGATTAATGCCCAAAAAGGACAACCCGAATCTCAATCGGGTCTCGTAAGTTTTTTATCCTTCGTTTTTTCGACACGTGTATTTTTACGGTAAAATGGGATTACCGTGGCTGGTCTTCGATTTACCATTGCTAGAGTGTGGTGCACCATGGTTCTGTTCCGTTTCAAATCCATGCACGTATTTATAAAAGTCGTACGGCACTGTTTCGCCATTTCGGACGGATGTTGGACCTTGCACCGTGGATGTTCCACCCTGTAGATATCGATTATTCGGACGGCCATAACTTCTGGCTCGTTTAGAGTTACGGGAGCCGTAACCTGTCAAAACGAAGGCCTCGATGATTTCTACGGCTTTGACAGCTTTCAGCCATCAACGGACAGATTAATGCCCAAAAAGGACAACCCGAATCTCAGTCGGGTCTCGTAAGTTTTTTACCCTTCGTTTTTTCGACACGTGGATTTTTACGGTAAAACGGGATTGCGGTGGCTGGTCTTCGATTAACCCTCGCTGGAAGTGGTGCACCATGATACTGTTCCGTTTCAAATCCATGCACGCATTTCTAGAAGTCGTACGACACTGTTTTGCCATTTCGGACGGATGTTGCACCTTGCACCGTGGATGTTGCACCCTGTAGATATCGATTATTCAGACGGCCATAACTTCTGGCTCGTTTAGAGTTACGGGAGCCATAACCTGTCAAAATGAAGGCCTCGATGAGTTCAACAGCTTGGATAGCTTTCATCCGTGAACAGATATATTAATGCCAAAAAAGGACAACCCGAATCTCAATCGGGTCTCGTAAGTTTTTTACCCTACGTTTTTTCGACACGTGGATTTTTATGGTAAAACGGGATTACGGTGGCTGGTCTTCGATTTACCATCGTTGTAGAGTGGTGCACCATGGTACTGTTCCGTTTCAAATCCATGCATGCATTTCTAAAAGTCGTACGACACTGTTTCGCCATTTCGGACGGATGTTGCACCTTGCACCGTGGATGTTGCACCCTGTAGATATCGATTATTCGGACGGCCATAACTTCAGGGTCGTTTAGAGTTATAAAATCCATAACCTATCAAAACGAAGGCCTCGATGAGTTCTACGGCTTTGGCAGCTTTCAGCCGTCAACGTATGGATTAATGCCCAAAAAGGACAACCCGAATCTCAATCGGGTCTCGTAAGTTTTTTACCCTTCGTTTTTTCGACACGTGGAATTTTACGGTAAAACGGGATTACGGTGGCTGGTCTTCGATTTACCATCGCTGGAGAGTGGTGCACCATGGTACTGCTCTGTTTCAAATCCATGCACGCATTTCTAAAAGTCGTACGGCACTGTTTCGCCATTTCTGACGGATGTTGCACCTTACACCGTGGATGTTGCACCCTGTAGATATTGATTATTCGGACGGCCATTACTACTGGCTCGTTTAGAGTTACGGGAGCCATAACCTGTCAAAACGAAGGCCTCGATGAGTTCAATGGCTTTGATAGCTTTCGGCCATCAACGGATAGATTATTGCCCAAAAAGGACAACCCGAATCTCAATCGGGTCTCGTAAGTTTTTTACCCTACGTTTTTTCGTCACGTGGATTTTTACGGTAAAACGGGATTACGGTGGCTGGTCATCGATTTACCATCGTTGGAGAGTGGTGCACCATGGTACTGTTCCGTTTCAAATCCATGCATTTCTAAAAGTCGTACGACACTGTTTCGCCATTTCGGACGGATGTTGCACCTTGCACCGTGGACGTTGCACCCTGTAGATATTGATTATTCGAACGGCCATAACTTTTGGCTCGTTTAGAGTTACGGGAGCCATAACCTGTCAAAACGAAGGCCTCGATGAGTTCAACGGCTTTGATAGCTTTCAGCCGTCAACGGATAGATTAATGCCAAAAAAGTACAACCCGAATCTCAATCGGGTCTCGTAAGTTTTTTACCCTACGTTTTTTCGACACGTTGATTTTTATGGTAAAATGGGATTACGGTGGCTGGTCTTCGATTTACCATCGTTGGAGAGTGGTGCACCATGGTACTGTTCCGTTTCAAATCCATGCACGCATTTCTAAAAGTCGTATGGCACTGTTTCGCCATTTCGGACGGATGTTGCACCTTGCACCGTGGATGTTGCACCCTGTAGATATCGATTATTCGGACGGCCATAACTTCAGGATCGTTTAGAGTTACAAAAGCCATAACCTATCAAAACGAAGGCCTCGATGAGTTCTACGGCTTTGACAGCTTTCAGCCGTCAACGGATAGATTAATGCCCAAAAAGGACAACCCGAATCTCAATCGGGTCTCCTATGTTTTTTACCCTTCGTTTTTTCGACACGTGGATTTTTACGGTAAAACGGGATTACGGTGGTTGGTCTTCGATTTACCATCGCTGGAGAGTGGTTCACCATGGCACTGTTATGTTTCAACTCCATGCACGCATTTCTAAAAGTCGTACGGCACTGTTTCGCCATTTCGGACGGATGTTGCACCTTGCACCGTAGATGTTGCACCATGTAGATATCGATTATTCGGACGGCCATAACTTCTTGCTCGTTTAGACTTATGGGAGCCATAACCTGTCAAAACGAAGGCCTCGATGATTTCTACGGCTTTGAAAGATTTCAGCCGTCAACGGATAGATTAATGCCCAAAAAGGACAACCCGAATCTCAATCGGGTCTCCTATGTTTTTTACCCTTCGTTTTTTTCGACACGTGGATTTTTACGGTAAAACACGATTACCGTGGCTGGCCTTCGATTTACCATCATTGGAGTGTGGTGCACCAAGGTACTGTTCCGTTTCAAATCCATGCACACATTTCTAAAAGTCGTACGGCACTGTTTCGCCATTTCGGACGGATGTTCCACCTTGCACCGTGGATGTTGCACCCTGTAGATATCGATTATACGGACGACCATAACTTCTGGCTCGTTTAGAGTTACGGGAGCCACAAGCTGTCAAAACGAAGGCCTCGATGAGTTCTACGGCTTTGACTGCTTTCAGCCGTCAATGGATAGATTAATGCCCAAAAAGGACAACCCGAATCTCAATCGGGTCTCGTAAGTTTTTTACCCTTCTTTTTTTCGACACGTGGATTTTTACGGTAAAACAGGATTACCGTGGCCTGTCTTTGACTTCCCATCGCTGGAGAGTGGTGCACTATGGTACGGTTCCCTTTCAAATCCATGCACGCATCTCTAAAAGTCGTACGGCACTGTTTCGCCATTTCGGACGGATGTTGCACCTTGCACCGTGGATGTTGCACCCTGTAGATATTGATTATTCGGACGGCCATAACTTCTGACTCGTTTAGAGTTACGGGAGCCATAACCTGTCAAAACGAAGGCCTCGATGAGTTCTATGGCTTTGACAGCTTTCAGCCGTCAACGGATAGATTAATGCCCAAAAAGGACAACCCGAATCTCAATCGGGTCTCGTAAGTTTTTTGCCCTTCATTTTTTTCGACACGTGGATTTTTACGGTAAAACGGGATTACCGTGGCCCGTCTTTGACTTCCCATCGCTGGAGAGTGGTACACCATGGTACTGTTCCGTTTCACATCCATGCACGCATTTCTAAAAGTCGTACGACACTGTTTCACATTTCGGACGGATGTTGCACCTTGCACCGTGGATGTTGCACCCCGTAGATATCGATTATTCGGACGGCCATAACTTCTGGCTCGTTTAGAGTTACGGGAGTCATAACCTATCAAAACGAAGGCCTCGATGAGTTCTATGGCTTTGACAGCTTTCAGCCGTCAACGGATAGATTAATGGCCAAAAAGGACAACCCGAATCTCAATCGGGTCTCGTAAGTTTTTTACCCTTCGTTTTTTCGACACGTGGATTTTTACGGTAAAACAGGATTACCGTGGCCCGTCTTCGACTTCCCATCGCTGGAGAGTGGTGCACTATGGTACTGTTCCGTTTCATATCCATGCACGCATTTCTAAAAGTCGTACGGCACTGTTTCGCCATTTCGGACGGATGTTGCACCTTGCACCGTGGATGTTGCACCCTGTGGATATCGATTATTCGGACGGCCATAACTTCTGACTCGTTTAGAGTTACGGGAGCCATAACCTGTCAAAACGAAGGCCTCGATGAGTTCTATGGCTTTGACAGCTTTCAGCCGTCAACGGATAGTTTAATGCCCAAAAAGGACAACCCGAATCTCAATCGGGTCTCGTAAGTTTTTTACCCTTCGTTTTTTCGACACGTGTATTTTTACGGTAAAATGGGATTACCGTGGCCGGTCTTCGATTTACCACTGCTAGAGTGTGGTGCACCATGGTTCTGTTCCGTTTCAAATCCATGCACGCATTTTTAAAAGTCGTACGGCACTGTTTCGCCATTTCGGACGGATGTTGCACCTTGCACCGTGGATGTTCCACCCTGTAGATATCGATTATTCGGACGGCCATAACTTCTAACTCGTTTAGAGTTACGGGAGCCATAACCTATCAAAACGAAGGCCTCGATGAGTTCTACGGCTTTGACAGCTTTCAGCCCTCAATGGATAGATTAATGCCCAAAAAGGACAACCCGAATCTCAATCGGGTCTCATAAGTTTTTTACCCTTCCTTTTTTCGACACGTGGATTTTTACGGTAAAACGGGATTACGGTGGCTGGTCTTCGATTTACCATCGCTGGAGAGAAGTGCACCACGGCACTCTTCCGTTTCAAATCCATGCACGCATTTCTAAAAGTCGTACGGCACTTTTTCGCCATTTCGGACGGATATTGCACCCTGCACCGTGGATGTTGCACCCTGTAGATATTGATTATTCGGACGACCATAACTTTTGGCTCGTTTAGAGTTACGGGAGCCATAACCTGTCAAAACGAAGGCCTCGATGAGTTCTACGGCTTTGAAAGCTTTCAGCAGTCAACGGATAGATTAATGCCCAAAAAGGACAGCCCGAATCTCAATCGGGTCTCGTAAGTTTTTTACCCTTCGTTTTTTCGACACGTGGAATTTTACGGTAAAACGGGATTACGGTGGCTGGTCTTCGATTTACCATCGCTGGAGAGTGGTGCACCATGGTACTGTTCCGTTTCAATTCCATGCACGCATTTCTAAAAGTCGTACGACACTGTTTCGCCATTTCGGACGGATGTTGCACCTTGCACCGTGGATGTTGCACCCTGTAGATATCGATTATTCGAACGGCCATTACTTCTGGCTCGTTTAGAGTTACGGGAGCCATAAACTGTCAAAACGAAGGCCTCGATGAGTTCAACGGCTTTGATAGCTTTCATCCTTCAACGGATAGATTAATGCCAAAAAAGGACAACCCGAATCTCAATCGGGTCTCGTAAGTTTTTTACCCTACGTTTTTTCGACACGTGGATTTTTATGGTAAAACGGGATTACGGTGGCTGGTCTTCGATTTACCATCGTTGGAGAGTGGTGCACCATGGTACTGTTCCGTTTCAAATCCATGCACGCATTTCTAAAAGTCGTACGACACTGTTTTGCCATTTCGGACGGATGTTGCACCTTGCACCGTGGATGTTGCACCTTGTAGATATCGATTATTCGGACGGCCATAACTTCAGGATCATTTAGAGTTACAAAATCCATAACCTATCAAAACGAAGGCCTCGATGAGTTCTACGGCTTTGACAACTTTCAGCCGTCAACGTATAGATTAATGCCCCAAAAGGACAACCCGAATCTCAATCGGGTCTCGTAAGTTTTTTACCCTTCGTTTTTTCGACACGTGGAATTTTACGGTAAAACGGGATTACGGTGGCTGGTCTTCGATTTACCATCACTGGAGAGTGGTGCACCATGGTACTGTTCCGTTTCAAATCCATGCACGCATTTCTAAAAGTCGTACGGCACTGTTTCGCCATTTCTGACGGATGTTGCACCTTACACCGTGGATGTTGCACCCTGTAGATATCGATTATTCGGACGGCCATTACTACTGGCTCGTTTAGAGTTACGGGAGCCATAACCTGTCAAAACGAAGGCCTCGATGAGTTCAATGGCTTTGATAGCTTTCAGCCATCAACGGATAGATTATTGCCCAAAAAGGACAAACCGAATCTCAATCGGGTCTCGTAAGTTTTTTACCCTACGTTTTTTCGACACGTGGATTTTTACGGTAAAACGGGATTACGGTGGCTGGTCTTCGATTTACCATCGTTGGAGAGTGGTGCACCATGGTACTGTTCCGTTTCAAATCCATGCACCCATTTCTAAAAGTCGTACGACACTGTTTCGCCATTTCGGACGGATGTTGCACCTTGCACCGTGGATGTTGCACCCTGTAGATATCGATTATTCGGACGGCCATAACTTCAGGATCGTTTAGATTTACAAAAGCCATAACCTATCAAAATGAAGGCCTCGATGAGTTCTACGGCTTTGACAGCTTTCAGCCGTCAACGGATAGATTAATGCCCAAAAAGGACAACCCGAATCTCAATCGGGTCTCCTATGTTTTTTACCCTTCGTTTTTTCGAAACGTGGATTTTTACGGTAAAACGGGATTACGGTGGTTGGTCTTCGATTTACCATCGCTGGAGAGTGGTTCACCATGGCACTGTTATGTTTCAAATCCATGCACGCATTTCTAAAAGTCGTACGGCACTGTTTCGCCATTTCGGACGGATGTTGCACCTTGCTCCGTAGATGTTGCACCCTGTAGATATCGATTATTCGGACGGCCATAACTTCTGGCTCGTTTAGAGTTATGGGAGCCATAAACTGTCAAAACGAAGGCCTCGATGATTTCTACGGCTTTGAAAGATTTCAGCTGTCAACGGATAGATTAATGCCCAAAAAGGACAACCCGAATCTCTATCGGGTCTCGTAAGTTTTTTACCCTTCGTTTTTTCGACACGTGGAATTTTACGGTAAAACGGGATTACGATGGCCGGTCTTCGATTTACCATCGCTGGAGAGTGCTGCACCATGGTACTGTTCCATTTCAAATCCATGCACGCATTTCTAAAAGTCGTACGACACTGTTTCGCCGTTTCAGACGGATGTTGCACCTTGCACCGTGGATGTTGCACCCTGTAGATATCGATTATTCAAACGGCCATAACTTCTGGCTCGTTTAGAGTTACGGGAGCCATAACTTGCCAAAACGAAGGCCTCGATGAGTTCTACGGCTTTGACAGCTTTTAGCCGTCAACGGATAGATTTATGCCTAAAAAGGACAACCCAAATCTCAATCGGGTCTCGTAAGTTTTTTACCCTTCGTTTTTGCGACACGTGGATTTTTATGGTAAAACGGGATTACCGTGGCTGGCCTTCGATTTATCATCGCTGGAGAGTGGTGCACCATGGTAGTGTTCCGTTTCAAATCCATGCACGCATTTCTAAAAGTCGTACGGCACTGTTTCGCCATTTCGGACGGATGTTGCACCTTGCAACGTGGATGTTGCACCCAGTCGATATCGATTATTCGGACGGTCATAACTTCTAGCTCTTTAGAGGTACGGGAGCCATAACCTGTCAAAACAAAGGCCTCGATGAGTTCTACGGCTTTGACAGCTTTCAGCCGTCAACAGATAGATTAATGCCCAAAAAGGACAACCCGAATCTTAATCGGGTCTCGTAAGTTTTTTACCCTTCCTTTTTTTCGACACGTGGATTTTTACGGTAAAACAGGATCACGGTGGCTGGTCTTCGATTTACCATCGCTGGAGAGTGGTGCACCATGGTACTACTCCGTTTCAAATCCATGCACGCATTTCTAAAAGACGTACGGCACTGTTTCGCCATTTCGGACGGATGTTGCACCTTGCACCGTGGATGTTGCACCCTGTAGATATCGATTATTCGGACGGCCATAACATCTGGCTCGTTTAGAGTTACGGGAGCCATAACCTGTCAAAACGAAGGCCTCGATGAGTTCTACGGCTGTGAAAGCTTTCAGTCGTCAACGGATAGATTAATGCCCAAAAAGGACAACCCGAATCTCTATCGGGTCAAGTAAGTTTTTTACCCTTCGTTTTTTCGACACGTGGAATTTTACGGTAAAACGGGATTACGATGGCTGGTCTTCGATTTACCATCGCTGGAGAGTAGTGTACCATGGTACTATTCCGTTTCAAATCCATGCACGCAATTCTAAAAGTCGTACGGCATTGTTTCGCCATTTCGGACGGATGTTGCACCTTGCACCGTGGATGTTGCACCCTGTAGATATCGATTATTCAAACGGCCATAACTTCTGGCTCATTTAGAGTTACGGGAGCCATAACCTGTCAAAACGAAGGCCTCGATGAGTTCAGCGGCTTTAATAGCTTTCAGCCATCAACGGATAGATTATTGCCCAAAAAGGACAAACCGAATCTCAATCGGGTCTCGTAAGTTTTTTACCCTACGTTTTTTCGACACGTGCATTTTTACGGTAAAACGGGATTACGGTGGCTGGTCTTCGATTTACCATCGTTGGAGAGTGGTGCACCATGGTACTGTTCCGTTTCAAATCCATGCACACATTTCTAAAAGTCGTACGACACTGTTTCGCCATTTCGGACGGATGTTGCACCTTGCACCGTGGACGTTGCACCCTGTAGATATTGATTATTCGAACGGCCATAACTTTTGGCTCGTTTAGAGTTACGGGAGCCATAACCTGTCAAAACGAAGGCCTCGATGAGTTCAACGGCTTTGATAGCTTTCAGCCGTCAACGGATAGATTAATGCCAAAAAAGGACAACCCGAATCTCAATGGGGTCTCGTAAGTTTTTTACCCTACGTTTTTTCAACACGTGCATTTTTATGGTAAAACGGTATTACGGTGGCTGGTCTTCGATTTACCATCGTTGGAGAGTGGTGCACCATGGTACTGTTCCGTTTCAAATCCATGCATGCATTTCTAAAAGTCGTACGGCACTGTTTCGCCATTTCGGACGGATGTTGCACCTTGCACCGTGGATGTTGCACCCTGTAGATATCGATTATTCGGACGGCCATAACTTCAGGATCATTTAGAGTCACAAAAGCCATAACCTATCAAAACGAAGGCCTCAATGAGTTCTACGGCTTTGACAGCTTTCAGCCGTCAACGGATAGATTAATGCCCAAAAAGGACAACCCGAATCTCAATCGGGTCTCCTATGTTTTTTACCCTTCGTTTTTTCGAAACGTGGATTTTTACGGTAAAACGGGATTACGGTGGTTGGTCTTCGATTTACCATCGCTGGAGAGTGGTTCACCATGGCACTGTTATGTTTCAAATCCATGCACGCATTTCTAAAAGTCGTACGGCACTGTTTCACCATTTCGGACGGATGTTGCACCCTGTAGATATCGATTATTCGGACGGCCATAACTTCTGGCTCGTTTAGAGTTATGGGAGCCATAAACTGTCAAAACGAATGCCTCGATGATTTCTTCGGCTTTGAAAGATTTCAGCCATCAACGGATAGATTAATGCCCAAAAAGGACAACCCGAATCTCTATCGGGTCTCGTAAGTTTTTTATCCTTCGTTTTTTCGACACGTGGAATTTTACGGTAAAACGGGATTACGGTGGCTGGTCTTCGATTTACCATCGCTGGAGAGTGGTGCACCATGGTACTATTCCATTTCAAATCCGTGCACGCATTTCTAAAAGTCGTACGACACTGTTTCGCCGTTTCAGACGGATGTTGCACCTTGCACCGTGGATGTTGCACCCTGTGGATATCGATTATTCAAACGGCCATAACTTCTGGCTCGTTTAGAGTTACAGGAGCCATAACTTGCCAAAACGAAGGACTCGATGAGTTCTACGGCTTTGACAGCTTTTAGCCGTCAACGGATAGATTTATGCCTAAAAAGGACAACCCAAATCTCAATCGGGTCTCGTAAGTTTTTTACCCTTCGTTTTTGCGACACGTGGATTTTTATGGTAAAACGGGATTACCGTGGCTGGCCTTCGATTTATCATCGCTGGAGAGTGGTGCACCATGGTACTGTTCCGTTTCAAATCCATGCACGCGTTTCTAAAAGTCGTACGGCACTGTTTCGCCATTTCGGACGGATGTTGCACCTTGCAACGTGGATGTTGCACCCTGTCGATATCGATTATTCGGACGGTCATAACTTCTAGCTCTTTAGAGGTACGGGAGCCATAACCTGTCAAAACAAAGGCATCGATGAGTTCTACGGCTTTGACAGCTTTCAGCCGTCAACAGATAGATTAATGCCCAAAAAGGACAACCCGAATCTTAATCGGGTCTCGTAAGTTTTTTACCCTTCGTTTTTTTCGACACGTGGATTTTTACGGTAAAACAGGATCACGGTGGCTGGTCTTCGATTTACCATCGCTGGAGAGTGGTGCACCATGGTACTATTCCGTTTCAAATCCATGCACGCATTTCTAAAAGACGTACGGCACTGTTTCGCCATTTCGGACGGATGTTGCACCTTGCACCGTGGATGTTGCACCTTGTAGATATCGATTATTCGGACGACCATAACATCTGGCTCGTTTAGAGTTACGGGAGCCATAACCTGTCAAAACGAAGGCCTCGATGAGTTCTACGGCTGTGAAAGCTTTAAGCCGTCAACGGATAGATTAATGCCCAAAAAGGACAACCCGAATCTCTATCGGGTCAAGTAAGTTTTTTACCCTTCGTTTTTTCGACACGTGGAATTTTACGGTAAAACGGGATTACGATGGCTGGTCTTCGATTTACCATCGCTGGAGAGTAGTGTACCATGGTACTATTCCGTTTCAAATCCATGCACGCAATTCTAAAAGTCGTACGGCATTGTTTCGCCATTTCGGACGGATGTTGCACCTTGCACCGTGGATGTTGCACCCTGTAGATATCGATTATTCAAACGGCCATAACTTCTGGCTCATTTAGAGTTACGGGAGCCATAACCTGTCAAAACGAAGGCCTCGATGAGTTCTACGGCTTTGACAGCTTTGAGTCGTCAATGGATAGATTAATGCCCAAAAAGGACAACCCGAATCTCAATCGGGTCTCGTAAGTTTTTTACCCTTCGTTTTTTCGACATGTGGATTTTTACGGTAAAACGGGATAACGGTGGTTGGTCTTCGATTTACCATCGCTGGAGAGTGGTGCACCATGGTACTGTTCCGTTTCAAATCCATGCACACATTTCTAAAAGTCGTACGGCATTGTTTCGCCATTTCGGACGGATGTTGCTCCTTGCACCGTGGATGTTGCACCCTGTAGATATCGATTATTCGGACGGCCATAACTTCTGGCTCGTTCAGAGTTACGGTAGCCATAACCTGTCAAAACGAAAGCCTCGATGAGTTCTACGGCTTTGACAGCTTTCAGCCGTCAACGGATAGATTAATGGCTAAAAAGGACAACCCTAATCTCACTCGGGTCTCGTAAGTTTTTTACCCTTCGTTTTTTCGACACGTGGATTTTTACGGTAAAACGGGATTACGGTGGCTGGTCTTCGTTTTACCATCGTTGGAGAGCGGTGCACCATGGTACTGTTCCGTTTCAAATTCATGCATGCATTTCTAAAAGTCGTACAGCACTGTTTCGCCATTTCGGACGGATGTTGCACCTTGCACCGTGAATGTTGCACCCTGTAAATATCGATTATTCGGACGGCCGTAACATCTGGCTCGTTTAGAGTTACCAAAGCGATAACCTATCAAAACGAAGGCCTCGATGACTTCTACGGCTTTGACAGCTTTCAGCCGTCAAAGGATAGATTAATGCCCAAAAAGGACAACCCGAATCTCAATCGGGTCTTGTAAGTTTTTTAACCTTCATTTTTTCGGCATGTGGATATTTACGGTAAAACGGGATTACGGTGGTTGGTCTTCGATTTACCATCGCTGAAGAGTGGGGAAACATGCTACTGTTCCATTTCAAATCCATGCACGCATTTCTATAAGACGTACGGCACTGTTTCGCCATTTCGGACGGATGTTGCACCTTGCACCGTGGATGTTGCACGTTGTAGATATCGATTATTCGGACGGCCATAACTTCTGGCTCGTTTAGAGTTACGGGATCCATAACCTGTCAAAACGAAGGCCTCGATGAGTTCTACGGTTTTGAAAGCTTTCAGCCGTCAACGGATAGATTAGTGCCCAAAAAGGACAACCCGAATCTCTATCAGGTCTCATAAGTTTTTTACCCTTCGTTTTTTCGACACTTGGAATTTTACGGTAAAACGGGATTACGGTGGCTGGTCTTCGATTTACCATCGCTGGAGAGTGGTGCACCATGGTACTGTTCCGTTTCAAATCCATGCACGCATTTTTAAAAGTCGTACGACACCGTTTCGCCATTTCGAACGGATGTTGCACCTTGCACCGTGGATGTTGCACCCTGTAGATATCGTTTATTCGGACGGCCATAACATCTGGCTCGTTTAGAGTTACGGGAGCCATAAGCTGTCAAAATGAAGGCCTCGATGAGTTCTATGGCTTTGACAGTTTCAGCCGTCAACGAATAGATTAATGCCCAAAAAGGACAACCCGAATCTCAATCGGGTCTCGTAAGTTTTTTACCCTTCGTTTTTTCGACACGTGTATTTTTACGGTAAAACGGGATAACCGTGGCTGGCCTTCGATTTACCATCGCTAGAGAGTGGTGCACCATGGTACTATTCCGTTTCAAATCCATGCACGCATTTCTAAAAGTCGTACGACACGGTTTCGCCATTTCGGACGGATGTTGCACCTTGCACCGTGGATGTTGCACCCTGTGGATATCGATTATTCGGATGGCCATAAATTCTGGCTCGTTTAGAGTTACGGGAGCCATAACCTGTCAAAATGAAGGCCTCGATGAGTTCTACGGCTTTGACAGTTTCAGCCGTCAACGGATAGATTAATGCCCAAAAAGGACAACCCGAATCTCAATCGGGTCTCGTAAGTTTTTTACCCTTCGTTTTTTCGACACGTGGATTTTTACGGTGAAACAGTATTACGGTGGCTGGTCTTCGATTTACCATCGCTGGAGAGTGGTGCACCATGGTACTGTTCCATTTCAAATCCATGCACACATTTCTAAAAGACGTACGACACTGTTTCGCCATTTCGGACGGATGTTGCACCTCGCACCGTGGATGTTGCACCCTGTAGATATCGATTATTCGGACGGCCATAACTTCTGGCTCGTTTAGAGTTACGGGAGCCATCACCTTTCAAAACGAAGGCCTCGATGAGTTCTACGGCTTTGACAGCTTTCAGCCGTCAACGGATAGATTAATGCCCAAAAAGGACAACCCGAATTTCAATCGGGTCTCGTAACTTTTTTACCCTTCGTTTTTTCGATACGTGTATTTTTACGGTAAAATGGGACTACCGTGGCTGGTCTTCGATTTACCATTGCTAGAGAGTGGTGCACCATGGTTCAGTTCCGTTTCAAATCCATGCACGCATTTCTAAAAGTCGTACGGCACTGTTTCGCCATTTCAGACGGATGTTGCACCTTGCACCGTGGATGTTCCACCCTGTAGATATCGATTATTCGGACGGCCATAACTTCTGGCTCGTTTAGAATTACAGGAGCCATAACTTATCAAATCGAAGGCCTCGATGAGTTCTACAGCTTTGACGGCTTTCAGCCGTCAACGGATAGATTAATGCCCAAAAAGGTCAACCCGAATCTCAATCGGGTCTCATAAGTTTTTTACCCTTCGTTTTTTCGACACGTGGATTTTTACGGTAAAACGGGATTACGGTGGCTGGTCTTCGATTTACCATCGCTGGAGAGTAGTGCACCATGGCACTCTTCCGTTTCAAATCCATGCACGCATTTCTAAAAGTCGTAAGGCACTTTTTCGCCATTTCAGACGGATGTTGCACCCTACACCGTGGATGTTGCACCCTGTAGATATTGATTATTCGGACGGCCATAACTTTTGACTCGTTTAGAGTTCCGGGAGCCATAACCTGTCAAAACGATGGCCTCGATGAGTTCTACGGCTTTGAAAGCTTTCAGCCGTCAACGGATAGATTAATGCCCAAAAAGGACAACCCGAATCTCAATCGGGTCTCGTAAGTTTTTTACCCTTCGTTTTTTCGACACATGGAATTTTACGGTAAAACGGGATTACGGTGGCTGGTCTTCGATTTACCATTGCTGGAGAGTGGTGCACCATGGTACTGTTCCGTTTCAAATCCATGCACGCATTTCTAAAAGTCGTACGGCACTGTTTCGCCATTTCGGACGGATGTTGCACCTTGCACCGTGGATGTTGCACCTTGTAGATATCGATTATTCGGACGGCCATTACTTATGGCTCGTTTAGAGTTACGGGAGGCATAACCTGTCAAAACGAAGGCCTCGATGAGTTTAACGGCTTTGATAGCTTTCAGCCGTCAACGGATAGATTATTTCCCAAAAAGGACAACCCGAATCTCAATCGGGTCTCGTAAGTTTTTTACCCTACGTTTTTTCGACACGTGGATTTTTACGGTAAAACGGGATTACGGTGGCTGGTCTTCGATTTACCATCGTTGGAGAGTGGTGCACCATGGTACTGTTCCATTTCAAATCCATGCACGCATTTCTAAAAGTCGTACGGCACTGTTTCGCCATTTCGGACGGATGTTGCACCTTGCACCGTGGATGTTGCACCCTGTAGATATCGATTATTCGGACGGCCATAACTTCTGGCTCGTTTAGAGTTACGGGAGCCATAACCTGTCAAAATGAAGGCCTCGATGAGTTCAACGGCTTTGATAGCTTTCATCCATCAACGGATAAATTAATGCCAAAAAAGGACAACCAGAATCTCAATCGGGTCTCGTAAGTTTTTTACCCTACGTTTTTTCGACACGTGGATTTTTATGGTAAAACGGTATTACGGTGGCTGGTCTTCGATTTACCATCGTTGGAGAGTGGTGCACCATGGTACTGTTCCGTTTCAAATCCATGCACACATTTCTAAAAGTCGTACGACACTGTTTCGCCATTTCGGACGGATGTTGCACCTTGCACCGTGGATGTTGCACCCTGTAGATATCGATTATTCGGACGGCCATAACTACAGGATCGTTTAGAGTTACAAAATCCATAACCTATCAAAACGCTTGATGAGTTCTACGGCTTTGACAGCTTTCAGCCGTCAACGTATAGATTAATGCCCAAAAAGGACAACCCGAATCTCAATCGGGTCTCGTAAGTTTTTTACCCTTCGTTTTTTCGACACGTGGAATTTTACGGTAAAACGGGATTACGGTGGCTGGTCTTCGATTTACCATCGCTATAGAGTGGTGCACCATGGTACTGTTCCGTTTCAAATCCATGCACGCATTTCTAAAAGTCGTACGGCACTGTTTCGCCATTTCTGACGGATGTTGCACCTTACACCGTGGATGTTGCACCCTATAGATATCGATTATTCGGACGGCCATTACTTCTGGCTCGTTTAGAGTTACGGGAGCCATAACCTGTTAAAACGAAGGCCTCGATGAGTTCAACGGCTTTGATAGCTTTCAGCCATCAACGGATAGATTAATGCCAAAAAAGGACAACCAGAATCTCAATCGGGTCTCGTAAGTTTTTTACCGTACGTTTTTTCGACACGTGGATTTTTATGGTAAAACGGTATTACGGTGGCTGGTCTTCGATTTACCATCGTTGGAGAGTGTTGCACCATGGTACTGTTCCGTTTCAAATCCATGCACGCATTTCTAAAAGTCGTACGACACTGTTTCGCCATTTCGGACGGATGTTGCACCTTGCACCGTGGATGTTGCACCCTGTAGATATCGATTATTCGGACGGCCATAACTTCAGGATCGTTTAGAGTTACAAAATCCATAACCTATCAAAACGCTTGATGAGTTCTACGGCTTTGACAGCTTTCAGCCATCAATGTATAGATTAGTGCCCAAAAAGGACGACCCGAATCTCAATCGGGTCTCGTAAGTTTTTAACCCTTCGTTTTTTCGACACGTGGAATTTTACGGTAAAACGGGATTACGGTGGCTGGTCTTCGATTTACCATCGCTGTAGAGTGGTGCACCATGGTACTGTTCCATTTCAAATCCATGCACGCATTTCTAAAAGTCGTACGGCACTGTTTCGCCATTTCTGACGGATGTTGCACCTTATACCGTGGATGTTGCACCCTATAGATATCGATTATTCGGACGGCCATTACTTCTGGCTCGTTTAGAGTTACGGGAGCCATAACCTGTCAAAACGAAGGCCTCGATGAGTTCAACGGCTTTAATATCTTTCAGCCATCAACGGATAGATTATTGCCCAAAAAGGACAACCCGAATCTCAATCGGGTCTCCTAAGTTTTTTACCCTACGTTTTTTTCGACACGTGCATTTTTACGGTAAAACGGGATTACGGTGGCTGGTCTTCGATTTACCATCGTTGGAGAGTGGTGCACCATGGTAATGTTCCGTTTCAAATCCATGCACGCATTTCTAAAAGTCGTACGACACTGTTTCGCCATTTCGGACGGATGTTGCACCTTGCACCGTGGACGTTGCACCCTGTAGATATTGATTATTCGAACGACCATAACTTTTGGCTCGTTTAGAGTTACGGGAGCCATAACCTATCAAAACGAAGGCCTCGATGAGTTCAACGGCTTTGATAGCTTTCAGCCGTCAACGGATAGATTAATGCCAAAAAAGGACAACCCGAATCTCAATCGGGTCTCGTAAGTTTTTTACCCTACGTTTTTTCGACACGTGGATTTTTACGGTAAAACGGGATTACGGTGGCTGGTCTTCGATTTACCATCGTTGGAGAGTGGTGCACCATGGTACTGTTCCGTTTCAAATCAATGCACGCATTTCTAAAAGTCGTACGGCACTGTTTCGCCATTTCGGACGGATGTTGCACCTTGCACCGTGGATGTTGCACCCTGTAGATATCGATTATTCGGACGACCATAACTTCAGGATCGTTTAGAGTTACAAAAGCCATAACCTATCAAAACGAAGGCCTCGATGAGTTCTACGGCTTTTACAGCTTTCAGCCGTCAACGGATAGATTAATGCTCAAAAAGGACAACCCGAATCTCAATCGGGTCTCCTATGTTTTTTACCCTTCGTTTTTTCGACACGTGGATTTTTACGGTAAAACGGGATTACGGTGGTTGGTCTTCGATTTACCATCGCTGGAGAGTGGTTCACCATGGCACTGTTATGTTTCAAATCCATGCACGCATTTCTAAAAGTCGTACGGCACTGTTTCGCCATTTCGGACGGATGTTGCACCTTGCACCGTAGATGTTGCACCCTGTAGATATCGATTATTCGGATGGCCATAACTTCTGGCTCGTTTAGAGTTATGGGAGCCATAACCTGTCAAAATGAATGCCTCGATGATTTCTACGGCTTTGAAGGCTTTCAGCCATCAACGGATAGATTAATGCCCAAAAAGGACAACCCTAATCTCTATCGGGTTTCGTAAGTTTTTTACCCTTCGTTTTTTCGACACGTGGAATTTTACGGTAAAACGGGATTACGGTGGCTGGTCTTCGATTTACCATCGCTGTAGAGTGGTGCACCATGGTACTGTTCTGTTTCAAATCCATGCACGCATTTCTAAAAGTCGTACGGCACTGTTTCGCCATTTCTGACGGATGTTGCACCTTACACCGTGGATGTTGCACCCTATGGATATCGATTATTCGGACGGCCATTACTTCTGGCTCGGTTAGAGTTACGGGAGCCATAACCTGTCAAAACGAAGGCCTCGATGAGTTCAACGGCTTTGATAGCTTTCAGCCATCAACTGATAGATTAATGCCAAAAAAGGACAACCAGAATCTCAATCGGGTCTCGTAAGTTTTTTACCCTACGTTTTTTCAACACGTGGATT
Organism: Allium cepa; assembly: GCA_030765085.1. Classification (NCBI taxonomy): domain Eukaryota; kingdom Viridiplantae; phylum Streptophyta; class Magnoliopsida; order Asparagales; family Amaryllidaceae; genus Allium; species Allium cepa. Next base: position 874,438,457 of record CM060938.1, read on the forward strand.
TTTATGGTAAAACGGGATTACGGTGGCTGGTCTTCGATTTACCATCGTTGGAGAGTGGTGCACCATGGTACTGTTCCGTTTCAAATCCATGCACGCATTTCTAAAAGTCGTACGGCACTGTTTCGCCATTTCGGACGGATGTTGCTCCTTGCACCGTGGATGTTGCACCCTGTAGATATCGATTATTCGGACGGCCATAACTTCAGGATCGTTTAGAGTTACAAAAGCCATAACCTATCAAAACGAAGGCCTCGATGAGTTCTACGGCTTTGACAGCTTTCAACCGTCAATGGATAGATTAATGCTCAAAAAGGACAACCCGAATCTCAATCGGGTCTCCTATGTTTTTTACCCTTCGTTTTTTCGACACGTGGATTTTTACGGTAAAACGGGATTACGGTGGTTGGTCTTCGATTTACCATCGCTGGAGAGTGGTTCACCATGGCACTGTTATGTTTCAAATCCATGCACGCATTTCTAAAAGTCGTACGGCACTGTTTCGCCATTTCGGACGGATGTTGCACCTTGCACCGTAGATGTTGCACCCTGTAGATATCGATTATTCGGATGGCCATAACTTCTGGCTCGTTTAGAGTTATGGGAGCCATAACCTGTCAAAATGAAGGCCTCGATGATTTCTACGGCTTTGAAGGCTTTCAGCCGTCAACGGATAGATTAATGCCCAAAAAGGACAACCCAAATCTCTATCGGGTCTCGTAAGTTTTTTACCCTTCGTTTTTTCGACACGTGGAATTTTACGGTAAAACGGGATTACGGTGGCTGGTCTTCGATTTACCATCGCTGGAGAGTGGTGCACCATGGTACTGTTCCACTTCAAATCCATGCATGCATTTCTAAAAGTCGTACGGCATTGTTTCGCCGTTTCGGACGGATGTTGCACCTTGCACCGTGGATGTTGCACCCTGTAGATATCGATTATTCAAACGGCCATAACTTCTGGCTCGTTTAGAGTTACGGGAGCCATAACCTGCCAAAACGAAGGCCTCGATGAGTTCTATGGCTTTGACAGCTTTTAGCCGTCAACGGATAGATTTATGCCTAAAAAGGACAACCTGAATCTCAATCGGGTCTCGTAAGTTTTTTACCCTTCGTTTTTGCGACACGTGGATTTTTATGGTAAAACGGGATTACCATGGCTGGCCTTCGATTTATCATCGCTGGAGAGTGGTGCACCCTGGTACTGTTCCGTTTCAAATCCATGCACGCATTTCTAAAAGTCGTACGGCACTGTTTCGCCATTTCGGACGGATGTTGCACCTTGCAACGTGGATGTTGCACCCTGTAGATATCGATTATTCGGACGGCCATAACTTCTAGCTCGTTTAGAGTTACGGGAGCCATAACCTGTCAAAACAAAGGCCTCGATGAGTTTTACGGCTTTGACAGCTTTCAGCCGTCAACAGATAGATTAATGCCCAAAAAGGACAACCCGAATCTTAATCTGGTCTCGTAAGTTTTTTACCCTTCGTTTTTTTCGACACGTGGATTTTTACGGTAAAACAGGATCACGGTGGCTGGTCTTCAATTTACCATCGCTGGAGAGTGGTGCACAATGGTACCGTTCCGTTTCAAATCCGTGCACGCATTTCTAAAAGACGTACGGCATCGTTTCGCCATTTCGGACGGATGTTGCACCTTGCACTGTGGATGTTGCACCCTGTAGATATCGATTATTCGGACGGCCATAACATCTGGCTCGTTTAGAGTTACGGGAGCGATAACCTGTCAAAACGAAGGCCTCGATGAGTTCTACGGCTTTGAAAGCTTTCAGCCGTCAACGGATAGATTAATGCCCAAAAAGGACAACCCGAATCTCTATCGGGTCAAGTAAGTTTTTTACCCTTCGTTTTTTCGACACGTGGAATTTTACGGTAAAACGGGAGTACGATGGCTGGTCTTCGATCTACCATCGCTGGAGAGTAGTGCACCATGGTACTGTTCCGTTTCAAATCCATGCATGCAATTCTAAAAGTCGTACGGCATTGTTTCCCCATTTCGGACGGATGTTGCGCCTTGCACCGTGGATGTTGCACCCTGTAGATATCGATTATTCAAACGGCCATAACTTCTGGCTCGTTTAGAGCTACGGGAGCCATAACCTGTCAAAACGAAGGCCTCGATGAGTTCTACGGCTTTGACAGCTTTCAGCCGTCAACGGATAGATTAATGCCCAAAAAGGACAACCCGAATCTCAATCGGGTCTCGTAAGTTTTTTACCCTTCGTTTTTTCGACATGTGGATTTTTACGGTAAAACGGGATTACGGTGGTTGGTCTTCGATTTACCATCGCTGGAGAGTGGTGTACCATGGTACTGTTCCGTTTCAAATCCATGCACGCATTTCTAAAAGTCGTACGGCACTGTTTCGCCATTTCGGACGGATGTTGCTCCTTGCACCGTGGATGTTGTACCCTGTAGATATCGATTATTCGGACGGCCATAACTTCTGGCTCGTTTAGAGTTACGGTAGCCACAACCTGTCAAAACGAAGGCGTCGATGAGTTCTACGGCTTTGATAGCTTTTAGCCGTCAACGTATAGATTAATGCCCAAAAAGGACAACCCGAATCTCAATAGGGTCTCGTAAGTTTTTTACCCTTCGTTTTTTCGACATGTGGATTTTTACGGTAAAACGGGATTACGGTGGTTGGTCTTCGATTTACCATCGCTGGAGAGTGATGCACCATGGTACTATTCCGTTTCGAATCCATGCACGCATTTCTAAGAGTCGTACGGCACTGTTTCGCCATTTCGGACGGATGTTGCACCTTGCACCGTGAATGTTGCACCCTGTAAATATCGATTATTCGGACGGCCGTAACATCTGGCTCGTTTAGAGTTACCAAAGCGATAACCTATCAAAATGAAGGCCTCGATGAGTTCTACGGCTTTGACAGCTTTCAGCCGTCAAAGGATAGATTAATGCCCAAAAAGGACAACCCGAATCTCAATCGTGTCTCGTAAGTTTTTTAACCTTCATTTTTTCGACATGTGGATTTTTACGGTAAAACGGGATTACAGTGGTTGGTCTTCGATTTACCATCGCTGGAGAGTGGGGCACCATGGTACTGTTCCGTTTCAAATCCATGCACGCATTTCTATAAGACGTACGACACTGTTTCGCCATTTCGGACGGATGTTGCACCTTGCACCGTGGATGTTGCACCTTGTAGATATCGATTATTCGGACGGCCATAACTTCTGGCTCGTTTAGAGTTACGGGATCCATAACCTGTCAAAACGAAGGCCTCGATGAGTTCTACGGTTTTGAAAGCTTTCAGCCGTCAGCGGATAGAATAATGCCCAAAAAGGACAACCCGAATCTCTATCAGGTCTCGTAAGTTTTTTACCCTTCGTTTTTTCGACACTTGGAATTTTGCGGTAAAATGGGATTACGGTGGCTGGTCTTCGATTTACCATCGCTGGAGAGTGGTGCACCATGGTACTGTTCCGTTTCAAATCCATGCACGCATTTCTAAAAGTCGTACGACACCGTTTCGCCATTCCGGACGGATGTTGCACCATGCACCGTGGATGTTGCACCCTGTAGATATCGTTTATTCGGACGGCCATAACATCTGGCTCGTTTAGAGTTACGGGAGCCATAACCTGTCAAAACGAAGGCCTCGATGAGTTCTACGGCTTTGGCTGTTTCAGCCGTCAACGGATAGATTAATGCCCAAAAAGGACAACCCGAATCTCAATCGGGTCTCGTAAGTTTTTTACCCTTCATTTTTCGACACGTGGATTTTTACGGTAAAACAGGATAACCGTGGCTGGCCTTCGATTTACCATCGCTGGAGAGTGGTGCACCATGGTACTGTTCCATTTCAAATCCATGCACGCTTTTCTAAAAGTCGAACGACACTGTTTCGCCATTTCGGACGGATGTTGCACCTTGCACCGTGGATGTTGCACCCTGTGGATATCGATTATTCGGATGGCCATAAATTCAGGCTCGTTTAGAGTTACGGGAGCCATAACCTGTCAAAACGAAGGCCTCGATGAGTTCTACGGTTTTGACAGTTTCAGCCGTCAACGGATAGATTAATGCTCAAAAAGAACAACCCGAATCTCAATCGGGTCTCGTAAGTTTTTTACCCTTCGTTTTTTCGACACGTGGATTTTTACGGTGAAACAGGATTACGGTGGCTGGTCTTCGATTCACCATCGCTGGAGAGTGGTGCACCATGGTACTGTTCCGTTTCAAATCCATGCACACATTTCTAAAAGACGTACGACACTGTTTCGCCATTTCGGACGGATGTTGTACCTTGCACCGTGGATGTTGCACCCTGTAGATATCGATTATTCGGACGGCCATAACTTCTGGCTCGTTTAGAGTTACGAGAGCCATCACCTGTCAAAACGAAGGCCTCGATGAGTTCTACGGCTTTGACAGCTTTCAGCCGTCAACGGATAGATTAATGCCCAAAAAGGACAACCCGAATTTCAATCGGGTCTCGTAACTTTTTTACCCTTCGTTTTTTCGGCACGTGTATTTTTACGGTAAATTGGGATTACCGTGGCTGGTCTTCGATTTACCATTGCTAGAGAGTGGTGCACCACGGTTCTGTTCCATTTCAGGTCCATGCACGCATTTCTAAAAGTCGTGCGGCACTGTTTCGCCATTTCGGACGGATGTTGCACCTTGCACCGTGGATGTTACACCCTGTAGATATCGATTATTCGGACGGCCATAACTTCTGGCTTGTTTAGAGTTACGGGAGCCATAACCTATCAAAACGAAGGCTTCGATGAGTTCTATGGCTTTGACGGCTTTCAGCCGTCAACGGATAGATTAATGCCCAAAAAGTTCAACCCGAATCTCAATCAGGTCTCATAAGTTTTTTACCCTTCGTTTTTTCGACACGTGGATTTTTACGGTAAAACGGGATTACGGTGGCTGGTCTTCGATTTACCATCGCTGGAGAGTAGTGCACCATGGCACTCTTCCGTTTCAAATCCATGCACGCATTTCTAAAAGTCGTACGACACTGTTTCGCCGTTTCAGACGGATGTTGCACCTTGCACCGTGGATGTTGCACCCTGTAGATATTGATTATTCGGACGGCCATAACTTTTGGCTCGTTTAGAGTTACGGGAGCCATAACCTGTCAAAACGAAGGCCTCGATGAGTTCTACGGCTTTGAAAGCTTTCAGCCGTCAACGGATAGATTAATGCCCAAAAAGGACAACCCGAATCTCAATCGGGTCCCGTAAGTTTTTTACCCTTCGTTTTTTCGACACGTGGAATTTTACGGTAAAACGGGATTACGGTGGCTGGTCTTCGATTTACCATCGCTGGAGAGTGGTGCACCATGGTACTGTTCCGTTTCAAATCCACGCACGCATTTCTAAAAGTCGTACGGCACTGTTTCGCCATTTCGGACGGATGTTGCACCTTGCACCGTGGATGTTGCACCCTGTAGATATCGATTATTCGGACGGCCATTACTTCTGGCTCGTTTAGAGTTACGGGAGCCATAACCTGTCAAAACGAAGGCCTCGATGAGTTCAACGGCTTTGATAGCTTTCAGCCGTCAACGGATAGATTATTGCCCAAAAAGGACAACCCGAATCTCAATCGGGTCTCGTAAGTTTTTTACCCTACGTTTTTTCGACACGTGGATTTTTACGGTAAAACGGGATTACGGTCGCTGGTCTTCGATTTACCATCGTTGGAGAGTGGTGCACCATGGTACTGTTCCATTTCAAATCCATGCATGCATTTCTAAAAGTCGTACGGCACTGTTTCGCCATTTCGGACGGATGTTGCACCTTGCACCGTGGATGTTGCACCCTGTAGATATCGATTATTCGGACGGCCATAACTTCTGGCTCGTTTAGAGTTACGGGAGCCATAACCTGTCAAAATGAAGGCCTCGATGAGTTCAACGGCATTGATAGCTTTCATCCATCAACAGATAGATTAATGCCAAAAAAGGACAACCCGAATCTCAATCGGGTCTCGTAAGTTTTTTACCCTACGTTTTTTCGACACGTGGATTTTTATGGTAAAACGGGATTACGGTGGCTGGTCTTCGATTTACCATCGTTGGAGAGTGGTGCACCATGGTACTGTTCCGTTTCAAATCCAAGAACGCATTTCTAAAAGTCGTACGACACTGTTTCGCCATTTCGGACGGATGTTGCACCTTGCACCGTGGATGTTGCACCCTGTAGATATCGATTATTCGGACGGCCATAGCTTCAGGATCGTTTAGAGTTACAAAATCCATAACCTATCAAAACGAAGGCCTCGATGAGTTCTACGGCTTTGACAGCTTTCAGCCGTCAACGTATAGATTAATGCCCAAAAAGGACCACCCGAATCTCAATCGGGTCTCGTAAGTTTTTTACCCTTCGTTTTTTCGACACGTGGAATTTTACGGTAAAACGGGATTACGGTGGCTGGTCTTCGATTTACCATCGCTGGAGAGTGGTGCACCATGGTACTGTTCCGTTTCAAATCCATGCACGCATTTCTAAAAGTCGTACGGCACTGTTTCGCCATTTCTGACGGATGTTGCACCTTACACCATGGATGTTGCACCCTGTAGATATCGATTATTCGGACGGCCATTACTTCTGGCTCGTTTAGAGTTACGGGAGCCATAACCTGTCAAAACGAAGGCCTCGATGAGTTCAACGGCTTTGATAGCTTTCAGCCACCAACGGATAGATTATTGCCCAAAAAGGACAACCCGAATCTCAATCGGATCTCGTAAGTTTTTTACCCTACGTTTTTTCGACACGTGGATTTTTACGGTAAAACGGGATTACGGTGGCTGGTCTTCGATTTACCATCGTTGGAGAGTGGTGCACCATGGTACTGTTCCGTTTCAAATCCATGCACGCATTTCTAAAAGTCGTACGACACTGTTTCGCCATTTCGGACGGATGTTGCACCTTGCACCGTGGACGTTGCACCCTGTAGATATTGATTATTCGAACGACCATAACTTTTGGCTCGTTTAGCGTTACGGGAGCCATAACCTGTCAAAACAAAGGCCTCGATGAGTTCAATGGCTTTGATAGCTTTCAGCCGTCAACGGATAGATTAATGCCAAAAAAGGACAACCCGAATCTCAATCGGGTCTCGTAAGTTTTTTACCCTACGTTTTTTCAACACGTGGATTTTTATGGTAAAACGGGATTACGGTGGCTGGTCTTCGATTTACCATCGTTGGAGAGTGGTGCACCATGGCACTGTTCTGTTTCAAATCCATGCACGCATTTCTAAAAGTCGTACGACACTGTTTCGCCATTTCGGACGGATGTTGCACCTTGCACCGTGGATGTTGCACCCTGTAGATATCGATTATTCGGACGGCCATAACTTCAGGATCGTTTAGAGTTACAAAAGCCATAACCTATCAAAACAAAGGCCTCGATGAGTTCTACGGCTTTGACAGCTTTCAGCCGTCAACGGATAGATTAATGCCCAAAAAGGACAACCCGAATCTCAATCGGGTCTCCTATGTTTTTTACCCTTCGTTTTTTCGACACGTGGATTTTTACGGTAAAACGGGATTACGGTGGTTGGTCTTCGATTTACCATCGCTGGAGAGTGGTTCACCATGGCACTGTTATGTTTCAAATCCATGCACGCATTTCTAAAAGTCGTACGGCACTGTTTCGCCATTTCGGACGGATGTTGCACCTTGCACCGTAGATGTTGCACCCTGTAGATATCGATTATTCGGACGGCCATAACTTCTGGCTCGTTTAGAGTTATGGGAGCCATAACCTGTCAAAACGAAGGCCTCGATGATTTCTACGGCTTTGAAAGCTTTCAGCCGTCAACGGATAGATTAATGCCCAAAAACGACAACCCGAATCTCTATCGGGTCTCGTAAGTTTTTTACCCTTCGTTTTTTCGACACGTGGAATTTTACGGTAAAACGGGATTACGGTGGCTGGTCTTCGATTTACCATCGCTGGAGAGTGGTGCACCATGGTACTGTTTCGTTTCAAATCCAAGCACGCATTTCTAAAAGTCGTACGGCACTGTTTCGCCGTTTCGGACGGATGTTGCACCTTGCACCGTGGATGTGGCACCCTGTAGATATCGATTATTCAAACGGCCATAACTTCTGGATCGTTTAGAGTTACGGGAGCCATAACCTGCCAAAATGAAGGCCTCGATGAGTTCTACGGCTTTGACAACTTTTAGCCGTCAACGGATAGATTTATGCCTAAAAGGACAACCCGAATCTCAATCGGGTCTCGTAAGTTTTTTACCCTTCGTTTTTGCGACACGTGGATTTTTATGGTAAAACGGGATTACCGTGGCTGGCCTTCGATTTATCATCGCTGGAGAGTGGTGCACCATGGTACTGTTCCGTTTCAAATCCATGCACGCATTTCTACAAGTCGTACGGCACTGTTTCGCCATTTCGGACGGATGTTGCACCTCGCAACGTGGATGTTGCACCCTGTAGATATCGATTATTCGGACGGCCATAACTTCTAGCTCGTTTAGAGTTACGGGAGCCATAACCTGTCAAAACAAAGGACTCGATGAGTTCTACGGCTTTGACAGCTTTTAGCTGTCAACAGATAGATTAATGCCCAAAAAGGACAACCCGAATCTTAATCGGGTCTCGTAAGTTTTTTACCCTTCGTTTTTTTCGACACGTGGATTTTTACGGCAAAACAGGATCACGGTGGCTGGTCTTCGATTTACCATCGCTGGAGAGTGGTGCACCATGGTACTATTCCGTTGCAAATCCATGCACGCATTTCTAAAAGACATACGGCACTGTTTCTCCATTTCGGACGGATGTTGCACCTTGCACCGTGGATGTTGCACCCTGTAGATATCGATTATTCGGACGGCCATAACATCTGGCTCGTTTAGAGTTACGGTAGCCATAACCTGTCAAAACGAAGGCCTCGATGAGTTCTACGGCTTTGAAAGCTTTCAGCCGTCAACGGATAGATTAATGCCCAAAAAGGACAACCCGAATCTCTATCGGGTCAAGTAAGTTTTTTACCCTTCGTTTTTTCGACACGTGGAATTTTACGGTAAAACGCGATTACGATGGCTGGTCTTCGATTTACCATCGCTGGAGAGTAGTGCACCATGGTACTGTTCCGTTTCAAATCCATGCACACATTTCTAAAAGTCGTACGGCACTGTTTCGCCATTTCGGACGGATGTTGCACCTCGCAACGTGGATGTTGCACCCTGTAGATATCGATTATTCGGACGGCCATAACTTCTAGCTCGTTTAGAGTTACGGGAGCCATAACCTGTCAAAACAAAGGCCTCGATGAGTTCTACGGCTTTGACAGCTTTCAGCCGTCAACAGATAGATTAATGTCCAAAAAGGACAACCCGAACATTAATCGGGTCTCGTAAGTTTTTTACCCTTCGTTTTTTTCGACACGTGGATTTTTACGGCAAAACAGGATCACGGTGGCTGGTCTTCGATTTACCATCGCTGGAGAGTGGTGCACCATGGTACTGTTCCGTTTCAAATCCATGCACGCATTTCTACAAGACGTACGACACTGTTTCTCCATTTCGGACGGATGTTGCACCTTGCACCGTGGATGTTGCACCCTGTAGATATCGATTATTCAAACGGCCATAACTTCTGGATCATTTAGAGTTACGGGAGCCATAACCTGTCAAAACGAAGGCATCGATGAGTTCTACGGCTTTGACAGCTTTCAGCCGTCAATGGATAGATTAATGCCCAAAAAGGACAACCCGAATCCCAATCGGGTCTCGTAAGTTTTTTACCCTTCGTTTTTTCGACATGTGGATTTTTACGGTAAAACGGGATTACAGTGGTTGGTCTTCGATTTACCATCGCTGGAGAGTGGTGCACCATGGTACTGTTCCGTTTCAAATCCATGCACACATTTCTAAAAGTCGTACGGCATTGTTTCGATATTTCGGACGGATGTTGCTCCTTGCACCGTGGATGTTGCACCCTGTAGATATCGATTATTCGGACGGCCATAACTTCTGGCTCGTTCAGAGTTACGGTAGCCATAACCTGTCAAAACGAAAGCCTCGATGAGTTCTACGGCTTTGACAGCTTTCAGCCGTCAACGGATAGATTAATGCCTAAAAAGGACAACCCTAATCTCAATCGGGTCTCGTAAGTTTTTTACCCTTCGTTTTTTCGACACGTGGATTTTTACGGTAAAACGGGATTACGGTGGTTGGTCTTCGATTTACCATCGCTGGAGAGTGGTTCACCATGGCACTGTTATGTTTCAAATCCATGCACGCGATTCTAAAAGTCGTACGACACTGTTTCACCATTTCAGACGGATGTTGCACCTTGCACCATGGATGTTGCACCCTGTAGATATCGATTATTCAAACGGCCATAACTTCTGACTCGTTTAGATTTACGGGAGCCATAACCTGTCAAAACGAAGGCCTCGATGAGTTCTACGGCTTTGACAGCTTTCAGCCGCCAACGGATAGATTAATGCCCAAAAAGGACAACCCGAATCTCTATCGGGTCAAGTAAGTTTTTTACCCTTCGTTTTTTCGACACGTGGAATTTTACGGTAAAACGGGATTACGATGGCTGGTCTTCGATCTACCATCGCTGGAGAGTAGTGCACCATGATACTATTCCGTTTCAAATCCATGCATGCAATTCTCAAAGTCGTACGGCATTGTTTCGCCATTTCGGACGGATGTTGCACCTTGCACCGTGGATGTTGCACCCTGTAGATATCGATTATTCAAACGGCCATAACTTCTGGCTCGTTTAGAGCTACGGGAGCCATAACCTGTCAAAACGAAGGCCTCGATGAGTTCTACGGCTTTGACAGCTTTCAGCCGTCAACGGATAGATTAATGCCCAAAAAGGACAACCCGAATCTCAATCGGGCCTCGTAAGTTTTTTACCCTTCGTTTTTTCGACATGTGGATTTTTACGGTAAAACGGGATTACGGTGGTTGGTCTTCGATTTACCATCGCTGGAGAGTGGTGCACCATGGTACTGTTCCGTTTCAAATCCATGCACGCATTTCTAAAAGTCGTACGGCACCGTTTCGCCATTTCGGACGGATGTTTCTCCTTGCACCTTGGATGTTGCACCCTGTAGATATCGTTTATTCGGACGGCCATAACATCTGGCTCCTTTAGAGTTACGGGAGCCATAACCTGTCAAAACGAGGGCCTCGATGAGTTCTACGGCTTTGAAAGCTTTTAGCCGTCAACGGATAGATTAATGCCCAAAAAGTACAACCCGAATCTCTATCGGGTCAAGTAAGTTTTTTACCCTTCGTTTTTTCGACACGTGGAATTTTACGGTAAAACGGGATTACGATGGCTGGTCTTCGATTTACCATCGCTGGAGAGTGGTGCACCATGGTACTGTTCCGTTTCAAATCCATGCACGCAATTCTAAAAGACGTACGACACTGTTTCACCATTTCAGACGGATGTTGCACCTTGCACCATGGATGTTGCACCCTGTAGATATCGATTATTCAAACGGCCATAACTTCTGACTCGTTTAGATTTACGGGAGCCATAACCTGTCAAAACGAAGGCCTCGATGAGTTCTACGGCTTTGACAGCTTTCAGCCGCCAACGGATAGATTAATGCCCAAAAAGATATCAATCGGGTATCGTAAGTTTTTTACCCTTCGTTTTTTTGACACGTGGATTTTTACGGTAAAACGGGATTACCGTGGCTGGCCTTCGATTTACCATCGCTGGAAAGTGGTGCACCATGGTACTGTTTCGTTTCAAATCCATGCACGCATTTCTAAAAGTCGTACGGCACTGTTTCGCCATTTCGGACGGATGTTGCACCTTGCACCGTGGATGTTGCACCCTGTAGATATCGATTATTCGGACGACCATAACTTCTGGCTCGTTTAGAGTTACGGGAGCCATAACCTGTCAAAGCGAAGGCCTCGATGAGTTCTACGGCTTTGACAGCTTTCAGCCGTCAACGGATAGATTAATACCCAAAAAGGACAACCCGAATCTCAATCGGGTCTCGTAAGTTTTTTACCCTTCGTTTTTTCGACACGTGGATTTTTACGGTAAAACGGGATTACGGTGGCTGGTCTTCGATTTACCATCGTTGGAGTGTGGTGCACCATTGTACTGTTCCATTTAAAAACCATGCACGCATTTCTAAAAGTCGTACGACACTGTTTCGCCATTTCGGACGGATGTTGCACCTTGCACCGTGGACGTTGCACCCTGTATATATTGATTATTCGAACGGCCATAACTTTTGGCTCGTTTAGAGTTACGGGAGCCATAACTTGTCAAAACGAAGGCCTCGATGAGTTCAACGGCTTTGATAGCTTTCAGCCGTCAACGGATAGATTAATGCCAAAAAAGGACAACCCGAATCTCAATCGGGTCTCGTAAGTTTTTTACCCTACGTTTTTTCAACACGTGGATTTTTATGGTAAAACGGGATTACGGTGGCTGGTCTTCGATTTACCATCGTTGGAGAGTGATGCACCATGGTACTGTTCCATTTCAAATCCATGCACGCATTTCTAAAAGTCGTACGGCACTGTTTCGCCATTTCGGACGGATGTTGCACCTTGCACCGTGGATGTTGCACCCTGTAGATATCGATTATTCGGACGGCCATAACTTCAGGATCGTTTAGAGTTATAAAATCCATAACCTATCAAAATGAAGGCCTCGATGAGTTCTACGGCTTTGACAGCTTTCAGCCGTTAACGGATAGATTAATGCCCAAAAAGGACAACCCGAATCTCAATTGGGTCTCCTATGTTTTTTACCCTTCGTTTTTTCGACACGTGGATTTTTACGGTAAAACGGGATTACGGTGGTTGGTCTTCAATTTACCATCGCTGGAGAGTGGTTCACCATGGCACTGTTATGTTTTAAATCCATGCACGCATTTCTAAAAGTCGTACGGCACTGTTTCGCCATTTCGGACGGATGTTGCACCTTGCACCGTAGATGTTACACCCTGTAGATATAGATTATTCAGACGGCCATAACTTCTGGCTCGTTTAGAGTTATGGGAGCCATAACCTGTCAAAACGAAGGCCTCGATGATATCTACGGCTTTGAAAGCTTTCAGCCGTCAACGGATAGATTAATGCCCAAAAAGGACAACCCGAATCTCTATCGGGTCTCGTAAGTTTTTTACCCTTCGTTTTTTCGACACGTGGAATTTTAAGGTAAAACGGGATTACGGTGGCTGGTCTTCGATTTACCATCGCTGGAGAGTGGTGCGCCATGGTACTGTTCCATTTAAAATCCATGCACGCATTTCTAAAAGTCGTACGGCACCGTTTCGCCATTTCGGACGGATGTTGCACCTTGCACCGTGGATGTTGCACCCTGTAGATATCGATTATTCGGACGGCCATAACTTCTGGCTCGTTTAGATTTACAAAAGCCATAACCTATCAAAACGAAGGCCTCGATGGGTTCTACGGCTTCGACAGCTTTCAGCCGTCAAACGATAGATTAATGCCCAAAAAGGACAACCCGAATCTCAATCGGGTCTCGTAAGTTTTTTACCCTTCGTTTTTTCGACACGTGGATTTTTACGGTAAAACGGGATTACAGTGGTTGGTGTTCGATTTACCATCGCTGGAGAGTGATGCACCATGGCACTGTTCTTTTTCAAATCCATGCACGCATTTCTAAAAGTCGTACGACACTGTTTCGCCATTTCGGACGGATGTTGCACCTTGCACCGTGGATGTTGCACCCTGTAGATATCGATTATTCGGACGGCCATAACTTCTGCCTCGTTTAGAGTTACGGGAGCCATAACCTGTCAAAACGAAGGCCTCGATGAGTTCTACGGCTTTGAAAGCTTTCAGCCGTCAACGGATAGGTTAATGCCAAAAAAGGACAACCCGAATCTCTATCGGGTCTCGTAAGTTTTTTACCTTTCGTTTTTTCGACACGTGGAATTTTACGGTAAAACGGGTTATAGTGGCTGGTCTTCGATTTACCATCACTGGAGAGTGGTGCACCATGGTACTGTTTCGTTTCAAATCCATGCACGCATTTCTAAAAGTCGTACGACACTGTTTCGCCATTTCGGACGAATGTTGCACCTTGCACCGTGGATGTTGCACACTATAGATATCGATTATTCAAACGGCCATAACTTCTGGCTCGTTTATTGTTACGGGAGTCATAACCTGTCAAAACGAAGGCCTCGATGATTTCTACGGCTTTGATGGCTTTCAGCCGTCAACGGATAGATTAATGCCCAAAAAGGACAACCCGAATCTCAATCGGGTATCGTAAGTTTTTTACCCTTCGTTTTTTCGACACGTGGATTTTTACGGTAAAACGGGATTACCGTGGCCCGTCTTCGACTTCCCATCGCTGGAGAGTGGTGTACCATGGTACTGTTCCGTTTCAAATCCATGCACGCATTTCTAAAAGTCGTACGGCACTGTTTCGCCATTTCGGACGGATTTTGCACCTTGCACCGTGGATGTTGCACACTGTAGATATCGATTATTCGGACGGCCATAACTTCTGGCTCGTTTAGAGTTACGGGAGCCATAACCTGTCAAAACGAAGGCCTCGATGAGTTCTACGGCTTTGACAGCTTTCAGCCGTCAATGGATAGATTAATGCCCAAAAAGGACAACCCGAATCTCAATCGGGTCTCGTAAGTTTTTTACCCTTCGTTTTTTCGACACGTGGATTTTTACGGTAAAACGGGATTACGGTGGCTGGTCTTCGATTTACCATCGCTGGAGAGTGGTGCACCATGGTACTGTTCCGTTTCAAATCCATGCACGCCTTTCTAAAAGTCCTACGGCACTGTTTCGCCATTTCGGATGGATGTTGCACCTTGCACCGTGGATGTTGCACCCTGTAGATATCGATTATTCGGACGGCCATAACTTCTGGCTCGTTTAGAGTTACGGGAGCCATAACCTGTCAAAATGAAGGCCTCGATGAGTTCTATGGCTTTGACATCTTTCAGTCGTCAACGGATAGATTAATGCCCAAAAAGGACAACCCGAATCTCAATCGGGTCTCCTAAGTTTTTTACCCTTCGTTTTTCCGACACGTGTATTTTTACGGTAAAACGGGATTACCGTGGCCCGTCTTCGACTTCCCATAACTGGAGAGTGGTGCACCACGGTACTTCTCCATTTCAAATCCATGCATGCATTTCTAAAAGTCGTACGACACTGTTTCGCCATTTCGGACGGATGTTGTACCTTGCATCGTGGATGTTGCACCCTGTAGATATCGATTATTCGGACGGCCATAACATCTGGCTCGTTTAGAGTTACGGGAGCCATAACCTGTCAAAACGAAGGACTCGATGAGTTCTACGGCTTTGAAAGCTTTCAGCCGTCAACGGATAGATTAATGCCCAAAAAGGACAACCCGAATCTCTATCGGGTCAAGTAAGTTTTTTACCCTTCGTTTTTTCGACACGTGGAATTTTACGGTAAAACGGGATTACGATGGCTGGTCTTCGATTTACCATCGCTGGAGAGTGGTGCACAATGGTACTGTTCAGTTTCAAATCCATGCACACAATTCTAAAAGTCGTACGGCACTGTTTCGCCATTTCGGACGGATGTTGCACCTTGCACCGTGGATGTTGCACCCTGTAGATATCGATTATTCAAACGGCCATAACTTCTGGCTCGTTTAGATTTACGGGAGCCATAACCTGTCAAAACAAAGGCCTCGATGAGTTCTACGGCTTTGACCGCTTTCAGCCGTCAACGGATAGATTAATGCCCAAAAAGGACAACCCGAATCTCAATCGGGTCTCGTTAGTTTTTTACCCTTCGTTTTTTCAATATGTGGATTTTTACGGTAAAACGGGATTACGGTGGTTGGTCTTCGATTTACCATCGCTGGAGAGTGGTGCACCATGATACTGTTCCGTTTCAAATCCATGCACGCATTTCTAAAAGTCGTACGGCACTGTTTCGCCATTTCGGACGGATGTTGCTCCTCGCACCGTGGAAGTTGCACCTTGTAGATATCGATTATTCGGACGGCCATGACTTCTGGCTCGTTTAGAGTTACGGGAGCCATAACCTGTCAAAACGAAGGCCTCGATGAGTTCTACGGCTTTGACAGCTTTCAGCCGTCAACGGATAGATTAATGCCTAAAAAGGACATCCCTAATCTCAATCGGGTCTCGTAAGTTTTTTACCCTTCGTTTTTTCGACACGTGGATTTTTATGGTAAAACGGGATTACGGTGGCTGGTCTTCGATTTAACATCGTTGGAGAGTGGTGCACCATGGTACTGTTCCGTTTCAAATCCGTGCACGCATTTCTAAAAGTCGTACAGCACTGTTTCGCCATTTCGGACGGATGTTGCACCTTGCACCGTGAATGTTGCACCCTGTAAATATCGATTATTCGGACGGCCGTTACATCTGGCTCGTTTAGAGTTACAAAAGCGATAACCTATCAAAACGAAGGCCTAGATGAGTTCTATGGTTTTGAAAGCTTTCAGCCGTCAACGGATAGATTAATGCCCAGAAAGGACAAACCGAATCTCTATCGGGTCTCGTAAGTTTTTTACCCTTCGTTTTTTCGACACTTGGAATTTTACGGTAAAACGGGATTACGGTGGCTGGTCTTCGATTTACCATCGCTGGAGAGTGGTGCACCATGGTACTGTTCCGATTCAAATCCATGCACGCATTTCTAAAAGTCGTACGGCACCGTTTCGCCATTTCGGACGGATGTTGCACCTTGCACACTGGATGTTGCACCCTGTAGATATCGTTTATTCGGACGGCCATAACATCTGGCTCATTTAGATTTACGGGAGCCATAACCTGTCAAAACGAGGGCCTCGATGAGTTCTACAGCTTTGAAAGCTCTCAGCCGTCAACGTATAGATTAATGCCCAAAAAGGACAACCCGAATCTCTATCAGGTCAAGTAAGTTTTTTACCCTTCCTTTTTTCGACACGTGGAATTTTACGGTAAAACGGGATTACGATGGCTGGTCTTCGATTTACCATCGCTGGAGAGTGGTGCACCATGGTATTGTTCCGTTTCAAATCCATGCACGCAATTCTAAAAGTCGTACGGCACTGTTTCGCCATTTCGGACGGATGTTGCACCTTGCACCGTGGATGTTGCACCCTGTAGATATCGATTATTCAAACGGCCATAACTTCCGGCTCGTTTAGATTTACGGGAGCCATAACCTGTCAAAACGAAGGCCTCGATGAGTTCTATGGCTTTGACAGCTTTCAGCCGCCAACGGATAGATTAATGCCTAAAAAGGACAACCTGAATCTCAATCGGGTATCGTAAGTTTTTTACCCTTCGTTTTTTCGACACGTGGATTTTTACGGTAAAAAGGGATTACCGTGGATGGCCTTCGATTTACCATCGCTGGAGAGTGGTGTACCATGTTACTGTTTCGTTTCAAATCCATGCACGCATTTCTAAAAGTCGTACGTCACTGTTTTGCCATTTCGGACGGATGTTGCACCTTGCACCGTGGATGTTGCACCCTGTAGATATCGATTATTCGGACGGCCATAACTTCTGGCTCGTTTAGAGTTACGGGAGCCATAACCTGTCAAAACGAAGGCCTCGATGAGGTCTACGGCTTTGCCAGCTTTCAGCCGTCAATGGATAGATTAATGCCCAAAAAGGACAACCCGAATCTCAATCGGGTCTCGTAAGTTTTTTACCCTTCATTTTTTCGACACGTGGATTTTTACAGTAAAACGGGATTACGGTGGCTGGTCTTCGATTTACCATCGTTGGAGAGTGGTGCACCATGGTACTGTTCCGTTTCAAATCCATGCACGCCTTTCTAAAAGTCGTACAGCACTATTTCGCCATTTCGGACGGATGTTGCACCTTGCACCGTGGATGTTGCACCCTGTAGATATCGATTATTCGGACGGCCATAACTTCTGGCTCGTTTAGAGTTACAAAAGCCATAACCTATCAAAACGAAGGCCTCGATGAGTTCTACAGCTTCGACAGCTTTCAGCCGTCAAAGGATAGATTAATGCCCAAAAAGGACAACCCGAATCTCAATCGGGTCTCGTAAGTTTTTTACCCTTCGTTTTTTCGACACGTGGATTTTTACGGTAAAACGGGTTTACGTTGGCTGGACTTCGATTTACCATCGCTGGAGAGTGGTGCACCATGGTACTGTTCGTTTCAAATCCATGCATGCATTTCTAAAAGTCGTACGGCACTGTTTCGCCATTTCGGACGGATGTTGCACCTTGCACCGTGGATGTTGCACCCTGTAGATATCGATTATTCGGACGGCCATAAGTTCTGCCTCGTTTAGAGTTACGGGAGCCATAACCTGTCAAAACGAAGGCCTCGATGAGTTCTACGGCTTTGACCGCTTTCAGGCGTCAACGGATAGATTAACGCCCAAAAAGGACAACCCGAATCTCTATCGGGTCTCGTAAGTTTTTTACCTTTCGTTTTTTCGACACGTGGAATTTTACGGTAAAACGGGTTACAGTGGCTGGTCTTCGATTTACCATCGCTGGAGAGTGGTGCACCATGGTACTGTTCCGTTTCAAATCCATGCACGCATTTCTAAAAGTCGTACGACACTGTTTCGCCATTTCGGACGAATGTTGCACCTTGCACCGTGGATGTTGCACACTATAGATATCGATTATTCAAACGGCCATAACTTCTGGCTAGTTTAGAGTTACGGGAGTCATAACCTGTCAAAACGAAGGCCTCGATGAGTTCTACGGCTTTGATAGCTTTCAGCCGTCAACGGATAGATTAATGCCCAAAAAGGACAACCCGAATCTCAATCGAGTATCGTAAGTTTTTTACCCTTCGTTTTTTCGACACGTGGATTTTTACGGTAAAAAGGGATTACCGTGGCCGGCCTTCGACTTCCTATCGCTGGAGAGTGATGCACCAAGGTACTGTTCCGTTTCAAATCCATGCACGCATTTGTAAAAGTCGTACGACACTGTTTCGCCATTTCGGACGGATTTTGCACCTTGCACCGTGGATGTTGCACCCTGTAGATATCGATTATTCGGACGGCCATAACTTCTGGCTCGTTTAGAGTTACGGGAGCCATAACCTATCAAAATGAAGGCCTCGATGAGTTCTATGGCTCTGATAGCTTTCAGCCGTCAATGGATAGATTAATGCCCAAAAAGGACAACCCGAATCTCAATCGGGTCTCGTAAGTTTTTTACCCTTCGTTTTTTCGACACGTGGATTTTTACGGTAAAACAGGATTACCGTGGCCCGTCTTCGACTTCCCATCACTGGAGAGTGGTGCACCATGGTACTGTTCCGTTTCAAATCCATGCACGCATTCTAAAAGTCGTAAGGCACTGTTTCGCCATTTCGGAGGGATGTTGCACCTTGCACCGTGGATGTTGCACCCTGTAGATAACGATTATTCAGACGGCCATAACTTCTGGCTCGTTTAGAGTTACGGGAGCCATAACCTGTCAAAACAAAGGTCTCGATGAGTTCTACGGCTTTGATGGCTTTCAGCCATCAACGGATAGATTGATGCCTAAAAAGGACAACCCGAATCTCAATCGTGTCTCGTAAGTTTTTTACCCTTCGTTTTTTCGACACGTGGATTTTTACGGTAAAACGGGATTACCGTGGCCCGTCTTCGACTTTCCATCGCTGGAGAGTGATGCACCATGGTACTGTTCCGTTTCAAATCCATGCACGCATTTCTAAAAGTCGTACGACACTGTTTCACAATTTCGGACGGATTTTGTACCTTGCACCGTGGATGTTGCACCCTGTAGATATCGATTATTCGGACGGCCATAACTTCTGGCTCGTTTAGAGTTACGGGAGCCATAATCTGTCAAAAGGAAGGCCTCGATGAGTTCTATGGCTTTGATAGCTTTCAGCCGTCAATGGATAGATTAGTGCCCAAAAAGGACAACCCGAATCTCAAACGGGTATCGTAAGCTTTTTACACTTCGTTTTTTCGACACGTGGATTTTTATGGTAAAACGGGATTACCGTGGCCGGCCTTCGACTTCCCATCGCTGGAGAGTTATGCACCATGATACTGTTCCGTTTCAAATCCATGCACGCATTTGTAAAAGTCGTACGGCACTGTTTCGCCATTTCGGACGGATTTTGCACCTTGCACCGTGGATGTTGCACCCTGTAGATATCGATTATTCGGACGGCCATAACTTCTGGCTCGTTTAGAGTTACGGGAGCCATAATCTGTCAAAAGTAAGGCCTCGATGAGTTCTGTGGCTTTGACAGCTTTCAGTCGTCAATGGATAGATTAATGCCCAAAAAGAACAACCCGAATCACAATCGTGTCTCGTAAGTTTTTTACCCTTCGTTTTTTCGACACGTGGATTTTTACGGTAAAACGGGATTACCGTGGCCCGTCTTCGACTTTCTATCGCTGGAGAGTGGTGCACCATGGTACTGTTCCGTTTCAAATCCATGCACGCATTTCTAAAAGTCGTATGGCACTGTTTCGCCATTTCGGACGGATGTTGCACCTTGCACCGTGGATGTTGCACCCTGTAGATATCGATTATTCGAACGGCCATAACTTCTGGCTCGTTTAGAGTTACGGGAGCCATAACCTGTCAAAACGAAGGCCTCGATTAGTTCTACGGCTTTGACCGCTTTCAGGCGTCAACGGATAGATTAACGCCCAAAAAGGACAACCTGAATCTCAATCGGGTCTCGTAAGCTTTTTACCCTTCGTTTTTTCGACACGTGGATTTTTATGGTAAAACGGGATTACGGTGGCTGGTCTTTGATTTACCATCGCTGTAGAGTGGTGCACCATGGTACTGTTCCGTTTCAAATCCATGCACGCATTTCTAAAAGTCGTACGACACTGTTTCGCCATTTTCGACGGATGTTGCACCTTGCACCGTGGATGTTGCACCCTGTAGATATCGATTATTTGGACGGTCATAACTTCTGGCTTGTTTAGAGTTACGGGAGCCATAACCTGTAAAAACGAAGGCCTCGATGAGTTCTACGGCTTTGACAGCTTTCAGCCGTCAACGGATAGATTAATGCCCAAAAAGGACAAACCGAATCTCAATCGGGTATCGTTAGTTTTTTACCCTTCGTTTTTTCGACACGTGGATTTTTACGGTAAAACGGGATTACCGTGGCCCGTCTTCGACTTCCCATCGCTAGAGAGTGGTGCATCATAGTACTGTTCCGTTTAAAATCCATGCATGCATTTCTAAAAGTCGTACGACACTGTTTCGCCATTTCGGATGAATGTTGCACCTTGCACCGTGGATGTTGCACACTATAGATATCGATTATTCAAACGGCCATAACTTCTGGCTCGTTTATACTTACGGGAGTCATAACCTGTCAAAACGAAGGCCTCGATGAGTTCTACGGCTTTGATAGCTTTCAGCCGTCAACGGATAGATCAATGCCCAAAAAGGACAACCCGAATCTCAATCGGGTATCGTAAGTTTTTTACCCTTCGTTTTTTTGACACGTGGATTTTTACGGTAAAACGGGATTACCGTGGCCGGCCTTCGACTTCCCATCGCTGGAGAGTGATGCACCATGGAACTGTTCCGTTTCAAATCCATGCACGCATTTGTAAAATTCGTACGGCACTGTTTCGCCATTTCGGACGGATTTTGCACCTTGCACCGTGGATGTTGCACCATGTAGATATCGATTATTCGGACGGCCATAACTTCTGGCTCGTTTAGAGTTACAGGAGCCATAATCTGTCAAAAGGAAGGCCTCGATGAGTTCTATGGCTTTGACAGCTTTCAGCCGTCAACGGATAGATTAATGCCCAAAAAGAACAACCCGAATCTCAATCTTGTCTCGTAAGTTTTTTACCCTTCGTTTTTTCGACACGTGGATTTTTACGGTAAAACGGGATTACCGTGGCCCGTCTTCGACTTCCCATCGCTGGAGAGTGATGCACCATGGTACTGTTCCGTTTCAAATCCATGCACGTTTATGTAAAAGTCGTACGGCACAGTTTCGCCATTTCGGACGGATTTTGCACCTTGCACCATGGATGTTGCACCCTGTAGATATCGATTATTCGGACGGCCATAACTTCTGGCTCGTTTAGAGTTACGGGAGCCATAATCTGTCAAAAGGAAGGCCTCGATGAGTTCTATGGCTTTGACAGCTTTCAGCCGTCAATGGATAGATTAATGCCCAAAAAGGACAACCCGAATCTCAATCGGGTATCGTAAGTTTTTTACCCTTCGTTTTTTCGACACGTGGATTTTTACGGTAAAACGGGATTACCGTGGCCCGTCTTCGACTTCCCATCGCTGGAGAGTGATGCACCATGGTACTGTTCCCTTTCAAATCCATGCACGCATTTGTAAAAGTCGTATGGCACTGTTTCGCCATTACGGATGGATTTTGCACCTTGCACCGTGGATGTTGCACCCTGTAGATATCGATTATTCGGACGACCATAACTTCTGGCTCGTTTAGAGTTACGGGAGCCATAATCTGTCAAAACGAAGGCCTCGATGAGTTCTATGGCTTTGACAGCTTTCAGCCGTCAATGGATAGATTAATGCCCAAAAAGAACAACCCGAATCTCAATCGTGTCTCGTATGTTTTTTACCCTTCGTTTTTTCGACACGTGGATTTTTACGGTAAAACGGGATTACCGTGGCCCGTCTTCGACTTCCCATCGCTGGAGAGTGATGTACCATGGTACTGTTCCGTTTCAAATCCATGCACGCATTTCTAAAAGTCGTACGACACTGTTTCACCACTTCGGACGGATGTTGCACCTTGCACCGTGGATGTTGCACCCTGTAGATATCGATTATTCAAACGGCCATAACTTCTGGCTCGTTTAGAGTTACGGGAGCCATAACCTATCAAAACGAAGGCCTCAATGAGTTCTATGGCTTTGACAGCTTTCAGCCGTCAATGGATAGATTAATGCCCAAAAAGAGCAACCCGAATCTCAATCGGGTATCGTAAGTTTTTTACCCTTCGTTTTTTCGACACGTGGATTTTTACGGTAAAACGGGATTACCGTGGCCGGCCTTCGACTTCCCATCGCTGGAGAGTGATGCACCATGGTACTGTTCCGTTTCAAATCCATGCACGCATTTGTAAAAGTCGTACGGTACTGTTTCGCCATTTCGGATGGATTTTGCACCTTGCACCGTGGATGTTGCACCCTGTAGATATCGATTATTCGGACGGCCATAACTTCTGGCTCGTTTAGAGTTACGGGAGCCATAATCTGTCAAAAGGAAGGCCTCGATGAGTTCAATGGCTTTGACAGCTTTCAGCCGTCAATGGATAGATTAATGCCCAAAAAGAACAACCCGAATCTCAATCGTGTCTCGTAAGTTTTTTACCCTTCGTTTTTTCGACACGTGGATTTTTACGGTAAAACGGGATTACCGTGGCCCGTCTTCGACTTCCCATCGCTGGAGAGTGGTGCACCATGGTACTGTTCCGTTTCAAATCCATGCACGCATTTCTAAAAGTCGTACGGCACTGTTTCACCACTTCGGACGGATGTTGCACCTTGCACCGTGGATGTTACGCACTGTAGATATCGATTATTCAAACGGCCATAACTTCTGGCTCGTTTAGCGTTACGGGAGCCATAACCTATCAAAATGAAGGCCTCAATGAGTTCTACGGCTTTGATAGCTTTCAGCCGTCAATGGATAGATTAATGCCTAAAAAGGACAACCCGAATCTCAATCGGGTCTCGTAAGTTTTTTGCCCTTCGTTTTTTTGACACGTGGATTTTTACGGTAAAACGGGATTACCGTGGCCCGTCTTCGACTTCCCATCGCTGGAGAGTGGTGCGCCATGGTACTGTTCCGTTTCAAATCCATGCATGCATTTCTAAAAGTCGTAAGGCACTGTTTCGCCATTTCAGACGGATGTTGCACCTTGCACCGTGGATGTTGCACCTTGCACCGTGGATGTTGCACCCAGTAGATATCGATTATTCGGACGGCCATAACTTCTGGCTCGTTTAGAGTTACGGGAGCCATAACCTGTCAAAATGAAGGTCTCGATGAGTTCTACGGCTTTGACGGCTTTCAGCCGTCAACGGATAGATTAATGTCCAAAAAGGACAACCTGTAACGACCCGTATTTTACGAGTCGATAAATCGTAGAATTTACAGGTTGTTAGTGTTGTTTGTGTTGCTTCTAGCTTGAGTCGTTTAGAAGTCAACCCGGGTACAAGTGATGAGTCGTGACCGACTCATAGGGGACCGACTCAAGGAGGGGTAGCGGTTTAAAGTGTTGGCCGAGATAAGGATGGACCGACTCAAGAAGTTAGGCGACTCATAGGATGACCGACTCATAGAGGGCCGAGATAAGAAGTGTGGCCGAGTCAACGAGTTACGACTCATAGGGTTTGCCGAGTTAAGGAGTTAACGGGTTAAGGGTGTAGCGACTTAAGGGGTTTAGGCTTAGGTCGTGGGTAATGAGTCGGCAGGGTTTTGAGTCGTAGGGCCTGATGAGTCGTGAGTCGGCATCATAGTTGAGTCGTGAGTGTGTATTGTTGAGTCGTCGTACGACTTAGGACTTGGGGAAAACGCGGCAGTGTCTTAGGTCGGAGGCTTTTAGGTCGTGACCGACTTATGTTGAGTCGGCACTGGTCTTGAGTCGTGAGTCGGTAGGTGTTGAGTCGGTTTGGGTTTGAGTCGTATGACCTTGTGCCTTGGTGTATTGAGTCGTTGGCTTGAGTCGGAAGGCTGTGCAGTTGAGTCGGCTGGGGTAGGTCGTCATGGCAATGAGTCGTGAACGACTCATGGTAAGTAGGCAGTGTTATGTTGAGTCGGTAAGGGCTGATAAGTCGGCAACGACTCATGATGAGTCGTGGACGACTCATAGGGACGACGACTCATGGTTGATCCAGCCTATAAATAGAGGGGTTTGGCTCACTTTTTGGCACCGGTTTTTGAAGCGACGAAGTGCTGCCATTTTGAAGACTCGACTACAACATTTCTTCATCTTCTTTTCTCCATTCCAATCTAATTCTAACATCCATCCAAGATCGAAGATCGAGATCGAAGATCCAAGTGCCAAAGTTGAAGATCTTCATCCGTTCGAGCTAGAATTCATCGATTGGAGCGAGATATTGCCGGATCAAACCTTGATCTTCGCTGTCCAGATCTGAAGTGTGTAGTTTTTGTAGTGTTTGGGTGATTTGGTGAGTGGTAGTTATCTCTCACGCGGATCCAAAGGAGTATATTGGATTGGTGGCATGTTTGGGTGTTAAAGTTAGAGATTTCATGCATTTTTCTTAGATCTAAGTCTAGATCCATGGTTTTTGAAGATGTTTACTTATGCAAGTTTGTTTAATAAGCATTAGAGACAAAATCCCATGTTTTATAATTGATAGATCTATGCTAAAAACCATGATTTCACATATGTTGGACTTTTGCTCGTTTATTTACGAAATTCCCATTATAGTTGATATTGCTTAAATTGCTTAATAGATCTTGTTTGAATGATTGATTATTTGAATGTATGATTGATTTGATTGTTTCCAAGTTAGCTAGTAGTTGATTTGGAACAAGATGATGAAAGAGGATTCAAAAGCTATGGAAGAAGGCTCTTGAATGGTGAAAGCTGCTTAAGGCATATGTAGCGGATGTTGAAGCTCATATGTATAGATTGGATGATGTTGAGATGGGACTTTGCCATGATTTGATGAGGCAAACCATGTTGTTGAGTTGAGACTTTGCTTTGATGCGATGAAGCGAAGTATGATGTGAGTCTTGGCTTAATCCAAGCAGGGATCATTCCAAGCATGTTGATAACTTGAAGAGTAGTTCAAGTTGGTTGATAATGGATTGTTCAAGAGGTAGCTTGAGCTTGTATGAGGATAGTCGTCAAGAAGGATGGCTAGGAGGCTTGGATCTCGTCGTTGTTGAAGGTTCTAGCATGCTCAAAAGCAAGAGTACATGGGGCGCCCATAACGACTACAGGTAGGTAGTCGGGACACCCAAAAGACTACAGGTAGGTAGTTGAGTACTCTGGGCAAAGTAGATAAGTCCTAGGCACAAGGCAGTGTGCGGAGTTATGGTTAGAACCGGGGTTACCATTAGCCCTTGACAGATGGTCATTCAACTAACGGTGAAATCGAGGCAAGGATAACAGTGATAGCCAGAGTCATGGATGTTTGGTTGTATTATCATTCGGCTTCAAGAGCGGTGTTTTCTGGGTGCTTATCTGATCTTGGTTTAGGCCTTGGGGGTTTGTATTTGGAAAACATCGTCCTTGACTCGAGTGGTATTCGCTTTACCTTAATTGTCTATGTTGTTATGCTTGCTTCTCCTTAGTGTATGTCTGGGGCTATCACTGTAGAAAGAGGTGGAGTGGGATGGTTTGGTTCCTATTCCTTTTATCCTTTATGCTCTTTTGGTATGCTTGATAGTTGATTTACTGCTCACTAAGACTTTGTCTGACTCAAGGTTTTATGTCTCCTCTTATTACCTTGGGCTGTTCATCCATGTTGGGATGGGCAGACTAGGTAGCAGGTGACAGGTGCTGTGCTAGGAGTTCTACGATGAAGATGACGAAGACGAGCAGGAGGCTTTGCATATTAGTTTTCTTACTATATGTACTGGGTATCCGCTGCTGTATTTGGTTGAGTGATTTGTAGTGAGGCTTTCATGTATGGATTTGAGTAGATGATTGTATAAAACTACTGTGATGCTTATATGATGATGTTCTGTTCTATGGAGCTTCACTATATTATATTTCTCTATTGTATTTTATCCATGCGCTGTGAGTTGTACGATAGAGATTCTTTTGTTTTGTTTTACCCTGACTATCGTCCATGGCTGCCTGGCACGCCTTTCAGCGCATTATTTCCTTGTTTTGGTGCGGGAGTCATGGGCGGTCGTCACATTTGGTATCAGAGCTTTGGTTAGTCGATTTTAGCCAACGCTCGCTGACGTAACTACGTATGAGAGGCGTAATTGTATTTTGATGAATGATTACTATATATGATATAGTAGCTTAGGAGGATTTGAACTCCTTATGCAGTTGTTTCTTAAGGTGTTCTAATCATTCTTTTTACAGATACTAAGGATGAGTCGAAGTGAGAGACAAGCTGCGAGGGGTAGCCGTGATGCTAGGGAAGCTGTTGATTATGCTCCTATGTTTGAGGCCATGATGACTTCAATCATGAGGAGAATACCAGCTTCAGGATCATCTGTGGATGTGGGAGTTCAAGTCCAAGCTCCGAGACCGGTGGATTTTGCCAAGCTTTGCAAGGATTATACTGCTCTTGGAGGGAAAGTTTTCTTGGGGACGGAGTCGACTATTGAGGTGCAGAGATGGATTGATGCTTGCAAAAGAATCTTTGGTGACTTAGGGATTGAGGATGCAACTAAGAGGAAGCTTGCATCGAGACAGCTTCAGGGAAGAGCTGCTGATTGGTGGAATTCTATCACCATCGATACTCCAGAAGAAGAGATTACTTGGGAGCAATTCCAAGTTAGATTTGGAGCTAAGTTCATCTCTACTTCTCAGAAATCTGTCTTGTTTAAGAAGTTTGTAGAGCTCAAGCAAGGGGGGAGACCTGTTCTTGAGTATATTTCTGAGTTTGAAGCCTTATCTAAGTATGCCAGATCGTATATTGATTCTCCCTACCAGAAGAATGAAAAGTTTGTGACTGGTCTGGATGCTTATCTTGGGAGGCAGTTGGTGGATCATCTGGACGATCCGTTTGAGAAGCTTGTGGAAAAAGCTCTTAGGCACGAGAGTTTGTTCCCTAAGGAAGTATCTGTTGTTGCTGTAACCAGGGAAGGATCTAAACCACAGCAGAGTGGCAATAAGAAGAGGAAACAACAGCAACAGAGGGGTAGGGATGGCCAGAAGAAGCCGAAGAGTGAAGTGACTTGCTATAACTGCCAGCAGAAGGGCCATCTTTACAAAGATTGTAAGAATCCCAAAGTGCCGGGAAAGTGTTACAACTGTGATAAGCTGGGACATATCAAGAAGGATTGTCCAGAACCGAGGAAAGATAGGCAGGTTGTGCAAGCCTATGCTTTGGGGGCTGTTCCATCGTCTTCGAAAGCTCCTACTGCTGAAGAGAAGGGGAAGAGTGTGGTTGTTCAAGGTACTCTTTCTATTTGTGGTGTTCCAGTTAGAGTGTTGTTTGATACTGGAGCGTCGCATTCTTTTGTTTGTGATGATTTGGTAAGCCGGTTAGGTATGAAACCGGATATTGTTGATAGGCCATTGGTTGTGACTAATCCAGTGGGGGGTTCGTCATGTTTGTGTATGATATGCCGTGGTCTAGTTGTGTCGAGTCATGATTGCTCGTTTGTTTGTGATTGCTTTGTTCTGAACTTTGCGGGGTTCGGAATTATTTTGGGTATGGACTGGCTTAGGAAGTATGCGGCAAGGATTGATTGTGAGAGGCTTGAGGTGACAGTCGGGAATGTGGAAGGGCGAAAGGTTGTGATACGATGTAAGCATGAAGAAGGCGTCTTCATGAGCTTCATGTATTCGCTAGTTGTTCCACGGGATGGACTGTCATTGGTGCCTATTGTGAATGAGTTTGAGAATGTCTTTGAGGAAGTCAAAGGGTTGCCGCCGCATAGGGAGATCGAGTTTCGTATCGATCTAGTTGAGGGAGCCAGACCTGTTGTGATGCCTCTTAGGCGGATGGCACCGAGGGAGCAGCAAGAGCTGAAGGTGCAAGTTGATGACCTTTTGCGGAAAGGATTCATTCGGAGAAGTGTGTCCGAATGGGGTGCGCCCGTTGTGTTTGCAACCAAAACGGATGGATCGTTGAGGTTGTGTGTTGATTATCGTGAGCTGAATAAGGTGACTAGGAAGAACAAGTATCCATTGCCGAGAATAGATGACTTGTTTGATCAGCTTCACGAGGCTAAGGTGTTTTCTCAGATGGATTTGGCAACGGGATTTCACCAGTTGAGAGTGGCGAAGGATAGTGTGCCGAAGACTGCTTTCAGGACACCATCCGGGTTTTATGAGTGGCTGGTAATGCCGTTTGGGTTGACTAACGCGCCAGCATATTTTGTGGATCTTATGAATAGAGTGTTCAGAGATCAGTTGAATAAGTTCGTGCTTGTGTTCGTGGATGATATTTTGGTTTATTCCAGAACTGAGGAAGAGCACAAGACGCACTTGAGGATTGTTTTAGGAATCTTACGGAAACATCAGCTGAAGGCTAAGTTTTCGAAGTGTCACTTCTGGAAGAATGAAGTGAGGTTCTTAGGTCATGTTATTTCTGGAAATGGAATAGCGGTTGATCCCGCTAAGGTGGCAGCGATCCAGGATTGGGTTAGGCCTAAGAATGCATCTGATGTGAGAAGTTTTCTTGGATTAGCAGGATATTATCGTCGGTTTATCAAAGACTTTTCCAAGATAGCTGCATCGTTGACAGGATTGACGAAGAAGAATCAAGTGTTCAGATGGAATGATAAGTGTGAACAAGCTTTCATAATCCTGAAAGAGCGACTGACGAGTGCTCCTGTTTTGACTATTCCAAGTGGGAATGATGAGATGGTGGTTTACACCGATGCATGTGGTACTGGACTTGGAGCAGTGCTAATGCAGAAGGATAAAGTTGTTGCATATGCAAGTCGACAACTGAAGCCGCATGAGAGGAACTATCCGACTCATGATTTGGAGTTAGCGGCAATTGTGTTTGCTTTGAAGATGTGGAGACATTATCTATTGGGAGTTAGATTCGAGTTGTTTACAGATCATAAGTCGTTGAAGTATCTGTTCTCCCAAAAGGATTTAAATCTTCGACAGCAACGATGGCTAGAGTTCCTAGCATCTTATGATTTTGGTATAGCCTATACTCCAGGAAAAGGTAACGTAGTGGCAGATGCGTTAAGTCGAAGACATGCAGGTTTGGGAGCCATGTTTTCGGAATGGAAGAGTCTTGAGTATTTGGCTGGATTTGACTTCAGGCCTAGATGTGAATTGGAACCTAAGATGTTGGCAAACTTATCGATAAGGCCTACTCTTGTGGAAAGGGTTGGCGAGAGCCAAAAGGGAGATGATAAGCTTGTCAAGATTATCTGTGATTTGGAATCTGGATTGGACCCGGAGAAGGATAAGGGATTCGAGGTCGATCGAGAGGGTTGGCTTCGAAAGCAAGGGCGACTAGTTGTTCCCGATGTAGATGGATTGAGAGATGAAGTTCTGAGGGAGAGTCATCACTCGAAGTTGACAATTCATCCAGGTGGAAATAAGATGTATCGGGATATGAAGAGAACCTACTACTGGGAAGGTATGAAGAAGGATGTTGGAAATTTTATTTCCAAGTGTATGAATTGCCAGTTGGTGAAAGCTGAGCAGAAGAAGCCCAGTGGATTGCTTCAGCCATTAGAGGTTCCTACATGGAAGTGGGAGCAAGTGTCGATGGACTTTATCGATGGTCTACCTAGGACAAGAGCAGGGAATGAAGGGATTTGGGTCATAGTAGATCGTTTGACCAAGAGTGCAAGGTTCATTCCTGTTCGATCGACTAGGACTGCATCGAAGTTGGCTGAATTATATGTGAAGTGGATAGTTCGTTTCCATGGTGTTCCGAAGAGTATAGTGAGCGATCGAGATCCATTGTTCACTAGTAGATTTTGGAAGAGCTTCCAGGAAGTTTTGGGAACTGAGTTGTGTTTGAGTACAGCTTATCACCCTCAAACAGATGGTCAGACTGAGAGAGTCAACCGAGTTTTGGAAGATCTTCTTAGAGCATGTGTTTTGGACTTCGGAGGATCATGGGAAGATCACCTTCATTTGGTGGAGTTTGCTTATAATAACAGTTATCAGTCGAGTATTGGTATGGCACCATATGAGGCATTATATGGAAGACCGTGTAACTCTCCGACATGTTGGTTGGAAACTGGAGAAAAGCTGATACTTGGGCCAGAGATGATTCGACAGACTTCAGATTGTATAGAGATCATTCGGCAACGAATGAAGGCAGCCCAAGATCGTCAGAAAAGTTATGCCGATAATCGTCGTAAGGATTTGGAATTCGACGTAGGTGATATGGTTTTTGTGAAGATTTCTCCTCTGAAGAGTGTCATTAGATTCGGGAAGAAAGGAAAGTTAACTCCGAGATTTGTTGGACCATTCCCGATTATCGAGCGTATTGGAAAGCTCGCTTATAGATTGGAGTTACCGGAAAAGATGGCGGGTGTGCACAGTGTTTTTCATGTATCTTATCTACGGAAGTATATGCACGACCCAACTACGGTGGTTTCTGCTGATAGCTGTGAAGACTTGGAGGTTGATCCAGTTGTTTCGAGACCTCGTAAGCCGCTTCGTATTGTTGAAACCGATACGAAACAGCTTAGGAGGAAGACGATTACGTTGCTCAAGGTACAATGGAGTGATGATGTTAACGACTGTACGTGGGAGGAGGAAGAGAGGATGAAGGCAGCTCATCCCGGACTCTTCGAGGTATGGCCCTAAAGTGTCGTGACATCTCATGAATTTGTAGCTTGTTCTAAGTCATAGAATTCTGCATGCTAGGTTAGAATTGGATGCATGGTTTGTTGATTGCTATGGATGGTAGGCATGCGGAATAATTGTGATTGCTGTTGTTTGCTTGGAATTTCGAGGGCGAAATTCCTAAGGGGGAGAGAATGTAACGACCCGTATTTTACGAGTCGATAAATCGTAGAATTTACAGGTTGTTAGTGTTGTTTGTGTTGCTTCTAGCTTGAGTCGTTTAGAAGTCAACCCGGGTACAAGTGATGAGTCGTGACCGACTCATAGGGGACCGACTCAAGGAGGGGTAGCGGTTTAAAGTGTTGGCCGAGATAAGGATGGACCGACTCAAGAAGTTAGGCGACTCATAGGATGACCGACTCATAGAGGGCCGAGATAAGAAGTGTGGCCGAGTCAACGAGTTACGACTCATAGGGTTTGCCGAGTTAAGGAGTTAACGGGTTAAGGGTGTAGCGACTTAAGGGGTTTAGGCTTAGGTCGTGGGTAATGAGTCGGCAGGGTTTTGAGTCGTAGGGCCTGATGAGTCGTGAGTCGGCATCATAGTTGAGTCGTGAGTGTGTATTGTTGAGTCGTCGTACGACTTAGGACTTGGGGAAAACGCGGCAGTGTCTTAGGTCGGAGGCTTTTAGGTCGTGACCGACTTATGTTGAGTCGGCACTGGTCTTGAGTCGTGAGTCGGTAGGTGTTGAGTCGGTTTGGGTTTGAGTCGTATGACCTTGTGCCTTGGTGTATTGAGTCGTTGGCTTGAGTCGGAAGGCTGTGCAGTTGAGTCGGCTGGGGTAGGTCGTCATGGCAATGAGTCGTGAACGACTCATGGTAAGTAGGCAGTGTTATGTTGAGTCGGTAAGGGCTGATAAGTCGGCAACGACTCATGATGAGTCGTGGACGACTCATAGGGACGACGACTCATGGTTGATCCAGCCTATAAATAGAGGGGTTTGGCTCACTTTTTGGCACCGGTTTTTGAAGCGACGAAGTGCTGCCATTTTGAAGACTCGACTACAACATTTCTTCATCTTCTTTTCTCCATTCCAATCTAATTCTAACATCCATCCAAGATCGAAGATCGAGATCGAAGATCCAAGTGCCAAAGTTGAAGATCTTCATCCGTTCGAGCTAGAATTCATCGATTGGAGCGAGATATTGCCGGATCAAACCTTGATCTTCGCTGTCCAGATCTGAAGTGTGTAGTTTTTGTAGTGTTTGGGTGATTTGGTGAGTGGTAGTTATCTCTCACGCGGATCCAAAGGAGTATATTGGATTGGTGGCATGTTTGGGTGTTAAAGTTAGAGATTTCATGCATTTTTCTTAGATCTAAGTCTAGATCCATGGTTTTTGAAGATGTTTACTTATGCAAGTTTGTTTAATAAGCATTAGAGACAAAATCCCATGTTTTATAATTGATAGATCTATGCTAAAAACCATGATTTCACATATGTTGGACTTTTGCTCGTTTATTTACGAAATTCCCATTATAGTTGATATTGCTTAAATTGCTTAATAGATCTTGTTTGAATGATTGATTATTTGAATGTATGATTGATTTGATTGTTTCCAAGTTAGCTAGTAGTTGATTTGGAACAAGATGATGAAAGAGGATTCAAAAGCTATGGAAGAAGGCTCTTGAATGGTGAAAGCTGCTTAAGGCATATGTAGCGGATGTTGAAGCTCATATGTATAGATTGGATGATGTTGAGATGGGACTTTGCCATGATTTGATGAGGCAAACCA
Source organism: Allium cepa (assembly GCA_030765085.1). Lineage (NCBI taxonomy): Eukaryota > Viridiplantae > Streptophyta > Magnoliopsida > Asparagales > Amaryllidaceae > Allium > Allium cepa. The sequence continues at coordinate 874,471,647 of CM060938.1, forward strand.
TGTTGTTGAGTTGAGACTTTGCTTTGATGCGATGAAGCGAAGTATGATGTGAGTCTTGGCTTAATCCAAGCAGGGATCATTCCAAGCATGTTGATAACTTGAAGAGTAGTTCAAGTTGGTTGATAATGGATTGTTCAAGAGGTAGCTTGAGCTTGTATGAGGATAGTCGTCAAGAAGGATGGCTAGGAGGCTTGGATCTCGTCGTTGTTGAAGGTTCTAGCATGCTCAAAAGCAAGAGTACATGGGGCGCCCATAACGACTACAGGTAGGTAGTCGGGACACCCAAAAGACTACAGGTAGGTAGTTGAGTACTCTGGGCAAAGTAGATAAGTCCTAGGCACAAGGCAGTGTGCGGAGTTATGGTTAGAACCGGGGTTACCATTAGCCCTTGACAGATGGTCATTCAACTAACGGTGAAATCGAGGCAAGGATAACAGTGATAGCCAGAGTCATGGATGTTTGGTTGTATTATCATTCGGCTTCAAGAGCGGTGTTTTCTGGGTGCTTATCTGATCTTGGTTTAGGCCTTGGGGGTTTGTATTTGGAAAACATCGTCCTTGACTCGAGTGGTATTCGCTTTACCTTAATTGTCTATGTTGTTATGCTTGCTTCTCCTTAGTGTATGTCTGGGGCTATCACTGTAGAAAGAGGTGGAGTGGGATGGTTTGGTTCCTATTCCTTTTATCCTTTATGCTCTTTTGGTATGCTTGATAGTTGATTTACTGCTCACTAAGACTTTGTCTGACTCAAGGTTTTATGTCTCCTCTTATTACCTTGGGCTGTTCATCCATGTTGGGATGGGCAGACTAGGTAGCAGGTGACAGGTGCTGTGCTAGGAGTTCTACGATGAAGATGACGAAGACGAGCAGGAGGCTTTGCATATTAGTTTTCTTACTATATGTACTGGGTATCCGCTGCTGTATTTGGTTGAGTGATTTGTAGTGAGGCTTTCATGTATGGATTTGAGTAGATGATTGTATAAAACTACTGTGATGCTTATATGATGATGTTCTGTTCTATGGAGCTTCACTATATTATATTTCTCTATTGTATTTTATCCATGCGCTGTGAGTTGTACGATAGAGATTCTTTTGTTTTGTTTTACCCTGACTATCGTCCATGGCTGCCTGGCACGCCTTTCAGCGCATTATTTCCTTGTTTTGGTGCGGGAGTCATGGGCGGTCGTCACACAACCCGAATCTCAATCGGGTCTCGTAAGTTTTTTACCCTTCGTTTTTTCGACACGTGGATTTTTACGGTAAAACGGTATTACTGCGGCTGGTCTTTGATTTACCATCGCTGGAGAGTGGTGCACCATGGCACTGATTCGTTTCAAATCCATGCACGCATTTCTAAAAGTCGTACGGCACTGTTTCGCCATTTCAGCCGGATGTTGCACCTTGCACCGTGGATGTTGCATACTGTAGATATCGATTATTCGGACGGCCATAACTTCTGGCCCGTTTAGAGTTACGGGAGCCATAATCTGTCAAAACGAAGGCCTTGATGAGTTCTATGGCTTTGACAGCTTTCAGCCGTCAACGGATAGATTAATGCCCTAAAAGGACAACCCGAATCTCAATCGGGTCTCGTAAGTTTTTTACCCTTCGTTTTTTCGACACGTGGATTTTTACGGTAAAACGGGATTACGGTGGCTGGTCTTCGATTTACCATCGCTGGAGAGTGGTGCACCATGGTACTGTTCCGTTTCAAATCCATGCACGCATTTGTAAAAGTCGTACGGCACTGTTTCGCCATTTCGGACGGATTTTGCACCTTGCACCGTGGATGTTGCACCCTGTAGATATCGATTATTCGGATGGCCATAACTTCTGGCTCGTTTAGAGTTACGAAATCCATAAGCTGCCAAAACGAAGGCCTCGATGAGTTCAACGGCTTTGACAGCTTTCAACCGTCAATGGATAGATTAATGCCCAAAAAGAACAACCCGAATCTCAATCGGGTCTCGTAAGTTTTTTACCCTTCGTTTTTTCGACACGTGGATTTTTACGATAAAACGGGATTACCGTGGCCCGTCTTCGACTTCCCATCGCTGGAGAGTGGTGCACCATGGTACTGTTCCATTTCAAATCCATGCACGCATTTCTAAAAGTCGTACGGCACTGTTTCGCCATTTCGGACGGATGTTGCACCTTGCACCGTGGATGTTGCACCCTGTAGATATCGATTATTCAAACGGCCATAACATCTGGCTCGTTTAGAGTTACGGGAGCCATAACCTGTCAAAACGAAGGCCTCGATGAGTTCTACGGCTTTGACCACTTTCAGGCATCAACGGATAGATTAATGCCCAAAAAGGACAACCTGAATTTCAATCGGGTCTCGCAAGCTTTTTACCCTTCGTTTTTTGGACACGTGGATTTTTACGGTAAAACGGGATTACCCTGGCCCGTCTTCGACTTCCCATCGCTGGAGAGTGGTGCACCATGGTACTGTACCGTTTCAAATCCATGCACGCATTTCTAAAAGTCGTACGGCTCTGTTTCGCCATTTCGGACGGATGTTGCACCTTGCACCGTGGATGTTGCACCTTGTAGATATCGATTATTCAAACGGCCATAACTTCTGGCTCGTTTAGAGTTACGGGAGCCATAACCTGTCAAAACGAAGGTCTCGATGAGTTCTACGGCTTTGATCGCTTTCAGACGTCAACGGATAGATTAATACCCAAAAAGGACAACCCGAATCTCAATCGGGTCTCGTAAGTTTTTTACCCTTCGTTTTTTCGACACGTGGATTTTTACGGTAAAACGGGATTACCGTGGCTGGCTTTCGATTTACCATCGCTGGAGACTGGTGCACCATGGTACTATTCCATTTCAAATCCATGCACGCATTTCTAAAAGTCGTACGGCACTGTTTCGCCATTTCGGATGGATGTTGCACCTTGCACCGTGGATGTTGCACCCTGTAGATATCGATTATTCGGACGGCCATAACTTCTGGCTCGTTTAGAGTTACGGGAGCCATAACCTGTGAAAACGAAGGCTTCGATGAGTTCTACGGCTTGGACAGCTTTCAGCCGTCAACGGATAGATTAATGCCCAAAAAGGACAACCCGAATCTCAATCGGGTCTCGTAAGTTTTTTACCCTTCGTTTTTTCGACACGTGGATTTTTACGGTAAAACAGGATTACGGTGGCTGGTCTTCGATTTACCATCGCTGGAGAGTGGTGCATCATGGTACTGTTCCGTTTCAAATCCATGCACGCATTTCTAAAAGTTTGTTTCACCATTTCGGATGGATGTTGCACCTTGCACCGTGGATGTTGCACCCTGTAGATATCGATTATTCAAACGACCATAAGACTCGTTTAGAGTTACGGGAGCCATAACCTGTCAAAATGAAGGCCTCGATGAGTTCTACGGCTTTGACAGCTTTCAGCCGTCAACGGATAGATTAATGCCCAAAAAGGACAACCTGAATCTCAATCGGGTCTCGTAAGTTTTTTACCCTTCGTTTTTTCGACACAGGATTTTTACGGTAAAACGGGATTCTAAAAGTCATACGGCACTGTTTCGACACATGGAGAGTGGTGCACCATGGTACTGTTCCGTTTCAAATCTATGCACTCATTTCTAAAAGTCATACGGCACAGTTTCGCCATTTCGGACGGATGTTGCACCTTGCACCGTGGATGTTGCACACTGTAGATATCGATTATTCGGACGACCATAACTTCTGGCTCGTTTAGAGTTACAGGAGCCATAATCTGTCAAAATGAAGGCCTCGTTGAGTTCTATGGCTTTGACAGCTTTCAGCATCAACGGATAGATTAATGCCCAGAAAGGACAACCCGAATATCAATCGGGTCTCGTAAGTTTTTTACCCTTCGTTTTTTCGACACGTGGAATTTTACGGTAAAACGGGATTACGGTGGCTGGTCTTCGATTTACCATCGCTGGAGAGTGGTGTACCATGGTACTGTTCCGTTTCAAATCCTTGCACGTATTTCTAAAAGTCGTACGGCACTGTTTCGCCATTTCGGACGGATGTTGCACCTGGCACCCTGGATGTTGCACCCTGTAGATATCGATTATTCGGACGACCATAACTTCTGGCTCGTTTAGAGTTACGGGAGCCATAACCTGTCAAAACGAAGGGCTCGATGAGTTCAACGGTTTTGACAGCTTTCAGCCGTCAACGGATAGATTAATGCCCAAAAAGGACAACCCGAATCTCAATCGGGTCTCGTAAGTTTTTTACCCTTCGTTTTTTCGACACATGGATTTTTACGGTAAAACGGGATTCCCATGGCCCGTCTTCGACTTCCCATCGCTGGAGAGTGGTGCACCATGGTACTGTTCCGTTTCAAATCCATGCACGCATTTCTAAAAGTCGTACGGCACTGTTTCGCCATTTCGGACGGATGTTGCACCTTGCACCGTGGATGTTGCACCCTGTACATATCGATTATTCGGACGGCCATAACATCTGGCTCGTTTAGAGTTACAAAAGCCATAACCTGTCAAAACGAAGGCCTCGATGAGTTCTACGGCTTTGACGGCTTTCAGCCGTCAACGGATAGATTAATGCCCAAAAAGGACAACCCGAATCTCAATCGGGTCTCATAAGTTTTTTACCCTTCGTTTTTTCGACACGTGGATTTTTACGGTAAAACAGGATTACCGTGGCTGGCCTTCGATTTACCATCGCTGGAGAGTGGTGCATCATGGTACCGTTCCGTTTCAAATCCATGCACGCATTTCTAAAAGTCGTACGGCACTGTTTCGCCATTTCGGACGGATGTTGCACCTTGCACTGTTGATGTTGCACCCTGTAGATATCGATTATTCGGACGGCCATAACTTCTGGCTCGTTTAGAGTTACGGGAGCCATAACCTGTCAAAACGAAGGCCTCGATGAGTTCTACGGCTTTGACAGCTTTCAACCGTCAACGGATAGATTAATGCCCAAAAAGGACAACCCGAATCTCAATCGGGTCTCGTAAGTTTTTTACCCTTCGTTTTTTCGACATGTGGATTTTTACGGTAAAACAGGATTACGGTGGCTGGTCTTCGATTTACCATCGCCGGAGTGTGGTGCACCATGGTACTGTTCCGTTACAAATCGATGCACGCATTTCTAAAAGTCGTACGGCACTGTTTCGCCATTTCGGACGGATGTTGCACCTTGCACCGTGGATGTTGCACCCTGTAGATATCGATTATTCGGACGGCCATAACTTCTGGCTCGTTTAGAGTTACGGGAGCCATAACTGTCAAAACGAAGGCCTCGATGAGTTCTACGGCTTAGAATGCTTTCAGCCATCAACGGATATAATAATGCCCAAAAAGGACAACCCGAATCTCAATCGGGTCTCGTAAGTTTTTTACCCTTCGTTTTTTCGACACGTGGATTTTTACGATAAAACAGGATTACCGCGGCCCGTCTTCGACTTTCCATCGCTCGAGAGTGGTGCACCATGGTACTGTTCCATTTCAAATCCATGCACGCATTTCTAAAAGTCGTACGGCACTGTTTTGCCATTTCGGACGGATGTTGCACCTTGCACCGTGGATGTTGCACCCTGTAGATATCGATTATTCGGACGGCATAACTTCTGGCTCGTTTAGAGTTACAGGAGCCATAATCTGTCAAAACGAAGGCCTCGATGAGTTCTATGGCTTTGACTGCTTTCAGCCATCAATGGATAGATTAATGCCCAAAAAGGACAACCCGAATCTCAATCGGGTCTCGTAAGTTTTTTTCACTTCGTTTTTTCGACACGTGGAATTTTACGGTAAAACGGGATTACGGTGGCTGGTCTTCGATTTACCATCGCTGGAGAGTGGTGCACCATGGTACTGTTCCGTTTCAAATCCATGCACGCATTTCTAAAAGTCGTACGACATTGTTTGGCCCTTTCGGACGGATGTTGCACCTTGCACCGTGGATGTTGCACCCTGTAGATATCGATTATTCGGACGGCCATAACTTCTGGCTCGTTTAGAGTTACGGGAGCCATAACCTGTCAATACGAAGGCCTCGATGAGTTCTATGGCTTTGACAGCTTTCAGCCGTCAACGGATAGATTAATGCCCAAAAAGGACAACCCGAATCTCAATCGGGTCACGTAAGTTTTTTACCCTTCGTTTTTTCGACACGTGGATTTTTACGGTAAAACAGGATTACCGTGGCCGGCCTTCGATTTACCATCGCTGGAGAGTGGTGCACCATGGTACTGTTCCGTTTCAAATCTGTAACGACCCGTATTTTACGTGTCGACAAATCTTAAAATAGTTGCATTAGGTCGTTGATGTTGTTAAGTCGTCTAGATTTTGAGTCGACTATAGCTTAAGTCGTATGGAAGCTAGCTCATGTGGTGCTTAAGTCGTAGGAAGCTTGGGTCGTATGGAGCGACTTATAGGTTAGAACGACTTATGGTAGTGACCGATTCATAGGGGTGACCGACTTAACAGGAGTTAACGACTTAAGGTGTTGCCGACTTAAGGAAGATAGTGGGTTAGAAGGCCACGGGTCACTGAGTTAGTTGAGGTAACGGCCTAAGGAGACCTAGTAGTAGCGACTTAAGAGTGAACGGCTTAAGGTAGGAAGGTCATTCGTGAGACTTAGTATAGTTGGGTCGTATTGGGGCTTAGGTCGTATAGGGAATGGGACGACCTAAGGGACTTAATGGGCTAGGCGAGTGAACGACCCAAGATAGAACTGTGTTGAAGTTAGGTCGTGAACGACCTAAGGCTTAAGTCGTTATGGTATAAGCCGTAGGGGACCTAGGCATAGTGTTAAGTCATTAGGTCGTGTCTTAGTTAAGTTGCGTACGAGTTAGGTCGCGAGCATTGTTGGGTCGTGTCCGGGTTGAGTCGTTTCGGTTAGTTAGGTCGGCCTTGTGGGTAGGTCGTTAAGAGGTTTAGTTGATAGGCCGTGAACGACTCAAGGTTATAAGGTTGAGTCGAAAGTGGTCTCTCGTGTTAGGTCGGCAGTGTGATAAGTCGTGAGCCGTGTTGAGCCGTGTTAAGGCATGTGCGTCGAGTCGTGAGTCGTCAGGTCGGCTTGAAGTGGATGCGCGTGTGTTTTAGGTCGTGAGTCGTGTGTGTTGTGCATGGTGTGTTAGGCCGTGGGTGGTTGAGTCGTAGGTCGTGGCCATGATGAGTCGTGACCGACTTAAAGGCATATGAGTTAAGGAATCAGCCTTTAAATAGAGGGGTTTGGCTCACTTTTTGGCACCGGATTTTGAAGCGACGAAGTGCTGCCATTTTGAGAGCTCGACTACAACACTTCTTCAATTCTTTTCTCCACTCTAATCTAGTGATTCCTTCCATCTATATTGAAGATCAAATCGAAGATCCAAGAGCCAAAGTTGAAGATCTCCATCCATTGAAGAGAGATTTCATCGTTTGAAGCGAAGCTTTGGAGGATCAAGCTTGATTCCTTGCGGTCCAGATCTGGAGTTGGTTGTTTTTGAGGTGTTTAGGTGATTCGGTGAGTGGTAGTTATCTCTCACACGGACCCAAGGGAGTATATTGGATCGGTGGCTTGTTTATGTGTTAAAGACAGTGATTTCTTGCATTTTCCCTAAGTCTGCATGTAGATCTATTGTTCATGGAGTTTTAACATCTATTTTGCTACATGTTCACTTATGCAAGTTCATTCATCAAGTTGTAGAGATATTGTTCATAATTCATGCTTGTTAGAATACATGTTAGATTTGGACTCTTTATTTACGAAACTGCAATTATTGTTGTAATTGTTTATTTAGATCTTGTTTGAATGATTGATTGCTTGGATTAATGTTTTATTTGATTTATTAGTTGATCGATAACTTGATTTGAGCAAGTTGGTCGAAGATGACTCAAAAGCTAAGTGGAAAGGCTCTTGAATAAGGAAAGCTGCTTGTGGCATATGAAGCGGATGTTGAAGCTCATATGGATAGATTTGATGATGATGTTGAGATGGGACTTTGCCATGATGCGATGAGGCAAACCATGATATTGAGATGGGACTTTGCTATGATGTGATGAAGCAAAGCATGATGTGAGAAAGCCTTGGCTTAATCCAGACGGGATCAACCCAAGCATGTTGATAACTCGGTGATGTGGTCCGGGTTTGTGGATAATGGTTGGCTCGAGAGGCGCTTGAGCTAGAATGAGAATAGTCGTCGAGGAGGATGACTAGAAGGCTGAGATTTCATCGTTATTGAAGGTTCTAGCATGACAAAGCAAGAGTACGTTGGGACGGACTGCGACGACGTCTCAGGCACGGGCTGCGACGACGTGCTAGTACTCTCGGCAGATTCGATAGTCCTAGGCACGAGCTGCGACGACGTGCAGAGTTATGTCTAGAACCGGGGTTACCATTAGCCCTTGGCGGATGGATGAGATAAAGTGACGGTCATTCAATTAACGGTGAAATTGAGGCAATGATAACAGTGATAGCCAGAGTCATGGATGTTTGGTTGTATCATCATTCGGACTCAAGAGCGGTGTTTTCTAGGTGCTTATCTGATCTTGGTTTAGGCCTTGGGGGTTTGTACTTGGATAACATCGACCTTGACTCGAGTGATAACTACTTTACTTTAAATGTCTGCTTTGTTATGCTTGTTTCTGCTTAGTGGGTCTGGAGGCTATCACTGTAGAATGAGGTGGAGTGGGATGGTTGAGTTCCTATTCCTTTTACCCTTTATGCTCTTTTGGTATGTTTGATAGTTAATTTACTGCTCACTAAGACTGTTGTCTGACTCAAGGTTTTATGTTCAACTCTTTTTACCTTGGGCTGTTCATCCATGTTGGGATGGGCAGACTAGGTAGCAGGTGACAGGTGCTGTTCTTGGCTACCAACGCTGTTGATGACGAAGACGAGCTGGAGGCTTTTGCATATTGTTTTCTTACTATATGTACTGGATATTCCGCTGTTTGTTTGATACTCTGAGTGTTATATAGTGAGGCTTGATGTATTGACTATTCAGATGATTGTATAGAACGATTATGAGTTTATATGATGAGACTTCTGTTCTATAGAGCTTCACTATATATACTTTCTATTGTATTTTATCCATGCGCTGTGAGTAATACGATAGAGTCTGCTGTTTTACCTTACCCTGACTATCATCCATGGCTGCCTGGCATACCTTTCAGCGCACCATTCTCTTGTTTTGGTGCGGGAGTCATGGCCGGTCGTCACATTTGGTATCAGAGCTTTGGTTAATCGATTTTAGCCAACGCTCGCTGACGTAACTACGTATGAGAGATGTAATTGTATTTTGATGGATGATTACTATATATAATATAGTAGTTTAGAAGGATTTGAACTCCTTATGTAGTTGTTTCTCAAGTTGTTCTAAGTCATTCCTTTTTGTAGATATTAAGGATGAGTCGAAGTGAGAGACAAGCTGCAAGGGAAAGCCGTGCTGTTGGGGGAGCTACTGACTATGTTGCAATGTTCGAAGCTATGATGACTTCGATCATGAGAAGGATACCAACCTCGGGGTCAACAGTAGATGTTGGAGTTCAAGTTCAAGCTCCAAAACCAGTGGATTTTGCTAAGTTGTGCAAAGACTATACTTCTCTTGGAGGAAAGGTTTTCTTGGGGACAGAATCAACCATAGAAGTTCAGAGATGGATTGATGCTTGTAGAAGGATCTTTGGCGATTTGGGAATTGAGGATGCAACTAAGAGGAAGCTTGCATCAAGACAGCTTTAAGGGAGAGCTTCGTATTGGTGGAATTCTATCACCATTGATACTCCGGAGGAAGAGATTACTTGGGAGCAATTCCAAGTTAGATTTGAAGCTAAGTTCATTTCTACAGCTCAGAAATCTGTTCTGTTTCAGAAGTTTGTGGAGCTCAAGCAAGGTGGGAGACCAGTTCTTGAGTATGTTTCTGAGTTTGAAGCTTTGTCCAAGTATGCTCGGTCGTATATTGAATCTCCCTATCAGAAGAATGAGAAGTTTGTGACAGGCTTGAACACTTATCTTGGGAGGCAGTTAGTGGATCATTTGGACGATCCATTTGAGAAGCTTGTGGAGAAAGCTCTCAGGCATGAGAATCTGTTTCCTAAGGAAGGATCTGTTGTTGCTATGACCAAGGAGCAAAATGGAAACAAGAAGAGGAAGCAGCAGCAGAAGGGCAAGGATGGCCAGAAGAAGCCGAAGGGTGAAGTGATCTGCTACAACTGTCAGCAGATGGGTCATCTCTCCAGGGATTGCAAGAAACCAAGAGTGCCGGCAAAGTGTCACAACTGTGACAAACCGGGGCATTTCAAGAGGGATTGTCCGGAACCGAGGAAAGATAATCAAATTGTGCAAGCTTATGCTTTGGGGACTGTTCCATCATCTTCGAAAGCTCCTACTGCGGAAGAGAAGGGGAAGAGTGTGGTGGTTCAAGGTACTCTTTCCATTCATGGTGTTCTAGTTAGAGTGTTGTTTAATACCGGGGCGTCGCATTCTTTTGTTTGTAATGATCTTGTAGACCGGTTGGGTTTGGAACCGGATATTGTTGATAGGCCATTGGTTGTGACTAATCCAGTTGGGGGTTCGTCTTGTTTGTGTATGCTATGCCGTGGTCTAGTCGTATCGAGTCATGATTGCTCTTTTGTTTGTGATTGTTTTGTTCTGAACTTTGTGGGGTTTGGAATTATTTTGGGTATGGACTGGCTTAGGAAGTATGCGGCAAGGATTGATTGTGGGAGGCTGGAGGTGACAGTCGAGAATGTGGAGAGGCGAAAGGTTGTAATACGATGTAAGCATGAGGAAGGCGTCTTCTTGAGCTTCATGTATTCGCTGGTTGTTCCACGGGATGGACTGTCATCGGTGCCTATTGTGAATGGATTTGAGGATGTCTTTGACGAAGTCAAAGGGTTACCGCCGCATAGGGAGATCGAGTTTCGTATCGATCTAGTTGAGGGAGCCAGACCTATTGTGATGCCTCTTAGACGGATGGTGCCTAGAGAACAACAAGAGCTGAAGGTGCAAGTTGATGATCTTTTACGGAAAGGATTCATTCGGCGTAGTGTGTCCGAATGGGGTGCACCAGTTGTGTTCGCAACCAAAGCGGATGGATCGTTGAGGTTGTGTGTGGATTATCGTGAGCTGAATAAAGTGACTAAGAAGAACAGTATCCATTGCCGAGAATAGATGACTTGTTTGATCTGCTTCACGAAGCTAAGGTGTTTTCTCAGATGGATTTGGCAACGGGATTTCACCAGTTGAGAGTGGCTAAGGATAGTGTGCCGAAGACTGCTTTTAGGACACCATCCGGTTTTTATGAGTGGCTGGTAATGCCGTTTGGATTGACCAATGCACCAGCATATTTTGTGGATCTTATGAATAGAGTATTCAGAGATCAGTTGAACAAGTTTGTACTTGTGTTCGTGGATGATATTTTGGTTTACTCCAGAAATGAAGAAGAGCACAAGACGCACTTGCGGATTGTTTTGGAAATCTTGCGAAAACATCAGCTAAAGGCTATGTTTTCAAAGTGTCACTTCTGGAAGAGTGAAGTGAGGTTCTTAGGCCATGTTATTTCTGGAAATGGAATAGCGGTTGATCCTGCTAAGGTGGCAGCAATCCAGGATTGGGTTAGGCCTAAGAATGTATCTGATGTGAGAAGTTTTCTTGGATTAGCAGGATATTACCGTCGGTTTATCAAAGACTTTTCCAAGATAGCTGCACCGTTAACAGGATTGACGAAAAAGAACCAAGTGTTCAGATGGGATGCTAATTGTGAGCAAGCTTTCGGAATCCTGAAAGAGCGACTGACAAGTGCTCCTATTTTGACTATTCCAAGTGGGAATGATGAGATGGTGGTTTACACCGATGCATGTGGTACTGGACTTGGAGCAGTGCTAATGCAGAAGGATAAAGTTGTTGCGTATGCAAGTCGACAACTGAAGCCGCATGAAAGGAATTATCCGACTCATGATTTGGAGTTAGCGGCGATTGTATTGGCTTTGAAGATGTGGAGACATTATCTATTGGGAGTTCGATTCGAGTTGTTTACAGATCATAAGTCGTTGAAGTATCTGTTCTCCCAAAAGGATTTGAATCTTCGACAGCAGCGTTGGCTAGAGTTTTTAGCATCATATGATTTTGGTATAGCCTATACTCCGGGAAAAGGTAACGCAGTGGCAGATGCGTTAAGTTGAAGACATGCAGGTTTGGGAGCCATGTTTTCGGAATGGAAGAATCTTGAGCATTTGGCTGGATTTGACTTCAGGCCTAGATGTGAATTGGAACCTGAGATGTTGGCAAGCATATCGATAAGACCTACTCTTGTGGAAAGAATTGGCGAGAGTCAAAAGCAAGACGATAAGATTGACAAGATTATCCGTGATTTGGAATCTGGATTGGACCCAGAAAAGGATAAAGGATTCGAAGTCGATCGAGAGGGTTGGCTTCGGAAGCAAGGACGATTAGTTGTTCCCGATAAAGATGGATTGAGAGATGAAGTTCTAAAGGAAAGTCATCACTCGAAGTTGACAATTCATCCAGGTGGAAATAAGATGTATCGGGATATGAAGAGAACCTACTACTGGGAAAGTATGAAGAAGGATGTTGGAAATTTTATTTCCAAATGTATGAACTGCCTGTTGGTAAAAGCCGAGCAGAAGTAGCCCAGTGGGTTGCTTCAGCCATTAGAGGTTCCTACATGGAAGTGGGAGCATATATCGATGGATTTTATCGATGGTCTACCTAGAACCAGGGCAGGAAATGAAGGGATTTGGGTCATTGTAGATCATTTGACTAAGAGTGCAAGGTTCATTCATGTTCGATCAACTAGGACTGCATCGAATTTGGCTGAGCTTTATGTTAAGTGGATAGTTCGATTCCATGTATTCCGAAGAGTATAGTGAGTAATCGAGACCCATTGTTCACTAGTGGATTTTGGAAGAGCTTCCAGGAAGTTTTGAGAACTGAGTTGTGTTTGAGTACAGCTTATCACCCCCAAACAGATGGTCAGATTGAGAGAGTCAACCGAGTTTTGGAAGATCTCCTGAGGGCATGTGATTTGGATTTCGGAGGATCATGGGAAGATCATCTTCATTTGGTGGAGTTTGCGTATAACAAAAGTTACCAGTCAAGTATTGGTATGGCACTGTATGAAGCATTGTATGGAAGACCGTGTAACTCTCCGACATGTTGGTTGGAAACTGGAGAAAAGCTGAAACTTGGGCCAGAGATGATTCGACAGACTTCGGATTGTATAGAGATCATTCGGCTACGAATGAAGGCAGCCCAAGACCGTCAGAAAAGTTATGCCGATAATCGTCGTAAGGATTTGGAACTCGACGTAGGCGATATGGTTTTTGTGAAGATTTCTCCTTTGAAGAATGTTATTCGATTCGGAAAGAAAGGGAAATTGACTCCGAGATTTGTTGGACCATTCCCGATCATCGAGCGAATTGGAAAGCTCGCAGATAAATTGGAGTTACCGGAAAAGATAGCGGGTGTGCACAATGTTTTTCATGTATCTTATCTACGGAAGTATGTGCATGACTCGAATACGGTGGTTTCTGCTGATAGCTGTGAAGATTTAGAAGTTGATCCAGTTGTTAGAAGACCTCGTAAGCCGCTTCGTGTTGTGGAAACTGACACGAAACAGCTTAGGAGGAAGACGATTACATTGCTCAAGATACAATGGAGTGATGATGTTGACGACTGTACGTGGGAGGAGGAAGAGAGGATGAAGGCAGCTCATTCTGAACTCTTCAAGGTATGGCCCTGTTTGTGTCAAAATTGGGCACAACACTCTTCGGGAGTCGTTGAAGAGATAATAGTCAAGAATGCAAGTTCAAAACAGATATTATCTAACAAAAACTCCAATCAACAGTAAAATAAATGCGTAGACAAGCGATTTATAGTGGTTCGGCGTGTTGCCTACGTCCACTGTGAAGTGTTTTTGATGTTTTATTGATTCTCTTTCAATGATTACAAGTTGTTGCAGCGATCAACAGCAAGTTACAACTGGAAATTCGAAATCCACAATCAAGTTATGATATAGGATGATGGAGATCTTGATCCGACAGAGTCTAGGCGTCTCAGAGTCAGAAGATCCCTTTTCTGTTGGCCCTGGGGCTCTATTTATAGGCGTAGGCTGCTGATATTTCGTTGAAAACTCGGGAGACCACGCCTGGCACGTGAGGGGGCCCACATGCACGGTCTCAGGAAGTTTGGGCCCACTTTGGTATCGGTTCGAACTCCATTCGAACCGATCAAGAATCCATCCAATCGAGGTGAAATTTGGCGTGGACATTCTTCAACATGTACACAAGCTTCATTGAAAATTTCATGGCATTTGGATCAATAGGTTAGGAGATATGATGGATTCGAAATTGGGTTTTTGGCATAGCTGTCTGGTTCGAACCCATGTATTCGAAATGATGGTTTCGAATCCATCATGGCATGCGGCTTCGTGGTGACGTGGAGCGCAAACTTCGAATCGATCTGGACTTCACTCCGTGTTGACCGCTTCGACTCCATGTATCTCGGCGCATTCGAACCGATGGAAGACACGTCATCGTGGCTGGTTGACCCAGTGGGTTCAAACGAAGTTACGCAGGATGGTTTCGAAGATGGCATCACAGATGGGTTCGAAGATGGCATCACAGATGGGTTCGAAGAAGGCCTCTGTGATGGTTTTGAACTTGTGTTCCTGGGATGCACATGAGCTCTGCAACCCCTCCATGGGTACGAGGCATATGGATTCGAACACGAGGGAGTCGAAGGTGAGGCGCTTTGATGGTTTCGAACTAGATGGAGTCGAACCTGATGGGTTCGAATGTGGCGTGACTGTGCTATGGATTCGAACACGGTGCCTGCTCGGATGGATTCGAAGCACGGCTAAGCTTCTTGGGTTCGAACTAGGGAAGGTTCCAGATAGGTTCGAGGTGATGGATTCGAACCGAGCAAGGTTCATTTCTCTCAACTTGAATCCATCATAACTTGAGCATACGACCTCGGATCGATTTGAAATTTGAAATGCTGACTCCTGTGGTCTTTCTTGCCATGTCCTATCAATTGTAGCTTAATCTGGACTCGGATAAAATTCAGTGATATCCATGGCGAAAGGAAGTACGATCAACCTCTGAGGCGAACTGTCCTTCGCTTTCGATCAATCTTTTGGTATCGCGGCTTTGCCAAAAAGCGGGATAACATTTTGCCCCCCAAAGTACGTCTTGTGGGAACATGACGTGCTTTGAATAGCTGCAATCTCTCTCTGAACAATCATTGCTCTCTTTTTTGTCGAAACTCGTATGTTGTACTGCTGTAACCTTGCGTTGATATGATTGATTGCTGTATAATAGTGCTTAGCCGTTGGCTGTCGCATTTGTAACAGGATGAGTGTTTGATCCCTGTGAATATTCAAAATCGAACGTTAGTCCAACATGTATGCGCATATGTTAATTTGATCCTTGTCAACGTCGTGCGTCCACGAGTTGTTGTCAGTTTGGTTTGCTATAGAATTTCGTATTGATTCTCTCCTGAACCAATTTTGAAATTTGAATTGAGACAACGCTTGGTGGTTGTTTTGAAAGGTTCCTTCGTATCGATCCTCTCCTGAATCGATGTAGAAGGTTAAAGGAATCGAATTTGTATTGCGTGAGCGTAATGTTTCGAACCGATGCATTCGAGCATTGATGGGTTCGAAATCCACGTTTGTATGGACGCGGTACGCTTGCTGCTATGATGGATTCGAAATTGTCATTCGAACCGGTCTGAAAGGCTGGAATACACTTGTGTAGTGATGGGTTCGAAATTGACATTCGAACTGATGTGAAGGGATGGTTTCGAGACTTTTGTTCGTGGCAGTGGTCCGTGTGCTTCACACGATGGAGCCTCAAGTGTATGGGTTCGAAAGTGGATTTCGAACCGATTCTGCATTCTGACCTGTTGTAATCGGTCAAGTCCACCGGCACGCGAATCGATTCAGTCATCTCTAACCCCCCATATAAATAGCAAAGACCACGGCATTTATTCACTTTTTACTTTTACCGTTGCCTGCTTTTTACTGTGCCCTTCATCGTCTCAGAGCTCCAAAAGAGAAAACACAGTGTCGCTCTTTCGAACCGTTCGAGATCCGAATCTTCTATTCCTTGAATTCATCATCCAAAATAGGTAATTAGCCTCGGATTCAAACGGCGAAGTTGTTTCGAAACTGTTTCTTTTTATCAATTGCGTAGCTTCGAGATTGGCAAAACCAGATCTGGTTTGGGAGGGATTCGAACCGATACGTAGGCTCGAGTTCGAATCGATGACGGTGGCGTCTTCTTACTGGATTTCGAATCGGTCCTTGGAATGTCCTTGCTGGGATGTGTAGTTCGCACCGATCGAGGGATTCGAGGGACCCATTCGAACCGATGGGTTCGAACCCATAGGCTATCGTTTCGAAGTCCACAGCTTCGTATCGACACGAAGTGGATCGGTCCGAATGTGAGTGATGCGGAGTTGAGGTTTTCTCATCGGTTCGAACTAGTCATCTGTTTATCGGTTCGAAGCGCGCCAGGATGGGTTCGAACGCATGGGTTC
Organism: Allium cepa; assembly: GCA_030765085.1. Classification (NCBI taxonomy): domain Eukaryota; kingdom Viridiplantae; phylum Streptophyta; class Magnoliopsida; order Asparagales; family Amaryllidaceae; genus Allium; species Allium cepa. The sequence goes on from CM060938.1 coordinate 874,488,151, forward strand.
GAAGCGACGTCAGGATGAGTTCGAACACATGGGTTCGAAGCGACGTCATGATGGGTTCGAAAGAAGTCCTGGTGATGGTTTCGAACCCTACATGATGGATACCAAAATTTGAAATTCTCCAATCGTAACTCCGACGAGCTTCATTCCTGCATATTTGGACTTTGAACATTAAACTGCATACATGGCTACCTTTTGAAGCTCGTCGATGGAACTATAACAACTTCTACCCGAACCAACTTCCATCATGGAAACGGACTGGTGATGACGGTCAGCGATGACGGTCATTATAGCTGGACTCCGTAGCCTTGTCGTTTGCATATTTCTTTAACTCTGCAACATTTATTCAAGTAATGCATGTCACTGCACAACACACACTCATACACGTTACACTGGGGAATGCACGGGTTTTTGTCGTCTAACGATGGTTTCTCGTGAGTTAGCTAGTTATGGAACCGTCAAGTTCACAGCAGTAGGAGACTCAAATTGCAGTCTCTCCGAGGCTAGAGATTCCGGATATTGATCCTGAGATTATTGGTCCAGCTCGGGATGAACTTCCTGATGCGTCGTTCATTGCCAATCCATCAGATTCCGTTCCGTCCAATATCTCTGAAGACATGTTGGGGAGAATATGTTTGAGACACGGCCTGTCGCTGGATGATGTGCTACTGCCGGGGTCGAATGATAGACCGCATAATCCACCAGAGGGATATACGGCATTTAACCGCCACGCGTGCGCGGCCGGGACACTTCCTCCATTCAACGAGTACATAAGGGAAGTATTGTCGTTCTTGAGGATCGCCCCATCTCAGCTGCACCCGAACGGATATGCGTCGATCAATAGCGTGTTCATCGCATTTATGGAATATCTCCATCGGCCACCGCTCCCAATTGAGATCAGATACTTGTTCAATTTCAAAACTCGGGGTGATTATCCCTCCTTCACATTCCTGGAAGCGGTGAGAAATTGCCAAGTGGTTACCGGGTCTTGGACCAGGTTGAGCTATTATAGGACAGAATGGTTTTATGTCAGATGTCCTCCTGGATTCGCCCGACGATGGCTATTCAGACGTGAGTATAGTTGAGTTTGTAAATAATTACTATGGCAATCGTAGCCGAAGTGGAACTTATGTTTTATCCTTTTTTTGCAGCGGTGATCCAGCGACCTGAAGGCGAGCACTTTAGGGAGATGGTGCGAGTGCTCCGAGAAGTCCCGGATGGAGATAGGGATATCGATGTGTTATTGACGGATAGGAATCTACGGGCCTATGGTTTGATCGAACAAGGGCAGAGCATAAGTTTTGAAGTGGCACTAAGGGTCGTCTCGAAGAAACGAGTCAAGCACAAGAAGCCCAGAGTTGCCACAGCTGAGGAAGCGGACTCTGAAAGAACCCACACCGATGACGAGCCGCTGACCGGGCCTACTGACGCAGTTCCGGACGTCGCGGAGCAGAGAAAAGGCAAGGCTGCCATGGTTAAGTCAAGTAAGAAGGGGAGATGGAAATCGGTCGTCACGGCCCGTTCTGCTCCCGGAGTTAGAATCTCGGAGACGTCTCCTCCCAGAACTGAAAATCTTTTTGAAGGGCTTGCCGATCTTCCAATCCCGGACGATGTGTCTTTTCAACATGATGCCGGGTTGGAGGAATTCCATCGCACCTTAGAATTGAACGAGCCTCTTATTACTAGCGAGGTCGACACTTCCGGTTGGTCGGGGGGAATGCATATTCATACACATTTCACGACACTGCATAACCTTTGACTGCAAACTACCTGTTTTGAAAGGTGATTAATTCTATTTTATCTTGCTTCGCAGATATCATGTCTAAGCGAGGTTCAATGCTTGGGAGTCTTCGACACGCCCGCAAGCCTTCATATTACGATTCGCGCAGACGTGAAGGGGATAGAGGTTATGATCAGGGGCGTCCTGGGTATTATGACCAGGGACGCTCTGGGTATTCTAGTCACGAGAGACATGACACGGACAGGGGCTATAAGCGTCGATCGCGGTCGCGTAGTCCTCCTCCTTCCAGAGATCCCGTACAACCTCCTGCTCATGTCCCTCATCCTTCCGAGTCTTCTCGATATACGTCGGTTTCTCAAGCTTCCCGATCCGAGGCGATGACCCCGATAGTCGCAGAGCAGCCTCCTATAGAGATCTCGGGAGAAGGGGCAATTAGACTCGCGTAATTAAAGAGGGAGTTCCCGAATATTTGTTTCGATAACTACGTCTTTCCTCCGAACCTGAAAAGAATCCCGCCGGAGGCCGAGTGGTTAGCGCTCGACTATGTGCATGACTTCTACTCCCAATACAAGGCGTCGTATAGGGCGGCCGATAAGGCATCGGCGTTGGCCTTTGAACGAGCCGCTACCATTGAAAAGCTTCAAACTGAGCTGGCTCAAAGAGACCGTATCATACAAGTGTTGAATACCGAGGCTGAATCGTCTCGAAAATCAGAGATGGAGGCTCTTACAAAGGACGATGAAGCTCAAGCAGCCATGGATAGAATGAAAAAGGAGCACTACGTTACGGTGGAAGACATGGGCCACCGGAACACTATCGTCATTACTGAGCGGGATGCGGCGTTAAAAGAACTTATTGAGCTCAAGGCTAAATTTGCCGAGATTATTAAAGATAGAGATGATGCGCATAACACGGCGCAAGAGGCCTGCGATCAAGCCGTAGTGCTTCGCACTGAAAGAGATGTGGCCGTGGCCAAAGTTCAGGCGGTCGAAGCAGAGGTGGAGGAGAAGGTTCAACATGCAGAGGCCAGGTTAGAGGCCGATATCGAAGATTTGCTCATAACTTACAACGCCAATGTGTTAAAGCACAGAAACTTGGCCTGGCTTCAAGATTATCCAGTTCACCTTCGCAGCGCTTGGGACCGATTGGTTGAGGAGGAAGAGGAAGCGCACCCATGTGAAGCGGTCGATCGATTCGAACTGGAGAATCGGCTGCTCACAGACGATGAGAAGAAGGTTCTTCATGACGCTATCATCGCTCATGAGAAGGAAATGATCGGTGGTCGTTCCCTGGAAGTCGGAGAGGGGTCAGGCGTTGAGCACCATTCTGCTGTCACTGAAGTCAGCACACCATCTTCGTCGGTGCCTGTATCTGTGGTCAGTTTGCAACCTGTTCCTGCTTACGACCCGAAACAACCACGCTTATGTCCTATTCATGAGCGTACTTCCGAGGCCGTTCAGCAGTCTGCGAGCCAAAATGGGAAAGGTATTCCGAAGTTATCTCAAGCGTTTTCCGAATAGAGTGTTTGTTTTGTAGCAGTTTTTTTAATAACTTCTTATCTTTTGCCTAGTGACTGGAGTTGCGCCGACTGTTGTGGCTCAAGAATCAAGTAGAGGAGATAAGGCCATCGCTACAGAGACTACTGTTGTAACCGCGGTATCTACTGAGACGACGCAGGGGGGATCCCTGTCTGCTGACGAACAAATGGTGAGCGAACTGCTTGGTGAGCAGGGTGGTTCTTTCACTGACTTGCCATTTATAATCGTTAGTAGCCTCCCGCCGTCCTCAAGTTCTTCGATGCAGGCCGTAGATGCCCCCAGCCAAGCCCATGCGACTCGTGATGAGGAAATTTTGGCTGAGATTAACGCCGAAATAGAGGCCGCGGGGCATAGCGGTACCGTCGGTGGCAGCACGGCGGCGCAGAGTCCAGCATCTGCTATGGTAGCACCATCGGGTGGCACTATCTCAATTTCCGTTGCGGATCCGGTCCCCCCTGCTCCTCCAGTAGGAAGCCTCCATGCAGACTCAAGTTCCGAGGAGGATATTGACATCATGCCTCCAGCCGAAGAGCCACCGCTGGAGAGGAGACATTCAACACGAAGAATTTCTGTCCCTAGTGACACCGATGATGTACCACTAGTAAGAAGGACAAAAAAGAAGAAATAAATCGGCTTCTCAAGCAGACGTTTTGGTAGATAGGTACTTGTCTTCTTTTTTGTTAATAGGTCGTGTATAGATGCAGGTTCGGCCCCTGCTAGTAGGCATTCTTTTTTGGAAGAACTTATCTGCGTGTAAGTCCTTGTTTTAAGTTAGTTGAAATAAAATTTTATTTCTTTGTTTCAACTCTTGTTTTATTTGTGCTTAAGTACTTGCAATGCCTTGTTTTCGGTCCGGTGTACTTGTGGTGTTTTTACCGTTTAAGTAGAGTTCGTCTCATTTTCCAAGTCTGAAGATCTTGGTCGCACGTTGTGATTGATGAATGAGTTGAACTTCGGACGTTGTATCACTTCGGTTAGCGAGTAATATTTAGCTTTCGTGCCCCCCAGTTTTTGGGAACAACACTTGTATTTATGATGGTTGATCGCACTTGTTGCAAGTCTTGAGCACACGTCCGCCTTCCGGGGACTTAGAACAATTTGAGATCGATAACTTGGTTTGCATTCCAGGAGTTCGAGTGTTATTGATGCTTGTAACGTGGTTCGCGCTCCGGGAACTTGGGAATGACGTTTACATTCCAACTTGCATTCTACTAACTCGGAGTTAGTATTAACACTTTAGTTCGCACTACGGGAACTTTGACTTGGTGTTGGTGCTCCAATTCACACGCCGGGAACTTGGATAAAACATGTATGTTTGGGTTCGTACTTCAGGAACCCGGAATTGACATTTATACTCCAACTCGCACTTCGGGAATCTGGAGTTTGCACGGATGCTTCGGTTCGCGCTCCGGGAACCCGTAACTTATGTTCATACCCAATTCATGTTTTGGGGATCATGGAGTTGGCATTGATACTTCGGTTCGCACTCCGGGAACGAATTGTTAAATGTTTATACTCCAATTCGCGCTCCGGGAATTTGGAGTCCGTTCGCACTCTGGAAACGAATTATGGAATGTTCATACTCCAATTCACGCTGTGGGAAGTTGGAGTCCGTTCGCACTCCGGGAACGAATTGTTAAATGTTTATACTCCAATTCGCGCTCCGGGAATTTGGAGTCCGTTCGCACTCCGGGAACGAATTATGGAATGTTTATACTCCAATTCACGCTGTGGGAAGTTGGAGTCCGTTCGCACTCCGGGAACGAATTGTTAAATGTTTATACTCCAATTCGCGCTCCGGGAATTTGGAGTCCGCTCGCACTCTGGGAACGAATTATTGAATGTTTATACTCCAATTCGCACTGTGAGAAGTTGGAGTCCGTTCGCACTCTGGGAACGAATTATTGAATGTTTATACTCCAATTCACGCTGTGGGAAGTTGGAGTCCGTTCGCACTCTGGGAACGAATTATTGAATGTTTAAACTCCAATTCGCGCTATGGGAAGTTGGAGTCCGTTCGCACTCCGGGAACGAATTATTGAATGTTTATACTCCAATTCACGCTGTGGGAAGTTGGAGTCCGTTCGCACTCCGGGAACGAATTATGGAATGTTTATACTCCAATTCGCGCTGTGGGAAGTTGGAGTCCGTTCGCACTCCGAGAACGAATTATGGAATTTTTATACTCCAATCCGCGCTGTGGGAAGTTGGAGTCCGTTCGCACTCCGGGAACGAATTGTTGAATGGACTGTCGTGTGTCGGTCCAGTTCAGCCTTCGATGTGTTGGCTTGCCCCCGAGCTGGGGTTTCACTTAGTGAGTGGCCGGTTGTAACGTAGTCACTTGCTATTTGAATAAATTCCATTGTTCGATGGAACTTAGCTCTTCGTGTGTCGTGATTGTTGAATGTCGTATTTGGTGAATCACAGCTTTAGCTTGAAGAGATAGCATTTTATTTGCTGAAATGAGAAAATGTGGCAAAGTCAGTGCCTTATTACAAATTCAAAATTCAGAACATAAAAGAAATTGTAAAGTATTCATGGATTGAAGGAGCCTGTCATGTGTGACAGTGACGTGGTTCTTCGTCGTTCCAGGCTTCTAAATGAGTAGGCCCGCCACTGATGGCGTTTATCACCAATCTCCCACGGGGACAAGTCGAGTCCTCCTACCTCGGTCGATTGGGTTCATTGATTGCATTGGAAGGGCCCGCATCTCTGGGCTGCGGTGTCCGCACAAACTGTTCCAGTTTCCCTTCCCTGACCAGTTTTTCAACAAGATCCTGTAGGTGACGACACTCGTTCGTATCGTTCCCGTAGACTTCATGGAACCTGCAAAATTTTCCCGTCTAGATATGTCTCTCCGACGACGGTCTTGGAGCAGGTTTTTCATATTGAATCGTGTTACGGGTCCGCAAATACAAGTCCTCCAATGAAATGTTCAAAGGAGTATAACTGTCGAACTTCGGATTTTTGCGTTGCGGACCGCGATTTTGATCTTGTTTTTTAAGTAGATTCACGCTCTCTCTTCGCCGAGCTTGTTTATTTTTAATGTTCAACTGAACTTTTCCGGAGCTCTCACCGGATTGTTTTATTGCAACATTGCTTTGGGTTCCTCCCGCGTTTGGTCCTGCGTCAGTTTGCTTCCTAGACTGTTTCGCGTCTTCCCGTCTCAGTAATTGAGCTGCTTTGGCATGGAAACGGTCCAATGACGCAGGTGGTTTCCCAGCTAGCCAATTGCCAAATTCAGAATCGGGGTCGATCCCCTTAGTTAACGCCATAAGGATGGAGTTATCATTTGGATTACTAATCTCCGCACAGGCAGTATGGAATCTTTCTAAGTAGTGTCTGAGTGTCTCTCCGGGAGCTTGTGTGACACTAGATAGAGTGTTGACATCTTTCGGCCTCGCGACGTGCATGCGGAATTGCTCAACGAATTTTGTGGCCAGCTGGTCGAATGAGGAGACGGATCGAGGAGGCAATCGGGTGAACCACATGGTGGCGATGCCCCCCAGGGATATGGGGAAACTACGACATTTCACAGCGTCGTCGGCTCTGGCAGCTGTCATCGACCATTCATATTTTAGAATATGTTGATTGGGATCGGAGTTTCCCTCATACATGGGCAGAGTGGGAATTCGGAACCGCCGTGGGGGTTCAGCATTAAGGATGTCGTCCGTAAAGGGAGTGTGGCTTCGGGAAACTCCCCAATCGTCGTTTGTGAATCCCTGACTCTCACGGATCATCTGACGTATCATAGTGGAAAGATCCGGCATTTGCGCCGGAGTATGGTCACGTTCCATACTTCGGGTTTGAATCGGATATCGTTGACGGGTCACATCTTGCCTTCTCGGCTCATAGTCCTCTGGGACGTACGGTTCAGGAGTACGGCCGCTACGACGACGGTCTAGGTCTGGCTGGTCTTGAGCGTCGACCCCCGGTTCAGCCGCGATGCTAGTGGTGCGGTATTCTGCGGCGTGGTGAGGAATGGCACCCCCTCGGGAGGAGGGTCCGGTTTGGAAACTGGCTGACGGACCAACTCTTATTTGTCCAACGGTCAATATCGGTTGGTTTCCAGCGGGTGGTATACGACCCTCATCTAACCGGGGTCGTGGAGGTCGATTATGATAATCAGAAGATGAAGAACTTTCGCTGGAAGAATGAGAAGCACGATCTCTCATGGATCTCTTTCGTTTTTGGCGATCCAGCTTGTTGATTAGCTCAGCGTTAGCGCGTAGCTGTTCTTCTAGTTGTCGCCGACTCTGGGTCAGCTCTTGGACTAACAAGTGCAATTCTTGTCGGGTAACCGGACCCGACGGCTCTGGGTGCCCAGCGGCATCTTGATTAGATGGAGGTAGAGGGGCAGGATTCCGTCTATCCTGTTCTTCTTGATTGACGGCGTTTGAGGTGGTTCTTGTGCTAACCATCTTTAGAGTTGACTCCCTTTCCTAGACTTTATGCAAATCTGAATAGAAAGGGAAGGAAGTTGGATTTAACGATCTGGATCTCTCTCTTAGATTTATTCAATCCGGTATCGATGACAGATCCAACAAGCAGGAGAAAACCTGAGTTCAATTCTCAGTGAAAGCACCAAAGTGTTTGTGTCAAAATTGGGCACAACACTCTTCGGGAGTCATTGAAGAGATAATAGTCAAGAATGCAAGTTCAAAACAGATATTATCTAACAAAAACTCCAATCAACAGTAAAATAAATGCGTAGACAAGCGATTTATAGTGGTTCGGCGTGTTGCCTACGTCCACTGTGAAGTGTTTTTGATGTTTTATTGATTCTCTTTCAATGATTACAAGTTGTTGCAGCGATCAACAGCAAGTTACAACTGGAAATTCGAAATCCACAATCAAGTTATGATATAGGATGATGGAGATCTTGATCCGGCAGAGTCTAGGCGTCTCAGAGTCAGAAGATCCCTTTTCTGTTGGCCCTGGGGCTCTATTTATAGGCGTAGGCTGCTGATATTTCGCTGAAAACTCGGGAGACCACGTCTGGCATGTGAGGGGGCCCACATGCACGGTCTCAGGAAGTTTGGGCCCACTTTGGTATCGGTTCGAACTCCATTCGAACCGATCAAGAATTCATCCAATCGAGGTGAAATTTGGCGTGGACATTCTTCAACATGTACACAAGCTTCAGTGAAAATTTCGTGGCATTTGGATCAATAGGTTAGGAGATATGATGGATTCGAAATTGGGTTTTTGGCATAGCTGTCTGGTTCGAACCCATGTATTCGAAACGATGGTTTCGAATCCATCATGGCACGCGGCTTCGTGGTGACGTGGAGCGCAAACTTCGAATCGATCCGGACTTCACTCCGTGTTGACCGCTTCGACTCCATGTATCTCGGCGCATTCGAACCGATGGAAGACACGTCATCGTGGCTGGTTGACCCAGTGGGTTCAAACGAAGTTACACAGGATGGTTTCGAAGATGGCATCACAGATGGGTTCGAAGATGGCATCACAGATGGGTTCGAAGAAGGCCTCTGTGATGGTTTCGAACTTGTGTTCCTGGGATGCACATGAGCTCTGCAACCCCTCCATGGGTACGAGGCATATGGATTCGAACACGAGGGAGTCGAAGGTGAGGCGCTATGATGGTTTCGAACTAGATGGAGTCGAACCTGATGGGTTCGAATGTGGCGTGACTGTGCTATGGATTCGAACACGGTGCCTGCTCGGATGGATTCGAAGCACGGCTAAGCTTCTTGGGTTCGAACTAGGGAAGGTTCCGGATGGGTTCGAGGTGATGGATTCGAACCGAGCAAGGTTCATTTCTCTCAACTTGAATCCATCATAACTTGAGCATACGACCTCGGATCGATTTGAAATTTGAAATGCTGACTCCTGTGGTCTTTCTTGCCGTGTCCTATCAATTGTAGCTCAATCTGGACTCGGATAAAATTCAGTGATATCCATGGCGAAAGGAAGTACGATCAACCTCTGAGATGAACTGTCCTTCGCTTTCGATCAATCTTTTGGTATCGCGGCTTTGCTAAAAAGCGGGATAACAGGCCCTAAGGTGTCGTGACATCTCATGAATTTGTAACTTGTTCTAGTCTTAGAATTCTGCATGCTAGGCTAGTAATTGGATGCATGGTTTGTTGATTGCTATGAATGGTAGGCATGCAGAATAGTTTTGATTGCTCTTGTTTGTTTGGAATTTCGGGGGCGAAATTCCTAAGGGGGAGAGAATGTAACGACCCGTATTTTACGTGTCGACAAATCGTAAAATAGTTGCATTAGGTCGTTAATGTTGTTAAGTCGTCTAGAGTTTGAGTCGACTATAGCTTAAGTCGTATGGAAGCTAGCTCGTGTGGTGCTTAAGTCGTGGGAAGCTTGGGTCGTATGGAGCGACTTATAGGTTAGAACGACTTATGGTAGTGACCGATTCATAGGGGTGACCGACTTAACAGGAGTTAACGACTTAAGGTGTTGCCGACTTAAGGAAGTTAGTGGGTTAGAAGGCCACGGGTCACTGAGTTAGTTGAGTTAACGGCCTAAGGAGACCTAGTAGTAGCGACTTAAGAGTGAATGGCTTAAGGTAGGAAGGTCATTTGTGCGACTTAGTATAGTTGGGTCGTATTGGGGCTTAGGTCATATAGGGAATGGGACGACCTAAGGGACTTAATGGGCTAGGCGAGTGAACGACCCAAGATAGAACTGTGTTGAAGTTAGATCATGAACGACCTAAGGCTTAAGTCGTTATGGTATAAGCCGCAGGGGACCTAGACTTAGTGTTAAGTCATTAGGTCGTGTCTTAGTTAAGTTGCGTACGAGTTAGGTGTTGAATATGCGCTTATATGATTTTTGTTTGATGATAATAAACATATATACATTCGTTTAAATGTATTTGATAATATACTATTTTATTTTTCACAGATTAAATAAATATTTGCTGAATAAAATAAATTACACAGAATTTGAATTCAAACGAATATTTTATTCAAACAAATATTTATTACATCTTTGAATAGTACAATTTCAAGCTCTCACTATAACTACACAACTTTGATTACATCACATTTTTCACATTTACATCAGCACCTCACTACATATCACTCACACTCGTATTTTTATCTTCAACTGCATTCCAGTTTGAATCCAGCATCTGAGCAATCTGCAAAAATATTTACTAACGTAGTAAAATTGAAAATAAAATATTTTTGCGATATAAAGTAAAACGTGAATTTTGAAATTGATATTTGCCTCAGTTATTTGGGTTGTTCGTCATCATTTAAATTTGAATTCATCATACACGAACAACTTGTGACATACACAGTGTATTACTGTATATGCCACAAGGCCGTGCACACCGATATATGTTGGGCTAATTCTCACCCAAAAGATCTCGAGACCGAGAAGTCACAGTTTCACCCGGGCTTACAACCTCCACTTCGTTCGACAAACGCCAGGCTCAACACAAGCATAGAAGTCTATCCAGCCCAGAGCCCATTCGGCATTTCCATATATGAAGCCTCGTTCGACAATACAAGAACATGGCCGTTCAGTGAGACTCATCCGGTCCTCCTTCCACCGAACCAGCTATCCACCGAACCAACTCCCCTACCGGTCCAGTCACTACCGGTCCACCAACCTTCACACCCGTATGCCGGACCAAAAGGCCTACCGGACCATCTCCACAACCGGTCCAAACAAGCACCGAACCACCTCACTGCCGGTCCACATCCACACTCACTGCCGGTCCATACCTACCACCGGTCCAAACTCAATGCCGAATGAAGCTCCGCCGAACCAGATGATTGCCAGTCCAGATTGCTTCAGCCCGGGCCCACCAGCAGCTATATACTTCCAAGACCCCTGCCCCTACCTCATTCGATAAATAGAGGGGCAGGGGTACAACAATGGCAGACAAGTTTGAGAGCTCAAGCACAGAAGGAACTTTCAAAGTACTTTCATATACTTGTACACAAAGCATTGTACTTGTAATCTGAAACAAAGAAGATAATAACATATAAAGTGGACGTAGGCACGTTCTGGCCGAACCACTATAAATCTGTGTGTCTTTTACATTTCAGCCCCTGCTTTTTTCATATTTACATAACTCATCTGAATCATTAAGGATCACATAAAATCAACTAAATCACACGACTTGGAGGTGTTTGCCCATTTTTTGCGCAAACATTTTTGGTGCTTTCACTGAGAGCTTCGAACTCGAAGCTTCAGCTTCCCTCATTCAACCTTCTTTCCCAATAGCACCCTTCATTGCCTAGGAAACATGACTTCCAGGCCAAGAAAAGACGCCAACAAGGGAAAGAACGTTGCAACCAGCAGCGCTCCAAATCCAGTGGATCCAGATCAAGAGAACCATCCCACTACAGCAGTAGTGCCACATGTAGATCAGGCAATTCCAACAGCCCCTGCCGCGGAACAACCGGCAGTAATCACTAGAGCAAACCTAGACAGAGTTGTGGTGGAAGTGACTAACCACTTCGCATCCCAACAAGAAGCTTTGGTGAACCAACTCATGTCATGCTTGAGGGATGTCGAAGAATCCAACCGAAACACTGAATCATGGGGTGAATCTCAATCTGGGGGATCTCGGAGACAGCAAAGGTCTTCCCTCTTCGAAGAAGCCATCAACAGGAACAACAATGATAGGGGTCGTGCCCGGACTCAGCCCGAACTCCGACTCGAGGAAGCACTTGGAACCGAACCCAGTGGGGGGGCGCCAGGCGAGGGTCGGATGTAGCTGAACCAGTCATGCCACCTAATCATAGAAACCCCGCTGAACGGAGCCGAGCTAGAACCCAGCCCGAAGTTGACCCCATGGAAATGCTCGAAACGGAACCCCACAGGGGAAGATCAAGGCAGGGGGCAACTGTAGCTGGACCTAGCATGCATCCGAGCAGCCAGAGACAGCCACTGGATAACGTCAGAAGTGATAGACTGTACCATCCCTACAGGTCATCTGGACGAGATCGATCCCGCAGGGAAGAACCAAGTTCATTTCTATCCGCTCCAAATTCTGATGAAAGAATGGCACGATTATTCAGAGAGTGCGTCCAACGGGAGCAAAGGGACTGGGGAATAGGCGCTAGGGTCACCAGCCCCTTTACTCGCAATATCGAAACTGCCATCACCCCCCGGGAATGGAAAATGCCAACCATGGAACCTTACAAGGGAACTTCTGACCCCATCGTACACTTACAGAGATACATCCAGCATATGCTCATGAGCGGAGCAACAGAAGGGGTACTGTGTAAATGCTTTCCGCTATTCCTAGCAGATCTAGCTACCTCCTGGTTCTGCCATCTACCCCAAGGATCTATCAGCTCATGGGAGATGTTGAAAGAAAGGTTCATTGGCCAGTTCCGCATCCACGTAGAATAACCCAAGGATGCTTATTCTCTATCCAATGTCAAACAGAAACCCGGAGAGACACTGCAACAATATCTAACCTGGTTCAACGCCGCAGTGGCCGCAGTCCAAGATGCCGATGAGAAGCTCACCCTAATGGCCCTCTGTAGTGGTGTACACCTAGATACCAAGTTCGCTAGAAGACTAAATAAGGAAAAACTAGCTACTTTACCTGATTTCTTCCATGAAGCTGGAAAGTATATGAGACTTGAAGGTGCCGCCACCGAAAGGCAGTCAGGGCAACAAGGAAAGACAACTCCGGACAAGGTTCCCGCTGCAGCTAAGGACGCTCGAAGAAATGAATCTAGAGACAATACTGGGGGCAGGAAGGTTGAAAAACGCCAATATCGACCAGGGCCAAGATTTGACTCCTACACTCCTTTGAATGAAACAATCGAAAACATCTTTCTAGCCACTCAGGGCGAACTCGGATACAAGCGCCCCCCGCACAAAAAAGAATCAGATAACGCACTCAAGTCCGGAAAGTTCTGCCGCTTCCACGAATCTCACGGACATGACACCAATGAATGCCACCATCTCCGGGACTTGATCGAAGAACACATCAGAAGAAGAAGACTGGATCGCTATGTGAAAGGTCAGAGCAGGACTCCGACCCCTGCCAATGAGAACTCAAAGCGACCCCTCCCAGAAGTAGGCGGAGGGAATCGCAACACCAGTGGCTCTAGTCAAGAGAAGATAGTGGTCCATACCATCTCGAGAGGACCACACATCGCCGACAGAAGCTGGGCAGAGATGGAAAGATACGGCAAGTCACTTAGAAATGCTGAAGGCTATGTAAACTCCATTATGGAAGAACGCCACCCAAAACGGAAAGAAAGTGACGACATCATATTCAGTAGGCGTGATTTAGAAGGAAGACAGTATCCACATATGGATCCCATGGTCATCTTTGCCTGGTTCGGTCCAGCTAAAGTTTTTCGAATTCTAATAGACACAGGAAGCTCCGTAAATATCCTATCCAAGCATGCTTTCGAAAAAATGAAGCTGTCAATGAAGGATGTGTCTCCCTGCGACAAACCGCTGCACGGTTTCACTGGAGATGCGAAAATGCCCCTCGGGCAGCTTGACCTCTTCGTCGAAATAGGAAGTCATCCCCGCTCCGTTGTGCGAAAACAAACGTTCGTACTAATAGAATACCGCTCGGCCTACAACGCCTTCTTGAGGAGGCCAGCCTTATCTGACTTCCAAATTGTCCTAGCCCCGTGGTGCCTAAAGATGAAATTCCCAACAGATAACGGAATAGGAGAAGTTGAAGGAGATCAAGACGTTGCCCGAGACTGCTATGTAACTGAACTTCGCAATAACCGCAGAAACAATAAAGGGAAAGATGCAGAGACTACTCTCTGCATGAAGAGCTTGGAAGCATAGCAACTAAAGAAATCCCCTCCTCTTCGATATACCAGCGATCCCTTCAATGAACTAGACCCCAGGGATAAAGAGGAGGAGGCTACCGCCGAGCCTGTAGAGGCTATGGAATTCGTATCTGTAGACAAACATGATTCAAGTAGACTATTAAAAATAGGATCTCAGCTAAAAACAGAATTGAAGGATCGACTCATTGACTTTCTCCGCCACAACTTAGATGTATTTGCGTGGACACAAGCCGATATGACAGGAATATCCCAGACATAGCATGCCACATGCTGAACGTCGATCCCACCAAGGTACCGATAAAGCAGAAAAAGAGAAGCATGGGAGCAGAACGATCAGCAGCCCTCGATGAGGAAGTAAAGAACCTACTTGCTAATGACTTCATACGAGAAGCCATCGATCCATAATGGATCGCTAACCCAGTACTAGTAAAGAAAGCTAATGGGAAGTGGCGAACATGCATTGATTTCTCCAACTTAAATGACGCTTGCCCGAAAGACTGCTTCCCGCTCCCCCGAATCGATCAGCTTGTGGACAGCACTGCCGGGCACGAACTTTTATCTTTTATGGATGCATACTCCGGATACAACCAGATTCCCATGCACGCTCCCGATCAAGACCACACTAGCTTCATCACTAACTAGGGATTATATTGTTACAAAGTCATGCCTTTTGGACTCAAAAATGCCGGAGCTACCTATCAGCGCCTCGTCAACAAGATGTTCGCGGAATTAATAGGACGAACTATGGAAGTATATGTGGATGACATGTTGGTAAAGTCCAGGAGAGCCGACGATCATGTAAGCCACCTGAGCGAGATGTTTCAGGTACTTCGCCGATATGGAATGAAGCTGAATCCTCTAAAGTGCTCCTTCGGAGTGTCGTCGGGAAAATTCTTAGGATTTATCGTCCATGCCAGAGGAATTGAAGAAAACCCTGAACAAATCCGGGCTCTAAAAGAAATAAGGATACCTTCCACTCGAAAAGAAATGCAGAGCCTAAACGGAAAGGTGGCCGCCCTAAGCAGATTCATTTCCAAAGCAACTGACAAGTGCGTCCCTTTCTTCGAAGCTCTTAAGAAAGACAAAGCAAAGTTCGAGTAGACCAATGAATGCTTAAAAGCCTTCCTCAACCTGATCGAACACCTTCAAAAACCACCAGTACTCTCAACTCCAAACGAAGGCGAAGGGCTATACCTATACCTCGCTGTGTCATCTCATGCTCTAAGCGCTGCCCTGGTAAGAGAAGAAGACCGCACACAACGCCCGATATACTTTATAAGTAAGAGATTTACAGGGGTAGAAGCCAGATATCCTAAACTTGAGAAATTGGCATATTGTTTATTGATCGCGTCACGAAAACTGCGACACTACTTCCAATCTCACTCCATCAGAGTTCTAACCGATCAGCCACTAAGACAGGTGCTCCATCGTCCCGACACTTCTGGACGACTCCTCAAATGGTGCATTGAACTAAGTCAGTATGACGTCACCTACCATCCTCGCACCGCTATCAAGGGGCAAGCCAGGGCCGATTTCATTGCCGAATTCACTACCAACGAAGGCAAGGATTAGTTTGAAATAGCAAAAAACATCAAGTGGAACCTCTTTGTAGATGGAGCATCGAACGAACAAGGCTCGGGGGCAGGTATTGTGATAATGACCCCCAGAGGAAGAAAGCTGTACTATGCATTAAGGTTGGAATTCGCGGCCACTAACAACGATGCGGAGTATGAGGCAGTAATAGCGGGATTGGAGCTTGCCTTAGAAATTGGAGTCAATTCTATATGTCTTCATAGTGATTCTCAACTTATCGTAAACCAAGTACTAGGAGAATTCCAGACACGAGGAGAACGACTCACAGCATATCTAAAGAAAACCAAACTGCTGCTCGATCAATTGGACCATTATCTAATCAAACACATTCCTCGAGAAGATAACCAAGAGGCCGATGAACTAGCAAAGCAAGCTAGTATGAAGAATAGCACCATTTCCGGAGCACTAGCCATCTCAAGGCAGCTAGCCCCAAGTTTCGAACAAGTGAATCTGATAACTGCAATCGATGAAGGAACTTGGATGACTCCTATCCGGAAATATTTGCAGGACGGCACACTACCAGAAAAACGTGATGAAGCAAGGAGAATTTTGAGGGAAGTTCCCCACTACACAATACAAGAAGGCATCCTCTATCGGCGTGGCTTCTCTAGCCCCTTATTCAGATGCGTCGCTGGAAGGGAAACCAAGGAAATCTTATTCAACATCCATCAAGGAAGTTGCGGAGATCACACTGGAGGGCAGACTCTGGCGAAAAAGATACTCCAATATGGATATTACTGGCCCACACTAAACAAAGACGCCTTAGACTTCGTCAAGAGATGCGACAGATGTCAGAAATTTGCCAAGATTCCTCGACTACCCACAAATGAGATTACTCAAATGACCATCCCTTAGCCCTTTGCTGTATGGGGAATTGATTTAATTGGCGAACTGCCAACGGGCCGAGGCAGAGCCAAATATGCTATAGTGGCAGTCGATTATTTCACCAAATGGGTGGAAGCGGAACCCCTAAATAAAATATCTTCAGCAAAAGTTATCAACTTCTTGATCAAAAATATTCTGTGCAGGTACGGAGTACCACTCAAGATCATATCAGACAACGGACTCCAATTTGACAGCGAAGAATTCGCCGACTGGTGCCAAGAGCATGGAATTCATAAAAGCTTCTAATCAGTAGCTTATCCTCAGGCAAACGGACAAGTCGAAGCTGTCAACAAAATTCTCAAAACCCTAATCAAGAAGAAACTTGAAAAGTCAAAAGGCGCTTGGGTGGACGAACTTCCTACGGCACTTTGGGCCTACCGCACATCTTTCAGAACATCAACGGGACATACTCCTTTCTCTTTGGCATACGGATCGGAGGCAATGCACCCTGTTGAGACTATTGTTCCTTCCCACCGTAGGATACACTACAATCCAGAAGAAAACGAAGAACTCCTCCTCGTGTCTTTGGATCTGATTGAGGAAAGGAGAAACGATGCAGCACTTAAAGCAGCGGCTCACAAACAAAAAGTGGCAGCACTATATAACTCCAAAGTCAAGCATCGCATCTTACAAGAAGGAGATCTTGTCCTCAGGCGAATCTTTCCGCGCCCCGGGGCACTGGACCCCATCTGGGACGGACCATATGTAATTCATAAAGATCTCCACAACGGAGCTTATATTTTGTCAACAGTAGACGGAGAGGTGTTCCAGAGGGCATGGAACATCCGACACCTCCGTCGATACTTTTCTTAACTTGTACTGCCCATATGAAGTGAATTAACAAAGAGAATCAGTGGACGTAGGCATTTTCACGCCGAATCAATTTAAAAAATCTTGTCTCTTTTTAACTTGTTCCTTTATATCTTGGCTGCTTGTTAAGCTTTATCCTTTTCTGTTGAACAAAATCTTATGGCATCTCCACTCAAGACGCACCACGGCCTCATCTGGACAAGGCCTAACAGGTACGCTACGATTCTATGCACTCGCCAATGAGACTCTTTTGCTCCAGCATCCCTCTGCTGCGGGTTAACTCATTGCTCGCACCTGCCCTCAAAGCCAACTGTAATGAGCCGATTATAAGTCATCATAAAGGCCGACTATAGCCGATGGCAGCTCATGACGGCGTTCGGCTCGCCGGCAACTGTGAACCTACTTTAAGCCCCAACATAAGGTGTGGCCAGCCAGGGGTAGTTCACGGCCAACGGCACCCACGCTAGCCGGCCACGGTAAATCGAATAATACCCACGATTACGAACCATAATGGTTCGGGTAGTTACCGTGCGCGATCTCGGCTCCGATGTGTCTTAAGTGCGGCTGTGGTAAAAAAGAAAACTCCCCGCGGAGGCGTAAGATGGGTGACAAATGTCTCCAAGACCCACAGCTAGGGAAAGTGACTACAAAACCCGTTTGCCACGAACTTAAGCACGTCGACGGCCTTCCGTGACTGGAAGTTTTACTTTTTCTATATTTCCATTTCATTTAAATACTTTTCTCCTATCCTATATAACAAACTCTAAAGTACAGGAAACCAAATAGGGAGCATTCACTCATGAGAATCTAAGCCTGCGTACTGGATGGCAAGGTACTCAGATATATCCATGATCAGTTACACAAGACGCTCAAAGCTACCGCCTGCAAATAAAACATGAAGGGCGGTACTCTCTTCTCTTGTACATAAATACATAACTATAGCTTATTCATACGTCACACTAACATTGCAAAACATGAAATTATATTTCAAGCAAAGGCTTAACATCGAACACAACTAAAATCACAGGCATATACATAGTTATATTTCTCACGCAGCACATCAAAATGACAACAACATTTAAACATAACAAAATCAGCTTATATTATAAAATCACACAAAGTTATTCTCTGCAAATAATATTATTACAGTCACATCAACGTTTTGGACTAACGTAAACAACGATAAAAAGAAATAAAAAAGCGGCCAAATCCGGACAAGTAACCAGCTGCGTCCACACTCCATCACCAACTTCCCAAGCCTACTTGGCCGCAGGGCCGGAGCCCCCAGCATGTTGATCGGAAATTCCACCTGTCCAATTCAGAAGAGTAATCCATTAAACAAACGATAAACGATCAAGTTATGGAAACCCAGAAAGAAAAGGAAAAGAGAAGAATAACTCACCAGCGTCCACCGCTTGATCCTCATCCTCCAGTTGCACACCCGCTTCCTCCGCAGCAAGCAACCGCATCCCCTCCTTCACCGCCGCTTGCTCCTCTTTCGAGAACTAAGCAGTGACCACATCCAGACTAAAAGCCACTCCACCTTCCTTACCCGCATTGACCCTGGCCTCCTCTAAAGCCCGAAGATATATCTTGTTCATGACCCGGGGATAGTCATCCATCCAAGACAAGCTGCCCTCCTTCCAAGTGCGGAAGTACATGTCATGCAGCATCTCGTCCATCATCCCCTCATTCTCCTCAAACTCCCTCACCCGGGCCTCGGAAGCCTACAACTTGGCGACAGCAACATCCCTCTCTGATCGGTATCTCAAGCAGTCAGCCTGGAGAGACCTCCTCATCTCCTCCATCTCCTCCTTTAACTTGACTTGAGCCATCTCCGCGGCCTCAAGCCTTCCAAACAACTCCTCTACCTGCTCGAGATCCGCATTCCGAACCTCATCCACTGTCGCAATGGCCATGTCGATCCGCTCCTTACAGGCGGCCTCCATCTTCCGTAATTCTTCCCTACTAGCCTTTTCCATGGTCTCTTTCAGCCGCCTGGAGGCTTCCTTGTGCGGAGAAATCTGAACGGCTTGACCGGCAAGCTGTTCGGCCTGATCGGCAACCTTCAGCCGCAACCGAATATTAGCACTCCCAATCTCCTCCCCGGCCTTGACCAATTGAGGATGATACTTCATTAACTTCTTGGTCTTTTCAGCCACCCGATCGATATTAGCTTTGGCTTCGTCTCCCATGGTAACTACCCGAGTGGTAAGCAGATCAAGATCTAGGGACTTAGCCTCGTCTAACACTCGTACCATGGGGTTGCGGGGAAGGAGGTGCTCACCCGTGGCCTCATAAAATGAAATATCCCGAGAGTTTGGATCTAAATCCGGATGACCGGCAAAGGGGTCACGAGGCACGTCAGTGCGCCTTATACGGATAACAGTAGGATTCTTAGAAGGAGGTGGAGGGGGGATAAACTCCGTGCTCTCCTCTGTGGTATTACGAGGAGGCTGAGTAGGAAGCTGCGGACCAGGGGAGGACTCAAATAAGGAACGACTCCGCTTCTTTTTCTGAATGCTCTCTTCAATGACCCCAAGAAGAGGACGGTAACTGACTACGTCCCCAGTACGACCAGTGGGAGGCTTCGCAGAAGCTCTCATCAACTTGAATTGTTCAAGGCGGTGTCGAACATCTGACATTTTAACCACCTGGCCTGCCCCTGGAATAAAAGATAAGTGTTACGAGCATACAATGGTCCACAATTCAAGAAACATGTTAAGTTAAAAAGAAAGAAAAGTGAGAAGGCACGTCTATTATACAAACCCTGCGGAGGAGTGGGGTGCTGCAATAAGTCCTGAATCTCATTCCAGGACGGAAGTGAACCATAAAATATTCCTAAGTCCTTATCGAAAATGGAATCGGCGGAAGTCAAAAGTTCACCTTGCACCGCCGAAGTTACCCTAGCTGAGGAGCCTTTAGGGGATGGATCGGCACCAGCCACAGCCTTGCCCGCCTCCTTTGCCTTTTCCGCTTCCGATTCTTCCTCCGATTCCCCGAAGGCCTGACGGAGAGCCTCATCCAGTTCAGGGTCTTGCCCAGAGGTTAAGGCACCAGCATCACCATCACCATCTCCATCGCCATCTCCTCCGCCTTCTGACTCTCCTCCCATATCGCCTCCTTCGCCCTCTTCCACACCTTCCTCCTCCGGGATGATCGGGCGAGAACTAGGAGAGGGGCCATCAGACTCCTTAAGCTTCTTACCTCTCACGACTGGGTGTTGTGCAAAGGCCTTCCTCTTGCCACTCTTCACCGTGGCCCCCTCCTTAGCTTTAACGGCCTTCTCCTCAGCCGTGTCCCTCTGCTTAACCACGGACTGGTGCGGCTGGATCAAGTTGTACTGCAGGAGGGTAGTGTTCCTGATCAGGAACGAAGCCGACCTGTCCCGTGCGGGAATGGCCTTTATTTCAGCAGCCATCCGCGTCGAAGAATCATCTTCCATGACTGCAATGCCACCTGTCGCTAGCAAGAAATAGAAGCGTGTCAGAAGAAGCACTACAGTCAGAACATGGAAAATATAAATGAAATCTATCTTATAGCCTGAAGTGAAAAGACGGAAAGAAACAGAATCGTCCTTGATAAAAAACCATTCTTTCTTGAACATGGTAAACTTTGAATATAAGTCCAAGACCGGTTTGAAGGGCACGGGCGCTTCTAGACTAATATACGGAGACCCCTTCTTGTAGCCTCTCAGGTTATACAAATATCGAATTTCCCGGTTAGAAGGAGGGTGCCCGTACCTCCTCTGGAAGATAACGAAAAGGCTCACCAGAATGGCATAAGAGTTCGGCTAAAGCTGGAATGGAGCCACCTTCAAGTATGTGGTAAAGCTAACTATCCAGGCATTGATAGGAGGGATAGCACCACACATGCAATGATATCTGCTGTAAGCAAAGTAGCCTTCGGGGGGATTATACGGCAGCACTCCATCTCCCAGCAACAGCATGCGAGCCCTGTCTATCCCGAAGGAACGGGATATAACATTAAGTTGCTCCTCCTTGAGGGAGCTAGGAAAGCAATCGGGAGGGGAGACCAGAAGTTCCTGTGGACCATATCCGTCCACTAACGACCTCGGAACAGGTCGATGCTGCCCGGATCCTGGTTGGGCTGGGGGCACGGAAGAAGGCTCTCCTCCATCCTTGGATTTCCGTCTGTCTGCTCGTGTTTCTGCCTTGCGAGACATTTATCTGCATACACAAAAGTGAAAAGACAGGTTGTTAGAACAAAGAATACAAAGATGTAAGCAAAAAAGAATGCATAAGTCCGGAAGTCCACTAAAATATCAAGCTCATTCGGCAGTATAAGTTAATCTCGTTCGGTAGTGGAATGATAAGTTCATTCGGCACCAGAGTACCAAGGTCGTTCGGCGCTAGTTCATTCGGCAATCCAATACACTTCGTGTACATTCGGCAAACAGGTTCATCCGGTGATAAGAGATCATTCGGCAAAAAATATATATATACCTGATTCGGTATAAACTGGTTCGGCAGAGGGATGGTTCGGTCAAGAATTGGTTCGGCTCTCTGGTTCGGTAAAAAAAAAACTAAGGGGGTGTAGCTCTATATATAGGCGTGCTCAGATCTGCCGAACCATCTGGTCCGGCTACCGGACCAACATATACCGGACCAACGAAGTGCCGAATGAAACTATCCATACCGGACCAGCCTCCAACCGAATGAAAACCTATACCTACTCGAAACCGAATGAAGCTGCCTCTACCAGCAGAAACCAGAAACAGGAGGCACGCAAGGCGCCTCGCTCAGATAAGTACTGAACTCTAGGACCTACTAATAAAGTAGAGAGTATGACAACAATGAATGAGTCGTAAATCTCTCACCAACGTGGGTTAATCATTTACACGTGTACGCGACCACGAACGGTCCATAGGCACGCTCTAAATGGCTATTAACCCTATCGTAGTGAGAATTTGCACTTTGACATCCTTTTTTAAGCTTATCGGTTAAATGGGAATTTGATTCTGATAATTATGAAATGGCTAAGCTACTTACACATGTACAGGGTCGCGAACGATCCCTAGGCATGCTCTGAGCTGGCGATAAACCACCTTGACGAACGATCCAGGGATCCACTCTAACGTGAACCTGGCATCGATAATGCTAAACCCCCTCGGGGCACACTCTCTCGCCTCGAACGGCACGATTCACTTCATCTCGAATATTTCGATCCCGAACGGTCGTTATTTGAAATCACACTAAAGCTATAAATTCCTTCGCAGGACATCGACATGATATGAACATCCAGCCCATGGCATTACAAAACAAGCCTTTCCACCACAGGGAAACAAAGCGCGACACATGCAAGCACGTGCCCCACTTTGGGGGGCAAATGTTGGGCGAATTCTCACCCAGAAGATCTCGAGACCGAGAAGTCAGAGTTTCACCCGGGCTTACAACCTCCACTTCGTTCGAAAAACGCCAGGCTCAACACAAGCATAGAAGTCTATCCAGCCCAGAGCCCATTCGGCATTTCCATATATGAAGCCTCGTTCGGCAATACAAGAACATGGCCGTTCGGTGAGACTCATCCGGTCCTCCTTCCACCGAACTAGCTATCCACCGAACCAACTCCCCTACCGGTCCAGTCACTACCGGTCCACCAACCTTCACACCCGCATGCCGGACCAAAAGGCCTACCGGACCATCTCCACAACCGGTCCAAACAAGCACCGAACCACCTCACTGCCGGTCCACATCCACACTCACTGCCACCGGTCCACACATACCACCGGTCCATACCTACCACCGGTCCAAACTCAATGTCGAATGAAGCTCCGCCGAACCAGATGATTGCCAGTCCAGATTGCTTCAGCCCGGGCCCACCAGCAGCTATATACTTCCAAGAACCCT
Source organism: Allium cepa (assembly GCA_030765085.1). Classification (NCBI taxonomy): domain Eukaryota; kingdom Viridiplantae; phylum Streptophyta; class Magnoliopsida; order Asparagales; family Amaryllidaceae; genus Allium; species Allium cepa. Next base: position 874,511,369 of record CM060938.1, read on the forward strand.
GCCCCCTACCTCATTCGATAAATAGAGGGGCAGGGGTACAACAATGGCAGACAAGTTTGAGAGCTCAAGCACGGAAGGAACTTTCAAACTACTTTCATATACTTGTACACAAAGCATTGTACTTGTAATCTGAAACAAAGAAGATAATAACATATAAAGTGGACGTAGGCCCGTTCTGGCCGAAGCACTATAAATCTGTGTGTCTTTTACATTTCAGCCCCTGCTTTTTTCATATCTACATAACTCATCTGAATCATTAAGAATCACATAAAATCAACTAAATCACACGACTTGGAGGTGTTTGCCCATTTTTTGCGCAAACAATATATACACTTGATAATGCTACAGGGACAGCTGAGCACAGGTCAAACCCAAATGAAAAGCCGGGTTCAACTCACGTGCAATATATTTAAAACCATGACACGAGCACAAGGTCAAACCCGAGTTTTTGTAACTGGATTCAACTCAAGCGCAAATCAAAAGTACACATGAATATGAAACTAAACAGTCAAGTTCAATGGTCAAATGCAATAGGCCGATAACCAGACAAATCATGCAACAGCAGTGGTAGTGATCAACATAGCAACTAGTAGAGCACGCATGAAACAGTGGTATGAACAAGTGAACCCAGACTGAAGTATGGATAGTGCAAAGTGCAATGATACACCAGGATATCAAGTTCAGTGAAACTCAAGCAAGTGCAAGACTAAACCAACGTGAATGCAACATAGCTAAGATGTCTCAAATAAACAAAACACCAAATAGACCATGGAACAACAAAGTGACCGAACAAACAAGATCAGGGCAGTGGACAGTACAAGCCTGCAGAATGCAAATGAACTCGACCAAGTATACAAGTGCTACAAGCAGCAATGTGCAACTGCAGGTGAACAAATATGCATATACCAGTGATGCAACTTAAGCACAAATCATTTACAACATGTACACAGCAAAGACCAATGAATCAATAATGCTTGAAGACTGCAACATAAATTAAAAGACCAATATATATGCACAGAAGCAACTACAAACTACTCACGACAATGCACCAATGTCACATGCATGAAACAATGGAATGTACCAGTGATATATGCAAACAAAACAATACCACTGCAGATACAAATAGTGAACATGCAACCAGACCACAAAGACTCAAGTCTTAAACATGAAACAAGGTGCACAAGTCCAGCTACAAGTTGCAGACATAACAGGTGAAGCATCACCAAAGACTCAACAGGGAACATGGATGTCACAACAGATAATGATGCAAGTGTCGACCAAATACAAATGCAAGCACAGTCTCAAACATATATCAGATGCACATGGAGATCAACAAGTAAAGACCACACCAGAATGCATCAAAAGCAAACCGAGTACAGGCCATAACATGTCAATACAAGCACATGAGGTAATGAATCACTGAAGTAATGCATCCAGTACCAACCAGAAAAAGATGGCCAGAGATGAAATGATTCAAAGCCAAAAGCCAGCAGTAAAAAATCTCACGAAATCAACATGGTCAAAGCAAATCAATGCAATTCAAGTGAGGATGAAAAATTGACCAAGTCACAAATCAACACCGTGATGAGCACGGCAATTCAAAGCCGTGGGGATCGAACATCAGAAAAATACGATATTGAAAAAGTCAGAATTCATAGCAAACATCCAACAATAATCGAACGGCAACGCAAGAAATTTTGAAGAAATCAGACGAACGTGATTTTAGGAAATTGACTCCTATAAAAACCCTAATCATCATCGGCATTTAATCCATCAAATTCCAGAAAGCAAAACTCAAAAAGCAAAAAGAAAATTATACCGATTTAAGGAGAGAATTTGATCAACGAAGCAGCCGAAGTGAGCAACAATCGATCAACAGTACACGCGAAGAATCATTGAATTCATCAACAAATTATTGGCACTTCGAAAGTCCCAATTTGATCAAGGACGAAGCCCTAAAAAGGAACGGCCGCCATTACAAACAGAGAAATAAAAGAGACGGGTCAAATAGCAAAGGAGGCCGGCCTACTTTCTAAGGGAGTTTGTTTTAAGGGGTTTTTAATTTATAATTAGGGTTCAATTTTAATTTTAATTGTTTTTAAATTTATATTTTAAACTGTTTTATCTCTTTCTAGTCGTGTGACTAGGGTACAAACTACGTGTTGTAGTTTGGGAATTCGCAACTCGGTAGTTGAGTTGTGGCCAGGGTTTTGAGCGTAGAGTCAGGATAGTCAATAGCGGGTATAGCGAGTTTACGTGTGTAAGCGAGGGACTTTCTAATTTCTAGTAGAAATCTTGGAGGCAGCATGTAGGTAGGGTTTTACCGAAGCTGGGTAAATTCTGTGTTGTTCTTTTCTACATTTTATTATTCTGCTATTTATTTCTGTGCTGGTAATATTCTGTGATCTGTGTTGGTATTAGTTTATAAGCTTCCGCATTTAATTTTTATAATTAACACTATCACCCTATTCACCCCCCCTCAAGGGTGAAATCGATCCTACAAGTGGTATCAGAGCTAGGAATAGAAGTCAACATTTATTTTAAAAAATTCGATTTTTTTGAAAAGAAAAAAAAAAACAGTTTTTGTTTTAAAAATTTGAATTTTTAAAATGGCTTCTTTTAATAATGCTTTTGCAGAAGGTCAATCCATAGTTAGACCACCAATGTTCAATGGTGAATATGCTTTTTGGAAAAATAGGATGAAATTTTTTTTGAAAACCATTGACGCTTGGGATATTGTTGAGACAGGTTATAGAATACCAACTATAACTGTAGATGATCAGGAAATAGAGAAACCAAAGGAACAATGGACAGAACTAGAAAATAAATTACAGAATACTAATGCCAAAGCTATGAATTCTATTATCTGTTCATTAGATCAATTTGAATTTAATCGTGTCTCACATTGTCTAACTGCGCAGGAAATATGGCACATACTAGAAGTGGCTCACGAAGGAACATCTCAAGTCAAAGAATCTCGCCTTGCCATGCTTAGCAGCGAATACGAGAACTTTACAATGGCGAAAGAAGAAAATGTCAAAGAAATGTACGGACGACTTTCCAATATCGTATACAAATCAAAAGCTCTCGGAAAAACATACACCGAATTGGAAATAGTCCGGAAAATCCTCAGAGTCCTTCCACGAAGCTTTGAAGCGAATGTAAAGAATCAAAAGATTTAAAACAACTCAAAGTTGAAGAACTCATCGGAAATCTCACCACTTATGAGCTAGAAATGAAATTCGAGGAAGAGCGTGAAGGTGGAGATACTCGAAAGAAATCAATAGCTCTCAAAGGAACAACTGGAAGTGACGATGATAACGATGATGATGATGATGGAGCAGCAGAGCTGGCACTACTAATAAAGAAATTCAAAAGGTGGAATCGCAAATACGGAAATCCAGCTCGAAATCATGAATTGAAAAGCAAAATAGGCAAAGCACTAGACAACCCAGAAGAACAGAAAATCATCTGTTACAAATGCAACAAACCCGGTCATATCAAGCCACAATGTCCTCAAAAATGATCAAATCAAGGAAAGAAACTAAAGAAGAAAAGCTTTGCGGCTACTTGGGATGAAACTGACGAAGATGAAAGTGATAACACCGAGAGTGAGAGTGAAAAAGAAAACATTTGTCTTCACGGTGAAGTTACAGACAGTGATGACGACGAGCCAAGCGAGGTATCAAAACTCACTCATTCTGAATTACTAATTTATTTCCATGAAGTAAATGGCTGTTATGAACGACTTAGGGAAAAATATGCTAAACTAGAATCTCAAAAGGATACTTTGATAGAATGCAATAAACAACTTGATCAATTAGTTAAGAACTATCAATGTAGAATCCCTAAGTGTGATAAGTGTCCAAAGAAGAAATTAAAAAATCGAAAATCAATATAAAATCACTTGAAAATGAAATTATGATTTTAAAAGAGAATGAAAATACTAGGAGAGAGATTTCTATTAAAAAGTGCACACAGTTGTTAAACGAAAATGAATCTCTCAAAACACAAGTTCAACAACTGTCAACGACCTTAGATAAATTTTCAAAAAGTGAAAAATCGTTGAATATGCTATTAGGAAAGCAAACTGTTAATATGGTTAGACAAGGACTTGGATATAATAATTCGAAAATTGTTGAAAGCAATATTAATCAAGTTAATTCTATGTGCACAATTTGTAGAAAATTTGGACACAATCACAATAATTGTTGGTATAGACCCAAACATATGAAAACTATATCGATTTGGGTTCCAAAAGGCACAAATATAAAATCTCTCAAAGTTAAACAAATTTGGGTGCCGAAGGGAACAATTATAAATAGTTTTGGGTCTCCACAAAATTATCGTTCTAAATATTTTGCCACTAACAATCATGGACCTATAAAAACAAATAGGTCACTAAACTCTCTTCTCGTGTAGGTATGCTGGCAGGCTAAGGAACAACAGCAATGGTACTTGGATTCTGGCTGTTCCAGGCACATGACAGGCGATAAATCGAAGTTCCTTAGCTTAGAAAAGTACAAAGGTGGCAGAGTCACAATGGGGAACAATGACAAGTGTAAAATTGTCGGTAAAGGTAAAGTAGGTAACAATACATTTACCTTGAATGACGTACTATATGTTGAAAATCTACACCACAATTTGATATCAATCAGCCAGCTATGTGATAAAGGTATGAATGTTATCTTTGATTCTGACTTGTGCAAAATTGTTGACAAATCATCAAAAGAAATCTTATTTTCTGGAAAAAGGAAAGGTAATATATATTCTCTATCTTTTGATGATCTCATCCTCTCTAAATGTTTGGTAGCTAAGGATATAGAAGTGAATTTATGGCATAGACGTTTAGGGCATGCTAGTATGAACTTATTAAACAAATTAAAAAGGAAAAGTTTGGTAAGAGGGTTGCCATCACATGAGTTTGAAACTGAAAACATTTGTAAAGCATGTACTTTGGGAAAACTTAAAAAATCATCGTTTCATGCCAAAAACAATGTAAGCACTTCTAGAGTCCTTGAACTAGTTCATATGGATCTATTCAGGCCTAATGACATTGCTAGCTTAGGAGATAAGAAATATTGCTTTGTGTTAGTTGATGACTACTCAAGATATACATGGGTATATTTCTTGGCTAAAAAATCAGAAACTTTTTCATACTTCACAAAATTCGCAAAATTTGTGCAAAATGAAAAAGAAGTCTCTATTGTTTCGTTAAGAAGTGATCATGGTGGAGAATTTGAAAATTATGAATTTGAAACTTTCTGTGACGAAAACGGAATCAAACATGAGTTCTCTGCACCACGTACTCCACAACACAATGGGGTAGTTGAGAGAAAGAATCGAACTTTGAAAGAATTGGCTAGGTCTATGGTAAATGAATATGAACTACCTCTGCATCTCTGGGCAGAAGCAGTAAATACAGCATGTTATGTAATGAATAGAGTTATGATTAGACCGATTCTTAACAAAACCCCCTATGAGCTATGGTTCAACAATAAACCAAACATCGCTTACTTCAAAGTGTTTGGATGTCCTTGCTATATTCTTAATACAGGTGAACAGTTAGGAAAATTTGAAGCAAAGGCTGATGAAGGCATCTTCATGGGTCACTCTTCGAGAAGCAAAGCTTATAGAGTCTACAACAAGAAGACTAAAACAATCGTGGAGTCAATCAATGTGAAATTTGATGAAGGCATTGATAGTCAGGAAACATCTAAAAGCAACATTGAAGAGGAGAAAGAAAAGGATGAGCTTGAAAAACCAAAAGAAACTGCTGACGCTAGAGAAGTTACTACAATTCAAGAAGTCCGAAGAAATCTGGATCCAGAAAAACTGAAATACAAAACAGACCATCCACCAGAATTGGTAATTGGAAACCCTATAGCAGGTATACAAACTCGTTCATCCTTTAAAAATTTATGTGATCTGTGCTTATATAGTGGATTTATTTCAAAAATAGAACCAAATAACATAGATTCAGCTCTTAATGATGAAAACTGGTTCATGGCCATGCAAGAAGAGCTAAATCAGTTTGAACGAAATAATGTTTGGAGTATAGCACCTAGACCTAAGGATTATCCAGTTATAGGAACAAAATGGATTTTTAAAAATAAATATGATGAATCTGGAAATATAATTAGAAATAAAGCTAGACTAGTTGCTAAAGGATACAATCAAATTGAAGGAGTTGACTTTGATGAAACTTTTGCGCCTGTAGCAAGACTAGAATCAATTAGAATATTGTTAGCTTTTGCTTGTTACAAAGGATTTAAACTAAGACAAATGGACATTAAGAGTGCTTTTCTTAACGGAATTTTAAAAGAAGATGTGTTTGTTGAACAACCAGAAGGTTTTGAAAGTCATGAATATCCAAACCATGTATACAAGCTAAAGAAGGCATTATATGGATTAAAACAAGCTCCCAGAGCTTGGTATGAATGTCTTAGTTCTTATCTCCTTGAAAATGGGTTCAAAAAAGGATGTATAGACACCACACTGTTTCTGTTGCATGAAAACGATGATCTTTTGATTGTTCAAATATATGTTGATGACATCATTTATGGTGCTACTAACAAGTTATTGTGTGAGAAATTTGAAAAGGTCATGCAGGAAAAATTCGAAATGAGCTTGGTTGGAGAGTTAAAATTCTTTTTAGGATTTCAAATCCAACAAAGCGATAAAGGCACATTCATTTTTCAAACAAAATATATTAGGGAACTTGTCAACAGATTTGGATTGAAAGATGCTAAACCAGCAAGAACTCCCATGAGTACAACACTTAAACTTGACAAGGATGAAAAGGGTAAGACAGTTGATCAAAAGCAGTACAGAGGTATGATTGGATCACTCCTTTATCTTACCGCCTCTAGACCTGACATCATGTTTTCTGTCTGCTTATGTGCGCGATTTCAATCTAACCCAAAAGAATCTCATTTAAAAGCTGTTAAAAGAATTATAAGATATTTGTTGCACACCCCACGATTTGGTCTTTGGTATCCATCAAACGATAATTTTGAATTGAAAGGTTTTTCAGATGCTGATTATGCTGGAAATTTGGTTGATAGAAAAAGTACTAGTGGAGCATGTTTTATGTTAGGACATTCATTAGTCGCATGGTCGAGTAGAAAACAAAATTGTATTGCATTATCCACAACAGAGGCAGAGTATATTGCTTTGAGTGGTTGCTCTGCTCAAATCTTATGGATGATACAAACTTTGCATGACTATGGCCTAAATTTTAAACGTGTACCACTAATGTGTGATAGCAAAAGCGCAATTGATCTCACAGATAATCCTGTACATCACTCGCGAACAAAACATATAGATGTTAGACATCATTTTATTAGAGATCATATTTCCAAAGAAAATATCTGCATAAATTTTATTTCAACTGATTCTCAATTGGTAGACATCTTTACAAAACCCCTACCAGAAAATAGTTTTTGTAAACTACGACTCAGTCTAGGTGTTTTAGAAATTTGCTGAATATTTAACATTTTTTTTTCTCCCTACAAATCATCGAAGAAATAAATAGTGATTGAAAAATTGATAAGTATTGATATTTATCATATATTATAACTCGAGAAAGTATAATTAGAAAATTTCTTTAGAAATTTAAACAAGAGTTATAAAACTTTTTGTTGGTAAAAATTCCATGACCATCTCTATACCTATCATATTTCTATCAACCATCACTCATCAAAATTCTATATAGTTTATCGATATGTGGTACTTTAAACAGGAATCGTTCGTTTTTCATTTTCACATTTTTTTTAAAAATAAAAAATAAAAAATAAAAAAATAAAAAAAAATAAAAATAAATACCAATGTATTCACTCTCATTTAAAATTCCTCATGGTTATGCATGGGTGAATTACTTGGAATTTGTTATGTGCTTCCATGCTCATTTAAAAGTCCTCACGGTTATGCATGTATGGAACGCATATCAAAAGTTGATTTTTTTTAATAAACAAGTTGATTCTAATCCCATTTAAAAGTCCTCACGGTTATGCGTGGTTAGAAGATACTTGAATTCATTTTTTTAAAATAAAATTGGAATACTACTAATCTCATTTAAAAGTCCTAACGGTTATGCATGGTTAGTAGATATTCAAATTCCTGATATAAATATACCACAAATAGACACAACTATATGGTTTTATATGATGATATCATTCCTATAATTCTAAAAGTGGAATATGCGCCTAACAAAATATTTATGATTTTTGTTTGATTTTTTGTTGAAATTTAATATTTATATTCAATTGAGTTTTAATGTTGGATTAATATCAATTACTTTATCTTTATTTTCCCTAACACTATTATTCTTTTGCTGATAACAAAAGGGGGAGAGAAAAGTTAAGATTTTGTCAAATAAAATCAAGCAAAGGTCAAATAATTTTCTATTTGCATCTACACTCATTTGCATATTTTTATTTGAATGCATATATGTAGGGGGAGTTTTGTGTAGAAAGGAAGCATTTAAATAGGGGGAGCAATTAGGATATATCCATAATCAAAGACATTTAATACATTCAAAATCTTAAATATATGTTTGTTATCATCAAAAGGGGGAGATTGTTGAATATGCGCTTATATGATTTTTGTTTGATGATAATAAACATATATACATTCGTTTAAATGTATTTGTTAATATACTATTTTATTTTTCACAGATTAAATAAATATTTGCTGAATAAAATAAATTACACAGAATTTGAATTCAAACGAATATTTTATTCAAACAAATATTTATTACATCTTTGAATAGTACAATTTCAAGCTCTCACTATAACTATACAACTTTGATTACATCACATTTTTCGCATTTACATCAGCACCTCACTACATATCATTCACACTCGTATTTTTATCTTCAACTGCATTCCAGTTTGAATCCAACATCTGAGCAATCTGCAAAAATATTTACTAACGCAGTAAAATTGAAAATAAAATATTTTTGCGATATAAAATAAAACGTGAATTTTGAAAATGATATTTGCCTCAGTTATTTGGGTTGTTCGTCATCATTTAAATTTGAATTCATCATACACGAACAACTTGTGACATACACAGTGTATTACTGTATATGCCACAAGGCCGTGCACACCGATATATACACTTGATAATGCTACAGGGACAGGTGAGCACAGGTCAAACCCAAATGAAAAGCCGGGTTCAACTCACGTGCAATATATTTAAAACCATGACACGAGCACAAGGTCAAACCCGAGTTTTTGTAACTGGATTCAACTCAAGCGCAAATCAAAAGTACACATGAATATGAAACTAAACAGTCAAGTTCAGTGGTCAAATGCAATAGGCCGAGAACCAGACAAATGCATGCAACAGCAGTGAAAGTGATCAACATAGCAACTAGTAGAGCACGCATGAAACAGTGGTATGAAGAAGTGAACCCAGACTGAAGTATGGATAGTGCAAAGTGCAATGATACACCAGGATATCAAGTTCGGTGAAACTCAAGCAAGTGCAAGACTAAACCAGCGTGAATGCAACATAGCTAAGATGTCTCAAATAAACAAAACACCAAATAGACCATGGAACAGCAAAGTGATCGAACAAACAAGATCAGGGCAGTGGACAGTTCAAGCCTGCAGAATGCAAATGAACTCGACCAAGTATACAAGTGCTACAAGCAGCAATGTGCAACTGCAGGTGAACAAATATGCATATACCAGTGATGCAACTTAAGCACAAATCATTTACAACATGTACACAGCAAAGACCAAAGAATCAACAATGCTTGAATACTGCAGCATAAATTAAAAGACCAATATATATGCACAGAAGCAACTACAAACTACTCACGACAATGCACCAATGTCACATGCATGAAACAATGGAATGAACCAGTGATATATGCAAACAAAACAATACCACTGCAGATACAAATAGTGAACATGCAACCAGACCACAAAGACTCAAGTCTTAAACATGAAACAAGGTGCACAAGTCCAGCTACAAGTTGCAGACATAACAGGTGAAGCATCACCAAAGACTCAACAGGGAACATGGATGTCACAACAGATAATGATGCAAGTGTCGACCAAATACAAATGCAAGCACAGTCTCAAACATATATCAGATGCACATGGAGATCAACAAGTAAAGACCACACCAGAATGCATCCAAAGCAAACCGAGTACAGGCCATAACATGTCAATACAAGCACATGAGGTAATGAATCACTGAAGTAATGCATCCAGTACCAACCAGAAAAAGATGGCCAGAGACGAAATGATTCAAAGCCAAAAGCCAGCAGTAAAAAATCTCACGAAATCAACATGGTCAAAGCAAATCAACGCAATTCAAGTGAGGATGAAAAATTGACCAAGTCACAAATCAACACCGTGATGAGCACGGCAATTCAAAGCCATGGGGATCGAACATCAGAAAAATACGATATTGAAAAAGTCAGAATTCATCACAAACATCCAACAATAATCGAACGGCAACGCAAGAAATTTTGAAGAAATCAGACGAACGTGATTTTAGGAAATTGACTCCTATAAAAACCCTAATCATCATCGGCATTTAATCCATCAAATTCCAGAAAGCAAAAATCAAAAAGCAAAAAGAAAATAATACCGATTCAAGGAGAGAATTTGATCAACGAAGCAGCCGAAGTGAGCAACAATCGATCAACAGTACACGCGAAGAATCATTGAATTCATCAACAAATTATTGGCACTTCGAAAGCCCCAATTTGATCAAGGACGAAGCCCTAAAAAGGAATGGCCGCCATTACAAACAGAGAAATAAAAGAGACGGGTCAAATAGCAAAGGAGGCCGGCCTACTTTCTAAGGGAGTTTGTTTTAAGGGGTTTTTAATTTATAATTAGGGTTCAATTTTAATTTTAATTGTTTTTAAATTTATATTTTAAACTGTTTTATCTCTTTCTAGTCGTGTGACTAGGGTACAAACTACGTGTTGTAGTTTGGGAATTCGCAACTCGGTAGTTGAGTTGTGGCCAGGGTTTTGAGCGTAGAGTTAGGATAGTCAATAGCGGGTATAGCGAGTTTACGTGTGTAAGCGAGGGACTTTCTAATTTCTAGTAGAAATCTTGGAGGCAGCACGTAGGCAGGGTTTTGCCGAAGCTGGGTAAATTCTGTGTTGTTCTTTTCTACATTTTATTATTCTGCTATTTATTTCTGTGCTGGTAATATTCTGTGATCTGTGTTGATATTAGTTTATAAGCTTCCGCATTTAATTTTTATAATTAACACTATCACCCTATTCACCCCCCCTCTAGGGTGAAATCGATCCTACATTAGGTCGCGAGCATTGTTGGGTCGTGTCTGGGTTGAGTCGTTTCGGTTAGTTAGGTCGGCCTTGTGGGTAGGTCGTTAAGAGGTTTAGTTGATAGGCCGTGAACGACTCAAGGTTATAAGGTTGAGTCGAAAGTGGTCTCTCGTGTTAGGTCGGCAGTGTGATAAGTCGTGAGCCGTGTTGAGCCGTGTTAAGGCATGTGCGTTGAGTCGTGAGTCGTTAGGTCGGCTTGAAGTGGATGCGCATGTGTTTTAGGTCGTGAGTCGTGTGTGTTGTGCATGGTGTGTTAGGCCGTGGGTGGTTGAGTCGTAGGTCGTGGCCATGATGAGTCGTGACCGACTTAAGGGCATACGAGTTAAGGAATCAGCCTATAAATAGAGGGGTTTGGCTCACTTTTTGGCACCGGATTTTGAAGCGACGAAGTGCTGCCATTTTGAGAGCCCGACTACAACACTTCTTCAATTCTTTTCTCCACTCTAATCTAGTGATTCCTTCCATCTATATTGAAGATCAAATCGAAGATCCAAGAGCCAAAGTTGAAGATCTCCATCCATTGAAGAGAGATTTCATCGTTTGAAGCGAAGCTTTGGAGGATCAAGCTTGATTCCTTGCTGTCCAGATGTGGAGTTGGTTGTTTTTGAGGTGTTTAGGTGATTCGGTGAGTGGTAGTTATCTCTCACACGGACCAAAGGGAGTATATTGGATCGGTGGCTTGTTTATGTGTCAAAGATAGTGATTTCTTGCATTTTCCCTATGTCTGCATGTAGATCTATTGTTCATGAAGTTTTAACATCTATTTTGCTACATGTTCACTTATGCAAGTTCATTCATCAAGTTGTAGAGATATTGTTCATAATTCATGCTTGTTAGAATACATGTTAGATTTGGACTCTTTATTTACGAAATTGCAATTATTGTTGTAATTGTTTATTTAGATCTTGTTTGAATGATTGATTGCTTGGATTAATGTTTGATTTGATTGATTAGTTGATCGATAACTTGATTTGGGCAAGTTGGTCGAAGATGACTTAAAAGCTAAGTGGAAAGGCTCTTGAATAAGGAAAGCTGCTTGTGGCATATGAAGCGGATATTGAAGCTCATATGGATAGATTTGATGATGATGTTGAGATAGGACTTTGCCATGATGCGATGAGGCAAACCATGATGTTGAGATGGCACTTTGCTATGATGCGATGAAGCAAAGCATGATCTGAGAAAGCCTTGGTTTAATCCAGACGGGAACATCCCAAGCATGTTGATAACTCGGTGATGTGGTACGGGTTTGTGGATAATGGTTGGCTCGAGAGGCGCTTGAGCTAGAATGAGAATAGTCGTCGAGGAGGATGACTAGAAGGCTGAGATTTCATCGTTATTGAAGGTTTTAGCATGCTCAAAGCAAGAGTACGTTGGGACGGACTGCGACGACGTCTCAGGCACGGGCTGCGACGACGTGCTAGTACTCTGGGCAGATTCGATAGTCCTAGGCACGGGCTGCGACGACGTGCGGAGTTATGTCTAGAACCGGGGTTACCATTAGCCCTTGGCGGATGGATGAGATAAAGTGACGGTCATTCAATTAACGGTGAAATTGAGGCAATGATAACAGTGATAGCCAGAGTCATGGATGTTTGGTTGTATCATCATTCGGACTCAAGAGCGGTGTTTTCTAGGTGCTTATCTGATCTTGGTTTAGGCCTTGGGGGTTTGTACTTGGAAAACATCGACCTTAACTCGAGTGATAACTACTTTACTTTAAATGTCTGCTTTGTTATGCTTGTTTCTTCTTAGTGGGTCTGGGGGTTATCACTGTAGAATGAGGTAGAGTGGGATGGTTGAGTTCCTATTCCTTTTACCCTTTATGCTCTTTTGGTATGTTTGATAGTTAATTTACTGCTCACTAAGACTGTTGTCTGACTCAAGGTTTTATGTTCAACTCTTATTACCTTGGGCTGTTCATCCATGTTGGGATGGGCAGGCTAGGTAGCAGGTGACAGGTGCTGTTCTTGGCTACCAACGCTGTTGATGACGAAGACGAGCTGGAGGCTTTTGCATATTGTTTTCTTACTATATGTACTGGATATGCCGCTGTTTGTTTGATACTCTGAGTGTTATGTAGTGAGGCTTGATGTATTGACTATTCAGATGATTGTATAGAACGATTATGAGTTTATATGATGAGACTTCTGTTCTATAGAGCTTCACTATATATACTTTCTATTGTATTTTATCCATGCGCTGTGAGTAATACGATAGAGTCTGCTGTTTTACCTTACCCTGACTATCGTCCATGGCTGCCTGGCACACCTTTCAGTGCACCATTCTCTTGTTTTGGTGCGGGAGTCAGGGCCGGTCGTCAAAAAATCCATGCACGCATTTCTAAAAGTCGTACGGCACTGTTTCGCCATTACGGACGGATGTTGCACCTAGCACCGTGGATGTTGCACCCTGTAGATATCGATTATTCGGACGGCCATAAATTCTGGCTCGTTTAGAGTTACGGGAGCCATAACCTGTCAAAACGAAGGCCTCGATGAGTTCTACGGCTTTGACAGCTTTCAGCCGTCAACGGATAGATTAATGCCTAAAAAGGACAACCCGAACCTCAATCGGGTCTAGTAAGCTTTTTACCCTTCGTTTTTTCGACATGTGGATTTTTACGGTAAAACAAGATTACGGTGGCTGGTCTTCGATACCATCGCTGGAGAGCGGTGCACCATGGTACTGTTCCATTTCAAATCCATGCACGCATTTCTAAAAGTCGTACGGCACTGTTTTGCCATTTCGGACGGATGTTTCACCTTGCACCGCGGATGTTGCAGCCTGTAGATATCGATTATTCGGACGTCCATAACTTCTGGCTCGTTTAGAGTTATGGGAGCCATAATCTGCCAAAACGAAGGCCTCGATGAGTTTTACGGCTTTGACAGCTTTCAACCGTCAATGGATCGATTAATGCCCAAAAAGGACAACCCGAATCTCAATCGGGTCTCGTAAGTTTTTTACCCTTCGTTTTTTCGACACGTGGATTTTTACGGTAAAACGGGATTACCGTCGCCCATCTTCGACTTCCCATCGCTGGAGAGTGGTGCACTATGGTAATGTTCCATTTCAAATCCATGCACGCATTTCTAAAAGCCGTACGACACTGTTTCACCATTTCGGACGGATGTTGCACCTTGCACCGTGGATGTTGCACCCTGTAGATATCGATTATTCAAACGACCATAACTTCTAACTCGTCTAGTGTTACGGGAGCCATAACCTGTCAAAATGAAGGCCTCGATGAGTTCTACGGCTTTGACTGCTTTCAGCCATCAACGGATAAAATAATGCCCAAAAAGGACAACCCGAATCTCAATCGGGTCTCGTAAGTTTTTTACCCTTCGTTTTTTCGACACGCTGATTTTTACGGTAAAACAGGATTACCGTGGCCCGTCTTCGACTTCTCATCGTTGGAGAGTGGTGCACCATGGTACTGTTCCGTTTCAAATCCATGCATGCATTTCTAAAAGTCGTACAACACGGTTTCGCCATTTCGGACGGATGTTGCACCTTGCACCGTGGATGTTGCACCCTGTAGATATCGATTATTCGGACGGCCATAACTTCTGGCTCGTTTAGAGTTACGGAAGCCATAATCTGTCAAAACGAAGGGCTCGATGAGTTCTATGGCTTTGACAGCTTTCAGCCGTCAACGGAAAGATTAATGCCCAAAAAGGACAACCCGAATCTCAATCGGGTCTCGTAAGTTTTTACCCTTCGTTTTTTCGACACGTGGAATTTTACGGTAAAACGGGATTACGGTGGCTGGTCTTCGATTTACCATCGCTGGAGAGTGGTGCACCATGGTACTGTTCCGTTTCAAATCCATGCATGCATTTCTAAAAGTCGTACGGCACTGTTTCGCCATTTCGGACGGATGTTGCACCTTGCACCGTGGATGTTGCACCCTGTAGATATCGATTATTCGGACGGCTATAACTTCTGGCTCGTTTAGTGTTACGGGAGCCATAACCTGTGAATATGAAGGCCCCGATGAGTTCAACGGCTTTGACAGCTTTCGGCCGTCACCGGATAAATTAATGCCAAAAAAGGACAACCCGAATCTCAATCGGGACTCGTAAGTTTTTTACACTTCGTTTTTTCGACACGTGGATTTTTACGGTAAAACGGGATTACCGTGGCCCATCTTCGACTTCCCATCGCTGGAGAGTGGTGCACCATGGTACTGTTCCGTTTCAAATCCACGCACGCATTTCTAAAAGTTGTACGGCACTGTTTCGCCATTTCGGACGGATGTTGCACCTTGCACCGTGGATGTTGCACCCTGTAGATATCGATTATTTGGACGGCCATAACTTCTGGCTCCTTTAGAGTTACGGGAGCCATAACCTGTCAAAACGAAGGCCTCGATGAGTTCTACGGCTTTGATAGCTTTCAGCCGTCAACGGATAGATTAATGCCCAAAAAGGACAACCCGAATCTCAATCGGGTCTCGTAAGTTTTTTACCCTTCGTTTTTTCGACACGTGGATTTTTATGGTAAAACAGGATTACGGTGGCTGGTCTTCGATTTACCATCGCTGGAGAGTGGTGCACCATGGTATTGTTCCGTTTCAAATCCATGCACGCATTTCTAAAAGTTGTACGGCACTGTTTCGCCATTTCGGACGGATGTTGCACCTTGCAGCGTGGATGTTGCACCCTGTAAATATCGATTATTCGGACGGCCATAACTTCTGGCTTGTTTAGAGTTACGGGAGCCATAACCTGTAAAAACGAAGGCCTCGATGAGTTCTACGGCTTTGACAGCTTTCAGCCGTCAACGGATAGATTAATGCCCAAAAAGGACAACCCGAATCTCAATCGGGTCTCGTAAGTTTTTTACCCTTCGTTTTTTCGACACGTGGATTTTTACGGTAAAACGGGATTACCGTGGCCCGTCTTCGACTTCCCATCGCTGGAGAGTGGTGCATCATGGTACTGTTCGGTTTCAAATCCATGCACGCTGTTTGCGCCAGAATTGGTCACAAACACCCAATATCGCGAAAGCACCCGTTTATCAACACAGATCAACAATAACAAACACAGAACTCAGATCTAAGAGATAGTAAATGCATCAAATCACAGATAACGGTAAACAACACAGGATTTATAGTGGTACGGCGTTCGTGCCTACATCCACTTTGAAGTTTTTATCTTTATTGATTCACTTGATGATTTTCAATCGAATACAGCAGATTACTGCAAGTTGTAGCTTTGATACTTGATTACAATGATGTTGGAAAGACTTAGAATTGAATCTGGCAGAGTCTGGGCTTTCTTTCTCTCTTCTGAATCTCCGACCCCTTTTCTGAATGACCAAGGGCTCTATTTATAAGTGTAGGAGGCTGGTATTTCTCCTAAAATCTGGGAATACCGCTTCAGGCACGTGAGGGGGCCCACTCGCCTGAAATCTGGAGGTTTGGGACCACATCAGGATCGATTCGACCTTCACTTTGAATCGATCAAGGAAATGTCCAATCAAGGTGAAATTTTGCGAGAACATTCTTCAACATGTATGTAAGCTTTTTAGAAAATTTCATAGCATTTGGATCAACGGTTTGGAAGTTATGATCGATTCAAGATGGGGTTCTCCGACACGCTGCTTACTTCGAATCGACCCTATGGGTTCGTTCGAATCCATATGGTTCGAACCCATAGGTTTGAATCGATCCTTTTACGTATGGAGGCGGCGACGAGGCGCTCACTGTGTGAATTGTATGGTTTCGAGTGTTGGATTCGAACGTATGCTTCGAATCGTTGCAGCCAGTGTTCGTACGAATCGATCAGAATAGGCTGGTGTGAATCGATTCGAAGTTTCCTCTGTTTGGGGATTCGAAGATGAGTTTTGGGATGGAGCCGGGGCTTCTTCGCTTGCATGGATTCGAGGAGACCCTTGGTTGATGGACTTCAAGGGAATGGATTCGAGGCTAGGTGGCCTGAATGGATTCGAAGGTAGGCCATTGTGGTGGATTCGAAGAAGATGGAGTCGAAGCCGATGGAGTCGAAGCTGATGGAGTCGAAGCTGATGGAGTCGAAGCTGATGGATGCGAGGAGGGCACTAGCTGATGGACTCGGACTAGGGCGTACGTGGGTGAATTCGAACCATTGCTAGGATGATGGGTTCGAACTTCGTGGTTTCGAACTAGTGAAGGGGTGATGGATTCGAACTGAGCAGAATCCATCTCTCTCAACTTGAATCCATCATAACTTGAGCATACGACCTCGGATTGACCTGAAATTTGAGATGCTGGATCCTATGGCTTTGCTCATCATGCCTTGTCGATTCTGGCCCAATCTGGACTTGGACAAAATTCATCGATATCCATAGCGGAGTGAAGTACAACCAACTTCTGAGACAAACTGTCTTTTGCTTTTGACCAATCTTTTGGTATCACGGCTTTGTCCAAAAAGCGGGATAACATTTGCCCCCCGAAACATGCCTTGCGGTAGGAAGGTGTGTTTTGCAATGCCTTGAGTTGGATGTTCATATCCTGTCATCAACCTGTAAAGAACTTGGTAGTTTCATATGTCCTCAAATGACGATCATTCGAGATCGAGCTATTTGGGATGAAGCGCGGCCGTTCATGGTCAAGCGCCTAACTTCAAATGACGATCGTTCGTGATCGAGTCATTTGAGGTAAAGTGCGACAGTGCGCGGTCAAGTGGTGGACCTCAAATGACGACCGTTCGCGATCGAGCCATTTGAGGTGAGATGAGTTGTGCCGTTCAGGGCGAGTCGTGCCTGTTCGAGGCGAGTTGTGACCGTTCAAGGTCGGATGTCGTTCGTGGCGAGTGGTGACTGTTCGAAGTCGAGTGTCGTTCGTGGCAAGTTGTGACTGTTCGAAGTCGAGTGCCGTTCGTGGCGAGTTTGCGTGCCCGGGAGGGCTTGATGTTATGGATGCCAGGGTCACGTTCGGGTGAGTTCCTGGATTGTTTGTTTGCTTGTTGGAGGCGAATTAGTGTGCCCGGGAGGGCTTAGTATTACCGATACCAGGCTCACGTTCGCGTGGGTCCCTGGATCGTTTGTCAGGGTGGTTTTTCGCCATCTCAGAGCATGCCTAAGGACCGTTCGCGACCCCGTACATGTGTAAGTAGTTTAGCCATTTCAGAATTATCAGGATCAAATATCTATTCAACAGATGAATTTTTAAAAAACAGAAATGTCCAAACAAACCAAGTTCAAATGTTCAAATCGAAACGAAACAACAGCAAAGCAAGGATGTCAAAGTGTAAGTTCCCACTACAAAGCAATCAATGATCATTCAGAGCATGCCTGGAGAACGTTCGCGATCTCGTACATGTGTAAATGATTTAATTGTGTTAGTGGAAGCTTGCGACTTGTTCATCGATATTTTAATTAATTGATAACCAAACGATGTCCTGGTTAAGGGTTGCCCCTGGCTGATGTAGATGGTGGCCGCTCTGGCTCCACCGTTGAAGCTCGCCTCCTCACATATTGAAGGAGCATACCGTTTCTGATATGTCCTTCCACCTCGTCCCTTAGGTGCCTACAATCATTAGTGTTATGACCATTTAATTCATGAAAAGCACAAAACTTATCTGATCTCCTTTCGTCAGAGGTTGGATCCCTTCGTATCGGTCTAAGATAGGGAACCTGCTCTTTGGTATCCTGATAAATCCGCTCTAAACTCTCAGTCAGCTCGGTGTAAGTAGTGAATCGCGGCTCCCTCCGTTGCCGTTTTGACCTGTCATTATAATCCTCAGCCCTTCGTTTTCCTTTATCTTTGCCTGAGTCCTTTTCGATAGGCTTTTTGTCTTTGAGCATATAAACTTCTATTCCCTCTCCTTCTTCTCTTTCGGCATTAGCATCCTCTAATCGTAAAAACTTCTCTGCCTCGTGGTAGAATTCCTCTAGATCCACGGGTGGATCTTTAGTCAATGAATTTTTGAACTCTGTGCCGTCAGCTACTCCGGACACAGCTGCCATCAACACCATAGATGGATCTGCGCGATCCACCGAAGCTGCTGCTGCATTGAATCGTGCGAGATAACTCCTCAAGGTCTCTCCGGCTTTCTGCTTTAGGGTTGCCAAAGTCATCACGTTCTTGGGTCTCTTAATGTGAACCCTGAATTGCCTCATAAATCTCTCAATTAAACACTTCCATGTTCCGATGGATCCATTCTCCAATTGTCTAAACCACAACGCTGCAATATCCATCAAATATAATGGAAAGCACCGGGCCATAACCTCCTCTGATGCCCCCAGCACTTCCATATGCCTCATATACTTCGTTAGATGAACTGTGGGATCCGTTCTCCCGTCGTACATGTCTAATGATGGTAACTTGAAATCCGGTGGGTTCCTAGCTTGTCTGATTGCCGAAGTTAATGGACTCCTATTAACATCCTCCAAATCTTTGTTTACCAAACCGCCTCTCATAGCTCTTCTAACCATCTCTGCCAACTTGTCATCGTCTCCGAGATGCAATCTCCATTCATTACTTTCATCCTTCCCCTCGAGTCCACGAGGGAATTCCGGGATCTGCCCCCTTGATTGAGCGTTCACTCCTCTGCTGCTCCTTGCTTGGGTAGATGAATCTCTATCTCTCTCAGGGATTGGATCAACATTCTCCATGTGCGTGCCCCCTATTCCAAGTGCTATGTCGGATGGTCCTGCTCCGTTCTGGACTATGGTTACTCCTTGATTCTGTGCTCCAAGTTGTCCTATTTGTTGAAATAAACTCTGGATCAACTCCTCTTGCTTCTTCATCATTGTCTCCATCTCGTCCCTAGTGATGAAGATCATTGCTTGATTCGCCCTTGAGGAAGCCTCTTGACTTCCTTGATGTTCACTTTTCTCTGGCCTTTGTTTCTTACTTGTTTGTCTCGTCATGGTTCTTAGATCTGAATTCTTAAGTCTCTGAATTCAAGTTCTCCTGAATCAGCCTTCTCAGTGAAAGCACCAAAATGTTTGTGTTGTGCGAATTCTCGCCCAGAAGGCCACGAGACCCTGAAGCGTCATGTCCCACGCATATTCGAAACCAACAAGCATATTCATCATCTCCACGTACTATGGAACTCAAGTACATTCGGCACCTCCAGGAGCACAAGTCCATTCGGCGTCTCCTTTGAAGCAATCCCATTCGGCATAGCCGGTCCAAGCTCATTCGGTATCCCCTGGTACACACGCTCGTTCGGCATCTCCTTCCCTGCACAAGCTCCGTTTGGCGCCTCATACAAACAGCTTCATTCGGCTCTCCCCACGATCGGCATACCGAACCACGTCCTCCTATGTTCATTCGGCACAAGGTCACTACCGGACCACACTGGCGCCGAACCATCAACACTCCACATACCCACCGAACCACTACACCATCCATCTCCATACCGGTCCAACCTATGACCGGACCAACACATACCCAACTCCATGCCGGTCCACGCTCTACCAGACCAACACCACTCCAAGCTCCATGCCGGATGAAGCCTCGCCGAACCAGAAGTGCTAGGCCAAATTGCTCCAGCCCGGGCCCACCAGCAGCTATATACATCCAAGAACCCTACCCCCAACCTGACTCTATAAATAGAGGGGCAGGGGTACAACAATGGCAGACAAGTTTGAGAGCTCAAGCAAGGAAGGAACTTTCAAACTACTTTCATACACTTGTATACAACGCATTGTACTTGTAACCTGAAAGAAAGAAGATAATAACATATAAAGTGGACGTAGGCACATTCTGGCCGAACCACTATAAATCTGTGTGTCTTTTACATTTCAGCCCCTACTTTTCTCATATTTACATACTCATCTAAAATCATTGAAAATTACATATAATCAACTAAATAACACGACTTGGAGGTGTTTGTCCATTTTTTGTGCAAACTAATCAACTAAATAACACGACTTGGAGGTGTTTGTCCATTTTTTGTGCAAACATTTTTGGTGCTTTCACTGAGAACTAAACTCAGGCTTCATCTTCTCCCACTCAACCTTCTTCCTAACAACATCACTCGTTGCTTAGAAACCATGCCTTCCAAACAGAGAAGGGATGTTAACAAAGGAAAGAACATCGCAACTAGCAGCCTTCCAGATCCAGCAATCACAGATCAGCCCACTTCAACAGCAGTACCAGATGAAAATCAGGAAAATCCAACTGGTCCCGCAACGGAACAACCAATCACTAGGGCAGATCTGGACAGGGTTGTGGCTGAAGTAACTAACCGCTTCACATCCCAACAAGAAACTTTGGTGGACCAACTCATGACACGCTTAAGGGATGCTGAAGAGTCCAACCGCAACACTGAATCATGGGGTGAATCCCAATCCGGAGGATCCCGGAGGCAACAAAGGTCTTCACTCTTCGAACAAGCTATCAACAGGAAAAACGATGATAGGGGCCGCGCCCGGACTCAGCCCGAATTCCGACTCGAGGAAGCCCTTGGAACCGAACCTAGCGGGGGAGGCACCAGGCGAGGGTCGGATGTAGCTGAGCCAGTCATGCCACCTAATCATAGAAACCCCGCTGAACGGAGCCGAGCTAGAACCCAGCCCGAAGTTGACCCCATGGATGTGCTCGAAACAGAACCCCACAGGGGAAGATCAAGGCAGGGGGCAACTGTAGCTGGTCCTAGCGTGCATCCAAGCAACCAAAGACAACCACTGGATAATGCTAGAGGTGATAGACTGTACCATCCCTACAGGTCATCTGGACGAGATAGATCCCGCAGGGAAGAACCGAGCTCATTTTTGTCCGCTCCAAGTTCTGACGAGCGGATGGCACGATTATTCAGAGAATGTGTCCAACGGGAGCAAAGGGACCGGGGAATAGGCGCTAGGGTCACCAGTCCCTTTACCCGAAATATCGAAACTGCCATCACTCCCCGGGAATGGAAAATGCCAACCATGGAACCTTACAAAGGAACTT
The DNA here is from genome assembly GCA_030765085.1 of Allium cepa. Classification (NCBI taxonomy): domain Eukaryota; kingdom Viridiplantae; phylum Streptophyta; class Magnoliopsida; order Asparagales; family Amaryllidaceae; genus Allium; species Allium cepa. The sequence goes on from CM060938.1 coordinate 874,533,589, forward strand.
CCGACCCCATCGTACACCTGCAAAGATACACCCAGCATATGCTCATGAGTGGAGCAACAGAAGGAGTATTATGTAAATGCTTTCCGCTATTCCTATCAGATCTAGCTACCTCCTGGTTCTGCCATCTACCCCAAGGATCCATCAGCTCATGGGAGATGTTAAAAGAAAGGTTTATTAGCCAGTTCCGCATCCATGTGGAACAACCCAGGGATGCTTATTCTCTATCCAATGTCAAACAGAAATCCGGAGAGACGCTGCAACAATATCTAACACGGTTCAACGCCGCAGCGGCAGCAGTTCAAGATGCCGATGAAAAACTCACTCTGATGGCCTTCTGTAGTGGTGTACATCCAGACACCAAGTTTGCCAGAAGATTAACTAAGGAAAAACCAGCTACCTTGCCTGATTTCTTCCATGAAGCTGGAAAGTATATGAGACTTGAAGACGCTGCTACGGAGAGGCAGTCAGGGCAACAAGGCAAGATAGTTCAGGACAAGGTTCCCACTGCAGCTAAGGACGCTCGAAGAAATGAATCTAGAGACAATGCTGGGGGCAGAAAGGTTGAGAAGCGCCAATATCGACCAGGGCCAAGATTTGACTCCTACACTCCTTTGAATGAAACAATCGAAAACATCTACCTAGCCACTCAGGGCGAACTCGGATACAAGCGACCCCCGCACAAGAAAGAATCAGATAACGCACTCAAGTCCGGAAAGTTCTGTCGCTTCCACGAATCCCACGGACATGACACCAATGAATGCCACCATCTTCGGGACTTGATCGAAGAACACATTAGAAGAAGAAGACTGGAACGTTATGTGAAAGGTCAGAACAGGACTCCAACTCCTGCCAATGAGAACTCAAAGCAACCCCTCCCAGAAGTAGGCGGAGGGAATCGCAACAATCACAACACCAGTGGCTCTAGTCAAGAGAAGATAGTGGTCCTTACCATCTCAGGAGGACCACACATCGCCGACAGAAGTTGGGCAGAGATGGAAAGGTACGGCAAGTCGCTTAGAAATGCCGAAGGATATGTTAACTCCATTACGGAGGAACGCCACCCGAAACGAAAAGAAAACAATGACATTGTATTCAGTAGGCATGATTTGGAAGGAAGACAGTACCCACATATGGATCCCATGGTCATCTCTGCCTGGTTTGGTCCAGCTAAAGTTTTTCGGATTCTAATAGACACGGGAAGCTCCGTTAATATCCTGTTCAAACATGCTTTCGACAAAATGAAGTTATCAATGAAGGATGTATCCCCCTGTGACAAACCACTGCACGGTTTCACTGGAGATGCAAAGATGCCTCTCGGGCAACTTGACCTCTTCGTCGAAATAAGAAGTCATCCCCGCTCCGTTGTGCGAAAACAAACGTTCGTACTAATAGAAAACCACTCGGCTTACAACGCTTTCTTGGGAAGACCAGCCTTGTCTGACTTTCAGATTGTATTAGCCCCCTGGTGCCTGAAAATGAAATTTCCAACAGACAACGGAGTAGGAGAAGTAGAAGGAGATCAAGATGCTGCCCGAGACTGCTACGTAACTGAACTTCGCAATAACCGCAGAAAGAGTAAAGGAAAAGATGCAGAGACTACTCTCTGCATGAAAAGCTTGGAGGCATAGCAACTAAAGAAAGCCCCTCCTCTTCGATACACAAGCGATCCCTTCAATGAACTAGACCCCAGGGATAAAGAGGAGGAGGCTACCGCCGAGCCTGCAGAGGCTATGGAATTCGTATCCGTAGATAAGCATGATTCAGGTAGACTATTAAAAATCGGATCTCAGCTGAAAACGGGATTGAAGGATCAACTCATTGACTTCCTCCGCCACAACTTAGATGTATTTGCGTGGACCCATGCCGATATGACAGGAATCTCCCCAGACATAGCATGCCACATGTTGAACATCGATCCCACCAAGGTACCAGTAAAGCAGAAAAAGAGGAGCATGGGGGCAGAGCGATCAGCAGCCCTTGATGAGGAAGTAAAAAATCTACTTGCCAATGGCTTCATACGGGAAGCCATCTACCCAGAATGGATCGCTAACCCGGTGCTAGTAAAAAAGGCCAATGGAAAGTGGCGAACATGTATTGACTTCTCCAATCTGAATGACGCTTGCCCGAAAGACTGCTTCCCACTTCCCCGAATTGACCAACTCGTAGACAGCACAGCTGGGCACGAACTCCTATCTTTTATGGATGCATACTCCGGATATAACCAGATCCCCATGCACGCTCCCGATCAGGACCACACTAGCTTCATCACCGACCGCGGATTATATTGTTACAAAGTCATGCCTTTTGGACTCAAAAATGCTGGAGCTACCTATCAACGCCTCGTCAACAAAATGTTCGCAGGACTGATAGGACGAACTATGGAAGTATATGTGGATGACATGTTGGTAAAGTCCAGGAAAGCCAACGACCATGTAAGCCATCTGGACGATATGTTTCAGGTACTTCGCCGGTATGGAATGAAGCTGAATCCTCTAAAGTGCTCCTTCGGAGTTTCATCGGGAAAATTCTTAGGATTCATCGTCCACGCCAGAGGAATCGAAGCAAACCCTGAACAAGTCCGGGCTTTAAAAGAAATAAGGATACCTTCCACTCGAAAAGAAATGCAGAGCCTAAACGGGAAGGTGGCCGCCCTAAGCAGATTCATTTCCAAGGCAACTGACAAGTGTGTCCCTTTCTTCGAAGCACTCAAGAAAGACAAAGGGAGGTTCGAGTGGACCGACGAATGCTTAAAAGCCTTCCTCAACCTAATCGAACACCTTCAGAGACCACCAGTACTCTCAACTCCAAATGAAGGTGAAGTGTTATACCTATACCTCGCTGTATCATCTCATGCTCTAAGCGCCGCCTTGGTAAGAGAAGAAGACCGCACACAACGCCCGGTTTACTTTGTAAGCAAGAGATTTACGGGGGCTGAAGCCAGATATCCTAAACTTGAGAAGTTAGCATATTGTTTATTGATCGCGTCACGGAAACTGCGACACTACTTCCAGTCTCACTCCATCAGGGTTCTAACCGATCAACCACTAAGACAAGTGCTCCATCGTCCTGACACTTCTGGGCGACTCCTCAAATGGTGCATCGAACTAAGTCAGTATGATATCACCTACCATCCCCGCACCGCTATCAAAGGACAAGCCATGGCTGATTTCATTGCCGAATTCACTACCAACGAAGGCAAGGAACAATCCGAAGTGGCAAAAAACATCAAGTGGAACCTCTTTGTAGACGGAGCATCGAACGAACAAGGCTCGGGGGCAGGTATTGTGATCGTCACCCCCAGGGGAAGAAAGTTGTACTATGCATTAAGATTGGAGTTCACGGCCACTAACAACGATGCTGAATATGAAGCAGTAATAGCGGGATTGGAACTGGCCCTAGAAATTGGGATCAATTCCTTGTGTATTCATAGTGGTTCTCAGCTTATCGTAAACCAGGTACTAGGAGAATTCCAGACTCGAGGAGAACGGCTCACAGCATACCTAAAGAAAACCAGACTGCTGCTCGATCGATTGGACCATTATCTAATCAAACACATTCCTCGAGAAGAAAACCAAGAGGCAGATGAACTTGCAAAGCAAGCTAGTATGAAGGACAGCACCATTCCCGGAGCACTAGCAATCTCAAGGCAGCTAGCCCCGAGTTTCGAACAAGCGAATCTGATGACTGCAATCGAAGAAGGAACCTGGATGACTCCTATCCGGAAATATTTGCAAGATGGCATACTACCCGACAGGCGTGACGAAGCCAAGAAGATCTTGAGGAAAGTTCCCCACTACACAATACAAGAAGGCATCCTCTACCGGCGTGGCTTCTCTAGCCCCCTATTAAGATGCGTCGCCGGAAGGGAAGCCAAGGAGATATTAACAAACATCCATCAGGGAGGATGCGGAGATCACACTGGAGGACAGACTTTGGCAAGAAAGATACTCCGATATGGATATTACTGGCCCACACTAAACAAAGATGCCCTAGACTTCGTTAAGAAATGCGACAGATGTCAGAAGTTCGCCAAGATCCCTCGACTACCCACAAACGAAATTACTCAAATGACCAGCCCTTGGCCCTTTGCTGTATGGGGAATTGACTTAATTGGCGAACTGCCAACGGGCCGAGGCGGAGCCAAATATGCTATAGTGGCAGTCGATTATTTCACCAAATGGGTGGAAGCGGAACCTTTAAATAAAATATCTTCAGCAAAAGTTATCAACTTCTTGATCAAAAACATTCTGTGCAGGTATGGAGTCCCCCTCAAGATCGTATCAGACAACGGACTCCAATTTGACAGCGAAGAATTTGCCGACTGGTGCCAAGAGCATGGAATTCATAAAAGCTTCTCATCAGTAGCTTACCCTCAGGCAAACGGACAAGTTGAAGCTGTCAACAAAATTCTCAAAACCCTAATCAAGAAGAAACTTGAAAAGTCAAAAGGCGCTTGGGTGGACGAACTTCCTACGGCACTATGGGCGTACCGCACATCTTTCAGAACATCAACGGGACATACTCCTTTCTCTTTGGCATATGGATCGGAGGCAATGCTCCCAGTTGAGACTATTGTGCCTTCCCACCGTAGGATCCACTACAACCCAGAAGAAAACGAAGAACTCCTCCTCATGTCTTTGGATCTGATTGAGGAAAGGAGAAACGATGCAGCACTCAAAGCAGCAGCTCACAAACAAAAAGTGGCAGCACTATACAATTCCAAAGTCAAGCATCGCAGCTTACAAGAAGGAGATCTTGTCCTCAGGCGAATCTTTCCGCGCCCCGGGGCACTGGACCCCATCTGGGACGGACCATATGTAATTCACAAAGACCTCCACAATGGAGCTTACATTTTGTCAACAGTGGACGGAGAGGTGTTCCAGAGGGCATGGAACATCCGACACCTCCGTCGATACTTTTCTTAACTTGTACCGCCCATATGAAGTGAATTAACAAAGAGAATCAGTGGACGTAGGCATTTTCGTGCCGAACCACTTTAAAAAATCTTGTCTCTTTTTAACTTGTTCCTTTATGTCTTGGCTACTTGTTAAGCGTTATCCCTTTCTATTGAACAAAATTCTATGGCATCTCCACTCAAGACGCACCGCGGCCTCATCTGGACTAGGCCTAACAGGTACGCTACGATTCTATGCACTCGCCAATGAGACTCTTTTGCCCCAGCATCCCTCTGCTGCGGGTTAACTCATTGCGCGCCTGCCCTCAAAGCCAACTGTAATGAGCCGATTATAAGTCATCATAAAGGCCGACTATAGCCGATGGCAGCTCATTACGGCGTTCGGCTCGTCGGTAACTGTGAACCTACTTTAAGCCCCAACATAAGGTGTGGCCAGCCAGGGGTAGTTCACGGCCAACGGCACCCACGCTAGCCGACCACGGTAAATCGAATAATACCCACGATTACGGACCATAATGGTTCGGGTAGTTACCGTGCGCGATCTCGGCTCCGATGTGTCTTAAGTGCGGCTGTGGTAAAAAAGAAAACTCCCCGCGGAGGCGTAAGATGGGTGACAAATGTCTCCAAGACCCACAGCTAGGGAAAGTGACTACAAAACCCGTTTGCCACGAACTTAAGCACATCGACGGCCTTCCGTGACTGGAAGTTTTACTTTTACTATATTTTCATTTCATTTAAATATTTTTCTCCTATCCTGTATAACAAACTCTAAAGTACAGGAAACCAAATAGGAAGCATTCACTCATGAGGCTCTAAGCCTGCGTGCTGGGTAGCAGGGCGCTCGGCTATACCCGTGAACAGTTACACAAGACACTCAAAGCTACCGCCTGCGAATAAAACATAAAGGGCGGTACTCTCTTCTCTTGTACATAAATGCGTAACTATAACTTATTCATACACTGACATTGCAAAACGTGAAATTATATTTCAAGCAAAAACTTAACATCAAACACAAGTGGAATCACAGGCATATACATAATTATACTTCTCACACAGCACATAAAGATAGCAACAACATTTAAACATGACAAAATCAGCTTATATTATAAGATCACACGAAGTTATTCTTTGCAAATAATTTTATTACAGTTGCATATCAAAGACTAACGTGAACAGTGATAAAAAAGAAACAAAAAGATGGCAGATGCATCCACACTCCATCACCAACTCCCCCAGCCTACTTAGCCGCAGGATCGGAGCCCCCAGCATGTGGATCTGAAGTCCCACCTGTCCAGATCAGAAGAGGAATTCATTAAACGAACGATCAAGTTATGAAAACACGAAAAGAAAAGAAAGGGAAAAGAATAACTCACCAGCATCCGCCGCTTGATCCTCATCATCCCACTGCACGCCCGCTTCCTCTGCAGCGAGTAGCCGCATCCCCTCCTTCACCGCCGCTTGCTCCTCCTTTGAGAACTGAGCAGTAACCACACTCAAGTTGAAAGCCTCTCCGCCTTCCTTACCCGCATTCACCCTGGCCTCCTCTAAAGCCTGGAGATACACCTTGGCCATGACCCGAGGGTAATCGTCCATCCAAGACAAGCCACCCTCCTTCCAAGTGTGGAAGTACATATCCTGCAACATCTCATCCATCATCCCCTCGTTTTCCTCAAACTCCCTCACCCGGGCCTCGGAAGCTTGCAACTTGGTGATGGCGACGTCCCTCTCTGATTGGTATCTCAAGCAGTCAGCCTGGAGTGACCTCCTCATTTCCTCTTCCTTCAACTTGAGGGACCTCCTCATCTCCTCCATCTCCTCCTTCAACTCGGCCTGAGCCATCTCCGCAGCCTCGAGCCTCCCTGACAACTCCTCTACCCGCTCGAGATCCGCATTTCGAACCTCATCCACCGTTGCGATAGCTATGTTGATCCGTTCCCTGCAAGCGACCTCCATCTTCCGTAATTCCGCCCTACTGGCCTTCTCCATGGTCTCTTTCAGACGCTTGGAGGCTTCCTCATGCTGGGAAATCTGGATGGCTTGGTCGGCGAGTTGCTTGGCCTGATCGGCAACCTTTAACCTCAACCGAATGTTAGCACTCCCGATCTCTTCCCCGGCCTTGACCAACTTAGCATGATGCTCCATTAACTTCTTGGTCTCTGCGGCCACCCGGTCGATATTAGCCTTGGCCTCATCCCCCATGGTGACTACCCGTGTAGTAAGTAAATCAAGATCTAAAGATTTGGCCTCGTCCAGCACTCTTACCATGGGGTTGCGGGGAAGTAGGTGCTCGCCCGTGGTCTCATCGAATGAAATGTCCCGAAAACTTGGGTCTAAATCAGGATGGCCGGCAAAAGGGTCACGAGGAACGGGGCGAGGCACATCGGGACGCCTTATATGAATGACAGTAGAACTCTTGGAAGGAGGAGGAGGGGGGCAGGGCTCCGTGCTCTCCTCCGTAGTATCACGAGGAGGCTGAGTAGGGGGAGGCAGAGTAGGAAGCTGCGAAGCAGAAGAAGACTCAAATAAGGAACGGCTCCACTTCCTTTTCTGAATGCCCTCTTCGATGACCCCAAGAAGAGGGCGGTACTTGACTACGTCCCCAGTGCGATCAGTAGAAGGTTTCGCGGAAGCTCTCCTCGACTTAAATTGTTCAAGGCGGTGTCGAACATCCGACGTTTTACCCGCCTGGCCTGCCCCTGGAATAAAGAACAAGTGTTACGAACATACAATAATCCGCAATTCAAAAAATGTGCTAAGTTAAAAAGAAAGAAAAGTGAGGAGACACATCTATTATACAAACCCGGCGGAGGAGTGGGATACTGCAATAAGTCCTGGATCTCATTCCAGGACGGAAGTGAACCGTAAAAAATTTCTAAGTCCTTATCGAAAATAGAATCGGCAGAAGACAAAAGTTCACCTTGCATCGCCGGAATCACCCTAGCTGAGGAACCCTTAGAGGATGGGTCAGTGCCAGCCACAGCTTTGCCGGTTTCCTTTGCCTTCTCCGTTCCCTTCTCCGTTTCCGACTCTCCCTCCGACTCCCCGAAGGCCCGACGGAGAGCCTCATCCAGTTCGAGGTCTTGTTCAGAGGTTAGAGCAGCAACACCACTACCACCTTGACCGTCGCCATCTCCTCCACCCTCCGACCCTCCTCCAACTTCGCCTCCTTCCTCCTCTTCTACACCTTCCTCCTCCGGGACAATCGGGCAAGTACTTGGAGAAGGGCCATCGGACTTCCTCAGTTTTTTCCCCCCGACCACGGGACGCTCTGCGAAAGGCTCCCTCTTACCGCTCTTTACCTTATCCCCCTCCTTAGCTTTAGCAGCCTTCTCCTCAGCCGTATCCCTTTGCTTAACCACGGACTGGCGCGGTAAGATCAAATTATACTCCAAGAGGGTTGCGTTCCTGATCAAGAAAGAGGCCGACCGGTCCCGTGCCGGAATAGCCTTTAGTTCAGCAGCCATTCGCACTAAGGAATCGTCCTCCACGACTGCAATACCACCTGTCGCTAGCCAGAAATAGAAGCATGTCAGAAAAAACACTACAGTCAAAACACATGAAAAATATAAATGAAATCAATCTTACAGCCGGAAGTGAAAAGGCGGAAAGAAACAGCATCGTCCTTGACGAAGAACCACTCTTTCTTGAACATGGTGAACTTGGAATACAAGTCCAGAACTGGTTTGAAGGGCACGGCCGCCTCCAGACTAATATACGGAGACCCCCTCTTATAGCCTCTCAGGTTGTACAAGTATCGGATTTCCCGGTTAGAAGGAGGACGCCCGTACCTCCTCTGGAAGATAACAAAGAGGCTCACCAGGATGGCATATGAGTTAGGCTGGAGCTGGAAAGGAGCCACCTTCAAATAGGTGGTGAAGCTTGCTATCCAAGCATTGATAGGGGGGATAGCGCCGCACATGCAATGGTATCTGCTAAAAGCGAAGTAGCCCTCGGGAGGATTATATGGCATCACCCCATCTCCTGGCAGCAGCATAAGAGCCCTATCTATCCCAAAGGAACGGGATATGACGTCAAGTTGCTCCTCCTTTAAGGAGCTAGGAAAGCAATCAGGGGGGGAGATCAAAAGTTCCTGTGGACCATATCCATCCACTAGAGACCTTGGAATGGGTCGATGTTGCTCGGATCCTGATTGGACTGGGGGCAAGGAAGAAGAGGGCTCTCTTGTGCCTCTAGACTTCTTTCTGTCTGATCGTGTTTCCGCTTTGCGAGACATTTTCTGCAGCACAAGAAAAACACGGTGTTAGAGCAAGAAGTATAGAAAGATAAACAAGCTAGTATCTAAAGAAAGCATATAAAAGCATAAGATTCCGCTCAAGGTTCAAGTATGAAGTCTCATTCGGCGGTGCAAGACGAGTTCATTCGGCACCAAACTCCAATGCTCATTCGGCATACATGTCATTCGGCATGCATGTCATTCGGCATACCTCATTCGGCTATTCAATACACTCCGTACACATTCGGCAAACAGGGCCATCCGGTGGCAAAGGTTCATTCGGCAGAAAGTATACATACCTGGTTCGGTATAAGCTGGTTCGGCGAAGACTTTGGTTCGGCAGCACAATATGATTCGGCTCTACTCGTTCGGTAATGAAAAACGAGGGGGGTACGGCCTCTATATATAGGCGAGCTCAGGACCGGACCAAGGCATTCGACATACCGGACCGAATGAAAACCGAATGGAACTATCCATACCGGACCAGCCTCCAACCGAATGAAACCTATGCCAACTCGAACCCGAACGAAGCTACCTCTACCAGCAGAAACCAGAAACAGGGGGCACGCAGGCGCTTCACTCAGATAAGTACCGAACTCTAGAACTAACTAATAAAATAAGATTATGCTAACGATGAATAAGTCGTAAAACTCTCACCAATGAAGGTTAATCATTTACACGTGTACGCGACCACGAACGGTACATAGGCACGCTCTGAATGGCTATTAACCCAATCGTCGTGAGAATTTGCACTTTGACACGCCTTTTTAAACTCATAGGTTGTTTGCACAAAAAATGGACAAACACCTCCAAGTCGTGTTATTTAGTTGATTAGTTTGCACAAAAAATGGACAAACACCTCCAAGTCGTGTTATTTAGTTGATTATATGTAATTTTCAATGATTTTAGATGAGTATGTAAATATGAGAAAAGTAGGGGCTGAAATGTAAAAGACACACAGATTTATAGTGGTTCGGCCAGAATGTGCCTACGTCCACTTTATATGTTATTATCTTCTTTCTTTCAGGTTACAAGTACAATGCGTTGTATACAAGTGTATGAAAGTAGTTTGAAAGTTCCTTCCTTGCTTGAGCTCTCAAACTTGTCTGCCATTGTTGTACCCCTGCCCCTCTATTTATAGAGTCAGGTTGGGGGTAGGGGTCTTGGATGTATATAGCTGCTGGTGGGCCCGGGCTGGAGCAATTTGGCCTGGCACTTCTGGTTCGGCGAGGCTTCATCCGGCATGGAGCTTGGAGTGGTGTTGGTCTGGTAGAGCGTGGACCGGCATGGAGTTGGGTATTTGTTGGTCCGGTCAAAGGTTGGACCGGTATGGAGATGGATGGTGTAGTGGTTCGGTGGGTATGTGGAGTGTTGATGGTTCGGCGCCAGTGTGGTCCGGTAGTGACCTTGTGCCGAATGAACATAGGAGGACGTGGTTCGGTATGCCGATCGTGGGGAGAGCCGAATGAAGCTGTTTGTATGAGGCGCCAAACGGAGCTTGTGCAGGGAAGGAGATGCCGAACGAGCGTGTGTACCAGGGGATACCGAATGAGCTTGGACCGGCTATGCCGAATGGGATTGCTTCAAAGGAGACGCCGAATGGACTTGTGCTCCTGGAGGTGCCGAATGTACTTGAGTTCCATAGTACGTGGAGATGATGAATATGCTTGTTGGTTTCGAATATGCATGGGACATGACGCTTCAGGGTCTCGTGGCCTTCTGGGCGAGAATTCGCACAACATTTGCCCCCCAAAGTGGGGCACGTGCTTGCATGTGTCGCGCTTTGTTTCCCTGTGGTAGAAAGGCTTGTTTCGTAACGCCATGGGCTGGATGTTCGTATCCTGCTGCTGTCCTGCAAAGGAATTTAATTTATAGTTTTAGTGTGGTTTTAGATAACGATCGTTCGGGATCGAGATATTTGAAATGAAGCTAATCGTGTCGTTCGAGGCGAGCAAGTGTGCCCCGAGGGGGCTTAGCATTCTTGGATCGTTTGTCAAGACGGTTTATCGCCAGCTCAGAGCATGCCTAGGGATCGTTCGCGACCCCATACATGTGTAAGTAGCTTAGCCATTTCATAATTATCAAATATCCGTTTCACCTATGAGTTTAAAAAGGCGTGTCAAAGTGCAAATTCTCACGATGATTGGGTTAATAGCCATTCAGAGCGTGCCTATGTACCGTTCGTGGTCGCGTACACGTGTAAATGATTAACCTTCATTGGTGAGAGTTTTACGACTTATTCATCGTTAGCATAATCTTATTTTATTAGTTAGTTCTAGAGTTCGGTACTTATCTGAGTGAAGCGCCTGCGTGCCCCCTGTTTCTGGTTTCTGCTGGTAGAGGTAGCTTCGTTCGGGTTCGAGTTGGCACAGGTTTCATTCGGTTGGAGGCTGGTCCGGTATGGATAGTTCCATTCGGTTTTCATTCGGTCCGGTATGTCGAATGCCTTGGTCCGGTCCTGAGCTCGCCTATATATAGAGGCCGTACCCCCCTCGTTTTTCATTACCGAACGAGTAGAGCCGAATCATATTGTGCTGCCGAACCAAAGTCTTCGCTGAACCAGCTTATACCGAACCAGGTATGTATACTTTCTTCCGAATGAACCTTTGCCACTGGATGGCCCTGTTTGCCGAATGTGTACGGAGTGTATTGAATAGCCGAATGAGGTATGCCGAATGACATGCATGCCGAATGACATGTATGCCGAATGAGCATTGGAGTTTGGTGCCGAATGAACTCGTCTTGCACCGCCGAATGAGACTTCATACTTGAACCTTGAGCGGAATCTTATGCTTTTATATGCTTTCTTTAGATACTAGCTTGTTTATCTTTCTATACTTCTTGCTCTAACACCGTGTTTTTCTTGTGCTGCAGAAAATGTCTCGCAAAGCGGAAACACGATCAGACAGAAAGAAGTCTAGAGGCACAAGAGAGCCCTCTTCTTCCTTGCCCCCAGTCCAATCAGGATCCGAGCAACATCGACCCATTCCAAGGTCTCTAGTGGATGGATATGGTCCACAGGAACTTTTGATCTCCCCCCCTGATTGCTTTCCTAGCTCCTTAAAGGAGGAGCAACTTGACGTCATATCCCGTTCCTTTGGGATAGATAGGGCTCTTATGCTGCTGCCAGGAGATGGGGTGATGCCATATAATCCTCCCGAGGGCTACTTCGCTTTTAGCAGATACCATTGCATGTGCGGCGCTATCCCCCCTATCAATGCTTGGATAGCAAGCTTCACCACCTATTTGAAGGTGGCTCCTTTCCAGCTCCAGCCTAACTCATATGCCATCCTGGTGAGCCTCTTTGTTATCTTCCAGAGGAGGTACGGGCGTCCTCCTTCTAACCGGGAAATCCGATACTTGTACAACCTGAGAGGCTATAAGAGGGGGTCTCCGTATATTAGTCTGGAGGCGGCCGTGCCCTTCAAACCAGTTCTGGACTTGTATTCCAAGTTCACCATGTTCAAGAAAGAGTGGTTCTTCGTCAAGGACGATGCTGTTTCTTTCCGCCTTTTCACTTCCGGCTGTAAGATTGATTTCATTTATATTTTTCATGTGTTTTGACTGTAGTGTTTTTTCTGACATGCTTCTATTTCTGGCTAGCGACAGGTGGTATTGCAGTCGTGGAGGACGATTCCTTAGTGCGAATGGCTGCTGAACTAAAGGCTATTCCGGCACGGGACCGGTCGGCCTCTTTCTTGATCAGGAACGCAACCCTCTTGGAGTATAATTTGATCTTACCGCGCCAGTCCGTGGTTAAGCAAAGGGATACGGCTGAGGAGAAGGCTGCTAAAGCTAAGGAGGGGGATAAGGTAAAGAGCGGTAAGAGGGAGCCTTTCGCAGAGCGTCCCGTGGTCGGGGGGAAAAAACTGAGGAAGTCCGATGGCCCTTCTCCAAGTACTTGCCCGATTGTCCCGGAGGAGGAAGGTGTAGAAGAGGAGGAAGGAGGCGAAGTTGGAGGAGGGTCGGAGGGTGGAGGAGATGGCGACGGTCAAGGTGGTAGTGGTGTTGCTGCTCTAACCTCTGAACAAGACCTCGAACTGGATGAGGCTCTCCGTCGGGCCTTCGGGGAGTCGGAGGGAGAGTCGGAAACGGAGAAGGGAACGGAGAAGGCAAAGGAAACCGGCAAAGCTGTGGCTGGCACTGACCCATCCTCTAAGGGTTCCTCAGCTAGGGTGATTCCGGCGATGCAAGGTGAACTTTTGTCTTCTGCCGATTCTATTTTCGATAAGGACTTAGAAATTTTTTACGGTTCACTTCCGTCCTGGAATGAGATCCAGGACTTATTGCAGTATCCCACTCCTCCGCCGGGTTTTTATAATAGATGTGTCTCCTCACTTTTCTTTCTTTTTAACTTAGCACATTTTTTGAATTGCGGATTATTGTATGTTCGTAACACTTGTTCTTTATTCCAGGGGCAGGCCAGGCGGGTAAAACGTCGGATGTTCGACACCGCCTTGAACAATTTAAGTCGAGGAGAGCTTCCGCGAAACCTTCTACTGATCGCACTGGGGACGTAGTCAAGTACCGCCCTCTTCTTGGGGTCATCGAAGAGGGCATTCAGAAAAGGAAGCGGAGCCGTTCCTTATTTGAGTCTTCTTCTGCTTCGCAGCTTCCTACTCTGCCTCCCCCTACTCAGCCTCCTCGTGATACTACGGAGGAGAGCACGGAGCCCTGCCCCCCTCCTCCTCCTTCCAAGAGTTCTACTGTCATTCATATAAGGCGTCCCGATGTGCCTCGCCCCGTGCCTCGTGACCCTTTTGCCGGCCATCCTGATTTAGACCCAAGTTTTCGGGACATTTCATTCGATGAGACCACGGGCGAGCACCTACTTCCCCGCAACCCCATGGTAAGAGTGCTGGACGAGGCCAAATCTTTAGATCTTGATTTACTTACTACACGGGTAGTCACCATGGGGGATGAGGCCAAGGCTAATATCGACCGGGTGGCCGCAGAGACCAAGAAGTTAATGGAGCATCATGCTAAGTTGGTCAAGGCCGGGGAAGAGATCGGGAGTGCTAACATTCGGTTGAGGTTAAAGGTTGCCGATCAGGCCAAGCAACTCGCCGACCAAGCCATCCAGATTTCCCAGCATGAGGAAGCCTCCAAGCGTCTGAAAGAGACCATGGAGAAGGCCAGTAGGGCGGAATTACGGAAGATGGAGGTCGCTTGCAGGGAACGGATCAACATAGCTATCGCAACGGTGGATGAGGTTCGAAATGCGGATCTCGAGCGGGTAGAGGAGTTGTCAGGGAGGCTCGAGGCTGCGGAGATGGCTCAGGCCGAGTTGAAGGAGGAGATGGAGGAGATGAGGAGGTCCCTCAAGTTGAAGGAAGAGGAAATGAGGAGGTCACTCCAGGCTGACTGCTTGAGATACCAATCAGAGAGGGACGTCGCCATCACCAAGTTGCAAGCTTCCGAGGCCCGGGTGAGGGAGTTTGAGGAAAACGAGGGGATGATGGATGAGATGTTGCAGGATATGTACTTCCACACTTGGAAGGAGGGCGGCTTGTCTTGGATGGACGATTACCCTCGGGTCATGGCCAAGGTGTATCTCCAGGCTTTAGAGGAGGCCAGGGTGAATGCGGGTAAGGAAGGCGGAGAGGCTTTCAACTTGAGTGTGGTTACTGCTCAGTTCTCAAAGGAGGAGCAAGCGGCGGTGAAGGAGGGGATGCGGCTACTCGCTGCAGAGGAAGCGGGCGTGCAGTTGGATGATGAGGATCAAGCGGCGGATGCTGGTGAGTTATTCTTTTCCCTTTCTTTTCTTTTCGTGTTTTCATAACTTGATCGTTCGTTTAATGAATTCCTCTTCTGATCTGGACAGGTGGGACTTCAGATCCACATGCTGGGGGCTCCGATCCTGCGGCTAAGTAGGCTGGGGGAGTTGGTGATGGAGTGTGGATGCATCTGCCATCTTTTTGTTTCTTTTTTATCACTGTTCACGTTAGTCTTTGATATGCAACTGTAATAAAATTATTTGCAAAGAATAACTTCGTGTGATCTTATAATATAAGCTGATTTTGTCATGTTTAAATGTTGTTGCTATCTTTATGTGCTGTGTGAGAAGTATAATTATGTATATGCCTGTGATTCCACTTGTGTTTGATGTTAAGTTTTTGCTTGAAATATAATTTCACGTTTTGCAATGTCAGTGTATGAATAAGTTATAGTTACGCATTTATGTACAAGAGAAGAGAGTACCGCCCTTTATGTTTTATTCGCAGGCGGTAGCTTTGAGTGTCTTGTGTAACTGTTCACGGGTATAGCCGAGCGCCCTGCTACCCAGCACGCAGGCTTAGAGCCTCATGAGTGAATGCTTCCTATTTGGTTTCCTGTACTTTAGAGTTTGTTATACAGGATAGGAGAAAAATATTTAAATGAAATGAAAATATAGTAAAAGTAAAACTTCCAGTCACGGAAGGCCGTCGATGTGCTTAAGTTCGTGGCAAACGGGTTTTGTAGTCACTTTCCCTAGCTGTGGGTCTTGGAGACATTTGTCACCCATCTTACGCCTCCGCGGGGAGTTTTCTTTTTTACCACAGCCGCACTTAAGACACATCGGAGCCGAGATCGCGCACGGTAACTACCCGAACCATTATGGTCCGTAATCGTGGGTATTATTCGATTTACCGTGGCCGGCTAGCGTGGGTGCCGTTGGCCGTGAACTACCCCTGGCTGGCCACACCTTATGTTGGGGCTTAAAGTAGGTTCACAGTTACCGACGAGCCGAACGCCGTAATGAGCTGCCATCGGCTATAGTCGGCCTTTATGATGACTTATAATCGGCTCATTACAGTTGGCTTTGAGGGCAGGCGCGCAATGAGTTAACCCGCAGCAGAGGGATGCTGGGGCAAAAGAGTCTCATTGGCGAGTGCATAGAATCGTAGCGTACATGTTAGGCCTAGTCCAGATGAGGCCGCGGTGCGTCTTGAGTGGAGATGCCATAGAATTTTGTTCAACAGAAAGGGATAACGCTTAACAAGTAGCCAAGACATAAAGGAACAAGTTAAAAAGAGACAAGATTTTTTAAAGTGGTTCGGCACGAAAATGCCTACGTCCACTGATTCTCTTTGTTAATTCACTTCATATGGGCGGTACAAGTTAAGAAAAGTATCGACGGAGGTGTCGGATGTTCCATGCCCTCTGGAACACCTCTCCGTCCACTGTTGACAAAATGTAAGCTCCATTGTGGAGGTCTTTGTGAATTACATATGGTCCGTCCCAGATGGGGTCCAGTGCCCCGGGGTGCGGAAAGATTCGCCTGAGGACAAGATCTCCTTCTTGTAAGCTGCGATGCTTGACTTTGGAATTGTATAGTGCTGCCACTTTTTGTTTGTGAGCTGCTGCTTTGAGTGCTGCATCGTTTCTCCTTTCCTCAATCAGATCCAAAGACATGAGGAGGAGTTCTTCGTTTTCTTCTGGGTTGTAGTGGATCCTACGGTGGGAAGGCACAATAGTCTCAACTGGGAGCATTGCCTCCGATCCATATGCCAAAGAGAAAGGAGTATGTCCCGTTGATGTTCTGAAAGATGTGCGGTACGCCCATAGTGCCGTAGGAAGTTCGTCCACCCAAGCGCCTTTTGACTTTTCAAGTTTCTTCTTGATTAGGGTTTTGAGAATTTTGTTGACAGCTTCAACTTGTCCGTTTGCCTGAGGGTAAGCTACTGATGAGAAGCTTTTATGAATTCCATGCTCTTGGCACCAGTCGGCAAATTCTTCGCTGTCAAATTGGAGTCCGTTGTCTGATACGATCTTGAGGGGGACTCCATACCTGCACAGAATGTTTTTGATCAAGAAGTTGATAACTTTTGCTGAAGATATTTTATTTAAAGGTTCCGCTTCCACCCATTTGGTGAAATAATCGACTGCCACTATAGCATATTTGGCTCCGCCTCGGCCCGTTGGCAGTTCGCCAATTAAGTCAATTCCCCATACAGCAAAGGGCCAAGGGCTGGTCATTTGAGTAATTTCGTTTGTGGGTAGTCGAGGGATCTTGGCGAACTTCTGACATCTGTCGCATTTCTTAACGAAGTCTAGGGCATCTTTGTTTAGTGTGGGCCAGTAATATCCATATCGGAGTATCTTTCTTGCCAAAGTCTGTCCTCCAGTGTGATCTCCGCATCCTCCCTGATGGATGTTTGTTAATATCTCCTTGGCTTCCCTTCCGGCGACGCATCTTAATAGGGGGCTAGAGAAGCCACGCCGGTAGAGGATGCCTTCTTGTATTGTGTAGTGGGGAACTTTCCTCAAGATCTTCTTGGCTTCGTCACGCCTGTCGGGTAGTATGCCATCTTGCAAATATTTCCGGATAGGAGTCATCCAGGTTCCTTCTTCGATTGCAGTCATCAGATTCGCTTGTTCGAAACTCGGGGCTAGCTGCCTTGAGATTGCTAGTGCTCCGGGAATGGTGCTGTCCTTCATACTAGCTTGCTTTGCAAGTTCATCTGCCTCTTGGTTTTCTTCTCGAGGAATGTGTTTGATTAGATAATGGTCCAATCGATCGAGCAGCAGTCTGGTTTTCTTTAGGTATGCTGTGAGCCGTTCTCCTCGAGTCTGGAATTCTCCTAGTACCTGGTTTACGATAAGCTGAGAATCACTATGAATACACAAGGAATTGATCCCAATTTCTAGGGCCAGTTCCAATCCCGCTATTACTGCTTCATATTCAGCATCGTTGTTAGTGGCCGTGAACTCCAATCTTAATGCATAGTACAACTTTCTTCCCCTGGGGGTGACGATCACAATACCTGCCCCCGAGCCTTGTTCGTTCGATGCTCCGTCTACAAAGAGGTTCCACTTGATGTTTTTTGCCACTTCGGATTGTTCCTTGCCTTCGTTGGTAGTGAATTCGGCAATGAAATCAGCCATGGCTTGTCCTTTGATAGCGGTGCGGGGATGGTAGGTGATATCATACTGACTTAGTTCGATGCACCATTTGAGGAGTCGCCCAGAAGTGTCAGGACGATGGAGCACTTGTCTTAGTGGTTGATCGGTTAGAACCCTGATGGAGTGAGACTGGAAGTAGTGTCGTAGTTTCCGTGACGCGATCAATAAACAATATGCTAACTTCTCAAGTTTAGGATATCTGGCTTCAGCCCCCGTAAATCTCTTGCTTACAAAGTAAACCGGGCGTTGTGTGCGGTCTTCTTCTCTTACCAAGGCGGCGCTTAGAGCATGAGATGATACAGCGAGGTATAGGTATAACACTTCACCTTCATTTGGAGTTGAGAGTACTGGTGGTCTCTGAAGGTGTTCGATTAGGTTGAGGAAGGCTTTTAAGCATTCGTCGGTCAACTCGAACCTCCCTTTGTCTTTCTTGAGTGCTTCGAAGAAAGGGACACACTTGTCAGTTGCCTTGGAAATGAATCTGCTTAGGGCGGCCACCTTCCCGTTTAGGCTCTGCATTTCTTTTCGAGTGAAAGGTATCCTTATTTCTTTTAAAGCCCGGACTTGTTCAGGGTTTGCTTCGATTCCTCTGGCGTGGACGATGAATCCTAAGAATTTTCCCGATGAAACTCCGAAGGAGCACTTTAGAGGATTCAGCTTCATTCCATACCGGCGAAGTACCTGAAACATATCGTCCAGATGGCTTACATGGTCGTTGGCTTTCCTGGACTTTACCAACATGTCATCCACATATACTTCCATAGTTCGTCCTATCAGTCCTGCGAACATTTTGTTGACGAGGCGTTGATAGGTAGCTCCAGCAATTTTGAGTCCAAAAGGCATGACTTTGTAACAATATAATCCGCGGTCGGTGATGAAGCTAGTGTGGTCCTGATCGGGAGCGTGCATGGGGATCTGGTTATATCCGGAGTATGCATCCATAAAAGATAGGAGTTCGTGCCCAGCTGTGCTGTCTACGAGTTGGTCAATTCGGGGAAGTGGGAAGCAGTCTTTCGGGCAAGCGTCATTCAGATTGGAGAAGTCAATACATGTTCGCCACTTTCCATTGGCCTTTTTTACTAGCACCGGGTTAGCGATCCATTCTGGGTAGATGGCTTCCCGTATGAAGCCATTAGCAAGTAGATTTTTTACTTCCTCATCAAGGGCTGCTGATCGCTCTGCCCCCATGCTCCTCTTTTTCTGCTTTACTGGTACCTTGGTGGGATCGATGTTCAACATGTGGCATGCTATGTCTGGGGAGATTCCTGTCATATCGGCATGGGTCCACGCAAATACATCTAAGTTGTGGCGGAGGAAGTCAATGAGTTGATCCTTCAATCCCGTTTTCAGCTGAGATCCGATTTTTAATAGTCTACTTGAATCATGCTTATCTACCGATACGAATTCCATAGCCTCTGCAGGCTCGGCGGTAGCCTCCTCCTCTTTATCCCTGGGGTCTAGTTCATTGAAGGGATCGCTTGTGTATCGAAGAGGAGGGGCTTTCTTTAGTTGCTATGCCTCCAAGCTTTTCATGCAGAGAGTAGTCTCTGCATCTTTTCCTTTACTCTTTCTGCGGTTATTGCGAAGTTCAGTTACGTAGCAGTCTCGGGCAGCATCTTGATCTCCTTCTACTTCTCCTACTCCGTTGTCTGTTGGAAATTTCATTTTCAGGCACCAGGGGGCTAATACAATCTGAAAGTCAGACAAGGCTGGTCTTCCCAAGAAAGCGTTGTAAGCCGAGTGGTTTTCTATTAGTACGAACGTTTGTTTTCGCACAACGGAGCGGGGATGACTTCCTATTTCGACGAAGAGGTCAAGTTGCCCGAGAGGCATCTTTGCATCTCCAGTGAAACCGTGCAGTGGTTTGTCACAGGGGGATACATCCTTCATTGATAACTTCATTTTGTCGAAAGCATGTTTGAACAGGATATTAACGGAGCTTCCCGTGTCTATTAGAATCCGAAAAACTTTAGCTGGACCAAACCAGGCAGAGATGACCATGGGATCCATATGTGGGTACTGTCTTCCTTCCAAATCATGCCTACTGAATACAATGTCATTGTTTTCTTTTCGTTTCGGGTGGCGTTCCTCCGTAATGGAGTTAACATATCCTTCGGCATTTCTAAGCGACTTGCCGTACCTTTCCATCTCTGCCCAACTTCTGTCGGCGATGTGTGGTCCTCCTGAGATGGTAAGGACCACTATCTTCTCTTGACTAGAGCCACTGGTGTTGTGATTGTTGCGATTCCCTCCGCCTACTTCTGGGAGGGGTTGCTTTGAGTTCTCATTGGCAGGAGTTGGAGTCCTGTTCTGACCTTTCACATAACGTTCCAGTCTTCTTCTTCTAATGTGTTCTTCGATCAAGTCCCGAAGATGGTGGCATTCATTGGTGTCATGTCCGTGGGATTCGTGGAAGCGACAGAACTTTCCGGACTTGAGTGCGTTATCTGATTCTTTCTTGTGCGGGGGGCGCTTGTATCCGAGTTCGCCCTGAGTGGCTAGGTAGATGTTTTCGATTGTTTCATTCAAAGGAGTGTAGGAGTCAAATCTTGGCCCTGGTCGATATTGGCGCTTCTCAACCTTTCTGCCCCCAGCATTGTCTCTAGATTCATTTCTTCGAGCGTCCTTAGCTGCAGTGGGAACCTTGTCCTGAACTATCTTGCCTTGTTGCCCTGACTGCCTCTCCGTAGCAGCGTCTTCAAGTCTCATATACTTTCCAGCTTCATGGAAGAAATCAGGCAAGGTAGCTGGTTTTTCCTTAGTTAATCTTCTGGCAAACTTGGTGTCTGGATGTACACCACTACAGAGGGCCATCAGAATGAGTTTTTCATCGGCATCTTGAACTGCTGCCGCTGCGGCGTTGAACCGTGTTAGATATTGTTGCAGCGTCTCTCCGGATTTCTGTTTGACATTGGATAGAGAATAAGCATCCCTGGGTTGTTCCACATGGATGCGGAACTGGCTAATAAACCTTTCTTTTAACATCTCCCATGAGCTGATGGATCCTTGGGGTAGATGGCAGAACCAGGAGGTAGCTAGATCTGATAGGAATAGCGGAAAGCATTTACATAATACTCCTTCTGTTGCTCCACTCATGAGCATATGCTGGGTGTATCTCTGCAGGTGTACGATGGGGTCAGAAGTTCCTTTGTAAGGTTCCATGGTTGGCATTTTCCATTCCCGGGGAGTGATGGCAGTTTCGATATTTCGGGTAAAGGGACTGGTGACCCTAGCGCCTATTCCCCGGTCCCTTTGCTCCCGTTGGACACATTCTCTGAATAATCGTGCCATCCGCTCGTCAGAACTTGGAGCGGACAAAAATGAGCTCGGTTCTTCCCTGCGGGATCTATCTCGTCCAGATGACCTGTAGGGATGGTACAGTCTATCACCTCTAGCATTATCCAGTGGTTGTCTTTGGTTGCTTGGATGCACGCTAGGACCAGCTACAGTTGCCCCCTGCCTTGATCTTCCCCTGTGGGGTTCTGTTTCGAGCACATCCATGGGGTCAACTTCGGGCTGGGTTCTAGCTCGGCTCCGTTCAGCGGGGTTTCTATGATTAGGTGGCATGACTGGCTCAGCTACATCCGACCCTCGCCTGGTGCCTCCCCCGCTAGGTTCGGTTCCAAGGGCTTCCTCGAGTCGGAATTCGGGCTGAGTCCGGGCGCGGCCCCTATCATCGTTTTTCCTGTTGATAGCTTGTTCGAAGAGTGAAGACCTTTGTTGCCTCCGGGATCCTCCGGATTGGGATTCACCCCATGATTCAGTGTTGCGGTTGGACTCTTCAGCATCCCTTAAGCGTGTCATGAGTTGGTCCACCAAAGTTTCTTGTTGGGATGTGAAGCGGTTAGTTACTTCAGCCACAACCCTGTCCAGATCTGCCCTAGTGATTGGTTGTTCCGTTGCGGGACCAGTTGGATTTTCCTGATTTTCATCTGGTACTGCTGTTGAAGTGGGCTGATCTGTGATTGCTGGATCTAGAAGGCTGCTAGTTGCGATGTTCTTTCCTTTGTTAACATCCCTTCTCTGTTTGGAAGGCATGGTTTCTAAGCAACGAGTGATGTTGTTAGGAAGAAGGTTGAGTGGGAGAAGATGAAGCCTGAGTTCAGCTCTCAGTGAAAGCACCAAAAATGTTTGCACAAAAAATGGACAAACACCTCCAAGTCGTGTTATTTAGTTGATTAGTTTGCACAAAAAATGGACAAACACCTCCAAGTCGTGTTATTTAGTTGATTATATGTAATTTTCAATGATTTTAGATGAGTATGTAAATATGAGAAAAGTAGGGGCTGAAATGTAAAAGACACACAGATTTATAGTGGTTCGGCCAGAATGTGCCTACGTCCACTTTATATGTTATTATCTTCTTTCTTTCAGGTTACAAGTACAATGCGTTGTATACAAGTGTATGAAAGTAGTTTGAAAGTTCCTTCCTTGCTTGAGCTCTCAAACTTGTCTGCCATTGTTGTACCCCTGCCCCTCTATTTATAGAGTCAGGTTGGGGGTAGGGGTCTTGGATGTATATAGCTGCTGGTGGGCCCGGGCTGGAGCAATTTGGCCTGGCACTTCTGGTTCGGCGAGGCTTCATCCGGCATGGAGCTTGGAGTGGTGTTGGTCTGGTAGAGCGTGGACCGGCATGGAGTTGGGTATGTGTTGGTCCGGTCATAGGTTGGACCGGTATGGAGATGGATGGTGTAGTGGTTCGGTGGGTATGTGGAGTGTTGATGGTTCGGCGCCAGTGTGGTCCGGTAGTGACCTTGTGCCAAATGAACATAGGAGGACGTGGTTCGGTATGCCGATCGTGGGGAGAGCCGAATGAAGCTGTTTGTATGAGGCGCCAAACGGAGCTTGTGCAGGGAAGGAGATGCCGAACGAGCGTGTGTACCAGGGGATACCAGGAGATGCCAAATCGAGCGTGTGGCCTTCTGGGCGAGAATTCGCACAACATTTGCCCCCCAAAGTGGGGCACGTGCTTGCATGCGTCGCGCTTTGTTTCCCTGTGGTAGAAAGGCTTGTTTCGTAACGCCATGGGCTGGATGTTTGTATCCTGCTGCTGTCCTGCAAAGGAATTTAATTTATAGTTTGGGGGGCAAATCCCATTCGGCATAGCCGGTCCAAGCTCATTCGGTATCCCCTGGTACACACGCTCGTTCGGCATCTCCTTCCCTGCACAAGCTCCGTTTGGCGCCTCATACAAACAGCTTCATTCGGCTCTCCCCACGATCGGCATACCGAACCACGTCCTCCTATGTTCATTCGGCACAAGGTCACTACCGGACCACACTGGCGCCGAACCATCAACACTCCACATACCCACCGAACCACTACACCATCCATCTCCATACCGGTCCAACCTATGACCGGACCAACACATACCCAACTCCATGCCGGTCCACGCTCTACCAGACCAACACCACTCCAAGCTCCATGCCGGATGAAGCCTCGCCGAACCAGAAGTGCCAGGCCAAATTGCTCCAGCCCGGGCCCACCAGCAGCTATATACATCCAAGACCCCTACCCCCAACCTGACTCTATAAATAGAGGGGCAGGGGTACAACAATGGCAGACAAGTTTGAGAGCTCAAGCAAGGAAGGAACTTTCAAACTACTTTCATACACTTGTATACAACGCATTGTACTTGTAACCTGAAAGAAAGAAGATAATAACATATAAAGTGGACGTAGGCACATTCTGGCCGAACCACTATAAATCTGTGTGTCTTTTACATTTCAGCCCCTACTTTTCTCATATTTACATACTCATCTAAAATCATTGAAAATTACATATAATCAACTAAATAACACGACTTGGAGGTGTTTGTCCATTTTTTGTGCAAACTAATCAACTAAATAACACGACTTGGAGGTGTTTGTCCATTTTTTGTGCAAACAGTTTGCGCCAGAATTGGTCACAAACACCCAATATCGTGAAAGCACCCGTTTATCAACACAGATCAACAATAACAAACACAGAACTCAGATCTAAGAGATAGTAAATGCAGCAAATAACAGATAACGGTAAACAACACAGGATTTATAGTGGTTCGGCGTTCGTTCCTACGTCCACTTTGAAGTTTTTATCTTTATTGATTCACTTGATGATTTTCAATCGATTACAGCAGATTACTACAAGTTGTAGCTTTGATACTTGATTACAATGATGTTGGAAAGACTTAGAACTAAATCTGGCAGAGTCTGGGCTTTTCTCTCTTCTGAATCTCCGACCCCTTTTCTGAATGACCAGGGGCTCTATTTATAAGCGTAGGAGGCTGATATTTCTCCTAAAATCCGGGAATACCGCTTCAGGCACGTGAAGGGGCCCACTCGCTCAAAATCTGGAGGTCCAGGCCCACATCAAGATCGATTCGACCTTCACTTCGAATCGATCAAGGAAATGTCCAATCAAGGTGAAATTTGGCGAGAACATTCTTCAACATGTATGTAAGCTTTTGTGAAAATTTCATAGCATTTGGATCAACAGTTTGGAAGTTATGATCGATTCAAGATGGGGTTCTCCGGCATGCTGCTTGCTTCGAATCGACCCTATGGGTTCGTTCGAATCCATATGGTTCGAATCCATATGGTTCGAACCCATAGGTTCGAATCGATCCTTTTACATATGGAGGCGGCGACGAGGCGCTCACTGTGTGAATTGGATGGTTTCGAGTGTTGGATTCGAACGTATGCTTCGAATCGTTGCAGCCAGTGTTCGTTCGAATCGATCAGAATAGGCTGGTGTGAATCGATTCGAAGTTGCCTCTATTTGGGGATTCGAAGATGAGTTTTGGGATGGAGCCGGGGCTTCTTCGCTTGCATGGATTCGAGGAGACCCTTGGTTGATGGACTTCGAGGGAATGGATTCGAGGCTAGGTGGCCTGAATGGATTCGAAGGTAGGCCATTGTGGTGGATTCGAAGGAGGTGGAGTCGAAGCCGATGGAGTCGAAGCTGATGGAGTCGAAGCTGATGGATGCGAGGCAGGCACTAGCTGATGGACTCGAACTAGGGCGTACGTGGGTGAATTCGAACCATTGCTAGGATGATGGGTTCGAACTTCGTGGTTTCGAACTAGTGAAGGGGTGATGGATTCGAACTGAGCAAAATCCATCTCTCTCAACTTGAATCCATCATAACTTGAGCATACGACCTCGGATTGACCTGAAATTTGAGATGCTGGATCCAATGGCTTTGCTCATCATGCCTTGTCGATTCTGGCCCAATCCGAACTTGGACAAAATTCATCGATTTCCATAGCGGAGTGAAGTACAACCAACTTCTGAGACGAACTGTCTTTTGATTTTGACCGATCTTTTGGTATCATGGCTTTGTCCAAAAAGCGGGATAACACACGCATTTCTAAAAGTCGTACGACACTGTTTCACCATTTCGGACGGATGTTGCACCTTGCACCGTAGATGTTGCACCCTGTAGATATCGATTATTCAAACGACCATAACTTCTGACTCGTTTAGAGTTACGGGAGCCATAACCTGTCAAAATGAAGGCCTCGATGAGTTCTACGGCTTTGACAGCTTTCATCCGTCAACGGATAGATTAATGCCCAAAAAGGACAACCCAAATCTCAATCGGGTCTCATAAGTTTTTTACCCTTCGTTTTTTCGACACGTGGAATTTTACCGTAAAACGGGATTACGGTGGCTGGTCTTCGATTTACCATCGCTGGAGAGTGGTGCACCATGGTACTGTTCCGTTTCAAATCCATGCACGCATTTCTAAAAGTCGTAAGGCACTGTTTCGCCATTTCGGACGGATGTTGCACCTTGCACCCTGGATGTTGCAGCCTGTAGATATCGATTATTCGGACGGCCATAACTTCTGGCTCGTTTAGAGTTACGGGAGCCATAACCTGTCAAAACGAAGGCCTCGATGAGTTCAACGGCTTTGACAGCTTTCAGCCGTCAACGGATAGATTAATGCCCAAAAAGGACAACCCGAATCTCAATCGGGTCTCGTAAGTTTTTTACCCTTCGTTTTTTCGACACAGGGATTTTTACGGTAAAACAGGATTACCGTGGCCCGTCTTCAACTTCCCATCGCTGGAGAGTGGTGCACCATGGTACTGTTCCATTTCAAATCCATGCACGCATTTCTAAAATCGTCCCTCGCCATTTCGGACGGATGTTGCACCTTGCACCGTGGATGTTGCACCCTGTAGATATCGATTATTCGGACGGCCATAACTCCTGGCTCATTTAGAGTTACGGGAGCCATAATCTGTCAGAACGAAGGTCTCGATGAGTTCTATGGCTTTGACAGCTTTCAGCCGTCAACGGATAGATTAATGCCCAAAAAGGACAACCCGAATCTCAATCGGGTCTCGTAAGTTTTTTACCCTTCGTTTTTTCGACACGTGGAATTTTACGGTAAAACGGGATTACGGTGGCTGGTCTTCGATTTACCATCGCTAGAGAGTGGTGCGCCATGGTACTGTTCCATTTCAAATCCATGCACGCATTTCTAAAAGTTCTACGGCACTGTTTCGCCATTTCGGACGGATGTTACACCTTGCACCCTGGATGTTGCACCCTGTAGATATCGATTATTCGGACGGCCATAACTTCTAGCTCGTTTAAAGTTACGGGAGCCATAACCTGTCAAAACGAAGGCCTCGATGAGTTCAACAGCTTTGACAGCTTTCAGCCGTCAATGGATAGATTATGCCCAAAAAGGACAACCCGAATCTCAATCGGGTCTCGTAAGTTTTTTACCCATCGTTTTTTCGACACGTGGATTTTTACAGTAAAACGGGATTACCGTGGCCCGTCTTCGACTTCCCATCGCTGGGGAGTGGTGCACCATGGTACTGTTCCGTTTCAAATCCATGCACGCATTTCTAAAAGTCGTACGGCACTGTTTCGCCATTTCGGACGGATGTTGCACCTTGCATCGTGGATGTTGCACACTGTACATATCGATTATTCAAACGGCCATAACTTCTGGCTCGTTTAGAGTTACGGGAGCGATAACCTGTCAAAACAAAGGCCTCGATGAGTTCTACGGCTTTGACCGCTTTCAGCCGTCAACGGATAGATTAATGCCCAAAAAGGACAACCCTAATCTCAATCGGGTCTCGTAAGTTTTTTACCCTTCGTTTTTTCGACACGTGGATTTTTACGGTAAAACAGGATTACCGTGGCTGGCCTTCAATTTACCATCGCTGGAGACTGGTGCACCATGGTACTGTTCCATTTCAAATCCATGCACGCATTTCTAAAAGTCGTACGGCACTGTTTCGCCATTTCGGACGGATGTTGCACATTGCACCGTGGATGTTGCACCCTGTGGATATCGATTATTCGGACAACCATAACTTCTGGCTCCTTTAGAGTTACGGGAGCCATAACCTGTCAAAACGAAGGCCACGATGAGTTCTACGGCTTTGACAGCTTTCAGCCGTCAGAGGATAGATTAATGCCCAAAAAGGACAACCCGAATCTCAATGGGGTCTCGTAAGTTTTTTACCCTTCATTTTTTCGACACGTGGATTTTTACGGTAAAACGGGATTACCATGGCCCGTCTTCGACTTCCCATCGCTGGAGAGTGGTGCACCATGGTACTGTTCCGTTTCAAATCCATGCACGCATTTCTAAAAGTCGTACGGCACTGTTTCGCCATTTCGGACGGATGTTGCACCTTGCACCGTGGATGTTGCACCATGTAGATATCGATTATTCAAACGGCCATAACTTCTGGCTCGTTTAGAGTTACGGGAGCCATAACCTGTCAAAACGAAGGCCTCGATGAGTTCTACAGCTTTGACCGCTTTCATCCGTCAACGGGTAGATTAATGCCCAAAAAGGACAACCCTAATCTCAATCGGATCTTGTAAGTTTTTTACCCTTCGTTTTTTCGACACGTGGATTTTTACGGTAAAACGTGATTACCGTGGCTGGCCTTCAATTTACCATCTCTGGAGACTGGTTCACCATGGTACTGTTCCATTTCAAATCCATGCACGCATTTCTAAAAGTCGTACGACACTGTTTCGCCATTTCGGACGGATGTTTCACATTGCACCGTGGATGTTGCACCCTGTAGATATCGATTATTTGGACTGCCATAACTTCTGGCTCCTTTAGAGTTACGGGAGCCGTAACCTATCAAAACGAAGGCCTCGATGAGTTCTACGGCTTTGACAGCTTTTTAGCCGTCAACGGATAGATTAATGCCCAAAAAGGACAACCCGAATCTCAATCGGGTCTCGTATGTTTTTTACCCTTCGTTTTTTCGACACGTGGAATTTTACCGTAAAACGGGATTACGGTGGCTGGTCTTCGATTTACCATCGCTAGAGAGTGGTGCACCATGGTACTGTTCCGTTTCAAATCCATGCACGCATTTCTAAAAGTCGTACGGCACTGTTTCGCCATTTCGGACGGATGTTGCACCTTGCACCCTGGATGTTGCAGCCTGTAGATATCGATTATTCGGACGGCCATAACTTCTGGCTCGTTTAGAGTTACGGGAGCCATAACCTGTCAAAACGAAGGCCTCGATGAGTTCAACGGCTTTGACAGCTTTCAGCCGTCAACGGATAGATTAATGCCCAAAAAGGACAACCCGAATCTCAATCGGGTCTCGTAAGTTTTTTACCCTTCGTTTTTTCGACACATGGATTTTTACAGTAAAACAGGATTACCGTGGCCCGTCTTCGACTTCCCATCGCTGGAGAGTGGTGCACCATGGTACTGTTCCGTTTCAAATCCATGCACGCATTTCTAAAAGTCGTCCCTCGCCATTTCGGGCGGATGTTGCACCTTGCACCGTGGATGTTGCACCCTGTAGATATCGATTATTCGGACGGCCATAACTTCTGGCTCGTTTAGAGTTACGGGAGCCATAATCTGTCAGAACGAAGGCCTCGATGAGTTCTATGGCTTTGACAACTTTCGGCCGTCAATGGGTAGATTAATGTCCAAAAAGGACAACCCGAATCTCAATCGGGTCTCGAAAGTTTTTTACCCTTCATTTTTTCGACACGTGGATTTTTACGGTAAAACGGGATTACCATGGCCCGTCTTCGACTTCCCATCGCTGGAGACTGGTGCACCATGGTACTGTTCCGTTTCAAATCCATGCACGCATTTCTAAAAGTCGTACGGCACTGTTTCGCCATTTCGGACGGATGTTGCACCTTGCACCGTGGATGTTGCACCATGTAGATATCGATTATTCAAACGGCCATAACTTCTGGCTCGTTTAGAGTTACGGGAGCCATAACCTGTCAAAATGAAGGCCTCGATGAGTTCTACGGCTTTGACCGCTTTCAGCCGTCAACGGATAGATTAATGCCCAAAAAGGACAACCCTAATCTCAATCGGGTCTCGTAAGTTTTTTACCCTTCGTTTTTTCGACACGTGGATTTTTACGGTAAAACAGGATTACCGTGGCTGGCCTTCGATTTACCATCGCTGGAGACTGGTGCACCATGGTACTGTTCCATTTCAAATCCATGCACGCATTTCTAAAAGTCGTACGGCACTGTTTCGCCATTTCGGACGGATGTTGCACATTGCACCGTGGATGTTGCACCCTGTAGATATCGATTATTCGGACGGCCATAACTTCTGGCTCCTTTAGAGTTACGAGAGCCATAACCTGTCAAAACGAAGGCCTTGATGAGTTCAATGACTTTGATAGCTTTCTGCCGTCAACGGATAGATTAATGCCCAAAAAGGACAACCCGAATCTCAATCGGGTCTCGAAAGTTTTTTACCCTTCATTTTTTCGACACGTGGATTTTTACGGTAAAACGGGATTACCATGGCCCGTCTTCGACTTCCCATCGCTGGAGACTGGTGCACCATGGTACTGTTCCGTTTCAAATCCATGCACGCATTTCTAAAAGTCGTACGGCACTGTTTCGCCATTTCGGACGGATGTTGCACCTTGCACCGTGGATGTTGCACCATGTAGATATCGATTATTCAAACGGCCATAACTTCTGGCTCGTTTAGAGTTACGGGAGCCATAACCTGTCAATACGAAGGCCTCGATGAGTTCTACGGCTTTGACCGCTTTCAGCCGTCAACGGATAGATTAATGCCCAAAAAGGACAACCCTAATCTCAATCGGATCTCGTAAGTTTTTTACCCTTCGTTTTTTCGACACGTGGATTTTTACGGTAAAATGTGATTACCGTGGCCGGCCTTCGATTTTCCATCTCTGGAGACTGGTTCACCATGGTACTGTTCCATTTCAAATCCATGCATGCATTTCTAAAAGTCGTACGGCACTGTTTCGCCATTTCGGACGGATGTTGCACATTGCACCGTGGATGTTGCACCCTGTAGATATCGATTATTTGGACTGCCATAACTTCTGGCTCCTTTAGAGATACGGGAGCCATAACCTGTCAAAACGAAGGCCTCGATGAGTTCTACGGCTTTGACAGCTTTCAGCCGTCAACGAATAGATTAATGCCCAAAAAGGACAACCCGAATCTCAATCGGGTCTCGTATGTTTTTTACTCTTCGTTTTTTCGACACGTGGAATTTTACCATAAAATGGGATTACGGTGGCTGGTCTTCGACTTACCATCGCTGGAGAGTGGTGCACCATGGTACTGTTCCGTTTCAAATCCATGCACGCATTTCTAAAAGTCGTACGGCACTGTTTCGCCATTTCGGACGGATGTTGCACCTTGCACCCTGGATGTTGCAGCCTGTAGATATCGATTATTCGGACGGCCATAACTTCTGGCTCGTTTAGAGTTACGGCAGCCATAACCTGTCAAAACGAAGTCCTCGATGAGTTCAACGGCTTTGACAGCTTTCAGCCATCAACGGATAGATTAACGCCCAAAAAGGACAACCCGAATCTCAATCGGGTCTCGTAAGCTTTTTACCCTTCGTTTTTTCGACACATGGATTTTTACGGTAAAACAGGATTACCGTGGCCCGTCTTCGACTTCCCATCGCTGGAGAGTGGTGCACCATGGTACTGTTCCGTTTCAAATCCATGCATGCATTTCTAAAAGTCGTCCCTCGCCATTTCGGACGGATGTTGCACCTTGCACCGTGGATGTTGCACCCTGTAGATATCGATTATTCGGACGGCCATAACTTCTGGCTCGTTCAGAGTTACGGGAGCCATAATCTGTCAGAACGAAGGCCTCGATGAGTTCTATGGCTTTGACAGCTTTCAGCCGTCAACGGATAGATTAATGCCCAAAAAGGACAACCCGAATCTCAATCGGATCTCGTAAGTTTTTTACCCTTCTTTTTTTCGACACGTGGAATTTTACGGTAAAACGGGATTACGGTGGCTAGTCTTCGATTTACCATCGCTAGAGAGTTGTGCGCCATGGTACTGTTCCATATCAAATCCATGCACGTATTTCTAAAAGTTCTATGGCACTATTTCGCCATTTCGGACGGATGTTACACCTTGTACCCTGGATGTTGCACCCTGTAGATATCGATTATTCGGACGGCCATAACTTCTGGCTCGTTTAGAGTTACGGGAGCCATAACCTGTCAAAACGAAGGCCTCGATGAGTTCAACAGCTTTGACAGCTTTCAGCCGTCAACGGATAGATTAATGCCCAAAAAGGACAACCCGAATCTCAATCGGGTCTCGTAAGTTTTTTACCCTTCGTTTTTTCGACACGTGGATTTTTACAGTAAAACGGGATTATCGTGGCCCGTCTTCGACTTCCCATCGCTGGGGAGTGGTGTACCATGGTACTGTTCCGTTTCAAATCCATGCACGCATTTCTAAAAGTCATACGGCACTGTTTCGCCATTTCGGACGGATGTTGCACCTTGCACCGTGGATGTTGCACCCTGTACATATCGATTATTCAAACGGCCATAACTTCTGGCTCGTTTAGAGTTACGGGAGCCATAACCTATCAAAACAAAGGCCTCAATGAGTTCTACGGCTTTGACCGCTTTCATCCGTCAACGGATAGATTAATGCCCAAAAAGGACAACCCTAATCTCAATCGGGTCTCGTAAGTTTTTTATCCTTCGTTTTTTCGACACGTGGATTTTTACGGTAAAACAGGATTGCCGTGGCTGGCCTTCGATTTACCATCGCTGGAGACTGGTGCACCATGGTACTGTTCCATTTCAAATCCATGCACGCATTTCTAAAAGTCGTACGGCACTGTATCGCCATTTCGGACGGATGTTGCACCTTGCACCGTGGATGTTGCACCCTGTAGATATCGATTATTCGGACGGCCATAACTTCTGGCTCCTTTAGAGTTACGGGAGCCATAACCTGTCAAAACGAAGGCCACGATGAGTTCTATGGCTTTGGCATCTTTCAGCCGTCATAGGATTGATTAATGCCCAAAAAGGACAACCCGAATCTCAATCGGGTCTCGTAAGTTTTTTACCCTTCGTTTTTTCGACACGTGGATTTTTACGGTAAAACAGGATTACGGTGGCTGGTTTTCGATTTACCATCCCTGGAGAGTGGTGCACCATGGTACTGTTCCGTTTCAAATCCATGCACGCATTTCTAAAAGTCGTACGGCATTGTTTCGCCATTTCGGACGGATGTTGCACCTTGCACCGTGGATGTTGCACCTGTAGATATCGATTATTCGGACGGCCATAACTTCTGGCTCGTTTGGAGTTACGGGAGCCATAACCTGTAAAAACGAAGGCCTCGATGAGTTCTACGGCTTTGACAGCTTTCAGCCGTCAACGGATAGATTAATGCCCAAAAAGGAGAACCCGAATCTCAATCGGGTCTCGTAAATTTTTTACCCTTTGTTTTTTCGACACGTGGATTTTTACGGCAAAACGGGATTACCGTGTCCCGTATTCGACTTCCCATTGCTGGAGAGTGGTGCACCATGCTACTGTTCCATTTCAAATCCATGCACGCATTTCAAAAGGTCGTACGGCACTGTTTTGCCATTTCGGACGGATGTTGCACCTTGCACCCTGGATGTTGCTCCCTGTAGATATCGATTATTCGGACGGCCATAACTTCTGGCACGTTTAGAGTTACGGGAGCCATAACCTGTCAAAACGAAGGCCTCGATGAGTTCAACGGATTTGATAGCTTTCAGCCATCAGCGGATAGATTAATGCCCAAAAAGGACAACCCGAATCTCAATCGGGTCTCGTAAGTTGTTTACCCTTCTTTTTTTCGACACGTGGATTTTTACTGTAAAATGGGATTACCGTGGCCCGTCTTCGACTTCCCATCGCCGGAGAGTGGTGCACCATGGTACTGTTCCGTTTCAAATCGATGCACGAATTTCTAAAAGTCGTACGACACTGTTTCGCCATTTCGGACGGATGTTGCACCTTGCACCGTGGATGTTGCACCCTGTAGATATCGATTATTCAAACGGCCATAACTTCTCGCTCGTTTAGAGTTACGGATTCCATAACCTGTCAAAATGAAGGCCTCGATGAGTTCTACGGCTTTGACCGCTTTCAGCCGTCAATGGATAGATTAATGCCCAAAAAGGCCAACCCGAATCTCAATCGGGTCTCGTAAGTTTTTTACCCTTCGTTTTTTCGACACGTGGATTTTTACGTAAAACGGGATTACCGTGGCTGGCCTTCGATTTACCATCGCTGGAGACTGGTGCACTATGGTACTGTTCCATTTCAAATCCATGCACGCATTACTAAAAGTCGTACAGCACTGTTTCGCCATTTCGGACGGATGTTGGACCTTGCACCGTGGATGTTGCACCCTGTAGATATCGATTATTCGGACGGTCATAACTTCTGGCTCGTTTAGAGTTACGGGAGCCGTAACCTGTCAAAACGAAGGCCTCGATGATTTCTACGGCTTTGACAGCTTTCAGCCGTCAACGGATAGATTAATGCCCAAAAAGGACAACCCGAATCTCAATCGGGTCTCGTAAGTTTTTTACCCTTCGTTTTTTCGACACGTGGATTTTTACGGTAAAACAGGATTACGGTGGCAGGTCTTCGATTTACCATCGCTGGAAAGTGGTGCACCATGGTACTATTCCGTTTCAAATCTATGCACGCATTTCTAAAAGTGGTATGGCACTGTTTCGCTATTTTGGATGGATGTTGCACCTTGCACCGTGGATGTTGCACCCTGTAGATATCGATTATTCGGACGGTCATAATTTCTGGCTCGTTTAGAGTTACGGGAGCCATAACCTGTCAAAACGAAGGCCTCGATGAGTTCTATGGCTTTGAAAGCTTTCAGCCGTCAACGGATAGATTAATGCCCTAAAAGGACAACCCGAATCTCAATCGGGTCTCGTAAGTTTTTTACCCTTTGTTTTTTCGACACGTGGATTTTTACGGTAAAACGGGATTACCGTGGCCCGTCTTCGACTTCACATCGCTGGAGAGTGGTGCATCATGGTACTGTTCCGTTTCAAATCCATGCATGCATTTTTAAAAGTCGTACGGCACTGTTTCACCATTTCGGACGGATGTTGCACCTTGCACCGTGGATGTTGCACCTTGTAGATATCGATTATTCAAACGACCATAACTTCTGACTCGTTTAGAGTTACGGGAGGCATAACCTGTCAAAACGAAGGCCTCGATGAGTTCAACGGCTTTGACAGCTTTCAGCCGTCAACAGATAGATTAATACCCAAAAAGGACAACCCGAATCTCAATCGGGACTCGTAAGTTTTTTACCCTTCGTTTTTTCGACACGTGGTTTTTACTGTAAAACGGGATTACCGTGACCCGTCTTCGACTTTCCATCGCTGTAGAGTGGTGCACCATGGTACTGTTCCGTTTCAAATCCATGCACGCATTTCTAAAAGTCCTACGGCACTGTTTCCCCATTTCGGACGGATGTTGCCCCCTGTAGATATCGATTATTCAAACGGCCATAACTTCTGGCTCGTTTAGAGTTACGGGAGCCATAACCTGTCAAAACGAAGGCCTCGATGAGTTCTATGGGTTTGACTGCTTTCAGCCGTCAACGGATAGATTAATGCCCAAAAAGGACAACCCGAATCTCAATCTGGTCTCGTAAGTTTTTTACCCTTCGTTTTTTCGACTGTGGATTTTTACGGTAAAACGGGATTACCGTGGCTGGCCTTCGATTTGCCATCGCTGGAGACTGGTGCACCATGGTACTGATCCATTTCAAATCCATGCACGCATTTCTAAAAGTCATACGGCACTGTTTCGCCATTTCGGTCTGATGTTGCACCTTGCACTGTGGATGTTGCACCCTGTAGATATCGATTATTCGGACGGCCATAACTTCTGGCTCGTTTAGAGTTACGAGAGCCATAACCTGTCAAAACGAAGGCCTCGATGAGTTCTATGGCTTTGACAGCTTACAGCCATCAACGGATAGATTAATGCCCAAAAAGGACAACCCGAATCTCAATCGGGTCTCGTATGTTTTTTACCCTTCGTTTTTTCGACACGTGGAATTTTACTGTAAAATGGGATTACGGTGGCTGTTCTTCGATTTACCATCGCTGGAGAGTGGTGCACCATGGTACTGTTCCGTTTCAAATCCATGCACACATTTCTAAAAGTCGTACGGCACTGTTTCGCCATTTCGGACGGATGTTGCACCTTGCACCCTGGATGTTGCAGCCTGTAGATATCGATTATTCGGACGGCCATAATTTCTGGCTCGTTTAGAGTTACGGGAGCAATAACCCGTCAAAACGAAGGCCTCGATGAGTTCAACGGCTTTGACAGCTTTCAGCCGTCAACGGATAGAGTAATGCCCAAAAAGGACAACCCGAATCTCAATCGGGTCTCGTAAGTTTTTTACCCTTCGTTTTTTCGACACATGGATTTTTACGGTAAAACAGGATTACCGTGGCCCGTCTTCGACTTCCCATCGCTGGAGAGTGGTGCACCATGGTACTATTCCGTTTCAAATCCATGCACGCATTTCTAAAAGTCGTACGACACTGTTTCGCCATTTCGGACGGATGTTGCACCTTGCACCGTGGATGTTGCACCCTGTAGATATCGATTATTCGGACGGCCATAACTTCTGGCTCGTTTAGATTTACGGGAGCCATAATATGTCAGAACGAAGGCCTCGATGAGTTCTATGGCTTTGACAGCTTTCAGCCGTCAACGGATAGATTAATGCCCAAAAAGAACAACCCGAATCATAATCGGGTCTCGTAAGTTTTTTACCCTTCGTTTTTTCGACACGTGGAATTTTACGGTAAAACGGGATTACGGTGGCTGGTCTTCGATTTACCATCGCTAGAGAGTGGTGCGCCATGGTACTGTTCCATTTCGAATCCATGCACGCATTTCTAAAAGTCCTACGGCACTGTTTCGCCATTTCGGACGGATGTTACACCTTGCACCCTGGATGTTGCACCCTGTAGATATCGATTATTCGGACGGCCATAACTTCTGGCTCGTTTAGAGTTACGGGAGCCATAACCTGTCAAAACGAAGGCCTCGATGAGTTCAACGGCTTTGATAGCTTTCAGCCATCAACAGATAGATTAATGCCCAAAAAGGACAACCCGAATCTCAATCGGGTCTCGTAAGTTTTTTACCCTTCCCTTTTTTCGACACGTGGATTTTATAATAAAACGGGATTACCGTGGCCCGTCTTCGACTTCCCATCGCTGGAGAGTGGTGCACCATGGTACCGTTCCGTTTCAAATCCATGCACGCATTTCTAAATGTCGTACGGCACTGTTTTGCCATTTCGGACGGATGTTGCACCTTGCACCGTGGATGTTGCACCCTGTACATATCGATTATTCAAACGGCCATAACTTCTGGCTCGTTTAGAGTTAAGGGAGCCATAACCTGTCAAAACGAAGGCCTCGATGAGTTTTACGGCTTTGACCGCTTTCAGCCGTCAACGGATAGATTAATGCCCAAAAACGACAACCCTAATCTAAATCGGGTCTCGTAAGTTTTTTACCCTTCGTTTTTTCGACACGTGGATTTTTACGGTAAAACAGGATTACCGTGGCTGGCCTTCTATTTACCATTGCTGGAGACTGGTGCACCATGGTACTGTTCCATTTCAAATCCATGCACGCATTTCTAAAAGTCGTACGGCACTGTTTCGCCATTTTGGACGGATGTTGCACATTGCACCGTGGATGTTGCACCCTGTAGATATCGATTATTCGGACGGCCAAAACTTCTGGCTCCTTTAGAGTTACGGGAGCCATAACCTGTCAAAACGAAGGCCTCGATGAGTTCTACGGCTTTGACAGCTTTCAGCCGTCAGAGGATAGATTAATGCCCAAAAAGGACAACCCGAATCTCAATTGGGTCTCGTAAGTTTTTTACCCTTCGTTTTTTCGACACGTGGATTTTTACGGTAAAACAGGATTACGGTGGCTGGTTTTCGAATTACTATCGCTGGAGAGTGGTGCACCATGGTACTGTTCCGTTTCAAATCCATGCATGCATTTCTAAAAGTCGTACGGCACTGTTTCGCCATTTCGGACGGATGTTGCACCTTGCACCGTGGATGTTGCACCCTGTACATATCGATTATTCAAACGGCCATAACTTCTGGCTCGTTTAGAGTTACGGGAGCCATAACCTGTCAAAACAAAGGCCTCGATGAGTTCTATGGCTTTGACCGCTTTCAGCCGTCAACGGATAGATTAATGCCCAAAAAGGACAACCCTAATCTCAATCGGGTCTCGTAAGTTTTTTACCCTTCGTTTTTTCGACACGTGGATTTTTACGGTAAAACAGGATTACCGTGGCTGGCCTTCGATTTACCATCGCTGGAGACTGGTGCACCATGGTACTGTTCCATTTCAAATCCATGCACGCATTTCTAAAAGTCGTACGGCACTGTTTCGCCATTTCGGACGGATGTTGCACATTGCACCGTGGATGTTGCACCCTGTAGATATCGATTATTCGTACGGCCATAACTTCTGGCTCCTTTAGAGTTACGGGAGCCATAACCTGTCAAAACGAAGGCCACGATGAGTTCTACGGCTTTGACAGCTTTCAGCCGTCAAAGGATAGATTAATGCCCAAAAAGGACAACCCGAATCTCAATCGGGTCTCGTAAGTTTTTTACCCTTCGTTTTTTCGACACGTGGATTTTTACGGTAAAACAGGATTACGGTGGCTGGTTTTCGAATTACCATCGCTGGAGAGTGGTGCACCATGGTACTGTTCCATTTCAAATCCATGCACGCATTTCTAAAAGTCGTACGGCACTGTTTCGCCATTTCGGACGGATGTTGCACCTTGCACCGTGGATGTTGCACCTGTAGATATGGATTATTCGGACGGCCATAACTTCTGGCTCGTTTGGAGTTACGGGAGCCATAACATGTAAAAACGAAGGCCTCGATGAGTTCTACGGCTTTGACAGCTTTCAGCCATCAACGGATAGATTAATGCCCAAAAAGGACAACCCGTATCTCAATCGGGTCTCGTAAGTTTTTTACCCTTCGTTTTTTCGACACGTGGATTTTTACGGTAAAACGGGATTACCGTGGCACGTATTCGACTTCCCATTGCTGGAGAGTGGTGCACCATGGTACTGTTCCATTTCAAATCCATGCACGCATTTCTAAAAGTCGTGCGGCACTGTTTTGCCATTTCGGACGGATGTTGCACCTTGCACCCTGGATGTTGCTCCCTGTAGATATCGATTATTCGGACGGCCATAACGTCTGGCACGTTTAGAGTTACGGAAGCCATAACCTGTCAAAACGAAGGCCTCGATGAGTTCAATGGCTTTGATAGCTTTCAGCCATCAGCGGATAGATTAATGCCCAAAAAGGACAACCCGAATCTCAATCGGGTCTCGTAACTTGTTTACCCTTCTTTTTTTCGACACGTGGATTTTTACTGTAAAACGGGATTACCGTGGCCCGTCTTCGACTTCCCATCGCCGGAGAGTGGTGCACCATGGTACTGTTCCGTTTCAAATCCATGCACGCATTTCTAAAAGTCGTACGGCACTGTTTCGCCATTTCGGACGGATATTGCACCTTGCACCGTGGATGTTGCACCCTGTAGATATCGATTATTCGGACGGCCATAACTTCTGGCTCGTTTAGAGTTATGGGTGCCATAACCTGTCAAAACGAAGGCCTCGAAGAGTTCTACGGCTTTGACAGCTTACAGCCGTCAACGGATAGATTAATGCCCAAATAGGACAACCCGAATCTCAATCGGGTCTCGTATGTTTTTTACCCTTCGTTTTTTCGACACGTGGAATTTTACCGTAAAACGGGATTACGGTGGCTGGTCTTCGATTTACCATCGCTGGAGAGTGGTTCACCATGGTACTGTTCCGTTTCAAATCCATGCACGCATTTCTAAAAGACGTACGGCACTGTTTCGCCATTTCGAACGGATGTTGCACCTTGCACCCTGGATGTTGCAGCCTGTAGATATCGATTATTCGGACGGCCATAATTTCTGGCTCGTTTAGAGTTACGGGAGCCATAACCCGTCAAAACGAAGGCCTCGATGAGTTCAATGGCTTTCACATCTTTCAGCCGTGAACGGATAGATTAATGCCCAAAAAGGACAACCCGAATCTCAATCGGGTCTCGTAAGTTTTTTACCCTTCGTTTTTTCGACACATGGATTTTTACGGTAAAACAGGATTACCGTGGCCCGTCTTCGACTTCCCATCGCTGGAGAGTGGTGCACCATGGTACTGTTCCATTTCAAATCCATGCACGCATTTCTAAAAGTCGTACGACACTGTTTCGCCATTTCGGACGGATGTTGCACCTTGCACCGTGGATGTTGCACCCTGTAGATATCGATTATTCAGACGG
Source organism: Allium cepa (assembly GCA_030765085.1). Lineage (NCBI taxonomy): Eukaryota > Viridiplantae > Streptophyta > Magnoliopsida > Asparagales > Amaryllidaceae > Allium > Allium cepa. Next base: position 874,573,343 of record CM060938.1, read on the forward strand.
CCATAACTTCTGCCTCGTTTAGAGTTACGGGAGCAATAATCTGTCAGAATGAAGGCCTCGATGAGTTCTATGGCTTTGACAGCTTTCAGCCGTCAACGGATAGATTAATGCCCAAAAAGGACAACCCGAATCATAATCGGGTCTCGTAAGTTTTTTACCCTTCGTTTTTTCGACACGTGGAATTTTACGGTAAAACGGGATTACGGTGGCTGGTCTTCGATTTACCATCGCTAGAGAGTGGTGCGCCATGGTACTGTTCCATTTCGAATCCATGCACGCATTACTAAAAGTCCTACGGCACTGTTTCGCCATTTCGGACGGATGTTACACCTTGCACCCTGGATGTTGCACCCTGTAGATATCGATTATTCGGACGGCCATAACTTCTGGCTCGTTTAGAGTTACGGGAGTCATAACCTGTCAAAACGAAGGCCTCGATGAGTTCAACGGCTTTGACAGCTTTCAGCCGTCAACAGATAGATTAATGCCCAAAAAGGACAACTCGAATCTCAATCGGGTCTCGTAAGTTTTTTACCCTTCCTTTTTTTCGACACGTGGATTTTTACAATAAAACGGGATTACCGTGGCCCGTCTTCGACTTCCCATCGCTGGAGAGTGGTGCACCATGGTACTGTTCCATTTCAAATCCATGCACGCATTTCTAAAAGTCGTACGACACTGTTTCGCCATTTCGGACGGATGTTGCACCTTGCACCGTGGATGTTGCACCCTGTACATATCGATTATTCAAACGGCCATAACTTCTGGCTCATTTAGAGTTACGGGAGCCATAACTGTCAAAACGAAGGCCTCAATGAGTTTTACGGCTTTGACCGCTTTCAGCCGTCAACGGATAGATTAATGCCCAAAAACGACAACCCTAATCTAAATCGGGTCTCGTAAGTTTTTTACCCTTCGTTTTTTCGACACGTGGATTTTTACGGTAAAACGGGATTACCGTGGCTGGCCTTCGATTTACCATCGCTGGAGACTGGTGCACCATGGTACTGTTCCATTTCAAATACATGCACGCATTTCTAAAGTCGTACGGCACCGTTTCGCCATTTTGGACGGATGTTGCACATTGCACCATGGATGTTGCACCCTGTAGACATCGATTATTCGGACGGCCATAACTTCTAGCTCCTTTAGAGTTACGGGAGCCATAACCTGTCAAAACGAAGGCCTCGATGAGTTCTACGGCTTTGACAGCTTTCAGCCGTCAGAGGGTAGATTAATGCCCAAAAAGGACAACCCGAATCTCAATTGGGTCTCGTAAGTTTTTTACCCTTCGTTTTTTCGACACGTGGATTTTTACGGTAAAACAGGATTACGGTGGCTGGTTTTCAAATTACCATCGCTGGAGAGTGGTGCACCAAGGTACTGTTCCGTTTCAAATCCATGCACGCATTTCTAAAAGACGTACGGCACTGTTTCGCCATTTCGGACGGATGTTGCACCTTGCACCGTGGATGTTGCACCCTGCAGATATCGATTATTCGGACGGCCATAACTTCTGGCTCGTTTGGAGTTACGGGAGCCATAACCTGTAAAAACGAAGGCCTCGATGAGTTCTACGGCTTTGACAGCTTTCAGCCATCAACGGATAGATTAATGCCCAAAAAGGACAACCCGAATCTCAATCGGGTCTCCTAGGTTTTTTACCCTTCGTTTTTTCGACACGTGGATTTTAACGGTAAAACGGGATTACCTTGGCCCGTCTTCGACTTCCCATTGCTGGAGAGTGGTGCACCATGGTACTGTTCCATTTCAAATCCGTGCACGCATTTCTAAAAGTCGTACGGCACTGTTTCGCCATTTCGGACGGATGTTGCAACTTGCACCCTGGATGTTGCTCCCTGTAGATATCGATTATTCGGACGGCCATAACTTCGGGCACGTTTAGAGTTACGGGAGCCATAACCTGTCAAAACGAAGGCCTCGATGAGTTCAACGGCTTTGATAGCTTTCAGCCGTCAACGGATAGATTAATGCCCAAAAAGGACAACCCGAATCTCAATCGGGTCTCGTAAGTTGTTTACCCTTCGTTTTTTCGACATGTGGATTTTTACTGTAAAACGGGATTACCGTAGCCCGTCTTCGACTTCCCATCGTCGGAGAGTGGTGCACCATGGTACTGTTCCGTTTCAAATCCATGCACGCATTTCTAAAAGTCGTACGGTGCTGTTTCGCCATTTCGGACGGATGTTGCACCTTGCACCGTGGATGTTGCACCCTGTAGATATCGATTATTCAAACGGCCATAACTTCTTGCTCGTTTAGAGTTACGGGAGCCATAACCTGTCAAAACGAAGGCCTCGATGAGTTCTACGGCTTTGACAGCTTTCAGCCGTCAACGGATAGATTAATGCCCAAAAAGGCCAACCCGAATCTCAATCGGGTCTCGTAAGTTTTTTACCCTACGTTTTTTCGACACGTGGATTTTTACGGTAAAACGGGATTACCGTAGCTGGCCTTCGATTTACCATCGCTGGAGACTGGTGCATTATGGTACTGTTCCATTTCAAATCCACGCACGCATTTCTAAAAGTCATACGGCACTGTTTCGCCATTTCGGCCGGATGTTGGACCTTGCACCGTGGATGTTGCACCCTGTAGATATCGATTATTCGGACGGCCATAACTTCTGGCTCGTTTAGAGTTACGGGAGTCGTAACCTGTCAAAACGAAGGCCTCGATGAGTTCTATGGCTTTGACAGCTTTCAGCCGTCAACGGATAGATTAATGCCCAAAAAGGACAACCCGAATCTCAATCGGGTCTCGTAAGTTTTTTACCCTTCGCTTTTTCGACTCGTGGATTTTTACGGTAAAACAGGATTACGGTGGCTGGTCTTCGATTTACCATCGCTGGAGAGTAGTGCACCATGGTACTATTCCGTTTCAAATCTATGCACGCATTTCTAAAAGTCGTATGGCAATGTTTCGCCATTTTGGATGGATGTTGCACCTTGCACCGTGGATGTTGCACCCTGTAGATATCGATTATTCGGACGGTCATAACTTCTGGCTCGTTTAGAGTTACGGGAGCCATAACCTGTAAAAACGAAGGCCTTGATGAATTCTACGGCTTTGACAGCTTTCAGCCGTCAACGGATAGATTAATGCCCTAAAAGGACAACCCGAATCTCAATCGGGTCTCGTAAGATTTTTACCCTTCGTTTTTTCGACACGTGGATTTTTACGGTAAAACGGGATTACCGTGGCCGGTCTTCGACTTCACATCGCTGGAGAGTGGTGCATCGTGGTACTGTTCCGTTTCAAATCCATGCATGCATTTCTAAAAGTCGTACGACACTGTTTCACCATTTCGGACGGATGTTGCACCTTGCACCGTGGATGTTGCACCCTGTAGATATCGATTATTCAAACGACCATAACTTCTGACTCGTTTAGAGTTACGGGAGCCACAACCTGTCAAAACGAAGGCCTTGATGAGTTCAACGGCTTTGACAGCTTTCAGCCGTCAATGGATAGATTAATGCCCAAAAAGGACAACCCGAATCTCAATCGGGACTCGTAGGTTTTTTAAACTTCGTTTTTTCGACACGTGGATTTTTACAGTAAAACGGGATTACCGTGGCCCGTCTTCGACTTCCCATCGCTGGAGAGTGGTGCACCATGGTACAATTCCGTTTCAAATCCATGCACGCATTTCTAAAAGTCGTAAGGCACTGTTTCGCCATTTCGGACGGATGTTGCACCTTGCACCGTGGATGTTGCACCCTGTAGATATCGATTATTCAAACGGCCATAACTTATGGCTCGTTTAGAGTTACGGGAGCCATAACCTGTCAAAACGAAGGCCTCGATGAGTTCTACGGGTTTGACTGCTTTCAGCCGTCAACGGATAGATTAATGCCCAAAAAGGACAACCCGAATCTCAATCGGGTCTCGTAAGTTTTTTGCCCTTCGTTTTTTCGACACGTGGACTTTTACGGTAAAACGGGATTACCGTGGCTGGCCTTCGATTTACCATCGCTGGAGACTGGTGCACCATGGTACAGTTCCATTTCAAATCCATGCACGCATTTCTAAAAGTCGTACGGCACTGTTTCGCCATTTCGGACGGATGTTGCACCTCGCACCGTGGATGTTGCACCCTTTAGATATCGATTATTCGGACGGCCATAACTTCTGGCTCGTTTAGAGTTACGGGAGCCATAACCTGTCAAAACGAAGGCCTCGATGAATTCTACGGCTTTGACCGCTTTCAGCCGTCAACGGATAGATTAATGCCCAAAAAAGACAACCCGAATCTCAATCAGGTCTCGTAAGTTTTTTACCCTTCGTTTTTTCGACACGTGGATTTTTACGGTAAAACGGGATTACCGTGGCCCGTCTTCGACTTCACATCGCTGGAGAGTGGTGCATCATGGTACTGTTCCATTTCAAATCCATGCACGCATTTCTAAAAGTCGTACGGCACTGTTTCGCCATTTCGGATGGATGTTGCACCTTGGACCCTGGATGTTGCTCTCTATAGATATCGATTATTCGGACGACCATAACTTCTGGCACGTTTAGAGTTACGGGAGCCATAACCTGTCAAAACGAAGGCCTCGATGAGTTCAACGGCGTTGACCGATTTCAGCCTCAACGGATAGATTAATGCCCAAAAAGGACAACCCGAATGTCAATCGGGACTCGTAAGTTTTTTACCCTTCGTTTTTTCGACACGTGGTTTTTACTGTAAAACGGGATTACCGTGGCCCGTCTTCGACTTCCCATCGCTGGAGAGTGGTGCACCATGGTACTGTTCCATTTCAAATCCATGCACGCATTTCTAAAAGTCGTACGGCACTGTTTCGCCATTTCGGACGGATGTTGCACCTTGCACCGTGGATGTTGCACCCTGTAGATATCGATTATTCAAACGGCCATAACTTATGGCTCGTTTGGAGTTACGGGAGCCATAACCTGTAAAACCGAAGGACTCGATGAGTTCTACGGCTTTGACAGCTTTCAGCCATCAACGGATAGATTAATGCCCAAAAAGGACAACCCGAATCTCAATCGGGTCTCCTAAATTTTTTACCCTTCGTTTTTTCGACACGTGGATTTTTACGGTGAAACGGGATTACCGTGGCCCGTCTTCGACTTCCCATTGCTGGAGAGTGGTGCACAATGGTACTGTTCCATTTCAAATCCATGCACGCATTTCTAAAAGCCGTACGGCACTGTTTCGCCATTTCGGACGGATGTTGCACCTTGCACCCTGGATGTTGCTCCCTGTAGATATCGATTATTCGGACGGCCATATCTTCGGGCACGTTTAGAGTTACGGGAGCCATAACCTGTCAAAACGGAGGCCTCAATGAGTTCAACGGCTTTGATTGCTTTCAGCCGTCAACGGATAGATTAATGCCCAAAAAGGACAACCCGAATCTCAATCGGGTCTCGTAAGTTGTTTACCCTTCGTTTTTTCGACACGTGGATTTTTACTGTAAAACGGGATTACCGTGGCCCGTCTTCGACTTCCCATCGCCGGAGAGTGGTGCACCATGGTACTGTTCCGTTTCAAATCCATGCACGCATTTCTAAAAGTCGTAGGGCACTGTTTCGCCATTTCGGACGGATGTTGCCCCTTGCACCGTGGATGTTGCACCCTATAGATATCGATTATACAAACGGCCATAACTTCTGGCTCGTTAAGAGTTACGGGAGCCATAACCTGTCAAAATGAAGGCCTCGATGAGTTCTATGGCTTTGACCGCTTTCAGCCGTCAACGGATAGTTTAGTGCCCAAAAAGGCCAACCCGAATCTCAATCGGGTCTCGTAAGTTTTTTACCCTTCGTTTTTTCGACACGTGGATTTTTACGGTAAAACGGGATTACCATGGCTGGCCTTCGATTTACCATCGTTGGACACTGGTGCACTATGGTACTGTTCCATTTCAAATCCATGCATGCATTTCTAAAAGTCGTACGGCACAGTTTCGCCATTTCGGCCGGATGTCGGACCTTGCACCGTGGATGTTGCACCCGGTAGATATCGGTTATTCGGACGGCCATAACTTCTGGCTCGTTTAGAGTTACGGGAGCCGTAACCTGTCAAAACGAAGGCCTCGATGAGTTCTACGGCTTTGACAGCTTTCAGCTGTCAACGGATAGATTAATGCCCAAAAAGGACAACCCGAATCTCAATCAGGTCTCGTAAGTTTTTTACCCTTCGTTTTATCGACACGTGGATTTTTACGGTAAAACAGGATTACGGTGGCTGGTCTTCGATTTACCATCGCTGGAGAGTGGTGCACCATGGTACTGTTCCGCTTCAAATCTATGCACGCATTTCTAAAAGTCGTATGGCACTGTTTCGCCATTTTGGATGGATGTTGCACCTTGCACCGTGGATGTTGCACCCTGTAGATATCGATTATTCGGACGGTCATAACTTCTGGCTCGTTTAGAGTTACGGGAGCCATAACCTGTAAAAACGAAGGCCTCGATGAATTCTACGGCTTTGACAGCTTTCAGCCGTCAACGGATAGATTAATGCCCTAAAAGGACAACCCGAATCTCAATCGGGTCTCGTAAGTTTTTTACCCTTCGTTTTTTCGACACGTGGATTTTTACGGTAAAACGGGATTGCCGTGGCCCGTCTTCGACTTCACATCGCTGGAGAGTGGTGTATCATGGTACTGTTCCGTTTCAAATCCATGCACGCATTTCTAAAAGTCGTACGGCACTGTTTCACCATTTCGGATGGATGTTGCACCTTGCACCGTGGATGTTGCACCTTGTAGATATCGATTATTCAAACGGCCATAACTTCTGACTCGTTTAGAGTTACGGGATCCATAACCTGTCAAAACGAAGGCCTCGATGAGTTCAACGGCTTTGACAGCTTTCAGCCGTCAACGGATAGATTAATGCCCAAAAAGGACAACCCGAATCTCAATCGGGACTCGTAAGTTTTTTACCCTTCGTTATTTCGACACGTGGATTTTTACAGTAAAACGGGATTACCGTGGCCCGACTTCGAATTCCCATAGCTGGAGAGTGGTGCACCATGGTACTGTTCCGTTTCAAATCCATGCACGCATTTCTAAAAGTCGTACGGCACTGTTTCACCATTTCGGACGGATGTTGCACCTTGCACCGTGGATGTTGCACCCTTTAGATATCGATTATTCAAACGGCCATAACTTCTGGCTCGTTTAGAGTTACGGGAGCCATAACCTGTCAAAACGAAGGCCTCGATGAGTTCTACGGGTTTGACTGCGTTCAGCCATCAACGGATAGATTAATGCCCAAAAAGGACAACCCGAATCTCAATCGGGTCTCGTAAGTTTTTTACCCTTCGTTTTTTCGACACGTGGATTTTTACGGTAAAACGGGATTACCGAGGCCCGTCTTCGACTTCACATCGCTGGAGAGTGGTGCATCATGGTACTGTTCCGTTTCAAATCCATGCACGCATTTCTAAAAGTCGTACGGCACTGTTTCGCCATTTCGGATGGATGTTGCACCTTGGACCCTGGATGTTGCTCTCTGTAGATATCGATTATTCGGACGGCCATAACTTCTGGCACGTTTAGAGTTACGGGAGCCATAACCTGTCAAAACGAAGGCCTCGATGAGTTCAACGGCGTTGACAGCTTTCAGCCTCAACGGATAGATTAATGCCCAAAAAGGACAACCCGAATCTTAATCGGGACTCGTAAGTTTTTTACCCTTCGTTTTTTCGACACGTGGTTTTTACTGTAAAACGGGATTACCGTGGCCCGTCTTCGACTTCCCATCGCTGGAGAGTGGTGCACCATGGTACTTTTCCGTTTCAAATCCATGCATGCATTTCTAAAAGTCGTACGGCACTGTTTCGCCATTTCGGACGGATGTTGCACCTTGCACCGTGGATGTTGCACCCTGTAGATATCGATTATTCAAACGGCCATAACTTCTTGCTCGTTTGGAGTTACGGGAGCCATAACCTGTAAAAACGAAGGCCTCGATGAGTTCTACGACTTTGACAGCTTTCAGCCATCAACGGATAGATTAATGCCCAAAAAGGACAACCCGAATCTCAATCGGGTCTCCTAAGTTTTTTACCCTTCGTTTTTTCGACACGTGGATTTTTACGGTAAAACGGGATTACCGTAGCCCGTCTTCGACTTCCCATTGCTGGAGAGTGGTGCACCATGGTACTGTTCCATTTCAAATCCATGCATGCATTTCTAAAAGCCGTACGGCACTGTTTCGCCATTTCGGACGGATGTTGCACCTTGCACCCTGGATGTTGCTCCCTGTAGATATCGATTATTCGGACGGCCATAGCTTCGGGAACGTTTAGAGTTACGGGAGCCATAACCTGTCAAAACGAAGGCCTCAATGAGTTCAACGACTTTGATTGCTTTCAGCCGTCAACGGATAGATTAATGCCCAAAAAGGACAACCCGAATCTCAATCGGGTCTCGTAAGTTGTTTACCCTTCGTTTTTTCGACACGTGGATTTTTACTGTAAAACGGGATTACCGTGGCCCGTCTTCGACTTCCCATCGCCGGAGAGTGGTGCACCATGGTACTGTTCCGTTTCAAATCCATGCACGCATTTCTAAAAGTCGTACGACACTGTTTCGCCATTTCGGACGGATGTTGCACCTTGCACCGTGGATGTTGCACCCTGTAGATATCGATTATTCAAACGGCCATAACTTCTGGCTCGTTAAGAGTTACGGGAGCCATAACCTGTCAAAATGAAGGCCTCGATGAGTTCTACGGCTTTGACCGCTTTCAGCCGTCAACGGATAGTTTAGTGCCCAAAAAGGCCAACCCGAATCTCAATCGGGTCTCGTAAGTTTTTTACCCTTCGTTTTTTCGACACGTGGATTTTTACGGTAAAACGGGATTACCGTGGCTGGCCTTCGATTTACCATCGCTGGACACTGGTGCACTATGGTACTGTTCCATTTCAAATCCATGCATGCATTTCTAAAAGTCGTACGGCACTGTTTCGCCATTTCGGCCGGATGTCGGACCTTGCACCGTGGATGTTGCACCCTGTAGATATCGGTTATTCGGACGGCCATAACTTCTGGCTCGTTTAGAGTTACGGGAGCCGTAACCTGTCAAAACGAAGGCCTCGATGAGTTCTACGGCTTTGACAGCTTTCAGCTGTCAACGGATAGATTAATGCCCAAAAAGGACAACCCGAATCTCAATCGGGTCTCGTAAGTTTTTTACCCTTCGTTTTTTCGACACGTGGATTTTTACGGTAAAACAGGATTACGGTGGCTGGTCTTCGAATTACCATAGCTGGAGAGTGGTGCACCATGGTACTGTTCCGCTTCAAATCTATGCACGCATTTCTAAAAGTCGTATGGCACAGTTTCGCCATTTTGGATGGTTGTTGCACCTTGCACCGTGGATGTTGCACCCTGTAGATATCGATTATTCGGACGGTCATAACTTCTGGATCGTTTAGAGTTACGGGAGCCATAACCTGTAAAAACGAAGGCCTCGATGAATTCTACGGCTTTGACAGCTTTCAGCCGTCAACGGATGGATTAATGCCCTAAAAGGACAACCCGAATCTCAATCGGGTCTCGTAAGTTTTTTACCCTTCGTTTTTTCGACACGTGGATTTTTACGGTAAAACGGGATTACCGTGGCCCGTCTTCGACTTCACATCGCTGGAGAGTGGTGCATCATGGTACTGTTCCGTTTCAAATCCATGCACGCATTTCTAAAAGTCGTACGGCACTGTTTCACCATTTCGGATGGATGTTGCACCTTGCACCGTGGATGTTGCACCTTGTAGATATCGATTATTCAAACGACCATAACTTCTGACTCGTTTAGAGTTACGGGAGCCATAACCTGTCAAAACGAAGGCCTCGATGAGTTCAACGGCTTTGACAGCTTTCAGCCGTCAACGGATAGATTAATGCCCAAAAAGGACAACCCGAATCTCAATCGGGACTCGTAAGTTTTTTACCCTTCGTTATTTCGACACGTGGATTTTTACAGTAAAACGGGATTACCGTGGCCCGACTTCGAATTCCCATAGCTGGAGAGTGGTGCACCATGGTACTGTTCCGTTTCAAATCCATGCACGCATTTCTAAAAGTCGTACGGCACTGTTTCGCCATTTCGGACGGATGTTGCACCTTGCACCGTGGATGTTGCACCCTGTAGATATCGATTATTCAAACGGCCATAACTTCTGGCTCGTTTAGAGTTACGGGAGCCATAACCTGTCAAAACGAAGGCCTCGATGAGTTCTACGGGTTTGACTGCGTTCAGCCATCAACGGATAGATTAATGCCCAAAAAGGACAACCCGAATCTCAATCGGGTCTCGTAAGTTTTTTACCCTTCATTTTTTCGACACGTGGATTTTTACGGTAAAACGGGATTACCGTGGCTGGCCTTCGATTTACCATCGCTGGAGACTGGTGCACCATGGTACTGTTCCATTTCAAATCCATGCACGCATTTCTAAAAGTCGTACGGCACTGTTTCGCCATTTCAGACGGATGTTGCACCTTGCACCGTGGATGTTGGACCCTGTAGATATCGATTATTCGGACGGCCATAACTTCTGGCTCGTTTAGAGTTACGGGAGCCATAACCTGTCAAAACGAAGGCCTCGATGAGTTCTACGGCTTTGACAGCTTTCAGCCGTCAACGGATAGATTAATGCCCAAAAAAGACAACCCGAATCTCAATCGGGTCTCGTAAGTTTTTTACCCTTCGTTTTTTCGACACGTGGATTTTTACGGTAAAACGGGATTACCGTGGCCCGTCTTCGACTTCCCATTGCTGGAGAGTGGTGCACCATGGTACTGTTCCATTTCAAATCCATACACGCATTTGTAAAAGTCGTACGGCACTGTTTCGCCATTTCGGACGGATGTTCCACCTTGCACCCTGGATGTTGCTCCCTGTAGATATCGATTATTCGGACGCCGTAACTTCTGGCACGTTTAGAGTTACGGGAGCCATAACCTGTCAAAACGAAGGCCTCGATGGGTTCAACGGCATTGATATCTTTCAGCCATCAACGGATAGATTAATGCCTAAAAAAGACAACCCGAATCTCAATCGGGTCTCGTAAGTTTTTTACCCTTCGTTTTTTTGACACGTGGATTTTTACGGTAAAACGGGATTACCGTGGCCCGTCTTCGACTTCCCATTGTTGGAGAGTGGTGCACCATGGTACTGTTCCATTTCAAATCCATGCACGCATTTCTAAAAGTCGTACGGCACTGTTTCGCCATTTCGGACGGATGTTGCACCTTGCACCGTGGATGTTGCACCCTGTAGATATCGATTATTCGGACGGCCATAACATCTGGCTCGTTTAGAGTTACGGAAGCCATAACCTGTCAAAACGAAGGCCTCGATGAGTTCTACGGCTTTGACAGCTTTCATCCGTCAACCGATAGATTAATGCCCAAAAAAGACAACCCGAATCTCAATCGGGTCTCGTAAGTTTTTTGCCCTTCGTTTTTTCGACACGTGGATTTTTACGGTAAAACGGGATTACCGTGGCCCGTCTTCGACTTCCCATTGCTGGAGCGTGGTGCACCATGGTACTGTTCCATTTCAAATCCATGAACGCATTTCTAAAAGTCGTAAGACACTGTTTCGCCATTTCGGACGGATGTTGCACCTTGCACCGTGGATGTTGCACCCTATAGATATCGATTATTCGGACGGCCATAACTTCTGGCTCGTTTAGAGTTACGGGAGCCATAACCTATCAAAACGAAGGGCTCGATGAGTTCTACGGCTTTGACAGCTTTCAGCCATCAACGGATAGATTAATGCCCAAAAAAGACAACCCGAATCTCAATCGGGTCTCCTAAGTTTTTTACCCTTCGTTTTTTCGACACGTGGATTTTTACGGTAAAACGGGATTACCGTGGCCCGTCTTCGACTTCCCATCGCCGGAGAGTGGTGCACCATGGTACTGTTCCGTTTCAAATCCATGCACGCATTTCTAAAAGTCGTACGGCACTGTTTCGCCATTTCGGACGGATGTTGCACCTTGCACCGTGGATGTTGCACCCTGTAGATATCGATTATTCAAATGGCCATAACTTCTGGCTCGTTTAGAGTTACGGGAGCCATAACCTGTCAAAACGAAGGCCTCGATGAGTTCTACGGCTTTGACCGCTTTCAGCCGTCAACGGATAGATTAATGCCCAAAAAGGCCAACCCGAATCTCAATCGGGTCTCGTAAGTTTTTTACCCTTCGTTTTTTCGACACGTGGATTTTTACGGTAAAACGGGATTACCGTGGCTGGCCTTCGATTTACCATCGCTGGGGACTGGTGCACTATGGTACTGTTCCATTTCAAATCCATGCACGCATTTCTAAAAGTCGTACGGCACTGTTTCGCCATTTCGGATGGATGTTGCACCTTGCACCGTGGATGTTGCACCCTGTAGATATCGATTATTCGGACGGCCATAACTTCTGGCTCGTTTAGAGTTACGGGAGCCGTAACCTGTCAAAACGAAGGCCTCGATGAGTTCTACGGCATTGACAGCTTTCAGCCGTCAACGGATAGATTTATGCCCAAAAAGGACAACCCGAATCTCAATCGGGTCTCGTAAGTTCTTTACCCTTCGTTTTTTCGACACGTGGATTTTTACGGTAAAACAGGATTACGGTGGCTGGTCTTCGATTTACCATCGCTGGAGAGTGGTGCACCATGGTACTGTTCCGTTTCAAATCTATGCACGCATTTCTAAAAGTCGTATGGCACTGTTTCGCCATTTTGGATGGATGTTGCACCTTGCACCGTGGATGTTGCACACTGTAGATATCGGACGGTCATAACTTCTGGCTCGTTTAGAGTTACGGGAGCCATAACCTGTAAAAATGAAGGCCTCGATGAATTCTACGGCTGTGACAGCTTTGAGCCGTCAACGGATAGATTAATGCCCTAAAAGGACAACCCGAATCTCAATCGGGTCTCGTAAGTTTTTTACCCTTCGTTTTTTCGACACGTGGATTTTTACGGTAAAACGGGATTACCATAGCCCGTCTTCGACTTCACATCGCTGGAGAGTGGTGCATCATGGTACTGTTCCATTTCAAATCCATGCACGCATTTCTAAAAGCCGTACGGCACTGTTTCACCATTTCGGACGGATGTTGCACCTTGCACCGTGGATGTTGCACCCTGTAGATATCGATTATTCAAACGACCATAACTTCTGAATCGTTTAGAGTTACGGGAGCCATAACCTGTCAAAACGAAGGCCTCGATGAGTTCAACGGCTTTGACAGCATTCAGCCATCAACGGATAGATTAATGCCCAAAAAGGATAACCCGAATATCAATCGGGACTCGTAAGTTTTTTACCCTTCGTTTTTTCGACACGTGGATTTTTACAGTAAAACGAGATTACCGTGGCCCATCTTCGACTTCCCATCGCTGGAGAGTGGTGCACCATGGTACTGTTCCGTTTCAAATCCATGCACGCATTTCTAAAAGTCGTACGACACTGTTTCGCCATTTCGGACGGATGTTGCACCTTGCACCGTGGATGTTGCACCCTGTAGATATCGATTATTCAAACGGCCATATCTTATGGCTCGTTTAGAGTTACGGGAGCCATAACCTGTCAAAACGAAGGCCTCGATGAGTTCAACGGCTTTGACCGCTTTCAGCCGTCAACGGATAGATTATTGCCCAAAAAGGACAACCCGAATCTCAATCGGGACTCGTAAGTTTTTTACCCTTCGTTTTTTCGACACGTGGATTTTTACAGTAAAACGGGATTACCGTGGCCCGTCTTCGACTTCCCATCGCTGGAGAGTGGTGCACCATGGTACTATTCCGTTTCAAATCCAGGCACGCATTTCTAAAAGTCGTACGGCACTTTTTCGCCATTTCGGACGGATGTTGCACCTTGCACCGTGGATGTTGCACCCTGTAGATATCGATTATTCAAACGGCCATAACTTCTGGCTCGTTTAGATTTACGGGAGTCATAACCTGTCAAAACGAAGGCCTCGATGAGTTCTACGGGTTTGACTGCTTTCAGCCATCAACGGATAGATTAATGCCCAAAAAGGACAACCCGAATCTTAATCGGGTCTCGTAAGTTTTTTACCCTTCGTTTTTTCGAAACGTGGATTTTTACGGTAAAACGGGATTACCCTGGCTGGCCTTCGATTTACCATCGCTGGAGACTGGTGCACTATGGTACTGTTCCATTTCAAATCCATGCACGCATTTGTAAAAGTCGTACGGCACTGTTTCGCCATTTCGGACGGATGTTGCACCTTGCACCGTGGATGTTGCACCCTGTAGATATCGATTATTCGGACGGCCATAACTTCTGGCTCGTTTAGAGTTACGGGAGCCATAACCTGTCAAAACGAAGGCCTCGATGAGTTCTACGGCTTTGACCGCTTTCATCCGTCAACAGATAGATTAATGCCCAAAAAAGACAACCCGGATCTCAATCGGGTCTCGTAAGTTTTTTACCCTTCGTTTTTTCGTCACGTGGAGTTTTACGGTAAAACGGGATTACCGTGGCCCGTCTTCGACTTCCCATTGCTGGAGAGTGGTGCACCATGGTACTGTTCCATTTCAAATCCATGCACGCATTTCTAAAAGTCTTACGGCACTGTTTCTCCATTTCGGACGGATGTTGCACCTTGCACCGTGGATGTTGCACCCTGTAGATATCGATTATTCGGACGACCATAACTTCTGGCTCGTTTAGAGTTAAAGGAGCCATAACCTGTCAAAACGAAGGCCTCGATGAGTTCTACGGCTTTGACAGCTTTCAGCCATCAACGGATAGATTAATGCCCAAAAAAGACAACCCGAATCTCAATCGGGTCTCGTAAGTTTTTTACCCTTCGTTTTTTCGACACGTGAATTTTTACGGTAAAACGGGATTACCGTGGCCCGTCTTCGACTTCCCATCGCCGGAGAGTGGTGCACCATGGTACTGTTCCGTTTCAAATCTATGCACGCATTTCTAAAAGTCGTACGACACTGTTTCGCCATTTCGGACGGATGTTGCACCTTGCACCGTGGATGTTGCACCCTGTAGATATCGATTATTCAAACGGCCATAACTTCTGGCTCGTTTAGAGCTACGGGAGCCATAACCTGTCAAAACGAAGGCCTCGATGAGTTCTACGGCTTTGACCACTTTTAGCCGTCAACAAATAGATTAATGCCAAAAAAGGCCAACCCGAATCTCAATCGGGTCTCGTAAGTTTTTTACCCTTCGTTTTTTCGACACGTGGATTTTTACGGTAAAACGGGATTACCGTGGCTGGCCTTCGATTTACCACCGCTGGAGACTGGTGCACTATGGTACTGTTCCATTTCAAATCCATGCACGCATTTCTAAAAGTCGTACGGCACTGTTTCGCCATTTCGGATGGATGTTGCACCTTGCACCGTGGATGTTGCACCCTGTAGATATCGATTATTCGGACGGTCATAACTTGTGGCTCGTTTAGAGTTACGGGAGCCGTAACCTGTCAAAACGAAGGCCTCGATGAGTTCTACGGCTTTGACAGCTTTCAGCCGTCAACGGATAGATTAATGCCCAAAAAGGACAACCCGAATCTCAATCGGGTCTCGTAAGTTTTTTACCCTACGTTTTTTCGACATGTGGATTTTTACGGTAAAACAGGTTTACGGTGGCTGGTCTTCGATTTACCATCGCTGGAGAGTGGTGCACCATGGTACTGTTCCGTTTCAAATCTATGCACGCATTTCTAAAAGTCGTATGGCACTGTTTCGCCATTTTGGATGGATGTTGCACCTTGCACCGTGGATGTTGCACCCTGTAGATATCGATTATTCGGACGGTCATAACTTCTGGCTCGTTTAGAGTTACGGGAGCCATAACCTGTAAAAACGAAGGCCTCGATGAATTCTACGGCTTTGACGGCTTTCAGCCATCAACGGATAGATTAATGCCCTAAAAGGACAACCCGAATCTCAATCGGGTCTCGTAAGTTTTTTACCCTTCGTTTTTTCGACACGTGGATTTTTACGGTAAAACGGGATTACCGTGGCTGGCCTTCGATTTACCATCGCTGGAGACTGGTGCACTATGGTACTGTTCCATTTCAAATCCATGCACGCATTTCTAAACGTCGTACGGCACACTTTCGCCATTTCGGATGGATGTTGCACCTTGCACCGTGGATGTTGCACCCTGTAGATATCGATTATTCGGACGGCCATAACTTCTGGCTCGTTTAGAGTTACGGGAGCCGTAACCTGTCAAAACGAAGGCCTCGATGAGTTCTACGGCATTGACAGCTTTCAGCCGTCAACGGATAGATTTATGCCCAAAAAGGACAACCCGAATCTCAATCGGGTCTCGTAAGTTCTTTACCCTTCGTTTTTTCGACACGTGGATTTTTACGGTAAAACAGGATTACGGTGGCTGGTCTTCGATTTACCATCGCTGGAGAGTGGTGCACCATGGTACTGTTCCGTTTCAAATCTATGCACGCATTTCTAAAAGTCGTATGGCACTGTTTCGCCATTTTGGATGGATGTTGCACCTTGCACCGTGGATGTTGCACACTGTAGATATCGGACGGTCATAACTTCTGGCTCGTTTAGAGTTACGGGAGCCATAACCTGTAAAAATGAAGGCCTCGATGAATTCTACGGCTGTGACAGCTTTGAGCCGTCAACGGATAGATTAATGCCCTAAAAGGACAACCCGAATCTCAATCGGGTCTCGTAAGTTTTTTACCCTTCGTTTTTTCGACACGTGGATTTTTACGGTAAAACGGGATTACCATAGCCCGTCTTCGACTTCACATCGCTGGAGAGTGGTGCATCATGGTACTGTTCCATTTCAAATCCATGCACGCATTTCTAAAAGCCGTACGGCACTGTTTCACCATTTCGGACGGATGTTGCACCTTGCACCGTGGATGTTGCACCCTGTAGATATCGATTATTCAAACGACCATAACTTCTGAATCGTTTAGAGTTACGGGAGCCATAACCTGTCAAAACGAAGGCCTCGATGAGTTCAACGGCTTTGACAGCATTCAGCCATCAACGGATAGATTAATGCCCAAAAAGGATAACCCGAATATCAATCGGGACTCGTAAGTTTTTTACCCTTCGTTTTTTCGACACGTGGATTTTTACAGTAAAACGGGATTACCGTGGCCCATCTTCGACTTCCCATCGCTGGAGAGTGGTGCACCATGGTACTGTTCCGTTTCAAATCCATGCACGCATTTCTAAAAGTCGTACGACACTGTTTCGCCATTTCGGACGGATGTTGCACCTTGCACCGTGGATGTTGCACCCTGTAGATATCGATTATTCAAACGGCCATATCTTATGGCTCGTTTAGAGTTACGGGAGCCATAACCTGTCAAAACGAAGGCCTCGATGAGTTCAACGGCTTTGACAGCTTTCAGCCGTCAACGGATAGATTATTGCCCAAAAAGGACAACCCGAATCTCAATCGGGACTCGTAAGTTTTTTACCCTTCGTTTTTTCGAAACGTGGATTTTTACGGTAAAACGGGATTACCCTGGCTGGCCTTCGATTTACCATCGCTGGAGACTGGTGCACTATGGTACTGTTCCATTTCAAATCCATGCACGCATTTGTAAAAGTCGTACGGCACTGTTTCGCCATTTCGGATGGATGTTGCACCTTGCACCGTGGATGTTGCACCCTGTAGATATCGATTATTCGGACGGCCATAACTTCTGGCTCGTTTAGAGTTACGGGAGCCATAACCTGTCAAAACGAAGGCCTCGATGAGTTCTACGGCTTTGACCGCTTTCATCCGTCAACAGATAGATTAATGCCCAAAAAAGACAACCCGGATCTCAATCGGGTCTCGTAAGTTTTTTACCCTTCGTTTTTTCGTCACGTGGAGTTTTACGGTAAAACGGGATTACCGTGGCCCGTCTTCGACTTCCCATTGCTGGAGAGTGGTGCACCATGGTACTGTTCCATTTCAAATCCATGCACGCATTTCTAAAAGTCTTACGGCACTGTTTCTCCATTTCGGACGGATGTTGCACCTTGCACCGTGGATGTTGCACCCTGTAGATATCGATTATTCGGACGACCATAACTTCTGGCTCGTTTAGAGTTAAAGGAGCCATAACCTGTCAAAACGAAGGCCTCGATGAGTTCTACGGCTTTGACAGCTTTCAGCCATCAACGGATAGATTAATGCCCAAAAAAGACAACCCGAATCTCAATCGGGTCTCGTAAGTTTTTTACCCTTCGTTTTTTCGACACGTGAATTTTTACGGTAAAACGGGATTACCGTGGCCCGTCTTCGACTTCCCATCGCCGGAGAGTGGTGCACCATGGTACTGTTCCGTTTCAAATCTATGCACGCATTTCTAAAAGTCGTACGACACTGTTTCGCCATTTCGGACGGATGTTGCACCTTGCACCGTGGATGTTGCACCCTGTAGATATCGATTATTCAAACGGCCATAACTTCTGGCTCGTTTAGAGCTACGGGAGCCATAACCTGTCAAAACGAAGGCCTCGATGAGTTCTACGGCTTTGACCACTTTTAGCCGTCAACAAATAGATTAATGCCAAAAAAGGCCAACCCGAATCTCAATCGGGTCTCGTAAGTTTTTTACCCTTCGTTTTTTCGACACGTGGATTTTTACGGTAAAACGGGATTACCGTGGCTGGCCTTCGATTTACCACCGCTGGAGACTGGTGCACTATGGTACTGTTCCATTTCAAATCCATGCACGCATTTCTAAAAGTCGTACGGCACTGTTTCGCCATTTCGGATGGATGTTGCACCTTGCACCGTGGATGTTGCACCCTGTAGATATCGATTATTCGGACGGTCATAACTTGTGGCTCGTTTAGAGTTACGGGAGCCGTAACCTGTCAAAACGAAGGCCTCGATGAGTTCTACGGCTTTGACAGCTTTCAGCCGTCAACGGATAGATTAATGCCCAAAAAGGACAACCCGAATCTCAATCGGGTCTCGTAAGTTTTTTACCCTACGTTTTTTCGACATGTGGATTTTTACGGTAAAACAGGTTTACGGTGGCTGGTCTTCGATTTACCATCGCTGGAGAGTGGTGCACCATGGTACTGTTCCGTTTCAAATCTATGCACGCATTTCTAAAAGTCGTATGGCACTGTTTCGCCATTTTGGATGGATGTTGCACCTTGCACCGTGGATGTTGCACCCTGTAGATATCGATTATTCGGACGGTCATAACTTCTGGCTCGTTTAGAGTTACGGGAGCCATAACCTGTAAAAACGAAGGCCTCGATGAATTCTACGGCTTTGACGGCTTTCAGCCATCAACGGATAGATTAATGCCCTAAAAGGACAACCCGAATCTCAATCGGGTCTCGTAAGTTTTTTACCCTTCGTTTTTTCGACACGTGGATTTTTACGGTAAAACGGGATTACCATGGCCCGTCTTCGACTTCACATCATTGGAGAGTGGTGCATCATGGTACTGTTCCATTTCAAATGCATGCACGCATTTCTAAAAGTCGTACGGCACTGTTTCACCATTTCGGACGGATGTTGCACCTTGCACCGTGGATGTTGCACCCTGTAGATATCGATTATTCAAACGACCATAACTTCTGACTCGTTTAGAGTTACGGGAGCCATAACCTGTCAAAACGAAGGCCTCGATGAGTTCAACGGCTTTGACAGCTTCCAGCCGTCAACGGATAGATTAATGCCCAAAAAGGACAACCCGAATCTCAATCGGGACTCGTAAGTTTTTTACACTTTGTTTTTTCGACACGTGGGTTTTTACAGTAGAACGGGATTACCGTGGCCCGTCTTCGACTTCCCATCGCTGGAGAGTGGTGCACCATGGTACTGTCCCGTTTCAAATCCATGCACGCATTTCTAAAAGTCTTACGGCACTGTTTCGCCATTTCGGACGGATGTTGCACCTTGCACCGTGGATGTTGCACCCTGTAGATATCGATTATTCAAACGGCCATAACTTCTGGCTCGTTTAGAGTTACGGGAGCCATAACCTGTCAAAACGAAGTCCTCGATGAGTTCAACGGCTTTGACAGCTTTCAGCCGTCAACGGATAGATTAATGCCCAAAAAGGACAACCCGAATCTCAATCGGGACTCGTAAGTTTTTTACCCTTCGTTTTTTCGACACGTGGATTTTTACAGTAAAACGGGATTACCGTGGCCCGTCTTCGACTTCCCATCGCTGGAGAGTGGTGCACCATGGTACTGTTCCGTTTCAAATCCATGCACGCATTTCTAAAAGTCGTACGGCACTGTTTCGCCATTTCGGACGGATGTTGCACCTTGCACCGTGGATGTTGCACCCTGTAGATATCGATTATTCAAACGGCCATAACTTCTGGCTCGTTTAGAGTTACGGGAGCCATAACCTGTCAAAACGAAGGCCTCGAAGAGTTCTACGGGTTTGACTGCTTTCAGCCGTCAACGGATAGATTAATGCCCAAAAAGGACAACCCGAATCTCAATCGGGTCTCGTAAGTTTTTTACCCTTCGTTTTTTCGACACGTGGATTTTTACGGTAAAACGGGATTACCGTGGCTGGCCTTCGATTTACCATCGCTGGAGACTGGTGCACCATGGTACTGTTCCATTTCAAATCTATGCACGCATTTCTAAAAGTCGTACAACACTGTTTCGCCATTACGGACGGATTTTGCACCTTGCACCGTGGATGTTGCACCCTGTAGATATCGATTATTCGGACGGCCATAACTTCTGGCTCGTTTAGAGTTACGGGAGCCATAACCTGTCAAAACGAAGGCCTCGATGAGTTCTACGGCTTTGACAGCTTTCATCCGTCAACGGATAGATTAATGCCCAAAAAAGACAACCCGAATCTCAATCGGGTCTCGTAAGTTTTTTACCCTTCGTTTTTTCGACACGTGGATTTTTACGGTAAAACGGGATTACCGTGGCCCGTCTTCGACTTCCCATTGCTGGAGAGTGGTGCACCATGGTACTGTTCCATTTCAAATCCATGCACGCATTTCTAAAAGTCGTACGGCACTGTTTCGCCATTTCGGACGGATGTTTCACCTTGCACTCTGGATGTTGCTCCCTGTAGATATCGATTATTCGGACCGCCATAACTTCTGGCACGTTTAGAGTTACGGGAGCCATAACCTGTCAAAACGAAGGCCTCGATGAGTTCAACGGCTTTGATAGCTTTCAGCCGTCAACGGATAGATTAATGCCCAAAAAGGACAACCCGAATCTCAATCGGGTCTCGTAAGTTTTTTACCCTTCGTTTTTTCGACACGTGGATTTTTACTGTAAAACGGGATTACCGTGGCCCGTCTTCGACTTCCCATTGCCGGAGAGTGGTGCACCATGGTACTGTCCCGTTTCAAATCCATGCACGCATTTCTAAAAGTCGTACGGCACTGTTTCGCCATTTCGGACGGATTTTGCACCTTGCACCGTGGATGTTGCACCCTGTAGATATCAATTATTCAAACGGCCATAACTTCTGGCTCGTTTAGAGTTACGGGAGCCATAACCTGTCAAAACGAAGGCCTCGATGAGTTCTACGGCTTTGACCGCTTTCAGCCGTCAACGGATAGATTAATGCCCAAGAAGGCCAACCCGAATCTCAATCGGGTCTCGTAAGTTTTTTACCCTTCGTTTTTTCGACACGTGGATTTTTACGGTAAAATGGGATTACCGTGGCTGGCCTTCGATTTACCATCGCTGGAGACTGGTGCACTATGGTACTGTTCCATTTCAAATCCATGCACGCATTTCTAAACGTCGTACGGCACTGTTTCGCCATTTCGGATGGATGTTGCACCTTCCACCGTGGATGTTGCACCCTGTAGATATCGATTATTCGGACGGCCATAACTTCTGGCTCGTTTAGAGTTACGAGAGCCGTAACATGTCAAAACGAAGGCCTCGATGAGTTCTACGGCTTTGACAGCTTTCAGCCGTCAACGGATAGATTAATGCCCAAAAAGGACAACTCGAATCTCAATCGGGTCTCGTAAGTATTTTACCCTTCGTTTTTTCGACACGTGGATTTTTACGGTAAAACGGGATTACCGTGGCTGGCCTTCGATTTACCATCGCTGGAGACTGGTGCACCATGGTACTGTTCCATTTCAAATCCATGCACGCATTTCTAAAAGTCGTACAGCAATGTTTCGCCATTTCGGACGGATTTTGCACCTTGCACCGTGGATGTTGCACCCTGTAGATATCGATTATTCGGACGGCCATAACTTCTGGCTCGTTTAGAATTACGGGAGCCATAACCTGTCAAAACGAAGGCCTCGATGAGTTCTACGGCTTTGACAGCTTTCATCCTTCAATGGATAGATTAATGCCCAAAAAAGACAACCCGAATCTCAATCGGGTCTCGTAAGTTTTTTACCCTTCGTTTTTTCGACACGTGGATTTTTACGGTAAAACGGGATTACCGTGGCTGGCCTTCGATTTACCATCGCTGGAGACTGGTGCACCATGGTACTGTTCCATTTCAAATCTATGCACGCATTTCTAAAAGTCGTACAGCACTGTTTCGCCATTTCGGACGGATTTTGCACGTTGCACCGTGGATGTTGCACCCTGTAGATATCGATTATTCGGACGGCCATAACTTCTGGCTCGTTTAGAGTTACGGGAGCCATAACCTGTCAAAACGAAGGCCTCGATGAGTTCTACGGCTTTGACAGCTTTCATCCGTCAACGGATAGATTAATGCCCAAAAAAGACAACCCGAATCTCAATCGGGTCTCGTAAGTTTTTTACCCTTCGTTTTTTCGACACGTGGATTTTTACGGTAAAACGGGATTACCATGGCCCGTCTTCGACTTCCCATTGCTGGAGAGTGGTGCACCATGGTACTGTACCATTTCAAATCCATGCACGCATTTCTAAAAGTCGTACGGCACTGTTTCGCCATTTCGGACGGATGTTTCACCTTGCACTCTGGATGTTGCTCCCTGTAGATATCGATTATTCGGACCGCCATAACTTCTGGCACGTTTAGAGTTACGGGAGCCATAACCTGTCAAAACGAAGGCCTCGATGAGTTCAACGGCTTTGATAGCTTTAAGCCGTCAACGGATAGATTAATGCCCAAAAAGGACAACCCGAATCTCAATCGGGTCTCGTAAGTTTTTTACCCTTCGTTTTTTCGACACGTGGATTTTTACTATAAAACGGGATTACCGTGGCCCGTCTTCGACTTCCCATTGCCGGAGAGTGGTGCACCATGGTACTGTCCCGTTTCAAATCCATGCACGCATTTCTAAAAGTCGTACGGCACTGTTTCGCCATTTCGGACGGATTTTGCACCTTGCACCGTGGATGTTGCACCCTGTAGATATCAATTATTCAAACGGCCATAACTTCTGGCTCGTTTAGAGTTACGGGAGCCATAACCTGTCAAAACGAAGGCCTCGATGAGTTCTACGGCTTTGACCGCTTTCAGCCGTCAACGGATAGATTAATGCCCAAGAAGGCCAACCCGAATCTCAATCGGGTCTCGTAAGTTTTTTACCCTTCGTTTTTTCGACACGTGGATTTTTACGGTAAAACGGGATTACTGTGGCTGGCCTTCGATTTACCATCGCTGGAGACTGGTGCACTATGGTACTGTTCCATTTCAAATCCATGCACGCATTTCTAAACGTCGTACGGCACACTTTCGCCATTTCGGATGGATGTTGCACCTTCCACCGTGGATGTTGCACCCTGTAGATATCGATTATTCGGACGGCCATAACTTCTGGCTCGTTTAGAGTTACGAGAGCCGTAACATGTCAAAACGAAGGCCTCGATGAGTTCTACGGCTTTGACAGCTTTCAGCCGTCAACGGATAGATTAATGCCCAAAAAGGACAACCCGAATCTCAATCGGGTCTCGTAAGTTTTTTACCCTTCGTTTTTTCGACACGTGGATTTTTACGGTAAAACGGGATTACCGTGGCTGGCCTTCGATTTACCATCGCTGGAGACTGGTGCACCATGGTACTGTTCCATTTCAAATCCATGCACGCATTTCTAAAAGTCGTACAGCAATGTTTCGCCATTTCGGACGGATTTTGCACCTTGCACCGTGGATGTTGCACCCTGTAGATATCGATTATTCGGACGGCCATAACTTCTGGCTCGTTTAGAATTACGGGAGCCATAACCTGTCAAAACGAAGGCCTCGATGAGTTCTACGGCTTTGACAGCTTTCATCCTTCAATGGATAGATTAATGCCCAAAAAAGACAACCCGAATCTCAATCGGGTCTCGTAAGTTTTTTACCCTTCGTTTTTTCGACACGTGGATTTTTACGGTAAAACGGGATTACCGTGGCCCGTCTTCGACTTCCCATTGCTGGAGAGTGGTGCACCATGGTACTGTTCCATTTCAAATCCATGCACGCATTTCTAAAAGTCGTACGGCACTGTTTCGCCATTTCGGACGGATGTTGCACCTTGCACTCTTGATGTTGCTCCCTGTAGATATCGATTATTCGGACCGCCATAACTTCTGGCACGTTTAGAGTTACGGGAGCCATAACCTGTCAAAACGAAGGCCTCGATGAGTTCAACGGCTTTGATAGCTTTCAGTCGTCAACGGATAGATTAATGCCCAAAAAGGACAACCCGAATCCCAATCGGGTCTCGTAAGTTTTTTACCCTTCGTTTTTTCGACACGTGGATTTTTACTGTAAACGGGATTACCGTGGCCCGTCTTCGACTTCCCATTGTCGGAGAGTGGTGCACCATGGTACTGTCCCGTTTCAAATCCATGCACGCATTTCGAAAAGTCGTACGTCACTGTTTCGCCATTTCGGACGGATTTTGCACCTTGCACCGTGGATGTTGCACCCTGTAGATATCAATTATTCAAACGGCCATAACTTCTGGCTCGTTTAGAGTTACGGGAGCCATAACCTGTCAAAATGAAGGCCTCGATGAGTTCTACGGCTTTGACCGCTTTCAGCCGTCAACGGATAGATTAATGCCCAAGAAGGCCAACCCGAATCTCAATCGGGTCTCGTAAGTTTTTTACCCTTCGTTTTTTCGACACGTGGATTTTTACGGTAAAACGGGATTACCATGGCTGGCCTTCGATTTACCATCGCTGGAGACTGGTGCACTATGGTACTGTTCCATTTCAAATCCATGCACGCATTTCTAAACGTCGTACGGTACTGTTTCGCCATTTCGGATGGATGTTGCACCTTCCACCGTGGATGTTGCACCCTGTAGATATCGATTATTCGGACGGCCATAACTTCTGGCTCGTTTAGAGTTACGAGAGCCGTAACATGTCAAAACGAAGGCCTCGATGAGTTCTACGGCTTTGATAGCTTTCAGCCGTCAACGGATAGATTAATGCCCAAAAAGGACAACCCGAATCTCAATCGGGTCTCGTAAGTTTTTTACCCTTCGTTTTTTCGACACGTGGATTTTTACGGTAAAACAGGATTACGGTGGCTGGTCTTCGATTTACCATCGCTGGAGAGTGGTGCACCATGGTACTGTTCCGTTTCAAATCTATGCATGCATTTCTAAAAGTCGTATGGCACTGTTTCGCCATTTTGGATGGATGTTGCACCTTGCACCGTGAATGTTGCACCCTGTAGATATCGATTATTCGGACGGTCATAACTTCTGGCTCGTTTAGAGTTACGGGAGCCATAACCTGTAAAAACGAAGGCCTCGATGAATTCTACGGCTTTGACGGCTTTCAGCCTTCAACGGATAGATTAATGCCCTAAAAGGACAACCCGAATCTCAATCGGGTCTCGTAAGTTTTGTACCCTTCGTTTTTTCGACACGTGGATTTTTACGGTAAAATGGGATTACCATGGCCCGTCTTCGACTTCACAACGCTGGAGAGTGGTGCACCATGGTACTGTTCCGTTTCAAATCCATGCACGCATTTCTAAAAGTCGTACGGTGCTGTTTCGCCATTTCGGACGGATGTTGCACCTTGCACCGTGGATGTTGCACCCTGTAGATATCGATTATTCAAACGGCCATAACTTCTTGCCCGTTTAGAGTTACGGGAGCCATAACCTGTCAAAACGAAGGCCTCGATGAGTTCTACGGCTTTGACCGCTTTCAGCCGTCAACGGATAGATTAATGCCCAAAAAGGACAACCCGAATCTCAATCGGGACTCGTAAGTTTTTTACCCTTCGTTCTTTCGACACGTGGATTTTTACAGTAAAACGGGATTACCGTGGCCCGTCTTCGACTTCCCATCACTGGAGAGTGGTGCACCATGGTACTGTTCCATTTCAAATCCATGCACGCATTTCTAAAAGTCGTACGACACTGTTTCGCCATTTCGGACGGATGTTTCACCTTGCACTCTGGATGTTGCTCCCTGTAGATATCGATTATTCGGACCGCCATAACTTCTGGCACGTTTAGAGTTACGGGAGCCATAACCTGTCAAAACGAAGGCCTCGATGAGTTCAACGGCTTTGATAACTTTCAGCCGTCAACGGATAGATTAATGCCCAAAAAGGACAACCCGAATCTCAATCGGGTCTCGTAAGTTTTTTACCCTTCGTTTTTTCGACACGTGGATTTTTACTGTAAAACGGGATTACCGTGGCCCGTCTTCGATTTCCCATTGCCGGAGAGTGGTGCACCATGGTACTGTCCCGTTTCAAATCCATGCACGCATTTCTAAAAGTCGTACGGCACTGTTTCGCCATTTCGGACGGATTTTGCACCTTGCACCGTGGATGTTGCACCCTGTAGATATCAATTATTCAAACGGCCATAACTTCTGGCTCGTTTAGAGTTACGGGAGCCATAACCTGTCAAAACGAAGGCCTCGATGAGTTCTACGGCTTTGACCGCTTTCAGCCGTCAACGGATAGATTAATGCCCAAGAAGGCCAACCCGAATCTCAATCGGGTCTCGTAAGTTTTTTACCCTTCGTTTTTTCGACACGTGGATTTTTACGGTAAAACGGGATTACCGTGGCTGGCCTTCGATTTACCATCGCTGGAGACTGGTGCACTATGGTACTGTTCCATTTCAAATCCATGCACGCATTTCTAAACGTCGTACGGCACACTTTCGCCATTTCGGATGGATGTTGCACCTTCCACCGTGGATGTTGCACCCTGTAGATATCGATTATTCGGACGGCCATAACTTCTGGCTCGTTTAGAGTTACGAGAGCCGTAACATGTCAAAACGAAGGCCTCGATGAGTTCTACGGCTTTGACAGCTTTCAGCAATCAACGGATAGATTAATGCCCAAAAAGGACAACCCGAATCTCAATCGGGTCTCGTAAGTTTTTTACCCTTCGTTTTTTCGACACGTGGATTTTTACGGTAAAACGGGATTACCGTGGCTGGCCTTCGATTTACCATCGCTGGAGACTGGTGCACCATGGTACCGTTCCATTTCAAATCCATGCACGCATTTCTAAAAGTCGTACAGCAATGTTTCGCCATTTCGGACGGATTTTGCACCTTGCACCGTGGATGTTGCACCCTGTAGATATCGATTATTCGGACGGTCATAACTTCTGGCTCGTTTAGAATTACGGGAGCCATAACCTGTCAAAACGAAGGCCTCGATGAGTTCTACGGCTTTGACAGCTTTCATCCTTCAATGGATAGATTAATGCCCAAAAAAGACAACCCGAATCTCAATCGGGTCTCGTAAGTTTTTTACCCTTCGTTTTTTCGACACGTGGATTTTTACGGTAAAACGGGATTACCGTGGCTGGCCTTCGATTTACCATCGCTGGAGACTGGTGCACCATGGTACTGTTCCATTTCAAATCTATGCACGCATTTCTAAAAGTCGTACAGCACTGTTTCGCCATTTCGGACGGATTTTGCACCTTGCACCGTGGATGTTGCACCCTGTAGATATCGATTATTCGGACGGCCATAACTTCTGGCTCGTTTAGAGTTACGGGAGCCATAACCTGTCAAAACGAAGGCCTCGATGAGTTCTACGGCTTTGACAGCTTTCATCCGTCAACGGATAGATTAATGCCCAAAAAAGACAACCCGAATCTCAATCGGGTCTCGTAAGTTTTTTACCCTTCGTTTTTTCGACACGTGGATTTTTACGGTAAAACGGGATTACCGTGGCCCGTCTTCGACTTCCCATTGCTGGAGAGTGGTGCACCATGGTACTGTTCCATTTCAAATCCATGCACGCATTTCTAAAAGTCGTACGGCACTGTTTCGCCATTTCGGACGGATGTTTCACCTTGCACTCTGGATGTTGCTCCCTGTAGATATCGATTATTCGGACCGCCATAACTTCTGGCACGTTTAGAGTTACGGGAGCCATAACCTGTCAAAACGAAGGCCTCGATGAGTTCAACGGCTTTGATAGCTTTCAGCCGTCAACGGATAGATTAATGCCCAAAAAGGACAACCCGAATCTCAATCGGGTCTCGTAAGTTTTTTACCCTTCGTTTTTTCGACACGTGGATTTTTACTGTAAAACGGGATTACCGTGGCCCGTCTTCGACTTCCCATTGCCGGAGAGTGGTGCACCATGGTACTGTCCCGTTTCAAATCCATGCACGCATTTCTAAAAGTCGTACGGCACTGTTTCGCCATTTCGGACGGATTTTGCACCTTGCACCGTGGATGTTGCACCCTGTAGATATCAATTATTCAAACGGCCATAACTTCTGGCTCGTTTAGAGTTACGGGAGCCATAACCTGTCAAAACGAAGGCCTCGATGAGTTCTACGGCTTTGACCGCTTTCAGCCGTCAACGGATAGATTAATGCCCAAGAAGGCCAACCCGAATCTCAATCGGGTCTCGTAAGTTTTTTACCCTTCGTTTTTTCGACACGTGGATTTTTACGGTAAAACGGGATTACCGTGGCTGGCCTTCGATTTACCATCGCTGGAGACTGGTGCACCATGGTACTGTTCCATTTCAAATCCATGCACGCATTTCTAAACGTCGTACGGCAATGTTTCGCCATTTCGGACGGATTTTGCACCTTGCACCGTGGATGTTGCACCCTGTAGATATCGATTATTCGGACGGCCATAACTTCTGGCTCGTTTAGAATTACGGGAGCCATAACCTGTCAAAACGAAGGCCTCGATGAGTTCTACGGCTTTGACAGCTTTCATCCTTCAATGGATAGATTAATGCCCAAAAAAGACAACCCGAATCTCAATCGGGTCTCGTAAGTTTTTTACCCTTCGTTTTTTCGACACGTGGATTTTTACGGTAAAACGGGATTACCGTGGCCCGTCTTCGACTTCCCATTGCTGGAGAGTGGTGCACCATGGTACTGTTCCATTTCAAATCCATGCACGCATTTCTAAAAGTCGTACGGCACTGTTTCGCCATTTCGGACGGATGTTGCACCTTGCACTCTTGATGTTGCTCCCTGTAGATATCGATTATTCGGACCGCCATAACTTCTGGCACGTTTAGAGTTACGGGAGCCATAACCTGTCAAAACGAAGGCCTCGATGAGTTCAACGGCTTTGATAGCTTTCAGTCGTCAACGGATAGATTAATGCCCAAAAAGGACAACCCGAATCCCAATCGGGTCTCGTAAGTTTTTTACCCTTCGTTTTTTCGACACGTGGATTTTTACTGTAAACGGGATTACCGTGGCCCGTCTTCGACTTCCCATTGTCGGAGAGTGGTGCACCATGGTACTGTCCCGTTTCAAATCCATGCACGCATTTCGAAAAGTCGTACGTCACTGTTTCGCCATTTCGGACGGATTTTGCACCTTGCACCGTGGATGTTGCACCCTGTAGATATCAATTATTCAAACGGCCATAACTTCTGGCTCGTTTAGAGTTACGGGAGCCATAACCTGTCAAAATGAAGGCCTCGATGAGTTCTACGGCTTTGACCGCTTTCAGCCGTCAACGGATAGATTAATGCCCAAGAAGGCCAACCCGAATCTCAATCGGGTCTCGTAAGTTTTTTACCCTTCGTTTTTTCGACACGTGGATTTTTACGGTAAAACGGGATTACCATGGCTGGCCTTCGATTTACCATCGCTGGAGACTGGTGCACTATGGTACTGTTCCTTTTCAAATCCACGCACGCATTTCTAAACGTCGTACGGTACTGTTTCGCCATTTCGGATGGATGTTGCACCTTCCACCGTGGATGTTGCACCCTGTAGATATCGATTATTCGGACGGCCATAACTTCTGGCTCGTTTAGAGTTACGAGAGCCGTAACATGTCAAAACGAAGGCCTCGATGAGTTCTACGGCTTTGATAGCTTTCAGCCGTCAACGGATAGATTAATGCCCAAAAAGGACAACCCGAATCTCAATCGGGTCTCGTAAGTTTTTTACCCTTCGTTTTTTCGACACGTGGATTTTTACGGTAAAACAGGATTACGGTGGCTGGTCTTCGATTTACCATCGCTGGAGAGTGGTGCACCATGGTACTGTTCCGTTTCAAATCTATGCATGCATTTCTAAAAGTCGTATGGCACTGTTTCGCCATTTTGGATGGATGTTGCACCTTGCACCGTGAATGTTGCACCCTGTAGATATCGATTATTCGGACGGTCATAACTTCTGGCTCGTTTAGAGTTACGGGAGCCATAACCTGTAAAAACGAAGGCCTCGATGAATTCTACGGCTTTGACGGCTTTCAGCCTTCAACGGATAGATTAATGCCCTAAAAGGACAACCCGAATCTCAATCGGGTCTCGTAAGTTTTGTACCCTTCGTTTTTCCGACACGTGGATTTTTACGGTAAAATGGGATTACCATGGCCCGTCTTCGACTTCACATCGCTGGAGAGTGGTGCACCATGGTACTGTTCCGTTTCAAATCCATGCACGCATTTCTAAAAGTCGTACGGTGCTGTTTCGCCATTTCGGACGGATGTTGCACCTTGCACCGTGGATGTTGCACCCTGTAGATATCGATTATTCAAACGGCCATAACTTCTTGCCCGTTTAGAGTTACGGGAGCCATAACCTGTCAAAACGAAGGCCTCGATGAGTTCTACGGCTTTGACCGCTTTCAGCCGTCAACGGATAGATTAATGCCCAAAAAGGACAACCCGAATCTCAATCGGGACTCGTAAGTTTTTTACCCTTCGTTCTTTCGACACGTGGATTTTTACAGTAAAACGGGATTACCGTGGCCCGTCTTCGACTTCCCATCACTGGAGAGTGGTGCACCATGGTACTGTTCCGTTTCAAATCCATGCACGCATTTCTAAAAGTCGTACGGCACTGTTTCGCCATTTCGGACGGATGTTGCACCTTGCACCGTGGATGTTGCACCGTGTAGATATCGATTATTCAAACGGCCATTACTTCTGGATCGTTTAGAGTTACGGGAGCCATAACCTGTCAAAACGAAGGCCTCGACGAGTTCTACGGCTTTGACAGCTTTCAGCCGTCAACGGATTGATTAATGCCCAAAAAGGACAACCCGAATCTCAATCGGGTCTCGTAAGTTTTTTACCCTTCGTTTTTTCGACACGTGGATTTTTACGGTAAAACGGGATTACCATGGCTGTCCTTCGATTTACCATCGCTGGAGACTGGTGCACTATGGTACTGTTCCATTTCAAATCCATGCACGCATTTCTAAAAGTCGTACGGCACTGTTTCGCCATTTCGGATGGATGTTGCACCTTGCACCGTGGATGTTGCACCCTGTAGATATCGATTATTCGGACGGTCATAACTTGTGGCTCGTTTAGAGTTACGGGAGCCGTAACCTGTCAAAACGAAGGCCTCGATGAGTTCTACGGCTTTGACAGCTTTCAGCCGTCAACGGATAGATTAATGCCCAAAAAGGACAACCCGAATCTCAATCGGGTCTCGTAAGTTTTTTACCCTACGTTTTTTCGACATGTGGATTTTTACGGTAAAACAGGTTTACGGTGGCTGGTCTTCGATTTACCATCGCTGGAGAGTGGTGCACCATGGTACTGTTCCGTTTCAAATCTATGCACGCATTTCTAAAAGTCGTATGGCACTGTTTCGCCATTTTGGATGGATGTTGCACCTTGCACCGTGGATGTTGCACCCTGTAGATATCGATTATTCAAACCACCATAACTTCTGACTCGTTTAGAGTTACGGGAGCCATAACCTGTCAAAACGAAGGCCTCGATGAGTTCAACGGCTTTGACCGCTTTCAGCCGTCAACGGATAGATTAATGCCCAAAAAGGACAACCCGAATCTCAATCGGGACTCGTAAGTTTTTTACACTTTGTTTTTTCGACACGTGGGTTTTTACAGTAGAACGGGATTACCGTGGCCCGTCTTCGACTTCCCATCGCTGGAGAGTGGTGCACCATGGTACTGTCCCGTTTCAAATCCATGCACGCATTTCTAAAAGTCTTACGGCACTGTTTCGCCATTTCGGACGGATGTTGCACCTTGCACCGTGGATGTTGCACCCTGTAGATATCGATTATTCACACGGCCATAACTTCTGGCTCGTTTAGAGTTACGGGAGCCATAACCTGTCAAAACGAAGTCCTCGATGAGTTCAACGGCTTTGACAGCTTTCAGCCGTCAACGGATAGATTAATGCCCAAAAAGGACAACCCGAATCTCAATCGGGGCTCGTAAGTTTTTTACCCTTCGTTTTTTCGACACGTGGATTTTTACAGTAAAACGGGATTACCGTGGCCCGTCTTCGACTTCCCATCGCTGGAGAGTGGTGCACCATGGTACTGTTCCGTTTCAAATCCATGCACGCATTTCTAAAAGTCGTACGGCACTGTTTCGCCATTTCGGACGGATGTTGCACCTTGCACCGTGGATGTTGCACCCTGTAGATATTGATTATTCAAACGGCCATAACTTCTGGCTCGTTTAGAGTTACGGGAGCCATAACCTGTCAAAACGAAGGCCTCGAAGAGTTCTACGGGTTTGACTGCTTTCAGCCGTCAACGGATAGATTAATGCCCAAAAAGGACAACCCGAATCTCAATCGGGTCTCGTAAGTTTTTTACCCTTCGTTTTTTCGACACGTGGATTTTTACGGTAAAACGGGATTACCGTGGCTGGCCTTCGATTTACCATCGCTGGAGACTGGTGCACCATGGTACTGTTCCATTTCAAATCTATGCACGCATTTCTAAAAGTCGTACAGCACTGTTTCGCCATTTCGGACGGATTTTGCACCTTGCACCGTGGATGTTGCACCCTGTAGATATCGATTATTCGGACGGCCATAACTTCTGGCTCGTTTAGAGTTACGGGAGCCATAACCTGTCAAAACGAAGGCCTCGATGAGTTCTACGGCTTTGACAGCTTTCATCCGTCAACGGATAGATTAATGCCCAAAAAAGACAACCCGAATCTCAATCGGGTCTCGTAAGTTTTTTACCCTTCGTTTTTTCGACACGTGGATTTTTACGGTAAAACGGGATTACCGTGGCCCGTCTTCGACTTCCCATTGCTGGAGAGTGGTGCACCATGGTACTGTTCCATTTCAAATCCATGCACGCATTTCTAAAAGTCGTACGGCACTGTTTCGCCATTTCGGACGGATGTTTCACCTTGCACTCTGGATGTTGCTCCCTGTAGATATCGATTATTCGGACCGCCATAACTTCTGGCACGTTTAGAGTTACGGGAGCCATAACCTGTCAAAACGAAGGCCTCGATGAGTTCAACGGCTTTGATAGCTTTCAGCCGTCAACGGATAGATTAATGCCCAAAAAGGACAACCCGAATCTCAATCGGGTCTCGTAAGTTTTTTACCCTTCGTTTTTTCGACAGGTGGATTTTTACTGTAAAACGGGATTACCGTGGCCCGTCTTCGACTTCCCATTGCCGGAGAGTGGTGCACCATGGTACTGTCCCGTTTCAAATCCATGCACGCATTTCTAAAAGTCGTACGGCACTGTTTCGCCATTTCGGACGGATTTTGCACCTTGCATCGTGGATGTTGCACCCTGTAGATATCAATTATTCAAACGGCCATAACTTCTGGCTCGTTTAGAGTTACGGGAGCCATAACCTGTCAAAACGAAGGCCTCGATGAGTTCTACGGCTTTGACCGCTTTCAGCCGTCAACGGATAGATTAATGCCCAAGAAGGCCAACCCGAATCTTAATCGGGTCTCGTAAGTTTTTTACCCTTCGTTTTTTCGACACGTGGATTTTTACGGTAAAACGGGATTACCGTGGCTGGCCTTCGATTTACCATCGCTGGAGACTGGTGCACTATGGTACTGTTCCATTTCAAATCCATGCACGCATTTCTAAACGTCGTACGGCACTGTTTCGCCATTTCGGATGGATGTTGCACCTTCCACCGTGGATGTTGCACCCTGTAGATATCGATTATTCGGACGGCCATAACTTCTGGCTCGTTTAGAGTTACGAGAGCCGTAACATGTCAAAACGAAGGCCTCGATGAGTTCTACGGCTTTGACAGCTTTCAGCCGTCAACGGATAGATTAATGCCCAAAAAGGACAATCCGAATCTCAATCGGGTCTCGTAAGTTTTTTACCCTTCGTTTTTTCGACACGTGGATTTTTACGGTAAAACGGGATTACCGTGGCTGGCCTTCGATTTACCATCGCTGGAGACTGGTACACCATGGTACTGTTCCATTTCAAATCCATGCACGCATTTCTAAAAGTCGTACAGCAATGTTTCGCCATTTCGGACGGATTTTGCACCTTGCACCGTGGATGTTGCACCCTGTAGATATCGATTATTCGGACGGCCATAACTTCTGGCTCGTTTAGAATTACGGGAGCCATAACCTGTCAAAACGAAGGCCTCGATGAGTTCTACGGCTTTGACAGCTTTCATCCTTCAATGGATAGATTAATGCCCAAAAAAGACAACCCGAATCTCAATCGGGTCTCGTAAGTTTTTTACCCTTCGTTTTTTCGACACGTGGATTTTTACGGTAAAACGGGATTACCGTGGCTGGCCTTCGATTTACCATCGCTGGAGACTGGTGCACCATGGTACTGTTCCATTTCAAATCTATGCACGCATTTCTAAAAGTCGTACAGCACTGTTTCGCCATTTCGGACGGATTTTGCACCTTGCACCGTGGATGTTGCACCCTGTAGATATCGATTATTCGGACGGCCATAACTTCTGGCTCGTTTAGAGTTACGGGAGCCATAACCTGTCAAAACGAAGGCCTCGATGAGTTCTACGGCTTTGACAGCTTTCATCCGTCAACGGATAGATTAATGCCCAAAAAAGACAACCCGAATCTCAATCGGGTCTCGTAAGTTTTTTACCCTTCGTTTTTTCGACACGTGGATTTTTACGGTAAAACGGGATTACCGTGGCCCGTCTTCGACTTCCCATTGCTGGAGAGTGGTGCACCATGGTACTGTTCCATTTCAAATCCATGCACGCATTTCTAAAAGTCGTACGGCACTGTTTCGCCATTTCGGACGGATGTTTCACCTTGCACTCTGGATGTTGCTCCCTGTAGATATCGATTATTCGGACCGCCATAACTTCTGGCACGTTTAGAGTTACGGGAGCCATAACCTGTCAAAACGAAGGCCTCGATGAGTTCAACGGCTTTGATAGCTTTCAGCCGTCAACGGATAGATTAATGCCCAAAAAGGACAACCCGAATCTCAATCGGGTCTCGTAAGTTTTTTACCCTTCGTTTTTTCGACACGTGGATTTTTACTGTAAAACGGGATTACCGTGGCCCGTCTTCGACTTCCCATTGCCGGAGAGTGGTGCACCATGGTACTGTCCCGTTTCAAATCCATGCACGCATTTCTAAAAGTCGTACGGCACTGTTTCGCCATTTCGGACGGATTTTGCACCTTGCACCGTGGATGTTGCACCCTGTAGATATCAATTATTCAAACGGCCATAACTTCTGGCTCGTTTAGAGTTACGGGAGCCATAACCTGTCAAAACGAAGGCCTCGATGAGTTCTACGGCTTTGACCGCTTTCAGCCGTCAACGGATAGATTAATGCCCAAGAAGGCCAACCCGAATCTCAATCGGGTCTCGTAAGTTTTTTACCCTTCGTTTTTTCGACACGTGGATTTTTACGGTAAAACGGGATTACCGTGGCTGGCCTTCGATTTACCATCGCTGGAGACTGGTGCACTATGGTACTGTTCCATTTCAAATCCATGCACGCATTTCTAAATGTCGTACGGCACTGTTTCGCCATTTCGGATGGATGTTGCATCTTCCACCGTGGATGTTGTACCCTGTAGATATCGATTATTCGGACGGCCATAACTTCTGGCTCGTTTAGAGTTACGAGAGCCGTAACATGTCAAAATGAAGGCCTCGATGAGTTCTACGGCTTTGACAGCTTTCAGCCGTCAACGAATAGATTAATGCCCAAAAAGGACAACCCGAATCTCAATCGGGTCTCGTAAGTTTTTTACCCTTCGTTTTTTCGACACGTGGATTTTTACGGTAAAACGGGATTACCGTGGCTGGCCTTCGATTTACCATCGCTGGAGACTGGTGCACCATGGTACTGTTCCATTTCAAATCCATGCACGCATTTCTAAAAGTCGTACAGCAATGTTTCGCCATTTCGGACGGATTTTGCACCTTGCACCGTGGATGTTGCACCCTGTAGATATCGATTATTCGGACGGCCATAACTTCTGGCTCGTTTAGAATTACGGGAGCCATAACCTGTCAAAACGAAGGCCTCGATGAGTTCTACGGCTTTGACAGCTTTCATCCTTCAATGGATAGATTAATGCCCAAAAAAGACAACCCGAATCTCAATCGGGTCTCGTAAGTTTTTTACCCTTCGTTTTTTCGACACGTGGATTTTTACGGTAAAACGGGATTACCGTGGCTGGCCTTCGATTTACCATCGCTGGAGACTGGTGCACCATGGTACTGTTCCATTTCAAATCTATGCACGCATTTCTAAAAGTCGTACAGCACTGTTTCGCCATTTCGGACGGATTTTGCACCTTGCACCGTGGATGTTGCACCCTGTAGATATCGATTATTCGGACGGCCATAACTTCTGGCTCGTTTAGAGTTACGGGAGCCATAACCTGTCAAAACGAAGGCCTCGATGAGTTCTACGGCTTTGACAGCTTTCATCCGTCAACGGATAGATTAATGCCCAAAAAAGACAACCCGAATCTCAATCGGGTCTCGTAAGTTTTTTACCCTTCGTTTTTTCGACACGTGGATTTTTACGGTAAAACGGGATTACCGTGGCCCGTCTTCGACTTCCCATTGCTGGAGAGTGGTGCACCATGGTACTGTTCCATTTCAAATCCATGCACGCATTTCTAAAAGTCGTACGGCACTGTTTCGCCATTTCGGACGGATGTTTCACCTTGCACTCTGGATGTTGCTCCCTGTAGATATCGATTATTCGGACCGCCATAACTTCTGGCACGTTTAGAGTTACGGGAGCCATAACCTGTCAAAACGAAGGCCTCGATGAGTTCAACGGCTTTGATAGCTTTCAGCCGTCAACGGATAGATTAATGCCCAAAAAGGACAACCCGAATCTCAATCGGGTCTCGTAAGTTTTTTACCCTTCGTTTTTTCGACACGTGGATTTTTACTGTAAAACGGGATTACCGTGGCCCGTCTTCGACTTCCCATCGCCGGAGAGTGGTGCACCATGGTACTGTCCCGTTTCAAATCCATGCACGCATTTCTAAAAGTCGTACGGCACTGTTTCGCCATTTCGGACGGATTTTGCACCTTGCACCGTGGATGTTGCACCCTGTAGATATCAATTATTCAAACGGCCATAACTTCTGGCTCGTTTAGAGTTACGGGAGCCATAACCTGTCAAAACGAAGGCCTCGATGAGTTCTACGGCTTTGACAGCTTTCAGCCGTCAACGGATAGATTAATGCCCAAAAAGGACAACCCGAATCTCAATCGGGACTCGTAAGTTTTTTACCCTTCGTTTTTTCGACACGTGGATTTTTACAGTAAAACGGGATTACCGTGGCCCGTCTTCGACTTCCCATTGCTGGAGAGTGGTGCACCATGGTACTGTTCCATTTCAAATCCATGCACGCATTTCTAAAAGTCGTACGGCACTGTTTCGCCATTTCGGACGGATGTTTCACCTTGCACTCTGGATGTTGCTCCCTGTAGATATCGATTATTCGGACCGCCATAACTTCTGGCACGTTTAGAGTTACGGGAGCCATAACCTGTCAAAACGAAGGCCTCGATGAGTTCAACGGCTTTGATAGCTTTCAGCCGTCAACGGATAGATTAATGCCCAAAAAGGACAACCCGAATCTCAATCGGGTCTCGTAAGTTTTTTACCCTTCGTTTTTTCGACACGTGGATTTTTACTGTAAAACGGGATTACCGTGGCCCGTCTTCGACTTCCCATCGCCGGAGAGTGGTGCACCATGGTACTGTCCCGTTTCAAATCCATGCACGCATTTCTAAAAGTCGTACGGCACTGTTTCGCCATTTCGGACGGATTTTGCACCTTGCACCGTGGATGTTGCACCCTGTAGATATCAATTATTCAAACGGCCATAACTTCTGGCTCGTTTAGAGTTACGGGAGCCATAACCTGTCAAAACGAAGGCCTCGATGAGTTCTACGGCTTTGACAGCTTTCAGCCGTCAACGGATAGATTAATGCCCAAGAAGGCCAACCCGAATCTCAATCGGGTCTCGTAAGTTTTTTACCCTTCGTTTTTTCGACACGTGGATTTTTACGGTAAAACGGGATTACCGTGGCTAGCCTTCGATTTACCATCGCTAGAGACTGGTGCACTATGGTACTGTTCCATTTCAAATCCATGCACGCATTTCTAAACGTCGTACGGCACTGTTTCGCCATTTCGGATGGATGTTGCACCTTCCACCGTGGATGTTGCACCCTGTAGATATCGATTATTCGGACGGCCATAACTTCTGGCTCGTTTAGAGTTACGAGAGCCGTAACATGTCAAAACGAAGGCCTCGATGAGTTCTACGGCTTTGACAGCTTTCAGCCGTCAACGGATAGATTAATGCCCAAAAAGGACAACCCGAATCTCAATCGGGTCTCGTAAGTTTTTTACCCTTCGTTTTTTCGACACGTGGATTTTTACGGTAAAACGGGATTACCGTGGCTGGCCTTCGATTTACCATCGCTGGAGACTGGTGCACCATGGTACTGTTCCATTTCAAATCCATGCACGCATTTCTAAAAGTCGTACAGCAATGTTTCGCCATTTCGGACGGATTTTGCACCTTGCACCGTGGATGTTGCACCCTGTAGATATCGATTATTCGGACGGCCATAACTTCTGGCTCGTTTAGAATTACGGGAGCCATAACCTGTCAAAACGAAGGCCTCGATGAGTTCTACGGCTTTGACAGCTTTCATCCTTCAATGGATAGATTAATGCCCAAAAAAGACAACCCGAATCTCAATCGGGTCTCGTAAGTTTTTTACCCTTCGTTTTTTCGACACGTGGATTTTTACGGTAAAACGGGATTACCGTGGCCCGTCTTCGACTTCCCATTGCTGGAGAGTGGTGCACCATGGTACTGTTCCATTTCAAATCCATGCACGCATTTCTAAAAGTCGTACGGCACTGTTTCGCCATTTCGGACGGATGTTGCACCTCGCACTCTTGATGTTGCTCCTTGTAGATATCGATTATTCGGACCGCCATAACTTCTGGCACGTTTAGAGTTACGGGAGCCATAACCTGTCAAAACGAAGGCCTCGATGAGTTCAACGGCTTTGATAGCTTTCAGTCGTCAACGGATAGATTAATGCCCAAAAAGGACAACCCGAATCCCAATCGGGTCTCGTAAGTTTTTTACCCTTCGTTTTTTCGACACGTGGATTTTTACGGTAAACGGGATTACCGTGGCCCGTCTTCGACTTCCCATTGTCGGAGAGTGGTGCACCATGGTACTGTCCCGTTTCAAATCCATGCATGCATTTCGAAAAGTCGTACGTCACTGTTTCGCCATTTCGGACGGATTTTGCACCTTGCACCGTGGATGTTGCACCCTGTAGATATCAATTATTCAAACGGCCATAACTTCTGGCTCGTTTAGAGTTACGGGAGCCATAACCTGTCAAAATGAAGGCCTCGATGAGTTCTACGGCTTTGACCGCTTTCAGCCGTCAACGGATAGATTAATGCCCAAGAAGGCCAACCCGAATCTCAATCGGGTCTCGTAAGTTTTTTACCCTTCGTTTTTTCGACACGTGGATTTTTACGGTAAAACAGGATTACCATGGCTGGCCTTCGATTTACCATCGCTGGAGACTGGTGCACTATGGTACTGTTCCATTTCAAATCCATGCACGCATTTCTAAACGTCGTACGGCACTGTTTCGCCATTTCGGATGGATGTTGCACCTTCCACCGTGGATGTTGCACCCTGTAGATATCGATTATTCGGACGGCCATAACTTCTGGCTCGTTTAGAGTTACGAGAGCCGTAACATGTCAAAACGAAGGCCTCGATGAGTTCTATGGCTTTGATAGCTTTCAGCCGTCAACGGATAGATTAATGCCCAAAAAGGACAACCCGAATCTCAATCGGGTCTCGTAAGTTTTTTACCCTTCGTTTTTTCGACACGTGGATTTTTACGGTAAAACAGGATTACGGTGGCTGGTCTTCGATTTACCATCGCTGGAGAGTGGTGCACCATGGTACTGTTCCGTTTCAAATCTATGCATGCATTTCTAAAAGTCGTATGGCACTGTTTCGCCATTTTGGATGGATGTTGCACCTTGCACCGTGAATGTTGCACCCTGTAGATATCGATTATTCGGACGGTCATAACTTCTGGCTCGTTTAGAGTTACGGGAGCCATAACCTGTAAAAACGAAGGCCTCGATGAATTCTACGGCTTTGACGGCTTTCAGCCTTCAACGGATAGATTAATGCCCTAAAAGGACAACCCGAATCTCAATCGGGTCTCGTAAGTTTTGTACCCTTCGTTTTTTCGACACGTGGATTTTTACGGTAAAATGGGATTACCATGGCCCGTCTTCGACTTCACATCGCTGGAGAGTGGTGCACCATGGTACTGTTCCGTTTCAAATCCATGCACGCATTTCTAAAAGTCGTACGGTGCTGTTTCGCCATTTCGGACGGATGTTGCACCTTGCACCGTGGATGTTGCACCCTGTAGATATCGATTATTCAAACGGCCATAACTTCTTGCCCGTTTAGTGTTACGGGAGCCATAACCTGTCAAAACGAAGGCCTCGATGAATTCTACGGCTTTGACCGCTTTCAGCCGTCAACGGATAGATTAATGCCCAAAAAGGACAACCCGAATCTCAATCGGGACTCGTAAGTTTTTTACCCTTCGTTCTTTCGACACGTGGATTTTTACAGTAAAACGGGATTACCGTGGCCCGTCTTCGACTTCCCATCACTGGAGAGTGGTGCACCATGGTACTGTTCCGTTTCAAATCCATGCACGCATTTCTAAAAGTCGTACGGCACTGTTTCGCCATTTCGGACGGATGTTGCACCTTGCACCGTGGATGTTGCACCGTGTAGATATCGATTATTCAAACGGCCATTACTTCTGGCTCGTTTAGAGTTACGGGAGCCATAACCTGTCAAAACGAAGGCCTCGACGAGTTCTACGGCTTTGACAGCTTTCAGCCGTCAACGGATTGATTAATGCCCAAAAAGGACAACCCGAATCTCAATCGGGTCTCGTAAGTTTTTTACCCTTCGTTTTTTCGACACGTGGATTTTTACGGTAA
Organism: Allium cepa; assembly: GCA_030765085.1. Lineage (NCBI taxonomy): Eukaryota > Viridiplantae > Streptophyta > Magnoliopsida > Asparagales > Amaryllidaceae > Allium > Allium cepa. The sequence goes on from CM060938.1 coordinate 874,614,981, forward strand.
AACGGGATTACCGTGGCCCGTCTTCGACTTCCCATCGCCGGAGAGTGGTGCACCATGGTACTGTTCCGTTTCAAGTCTATGCACGCATTTCTAAAAGTCGTACGACACTGTTTCGCCATTTCGGACGGATGTTGCACCTTGCACCGTGGATGTTGCACCCTGTAGATATCGATTATTCAAACGGCCATAACTTCTGGCTCGTTTAGAGTTACGGGAGCCATAACCTGTCAAAACGAAGGCCTCGATGAGTTCTACGGCTTTGACCACTTTCAGCCGTCAACGAATAGATTAATGCCAAAAAAGGCAACCCCGAATCTCAATCGGGTCTCGTAAGTTTTTTACCCTTCGTTTTTTCGACACGTGGATTTTTACGGTAAAACGGGATTACCGTGGCTGGCCTTCGATTTACCATCGCTGGAGACTGGTGCACTATGGTACTGTTCCATTTCAAATCCATGCACGCATTTCTAAAAGTCGTACGGCACTGTTTCGCCATTTCGGATGGATGTTGCACCATGCACCGTGGATGTTGCACCCTGTAGATATCGATTATTCGGACGGTCATAACTTCCGGCTCGTTTAGAGTTATGGGAGCCGTAACCTGTCAAAACGAAGGCCTCGATGAGTTCTACGGCTTTGACCGCTTTCAGCCATCAACGGATAGATTAATGCCCAAAAAGGACAACCCGAATCTCAATCGGGTCTCGTAAGTTTTTTACCCTTCGTTTTTTCGACATGTGGATTTTTACGGTAAAACAGGTTTACGGTGGCTGGTCTTCGATTTACCATCGCTGGAGAGTGGTGCACCATGGTACTGTTCCGTTTCAAATCTATGCACGCATTTCTAAAAGTCGTATGGCACTGTTTCGCCATTTTGGATGGATGTTGCACCTTGCACCGTGGATGTTGCACCCTGTAGATATCGATTATTCGGACGGTCATAACTTCTGGCTCGTTTAGAGTTACGGGAGCCATAACCTGTAAAAACGAAGGCCTCGATGAATTCTACGGCTTTGACGGCTTTCAGCCGTCAACGGATAGATTAATGCCCTAAAAGGACAACCCGAATCTCTATCGGGTCTCGTAAGTTTTTTACCCTTCGTTTTTTCGACACGTGGATTTTTACGGTAAAACGGGATTACCATGGCCCGTCTTCGACTTCACATCGTTGGAGAGTGGTGCATCATGGTACTGTTCCATTTCAAATCCATGCACGCATTTCTAAAAGTCGTACGGCACTGTTTCACCATTTCGGACGAATGTTGCACCTTGCACCGTGGATGTTGCACCCTGTAGATATCGATTATTCAAACGACCATAACTTCTGACTCGTTTAGAGTTACGGGAGCCATAACCTGTCAAAACGAAGGCCTCGATGAGTTCAACGGCTTTGACAGCTTTCAGCCGTCAACGGATAGATTAATGCCCAAAAAGGACAACCCGAATCTCAATCGGGACTCGTAAGTTTTTTACACTTTGTTTTTTCGACACGTGGGTTTTTACAGTAGAACGGGATTACCGTGGCCCGTCTTCGACTTCCCATCGCTGGAGAGTGGTGCACCATGGTACTCTCCCGTTTCAAATCCATGCACGCATTTCTAAAAGTCTTACGGCACTGTTTCGCCATTTCGGACGGATGTTGCACCCTGTAGATATCGATTATTCAAACGGCCATAACTTCTGGCTCGTTTAGAGTTACGGGAGCCATTACCTGTCAAAACGAAGGCCTCGATGAGTTCAACGGCTTTGACAGCTTTCAGCCGTCAACGGATAGACTAATGCCCAAAAAGGACAACCCGAATCTTTATCGGGACTCGTAAGTTTTTTACCCTTCGTTTTTTCGACACGTGGATTTTTACAGTAAAACGGGATTACCGTGGCCCGTCTTCGACTTCCCATCGCTGGAGAGTGGTGCACCATGGTACTGTTCCGTTTCAAATCCATGCACGCATTTCTAAAAGTCGTACGGCACTGTTTCGCCATTTCGGACGGATGTTGCACCTTGCACCGTGGATGTTGCACCCTGTAGATATCGATTATTCAAACGGCCATAACTTCTGCCTCGTTTAGAGTTACGGGAGCCATAACCTGTCAAAACGAAGGCCTCGATGAGTTCTACGGGTTTGACTGCTTTCAGCCGTCAATGGATAGATTAATGCCCAAAAAGGACAACCCGAATCTCAATCGGGTCTCGTAAGTTTTTTACCCTTCGTTTTTTCGACACGTGGATTTTTACGGTAAAACGGGATTACCGTGGCTGGCCTTCGATTTACCATCGCTGGAGACTGGTGCACCATGGTACTGTTCCATTTCAAATACATGCACGCATTTCTAAAAGTCGTACAGCACTGTTTCGCCATTTCGGACGGATTTTGCACCTTGCACCGTGGATGTTGCACCCTGTAGATATCGATTATTCGGACGGCCATAACTTCTGGCTCGTTTAGAGTTACGGGAGCCATAACCTGTCAAAACGAAGGCCTCGATGTGTTCTACGGCTTTGACAGCTTTCATCCGTCAACGGATAGATTAATGCCCAAAAAAGACAACCCGAATCTCAATCGGGTCTCGTAAGTTTTTTACCCTTCGTTTTTTCGACACGTGGATTTTTACGGTAAAACGGGATTACCGTGGCCCGTCTTCGACTTCCCATTGCTGGAGAGTGGTGCACCGTGGTACTGTTCCATTTCAAATCCATGCACGCATTTCTAAAAGTCGTACGGCACTGTTTCGCCATTTCGGACGGATGTCGCACCTTGCACTCTGGATGTTGCTCCCTGTAGATATCGATTATTCGGACGGCCATAACTTCTGGCACGTTTAGAGTTACGGGAGCCATAACCTGTCAAAACGAAGGCCTCGATGAGTTCAACGGCTTTGATAGCTTTCAGCCGTCAACGGAAAGATTAATGCCCAAAAAGGACAACCCGAATCTCAATCGGGTCTCGTAAGTTTTTTACCCTTCGTTTTTTCGACACGTGGATTTTTACTGTAAAACGGGATTACCGTGGCCCGTCTTCGACTTCCCATTGCCGGAGAGTGGTGCACCATGGTACTGTCCCGTTTCAAATCCATGCACGCATTTCTAAAAGTCGTACGGCACTGTTTCGCCATTTCGGACGGATTTTGCACCTTGCACCGTGGATGTTGCACCCTGTAGATATCAATTATTCAAACGGCCATAACTTCTGGCTCGTTTAGAGTTACGGGAGCCATAACCTGTCAAAACGAAGGCCTCGATGAGTTCTACGACTTTGACCGCTTTCAGCCGTCAACGGATAGATTAATGCCCAAGAAGGCCAACCCGAATCTCAATCGGGTCTCGTAAGTTTTTTACCCTTCGTTTTTTCGACACGTGGATTTTTACGGTAAAACGGGATTACCGTGGCTGGCCTTCGATTTACCATCGCTGGAGACTGGTGCACTATGGTACTGTTCCATTTCAAATCCATGCACGCATTTCTAAACGTTGTACGGCACTGTTTCGCCATTTCGGATGGATGTTGCACCTTCCACCGGGGATGTTGCACCCTGTAGATATCGATTATTCGGACGGCCATAACTTCTGGCTCGTTTAGAGTTACGAGAGCCGTAACATGTCAAAACGAAGGCCTCGATGAGTTCTATGGCTTTGACAGCTTTCAGCCATCAACGGATAGATTAATGCCCAAAAAGGACAACCCGAATCTCAATCGGGTCTCGTAAGTTTTTTACCCTTCGTTTTTTCGACACGTGGATTTTTACGGTAAAACAGGATTACGGTGGCTGGTCTTCGATTTACCATCGCTGGAGAGTGGTGCACCATGGTACTGTTCCGTTTCAAATCTATGCACGCATTTCTAAAAGTCGTATGGCACTGTTTCGCCATTTTGGATGGATGTTGCACCTTGCACCGTGAATGTTGCACCCTGTAGATATCGATTATTCGGACGGTCATAACTTCTGGCTCGTTTAGAGTTATGGGAGCCATAACCTGTAAAAACGAAGGCCTCGATGAATTCTACGGCTTTGACGGCTTTCAGCCGTCAACGGATAGATTAATACCCTAAAAGGACAACCTGAATCTCAATCGGGTCTCGTAAGTTTTGTACCCTTCGTTTTTTCGACACGTGGATTTTTACGGTAAAATGGGATTACCATGGCCCGTCTTCGACTTCACATCGCTAGAGAGTGGTGCACCATGGTACTGTTCCGTTTCAAATCCATGCACGCATTTCCAAAAGTCGTACGGTGCTGTTTCACCATTTCGGACGGATGTTGCACCTTGCACCGTGGATGTTGCACCCTGTAGATATCGATTATTCAAACGGCCATAACTTCTTGCTCGTTTAGAGTTACGGGAGCCATAACCTGTCAAAACGAAGGCCTCGATGAGGGCTTTGACCGCTTTCAGCCGTCAACGGATAGATTAATGCCCAAAAAGGACAACCCGAATCTCAATCGGGACTCGTAAGTTTTTTACCCTTCGTTCTTTCGACACGTGGATTTTTACAGTAAAACGGGATTACCGTGGCCCGTCTTCGACTTCCCATCACTGGAGAGTGGTGCACCATGGTACTGTTCCGTTTCAAATCCATGTACGCATTTCTAAAAGTCGTACGGCACTGTTTTGCCATTTCGGACGGATGTTGCACCTTGCACCGTGGATGTTGCACCGTGTAGATATCGATTATTCAAACGGCCATAACTTCTGGCTCGTTTAGAGTTACGGGAGCCATAACCTGTCAAAACGAAGGCCTCGACGAGTTCTACGGCTTTGACAGCTTTCAGCCGTCAACGGATTGATTAATGCCCAAAAAGGACAACCCGAATCTCAATCGGGTCTCGTAAGTTTTTTACCCTTCGTTTTTTCGACACGTGGATTTTTACGGTAAAACAGGATTACCATGGTACTGTTCCGTTTCAAATCCATGCACGCATTTCTAAAAGTCGTAAGGCACTGTTTCGCCATTCCGGACGGATGTTGCACCTTGCACCGTGGATGTTGCACCCTGTAGATATCGATTATTCGGACGGCCATAACTTCTGACTCGTTTAGAGTTGCGGGAGCCATAACCTGTCAAAACGAAGGCCTCGATGAGTTCTACGGCTATGACAGCTTTCAGCCGTCAACGGATAGATTAATGCCCAAAAAGGAGAACCCGAATATCAATCGGGTCTCGTAAGTTTTTTACCCTTCGTTTTTTCGACACGTGGATTTTTACGGTAAAACGGGATTACCGTGGCCCGTCTTCGACTTCCCATCGCTGGAGAGTGGTGCATCATGGTACTGTTCCGTTTCAAATCCATGCACGCATTTCTAAAAGTCGTACGGCACTGTTTCCCCATTTCGGACGGATGTTGCAACCTGCACCGTGGATGTTGCACCCTGTAGATATCGATTATTCAAACGACCATAACTTCTGACTCGTTTAGAGTTACGGGATCCATAACCTGTCAAAACGAAGGCCTCGATGAGTTCAACGACTTTGACAGCTTTCAGCCGTCAACGGATAGATTAATGCCCAAAAAGGACAACCCGAATCTCAATCGAGACTCGTAAGTTTTTTACCCTTCGTTTTTACGACACGTGGATTTTTACAGTAAAACGGGATTACTGTGGCCCGTCTTCGACTTTCCATCGCTGGAGGGTGGTGCACTATGGTACTGTTCCATTTCAAATCCATGCACGCATTTCTAAAAGTCGTACGGCACTGTTTCGCCATTTCGGACGGATGTTGCACCTTGCACCGTGGATGTTGCACCCTGTAGATATCGATTATTCAAACGGGCATAACTTCTGGCTCGTTTAGAGTTACGGGAGCCATAACCTGTCAAAACGAAGGCCTCGATGAGTTCTACGGCTTTGACTGCTTTCAGCCGTCAACGGATAGATTAATGCCCAAAAAGGACAACCGGAATCTCAATCGGGACTCGTAAGTTTTTTACCCTTCGTTTTTCCGACACGTGGATTTTTACAGTAAAACGGAATTACCGTGGCCCGTCTTCGACTTCCCATCGCTGGAGAGTGGTGCACCATGGTACTGTTCCGTTTCAAATCCATGCACGCATTTCTAAAAGTCGTACGGCACTGTTTCGCCATTTCGGACGGATGTTGCACCTTGCACCGTGGATGTTGCACCCTGTAGATATCGATTATTCAAACGGCCATAACTTCTGGCTCGTTTAGAGTTACGGGAGCCATAACCTGTCAAAACGAAGGCCTCGATGAGTTCTACAGCTTTGACTGCTTTCAGCCGTCAACGGATAGATTAATGCCCAAAAAGGACAACCCGAATCTCAATCGGGTCTCGTAAGTTTTTTACCCTTCGTTTTTTCGACACATGGATTTTTACGGTAAAACGGGATTACCGTGGCTGGCCTTCGATTTACCATCGCTGGAGACTGGTGCACCATGGTACTGTTCCATTTCAAATCCATGCACGCATTTCTAAAAGTCATACGGCACTGTTTCGCCATTTCGGACGGATGTTGCACCTTGCACCGTGGATGTTGCTCCCTGTAGATATCGATTATTCGGACGGCCATAACTTCTGGATCGTTTAGAGTTACGGGAGCCATAACCTGTCAAAACGAAGGCCTCGATGAGTTCTACAGCATTGACCGCTTTCAGCCGTCAACGGATAGATTAATGCCCAAAAAGGACAACCCGAATCTCAATCGGGTCTCGTAAGTTTTTTACCCTTCGTTTTTTCGACACGTGGATTTTTACGGTAAGACAGGATTACGGTGGCTGGTCTTCGATTTACCATCGCTGGAGAGTGGTGCACCATGGTACTGTTCCGTTTCAAATCCATGCATGCATTTCTAAAAGTCGTACGGCACTGTTTCGCCATTTTGGACGGATGTTGCACCTTGCACCGTGGATGTTGCACCCTGTAGATATCGATAATTCGGATGGTCATAACTTCTGGCTCGTTTAGAGTTACGAGAGCCATAACCTGTAAAAACGAATGCCTCGATGAGTTCTACGGCTTTGACAGCTTTCAGCTGTGACGACCGCCCATGACTCCTGCACCGAATAAGGAAATAGTGCGTTGAAAGTGTGCCAGGCAGCCATGGACGATTGTCGGGGTAAGGTAAAAACATCAAACTCTATCGTAAAACTCACAGCGCATGGATAAAATACAATAGAGAAATATAATATAGTGAAGCTCCCATAGAACAGAATATCATCATCTAATCATAATAGCTTTATACATGGTCTGAATCATGAATACAAGAAGCCTCACTACATAGCACTCAGAGTAATCAACAATCAGCGGAATATCCAGTACATAGAATATGAAAATAATATGTAAAGCCTCCTGCTCGTCTTCGTCATCATCAGCGTGAGCCACTAAGATCAGCACCTGCCACCTGTCACCTAGTCTGTCCATCCCAAACATGGATGAACAGCCCAAGGTAATAAGAGGAGACATAAAACCTTGAGTCAGACAACAGTCTTAGTGAGCAGTAAATCAACTATCAAACATACCAAAGGAACATAAAGGATAAAAGGAATAGGAACCCAAATCATCCCACTCCACCTCTTTCTACAGTGATAACCCCCAGACACACACTAAGGAGAAACAAGCATAGCAAAGCAGATAATTAAAGTAAAGCAATAATCACTCGAGTCAAGGTCGATGTTTTCCAAATACAAACCCCCAAGGCCTAAACCAAGATCAGATAAGCACCCAGAAAACGCCGCTCTTGAGACCGAATGATGATACAACCAAACATCCATGACTCTGGCTATCACTGTTATCATTGCCTTGATTTTATCGTTAATTGAATGACCAACTCATCTTTCAACCATCCGTCAAGGGCTAATGGCAACCCCGGTTCTAGACATAACTCCGCACGTCACCATGACCCGTGCCTAGGTATAACGGATCTACCTAGAGTACTAGCACGTCATCATGACCCGCGCCTGGGTATAACGGATCTACCCAACGTACTCTTGCTTTGAGCTTGCTAGAACCTTCAATAACGATAAGATCTCAGCCTTCTAGTCATCCTCCTCGACGACTATTCCCATTATAGCTCAAGCACCTCTCGGGCCCACCATTATCCACCAACTCGAACCGCATCATCGAGTAATCAACGTGCTTGGGATGATCCCGTCTGGATTAAACCAAGGCTTCCACATCATGCTTTGCTCCAACGCATCTTAGCAAAGTCCATCTCATCATCATACTTCGCCTCAACATATCATGGCAAAGTCCATTTCGTCATCATACTTCGCTTCCTCTAACTATAGCAAAGTCCTCGAACCCATCCATATGAGCTTCATCATCCGCTTCATATGCCACAGCAGCTTTCACCATTCAAGAACCTTTCCACTTAGCTTTTGAATCATCTTCAACCATCTTGTCCCAAATCAACTACAAGCTAACTCGAGACAATCAAATCAATCATACATCCAAACAATCAAGCATTCAAACAAGATCTAATCAAGCAATATCAACTATAATGGCAATTTCGTAAATAAATGAGCATAAGTCTAACATATATGAAATCATGGATTTTAGCATAGATCTATCAAATATAAAACATGGGTTTTGTCTCTATAACTTGTTAATTGAACTTGCATAGGTAAACATCTTCAAAAGTAATGAATCTAGTCTTGGAACTAAGAAAAATGCATGAAATCTCTAACTTTAACACTCAAACAAGCCACCAATCCAATATACTCCTTTGGGTCCGCGTGAGAGATAACTACCACTCACCGAATCACCCAAACACTTCAACAACTATCAACCAAAGATCTGGACAGCAAGGATTCAAGCTCGATTCGTCGAAATCTCGCTTGAAATGGTGAAATCTAGCTTCGTCGGATGAAGATCTTCAACTTTGGCTCTTCAATCTTCGATCTTGATCTTTGATCTTGACGGATGTTAGAACTTGATTGGAATTTAGAAAAGGAGATAAAGAAATGTTGTAGTCGAGTTTCCAAAATGGCAGCACTTCGTCGCTTCAAAAACCGGTGCCAAAAAGTGAGCCAAACCCCTCTATTTATAGGCTGAAATCGCCCTTAGGTCGCCCAGACTTAAGTCGTTGCCGACCTAAAAACCCCGACCTAACATAGGTCGCTGCCGACCTATACACTCCAACGACCTAACGGCCTAACCAACCCAGAAACATACGAGCTAACAAACACGGCCAACCTATCTCTATGCCGATCTAACTAAATGCCGAGTCAACGACCTAACTCCCCAGGCCTTCACGCGACCTAACAACATACGACCTAAAACCATGCCGCCTTCAACGACCTACGACCTATCTGCTTCACAACCTAACACTCATGCGACCTAACTTTCCTTGCGACCTAAGACCCTGCCGACCTAACTTAGATCGTTTATCCAATAAGTCGTAAACCCCATAGGTCGATCAACTATTATAACTCATTCACGACTCAACTTCCATAGGTCGTAGACACTCTTAAGTCGGTCCATCCTTATAGGTCGTCTAATTCTTAGGTCGGCTAACCACTAGGCCGTTACTTTCTATAGGTCGCTCACACCTATAGATCGCTCATAAACTTAGGTCGCTACCCCTATAGGTCGCTCCACACGAGCCAAAACCTGCACAAGCTAACACTCACTACAACTACTAGGTCGCCAACCTGTCCCAACTTAAGTCGCTCATTTCTATAGGTCGTATATCTACCTTAGGTCGTTCCCATCCTATAGGTTTCTAATCCTATAAGTCGCCTACGACCTAATACTAACCCATTAGCTCGTGCAACCACCTTAAGTCGTCTACGACTTAACTATAGGTCGGTCATAAACCCATATCTCGTAACTCGTACACGACCTATCCCTATACGAGTTAACCTCCCATACGACTAAGGCTAAGGAGAACATAAACAACACTAACGACCTAATAATTATACGATTATATCGACACGTAAAATACGGGTCGTTACATTCTCTCCCCCTTAGGAATTTCGCCCCCGAAATTCCAAACAAACAAGAGCAACCAAAACTATTCTGCATGCCTACCATCCATAGCAATCAACAAACCATGCATCCAATTTCTATCCTAGCATGCAGAATTCTACGATTAGAACAAGTTACAAATTCATGAGATGCCACGACACCTTAGGGCCATACCTCGAAGAGTTCAGGATGAGCTGCCTTCATCCTCTCTTCCTCCTCCCACGTACAGTCGTTAACATCATCACTCCATTGTATCTTGAGCGACGTAATCGTCTTCCTCCTAAGTTGTTTCGTGTCGGTTTCAACAACACGAAGCGGCTTACGAGGTCTTGTAACCGCTGGATCAACCTCCAAATCTTCACAGCTATCAGCAGAAACCACCGTATTCGAGTCGTGCACATACTTCCGTAGATAAGATACATGAAAAACATTGTGCACACCCGCCATCTTTTCCAGTAACTCCAATCTATAAGCGAGCTTTCCAATTCGCTCGATAATGGGGAATGGTCCAACAAATCTCGGAGTCAATTTTCCTTTCTTCCCGAATCGAATAACATTCTTCAGAGGAGAAATCTTCACAAAAACCATATCTCCTACGTCGAACTCCAAATCCTTTCGACGTTTATCTGCATAACTTTTCTGCCGATCCTGGGCTGCCTTCATTCGTTGCCGAATGATCTCTATGAAATCCGTAGTCTGACGAATCATCTGTGGCCCAAGCATCAGTTTTTCTCCAGCTTCCAACCAACATGTCGGAGAGTTACACGGTCTTCCATACAAGGCTTCATATGGTTCCATACCAATACTTGACTGGTAACTGTTATTATATGCAAACTCCACCAAATGAAGATGATCTTCCCATGATCCTCCGAAATCCAAGACACATGCTCTCAAGAGATCTTCCAAAACTCGGTTGAATCTCTCAGTCTGACCATCTGTTTGGGGATGATAAGCTGTACTCAAACACAACTCGGTTCCCAAAACTTCCTGAAAGCTCTTCCAAAATCCACTAGTGAACAATGGGTCTCGATCACTCACTATACTCTTCGGAATACCATGGAATCGAACTATCCACTGAACATACAATTCAGCCAACTTCGATGCAGTCCTAGTTGATCGAACAGGAATAAATCTTGCACTCTTAGTCAAACGATCTACAATGACCCAAATCCCTTCATTTCCCGTTCTGGTTATAGGTAGACCATCGATATGTGCTCCCACTTCCATGTAGGAACTTCTAACGGCTGAAGCAATCCACTGGGCTTCTCCTGCTCATGATTAACCAACTGGCAATTCATGCACTTGGAAATAAAATTTCCAACATCCTTCTTCATACCTTCCCAGTAATAGGTTCTCTTCATGTCCCGATACATCTTATTTCCACCAGGATTAATCGTCAACTTCGAATGATGACTTTCCCTAAGGACTTCATTTCTCAATCCATCCACATCGGGAACAACTAGTCGTCCTTGCTTTCGAAGCCAACCCTCTCGATCGACTTCAAATCCCTTATCCTTCTCTGGGTCCAATCCAGATTCCAAATCACGGATAATCTTGACAAGCTTATCGTCTCGCTTTTGCCTCTCGCCAATCCTTTCCACAAGAGTAGGCCTTATTGATAAGTTTGCCAACATCTCAGGTTCCAATTCACATCTAGGCCTGAAGTCAAACTCAGCCAAATACTCGAGACTCTTCCATTCCGAAAACATGGCTCCCAATCCTACATGTCTTCGACTTAACGCATCAGCCACTGCGTTACCTTTTCCCGGAGTATAGGCTATACCAAAATCATACGATGCTAAAAATTCTAGCCACCTCTGCTGTCGAAGATTCAAATCCTTTTGGGAGAACAAATACTTCAACGACTTATGATCTGTAAACAACTCAAATCGAACTCCCAATAGATAATGTCTCCACATCTTCAAAGCAAAGACAATTGCCGCTAACTCCAAATCATGAGTAGGATAATTCCTTTCATGCGGCTTCAGCTGTTGACTTGCATACACAACAACTTTATCCCTCTGCATTAGCACTGCTCCAAGTCCAGTACCACATGCATCGGTGTAAACCACCATCTCATCATTCCCACTAGGAATAGTCAAAAAAGGAGCACCTGTCAGTCGCTCTTTTAGGATTACGAAAGCTTGCTCACACTTATCATCCCAGCTGAACCCTTGGTTCTTTTTCGTCAATCCTGTTAACGGTGCAGCTATCTTGGAAAAGTCTTTGATAAACCGACGGTAATATCCTGCTAATCCAAGAAAGCTTCTTACATCAGATGCATTCTTAGGTCTAACCCAATCCTGGATTGCCGCCACCTTAGCGGGATCAACCGCTATTCCATTTCCAGAGATAACATGGCCTAAGAACCTCACTTCACTCTTCCAGAAGTGACACTTCGAAAACTTAGCCTTCAGCTGATGTTTCCGTAAGATTTCCAAAACAATACGCCAGTGCGTCTTGTGCTCTTCCTCAGTTCTGGAATAAATCAGAATATCATCCACGAACACAAGTACAAACTTGTTCAACTGATCTCTGAACACTCTATTCATAAGATCCACAAAATATGCTGGTGCGTTAGTCAATCCAAACGGCATTACCAGCCACTCATAAAAACCGGATGGTGTCCTAAAAGTAGTCTTCGGCACACTATCCTTTGCCACTCTCAACTGGTGAAATCCCGTTGCCAAATCCATCTGAGAAAACACCTTAGCATCGTGAAGCTGATCAAACAAGTCATCTATTCTCGACAATGGATACTTGTTCTTCTTAGTCACTTTATTCAGCTCACGATAATCCACACACAACCTCAACGATCCATCCGCTTTGGTTGCGAACACAACTGGTGCACCCCATTCGGACACACTACGCCGAATGAATCCTTTCTGCAAAAGGCCATCAACTTGCACCTTCAGCTCTTGCTGTTCCCTAGGCGCCATCCGCCTAAGAGGCATCACAACAGGTCTAGCTCCCTCAACTAGATCGATACAAAACTCGATCTCCCTATGCGGCGGTAACCCTTTGACTTCATCAAAGACATCCTTAAATCCATTCACAATAGGCACCGATGACAGTCCATCCCGTGGAACAACCAGCGAATACATGAAGCTCATGAAGACGCCCTCTTCATGCTTACATCGCATCACAACCTTTCGCCCTTCCACATTCCCGACTGTCACCTCCAGCCTCTCACAATCAATCCTTGCCGCATACTTCCTAAGCCAGTCCATACCCAAAATAATTCCGAACCCCGCAAAGTTCAGAACAAAACAATCACAAACAAAAGAGCAATCATGACTCGACACAACTAGACCACGGCATATCATACACAAACATGACGAACCCCCAACTGGATTAGTCACAACCAATGGCCTATCAACAATATCCGGTTTCAAACCTAACCGGCCTACAAGATCATCACAAACAAAAGAATGCGACGCTCCAGTATCAAACAACACTCTAACTAGAACACCACAAATGGAAAGAGTACCTTGAACCACCACACTCTTCCCCTTCTCTTCAGCAGTAGGAGCTTTTGAAGACGACGGCACTGCTCCCATAGCATAAGCATGCACAATCTGCCTGTCCTTCCTCGGCTCTGGACAATTCTTCTTGATATGTACCAGCTTATCACAGTTATAACACTTTCCCGGCACCTTGGGATTCTTGCAATCTCTGAAGAGATGACCCTTCTGCTGACAGTTGTAGCAGGTCACTTCACCCTTCGGCTTCTTCTGGCCATCCTTACCCTTCTGTTGCTGCTGCTTCCTCTTCTTGTTTCCACCCTGCTGTGGTTTAGACTCTTCCTTGGTCACAGCAATAACAGAACTCTCCCTAGGAAACAAACTCTCATGCCTGAGAGCTTTCTCCACAAGCTTCTCAAACGGATCGTCCAAATGATCCACAAACTGTCTCCCAAGATAAGTGTCCAAGACTGTCACAAACTTCTCATTCTTCTGATAGGGAGAATCAATATACGATCTGGCATACTTGGACAAAGCCTCAAACTCAGAAACATACTCAAGGACCGATCTCCCACCTTGCTTGAGCTCTACAAACTTCTTGAACAAAACAGATTTCTGAGCTGTAGAGATGAACGTAGCTTCAAATCTAGCTTGGAATTGCTCCCAAGTAATCTCCTCCTCCGGAGTATCAATGGTGATAGAATTCCACCAATCCGAAGCTCTCCCTTGAAGTTGCCTTGATGCGAGCTTTCTCTTAGTTGCATCCTCAATTCCCAAGTCACCAAAAATCCTTTGACAATCATCAATCCATCTCTGCACCTCAATGGTCGATTCCGTTCCCAAGAAAACCTTTCCTCCAAGGGAAGTATAGTCCTTGCAAAGCTTAGCAAAATCCACTGGTCTTGGAGCTTGAACTTGAACTCCCACATCCACTGATGATCCTGAAGTCGGTATTCTCCTCATGATCGAAGTCATCATGGCCTCAAACATAGGAGCATAATCAACAGCTTCCCTAGCAGCACGGCTTTCCCTCGCAGTTTGTCTCTCACTTCGACTCATCCTTAATATCTACAAAAAGGAATGATTTAGAACACCTTAAGAAACAGCTGCATAAGGAGTTCAAATCCTTCTAAGCTACTATATTATATATAGTAATCATCCATCAAAATACAATTACGTCTCTCATACATAGTTACGTCAACGAGCGTTGGCTAAAATCGATTAACCTCGCTCTGATACCAAATGTGACGACCGCCCATGACTCCCGCACCAAATCAAGGAGAAATGTGCGCTGAAGGACGTGCCAGGCAGCCATGGGTGACCGTCAAAGTAGAATAAACATCGCAGGATCTATCGTACAACTCACAGCGCATGGACAAAATACAATAGAGAAATCTAATATAGTGAAGCTCCATAGAACAGGACATCATCATATAAGCATCATAATAGTTTTATACAAACATGTGAATCATCCATACATCAAAGCCTCACTACATAACACTCAATCAAATACAGCAGCGGAATATCCAGTACATATAATAAGAAATAATATGCAAAAGCCTCCTGCTCGTCTTCGTTGTCATCAGCATAAACCTCCATGAACAGCACCTGTCACCTGCTACCTAGTCTGCCCATCCCAACATGGATGAACAACCCAAGGTAATAAGAGGAGACATAAAACCTTGAGTCAGACAAAGTCTTAGTGAGCAGTAAATCAACTATCAAACATACCAAAAGAGTATAAGGGATAAAAGGAATAGGAACCAAACCATCCCACTCCACCTCTTTCTACAGTGATAGCTGTTATCCCACTTTTTGGCAAAGCCGCGATACCAAAAGATTGATCGAAAACGAAGGACAGTTCGCCTCAGAGGTTGATCGTACTTCCTTTAGCCATGGATATCACTGAATTTCATCCGAGTCCATAATGAGCCACAATTGATAGGACACGGCAAGAAAGGCTACAAGAGTCAGCATTTCAAATTTCAGGTCAATCCGAGGTCGTATGCTCAAGTTATGATGGATTCAAGTTGAGAAAGATGGACGTTGCTCTGTTCGAAACCATGACCCCACCTATGTTCGAACCCATATGGTTCGAACCCAAGGAGTGAGGCAGCGCCTCGAACCCATGCACATATGCCAAAGTTCGAATCAATGAGTTCACATCCATCGGTTCGACACCACTTCGAACCCAACTAGTTCGAACCCACCATGTTCGAACCGATAAGAAGAGACGACTTTCGAACCCATCGACTTCGAACCCTTCGAACCCCCATGGGGTCGACTCCATCACCTTCGACTCCATTGTTTTCGAATCCATGTGCCTCGTATCCATGAAGGGGTTGCAGAGCTCATATGCGTCCAAGGGACGTTGGTTCGAACCCATCACAGAAGCCCTGTTCGAACCCATCACAGAGCTATCTTCGAACCCATCACAAAGCCATGTTCGAACCCATCACAGAGCCGTGTTCGAACCCATCCTGTGTTGCCTTATTCGAACCCACTGGGTCAATCCACGTGTCTTCCATCGGTTCAAAATCACCGAGATGCACGGAGTCGAAGCGGTCAACACGGAGAGAAGTCCGGATCGATACGAAACTTGCGCTCCACGTCACCACGAGGTCGCGTGACACACTGGTTTCGAAACCATCGTTTCGAGTAACAGGGGTTCGAACCAAACAGCCTTGTCGTGAAGTCTATTTCGAACCCAACATATCTCCTAACCTACTGGTCCAAATGCAATGAAACTTTCACAGATGCTTGCATACATGTTGAAGAATGTCCACGCCAAATTTCACCTCGATTGGATGAATTCTTGATCGTTTCGAATGGAGTTCGAACCGATGCCAAAGTGGGCCCAAACTTCCCGAGACCGTACGTGTGGGCCCCCTCACGTGCTAGAAGTGGTCTCCCGAGTTTTCAGCGAGATACCAGCAGCCTACACCTATAAATAGAGCCCCAGGGCCAACAGAAAAGGGATCTTCTGACTCTGAGACGCCGAGACTCTGCCGGATCAAGATCTCCATCATCCTACATCATAATTCTATTGTTGATTTCGAATTTCCAGTTGTAACTTGCTGTGGATCGCTGTAACAACTTGTAATCATTGAAAGAGAATCAATAAAACATCAAAAAACTTCACAATGGACGTAGGCAACACGCCGAACCACTATAAATCGCTCGTCTACGCATTTACTTTACTGTTGATTGGAGTTTTTGTTAGATAATTTCTGTTTTGAACTTGCATTCTTGACTATTATCTCTTCAACGACTCCCGAAGAGTGTTGTGCCCAATTTCAACACAAACACTTTGGTGCTTTCACTGAGAAAACCCAGATTTTCTCCTGCTCGTTGGATCTGTCATCGATACCGGATTGAACAAATCTAAGAGAGAGATCCAGATTGTTAAATCCAACTTCCTTCCCTTCTATTCAGATTTGCATAAAGTCTAGGAAAGGAATTCAACTGTAAAAATGGTTAGCACAAGAACCACCTCGAACGCCGTCAATCAAGAAGGACAGGATAGACAGAATCCTGCCCCTCTGCCTCCACCTAATCAAGATGCCGCTGGGCACTCAGAACCGTCGGGTCCGGTTACCCGACAAGAATTGCAGTTGTTACTTCAAGAGCTGACCCAGAGTCGGCGACAACTAGAAGAACAGCTACGCGCCAACGCTGAGCTAATCAACCAGCTGGATCGCCAGAAACGAAAACGATCCGCGAGAGATCGTGCTTATCGCTCTTCTAGCGAAAGTTCTTCATCTTCTGATTATCATAACCGACCCCCATGACCCCGGTTAGATGAGGGTCGTATGCCATCCGCTGGAAACCAACCGATATTGACCGTTGGACAAATAAGAGTTGGTCCGTCAGCCAGTTTCCAAGCCGGACCCTCCTCCCGAGGGGGTGCCATTCCTCACCACGCCGTTGAATACCGCACCGCTAGCGTTGCGGCTGAACCAGGGGTCGACGCTCGAGATCAGTCGGACCTGGACCGTCGTCAAAGCGGTCATACTCCTGAACCGTACGTCCCAGAGGACTATGAGCCGAGAAGGCGAGATTTGAACCGTCAACGATATCCGGCTCAAACCCAAAGTATGGAGCGTGACCATACTCCGGTGCAAATGCCGGATCTATCAACTATGATACGACAGATGATTCGTGAGAGTCAGGGATTCACAAACGACGATTGGGGGGTTTCCCGAAGTCACACTCCCTTTACAGACGACATTCTTAATGCTGAACCCCCACGGCGATTCCGAATGCCCACTCTGCCCATGTATGAGGGAAACTCCGATCCCAATCAACATATTCTAAAATATGAATGGTCGATGACGGCTGCCAAAGCCGACGACGCTGTGAAATGTCGTAGTTTCCCCATATCCCTGGAGGGCATCGCCACCATGTGGTTCACCTGATTGCCTCCTCGATCCGTCTCCTCATTCGACCAGCTGGCCACAAAATTCGTTGAGCAATTCCGCATGCACGTCGCAAGGCCGAAAGATGTCAACACTCTATCTAGTGTCACGCAAGCTCCCGGAGAGACGCTCAGACACTACTTAGAAAGATTCCATACTGCATGCGCGGAGATCAGCAATCCGAACGACAATTCCATCCTTATGGCGCTGACTAAGGGGATCGACCCCGATTCTGAGTTCGGCAATTGGTTAGCCGGAAAACCACCTGCATCGTTGGACCGTTTCCACGCCAAAGCGGCTCAGTTCCTGAGACGGGAAGACGCGAAACAGTCTAGGAAGCAAACTGACGCAGGATCAAACGTGGGAGGAACCCAAAGCAATGTTGCAATAAAACAATCCGGTGAGAGCTCCGGAAAAGTTCAGTTGAACATTAAAAATAAACAAGCTCGGCGAAGAGAGAGCGTGAATCAAATTAAAAACGAGATCAAAATAGCGGTCCGCAACGCAAAAATCCGAAGTTCGAGAGTTATACTCCTTTGAATACTTCATTGGAGGACTTGTATTTACAAACCCGTAGTACAATTCAATATGAAAAACCTGCTCCGAGACCGTCGTCAGAGAGACAAATCCAAACAGGAAAATTTTGCAGGTTCCATGAAGGCTACGGACACGATACGAATGAGTGTCGTCACCTACAGGATCTTGTTGAAAAACTGATCAGGGAAAGGAGACTCGATCGATTTGTGCGGACACCGCAACCCAGGGAAGCAGGTCCATCAAATCAAATCAATGAACCCGATCAACCGAGGCATGAGGACTCCGATTGTCCTCGCGGGAGATTGGTGATAAACGCCATCAGTGGCGGACCGACTTTCTCAGGAGCCTGGAACGACGAGGATCTTCGTCATTGTCACACATGACAGGCTCATTCAATCTATGAATATTTTGCAATTTCATTTACATTCTGAAATTTGATTTTGTAATAAGGCACTGACTTTGCCATATTTTCTCATTTCAGCAATAAAACATTATCTCTTCAAGCTAAAGCTGTGATTCATCGAATACAACATTCAACAATCACGACACACGAAGAGCTAAGTTCCATCGAACAATGGAATTTATTCAAATAGCGAGTGATTGCGTTACAACCGGCCACTCACTAAGTGAAACCCCAGCTCGGGGGCAAGTCAACACATCGAAGGCTGAACCGGACCAACACACGACAGTCCATTCAATAATTCGTTCCCGGAGTGCGAACGGACTCCAACTTCCCACTGCGTGAATTGGAGTATAAACATTTAACAATTCGTTCCCGGAGTGCGAACGGACTCCAACTTCCCACTGCGCGAATTGGAGTATAAACATTTAACAATTCGTTCCCGGAGTGCGAACGGACTCCAACTTCCCACTGCGTGAATTGGAGTATAAACATTTAACAATTCGTTCCCGGAGTGCGAACGGACTCCAACTTCCCACTGCGCGAATTGGAGTATAAACATTTAACAATTCGTTCCCGGAGTGCGAACGGACTCCAACTTCCCACTGCGCGAATTGGAGTATAAACATTTAACAATTCGTTCCCGGAGTGCGAACGGACTCCAACTTCCCACTGCGTGAATTGGAGTATAAACATTTAACAATTCGTTCCCGGAGTGCGAACGGACTCCAACTTCCCACTACGTGAATTGGAGTATAAACATTTAACAATTCGTTCCCGGAGTGCGAACGGGCTCCAACTTCCCACTGTGTGAATTGGAGTATAAACATTTAACAATTCGTTCCCGGAGTGCGAACGGACTCCAACTTCCCACTGCGCGAATTGGAGTATAAACATTTAACAATTCGTTCCCGGAGTGCGAACGGACTCCAACTTCCCACTGCGTGAATTGGAGTATAAACATTTAACAATTCGTTCCCGGAGTGCGAACGGACTCCAACTTCCCACTGCGTGAATTGGAGTATAAACATTTAACAATTCGTTCCCGGAGTGCGAACGGACTCCAACTTCCCACTGCGTGAATTGGAGTATAAACATTTAACAAGTCGTTCCCGGAGTGCGAACGAACTCCAACTTCCCACTGCGTGAATTGGAGTATAAACATTTAACAACTCGTTCCCGGAGTGCGAACGGACTCCAACTTCCCGCAGCGTGAATTGGAGTATAAACATTTAACAACTCGTTCCCGGAGTGCGAACGGACTCCAACTTCCCGCAGCGTGAATTGGAGTATAAACATTTAACAACTCGTTCCCGGAGTGCGAACGGACTCCAACTTCCCGCAGCGTGAATTGGAGTATAAACATTTAATAATTCGTTCCCACTGCGTGAACCAACCCATCAATGCGGACTCCGAATCCCCAAAACATGAATTGGGGTATGAACATAAGCTACGGATTCCCGGAGCGCGAACCGAAGCATCCGTGCAAACTCCATATTCTCGAAGTGCGAGTTGGGGTATAAATGTCAATTCCGGGTTCCTGAAGTACGAACCCAAACTTACATGTTTTATCCAAGCTCCCGGCGTGTGAATTGGAGCACCAACACCAAGTCAAAGTTCCCGTAGTGCGAACTAAAGCGTTAATACTAACTCCGAGTTAGTAGAGTGCAAGTTGGATGTGAACACCATCCCCAAGTTCCCGGAGCGTGAACCATGTTACAAGTATCAATAACACTTGAACTCCTGGAATGCAAACCAGGTTATCGATCTCAAATTACTCTAAGTCCCCGGAAGGCGGACGTGTACTTAAGATTTGCAACAAGTGCAATCGACTGCCAAAAATACAAGTGTTGTTCCCCAAGACTGGGGGGCACGAAAGCTAAGTGTCAATCACTCACCGAAGTGATACAACGTCCGAAGTTCAACTCATTTATCAATCACAACTTGTGACCAAGGTTCTCAAGCGTGGCAAATGAAACGAGCTCTACTTAAACGGTAAAAACACCACAAGTACACCGGACCGAAAACAAGGCATTGCAAGTACTTAAGCACAAATAAAACAAGAGTTGAAACAAAGAAACTAAAGTTTATTTCAACTAACCAAAAATGAGGGCTTACATATGAAAAAGTTTTCCCAAAAACAATCCCTACTAGCAGGAGCCGAACCTGCATCTATACACGGCTTACTAATAAAAAACAAAAACAAGTACTTATCCACCAAAACATCTACTTGTAAAGCCGATCTACTTCTTCCTCTTTTTCGTCTTCCTTATTAGTGGTTCATCATTATCAGAATCACTAGCGACAGAAATTCTTTTTGAGTGCCTCCTCTTCGGCGGTGACTCTTCGGCTGGGGGCATGATATCGATGTCCTCCTCAGAGCTCGAATCTACAGGGAGGCTTCCCGCCGGAGGAGTAGGGGGGACTGGATCTGTGACGGAAATTGAGATAGTGCCACCCGATGGTACTATCCTAGCAGGTGTTGAGCTATGCGCCGTCGCGCTGCCACCGGCGCTACCACTGTGCCCCGCAGCTTCTATTTCAACGCTGATTTCAGCCAAAATTTCCTCTTCTCGAGTCGCTTGGGCTTGGCTGGGGGCATCCGCAACTTGCATCGAAGAGCTTGAGGTCGGCAGGGGATCACTAACGATGATAAACTGTAAGTCCGTAGAGTAACCGCCCTGCTCACCGAGCAGCTCGCTCACCATCTGTTCCTCGAGAGATAACCCACTCCCCTGTGCCGCCTCGATCGATACCGCAGTTACAGCAGTGGTCTCGGTGGCGATGGCCTTAACCTTTTGGCTTGATTCTTGAGCCGTGACTGTCGGCGCAACCTCCGTCACTAGGCAAAAACAATAAGTTATTAGTAACTCCTTCAAAACAAACTCTTTATTTAGAAAACACTTGAGATAATTTCGAAATACCTTCTCCAGTTTGACTCGCAGACGGCTGAACGACCTCAGAAGTGTGCTCATGGATAGGAGATAAGTGCGGCCGCTCCGGGTCATAAGCAGGAACAGGTGGCAAGCTGACCGCAGACGCAGGCACGGACAAAGGCGATGTGGTGACTTCAGTGACATCCGCATGATGCTCAACGCCCGATCCCTCTCCAACTTCCAGGGAACGACCACCCACCATCTCCTTCTCATGAGCAATGATAGCATCGTGAAGGACCTTCTTTTCATCCTCAGTTAATAACCGGTTCTCAAGCTCGAATCGGTCAACCGATTCGCCCGGATGCGCTTCCCCCTCTTCCTCGACCAATCGCTCCCAAGCGCTGCGAAGGTGAACGGGATAATCTTGAAGCCAGGCTAAATTTCGGTGTTTTAACACGTTGGCGTTATAAGTTATAAGCAGATCTTCGATATCGGCCTCTAGCCTGGCCTCTGCCTGTTGAACTTTCTCCTCCACCTCTGTCTCGACCGCTTGAACTTTCGCCACCGCAGCATCACTTTCGGTGCGAAGAATCACAGCTTGTTCGCACGCCTCCTGAGCTGCGCTATTCGCATCATCCCTTTCCTTGGCAATTTCAGCAATTTTTGACTTAAGCCCATTCAACTCCTTCAGGGCAGCGTCCCTCTCTGCAGTAACCAATGTGTTTCGATGACCCATGTCCTCAACCGTGGCGTAGTGTTCGCGTTTCATCCTATCCATGATTGCCTGGGCTTCATCAGCTTTTTTAGTGGCCTCTATTTCAGATTTACGGGATGATTCAGCCTCAGTATTCAGCACTTGAATGATGCGATCTTTTTGTGCTAACTCGGCTTGCAATTTTTCAATGGTGGCTGCTCTTTCGAAGGCCAAGGCCGATGCTTTTTCGGCCGCTCTATAACACACTTTGTACTGTGCGTAGAAATCGTGCACATAATCAAGCGCCCACTGCTCGGCCTCCTGTGGGATTCTTTTCAAGTTCGGGGGGAATACGTAGTTGTCGAAGCATATATTCGGGAACTCCCTTTTCAATTGCGCGAGCCTGATTGCTCCTTCCCCCATGATTTCAGTAGGAGGTTCCTCCGCAGCCATCGGTGCCGTCACCTCAGATCTAGAAGCTTGAGAAACTGGCGCATGTCGAGAAGAGTCACGAGGAACATGAACGGGATGTTGTACGGGACCTCTGGAAGGAGGAGGGGTACGCGATCGCGATCGACGCCTATGGCCCTTATCCGAATCGTATCTCTCATGACTAGAATATCCGGAACGTCCTTGGTCATAGTATCCAGGGCGTCCCTGACCATAATCTCTATCTCCCTCTCGCCTGCGCGAATCATAATAAGAAGACTTGCGGGCATGTCGAAGACTCCCAAGCATTGAACCCCGCTTTGACATAGTATCTGCAAAGCAAAATAAAATCGAATCAATCACCCTTCGAAACAGATAATTTACAGTCAAAGTTTATGCAGTGTCGTGAAATGTGTATGAATATGCATTTCCCCCCGACCAACCAGAAATGTCGACCTCGCTAGTAATAAGAGGCTCGCTCAATTCTAGATTACGATGGAACTCCTCCAACCCGGCATCATGTTGAAAAGACACGTCTTCCGGGATTGGAAGGTCGGCAAGCCCTTCGTAGAGGCTTTCAGTACGCGGAGGAGACATCTCAGAGATTCTAACTCCGGAAGAGGGCCGGGCAATGACAACTGATTTCCGTCTCCCCCGCTTAGTTGACTTAACCATGGCAGCCTTGCCTTTTCTCTGCTCCGCGACATCCGAAGCTACATCCGTAGGCTCGATCAGCGGCTCGTCGTCAGTATGAGTTCTTTCAGAGTCAGCCTCCTCGGCTATGACAACTTCGGGCTTCTTATGTTTGACTCGTTTCTTAGGAACGATCCTTTGTGCCACCTCAAACCTTATACTCTGTCCTCGTTCAATCAGCCCAAAGGTCCGGAGATTCCTATCGGTCAAAAGCAACTCGATGTCCCTATCCTCGCTCGGGACTTCTCGAAGTACTCGCACCATCTCCTTAAACTCTTCACCTTCGGGTCTCGAGATCGTTGCTGTAAAAAGAAAAAATTAATATAAGTTCCACTTCGGCAACAATTGTCGCAGTAACTATTTAAAAACTCGGTTATACTCACGTCTGAATAACCATCGTCGGGCAAATCCTGGAGGACATCTGACATAAAACCATTCTGTCCTATAGTAACTCAGCCTTGTCCAGGATCCGGTGACCACTTGACAATTTCTCACCGCCTCCAGAAATGTGAAAGAAGGGTAATCACCACGAGTTTTGAAGTTGAACAAGTATCTAATTTCGATTGGAAGCGGTGGTCGATGGAGACATTCCATAAATGCAATGAACAAGCTATTGATCGACGCATATCCGTTCGGATGCAACTGAGATGGGGCGATCCTCAAAAACGACAATACTTCTCTTATATACTCGTTGAACGGGGGAAGTGTCCCGGCCGCACACGCGTGGCGATTAAATGCTGTATACCCTTCTGGCGGATTATGAGGTCTATCATTCGGCCCCGGCAGTAACACATCGTCCAATGACAAGCCGTGCCTCAAACAAATTCTTCCCAACATGTCTTCAGAGATATTCGATGGAACGGAATCTGATGGATTGGCAATGAACGACGCATCAGGAAGTTCGTCCGGAGCCGGACCGATGATCTCAGGATCTATATCCGGAACTTCTAGCCTCGGAGGGGCTGTACCTTGAATCTCCTGCTGCTGTGAACTTGAAGGTTCCATAACTAGCTAACTCAGGAGAAACCATCGTTAGACGACAAAGAACCCGTGTGTTCCCCAGTGTAAAGTGTATGAATGTGTGTGGTACCGTGCCATGCATTATTTGAACAAATGTTGCAGAGTTAAAGTGAACATTCAAACGACAAAGCTACGAAGTCCAGCTATAATGACCGTCATCGCTGACCGTCATCACTAAATCGTTTATATGATGGAAGTCGGTTCGAATGGAAGTTGTTATAGTTCCATCGACGAGCTTCAAAAGGCAATCAAATATGCAGTTCAATATTCAAGTCCAGATATGCGGAAACGAAGCTCGTCGGAGTTATGCTTGAAAAATTTCAAATTTTGGAGTCCATCATACAGGGTTCGAAACCATCACAGAGGCTTCGTTCGAACCCAACCGAACACCTCTTCCTTCGAACCCATCCAAACTTCTTTCGAACCCACGCGTTCGAAACCATCATGACGTTGCTTCGAACCCATGCGTTCGAACCCGTCCAAACTTCTTTCGAACCCATGCATTCGAAACCATCATGTCATTGCTTCGAACCCATGCGTTCGAACCCATCCTGACATCACTTCGAAACCATACAGTTGGGCGTGCTTCGAACCGATAGCCAAATGACAAGTTCGAACCGATACCGAATCCCTTAAACTTGTCATCGGTCGCGTTCGAACCGATCCACTTCGTATCGATACGAAGTTGTCGACTTCGAACCGATAACCTATGGGTTCGAATCCATCGATTCGAATGGATCCCTCGAATCCCCCAATCGTTGCGAACTGCGCATCCCAACAAGGACATTCCAAGGATCGATTCGAAATCCAATGAAAACACACCACCGTCATCGGTTCGAACTCGAATCCACACATCGGTTCGAATCCTCACTAAACCAGATCTGTTTTTGCCAAATTCTAGGTTAAGTATATCGATGAACAGAAGTGGATTCGAAATAGCTTCGCCGTTTGAAACCGAGGCTAATTACCTAGCTTAAACGATGGATTCGAGAGATTTAAGTCTTAAATCTTGATGGATTCGAAAACACGACGCAGTATTTTCTCCTTAGAAGCTTCGAAGCGATGAAGAGCGCAGTGAAAAAGTAAAAAGTGAAAATGGGGCAGGTCCACTGCTATTTATATGGGGGGTTGAAGATGACCGGGTCGATTCGAATTCCTGTAAAAATTGACCGAGTACAACAGGTCAGAGGGCAGAATGGTTTCAAATCCTATCTTCGAACCCAAATGCTTGAGGCTCCATTGTGTGAAGCACACAGACCACTGCCGCGAACGACAGTTTCGTACCCATCCAAGTCATCGGTTCGAGGATCAGTTTCGAACCCACCGAAACGAACTACTTTTTCGAAACCATCCTCTCACATCGGTTCGAATGCTAATTTCGAACCCATCACAGCACAAAGAATACTCCATCTTTTAACATCGGTTCGAATGTCAACTTCGAACCCACCATGACACGAGTGTACTCCGTTGGGTCGAATGTCAATTTCGAATCCATCCATGCTCCAACGCATCGACTCGAAATCTCATATTCACACAACCCATCATTGCACGGGCATATTGCATCCATACAAATTTGAATTTCGAACCCATCAATGCTTAAGTGCATCGGTTCGAAACATTACACTTGCGCAATACAAATTCAAATTCTTCAACCTTCAATATCGGTTCAGGAGAGGATCGATACGAAGGAACTTTTCAAAACAACCATCAAGCGTTGTCTCAATTCAAATTTCAAAATCGGTTCAGGAGAGAATCGATACGAAATTCTGCAGCAAACCTAACTGACAACGACTCGTGGACGCACGACGTTAACAAGGTCCAAATTAACATATGTGCATACATGTCGGACTAACATTCGATTTTGAGTATTCACAGGAATCAAACACTCATCCTGTTACAAATGCGACAGCCAACGGCTAAGCAATATTATACAGCAGTCAATCGTATCAACGCAAGGTTACAGCAGTACAGCATACGAGTTTCAACAAAAAAGAGAACAATGATTGTTCAGAGAGAAATGGCAGCTATTCAAAGCACGTCATGTTCCCACAAGACGTACTTTTGGGGGCAAAATGTTATCCCACTTTTTGGCAAAGCCGCGATACCAAAAGATTGATCGAAAACGAAGGACAGTTCGCCTCAGAGGTTGATCGTACTTCCTTTAGCCATGGATATCACTGAATTTCATCCGAGTCCAGAATGAGCCACAATTGATAGGACACGGCAAGAAAGGCTACAAGAGTCAGCATTTCAAATTTCAGGTCAATCCGAGGTCGTATGCTCAAGTTATAATGGATTCAAGTTGAGAAAGATGGACGTTGCTCTGTTCGAAACCATGACCCCACCTATGTTCGAACCCATCTGGTTCGAACCCAAGGAGTGAGGCAGCGCCTCGAACCCATGCACATATGCCAAAGTTCGAATCAATGAGTTCGCATCCATCGGTTCGACACCACTTCGAACCCAACTAGTTCGAACCCACCATGTTCGAACCGATAAGAAGAGACGACTTTCGAACCCATCGACTTCGAACCCTTCGAACCCCCATGGGTTCGACTCCATCACCTTCGACTCCATTGTTTTCGAATCCATGTGCCTCGTATCCATGAAGGGGTTGCAGAGCTCATGTGCGTCCAAGGGACGTTGGTTCGAACCCATCACAGAAGCCCTGTTCGAACCCATCACAGAGCTATCTTCGAACCCATCACAGAGCCATGTTCGAACCCATCACAGAGCCGTGTTCGAACCCATCCTGTGTTGCCTTATTCGAACCCACTGGGTCAATCCACGTGTCTTCCATCGGTTCGAAATCACCGAGATGCACGGAGTCGAAGCGGTCAACACGGAGAGAAGTCCGGATCGATACGAAACTTGCGCTCCACGTCACCACGAGGTCGCGTGACACACTGGTTTCGAAACCATCGTTTCGAGTAACAGGGGTTCGAACCAAACAGCCTTGCCGTGAAGTCTATTTCGAACCCAACATATCTCCTAACCTACTGGTCCAAATGCAATGAAACTTTCACAGATGCTTGCATACATGTTGAAGAATGTCCACGCCAAATTTCACCTTGATTGGATGAATTCTTGATCGGTTCGAATGGAGTTCGAACCGATGCCAAAGTGGGCCCAAACTTCCCGAGACCGTACGTGTGGTCCCCCTCACGTGCCAGAAGTGGTCTCCCGAGTTTTCAGCGAGATACCAGCAGCCTACACCTATAAATAGAGCCCCAGGGCCAACAGAAAAGGGATCTTCTGACTCTGAGACGCCGAGACTCTGCCGGATCAAGATCTCCATCATCCTACATCATAATTCTATTGTTGATTTCGAATTTCCAGTTGTAACTTGTTGTGGATCGCTGTAACAACTTGTAATCATTGAAAGAGAATCAATAAAACATCAAAAAACTTCACAGTGGACGTAGGCAACACGCCGAACCACTATAAATCGCTCGTCTACGCATTTACTTTACTGTTGATTGGAGTTTTTGTTAGATAATTTCTGTTTTGAACTTGCATTCTTGACTATTATCTCTTCAACGACTCCCGAAGAGTGTTGTGCCCAATTTCAACACAAACAATAGCTCCCAGACACACATTAAGGAGAAGCAAGCATAACATAGCAGGCAAATAAAGTAAAGCAATAATCACTCGAGTCAAGGTCGATGTTTTCCAAATACAAACCCCCAAGGCCCAAACCAAGATCAGATAAGCACCCAGAAAACACCGCTCTTGAGACCGAATGATGATACAACCAAACGTCCAAACATCCTTGACCCTGGCTATCACTGTTAACCTTGCCTCGAAATCACCGTTAATTGAATGACCGACTCCTTCCTGAGCCATCTATCAAGGGCTAATGGTAACCCCGGTTCTAGACATAACTCCACACGTCATCATGACCCGTGCCTAGGAATTTTCGCAACTACCCAGAGTACTCGACCACCTACCTGTAGTCTTTAGGGTGTCCAGACCACCTACCTGTAGTCTTTAGGGCAACCCTTGTACTCTTGCTTTGAGTCTGCTAGAACCTTCAACAACGATGAAATCCAAGCCTTCTAGTCATCCTCCTTGACGACTATTCTCATCCTAGCCCAAACTACCTCTTGAGCCATCCATTATCAATCAACTTGAACTACCCTTCAAGTTATCAACATGCTTGGAGCAATCCTTCTTGATTATACCAAGGTTACATCACCTCATGCCTCATCATAGCAAAGGCTTATCTTAACATCATGGTTTGCCTCATCACATCATGGCAAAAATTCCATCTCAACATCATCCAATCCATACATATGAGCGTCAACATCCACTACATATGCCTCAAGCAACTTTCACCATTCAAGAGCCTCTTCCGTAGCTTTTGAATCGTCTTTGACCATACTTGTCCAAATCTATCAAATAGATAACTCATTCACAACAATCAAACAAGGCAAACATTAATCCAAACAAATAAGTAGTCAATCAAGATCTAATTAGGGATTTGTAACTAAAATGGCAATTTCGTAAATAAGTGAGCATAAGTCTAACATATATGAATCATGGGTTCTTAGCATAGATCTAACAAATATAAATCATGGGTTTTGTCTCTACAACTTGATGAATGATCTTGCATAAGTAAACATCTTCATAAGTAATGAATCAATACTTAGATCTAAGGAAAAATGCATAAAATCACTATCTACAACACTCCAACAAACCACCAAACCAATATACTCCTTTGGGTCCGCGTGAGAGATAACCACCACTCACCGAATCACCCAAACACTTCAAAAACTATCAACTTCAGATCTGGACAGCAAGGATTCAAGCTTGATTCGTCGAAATCCCGCTTGAAACGATGAAATCTAGCTTGGTTGGATGAAGATCTTCAACTTTGGCTCTTGGATCTTCGATCTTGAATGGATGTTAGAACTAAATTGAAATGGAGAAAAGGAGATGAAGAAATGTTGTAGTCGAGCTCTCAAAATGGCAGCACTTCGTCGCTTCAAAATCCGGTGCCAAAAAGTGAGCCAAACCACTCTATTTATAGGCTGAAATTTCCCATGAGTCGTCCGCCCCTATGAGTCGTCCACGACTCATGACTCACGACTCAAGCCACTACGACTCACGACTCAACGCAGCTCAAGCCAAATACGACACAACACACACACACGGCACAGCATGCACATGACTCAAACCCCTACCGACTTAACAACACACGACCTAAGAACACACACGAGCTAAACTATCCTGCCGACTCAACGACCCAACTAATACGGCCTAACGACTCAACAACCCCTACGACTCATCACCTAGCCTAAGTTCCAACGACTTAAGACTTAAGACCCTGCCTACTCAGCTACCCACGACCTAAGCCTTAACCCCTTAAGCCGCTAACCCATGAGTCGGCATCCCTTATGAGTCGGCGAACTACTAAATCGGCGATCTCCTTGGCTCGGCCATGCCTTAAGCCGGTCACTCTATGTGTCGGTCAACACCTATGGGTCGGTCTTCTATGAGTCGGCCATTTTCTTAACTCACTAACTCGGCCAAACCTATAGGTCGCTACCTCTATGAGTCGGTCAGATTCTCAACTTGGTCCACTAGTTAACTCGTTAACGGCTCAACACTTAACACACGAGTTAACTTCCTATACGACTCAGGCTAGAGACAACATAAACAACACTAACGACCTGTAAATTCTACGATTTATCGACACGTAAAATACGGGTCGTTACAGCCGCATACTTCCTAAGCCAGTCCATACCCAAAATAATTACGAACCCCGCAAAGTTCAGAAAAAGCAATCACAAACAAAAGAGCAATCATGACTCGACACAACTAGACCACGGCATAGCATACACAAACAAGACGAACCCCCAACTGGATTAGTCACAACCAATGGTCTATCAACAATGTCCGGTTCCAAACCCTACTGGTCTACAACTCATTACAAACAAAGGAATGCGACGCCCCAGTAACAAATAACACCCTAACTGGAACACCACAAATGGAAAGAGTACCTTGAACCACTACACTCTTCCCCTTCTCTTCCACAGTAGGAGCTTTCGAAGACGATGGAACAACCCCCAAAGCATAAGCTTGCACAACCTTCCTGTCCTTTATCGGTTCCGGACAGTTCTTCTTAATGTGCCCCATCTTATCACAGTTGTAGCACTTCAACAACACCTTCGGATTCTTGCAATCCTTGGAGAGATGGCCCTTCTGCCGACAATTATAGCAGGTCTTTTCCCCCTTCAGCTTCTTCTGACCATCCTTACCCTTCTGCTGTTGCTGCTTCCTCTTCTTGTTTCCACCCTGCTGTGGTTTAGACTCCTCCTTGGTCACAGCAACAACAGATACTTCCTTAGGAAACAAACTCTCGTGCCTGAGAGCTTTCTCCACCAGCTTCTCAAACGGATCGTCCAGGTGATCCACCAACTGCCTCCCTAGATAAGCATCCAAGCCTGTCACAAACTTCTCATTCTTCTGATAGGGAGAATCAATATATGATCGAGCATACTTGGACAAGGCCTCAAACTCAGAAACATATTCCAGAACCGACCTTCCATCTTGCTTGAGCTCCACAAACTTTTTAAACAAGACAGATTTCTGAGCAATGGAGATGAACTTAGCTTCAAATCTAGCCTGGAACTGCTCCCAAGAAATCTCTTCTTCTGGGGTATCAATGGTGATGGAGTTCCACCAATCAGAAGCTCTCCCTTGAAGCTGTCTCGATGCAAGCTTCCTCTTAGTTGCATCCTCAATTCCCATATCTCCAAAGATCCTTCTACAAGTGTCAATCCATTTTTGGACCTCTATGGTAGATTCCGTCCCCAAGAAAACCTTCCCTCCAAGAGCCGTATAATCCTTGCACAGTTTAGCAAAATCCACCGGCCTTGGAGCTTGAACTTGAACTCCCACATCCACTGATGATCCTGAAGCTGGTATCCTCCTCATGATCGAAGTCATCATGGCCTCAAACATAGGAGCATAATCAACAGCTTCCCTAGCAGTACGGCTTTCCCTAGCAGCTTGTCTCTCGCCTCGACTCATCCTTAATATCTGTAAAAAGAATGATTAGAACACCTTGAGAAACAACTGCATAAGGAGTTCGAATCCTTCTAACTACTATATTATATATAGTAATCATCCATAAAAAAACAGTTACATCTCTCTTACGTAGTTACGTCGGCGAGCGTTGGCTAAAATCGATTAACCAAAGCTCTATTACCAAATGTGACGACCGCCCATGACTCCTGCACCGAATAAGGAAATAGTGCGCTGAAAATGTGCCAGGCAGCCATGGACGATTGTCAGGGTAAGGTGAAAACATCAAACTCTATCGTAAAACTCACAACGCATGGATAAAATACAATAGAGAAATATAATATAGTGAAGCTCCCATAGAACAGAATATCATCATCAAATCATAATATCTTTATACATGGTCTGAATTATGAATACAAGAAGCCTCACTACATAGCACTCAGAGTAATCAACAATCAGCGGAATATCCAGTACATAGAATATGAAAATAATATGTAAAACCTCCTGCTCGTCTTCGTCATCATCAGCGTGAGCCACTAAGATCAGCACCTGCCACCTGTCACCTAGTCTGTCCATCCCAAACATGGATGAACAGCCCAAGGTAATAAGAGGAGACATAAAACCTTGAGTCAGACAACAGTCTTAGTGAGCAGTAAATCAACTATCAAACATACCAAAGGAACATAAAGGATAAAAGGAATAGGAACCCAAATCATCCCACTCCACCTCTTTCTACAGTGATAACCCCCAGACACACACAAAGGAGAAGCAAGCATAGCAAAGCAGATAATTAAAGTAAAGCAATAATCACTCGAGTCAAGGTCGATGTTTTCCAAATACAAACCCCCAAGGCCTAAACCAAGATCAGATAAGCACCCAGAAAACACCGCTCTTGAGACCGAATGATGATACAACCAAACATCCATGACTCTGGCTATCACTGTTATCACTGCCTTGATTTTATCGTTAATTGAATGACCAACTCATCTTTCAACCATCCGTCAAGGGCTAATGGCAACCCCGGTTCTAGACATAACTCCGCACGTCACCATGACCCGTGCCTAGGTATAACGAATCTACCCAGAGTACTAGCACGTCATCATGACCCGCGCCTGGGTATAACAGATCTACCCAACGTACTCTTGCTTTGAGCTTGCTAGAACCTTCAATAACGATAAGATCTTAGCCTTCTAGTCATCCTCCTCGACGACTATTCCCATTATAGCTCAAGCACCTCTCGAGCCCACCATTATCCACCAACTCGAACCGCATCATCGAGTAATCAACATGCTTGGGATGATCCCGTCTGGATTAAACCAAGGCTTCTACATCATGCTTTGCTCCAACGCATCTTAGCAAAGTCCATCTCATCATCATACTTCGCCTCAACATATCATGGCAAAGTCCATTTCGTCATCATACTTCGCTTCCTCTAACTATAGCAAAGTCCTCGAACCCATCCATATGAGCTTCATCATCCGCTTCATATGCCACAGCAGCTTTCACCATTCAAGAGCCTTTCCACTTAGCTTTTGAATCATCTTCAACCATCTTGTCCCAAATCAACTACAAGCTAACTTGAGACAACCAAATCAATCATACATCCAAACAATCAAGCATTCAAACAAGATCTAATCAAGCAATATCAACTATAATGGCAATTTCGTAAATAAATGAGCATAAGTCTAACATATATGAAATCATGGATTTTAGCATAGATCTATCAAATATAAAATATGGGTTTTGTCTCTATAACTTGTTAATTGAACTTGCATAGGTAAACATCTTCAAAAGTAATGAATCTACTCTTGGAACTAAGAAAAATGCATGAAATCTCTAACTTTAACACTCAAACAAGCCACCAATCCAATATACTCCTTTGGGTCCGCGTGAGAGATAACTACCACTCACTGAATCACCCAAGCACTTCAACAACTATCAACCAAAGATCTGGACAGCAAGGATTCAAGCTCGATTCGTCGAAATCTCGCTTGAAATGGTGAAATCTAGCTTCGTCGGATGAAGATCTTCAACTTTGGCTCTTCAATCTTCGATCTTGATCTTCGATCTTGACGGATGTTAGAACTAGATTGGAATGGAGAAAAGGAGATGAAGAAATGTTGTAGTCGAGTTTCCAAAATGGCAGCACTTCGTCACTTCAAAAACCTGTGCGAAAAAGTGAGCCAAACCCCTCTATTTATAGGCTGAAATCGCCCTTAGGTCGCCCAGACTTAAGTCGTTGCCGACCTAAAAACCCCGACGTAACATAGGTCGCTGCCGACCTATACACTCCAACGACCTAACAGCCTAACCAACCCAGAAACATACGAGCTAACAAACACGGCCAACCTATCTCTATGCCGATCTAACTAAATGCCGAGTCAACGACCTGACTCCCCAGGCCTTCACGCGACCTAACAACATACGACCTAAAACCATGCCGCCTTCAACGACCTACGACCTATCTGCTTCACAACCTAACACTCATGCGACCTAACTTTCCTTGCGACCTAAGACCCTGCCGACCTAACTTAGATCGTTTATCCAATAAGTCGTAAACCCCATAGGTCGATCAACTATTATAACTCATTCAAGACTCAACTTCCATAGGTCGTAGACACTCTTAAGTCGGTCCATCCTTATAGGTCGTCTAATTCTTAGGTCGGCTAACCACTAGGTCGTTACTTTCTATAGGTCGCTCACACCTATAGATCGCTCATAAACTTAGGTCGCTACCCCTATAGGTCGCTCCACACGAGCCATAACCTGCACGAGCTAACACTCACTACAACTACTAGGTCGCTAACCTGTCCCAACTTAAGTCGCTCATTTCTATAGGTCGTATATCTACCTTAGGTCGTTCCCATCCTATAGGTTGCTAATCCTATAAGTCGCCTACGACCTAATACTGACCCATTAGCTCGTGCAACCACCTTAAGTCGTCTACGACTTAACTATAGGTCGGTCAGAAACCCATATCTCGTAACTCGTACACGACCTATCCCTATACGAGTTAACCTCCCATACGACTAAGGCTAAGGAGAACATAAACAACACTAACGACCTAATAATTCTACGATTATATCGACACGTAAAATACGGGTCGTTACATCAGCCGTCAACGGATAGATTAATGCCCAAAAAGGAGAACCCGTATCTCAATCGGGTCTCGTAAGTTTTTTACCCTTCGTTTTTCGACACATGGATTTTTACGGTAAAACAGGATTACCGTGGCCCGTCTTCGACTTCCCATCGCTGGAGAGTGGTGCATCATGGTACTGTTCCGTTTCAAATCCATGCACGCATTTCTAAAAGTCGTACGGCACTGTTTGACCATTTCGGACGGATGTTGCACCCTGCACCGTGGATGTTGCACCCTGTAGATATCGATTATTCAAACGACCATAACTTCTGACTCGTTTAGAGTTACGGGAGCCATAACCTGTCAAAACGAAGGCCTCGATGAGTTCAACGGCTTTGACAGCTTTCAGCCGTCAACGGATAGATTAATGCCCAAAAAGGACAACCCGAATCTCAATCGGGACTCGTAAGTTTTTTACCCTTCGTTTTTTCGACACGTGGATTTTTACAGTAAAACGGGATTACCGTGGCCCGTCTTCGACTTCCCATCGCTGGAGAGTGGTGCACCATGGTACTGTTCCATTTCAAATCCATGCACGCATTTTTAAAAGTCGTACGGCACTGTTTCGCCATTTCAGACGGATGTTGCACCTTGCGCCGTGGATGTTGCACCCTATAGATATCGATTATTCAAACGGCCCTAACTTCTGGCTCGTTTAGAGTTACGGGAGCCATAACCTGTCAAAACGAAGGCCTCGATGAGTTCTACGGCTTTGATGGCTTTCAGCCGTCAACGGATAGATTAATGCCCAAAAAGGACAACCGAATCTCAATCGGGTCTCGTAAGTTTTTTACCCTTTGTTTTTTCGACACGTGGATTTTTACGGTAAAACGGGATTACCGTGGCTGGCCTTCGATTTACCATCGCTGGAGACTGGTGCACTACGGTACTGTTCCATTTCAAATCCATGCACGCATTTCTAAAAGTCATACGGCGCTGTTTCGCCATTTCGGACGGATGTTGCACCTTGCACCGTGGATGTTGCACCCTGTAGATATCGATTATTCGGACGGCCATAACTTCTGGCTCGTTTAGAGTTACGGGAGCCATAACCTGTCAAAACGATCGCCTCGATGAGTTCTACGGCTTTGACGGCTTTCAGCCGTCAACGGATTGATTAATGCCCAAAAAGGACAACCCGAATCTCAATCGGGTCTCGTAAGTTTTTTACCCTTCGTTTTTTCGACACATGGATTTTTACGGTAAAACGGGATTACCGTGGCCCATCTTCGACTTTCCATCCTTGAAGAGTGGTGCACCATGTACTCTTCCGTTTCAAATCCATGCACACATTTCTTAAAGTCATACGGCACTGTTTCGCTATTTCGGACGGATGTTGCACCTTGCACCGTGGATGTTGCACCCTGTAGATATCGATTATTCGGACGACCATAACTTCTGGCTCGTTTAGAGTTACAGGAGCCATAATCTGTCAAAACGAAGGCCTCGTTGAGTCCTATGGCTTTGACAGCTTTCAGCCGTCAACGGATAGATTAATGCCTAAAAAGGACAACCCGAATCTCAATCGGGTCTCGTAAGTTTTTTAACCTTCGTTTTTTCGACACGTGGAATTTTACGGTAAAACGGGATTACGGTGGCTGGTCTTCGATTTACCATCGCTGGAGAGTGGTGTACCATGGTACTGTTCCGTTTCAAATCCATGCACGCATTTCTAAAAGTCGTACGGCACTGTTTCGCCATTTCAGACGGATGTTGCACCTTTCACCCTGGATGTTGCACCCTGTAGATATCGATTATTCGGACGGCCATAACTTCTGGCTCGTTTAGAGTTACGGGACCCATAACCTGTCAAAACGAAGGCCTCGATGAGTTCAACGGCTTTGACAGCTTTCAGCCGTCAACGGATAGATTAATGCCCAAAAAGGACAACCCGAATCTCAATCGGGTCTCGTAAGTTTTTTACCCTTCGTTTTTTCGACACATGGATTTTTACGGTAAAACGGGATTACCGTGGCCCGTCTTCGACTTCCCATCGCTGGAGAGTGGTGCACCATGGTACTGTTCCGTTTCAAATCCATGCACGCATTTCTAAAAGTCGTACGACACTGTTTCGCCATTTCGGACAGATGTTGCACCTTGCACCGTGGATGTTTCACCCTGTAGATATCGATTATTCGGACGGCCATAACTTCTGGCTCGTTTAGAGTTACGGGAGCCATAACCTGTCAAAACGAAGGCCTCGTTGAGTTCTACGGCGTTGACAGCTTTCAGTCATCCATGGATAGACTAATGCCCAAAAAGGACAACCCGAATCTCAATCGGGTCTTGTAAGTTTTTTACCCTTCGTTTTTTCGACATGTGGATTTTTACGGTAAAACAAGATTACGGTGGCTGGTCTTCGATTTACCATCGCTGGAGAGCGGTGCACCATGGTACTGTTCCGTTTCAAATCCATGCACGCATTTCTAAAAGTCGTACGGCACTGTTTCGCCATTTCGGACGGATGTTGCACCTTGCACCGTGGATGTCGCACCCTGTAGATGTCGATTATTCGGACGGCCATAACTTCTGGCTCGTATAGAGATACGGGAGCCATAACTGTCAAAACGAAGGCATCGATGAGTTCTATGGCTTTGACAGCTTTCAGTCATCAACGGATCGATTAATGCCCAAAAAGGACAACCCGAATCTCAATCGGGTCTCGTAAGTTTTTTACCCTTCGTTTTTTCGACACGTGGATTTCTACGGTAAAACGGTATTACCGTGGCCCGTCTTCGACTTCCCATCGCTGGAGAGTGGTGCACCATGGTAATGTTCCATTTCAAATCCATGCATGCATTTCTAAAAGTCGTACGGCACTGTTTCACCATTTCGGACGGATGTTGCACCTTGCACCGTGGATGTTGCGCCCTGTAGATATCGATTATTGAAACGGCCATAACTTCTGACTCGTTTAGAGTTACGGGAGCCATAACCTGTCAAAATGAAGGCCTCGATGAGTTCTATGGCTTTGACTGCTTTCACCGTCAACGGATATAATAATGCCCAAAAAGGACAACCCGAATCATAATCGGGCCTCGTAAGTTTTTTACCCTTCGTTTTTTCGACACGTGGATTTTTACGGTAAAACAGGATTACCGCGGCCCGTCTTCGACTTCCCATCGCTGGAGAGTGGTGCACCATGGTACTATTCCGTTTCAAATCCATGCACGCATTTCTAAAAGTCGTACGACACTGTTTCTCCATTGCGGACGGATGTTGCACCTTGCACCCTGTAGATATCGATTATTCGGACGGCCATAACTTCTGGCTCGTTTAGAGTTACGGAAGCCATAATCTGTCAAACCGAAGGCCTCGATGAGTTCTATGGCCTTGGCAACTTTCAGCCGTCAACGGATAGATTAATACCCTAAAAGGACAACCCAAATCTCAATCGGGTCTCGTAAGTTTTTTACCCTTCGTTTTTTCGACACGTGGAATTTTACGGTAAAACGGGATTAAGGTGGCTGGTCTTCAATTTACCATCGCTGGAGAGTGGTGCACCATGGTACTGTTCCGTTTCAAATCCATGCACGCATTTCTAAAAGTCGTACGGCACTGTTTGGCCCTTTCGGACGGATGTTGCACCTTGCACCGTGGATGTTGCACCCTGTAGATATCGATTATTCGAACGGCCATAACTTCTGGCTCGTTTAGAGTAACGGGAGCCATAACCTGTCAATACGAAGGCCTCGATGAGTTCTACGGCTTTGACAGCTTTCATCCGTCAACGAATAGATTAATGCCCAAAAAGGACAACCCGAATCTCAATCGGGTCTCGTATGTTTTTTACCCTTCGTTTTTTCGACAAGTGGATTTTTACGGTAAAACAGGATTACCGTGGCCGGCCTTCGATTTACCATCGCTGGAGAGTGGTGCACCATGGTACTGTTCCGTTTCAAATCCATGCACACATTTCTAAAAGTCGTACGGCACTGTTTCGCCATTTCGGACGGATGTTGCACCTCGCACCGTGGATGTTGCACCCTGTAGATATCGATTATTCGGACGGCCATAACTTCTGGCTCGTTTAGAGTTACGGGAGCCATAACCTGTCAAAACGAAGGCCTCGATGAGTTCTACGGCTTTAACAGCTTTCAGCCATCAACGGATAGATTAATGCCCAAAAAGGACAACCCGAATCTCAATCGGGTCTCGTAAGTTTTTTACCCTTCGTTTTTTCGACATGTGTATTTTTACGGTAAAACAAGATTACGGTGGCTGGTCTTCGATTTACCATCGCTGGAGAGCGGTGCACCATGGTACCGTTCCCTTTCAAATCCATGCACGCATTTCTAAAAGTCGTACGACACTGTTTCGCCATTTCAGACGGATGTTGCGCCTTGCACCGCGGATGTTGCAGCCTGTAGATATCGATTATTCGGACGGCCATAACCTCTGGCTCGTTTAGAGTTACAGGAGCCATTACCTGCCAAAACGAAGGCCTCGATGAGTTTTACGGCTTTGACAGCTTTCATCCATCAACGGATTGATTAATGCCCAAAAAGGACAACCCGAATCTCAATCGGGTCTCGTAAGTTTTTTACCCTTCGTTTTTTCGACACGTTTATTTTTACGGTAAAACAGGATTACCGTGGCCCGTCTTCAACTTCCCATCGCTGGAGAGTGGTGCACCATGGTAATGTTCCATTTTAAATCCATGCACGTATTTCTAAAAGTCGTACGGCACTGTTTCACCATTTCGGACGGATGTTGCACCTTGCACCGTGGATGTTGCACCCTGTAGATATCGATTATTCAAACGGCCATAACTTCTGACTCGTCTAGAGTTACGTGAGCCATAACCTGTCAAATTGAAGGCCTCGATGAGTTATACGGCTTTGACAGCTTTCAGCCGTCAATGGATAGATTAGTGCCCAAAAAGGACAACCCGAATCTCAATCGGGTCTCGTAAGTTTTTTACCCTTCGTTTTTTCGACACGTTTATTTTTACGGTAAAACAGGATTACCGTGGCTGGCCTTCGATTTACCATCGCTGGAGAGTGGTGCACCATGGTACTGTTCCGTTTCAAATCCATGCACGCATTTCAAAAAGTCGTACGGCACTGTTTCGCCATTTCGGACGGATGTAGCACCTTGCACCGTGGATGTTGCACCCTGTAGATATCGACTATTCGGACGGCCATAACTTCTGGCTCGTTTAGAGTTACGGGAGCCATAATCTGTCAAAACGAAGGCCTCGATGAGTTCTATGGCTTTGACAGCTTTCAGCCGTCAACGGAAAGATTTATGCCCAAAAAGGACAACCCGAATCTCAATCGGGTCTCGTAAGTTTTTTACCCTTCGTTTTTTCGACACGTGGAATTTTACGGTAAAACGGGATTACGGTGGCTGGTCTTCGATTTACCATCGCTGGAGAGTGGTGCACCATGGTACTGTTCTGTTTCAAATCCATGCATGCATTTCTAAAAGTCGTACGGCACTGTTTCGCCATTTCGGACGGATGTTGCACCTTGCACCGTGGATGTTGCACCCTGTAGATATCGATTATTCGGACGGCTATAACTTCTGGCTCGTTTAGAGTTACGGGAGCCATAACCTGTCAATACGAAGGCCTCAATGAGTTCAACGGCTTTGACAGTTTTCGGCTGTCAACGGATAAATTAATGCCCAAAAAGGACAACAAGAATCTCAATCGGGACTCGTAAGTGTTTTACCCTTCGTTTTTTCGACACGTGGATTTTTACGGTAAAACGGGATTACCGTGGCCCATCTTCGACTTCCCATCGCTGGAGAGTGGTGCACCATGGAACTGTTCCGTTTCAAATCCATGAATGCATTTCTAAAAGTCGTACGGCACTGTTTCGCCATTTTGGACGGATGTTGCACCTTGCACCGTGGATGTTGCACCCTGTAGATATCGATAATTCGGATGGTCATAACTTCTGGCTCGTTTAGAGTTACGAGAGCCATAACCTGTAAAAACGAATGCCTCGATGAGTTCTACGGCTTTGACAGCTTTCAGCTGTGACGACCGCCCATGACTCCTGCACCGAATAAGGAAATAGTGCGCTGAAAGTGTGCCAGGCAGCCATGGACGATTGTCGGGGTAAGGTAAAAACATCAAACTCTATCGTAAAACTCACAGCGCATGGATAAAATACAATAGAGAAATATAACATAGTGAAGCTCCCATAGAACAGAATATCATCATCAAATCATAATATCTTTATACATGGTCTGAATTATGAATACAAGAAGCCTCACTACATAGCACTCAGAGTAATCAACAATCAGTGGAATATCCAGTACATAGAATATGAAAATAATATGTAAAGCCTCCTGCTCGTCTTCGTCATCATCAGCGTGAGCCACTAAGATCAGCACCTGCCACCTGTCACCTAGTCTGTCCATCCCAAACATGGATGAACAACCCAAGGTAATAAGAGGAGACATAAAACCTTGAGTCAGACAACAGTCTTAGTGAGCAGTAAATCAACTATCAAACATACCAAAGGAACATAAAGGATAAAAGGAATAGGAACCCAAATCATCCCACTCCACCTCTTTCTACAGTGATAACCCCCAGACACACACTAAGGAGAAACAAGCATAGCAAAGCAGATAATTAAAGTAAAGCAATAATCACTCGAGTCAAGGTCGATGTTTTCCAAATACAAACCCCCAAGGCCTAAACCAAGATCAGATAAGCACCCAGAAAACGCCGCTCTTGAGACCGAATGATGATACAACCAAACATCCATGACTCTGGCTATCACTGTTATCATTGCCTTGATTTTATCGTTAATTGAATGACCAACTCATCTTTCAACCATCCGTCAAGGGCTAATGGCAACCCCGGTTCTAGACATAACTCCGCACGTCACCATGACCCGTGCCTAGGTATAACGGATCTACCCAGAGTACTAGCACGTCATCATGACCCGCGCCTGGGTATAACGGATCTACCCAACGTACTCTTGCTTTGAGCTTGCTAGAACTTTCAATAACGATAAGATCTCAGCCTTCTAGTCATCCTCCTCGACGACTATTCCCATTATAGCTCAAGCACCTCTCGGGCCCACCATTATCCACCAACTCGAACCGCATCATCGAGTAATCAACGTGCTTGGGATGATCCCGTCTGGATTAAACCAAGGCTTCCACATCATGCTTTGCTCCAACGCATCTTAGCAAAGTCCATCTCATCATCATACTTCGCCTCAACATATCATGGCAAAGTCCATTTCGTCATCATACTTCGCTTCCTCTAACTATAGCAAAGTCCTCGAACCCATCCATATGAGCTTCATCATCCGTTTCATATGCTACAGCAGCTTTCACCATTCAAGAACCTTTCCACTTAGCTTTTGAATCATCTTCAACCATCTTGTCCCAAATCAACTACAAGCTAACTCGAGACAATCAAATCAATCATACATCCAAACAATCAAGCATTCAAACAAGATCTAATCAAGCAATATCAACTATAATGGCAATTTCGTAAATAAATGAGCATACATATATGAAATCATGGATTTTAGCATAGATCTATCAAATATAAAACATGGGTTTTGTCTCTATAACTTGTTAATTGAACTTGCATAGGTAAACATCTTCAAAAGTAATGAATCTATTCTTAGAACTAAGAAAAATGCATGAAATCTCTAACTTTAACACTCAAACAAGCCACCAATCCAATATACTCCTTTGGGTCCGCGTGAGAGATAACTACCACTCACCGAATCACCCAAACACTTCAACAACTATCAACCAAAGATCTGGACAGCAAGGATTCAAGCTCGATTCGTCGAAATCTCGCTTGAAATGGTGAAATCTAGCTTCGTCGGATGAAGATCTTCAACTTTGGCTCTTCAATCTTCGATCTTGATCTTCGATCTTGACGGATGTTAGAACTTGATTGGAATTTAGAAAAGGAGATGAAGAAATGTTGTAGTCGAGTTTCCAAAATGGCAGCACTTCGTCGCTTCAAAAACCGGTGCCAAAAAGTGAGCCAAACCCCTCTATTTATAGGCTGAAATCGCCCTTAGGTCGCCCAGACTTAAGTCGTTGCCGACCTAAAAACCCCGACCTAACATAGGTCGCTGCCGACCTATACACTCCAACGACCTAACGGCCTAACCAACCCAGAAACATACGAGCTAACAAACACGACCAACCTATCTCTATGCCGATCTAACTAAATGCCGAGTCAACGACCTAACTCCCCAAGCCTTCACGCGACCTAACAACATACGACCTAAAACCATGCCGCCTTCAACGACCTACGACCTATCTGCTTCACAACCTAACACTCATGCGACCTAACTTTCCTTGCGACCTAAGACCCTGCCGACCTAACTTAGATCGTTTATCCAATAAGTCGTAAACCCCATAGGTCGATCAACTATTATAACTCATTCAGGACTCAACTTCCATAGGTCGTAGACACTCTTAAGTCGGTCCATCCTTATAGGTCGTCTAATTCTTAGGTCGGCTAACCACTAGGCCGTTACTTTCTATAGGTCGCTACCCCTATAGATCGCTCATAAACTTAGGTCCTTGGTCACAGCAACAACAGATACTTCCTTAGGAAACAAACTCTCGTGCCTGAGAGATTTCTCCACCAGCTTCTCAAACGGATCGTCCAGGTGATCCACCAACTGCCTCCCTAGATAAGCATCCAAGCCTGTCACAAACTTCTCATTCTTCTGATAGGGAGAATCAATATATGATCGAGCATACTTGGACAAGGCCTCAAACTCAGAAACATATTCCAGAACCGACCTTCCATCTTGCTTGAGCTCCACAAACTTTTAAACAAGACAGATTTCTGAGCAATGAAGATGAACTTAGCTTCAAATCTAGCCTGGAACGGCTCCCAAGAAATCTCTTCTTCTGGGTTATCAATGGTGATGGAGTTCCACCAATCAGAAGCTCTCCCTTGAAGCTGTCTCGATGCAAGCTTCCTCTTAGTTGCATCCTCAATTCCCATATCTCCAAAGATCCTTCTAAAAGTGTCAATCCATCTTTGGACCTCTATGGTAGATTCCGTCCCCAAGAAAACCTTCCCTCCAAGAGCCGTATAATCCTTGCACAGTTTAGCAAAATCCACCGGCCTTGGAGCTTGAACTTGAACTCCCACATCCACTGATGATCCTGAAGCTGGTATCCTCCTCATGATCGAAGTCAACATGGCCTCAAACATAGGAGCATAATCAACAGCTTCCCTAGCAGTACGGCTATCCCTAGCAGCTTGTCTCTCGCCTCGACTCATCCTTAATATCTGTAAAAAGAATGATTAG
The DNA here is from genome assembly GCA_030765085.1 of Allium cepa. Taxonomy (NCBI): domain Eukaryota; kingdom Viridiplantae; phylum Streptophyta; class Magnoliopsida; order Asparagales; family Amaryllidaceae; genus Allium; species Allium cepa. The sequence continues at coordinate 874,658,878 of CM060938.1, forward strand.
AACACCTTGAGAAAAAACTGCATAAGGAGTTCGAATCCTTCTAACTACTATATTATATATAGTAATCATCCATAAAAAAACAGTTACATCTCTCTTACGTAGTTACGTCGGCGAGCGTTGGCTAAAATCGATTAACCAAAGCTCTATTACCAAATGTGACGACCGCCCATGACTCCTGCACCGAATAAGGAAATAGTGCGCTGAAAGTGTGCCAGGCAGCCATGGACGATTGTCAGGGTAAGGTGAAAACATCAAACTCTATCGTAAAACTCACAACGCATGGATAAAATACAATAGAGAAATATAATATAGTGAAGCTCCCATAGAACAGAATATCATCATCAAATCATAATATCTTTATACATGGTTTGAATTATGAATACAAGAAGCCTCACTACATAGCACTCAGAGTAATCAACAATCAGCGGAATATCCAGTACATAGAATATGAAAATAATATGTAAAACCTCCTGCTCGTCTTCGTCATCATCAGCGTGAGCCACTAAGATCAGCACCTGCCACCTGTCACCTAGTCTGTCCATCCCAAACATGGATGAACAGCCCAAGGTAATAAGAGGAGACATAAAACCTTGAGTCAGACAACAGTCTTAGTGAGCAGTAAATCAACTATCAAACATACCAATGGAACATAAAGGATAAAAGGAATAGGAACCCAAATCATCCCACTCCACCTCTTTCTACAGTGATAACCCCCAGACACACACAAAGGAGAAGCAAGCATAGCAAAGCAGATAATTAAAGTAAAGCAATAATCACTCGAGTCAAGGTCGATGTTTTCCAAATACAAACCCCCAAGGCCTAAACCAAGATCAGATAAGCACCCAGAAAACACCGCTCTTGAGACCGAATGATGATACAACCAAACATCCATGACTCTGGCTATCGCTGTTATCACTGCCTTGATTTTATCGTTAATTGAATGACCAACTCATCTTTCAACCATCCGTCAAGGGCTAATGGCAACCCCGGTTCTAGACATAACTCCGCACGTCACCATGACCCGTGCCTAGGTATAACGAATCTACCCAGAGTACTAGCACGTCATCATGACCCGCGCCTGGGTATAACGGATCTACCCAACGTACTCTTGCTTTGAGCTTGCTAGAACCTTCAATAACGATAAGATCTTAGCCTTCTAGTCATCCTCCTCGACGACTATTCCCATTATAGCTCAAGCACCTCTCGAGCCCACCATTATCCACCAACTCGAACCGCATCATCGAGTAATCAACATGCTTGGGATGATCCCGTCTGGATTAAACCAAGGCTTCTACATCATGCTTTGCTCCAACGCATCTTAGCAAAGTCCATCTCATCATCATACTTCGCCTCAACATATCATGGCAAAGTCCATTTCGTCATCATACTTCGCTTCCTCTAACTATAGCAAAGTCCTCGAACCCATCCATATGAGCTTCATCATCCGCTTCATATGCCACAGCAGCTTTCACCATTCAAGAGCCTTTCCACTTAGCTTTTGAATCATCTTCAACCATCTTGTCCCAAATCAACTACAAGCTAACTTGAGACAACCAAATCAATCATACATCCAAACAATCAAGCATTCAAACAAGATCTAATCAAGCAATATCAACTATAATGGCAATTTCGTAAATAAATGAGCATAAGTCTAACATATATGAAATCATGGATTTTAGCATAGATCTATCAAATATAAAATATGGGTTTTGTCTCTATAACTTGTTAATTGAACTTGCATAGGTAAACATCTTCAAAAGTAATGAATCTACTCTTGGAACTAAGAAAAATGCATGAAATCTCTAACTTTAACACTCAAACAAGCCACCAATCCAATATACTCCTTTGGGTCCGCGTGAGAGATAACTACCACTCACCGAATCACCCAAGCACTTCAACAACTATCAACCAAAGATCTGGACAGCAAGGATTCAAGCTCGATTCGTCGAAATCTCGCTTGAAATGGTGAAATCTAGCTTCGTCGGATGAAGATCTTCAACTTTGGCTCCTTGATCTTCGATCTTGACGGATGTTAGAACTAGATTGGAATGGAGAAAAGGAGATGAAGAAATGTTGTAGTCAAGTTTCCAAAATGGCAGCACTTCGTCGCTTCAAAAACCGGTGCCAAAAAGTGAGCCAAACCCCTCTATTTATAGGCTGAAATCGCCCTTAGGTCGCCCAGACTTAAGTTGTTGCCGACCTAAAAACCCCGACGTAACATAGGTCGCTGCCGACCTATACACTCCAACGATCTAACGGCCTAACCAACCCAGAAACATACGAGCTAACAAACACGGCCAACCTATCTCTATGCCGATCTAACTAAATGCCGAGTCAACGACCTAACTCCCCAGGCCTTCACGCGACCTAACAACATACGACCTAAAACCATGCCGCCTTCAACGACCTACGACCTATCTGCTTCACAACCTAACACTCATGCGACCTAACTTTCCTTGCGACCTAAGACCCTGCCGACCTAACTTAGATCGTTTATCCAATAAGTCGTAAACCCCATTGGTCGATCAACTATTATAACTCATTCAAGACTCAACTTCCATAGGTCGTAGACACTCTTAAGTCGGTCCATCCTTATAGGTCGTCTAATTCTTAGGTCGGCTAACCACTAGGTCGTTACTTTCTATAGGTCGCTCACACCTATAGATCGCTCATAAACTTAGGTCGCTACCCCTATAGGTCGCTCCACTCGAGCCATAACCTGCACGAGCTAACACTCACTACAACTACTAGGTCGCTAACCTGTCCCAACTTAAGTCGCTCATTTCTATAGGTCGTATATCTACCTTAGGTCGTTCCCATCCTATAGGTTGCTAATCCTATAAGTCGCCTACGACCTAATACTTACCCATTAGCTCGTGCAACCACCTTAAGTCGTCTACGACTTAACTATAGGTCGGTCAGAAACCCATATCTCGTAACTCGTACACGACCTATCCCTATACGAGTTAACCTCCCATACGACTAAGGCTAAGGAGAACATAAACGTCACTAACGACCTAATAATTCTACGATTATATCGACACGTAAAATACGAGTCGTTACATCAGCCGTCAACGGATAGATTAATGCCCAAAAAGGAGAACCCGTATCTCAATCGGGTCTCGTAAGTTTTTTACCCTTCGTTTTTCGACACATGGATTTTTACGGTAAAACGGGATTACCGTGGCCCGTCTTCGACTTCCCATCGCTGGAGAGTGGTGCATCATGGTACTGTTCCGTTTCAAATCCATGCACGCATTTCTAAAAGTCGTACGGCACTGTTTCACCATTTCGGACGGATGTTGCACCCTGCACCGTGGATGTTGCACCCTATAGATATCGATTATTCAAATGACCATAACTTCTGACTCGTTTAGAGTTACGGGAGCCATAACCTGTCAAAACGAAGGCCTCGATGAGTTCAACGGCTTTGACAGCTTTCAGCCGTCAACGGATAGATTAGTGCCCAAAAAGGACAACCCGAATCTCAATCGGGACTCGTAAGTTTTTTACCCTTCGTTTTTTCGACACGTGGATTTTTACAGTAAAACGGGATTACCGTGGCCCGTCTTCGACTTCCCATCGCTGGAGAGTGGTGCACCATGGTACTGTTCCATTTCAAATCCATGCACGCATTTCTAAAAGTCGTACGGCACTGTTTCTCCATTTCAGACGGATGTTGCACCTTGCGCCGTGGATGTTGCACCCTATAGATATCGATTATTCAAACGGCCCTAACTTCTGGCTCGTTTAGAGTTACGGGAGCCATAACCTGTCAAAACGAAGGCCTCGATGAGTGCTACGGCTTTGATGGCTTTCAGCCGTCAACGGATAGATTAATGCCCAAAAAGGACAACCGAATCTCAATCGGGTCTCGTAAGTTTTTTACCCTTCGTTTTTTCGACACGTGGATTTTTACGGTAAAACGGGATTACCGTGGCTGGCCTTCGATTTACCATTGCTGGAGACTGGTGCACTACGGTACTGTTCCATTTCAAATCCATGCACGCATTTCTAAAAGTCATACGGCGCTGTTTCGCCATTTCGGACGGATGTTGCACCTTGCACCGTGGATGTTGCACCCTGTAGATATCGATTATTCGGACGGCCATAACTTCTGGCTAGTTTAGAGTTACGGGAGCCATAACCTGTCAAAACGATGGCCTCGATGAGTTCTACGGCTTTGACAGCTTTCAGCCGTCAACGGATAGATTAATGCCCAAAAAGGACAACCCGAATCTCAATCGGGTCTCGTAAGTTTTTTACCCTTCGTTTTTTCGACACATGGATTTTTACGGTAAAACGGGATTACCGTGGCCCATCTTCGACTTTCCATCCTTGAAGAGTGGTGCACCATGTACTCTTCCGTTTCAAATCCATGCACACATTTCTTAAAGTCATACGGCACTGTTTCGCTATTTCGGACGGATGTTGCACCTTGCACCGTGGATGTTGCACCCTGTAGATATCGATTATTCGGACGACCATAACTTCTGGCTCGTTTAGAGTTACAGGAGCCATAATCTGTCAAAACGAAGGCCTCGTTGAGTTCTATGGCTTTGACAGCTTTCAGCCGTCAACGGATAGATTAATGCCTAAAAAGGACAACCCGAATCTCAATCGGGTCTCGTAAGTTTTTTACCCTTCGTTTTTTCGACACGTGGAATTTTACGGTAAAACGGGATTACGGTGGCTGGTCTTCGATTTACCATCGCTGGAGAGTGGTGTACCATAATACTGTTCCGTTTCAAATCCATGCACGCATTTCTAAAAGTCGTACGACACTGTTTCGCCATTTCAGACGGATGTTGCACCTTTCACCCTGGATGTTGCACCCTGTAGATATCGATTATTCGGACGTCCATAACTTCTGGCTCGTTTAGAGTTACGGGACCCATAACCTGTCAAAACGAAGGCCTCGATGAGTTCAACGGCTTTGACAGCTTTCAGCCGTCAACGGATAGATTAATGCCCAAAAAGGACAACCCGAATCTCAATCGGGTCTCGTAAGTTTTTTACCCTTCGTTTTTTCGACACATGGATTTTTACGGTAAAACGGGATTACCGTGGCCCGTCTTCGACTTCCCATCGCTGGAGAGTGGTGCACCATGGTACTGTTCCGTTTCAAATCCATGCACGCATTTCTAAAAGTCGTACGACACTGTTTCGCCA